>CM060403.1:11431969-12906943 GCA_030545235.1 Helianthus tuberosus
CCAACCAGGCACTTGTGGTTCAAGTAGATGAAGGTTGTGATTGGTCAATTCAGTTGGGAAATGATGCTCCAGATGGAACAGCTTGTTTTGCTGAAGTTGTCAAGGATCTTAAACACGCCAGTGGTGGAGAATCTTCCACCAATGGTGATGAATCTTCTGAAGATGAAGACAGCTCCGGTTACAGTGGAAGTTCAGATGAAGAGTCCTCGAGTTCAGGGAATGATCAGGAAGATGACACATCAAGTAAGTCAGTTAATGCAGATATTGATGAACTTTTGGAAGAAGCTGCAGCAAGAATTCAAAGAAGATCTATTTTGGTGGATCAAGCTGCTTATTCTTCGTCTTCTCTCCATTCAGCCTTTATGGCTAATGTCGACAGTTCATCAAGTCAGGTATGTGTCGATGAACCCACTGCTGCTGTTTGTGATAATTGTGATAGATTAAGTGTTAAATGTGCTGATTTAGAGGAAAACATGTCTGAGTTGCAAGGCAAACATGATGCTTTACAAGCTAGTTTGTTTGACTTGCAAGACAAACATGTTTCATTGAATGATAAGTGGTGTGAATTGCAAAGTAAACACGAGGCTTTGCAAGAGAAATATGATGTGACATTCATTCACAATCAGAAATTGACCGTTGATCTTTCGAAGTGCACTGAAGCCAACATGTTTTATGAAAACCATGAAAAGGAGTTTAAATCGGTAATTGAAAAATTAAAGAAAGATAAAACCGAGTTAACTAAAATGGTTTCCAGAAAACAAACTGACATTAATTTGTATATAACTCGTCTTGAGGTAATGCAAAAGGAAATGGCTTGTGTGAAAACTGAAAGTGAGGCGATCCAACTTAAGCTAGACAGTTATTTGAGCTCTAGCTATGTGTTGGATCACATCATTGACGTACAGAAAGAGAAACGGGATGTCACATGCATTGGATACAAGAAATGTCCACCACCTGTGAGACACAATTATGATGCCATGCCTGACGAGGAGGATAGAACTTTCTTTGAACCATCTGTTCCTCTAGATGTTAATGAATTTGCAGCAGGACTCGGATACAAGAAGGAAGTATCATCAGAATCGGATGTGTCAGCAGATACATGTGTGTCTTCTGCTGAACCGAATCAGAATCCTCCAGTTGTGATTGAGGATACTGATTCTTCTGATGATGAATCTGATGATACTGATTCGGAAAAGTCTGATGCGGTAATCAAAGAAGAGGACATACCTCTTGAGAATCATATTCTATGTGATCCTCCCGCAAAACCTGCTAAGACTGTTCCGACCGAGTCCACATCTGCAAAAGAGTCTGAAAGTGTGGATTTGCTGTACACTCTTGTTGGTGATGATAAAATTTATTCAGACAAAGATTTTCCTATTAAGAATGTTAATCAATCATTAATCAGTAAAGTCTTTGAAAATTCAACAAGTAAGTTTTTGGGAAAGACAGGATCACATGTTACTGTAACACAGTGTCCTCCTATTCCAAAGGCTGAAGTTCGAAAACAATATGGAAATCAGAGATTACCAACAGTGCAAAAACAGCAAAATCATACCAAACCAAAAGGAAAAGCAACGACTCAAAGTCAAAAGAGGCCAAATCAAAAGAAAAACAAGAATGTGAACTTTGTGAAATCTAAGGGAACGGACAAAATTGAAACGTTTGAAAATCAATCTAACTTAGATTTTGTCTAGAAAGCAACAGTGATGAAAAGGAATGAACCAAATAGTTCAAAACCTAGTACCTCGGGATCACAAAGTTCATCATCGGCAAGACGATCACATGATACTTCGGGGTTTGTTGAACGAAGATCATGTTTTGAATGTGGTACAATTGGACATATAATTCGAAATTGTCCGTATCTTCATAAGTTGAAAGCAAAGGTTGATGATCCCCGTGAAGGAAATCACCAAAAGCGAACTGTTTCTTTAAAACAAGATCCCCGACTTGTAAGAGAAAGGGAAAAGAAACAGAAACGCCAACAAGTCAAGGTGATTGAGAAAACACTTAAAACTGATGTGGTTCAAAAACAATCCGTTTCAGTTAAACCAGAAAGCACAAAATTTTCAAAAACTTCAAACAATCACGAAGTTAAATTTTCAAACAATCAAACTGGTAAATCTCAACAGACATGGAAACCTAAAATGACCACAAATTCAGGGGGATCATCACAATTTTCGAATCATCAAAGAATAGAAGTTATTGTTGTTGATGAAAATGGAAGACCCAAGACCACAATGGCTTGGGTCCCCATCTCCAACTAATCAAGTGAGTTCATGTGCAGGGTGTTCCAGGAGGAACTATCAGTAGTCATTGGATTGTTGATAGTGGGGCATCCAGGCACATGACAGGCGATATAAAGCTTCTCTACGACGTTAAATCTATTAGAGGAGGTTATGTTGCTTTTGCTGGAGATAAAGGCGGATATATTACGGGTGAAGGAATGATTTCCAACGGGGTTGTTAGCTTTGATAAAATCAACTTCGTACAACAACTTGATCACAATCTTCTCAGTGTTTCTCAAATTTGTGATAAGCAGTTCTCAGTACACTTTGATGCAAATGGATGTTATGTACTGAAACCCGGCTTCAAAATTCAAAAAGAATGGATTCTCTTGTCGGCTCCAAGGATAAATGATCTGTATGTCCTTGATATGAGCCAAGCTATCACAACGTCTGCACAAGCAACTTGTTTTGTTTCCAAAGCCACAGAAAAAGACTCAATCTCTTGGCACAGACGAATGGGTCACATTCACTTACGCAAAATGAATCATTTGGTGTCAAATGAATTAGTGAATGGTGTTCCTCTTAAAAACTTCCATCTTCAAGACATCTGTGTCTCGTGCCAGAAAGGAAAACAAACGAAGAAGCGACATCCTACAAAGAAAATCAACACGGTGGCTGTTCCTCTTGAACGTTTGCACATGGATTTGTTCGGTCCTGTCAAGCACAAAAGTATTAGGAATGATCAATACTGTCTCGTGATAACTGATGATTATTCAAGATTTTCTTGGGTGGCGTTCATGGCACATAAGAGTGAAACCTTCGGTATTATCAAAAACTTGATCATTCAGATTGAGAATCTATATAAGTTGAAGGTTAGGCGGATACGTAGCGACAATGGTACTGAATTCAAAAATCATGCCATGGCGGAGTTTTGCACTTCGAAAGGTATTCTTCACGAATTTAGTGCAGCTTATACTCCTCAACAAAATGGCGTCGCTGAACGTAAAAATCGTACATTGATTGAGACTGCTAGGACTATGTTGGTAGAGTCACAATTGCCGATTCCATTCTGGACTGAAGCTGTGGCCTCTGCATGTTATACGTTGAACCGAGTCCTTACAGTCAAAAGGCACAACAAGACCTGCTTTGAGCTTATTAACAAACGGAAACCAGATTTGTCATATCTTGAACCGTTTGGAGCTCCGTGCACAATAATCGATCCTAATGGAAAGTTTGGGGAAAAAGCAATTGAGGGATACTTTCTTGGGTATTCCACCCCAAACTTAAGAGTCTGGAATCTAGAGACTAAAAGGGTCGAGGAATGGTCTGAAGTCAGAGTACAAAGGCACACTTTACTAGTCAAATGTCCTGGTCAGCCTTGGATGTTTAAGTACGATGACTTTTTCAATTCGATCAATGTTGAAGCAGTTGAAGAAAATGCTGCAGCAAGGATGTTTTTCGAGAGTGACAATGCAACAGATTCACCGTTGGTTCGTCCAATTATTGTCAATCAAGAACCATCTTCAGTGAACAATAATGCTCTCGACAATGAGGATTTTCACGATGCTACCGAATTGAACGAATCTTCAGAGGATGATGAATTTCTAGATGCAGATCAAGAAGCTCCAATAACAGCAGTTCATGGTACTTCAGAGGGTACTCCTCCAGTGGACGCCCCTAGAACAGCTGAAGCTACTGCATCATCCTCTTCGTCAATTCCGGGCATTGAATTGATTGTTGATCTCAATCTCAACAATCTGGGTACAAACATTCCAGTTCAAGATAATCCAGAAACAAGGATTCACAATACCCATCCTCAACAAAACATCATCGGAAATGTACAAAGTGGCGTTCAAACAAGAAACATGTTGCGGAACAACAACAATGCAGGCTTGTATGCGGCGATTAGAGAATCTGGTCAACAAAACGATTGGTCTTTCGCGTGTTATGTCTCACAGGAAGAGCCAAGAACTTGGAAAGAAGCTTTGAAAGATAACTCTTGGGTTGAAGCAATGCAGGAAGAACTGCAACAATTCCAGAAGCTTGTTGTCTGGAAACTCGTAGAGAAACCTGCTGGTTACAAGAAGATTGGTACCCGTTGGGTGTTTAAATGCAAAAAGGATGACCGTGGAGTCGTTATTCGAAACAAAGCAAGGCTAGTCGTTCAAGGTTTTCGTCAGATAGAAGGGATCGACTACAACGAAGTGTATGCACCTGTTGCACGTCTAGAAGCAATTCGGATCTTTCTGGCTTATGCCTCATTCAAAGGTTTCAAGGTATACCAGATGGACGTGAAAAGTGCATTCTTACATGGTGTGGTGGAAGAAGAGGTGTACGTCGAACAGCCTCCAGGTTTTGAAGATCCTATCCATCCCGATCGGGTTTGGTTGCTCAACAAAGCTCTCTATGGTCTTCATCAAGCACCGCGAGCTTGGTACGCAACCTTATCTAATTATCTGCTGGAGAATGGATTTCGCAGAGGTCTTATCGATTGTACTCTTTTCATCAAAGAACAAGATGGAGATCTTCTACTGGTTCAGGTATACGTTGATGATATTATTTTTGGTTCTACTAATGATGTATTGTGTAGGAATTTCGAGCGCATTATGCAGGATAAATTCGAGATGAGTGCTATGGGGGAAATGACTTTCTTTTTGGGTCTACAAGTACAACAAACTGAGTCTGGGATATTCATCCATCAGACTAAATATGTTGGTGACATCTTGAGCCGGTTCCAGATGTCTGATGCAACGCCCATCGGTACCCCATTGCCGCAAAATCACGGAATTACTCCAGACTTGAAGGGTGAAGCTGTTAGCCCCTCATACTATCGCGCGATGATCGGATCCCTTATGTACCTCACAACATCAAGACCAGATATAATGTACCCAACGTGCCTGCTTGCCAGATATCAAGTCAACCCGAAGGCCTCACATCTTGCAGCTGTAAAAAGGATTTTTCGTTATTTGAAGGGTTGCCCTGACACCGGTCTATGGTACCCTAGGGATAATAACTTTGACTTGATCGCATTCAGTGATTCTGATTTTGGCGGATGCAAAATCGACGGCAAATCCACAACGGCTGGATGTCAGTTTTTGGGAAATCGCCTAGTCACATGGCAGTGCAAGAAGCAGACCTGTGTAGCTACATCAACATGCGAAGCTGAATACATTGCTGCCTCAAGTTGTTGCTCCCAAGTCCTATGGATCCAACAACAATTGCGAGACTACGGTTTTGAATTCCTAACTACTCCTATTTACGTTGATAATTCTGCTGCCTTACAGATCACTAAAAATCCTGTGCAGCATTCAAAGACTAAGCACATCGAAATTAAGTATCACTTCATACGTGATTGCTTTGAGAAAAGGCTAATCGATGTTGCTTACGTCCACACCGATGACCAACGTGCCGACCTTTTTACCAAAGCATTTGACAAATCAAGATTTGACTATTTATTATTGGTAAACGACATTAAGGTCAAGCAAGAGTAAAACCAACATCGGAAAATCATTTTTGTAAATACCTTTGTGTTTTAAATTTGTCTTAGTTTATTGATTTTAGGGGGAGTAAATCCAAAATTTGAAAATCCAAAAACATCGAAAAATTTCTAAAACACAAAAACAATAGAAAAACAAAAATGAGTTTCCTGGCGAGCAAAAGAGAAAATGATAGTACATCAGTGGTCTGTCTAAACCTCTTTAAACCTAAAATGAAAAACGATAAGCAGCTCTATATAAGATGTATCGGTAGGCTCACAATCATTTTAAAGTGTGCAGGGTGATATAAACTTAAATCGACTGAAGACCAGCTGGGAACCATTCATTGGCATATGGTCTTAGTACCGAAATTTCGTTTGAGAGATTGCCGAGGTTCTGAGATATTCGGTCTTTATGCTGCTTATCATCTGGGTATCATGGTTGTATCTTTTACCGAAAAATAACGGGGACGCAAGTCTAGATCTTCCAGGATACCATACATACGTGTACATATTGCATTCGACCTCAATAAGTGATCAACTATCACATGTCCAAACAAATAAGTGATAATATATCACATTTATCCGGGAGTCAAGTTCGTCTCTCTGCTGTACGAAAGTACTGACCTGTTCACGGACTTGCTCTTGTGCCCTTCATGCATCTGAAAATCAAGTTCCTCATCAATAAGTGATTCTATCACATAGGGCTTGTTTTCAATCAAAATAAGTGAGAATCTCACATCATATACGGTCAAACAGATGATAATCGGTTTACTCACCGGTAAGATGAACTCTCGTGCATACCTTGATACGGGAATGTGTCGTGATGTGGATGAACACCGGTCGGTAAGTATAAATCATACCTTAACGTATCCCCTCGCCATGATTACATCTGATAAGTTGAGCTTATGTGGACAACAATACCGATAATTGTTATAGGATGCTTATCTTAATGTTAACTAATTGAACAACAAGAGCGTTTTGGTATGACCGTACACTGATATGATTCTCTTACCCTCGAAACTCGCAAAAAGATTGTCTGTAAATATTTATTTAATGCTTTCAGTTTCTGCATCTTTGTATATATTTATTTACTGCTTTCGGTCTTTACATTCGAAATATTCAAAAATACCAAAAAGATTTTAGGTGTGTTTTAATATAAACTTTATAAAAGCCAAAAAGATTTTATTTCTATTTTATTTTCGATCGTACGATGTTGGATCTCGAGTCTTCGTTACCTGAAACCTGATTAAAACCGAAACGACTAATTCTTTATAAACGGTCGAAAGTTGCAAGTTTTGAAAGTTAAAAACCTAAAACTGAACAATTTGTTAAACTTTCAAACTGTCGGACGGTGATTGATTGAACAATGGTCACATGTGTGTCGTTTGCTTATGATATTCCAGGCAGTTGTTCTCATTACGCGTTTAGATTTCTTGCATGTGCAGATTCTAAAGGCAAGGAGAACATGGTCGATGACAAGCTTCGGAATGAAGACACGACGTGAAGGCACTCAAGTGATGAAGATGATCGAGTTGCCGCTGACCATCATCAACACCACAAGGATCTCAATTCATAAAGAACAAGTATTTCACGAGCATAACTCAAGGGGGAGCTTATGTTCAGGGGGAGTTTGTCAACACACTTCCTACATGAAACGGGGAGTTTGTTGGTACACTTTCTGCTTTCAAGACGTGAAGACTTTAAAGATCCTCCGACATTGAAGACTTGAAAGGACGTCAAAGACTTGAAGACACGAAGATCGAGACAAAGCTACAGCCAAGGGGGAGTTTGTTGGTGCACTTGTGTCTGTACTTTGTCTGTATTTTGTCATGATACCAAACGATGTCTTGTGTTAGTCTAAGTTACGTCTTATGTTTGTTGTTATGTGCGTTCGATGTAAGTTTGACCAAGTCAACCATCCTCCGGTTTGACTTGGCCAAACAGTTAGCACATATTTTGTAAGATGTTTGTGTCGAAGGATGAGACATCGAAGGATTGTTTATATCCTTCGATGAGCTCGAAACATAAACCTTCGATGGATATAGATGGACCTCGAAGGATGTCATCCTTCGAGGTATATGTGGATCCTTCGATGTGTTTCAGGTCGATAGATGATCTTTCGATCAGTCTATCTGATCCTTCGACCAGACGTGCTGTGATGGATATATATATCCATGTAATGTGTTCACTTCATTTGAGAGACAAGAGACAGAAAACAGTGTGTGTGTGAGAAGTGAACTAAGTCTTGTTGAGAGCGTATTTTCAGTTGGGTCAAGGGCTGTAACCGTGTCCACTGAAATACAAGAGCAAACTTTGATATCTCGTGTGTCTACCTTTCTCTTTGTTGCTTGCTTTCTCGTATAAACTCCGGTTTGCATGCTAGCTTGGATTCCGCACTTGCTAGTGTGTTAGACATAACAAGGATAAGGTTTGACCTCATCCTCCGAGGGACCTACACGTAGTTACTAAAATCTTATATTTCTAAAAAGATATTAAAAAACTAAAATTCCTAAAAAAATAAATACTAAAAAACTTAAAAAGTTCAAGAATTAAAAAAAACAATTTACCTTGCCATCAAAGCTCTGTTTTGGCATTTTAATGATGATAATTATTTTATAATATAGGTGTAGCTTTAAATTCATAACATGAAAAAGTAATCTCAAAAAAAAAAAAGTTGTAGCTTTAAATAAAGTGTATGATAAAACTAAAAAAAATATACAAAAGTGTAGCTAAAGAATGGGAAGGGAATAGGAGGAAGACCAAGTCTTCTTTATCTTATCCAAACAAAACAACAATTTAAAACACACATGTATATTTCAATTATTTTGGCTGTTTTAGCCTTTATCTTATCCTAACCAAACAACAGTTTAAAACACACATGTATATTTCAATTGTTTTGGCTGTTTGTTGCTGAATCAAATATGGCTTCAATACATGGCTGGTCTTCCTCCCTTTAAATGATCATTCCCTCCCTCATGTTTCAAGTATCTTTTATCTCCAATACTCCCTCATGTTGCCTCCAAAAGCTCTCTTATTTCCCTCTTCCTCCGGTAACCACCATAATATGAGTTTTGTTAGCTTCTTGATTATACTCATCCTCCTCTTCCCCACACTTGCTGATGCAGATTGTAACCCTGATGAGAAAGAGTCCCTCTTGTCCTTCGCAACCAACTTTCCCAACCTCAATTGGTCTTCTACCAAAGATTGCTGCTCATGGGCTGGAATCTCTTGTGATGACAAAAGATATCGGGTCATCCGGTTATCCATCCCTGATAGAGGCCTTCGCGGTGTCGTCCCTTCTTCTCTTCAAAATCTCACCTCTCTCTCTTTCCTCAACCTGTCTTGTAATTTCCTTTCTGGTCCCATCCCTGATGGACTTTTCTCGTCTTTCAACAACCTGCACACCATTGACTTGAGCTATAATAGGCTTTCTGGACACTTACCTCACACCTGGCCTGCTACCCTTCAAGTGCTCAATCTCTCCAGCAATCATTTTGATGGGACAATTCAAACAACCAATCTCCAGTCGTTTCAGAGCATGATCACTCTTAATATTAGCAATAACAGCTTCTTAGGCACTATTCCTCCTTCTATATGTTCCAATTCACCGGCTTTAGTAAACCTTGATTTCTCTTTGAACCTCTTCACCGGAAATATCCCCCAAGGGTTCGGTGCCTGTTCAAACCTTGTGGTTTTGAGTCTGGGTTCTAACAGACTCACAGGACAGATCCCAACTGATATCAGTTGCGCCCTATCTTTGCAATATTTGTTATTACAGAGAAATTATCTTATGGGCAAGATTGATGAAAGCATTACAAACCTTAGGAATCTTGTCTTGTCTGATAACATGTTGTCCGGTTCCATCCCTCGTAATATCGGGAAGCTATCATTGTTGGAGAAACTGGAACTTGACGCTAATCTTCTCAATGGAATGCTACCTTTGTCATTGGTGAATTGCACGAAGCTTCAACTGCTTATCTTGAGGCTCAACTCTTTAGGTGGCAGGCTTTCCGATTTTGATTTCTCCGGTTTCAGTCAACTCACCAAAGTTGACCTCGGCATAAATCAATTCAGCGGGTTGCTACCTAAAAGCCTTTTCTCATGCAAATCACTAACCGCCATTCGGCTAGCAAGAAATAAACTAGTGGGGGAAATCTCACCTGACATACTTGAACTGCCATCACTGTCCTTTCTCTCGCTTACAGGGAATACCTTAAAGAATATCAGTCAAGCATTGAATATTCTTAGCAGACATGGCAAACTCACCACTCTCCTCCTCAATAGTAATTTCTTCAACGAAACACTACCTGCTTCAGGAATTTCAGGATTTCAAGAGCTTAAGGTCCTGGCACTCGGTGGTTGCGGGTTGTTTGGTCAAATTCCAATTTGGCTGATGTCACTAACGAACCTTGAGCTTATCAGCCTCTCTGATAATAACATCAATGGCAAAATTCCTGGCTGGTTACAATATCTTCCAAATCTTTTTTATCTCGAATTATCTAACAATTTACTATCAGGAGGTTTGTCTGTAGAGCTTACTAGACTTCGAGCACTTGCGTCACATCAAGTTCTGGATCAAGTAAAAAATGATAACTTTGAATTACCTACGTTCACTGTACTACCAAATGCTTTCAATTGGCAGTATAATTGTCCAGCCTCCTTACCCCCTACGCTGGACCTTTCTTACAATAACCTGAGTGGAGACATACCAGTTGAGATTGGCAATATGAAGTCTATTCAATTTCTTGATCTAAGTAATAACTATTTCTCTGGCACCATTCCTAGTTCAATTTCAAACCTCACAAACCTGGAAAAACTAGAGCTCTCTTACAATCTTTTATCTGGTGAGATCCCAACGTCCCTTACAAGCTTGAACTTTTTGTCTTATTTCAATGTTGCATACAACAATCTGCAAGGTTCAGTACCAACCGGGCGCCAATTTGACACCTTTTCAAACCAAAGTTATGACGGCAATCCACGATTATGTGGTCCCCCCTTGCAAAAGTCTTGTAGCAAGCGATCAGATCCTTCTTCTCCTCCTTCACGGACATAAGAAAGGCCTTGACACGGAAATGATCTTTGGACCACTCCTCGGGTTTTGTTTTGGATTTGGGATCATTCTCTCATGTCAATTATACTGCATGTTGTCAGAAAGAACAATTTTCCCTAGATGGATCCATAGGTACTTCATATGGGCATGATGTCCTTTAGTTCCACAGCAACAGTAGATGTCGCCAAGGATGCAGGTGGAGTCATATTGTTCCTTATTAGACTAAGTGTTATAGTATACGGACTAATGTGTAATATGTTTTTCTATATAAGCACCTCTTATGTAACCCTGATGGCATCATCACAATCTAATACAATTACCAAGTTTATCTTTCCAAAATGACGCAAAAGACCACAAGCATGTCACTATAACTGATGTCTTGAAAACACCAGGGTTTTTCAGTCAAGCAAACATCAATGGTTTCACATAGTTTTTCTTTTTGCTAATTATGATTTTTCTTATTTGTGGAAAGGAATTATTTCTTGATAACGGTGTATTATTGTATAAAGAGATACATCTCAACTATAAGAATTTGAAAGGAAAATGGAAATCTATTTGTTTTAACATGGAATAAGACTGGGCCTGCAGGGTTGCTAATGTCATCTGGGTGATATTATTTAAGGTCACATGATTCTTCCATAAAAAAAATTTAATGCCAGAACCGCTCCTGATTATGAGCAAGAAAAGCAAGACACAGGGGCGTCTGTGTGGTTAAAGCTTCACATTGGTATGAAAAAAAACTGTATTCTTCACTTCATTCTGCAGGTACTTACACAGATAAAGTTCGGTTCAACTTGATGTATAAAACTGTGTTCAGTTTGGTGTAACTATGGGTACAATGACAACAGCTAACTACGTTCTTGTTCTTGTTCATGATCTAGATACATATATATTCGATCAGCTGATATATATTCAGCTCATTTATTTCAACGGATTGCATCTACAGATCTTTAACACAGATAAACATTTTTTAATCTTAAAAATCTTCCTTTCAAGAAGTATTATGAATGTTGGAATATAACGAAAGGTTATGCAAAAGAATGATTGAAAAAATGAGAACGAATTGGTAGACATTTATACGAAAAACAGTAAATTGTCTTGGTACCGGAATAGTTTGCCGGTGACTATCTATTTATACATATGAAGGTGACGGTTGATATCGGTAGTTATTCTTTTGGCGGGAATAACCGTCATTTGAAACGATGCCAATAGTTTAACATACCGTTCCAACCGTTTGTCACACCTTATCGAATATCCTATGTTATAGTGTCAATACATAATCGAATATCCTAAGTTATAGTATTAGACATGATGTATCATGTATATGTATGCTAGTAGTTATTGTATATAAATCTAGCTAGATGTATGTGTGTAATGTATGGAATTATAGAGTTAACTGGTCAACCCGGTTGAACCCACATCTAAATACATGGCATAGATAATCCGGATCATATCTCCGTCGGTATAATCGAATCCCATATCTTTAGAAATCACCGTCCAAATGTTATATGATGTTATAACTCTGTGGCCGCCATCTCTTTTCACATATAGATACAGATCTAAAAGATCAATCTTCTTGTTATGATGTTATCTACGGTGTAAGGCGGCATAGGTCGTGTTGGAACTTTTAGATGCATTCTTAAAAATCACCTTATCATCTCTTCGAATTTGTTTATAGATGAAACTTGTATTTAATTACAAATTCCGTGTTATTCAACATATCTAGTAAGGCCTTGCAATTTGTAAAATCATGAAACTCAATTCCTTGAATAGTCATCACTAAAATAAGAATCCAAATAGTTTGTTTTGAATTCTTGGTGTCTCATATGATTTTCTGTAGGTCCGTTTTTCGGAGGATCAATCACGAAACCAAATCCCTGTTTATAACAAACACAATCACGAGTGCGGAATCCTCGTGAAGATGCAAAACCAAACACATAATATCAAGACACGAAGTAACCAAAGATTCACAGTCTATTAGTCTATTGATTAAACGGATGAGAACAACATCAAACATATACACACAATGCTTGAAGATAAACTCACAGTAGGTTATGCTCTCATTACTTCACACAGAAGACCAAGTGTGGTTTATATAGGCAGCCCAGCCCAATCATGACGAAGGACATGAAAGGGCTGACGAAGAACCTTGGCCGACGAATAACCAGGTTCTTCGTCACTGTTGCGACGAAAGACAGTGTGACGAAGAAAGGGGTTCTTCGTCACCCATATGTATGATGAAAGATGGTCTTACATCGAGAGGCTGCAAAACAGAACAGCTGCAAACTGTTTGACAGTTTGGAGCAGAACATGTAATAAACACACACATAGACATAAACTACACACCATATGCAACATGCATCAGTTTATACAAACATAACAATCAGACAACTGTCGGACCAAAGTTAGATAGGAGGATATCTGACTTGGTCGACTGACGAAACATACAGACTCGATAAACAAAAGACCGTAAAATTACAACGCTAATTAATAACAAGTTACAGACACCAAAATATGCACCAACAAACTCCCCTTTGTCTGTTACTTGGTCTTCGGTCTTCATTCTTCAATCTTCAGTGTTTCTCGGACCAGGAACTCCCAGCGTGGATCCCACGATAGTAACAAAAGCAAGCGACGCGCTGAAATCGTAATGCTTGATGCGCGTCCTTGTCTTCGTAAAATATATCGTGTCGGAACAACTTGTTGATGTCAGTCGCGGACATATTCACTATCCACATCAGATCTAGCATGCGGAAGTTCTCTTTATCACCTTTGAAAAGAATAACAACTTCATGAGAATCCGAATCATAACACCACAAAGCCATGTCGTGAAGAAAGTTCTGTTTCATGGGCATCAACGGAATCTTGTCCATGACCTTCGCCGGCTGATATATGAGCTTGTATCGAGCCGTGTTGGTCAATGTATCCAATGTGTACTTGATTTGTTGATACACCGGAAACTGTGGTTTATACAATTCATCCTTCCATCCTCTTTTTTCGTTCGAACTTCAATTTCTTTGCAAATAATGTTGCGCCAAAATAATTTGAACGATTAATTATTTCCAACTTTGATAAGGCGGCAACATCATAGAATGGCAGAGATAAGATGGTCAGCATTGAGTTTAAATACTGGATTCCGTGTTCGCGCTTGATTGTAACATAGTTAATTTCTTTCACGAACATCCAGCTAAGAATCTTCCCATGAGGCTTAACTTTTTCAAACTTCAGAAAATCAACTTATGTTCCAGGAGGCGTAGGCTTTTCAACCTTTGACAAGAACCTTTTTCTCCATTCTTGGAATGAATCTTTCGGATTATCCGTAGACGTACGATTCTTTAACTGCTCGTCGATATCTTCAAGATTTTCTTTCATCCATTCCTCATCAAACAGATCAAACTCCATTCCATCGGCACGTGCATACGTTGATTTGCTTGTTTCGCCTTCAAACACTATCTCGTCAATGTTTTCAGTATCAACAGTTTCTGGTTCAATCGACATTTGATCGATAACTGAATCTTCAACTGTTTTCATTTCATTCAGAGCCAGCATCTGCTCATTCGAGAGATCAGCAACAAACTCTCCCTCTTCCAGAACTTCTCCAGTAATAGGATGCACAGCCTGTAAAGCAAGATCAGCAGAGCTAGGAACAGAGGATGTACCAGCCATAGAGCTTTCAATGTAAGAACTGCTTGTTGTACTTCTTCTACGGTTTCACCAGAAGTTCCTTGTGTAGTTGTAGTCTTCTGATGCTTGTACACTAAGAGCTGAGTAGGTGCAGTAGGGTCAGATGTCGCAGAAGGGTCAGGGTTACCTGGATCCTCAGAATCATGATCCCGTTTCTTTAAGACTTCATGTTGTTTGCATCGGTCACCCCACAAAATGTTAACAGGCTTTCTGACAAACTCGAAACCATCAGTGATCTGCTTGACCCCATCTGTTATCTTGGTTTTGCGTGAGTTGTACCACTCTCTCATATCATCTTGCTTTTCTTTAAGATTGTTGGCCAACCTTTGAACCTCGATGCTTCTTTCTTTCAAGCGGTTCATATCAATACCACGAGTGTTATCTGTAGCTCGCATTTATTGCAATTGACGTTCTCTTTCTTCATCAGCGGCCTTTAAGCGTGTATTCTCAGCCCTCAGTTGTTCAATCTCTGCTTGTTGGCGTGTAATCTCAGCTTGTCGACGCCCAACAGTGGAATTTAATGTATTTATCTCCAATTGTTGTTTAATCATGTCGCTTCTTGTAACATTGATCATCGTCGATTGCCTATCAATCTGACCTGCAGCAGCTTGCAATTGAGTAAACAAGAAATCTACCTTTTCATCTTGCTGCATTTCTGAGAATCTCCTTTGTTTGCATTCTGAGCTCGGCTGAGAAGTAGTAGCTCGAATAGTTGATGCTATTGAGCATGCCGGTTCTTGTGGTGTCACTGTTGGAGTTTCAGCAGCTTAAGTGACTACAGAAGTAGGTTCAGATGATCTTGGAGGAGACGATATGAAAGTAGCAGCTTCATCAGCCGTGAATCCATGGTTCGAATTCATATCTGCTTCTTAAATAGGCTCTTGCTGTGGAACGGACTGCTGCACAGATGAAGCACCAATGTACTTCCTTGCCTTTTTCTTTCTACGAGCGGAAGTTTGTCTCCTCTTTAAACATTTAGCTTAAGTATCCGAAGGAACGTATTCATCATCATCATCATCCTCCTGTCTAATCTTCCTTACTTTTCTCACACCACGTTCGTCGAGATAGAACTCGTATCCTGGCTCAGGCCGATTATCATCAGACTTCGAATCCTTTGCATCACCTCCAGCTGAACTAGCACCAGCTGCACCAGCAGCACCAACATCTCCACCATCACCACCTTCATCATCACCATCATCGTCACTGTCGCTTTCGGTAGAATCACCGAAAATATTAATCTTTTTGCGACCAAACTTCTCTTCCATTAACTTTTTCAACTTCGGCTCCTCGTCGTCAGATTAGTTGTCATTGTGATGCCATTTGTCATTTTCTGGAGCGACGACGTCTGTCTTATCGAGAGAACCAATCAACTTCCCTGGCGGTTTGCTTTCTTTGTACCTATTCGCTGCGACGCCCCTAAATATCTTTAGTGAATGCTCTATCATAGTATCTATCTTCAGGACATCATTATCGGCTTTCGGAAGATTGGGATGTTGGACATTCATGATCATTTGCAAAAATCAAGGATACATCCAGAACTTATTCCCTCTCGAACGACCACCGGTTCTTTTCATATTCTCTTTCATGTTGGCATAAATGTACTTCGAAATGCTAAACGGCTTGTTTAGCACCAAGGCCACCATGAGTCCCACTAGATCATTGCCTGCCATGTCATAGCCAGCACATCTGTAGCTAAGACATTGAATGATTACATGTAGTAGAAACTTGTAGCGCATTGGCAAATCTCCTTTGTTGATTTGACTACTGAAAATATCACCGGTACATTTCATCCTAAGCAAACAACCGTGTGTGCACATAATTGGAACGAAATACGGTGCGTTCGGATCATCTTGAAGTTCTAGTACGGTGTTTAGGATATCCGGAGAGACATTCACATTCACTTGGTTAACTTGCCCTTGAATAAGCTCATTTGCATCAACTTCGATAACGCTCGCTGAATTCTAGAAATCTTTGATGAGAGACTTGTACACCGGTGTTGAAAAAGTAATGGCTTTGTTGATCCGAGATTCTCTTATCCATTTAGTGATCTCCTTCAGTTCCATAATCTTCCCTTCAGGATCAAGGTATGCAACCATGTTGTGACTAGATTCGGACATAACTTGTTCTTCTGGTTTGTCAGCTTTCTTAGTCGCGGGCTTGCGTTTCTTTTCTTTTGGTGCCATTTTGTATACGAAAAACGTCCACTGTAAGTCACAATGTTATAATATTTGCAATAGAAATATGTCTATACATGTTCATGTATAAAGTAGACAGTGAACATGTATATACATATATACTGCGAATGTGCACACAAACTGAAAAATTTTCTAAGTGTTGAACGACCAAAGACTATCACAGTGACGAAAAAGATCTTTTATGGCGAAGAACCCTTGGTCAAACAAAGTCAACATTGTCCTTTGACCATGGGTTTTTCGTCGACAGGATTTCGATGAAAAATACTTCTTTGACAAACAGGTTATTCGTCACAAGTAGCTTGATGAAATATGTTATTTGTCGAAAAAGGTGTTTTTCGTCAATTAGGGTTTTTCGCCTTGACTGTAATTGGGGGTTTTTCGATACAGAGGTTTTTCACTGACTAACGGTAAATCAAAGGTTGATTCAGAACCAGCAAAACAACGGTCACTTTGTTAAACACAAAACATGACGTAAACAATCCCAGATGTGTAACCGACATGAGTTCAACCGGAAAATACACCCAAACCCGTCAAACATCACAAAAACTCAAACCCCTTTTTTAACACCTAAATCAAAAACCGAAGACATAAACCAATCAACATACACTTATAATGTTTATCAATTTTCGATGAAAAACACGAACACAAAACAGATAGATACATGGAAGAATCAAACATCAAAGGTCTCCGATGATCTTTCAAACATTCGAGCAAAACACAGGGTTATTATGAAGATTTAAATGTGTCAAGAGTTCCTGGTTATTTTAATACCTTGTATTTGATAAAAATCCCAAAGAAAAACAATGATTTTGAAGTCGGCAGAGAGGTATAGGGGATGGAGTGTGGAAGAAGATGAACAGTTGAGAGTAGGTTTTGAAAAAGTGAGAGCACGGATGTACTGGGTCCCCTTTTATAACTTGACCTACGACGAAAGACCAACCTTGATGAAAAACATGATTGGGTCGATGAAAAACCAATATGGGCTTGAACAGTAAGCCCATGACGAAAGTCCATGAATCCCAAGGTTTTTCGTCATGACCTTGACGAAAAACGGGTTTTTCGCCGAGAGCAAATTTGCTTTTGACCAAAACTTGAACAACTTTGACCTGAATTGGTTTTTCATGGACCTTTAGGTCTTTCGTGGACCTTTATGTTTTTCGTGCACCATTTGCACCTAAAATTACCAAGTCATGAATTTTGAACAGTTGTACAGATTTTACTGATTTGAACAGATTTTCCCTTTGTTGTTAAGTTTATCAAATGCAAAACGATATTTATGAAGTAGTTAAATCTCAAACAAGTTGGTTGCAGGCTTTCTGGCAGAAAACATTCGAGTTTCAACTTCGGCTAATCAAAAAGAAATGTACAAATTGCACTAAACTGAAATTTTAAATATGATAAACTAATGACAATAAAAAATAAGCAGTAAAGACTGTACAAGATTAAACTTTTGCGAGTTTCAAGGTAAAGGAATCATACCAGCTTACGGTCTTTGTCAACATGGTTTTTGTTTTGGTTAAAGCTTTAGATAAGTATACTACCACAATTGTCGGTATTGTTGTCCATATAAGCTCAAGCTGATCAGATGTAATCATGATTAGGAGATACGATTTACGGTAAGGATTATACTTACAATTCATTGTTCATCCACTCATGACACATTCCCGTATCAAGATATGCACGAGAGTTCATCTTACCGGTGAGTATACCGCTTATCATCTGTTTGACCGTGTATGAAAATGTGAGATACTTACTTATTTTTTATTGAAAACAAGCCCTATGTGAAAGAATCAATTATTGATGAGGAACTTGATTTTCATATGCATGAGGGCACAGGAGCAACTCCGTGAGCAGGTCAGTACTATCGTACAGCAAAGAGACGAACTTGACTCCCGGATAAATGTGATATATTATCACTTATTTTGCTTGGACATGTGATTTTTGATCACTTATTGAGGTCGAATGCAATATATACACGTATGTATGGTATCATGGAAGATCTAGACTTCGTCTCCGTTATTTTTCGGTAAAAGATACAACCATGATACCCAGATGATAAGACAACATAAATACCGTATATCTCAGAACCTCGGCAATCAATCAAACAAAATTTCGGTACCAACACCATATGTCAATGAATGGTTCCCACTTGACTTGAAGTCTGTTAGGTTTATATCATCCGGCACATTTTAATCTGATTGTGAGCCTACCGATACATCATTAGTAGAGATACTTATCATTTATCAATTTTTCTTTTTACATTTTTGACCATGTTGACCAACCACACCAGTGAATCTCATCATTTTCCATATCTAAGAAACTCATTTTTTATTTTTCTAATTTTTTTGAATTTTTGAATTTTCAAACTTAAAGACAGAAAGTAAAGACATATTTTTGGATTTTTGACCTTTTTAAATGTTTTTGTATTTTCTTGAAATTTCTCCCCCTAAAATGCGAAAAGGTTATGAAAATTAAAATCTTTTTGTATTTTTAGAGTTTTTATTAAAGAAAATATTTACAAAAACGATTAACCAAGGGAGTTTTACTCGGGTTTCACCTTAATGCCATTGACCAAAAGGAGATAATCAAAACCTGACTTATCAAAAGCTTTAGTGAACAGGTCGGCACGTTGGTGAGCAGTGTGGATTTTAACAACATCGATGAGTCTTTTGTCAAAACAATCAATTATGAAGTGATATTTAATTTCGATGTGTTTGGTCTTGGAATGCTGCACAGGATTTCTAGTGATCTGTAAGGCAGCATTGTTATCAACAAAAATAGGAGTAGATAGGAATTCAAAACCGTAGTCGCGCATTTGTTGTTGGATCCACATAACTTGGGAGCAACAACTTGAGGCAGCAATGTATTCAGCTTCACAAGTTGATGTAGCAACACAGGTCTGCTTCTTGTACTGCCATGTGACCAGGCGGTTTTCTAAGAACTGACATCAAGCCGTTGTTGATTTGCTGTCGGTTTTGCAGCCACCAAAATCAGAATCACTGAACGCGATCAAGTCAAAGCTATCATCCCTAGGGTACCAGAGATCGGTGTCTGGGAAACCCTTCAAATAACGGAAAATCCTTTTAACAGCTCCCAGATGTGAGGCCTTCAGGTTGGCTTGATATCTTTCAAGCAGGCACGTAGGATACATGATGTCGGGCCTCGAGGCTGTGAGATACATTAGAGATCCGATCATTGCGCGATAATATGAAGAGTTAATGCTTTCACCCTTCAGATCCGGGGTAATCCCGTGATTCTGCGGAAGTGGGGTACCAATGGGGTTGCGTCAGACATCTGAAACCAGCTCAAGATGTCACCAACATATTTAGTCTGATGGATGAATATCCCAGACTCTGTTTGTTGAACTTGTAGGCCCAAGAAGAAATTCATTTCCCCCATTGCGTTCATCTGAAATTTTTCTTGCATCGCACGCTCGAATTGCCTGCACAAAGAATCATTAGTTGAACCAAATATGATATCATCAACGTATACCTGTGCCAACAGAAGATCTCCATCCTGTTCTTTGATGAAAAGAGTGCAATCGATAAGACCTCGCCGAAAACCATTCTCCAACAGATAGTTAGATAAGGTTGCATACCAAGCTCTCGGTGCCTAATGTAATCCATAAAGAGCTTTGTTGAGCAACCAAACCCGATCAGGCAGAATAGGATCTTCCAAACCCGGAGGTTGTTCGACATACACCTCTTCTTCAACCACACCATGTAAGAAAGCACACAATATAATTGAAATTTATATTATTAAAAATATTACAAAATGATTTAGTATTATATATATATATATATATGTAACACCTCGAAAATTCACGTCCAATAATGTCTTGACACGTGTCATAAGCTTTGAATATGTGAAAACATACTTTAGAGGGACTAAAGTTGACAAACAGTGAAACTATGTGACTATAAGGGTCCAAAGTGTCAACAATTGATAAATAGGCCCTACAATAACCCTACATGATGTTTATAATCTTAAACGGATAAATCATGGATCATACGAAGCGAAAAATGAAAGAAAATGAGGAATTACAAACTACAGGGGCTAAACGTGTCAACATGTTGAATTTATACCTCTGAGTGATCTTTTGGCAAACATGAAGTTTTGTAATGATAAAATATACTCACAAGAATATGTGATAAAAATTTCATGAAGTTTCGTGAACGTATGAGAAAGTTATGATCAAAACCGTACACGAAAGGTTAAATGCGTTAACGTTGATTTCGTGACTTTTCGGGTAAGCGCAAAGTTGTTCGAGGACTTTACCATACTTATAAAAGTCCCAAGGCCCTTAAAAGTCAGGATTAGGGTCCAATGTGCAAGAAAAATAAGCCAAAACACGTTATAAAAGAACAAGGACTGAATTGTAAAGTGTTGAAACTTGTTAAGCTGGTTAACACTTGGATGCGGCCCGCCTGGGTGTCTACTCGGCCCGCATCAGGCCTGCCAGCGACAGATGCAGCGACCAGCTGCCAGTTATGTCTATTTTGCGAGTTGTTAACAGCTGTAGTCGACTCTAGCAGCTCACCAATCGAATTTCATGCATTGAGGGACACTTGTACAGGTCTTACAACACCTCTAGACCTCTGTGGCAGCCTCACAACACATCAAAATCTGAATATAAGGCACTTGAAGTAGTAAACCATGAACACTTGCAACTTTGAAAATTCACAAGAACTTTTCTGGAGCTTTCTGGACGACAAGGCAGCTTCATAGTGATCTCTAAGCTTGTTTAGGACCATTGTAAGTGTTCATATCTTTCTCTAATTCGTTCTAGCTTAGTGTATTAACCGAAAGTCAAACTATGGTAAATTACACTTGACTTTATGATTAAACGAGATTGGCTCTGTCATTTCTAAAATTGAAAGTACCTACAAGTTGGTATTTAGGTGTGTAACAAACCCCTAAAAGGGTATTTTCAGATTCACACTCTAAGCATGTTAATTGTCGAGTCAAAGCTTTTCTTAAAAAGTCAACAGAATGTGTTTTTGCAAATTTAAGCATGATTAGCAATGTAGGGTGCATGCAACCTGTTTGATCATCAAAATGACTTTATAATTAATGTAAGAATATGTTTCAACATGATCAACTCGACAATTTTCAGTTTAAACCCGAATCGGAACCGAAAGTCGCATAAATTGACTTTTTCTTTGACTATCGGTTCGGATCCGTTCATGCATGTTTGAGATATGTATTAGAGCATATTTTGGACCAAATTTCATATAAGTGTAACTCTCTGAGATTTTACAACTTGGTTCAACACTTATCCGATGCATATGCATGTTTCCGATTTATGCTTAAAATTGACTATTTTGCCCTTTTTACTATAAAACGCGATTTTTGAAAAAGTGAAAGAGTAGAAACCTTTATTACTTATTTATAAACTTGCACTGAAAATTTGATATCAGTTTGAGGTCCAGAATCAGAGTTATGCTCATTATCGTAATTTGAAAGCTTTATGTTACTTAAACGGCGTAATTAGCGTATAACCTGTTTAAACCCACTTTTTGATACCAAACTTTTACCCACTGATATAATATAATATTGTGGGATTTTTAAGGATTTTTATTTAATTTTTGGCTGATCATATCATAGGTCTCTAAGTTTAATTCGGTAAATACCGAAATTGCCCTTTTAAGCCATAAAACGAGTTTTACAAATCCTTTTGACCCCAAACCTTTTTCTACTGATTTTATTTGAAAAATAAATTGTTTTGAGCATTCTGGAAATATAAAAATATCAGCTTTCTTTTAAAAACCCGGAAACGGCTCTAAATCGCCTTTTTAAGCGTTTTTATCGCATAGTATACACTATAACCATATTAAACATATAAGGTTGATACCTACTGATGGTTTTAGTATATTTTTATATAATAACAGTAAGTATAAGTTTATAAACTCAGATTCCCAATTTTGACATTTTTAGCCCTTGTGAAATTACCAAAATACCCCTAAAGTACATAGTTTGGTTTTAAATGATAAATTTCATATATGGGTCATACCCTACTGTTATAACATGTCAAATTAAGTATATTTACTGTATAAACCAGACCTGTAACTCAGATTTCTGATTTAACTCTTTTATAATCTTTTAAATGACCAAAATGCCCTTATGAGGCATAAATTGTGTTTAAATCCGTTTTGGGCAAAATAGAAAATGTCTTACTGATATTTTAACATATTTAGAGCATATTATCTCAGGGAACTTGCATATGAGTCTTATGGTTACCCGTAACGCTCTTTTCGCGTTCGGTTCGGTTTATGTAACTAGTTTGCATAAATTGACCGAGACGGGTCAAACATTATCATTTTTTGTCTCAAAATCCAGAATGTATTTAGTATACCCATATTATACAAGTATTCAAACTTGTCGGGTCTAAATCACATTCTATCCGGTCTTCGCTTAATCGTGCATTTGAACCGTATCGTCCTTTATACTAGCCGGTCTAAGCTTAAGCTTAAATAAAGACCCGTTAGAAGTCTAATAGGTTATTATTAAACCTTCATTCCAGATTAGGAGCGCCGGTAAAAGCTACTTGCCTTTTTGCTTGTTGAGAATTATACTATACTCAGGTAAATACTTTTAACTTATTTTCCCTATACGGGCTTGGGTTACGGTATATAGAATACCGCTTGATCGAGCATTAAATTCTTACATCGTTTGGGTTGTAATCGATTAATTTGATCGGCTCGTTTAAACAGTCTTGTTCACTTAAAGCCTCTGGGGGGTTAATGACCATGTCCCGGATATCCTTGGCATCATTTTACGAAATGGCCACGACCGAACGCGGGGTGTAGGCGTACACCTGTCTGTGCGTAAATAACACGTGGTGTGTCTATTAATCTTTAACCCGGTCTACGGATCCGGGCTACTGAACGCACAAGTAACATGTAATTCGTTCACAAGTTTATATTAAATAATTGACCCAAGTTATAAAATGTTTTGTGCCTTGAGCATTTAAATCAATTTTCAACCATTTTCAAATGAGTCAGTTAAATTGTATTTACCAGTTTACACTGACGTATTTTCCCAAAAAGGTTAAGTGCAGGTACTACACGAAATAGGCTGGCTGGCTTCTAGAGTGTCCACAATAAGTCTCGCAAGCTTGGACGACAATAAACTGTTGAACAATATCTTATTTTATTTTGATCCGCCTGTGGATCCGTTTCAACTATCAGTGATATTTAATATTACATTTTATTAAAGTTGAAATGAATCTATCTTTGCTTCCGCTGTGCATTTATATATTGTGTTGTTTGTCTATGATGGTACCAACTACGTCACTATACTCCCCACCGGGCCCACCGGTGACACGTGGAAAATTAGGGGTGTGACAATATATAAATATATATATATATATATATATATATATATATATATATGTATGTATATATTATGTAAGTTTTAATATTAACTAGAGATTTGAAATTTTATGTTTCTAAATAATAAATATACACATATAAACATATACATGATAGAATTTCTTGATAGTATACACAATATAATAATCAAATATCTTCTATAGATAAATATAAAGAGAAAATATCACTGGTGATTCATATGAAAACATGAAGTCATTATAAAGATGAGTCATGAAACGTGTTATGTTTTGAAAATACCATCTGTCTCAATAAAACATTTCTTGCAATGAAATCTAATGTTATATAAGCATGAATAGAGTTAACTATAAGCGTACTCATCACATTGAACCTAGCCATAGAGTCAATGGAGACAATAATGCTTTTGGTCAAAACTACATTTTCCAAACAAAAGAAAATCACAACCATAATACTATCTATGCTTAAACAAAAGAGTTAAGATATTGATAATTACTGGTAACACCTAGGACAGTATTTAGACTTGAACCTAAGAAAAATGCCTTAGTATAAAGCTTCGAGATTAGCTAATTACTTGCGTAGATAAAGTGTGATGGATATTGGTATGTTATGAGGATAATGACTAGAATAGTGCAAGTATGATAAATAAGCAATAACATTTGGCCACTATTATTTCTTGTTTATTAGTACTACTCGGTTCTAGAATATGATCCATCATGAGAATACTAATTTCCTTATTTCTTGAGGCAAGCCATAATAAATGATGAACTTTTAAAAACATGAATTGAGAAAATTCTATTTATGGGAAATACCATGATAATTACCTCTCCAGCAAGACTGGGTATGATGTTGTAGACTCTCCAGCTTGTCCGGGTAAGATGGGGATACCTCTCCGGCAAGACCGGGTAAGATGGGGTATATGTTATGTTAATGGATTTCCTTAAATAGTACCATGATCTAATGTCTGACCTGTTTTTGAAAAATGAATCTGTTAAATACATTGACCTTATGAATGGTGTGTATATTATAGTATGTGAAAAATATGATTATATAGATATGTATATCTATAAGGAAATCCAAAGGCCATAACAATTGACAACTAGGGATAAATCACGAACTGGTGTGTCAATGATAATTTATTTAGAATCTCTCGTATATGTCTATAATTCTGATATCAAACACTATTTGTTTGATTATCCGTCTCGTAACTCGTGCGACAAGATGAACGACGGGAACCCTTTAAGTTGGGACGCCTTCAAAAGTATAAGAATTCCCTTGTGTTACCTTAGATTATTGACGTATTAGGAAACATGTAACTAAAATTTGTGCTAAGACACAAAACATTTAAAAACTTACACTAATGATAGTAATTTTACCTTCATTAAAGAACTCTTGAGAAGATAAAAATAACCACGACTAGATGCACTTACAAAGACTCTCTTCCCCTATAATTCTACTAAGATTTACCATTCGGAATCATTAAATAAATTGGATCAGTAGCTTATCAACTAAAAGTTATCAGAAGAAATGACAGGAATACATGATATATTTCATGTATATAATTTAAGGAAATACGTAGTTGATGAATCTTTAGTTGTATCTCTTCAAAGATATAGAGGTAAATGAAGACTTTAAGTCCATTGAAAGACCATACAAATTAAAGATACGAATCTCAAAGCATAGAGAATAGTTCTGATCAAAGTAAAGTGAAATTCAAAACAAAGACTAGAATATACTTAGGAACTAGGATCAGTGACGAACTAAAAGTATTCATCCATATTTCAGTAAATCTTGAGGACGAGATTTAAAACAAGGTGGGGAGGATGTAACATTTCCAAAAAAATTATTTAAAAAATTTTAAATAAAGTATATAAAAACTTATATTATTAAATGGGTAGATTACGGGTAAGTTGACTGTTAGAAATACGAGGTATTTAGACCAACATAGGAACCATTTAATAATTATAATAATAAAAATACATTATAATTAACCTTACTCCATTTTTAATGAAACTTAGGTCAAAATGTAGAAAAAAATATTCTCGTTCTAATGACATATTCATCATTTTATAAAACGTCATATTTTAGAAGTTATAAGCGATAAATGAGTGAAGTGGCTGAATTAATTATTAATAATAAAATAAATCTATGAATTGAAAATTAGAAATGTGTGTACGTGGAACTCAAAAACGTGAGCACCAAGTGAACATTTTAGTATAAATAAGAACATCATTCGAGTATTTCATTCTGCTCAAACTTTCTTTTCTTTCCCCATCTCGCTCTCTCTATCTCTTCTATAATCTATAATTTTCTTTAGTAATTCACCCCTAAATCCTACAAAGCTCTGCCCCGTTTTAAGTGTTTTAACCCGTGATCACTGATTCAATACCTTGCCCAATTGATCTTGAACCCAACAACTGATGCCAAAGCCCAGCCTGATACAGGCTAAGCTTTGTAAACCACGTTGGGGTTCTATCTCGTGATGTATTGATAAAGCTGAATTGGGTTATTATATTTAACACGAGTGCATTATATATTTTATTAAAAAGCATAGGAGTTATACCCAAGATTATACTAGTAGACTTGTAGTTAAACCCTAAAGTTACAAACTGAGTCATTATTCTTTTTATCAACTTACTTTACAAAACCTTAAATGTTTATCAGTTATACTTACAAGGATTAAGTTTTTGTATTCTACAATTACTGACAGTATTATGGGGTTTGTATATAGTACTTGATAATCTTCACAATTGGACAATGGGTTAGCCAATGTGTGATATGACCATAGTCACAGATCCGTCGAGTGACAAATACTTTGGAGTTTTTGTTAGATAAAAACATTGCAATTACCCTTAATATTGTAAAGTTATAACAATGTGTTTTTTTTATAAAATGGAATAAACTCGCCAGTATTTAATGCTGATAAAATATTTTTAAAACGCATTTCAGGTAATTTGTTGTAAGATAATAGAAGCCAGCTATGGAGTACTGAAGGCTTAAATAAAGTGGCTATAAATATCTGAATAAAAGAAGAAATTTATGTTTTATTAATTAGGGTTTATCCCTATAAAAACATTTAAATGAAATACGGGTTTTAGCCCATTTATTTAATATTAAAAGGTTGGTGTTTTACAAACTCTAAAATTATTTCATAACTACGACCCTGATCAAAAAAATTTCCGCTGCGTAATTAAAAAACACCGGTACCACTTGACTGGTTCACGGCTCCTGCTCCAAGGGTAGGGTTGGGGTTGTGACGCCATCAACCCACCTTACCTTGCCGACTGTGTGCCAGTTGCAGGCGGTATGGTCATTGAGTAACACTTGTCGTATCTGTTGGTGCATATGTCTGTCGACTTCGTCTTGTATCGAGTCTTGTAATAGATTAGATAGACCAGGGCACGAAATACGAGAAAATTGAGAAACATATGAGATGTGACCATTTCGCACGAAATGGAACATGTCCATTTCGTACAAAATGGAACATGTCCATTTCGTACAAAATGGAACATGTCCATTTCGTACAAAATGGAACTGGTCATTTCGTGTGAGCCATCTCGTGCGAAATGGTTGTGCCTATATATAGTTGCCTTGATCATTTCATTTGTAACTTTCTGATTCCGGTGCCAAGGTGCTGCCGAAGTGTCTCCAGGCTGTAAAACGTTGTTATATCAATATACAAGACAATTAAAGTGAATCTAAGTGCAAATCAGCTGAAATAACTCCGATACGTCTGTTTTCGCCTTTCGTATTGGACGAGATCTCTTCTGAACGACTCATTTGGTCGTACAAACGATCCTACAAGTGGTATCAGAGCTCAGGAGGAAGAGTTCTTACCGATTTCATCTTGATTTCATCAAAATTCTGATTTCTACATCTTCTTTTACAAGATTTTTCAAAATTAAACAAGATTTCACAGATAAAATGGGGTTGATTTTCTCATATAACACGCGTAATACTGTTTTAACAAATCCTTGAAAGAATCAGACTTAAAATCAACCTAAAACCTGATAAATTTGTCAAAAACATGGCCGATTGGATGACATCAGCACCATTTCACACGAGTTAAACTTCTCATTTCGCACGAAGTGAAGCCATTTTGCATCAAAGTGTCATTCTGTTTGAAACATAATTCCATTTCACACGAAATGGTTATTTAGTGTGGCCAGATCGCTTGAAAGTAGATCCATTCCGCACGAATTGGGTAACAGGGTCCAATTCGTTTGAAAGTTTGCCATTTCGTACGAAATCATCCATTTCGCACCAGATTATTTGATTCGCTTGAAAGTGTTCATTTCATTTGAACCAGTTCGCTTGAGAGGTCCAATTAGCTTGAAAGACTCCAATTTGTTTGAAAGATTATCCAGCTCATTTGAATTGTGTGATTTTGTGAAACATTTTACCGAAACATGGAAGAAGAGTTTTACAACGCGTTTGCTACTACCTCGGGTACTCCTGTTACCATTGCTCAGAGCGTGAACATGGAAAATGAAACAGGAACGTTACAGAAACCTCCAAAGTTGATGGGCATTGAAGAATACTATTGTTGGATAGACCAGTTCGAAAATTGGGTTCAAGCAAATCATTTGAGGTCTTGGGAGTGTATTGAGAAAAAGTATGTTAAACCTCGTACAGAAGTGGGAGTTATCAAAACTATTTCTGAATTGTCGGATAAAGAAAGAGACATGTACAAGGCAGAAAAAATGATGATTAGTCTTCTTCAGCAAGCTGTGAAAGAAGACATTTTCATACTACTTCAACATGATGGTACTTCACGTTCGATTTGGGAAGCACTTCGAATTAAGTTTGAGGAAAGTACAGAGATGATTAGGAGTAAGAAATCATTATTAAAGAAAGAATTTGATTTGTTTTCAAGTTTGCAGGGTGAAACTACAAAGAAACTGATTGAGAGATATTGTCATTTAGTGCGATCAATGTCACTGTTAGAGATATAAACAAAGATCGAGAAAAATGGGTTGACAAATTAGCTGATGCTTTACCTCAGAAAGAATGTGGTACATATCTGATGATCTTAAAGAACACTGGAGAATATGATAAATTGACAATTTCTCAGTTTATTGAAAAACTTGAAGGACAAGATCTTGAACAACAAAAGATTGCTAGAATGAACAATCCAAGTGGTCAACAAGACATCAAGATGTATTACAAAGGGAATGTTCAGGATGTTGAAGCAAGTCCGAAGGTCCAAACCGCTTTCAGTGTAGAAAACTCATCCGGATCAGTTAATCAAAGTCCAATCAGCAATAGTGGATTTTCTTCATACTCGAATGTTAATCCGAATGTTTCAACCTCAAGTTATCAGTCTCAAAGCTCAAACAATGGTAATGGTCATGTGTTACACTGCAACATCGCATTGCATCTTCAGAACGGTCAAAATTTCTCTGAAGAAGTCGCTAAAGGTCATATAACATTACTAGCTACAGTGTTAGAATCATATGAGGGTTTGGTTGCAGGAAGGATCGGAAATCCTATGTTGACAAAAGAGGATTACGATCAGATCGATGCTGAAGAAATGGAGCTTATGGATATTAAATGTTGTTTAGCGAGTGTGTTGAGGAGAGCTGAGAAATTTAAGCTGATTATAGGAAGAGATGATTTCCGTGATGCTAATGTTTCTACTTTAGGTTTTGATAAATCTAAAGTTACTTGTTTTCGATGCAGGGAAAAAGGACATTTCAAGAGGGAATGTACCAATCGAGAAGCAGGAGGAGCTCAGAATCCGTTCGAGAATAATGATTATTATCGAAAAGCTATATATCAACAAGTTGCTCAACAACCGTCATCATCCCATGCTATTGAAGATGGAAAGAAGAAAGCTTATCTAGTTAATCAAGATGATGAAAGAATGGCAGAAGGTTTTAGCTGGGACAAATACATTCCGGCTGATTCAAAGTTTAGAGCATTCATTGCACAAATAGTTCAAGAATCAGATTTGATAAAGGAATGGATGGATGTGTTTGCTGATGATGAAAAAAGTCAAGATGAAGAGTCTGTCTCTTCAGAAGAAAGCTCAGAAAAGACAACAGTCTTTGATCAATCATCAACTGATAGTAGTGATGATGAAAAAGAAATTCAAATAAACATTGGAAAAACTAAATTATCTCCTGAAAGTTTTAAATTTTATTTTGCAGATAGATTGGAGAAACTAAAGGAGAAGTGAGCAGCAAAGAATCAGAAAAGGTAAAATGCGAGAATGTTGCTCAGGAAGAGTAGTCTGAACAGAGTGAAGAAGTTAAAGTTGCTGAGAAGGTAGTTGAAATTGAAAAGATTGTTGAAGTCACAAAATCGTGTCTAAAATGTTTAGAACCATGCAAACATTGTGAAGAGAAAGACAAGAAGTTTAGTGAACTTGACAAGATGAAAGAAAAATTATTGTTTGATGTTAAGAATGTGAAAGAATCGTATGATGTGTTAAACAGAACAGTGAATAGTTTGCAAAAGACAAACTCAGAAAGAGAAGATGCCTTAACAATGATGAATGCAGTGATGATGTCTAAGCAGAAGGCTATCAACCACTATATTGAAGAATGTGCAAAGTTGAAGCAGGAGTTGGAGACAGAAAAGATAGAAAATGAAAGAATCGGACGATTGCTGCAAAGTTATTCAAGTTCTGATTATTTGATTGATAGAATTTATCCAACTGTTGCAAGTTTTGAAGCCTTTCAAGATAAAAAGACGGAAGAGAAGGATACTGGTAAGAAACAAAGTGCAAATTATAACAAGTGTCCGCCTCTGATCTGGGAAGGTTATTCTCCCAGAAAACCAAATGAGGAACAAGTCAAAAAGGCTGTCAATATAAAGTTAAAGTCTGAAACAACTGATGAGTTGCCAGATAACACTGACATCACGTTCACATCGTCTGACACCGATCATGAGTCTGAGTTAATAAAGAAAGTGGTTGATCAGGTGTTGGATAAAGATGAGGAGTCAGAGTCAAAGTCTGAGAGTTCGAGTTCGTCGGTCAACAGTTCGAAATCATCGGTCAAAAGGGTTTATAATAAAGAATTTCTATTATCAAAACATAATTTGAATGATGAACCAATCAAAGTTGCATATACTTTGAATGATTCAGACAAATTATTTTCTGATAAGGAATTTCAAATAAGAAGTGTTCAAATTGAAAAAATTAAAAAAGTTTTCAAATTAACAGAAATTAATATTTCTGAAATAAAAGATGTAAATCTTACTGAAAAACCTAAAAAATACACTTCAAGAGTTCAACAAAGATTGAACAAGAAAAAAGGTTACAGTTCTGGTTCTGGTTTTCAAAAGAAACCAAACCATAACAGTAATTTCAAAAAGAAAGGTTTAGGTTTCATTCCACCCGTAAATCATAAAAATGAGAAAATTTCTAAAACAAAAATAGTATTTGTTTCAGGGTCAAGTTCTGAAGAAGAAGAAGAAGAAAAGAGCTCATTTTGGAAACAATCGAACAAAGAGTTCTTTGCAGAAAAACAAAAGTTTGAGAAGAATGGAGTTTATCAGAGAAATGAGACAAGAACCTGTTACCGATGTCAAGAAGTTGGTCACATCGCCTGGAATTGTCCAAAGGCAACCAATACAAAACAAGAAGTTGTTTCTAAACTCAAAGATAAAGTTATTGATAAAACTGAACCACCAACTGAAAAATTTAAAGTGTTTAAAAATTCAACATATGAAGTTGGTGAATGTTCGAAAAGGTTTTACAAAAAAAGGGTGAATCTTGACAACCAAATGTAGGTTGTTAAGAAATCAGATGTTAAGTCTGGCGATGAATCTGACTCGTCAAAGTCAGAGGAGCCACAAGTTGATCTAAAAGAAGAAAACTCAGTACCGCCAACGGATGATGTCAATTTTCCACCATTGCGGGCTGAAATTTAAAATCAAAAGTTGATAAAGTGGAAATTTCGAATCAATTCTGTTCTGAGAAGAAAGAATTTGATGTCGAAAAGGCTTTCAATGACAAAGTAAAACATATTTTTGGAAAAATGGTCGAGGGTAAGGCCAAAGGGGTAAAAGATTTTTATGAAGGAAAAAGGAATGTTCAAAACCCGAGTGAAGTTGAGAAGGTCACACACAAAGCTGGTAAGGCTTGGGTGTCTGTATTCCATATGTAAAAATCCTGACTTACCGGAGCTCCCAAGTTGGTAATCGTGGAGCAGCAATCGGCATCTTTCTCAAGTGATATTTCAAAATTGTCATATTTTGATTTACAAGTGGTATTGGTTGATAAGAACCTGCAAGTGGTTAATCAAGGTCATTAAGTTGAACTTGATTTAACTTTCATACAAGTGATATTTTTTACAAGTGATTGAAATAAAAAGTGATGAATTAATCCCCGATTTTACAAGTGTGAAATCAACAAAACTAATTTTCCGGAAAAACCATTTGATTAAAACAAACTTAAGTGTTTTGAAATTATAATGGGAAAATAGTTTGTTGTCAGGGGGAGTTCTGATTGTTTATGCCAAGTGGATGGAGAATTGAAGCAATTCACCTCGGTTTGTCAAATTTTCTTTAAATGATTTTGAATTTTAGGGGGAGTAAGATTTTTTAGAAAATCCAAAAACATTAGAAATTTTAAAAAAGCCAAAAACATGATAAAAATCAAAAATGAGTTTTGTTGTGAAAAAGAGGAAATGATAGTACATCTGTAGACAATCACAGTAAGCTAAAGGATTGGAAAGTTAAAATGTGATAAACGGTCTCACTGATGATATGCCAGTAGGTTTTCGCACGCTTAGTAGATTTTTTTCGAGATATAAACCTAAATATCAATACTTACTTATTTCGTGGGGAACATCTCTCGGATATATAGGTAACCCCTGAAATCTTGTTTGAAGGGCTTTCTATTTCTGACATACTAGGTCTTTGTGCGTGGTGATATCTGGGGTATTATACCAGGACTTCTGATTTTGCGGGAGCAATAGCCTAGTCCTCGTATAATACTTTGCATTGCTTTATTCTTAAAGCTCGCCCTCAGCATATAAAATGATGAAACATTGAAAAATGCTAATCATGTGCTGTTGAAAAGAAAAGATTCTCTAAAGGGAACCCACCGAAAAGCGAACCATCATCTCTCTGATTTTGCAGAAGCAATAGCCTGAGCTCTCATGGTCTCGCATTTAATGTCACACCGACCACGTAAAACAACAAATCGTGGCGGAAACGTCGGGGAGTGTTGTAACAGAATTATTGTTTCACAACACATGGAAATTTAGAATATTGTTTTATTACATAAAAAAGTTACATTGTCTTGGAATTTGATCAACAAACAGTACAATTGCCATTCATGTTTTTATAATTACTAAGTCCCATGTCCATCCTATGTAAAGCAATCAACAGTCGTCACGAAATAAAACCTGAAACATATGTGAAAGTAAATACGTCAGCATAAAAATGCCTGTGAGTAACATAGGTTTTGTGAATTAGATTCATGGCTTTGGATCATATAAGAAAAGATTATATGTTTATAAAAGTAGCCATGAATCCTTGATAAAATTTTTGTTTCTAGAACACTTTGCATTGATATAAAAGTTGTAGTATACATAAAAATATACCTTGGTTTTAAGAAAGTCGGATAAGTAATATATTAAAATATATTTTAGTTTCAAAACAGTTAAACAGATAGTATATCAAATATACTTTAGTTGTTAAAATAATAGTTTTCGGTAGTATATCATAAGTATACTTTGGTTTGGTAAGTAACATATCAACTATGTTTTAGTAAATAACAAAATATATGTTGGATTTGTACATAGTATATCAAATTATACTTTAGTAAATAATATCACGTTGGTAGTATGTCGGAACATACCTAAATCGTGGTTTGGTAATATATCAAACTATATTTTAGTAAACAATAGCATATCAGATTATGCTTTAGTAAACAGTATCACGTTGGTAGTATATCGAAATATACCATAAGTCGCGATTTAGCAATACATTAAAACCTTAGTGCATCAAACTACACTTTGGAGACTATAGAAATACCACAAAGGAAAATTCTATTTGGTTAAAATTTGGTTTCTGACATTCCATACAACAAGAATGGGGTGTCTAGTCCTATAGTGCTATATCGTACTACCAATCGGCTTGATCATTGTTAATGAATGTATAAATAATAATATAAATGAACAATTAGTACTAACAAACCTTGGAAATCAGTCGTTTAATCCATAGATAATAGTTCAATTCGTCAAAAGATAGTACTTATGCATGTGAAATCATATAGTCGAAATCATGAAAATAATGAATAGGCACATATGAATCACCCCAAAACATTTGAAAACGTAAAAGAGGGGACTATGTACTCACCTTTGGGTGCGTTTTTATATGTTAACACAATCCCTCAAATTGTTTATTCGTCCTAAATTAAATAAGAACGATTTAATAATCAAAACTCACAAAAATACTGAAGTTTCTCCAATACTTAGAATTTTCACATAACTTTGAGATTTCTCGAAAAGTTATTATTTTTGGATTATATTGGTGTATTTATGTATATATGAGTTCATACACATGTTTTAAGAACTTTGGGACTTGAACGATTTTATTGGTGACTCTCATCATGTTGTAAGCAATATATCATCAAAACCCATGCATTTTAACTATCATTCAAAACTGGGCTGTTTTTGGGAATTTTAATAAAATAGTTAACTTACTCCAAAAATTCCCAACTTTTTACAAAATCTTTTAAGCGATCCATATATTATTGTGTATAAATATCGGGATCCAATTCATTATCAATATTTTATAAAAAATCATTTACCGGACTGCAATCAGATTCATCACTTTCTGACTACAGTTAACGGAATAATTCATTTAAAATTCATTGTAAGTCCGATAGATGAAATTCCAGCGGGAGAATTACAAGGACATCAATGGTCAACTACAGTACAAATTTCATGAGCTAATTCTACACAGATTTCAAGTTATGACGAAAAACATAACATACATTTTCTGCAGTAAAAACGCAGCTTTTGCTGCTGTACAAAACAGACCTTTAAAAATAGTAAACGACCTCGAAAAAATATGATTCAAGTGCCATTTGATTCATTTTTTCAAAAACATATAATTTAGACTTCAGAAAATCGATTTTTCGATTTATAACGGTCCGTTTACAGCCAACTGAAGTTGGCTGTAAATGTTACTCAGCATGCTGTTAATCGCTTAAATGTTACTAAAACATGCAAGGAAATATTCTAAACAAGTGTTTATCAAGAAATCAAACTCAAAACTCATACACCCATATATATATTTATATATATATATATATATGGTTATATACACACATAAACATCACCATTTTTATTTGTATCAAGACCCATTTCATTTTAGATTTCAAGTTTGTGAAAATTCCAAGATTCAAGAGAAACTTCAATTCATCAAGAACAACCAAGAATCAAGAGTATGATTTAAACATAAATGTTATACCTTCAAGATTCAAGTATGAGGTTTTGATGATATGGAGCTTCAAATCACTTGAAAGCACCTTGGAAACTCCTTTGGATCTTCACATCAACTTGAAACTAGCTTGGAAAGGGGTTAGATCTTCAAGAACAAGGTTAAAGATTTGAAGATGGAGGTGGTGATGATGGTTACGGTTATGAGGGAGAGAGAAGGAGGAGGTTTGTGAAAATATGAAGTGAAGTATGGTGATATATATAGGACAAGATCTAGATAAAATCTCCAAGATCACAAAATATCTTATGGAATCCAAGAAATATCAAGTAAATCACAAGAAATCTAAGAAAGATCACTAATGGATTTTGTAGGATATTGGCAAGATTTTAGTGGGGGCCACCCCTTGGTGACCGTGAACATATAGGGGGGTAAGTGTAAAATTTGAATGATAAATTAGTTAAAAACAGGTATTTAACTGGGTACCGGGTATATTATCTAGCGTTTAAATCTCGGTTTATGGCATTCTAAATTATTTTTATTATTCTATAAAAATAAACTTGTCAAAATATTACTGAAATAAATTTCAGTTGCCGAGACTGGCTGCGTTTCGCAGTATAAGCACTGTGTTACGCAGTAACACGCGGTACACGCTTAAACTTTGAAAAATAATGTTTTCAAGCGTTTTAATTTATTTTTCAATACGAACATGATTACAAATAAATTTTTAATCATAACAGGATATTTTTAGGATTTAAATAGTATCCGGGCGGTCACCAACGTTCGTTTCGCAGTTTTGTCGTAATTAGTTCTAAAGTTCGAACAAACATGTTTTTGCCATACCGAATCCTTCAAAACTTATTTCTAAGTTATGTAAAGGGTATTAAGGGTATGTTTGGCTTATGTCACAGTTCCGGAGTGTACGTCGCGTTAAACTGATTATGTTTACGTAACGGTTTATGATTTCACTTCCAGAACAGTTTTGAGAGTTCGGAATTGAACAATGATTGAAAACGTACCAATGTCACAAATAATTAAACAAATATTGAAATTAAAACGTCATATTTCATTAAACACAAAGTTGTTTGGAACAGTAAAAGGGTTAAAATACACAGATGTCACATTTAACCCCTTACAGATATCATTAGTGTACATTCACCTGTAAGACTTGTTAGACTCTGTATGCCCAAGACACATATTAAATTGATGTGGCTAGTACGTTATGATCCAAGTCGAGTCATACCCAATAACAAGCTAGACAAACACTTATATTATTTATTTGTGATATGATCAAACAAATAAATATTAACACCTATAATATTTAGAAATTGGTTTTCTAAATAATTGCACTTGACAAACTAATAAATTATATGGATAATTTATTTTGAGAGAGTATTTTATTTTGTTATTTAATGGGTTAAATAACTTAATAAAAGTTGTATAAAGTCTTATAACATGTGATGTTATAATTTTATAAAAGTTATAAAATTAGTAAAGACTTAAATTAATTTTATAAAAGAAATTATTATTATTTTTTTTTTATAAATAAAGGGTGCCCCCCCCCCCCCCCTTGGTGTTCTTCCCTAAAAATGTTGGCCAATCACAAACCATGCATTTTGCATGTGTTAGTGGCAATTTGGTTGGGCAAAAGAATGGTCCAATGAGACCACATGCAAATTGTCATAACTAGACATCTTGTGATTGGGCAATGGGATGGCAAATCTCTCAAATGTTATAACTCATTTTAGATGACAAAAAATTAGAAGAAGACTAGAGAAAACCTCTAGAGAAAATCGGCCAAGATAGTGATCTTGGAAGAGATCATTTTTCAAATGAAGACTTGTCCTTTTGCTCTAGAGAAATCGGCCATGAGATGGTTATACGAGAGTGTTTTTCTCAAGTGTTTTCAAGTGCAAGAACTCTAGAAAAGGCCCTCAAATTTTCGGCCATATGATGGTTTCAAGAGGGGATTTTTAAGTGAGTTGCAATTGTAAAATCCTAGCTAAGCATAAGGTGTTTGTTGGAAGGCTTGGGGTATACAAGCTTGAGGTCTTCTACACTTGAAGGCAACTGTTCAAGAAGCATCACCTTCTTCATATCCATTACTCCTTGTACTTCAAGAAGGTAGTTTTCTAAACATCCTATGGTTGTGTTTGATAGCATACATCTCATATATGGATCCGGGTTTTGGGATTTTGCATATAAATGGTTTTATATCTTATAAAAGTAACATGTTTTAAACATTATTTCCGCTGCGTTTTTATTTCATATGGATGAAATTGCTTTGATAAACATGTTAAAATCCCAACAATGGCATCTAGAGCCGCTTATATGAGTGCATGCTTCAATAGACTTAAAATTTTCGGGTTTCGGGTTTGGTGAAAACCCCATGGCTGAAATTTTAAGTATGGTTATCCCTTTGTTTTTCAAGATTATTTTCTTACATGCATAAATGAATCTTGAAAAATTATTTCATATGGATGATTTGTTTGTTTGGACAAAACTTACCTTTTCGGTTTTTTGGACATAGCCGAAAATGGTTATTAAAAGGGAACCATTTTTTTATGCTTCTTGAAATTTATATAAATATATATGAGGATATATATTTTGGTGCATATGACCTAGCCATGACCTTGTGTTGAATGATTGTGTTGTGATTTATATTTGATTATTTCAATAGGTTGTAATAATTAATTATCTTTGTTCTTCCATTTGTAAAGTTATGTAATTTATTTATTTTTCATTTGGTATGTAAAATAAATAGATTAGGTGCATTTTATTTTACTAGAAAAATGTATTAGGATATATTTTGTAAAAGAAGATGCACACAAAAATGCGGTTTTGGTTTTTGCCAATTTCGGGCATAAAGGACTTGATAGTTCTTAACTGGATTTTAGCCCGATAACCAAAACACATTTTTCAAGTCCAAAGGAGTTTGGAGCTGAATTAAAGTACATTTTGGAAGCTCAAAGAAAGTGGAGTAATCACAACACAAGAAGGAGACTTGAAGCATTTGGATGCGGGATCAAGTGGGAGTTCAACGACACAATACTTGTGTCATTATTCACCCTTAGGAAGGACCTTTTGACAAACTTGTTTCGGCTAACAAGTGTTGTCAAAATAGTTGGCTATGGTTATGCACCTAATGTTATTTATGCTTGTGTGGTTGTTTATTTATGTTGTTTTGATGATATTTGGATATGCATGCTTAACAAACTAATAATCAACAACAAGCTTAAAATTGGTTCTTAAGAAAATCATTAAAATTGGTTAATAAAAGGTTATTAAAAATTAATGATTTTTATAATAAAATGGTTTTTATTAAAAAGAACCTTGAAAATTTGTTTTCACAAAAGTACCAAGGATTTGAATGCATGCAAATGTATGGTACATAAAGTTTTCTAAACTAGAATTTTGAAAACTCAAAAATCCCTTTTATAAAACAAGTCAAACACCATCCTTTTATACAACACTCGAAACACTTGGGAACTCTTTTGTGGGATAAAGGTCACCTAACCATATTTGAGGGAACTTGTATATTCGAGGTGGGTTTAACATGTTTGTGGGATAAAGGTCACCTAACCACTTATGTGTATAAACTCACACGTGTGTGTAAGTTGGACGACTTGATTTGGAAACCATGAACTTAGGGTCACCGAAGCATGGCGAACAAAGGTGTTGATGGGATTAAACATGCCAACTAAACATAAAGATGTTTAACCGATCCCATATGGCTAGAAGTTGCAAAGGGTTGCAATTGTCAAACGTTGACTACCTTGTTAATTTAAATAGAGGGATAAAGGTCACCTAACCGATATTTAAATGTAACGTTGGATTCTAGATTTTAATTATTAATTGTCTATGAGACATAAAAGGGTATTAATGATTAAAATATAATAATATCAAAAATACTAAAATTGAACCTTGTTAAATTTTGTAGATGGCCGCTAACAATATTACCCAAACCGTCCGTAACCTATCACTAAAAACAATCCTTAAAAAGGATCGTTTCCATCAAAACACTTTATGGATTAATATCGAAACTTAAGAATCGTTCTCAAGTAAGAAAAGATATCCTATGAGTTGAACGATCCTAATCCCGATGAATATCTTATGGAAGATAAGGATGCCTATAACGATTGGATTAAGTTTATCGAGGATACTACGCAAGCCTCTTGCCTCATGTTAGGAATTATGATTCCCGAGATTCAAAAGCATTTTGAACAACATGAGCATACGACATGATTAACCAATTGTAGGAAATGTTCCTAAGGGTAGAACGATTCGAAACGATTCGAGCGCTTCATACATGTCGAATGGAGGAAACCCAATCGGACTCATCTTATATTTTAAGATGAAAAGCCACATTGATCACCTCGAAAGGCTCAATATGGATAAAAGGGTTTTATGCATTCTAACGATCAATGAGGGTGGCAACAAGAAAGGGCATCACCCCGACACCAAAGCAAATGTTGCAAATGGAAACGGGTAATTCAAAGGGAAATAATTAGAAAGACTAAAGCGAAACCACCGAAACCAAAAGAGAAGAAGGCAAAGGTTTCCATGAACGATCCATGCTTTGAGTGTGGTGAGATGGGGCATTTAAATAAGAATTTTCCAATCTATCTCAAAGAGTTGAAAAACAAGAGGGATGCTAGGCAAACCTCAGGTACAATCTTAATAATACATATTGACCTTAATGTTATCTCTTCTAACACATGGGTATTAGATACCGGATGTGGAACTCATGTTTGCAATTCGTTGCAAAAGGCTCAAAAGAAATAAACATTACAAGAAAGGAGACTAATTTTTTTTAGTTTGGAAATTGTTTTAAAATGTTTTGAATGCTCCTAGTTTGACTAGGAACATTATTTAAGTTTCCCTTTTGAGACAATATGTTTTGATTTAAAGTTTGTAAACAATGACATTTATATTTCGATGAATGACATGTTTTACTTTAAAACTATGCCTTCAAATGGTAGTTATGAATTGGTTCATAATAATACAGTATTTGATAGTTCAATGTACCAAGCAATCACCAACAAACTCAAAATGGATTTGAGTGAGACTTATCTTTGGCATTATCGCCTTGGTCATATAAACAGATGTCGCATGTAAACACTTCGAAAGAATGGTCTTTTGGAAACAAATGAAATTGGTTCATTTGATACATGTGAATCTTGTTTACAAGGAAAAATGACTAAGAAACCCTTTAGTGGGAAAGGGCAATAGATTTCTTAGGTATCATACATTCGAATGTATGTGATCCTTTTAAGCCAATGACTAGGAATGGTGAAAGATACTTCATTACTTTAACCGACAACTATAGTAGTTATGGTTATGTGTACTTGACACAAAGAAGAAGTTTTGAAACGTTCAGAATCTTCAAAAGGTGAAGTACAAAATCAACTCTATAAAGTTCTTCGTTTTTGATAGAGGAGGAATCGAACTCTATTAGATATGGTTCGATCTATGATGGCTAGGAGCGCATTATCTCTATCACTTTGGGGTTACGCTTTGCTCACCGTGGCCCATATGGCCCCAGCCAAGAAAGTGGATAGGATACCTTTTGAAATATGGCATGGAAGGGTTCCATCATTATCATATTTAAAAGTATGGGTTGTGAAGCTTATGTGAAGCAATACACCCCAAACAAATTGGAAGTACGATCCACTAAGTGTATCTTCGTAGGATATCCTAAAGATGATATAGGATATTATTTCTACGATCCAACAGAGCAAAAGTATTTGTTGCTCGAAAGGCTAAGTTCTTGGAAGCTAAGTTCCTTGTGAAAGGAACTAGTAGAACAGTGGAACTTGATGAGGATCAGGAACCAAAAGCCGATACACGTTTGGTTGATACTAGTACTCAACAAGAGGTTGTTGAAGATGATCAAATGGTTGATCAACATACACAAAACGTTCGCAGATCTGGTAGAATTAGTAATCCACCTGAAAGATATGGATTTTTTATGGATGGATGCTATGTGGTAGATTCACATGAACCAACCACATACCATGATGCAATGTCAAAATCTGATTGCGACAAATGGCTTGAGGCTATGAACGTAGAGATGCAATCCATGTTTGACAACCAAGTATGGGAATTGGTTGTGCCACCACTTAACTCTAAAGTAGTTGGAAGTAAGTGGGTTTTCAAGAAGAAAACTGTAATGCATAGTAACTTGGATACTTGTAAAGCGAGACTTGTAGCAAAAGGTTTCACTCAAACTCAAAGGGTTGATTATGATGAGACCTTCTCGCCCGTGGCGATGCTAAAGTCAACTAGGATATCATTTGCCAAACTTACACAATATGATTATGAAATTTGGCGAATGGATCTCAAAACGGCTTTCCTTAATAGATATCTTGAGGAAGATGTCTATATAGTTAAGCCTGAAGGTTTTGTTGATCCAAAACATCCTGACAAAGTATGCAAGTTAAAGAAATCAATCTATAGATTGAAACAAGCATCTAGAAGTTGGAATCATCGTTTTGATGAAGAAATTAAGAATTTTGGATTCATCAAGAACGGTGATGAAGCTTGTGTGTATAAGAAAGCTAGTGGGAGCATTATTACTTTCTTAGAATTATATGTCGATGACATTCTACTATTTGGAAATAACATTCCAACCTTGGAGGGTGTAAAAGCCTGGCTTGAAAGTTGTTTTTCCATTAAGGATTTTGGTGAAGTCGCCTGTATTTAGGAATAAAGATCTATAAGGATAGGTCAAGGCGCTAGATAGGTTTAAACAAAAGTGCATACATTGACAAAGTCTTGAAAAGGTTCAAGATGAAGAACTCTATGAAAGGTTTGGTACCTATTCAAAGAGAGGACAATATTGAAAGCGTTTCAATGTCCAAGCTCAAAGGATGAGCAAGAAAGATTGAAAGGAATCCCATATGCGATAGCTATAGGGTTCATTATGTATGTAATGATATGCACTAGAACGGACATGTCATGCGCTTTAGGCATGACGAAAAGATACCAGCGAGTAACAGTCATTGGGTGACTGTTAAAAATATATATTGAAATACCTTAGAAGGACTAAGGATATATTTCTAATATATGGATCTGGTGAAAAGAACTCGTTGTAAAAGGGTTACAAGGATGCGAGTTTCGGAATTCGTTGTAAATGGTTACATGGATACGAGTTTCCAAACTAATCGAGATGGTTCTCGATCACAATCAGGGTAGCATTGTCCACTACATAATCAGAATACATCGCCGCTTCATTGATTGTGATAATTCATTTGGATATGCCACTTGAATTATTGCCGATCTAGGGGTAGTCCCTACCATTCAGGACCCCTAGAGATCTTTGTGATAACGATGGTGCAATTGCTTAAATCAAGGAACCTCGTGTACATCGAAAGACTAGGCACATTAAGCGGACTTTCAACTACATAAGGGATGAAGTTGAAAAAGAGAAAGATATGTATTCGCAAAGTTCACACTAATCAAAATATTGCGGATCCACTCACGAAGCTCCTTGAATGGGCAAAGCATGAAAGGGTCATACTTGTGCCTTAGGACTTCGATATTCTAGTGATTGGATTTGATCTATTTTGTATTTGGATATTGGAACAATTGTTATTATAACTCTTTATGGTATGTTGAGTTATGTTCCATGTTAGCATGTTTAAATCCGTGAATAAGTTACTTATTCTAAATGTCCGTAGTCGATCATAATTGTGGGAACAAATATGAATGTAAGGCTATTATGAATTTGGATTGGTGGATATTCATTAGATATGAATATAGAGCAAAAAGTTGCTACCAAGGTTCATAGATATTTGTGGGATACAAATATTGGACTGACTCGCTCTCAAATATTACTGCATGGAATCATCTGTGATTGATCATAAGTAAATTTGAGTAAAGGAGAATATCATAGTATCCTCAGACCTGAGATACATATTGGGTCTTGATATTCACCAAATATTATGCCTTGACTTATTTCTTCGCTGTCAGTAATATGACAGTACATAAGGCTAAGCTCAGGTGTGATACAAGGTGATTGTGAGAGACGTATGTAGTCAAGATGGGATTTGTTCCTCTTATTCGTTGAGAGTAAGATGTCTAAGGCCTGCTAAAGTTAAATCAACAGAGAGTGATCACTATGTGTCTCTGGATTTGACATGACATCTGTAACGAAAGGATAAATGATAGATTCACCTAAATCATTTTCAAGTAAGGGACTTGAAGGGGATGATGTTATTGAATGGCACATATAGTCATACGTATTAGGGGTAGTAAACCGTAGTTAGGCGTTATTTACTACTTGCATCAATATTCTATGTATCTTGTGCAAGTGGGAGATTGTTGGACTCTGTATGCCCAAGACACATATTAAATTGATGTGGCTAGTACGTTATGATCCAAGTCGAGTCATACCAAATAACAAGCTAGACAAACACTTATATTATTTATTTGTGATATGATCAAACAAATAAATATTAACACTTATAATATTTAGAAATTGGTTTTCTAAATAATTGCACTTGACAAACTAATAAATTATATGGATAATTTATTTTGAGAGAGTATTTTATTTTGTTATTTAATGGGTTAAATAACTTAATAAAAGTTGTATAAAGTCTTATAACATGTGATGTTATAATTTTATAAAAGTTATAAAATTAGTAAAGACTTAAATTAATTTTATAAAAGAAATTATTATTATTTTTTTTATAAATAAAGGGTGGGCTGCCCCCCTCCCTTGGTGTTCTTCCCTAAAAATGTTGGCCAATCACAAACCATGCATTTTGCATGTGTTAGTGGCAATTTGGTTGGGCAAAAGAATGGTCCAATGAGACCACATGCAAATTGTCATAACTAGACATCTTGTGATTGGGCAATGGGATGGCAAATCTCTCAAATGTTATAACTCATTTTAGATGACAAAAAATTAGAAGAAGACTAGAGAAAACCTCTAGAGAAAATCGGCCAAGATAGTGATCTTGGAAGAGATCATTTTTCAAATGAAGACTTGTCCTTTTGCTCTAGAGAAATCGGCCATGAGATGGTTATACGAGAGTGTTTTTCTCAAGTGTTTTCAAGTGCAAGAACTCTAGAAAAGGCCCTCAAATTTTCAGCCATATGATGGTTTCAAGAGGGGATTTTTAAGTGAGTTGCAAGTGTAAAATCCTAGCTAAGCATAAGGTGTTTGTTGGAAGGCTTGGGGTATACAAGCTTGAGGTCTTCTACACTTGAAGGCAACCGTTCAAGAAGCATCACCTTCTTCATATCCATTACTCCTTGTACTTCAAGAAGGTAGTTTTCTAAACATCCTATGGTTGTGTTTGATAGCATACATCTCATATATGGATCCGGGTTTTGGGATTTTGCATATAAATGGTTTTATATCTTATAAAAGTAACATGTTTTAAACATTATTTCCGCTGCGTTTTTATTTCATATGGATGAAATTGCTTTGATAAACATGTTAAAATCCCAACAAGACTGAATATAGGAGTCTGAATACGGGAGTATATTCTGAGGTGGGACACGTGAATAAGTTTAAGTCCTTAAAACACTAATCTCGTATCTCGAAACAGTTGAACTTTGTGTGAAAATTTAAGTGGATCAGTATACTGACAATCTAAGTGAATCGTTTAGAACTTAATATGTTTAAAGCTTAACGGTGCTAGTGGTTTGTCACAAACTGATATGATCCTCTTACACAAACTCACAAAAATATTTTCTGTAAATATTTCTTTACTGCTTTTCATTAAAAACAAAATCCAAAAAGATTGTGTTTTAGCATAAAATTTTTGAAAAAATCAAAAAGATTTCATTTCATCTTATTTTCGACAACTGATGTAGAAAAGCTGATTTTCAAAGTTTCGAGTGCTGAACATGATAAACAACAGGGTTGGGAGAGTCTGTTGAAATGAAAAATATTTTTGAAATGATTAAATGGTTCAAATTTGAATGTTTCATATACAAGTGGTTTCTAAATTTGTCAAATTTTTAAATTTGTGAAATTTATTTTGAGGTAGAGTTTTGCAGTTGTGAATTCCAGACTGCGATCCCAGCTTATCGAAAGGGGGAGTCTGAGGACGTAAGAGCCAGATTCAAATTCTGGAACAAAGCTCGAGATAAAAGCTGCTGATTCTGAAAAATTTATGAAATCAACATCCAAGGGGAATTTAGCTGCTGATGCTGAAAAGAGAGAAAGAAGAAGAGAAAAGATTAAAGAATGCTTACAATGGAGAATACTTTGGAAGAGAGCATGAAGACTGATAAAGATTGAAGACTCGACATACTGAAGACTCGTCGACATCCAAGGGGGAGTTTGTTGGTGCATATGTATGTCGACTTCGTCTTGTATCGAGTCTTGTAATAGATTAGATAGATCAGGGCACGAAATACGAGAAAATTGAGAAACATATGAGATGTGACCATTTCGCACGAAATGGAACATGTCCATTTCGTACGAAATGGAACTGGTCATTTTGTGTGAGCCATCTGGTGCGAAATGGCCGTGCCTATATATAGTTGCCTTGATCATTTCATTTGTAACTTTCTGATTCCGGTGCCGAGGTGCTGCCGAAGTGTCTCCAGGCTGTAAAACGTTGTTATATCAATATACAAGACAATTAAAGTGAATCTAAGTGCAAATCAGCTGAAATAACTCCGATACGTCTTTTTCCGCCTTTCGTATTGGACGAGATATCTTCTGAACGACTCATTTGGTCGTGCAAACGATCCTATAGTATTCCTCAAAACCAAGCTCCACCTCTTTCCCAAAACATGATTCAACCCTATCAATAACCGCATTATTCCATGGTTCTATATTTTTGAGCTTGCTTTAACCGTGGTGACCCTACCCACTTCAGAAATACGTGCCCTAGGCTGGTTAACATCATAAAGGCTCAAGCCCAAGTAAACCTAGTTAACCAAGCAAACTAGGCAAACCCAGCACCCCCACCAGCAAGAGATAGAGCCTACAACATCAACACAAACCCAGCTGAGGTCAACAACAACGGTGCGAACGAGCAACCCAACTAGCCTTTTTCCACCATGAAGACTCAAGGCTCCGCTCCAGTTGTTTATTTTATTTATATTTTCATTCCAAGTTTTTGTCTTGGCTATTAAAGTTACCATTGTTTTCAATTTGGGTTTTAACGTTTCAAGTTAACACTATTTCATATTATTTCCATCATTGCAACTAATATTATGCTACGCCAATTGTTTTTCACTACATTTCATATCATGTCACCATTCATCGATTAAGTTTCATGTCATTTCATCATACATCACGGTGGACCTCGTCTCATAACTTAGGGAAAGTGGTTCACGTCTCACTTTTTCATAGGCTGACCACTTCCTTATAACATAAGATAGAGGTACCGCCATCATTTAGTCTTGCTTTCTTCGGATTCGAGACTTAAGCATTGGTTGTTGTGTTTGTTTATGTTTGGTAGATTTTAGGATGATTCATATAGAACTAATCATGACTGGATAACAAAGCCAATAAAAATTTGACAAGGACATGGTGGATATTCTGCTGGTACTTCCTCTATATAAGTGTTCTTGACAAAGGATCAAAAGCATTGTTAGATTGTCATGAGAGGTTCTGTGTAAGTAGTGCCAATCTCAATTTGGATAACAATGTGGTTGATGATTTCGTTTTGTGATTTCATACGTAACTTTATCATTATGACGTTTCGATTGTCTCAAAATCCTTTGTCATGATGCAAATTCTAATTAGACATCATGAATACAACTCAGTAGTAAATCTTTGTCATGATACAATCCATCTCTGTGTTGTGTTACGACACTTATCACTTCTACACCTCTGGCAACAAAGAGCGATTCCTCTACCAGGAACATTACCGCCACAATCGAACATAAAACCTACTTTGATTCTATTCTTATGTAAACTCCTAGGGTATATGCTAAAACAGTTTTCGTTTACGGTTTCCTCTTAATTTCAGGACTAAATTCCTAAAAGCATGGGAGACTGTAACATCTGTCAAAATGGGCTCACAAAATCCGACCCGGTTTGAAAATTCGGATCCTTACCCGTGAGCATCGAAAATCTTCATGAAACAATAATCACTAAAGGAATTTATTTATTTAGTTATCTAACTACTTGTTAAATAATTAATATTTAAACAAACAAGTGGTTAAAACACCAAACTTTAAACTACAACTTGATTAGTTTGGTTTAATTTTTTTATAAAGGTTTTAGTTAACTAAGTTAAACAAGTTTGTGAGTGTAGTATCTCTATCGCTTCCGTCAATCACGTATCGCAGCTGAGAAATGATCAAGACAAGGTTTGGAAATGATAAATATAGGAGAAAATACCATTCGTAGAAAAGAGAGTCCATTCGGACGAATGGAGGTCATTTGTAATAAGGAGTCCATCCTTAGTTAGAGATCCCCTATAAATAGGAGGAGTCTTGTTTCCTTTTAGAACTTTTGGAGAGTTTGAGAGAGTAACTCTTGCAAATTGCTTTCATATGTGTAAACTCTCAGATTAATAGATTATCAATAGAAAACATATTATAATTACATTCTTGTGTCTGATCCACTCACGTACACGGATTCCGCACGTGATACATGAATTATGCAGTTATCGGTGTTACGAATTCGATCCAAAATGAACATACAAGTGGTATCAGAGCGGGAGATCGATTGCATGGATTCAAGATACAAGAATTCAAGAAATTTCATCAGAATCGGGTCTGAATTTGATCAAAATCGTCACATTTCTTCTTCTACTCAATTTCTTCACTTTTTGAACTTCAAATCTCAGATTTACGGAGATTTTGTGGTTAAAATTGCCTGAATTTTTGATATTATGTGCGAAAATGTAATTTGAACAACCCTACAAAATGTCATGTTTAAATTCAACCTAAATCATGTTCAAAATTGAAAAAAAACTGCCGAAAAAGCTGTGTTTGGTGATGAACTGTTCATACGGATCTGAGTAGATTCATACGAATCTAGGGGTGTGTAGGTACGAATCAACCTTGATTCGTACGAATCAAGGTAACCATTTCAACAAATCTACTGAATTTCATACGGATCCAAGGTTTATCAGCAGTTTATCAACGAATCTGTGATTGGATTGTTGTTTACTGATGTAGTTGATTTCATACGAATCTACTCTGAATTGTGAAGTTGGTATGAACCTAGATCTATTCAACTAATCATGAATCAACATCTCACTTAACAGATTTTGTTTATACGGATCAAGATTTGTTTTACGGATCAACAAAAACTCTTGATTCGTACGAATCAAGAGTGCACAATCAATTACGAATCAAGATCTGGGTACGAATCAAGAATACAAGGTAGTTACGAACCCGAGTATTTCATACGAATCTGGAATTTGTGGTTTCATACGAACCAATAAATTGTTGTTCAATAGTTGTTGGTATTGATTCGTACGAATCAACAGTGTGTTTACTAACCAAGAATTGTTACGAATCAACAAAGAACGGATCTGATTTGAACGGATCTAAAAGTTTCATACGAATCAAGAAACATACATTTCATACGAATCAACAATTAATTCATACGAATCAACCTTGATTCGTACGAATCAACCTTGATTCGTACGAATCAAGGTCATCAGTTTCTAGCAATCTGTTAGTTGTAACGAATCTACATCAGCAGGTCTAGTAATTACAAATCAGGTAGTTATTTGGATTCGTACGAATCAATTGAACTTCAACAGTTATGAATCAATATGTTCACAAATCAAGAATAGTTTCAAAGTTGTTGTTGGATACTTGGATTTGTCTGCACATTCGTTGTTTTGTTTATCTGCAGAATCTGAATAGTTCATCCGCTGATGTTACAGTACATCCGCTGTCATACTTCATCTGTAGTTTCCGCTGTTCATCTGTTGTCCATCCGCTGATTATCAGTTAATAGACACTGATCAACAGATTACGTAGATTATATTCGAACGAATCAAGAGTGTAGTTTTTTTTAACGATCCTATCATATGCACAGACCTGAAAGTTTGTTCACTCGCTGATCTGATTTATCTGTAGAATCAAGTTATCCATCCGCAAATATTCTGTTCATTCGCTGAAATCAGAATTTAGTCCATCCGCTGGTGCACTTGTCTGAAACAAGTGCATTTGTCTGAAACAAGTCCATTTGCAGAATTAAAGAACATTCGTAGAATCTGGTTTATCCACTGGAAACAGAACTACATCTGCATGATCTGGCTCATTCGCTAGTTCTGTCCATTTGCTGAGATTTGTCTATTTGCTGAATTCAAGTTTCATCCGTAGAATTATTGTTAACTCGGTTACATTTTCACTTGGCTAGATCTGCATGAAGCTGGGATTTTTTTAAAGTTCAACTCAGTCCTAAGGGTTCATTCGTGGTTGCACATTCGCATATATTCTAGTGTTGTTTGTTAATTTGCACAAGTTAATCGTTTCACATCTGCGAGAACTCACATCATTCCCCATTCGTGAGAACTTAGTGTGTCAAGTATTTTAATATTCAAAATTGTTCTAATTGATTGTTTTACTTGCAGGTGATAATCAAATTGTTTAAGTTCAATCCCGAAAGAATGGAAGCTGCTGATGTAGATAATAGATGGCAGAGAGATTATGCTCGATATTATATTAATAAGTTGTAGGATCCCTTTGTCGAAGCTAAGAAAGCAAAGAGATGAGATACTAAACGAGAATGCTACTTGGATCCACAAGGTAATCCAGTGGTTGATCCCGGGAAAGTGAAGTTAGACGATGTGGTAGCGGTCATTCCAACGTGTCAACAATTTTATACTAGAAGGACAATAGAGAAAGATTATGAAGAGACTCTGTATAAGCATATAAAGGAAGTGTTTTACGTGACTCTAACGAAGATGATGGAGTTGAAGAAGAAGAAGAGAGATGACGTTGTTGAGAAGATGGTTGAAGAATTAAAGAAGACAGCAGAAGAAGGTGTGATAACAGAAAAAATTCAAACTGAATCTTCTGCATTGTCAAACAAAGATGAAATCATTGAACAATCTGATAATAAAAATGAAGAACAGTGCAGGAAATGCATGGAAACGTGCAAAGCCTATACTGAGAAAGACGAAAATTTAAAATCAAGAGATATTGAGTTTACCAAAATCGAAACAGTTTTCAAAACAAAATGTAAAGAAGTGTTAGAAAATGAAGAAATTTTGAAACAAAAAGTTGAAAAACTACCACTGAAATGTCAAAATTTTGAAAAAGAAAATGAAATTTTAAAACAAAAACGATCGGCAAAATGTAATGATTGTTTACATAAAGATAATATCATTCAAGAATTACAGAAAGAATATGATAGAATGAATTTGTAAAATCACATTGTCTAACTTAGTTTAAAAACCAGGATATAACCAGTGGGTATTTTTGGCATTAAATTATTATGAGGTTTATAAATTGTGTTGTAAACTACCACTGGTTATCACTACACAACAGTTATGCCAAAAATACCCCTAGTTATAACCAGATTTTTAGACTGAGCTAGGCAATGTGATCAAAATGGCAAGAAAATGGAAAAGTCAGGGACGCAGAGGAGAAAAAATAAATATTTGGACTAAAATGGAAGTTTGGACCAAACCTGAGGGACTAAAATGACAATTTACTCCTTATGATACTTTGAAAAGATGTAACATTTCCCAAAAAAAAAATTAATTATAAAATTTAAAATAAAGCATACAAAAACTTATATTATTAAACGGGTAGACTACGGGTAAGTTGACTGTTAGAATTATGCGGTATCTAGACAAACATAGGAACCGTTTAAAATTTATAATAATAAAAATACCTTATAATTAACCTTACTCCGTTTTTAATGAAACTTGGGTTGTAGACAAAAATATTTTCATTCTAATGACATATTCATTGTTTTATAAAAACGTCATATTTTAGAAGTTGTAAGCGCCAAATGAGTGAAGCAGCTGAATTAACTATAATATATAATAAATAAAATAATAAATAATATCTAAATTAAACATTGAATTCAATTCAATGTTTACATGAGCATGCATGTGTATAGATTGACATATTGAAATAAATGAATTTGTTTCTGTAAGTACGTGGAAGATTATATTGTGACAACCGGTAATTAACGGCTTCTAATTATGCGATTAGCAAACGTTTAAGGTGATAATTAATTGTGTTTAAGACATGAATTAGCTTAATTAGGCTTGTGAAATGTCTAGAAACGCTTATGAGACATTACAGTGCGCGTATGGTGATTTTTGGAGAAATATGAGGAACGATAATCGATAACGAACTGACACCGTACAAAATACTCACCATGCCGACAAATACGAACTTTATACGTATAATCTAAACATATGGATTTCATTTTACGGAATTATTGTGCTCTCGAACGTCACAAATTGTGTATGTGAACGAAAAAGCGAGACCGCAAGAACGCACCGGCAATAGAACGGAATCATTGGACTCGCGAAACGCCTTCAAAACTGAAATATTACGATATATTTAGCTTCTTTTTAGAATTTTATTATTCGTAATCGAAATCGGATCGAAGAACTGATAAGAAACGACAAATGCGGCTTTTACGCGATTTAACGCGACCGAACGAACGCGTTAAACGACAGTTTCCGACGTAACTTTTAGCGTTTCGACTCTAAAATTTTATTTTACGATGATCCATTAAACTCGGGAGCGAAAACGGGCTTTGAAAACGCTAATGGGCCACTCAAGATACGCGTTAATGGGCTTTTGGGCCCAAGCCCAAGGCCCACTAACTAAAAACCCTAAGTATTTATATGTAGGGATACCTTATACATTCATTTTGAAAACTCAAATCTATACACACGCAGACCACATTGTCTGCACTCCCATTTCCTCCTTCACACTTCTATTAGAAAACCCTAATATACACACATGAGATCACGATCAGACCTAGAGGTGTAGAGACCGGTTTTTTTCAATATCCGAAACCGGTTATTAACCGGTCCGGTTTTTTTGGCCCAAAAAAAAAACGGTTTTTCAATAACCGGTTACGGTTATTAACCGGTTTTAAGAGTGAAAATGTGTAACCGGTCCTAACCGGTTATAACCGGTTGTTAAAAAAACCGGTTTTTTATTAAAAATAACCGGTTAAATAAACCGATTAATATAAACCGAAAAAAAACCGGTAAAAAAACCAGTTATGCAGAATTGTTCACAGATTGCTGTTTTGCTGCTGTTCTTAGATAAAAACTTAACAATGAAAGTATAAAAAGTTAAATTCATTAAGTCTCGCAACAAACGTTCTTACATACTAATGAAAATACACACGATAAACGTAACGTAACAAACGATAAACGGTTTTACATAAACTTAAAATATTAAGTTGGAGATGAGTTTTAGGCAAAAAAAAACACAAACAACGGCTATATTTGGTCCCAAACGGTCATATGACCGTTAAACACATCTGGGCAAAACAAACCGGTTAAAACCGGTTTTTTAAATCGGTTTTTTTCTATACGTTATCGGTTAACCGGTTATTAACCGGTTTTTTATTAAATCGATTAATTAACCGGTTTTTTTACAAACCGGTTTTAAACCCGAACCGGTCCCGAAAATGTGTAATAGATCCATAACCGGTCAAACCGGTTGTAACCGAACCGGTTATAAAAAAACCGGTTTTTAAAAAAACCGGTTCTGGTTTTTTTACCGGTTTCGATTGCGTAATCAGTTTTTTTGTAGACCTCTAATCAGACCCCCCCCCCTTAAATCGTGGCCGACCACCACCCTTTCTTGGTGGTGGCGGACATCAACAGAGGCAACACCCCCACCACAAGCGGCGGCGCTGGGGTGGGTGGTGCCGGCTGAAGGTTCGAGCAGAGAGAGAGACGAGAAGAGGAGAGAGAGAGGAGATGGAGGCTGGTGATCTCTGGCCGACGAGGCAGCAGAACATGGCAGAGCCGCGACCGCGTCACGGCGGTGTCGCCGCTCATGACGGCGGTTGCGGTGGATTTTAGGTGGTCCAGCGGCTGAACCCTCCTAAACCGGACCCTATGGACACATTTTTAGTGTCGTTTTCTCGGTTTAGGCGGCGGGTGTGGTACCCCAACTCCGGCAGCCGTGTTTTCTTTTCCGGTAAACCCCTCTCAACTCTCTTATTCCTTTTAAAATCTTTCAGAAGTTCAAGTGTTAATCGACATAAGATTTGATCTTTTTTTTTCTTTTCTGATGTCGATGACGACGGTAGTGATGCTTAGTTTCTCTCGGGTAACGGTTCGAAGTCCTACTTCAGATTATGGTTTCAAGACGTTACAAGTTCACAGTTTCAGTTCAGATTCACGGGTTCGGGTCTCTCGGGTTGCGGGTCAGCAGGTCCAAGTTTTGGTTCGGGCCGTATTTCAGTTTAAGTTATAGATCTGTTCAGTTCCGGGTGTAAGCGGGTCAGTTCAGCAAGTTCGGTTCAGTCACGAAGTGATTCGGGTTATTTTGGTTCGGTCAACAGAAGTCAAACCTGGTCAATGGGTCGGGTCAGCGGCTCAGTTATACCGGGTCAGGTCTCGGGTCAACATAAGTCAACGGGTTCGGGTCAAGCGGCTACGGTCAAACTCAGTTACGGGTCAGCAGACTCGGTCAAACCGAGTCAACTCAGTCAACAACGGTCAAACAGGTCAACGCCCGGTCAACACGAAGGACCCGGTAAAGTTTTATGCGTAGCAAATTAGTTACGTTAGATTTTATATAGTTAAACGCGAAACCGAGCTCGACCGATACTTTTAGTGTTTATTTACGGTTTATTTTGTCACAAATTTATTATATATTGTTTGAATCGATTGAATCATTGTTGATTTTTTGACAAAATACGACAACTTGAGTCGTCGGGATCGTCCAAAAACAAAGGAAACTCTTTCCGTTTTTCGTTAAAAACCCGAATTATAAAACGTATTTAATTTTGACGACACTTATTGGATTTCGAATTCTTCTTATAAAATAAATATAAATATTTATTTATTTCGGCGGCGTTTACAAATTACAAACGAAGTTATAACATTCGACAAATACTACTTACCTTTATTTCAAGCCACTAACAATCGACCCTTATTATAGTATTTCAAAACACCGATAATTCGAAATACTAGAACATTTTCATAAAATATAATGAAGTTTCAATTTACTTTAAACGTCGACTTTTTGAAATACTTGAACACATTCATAAAATAAATATAAGGTTTATATTTATTTTACAAGTTGATTTTAAACTTTCTTACAAACTAAATATAGTTGTTATATTTAGTTCAATTGACTGAATTCTAAGTTTATATTTCAAACGTCACGACTTAAAATATGTGTATATATATATATATATAGGGGACCGCTAAAATGAGAACCACCTCCAGTTGAAAGAACCTTGAGAACTACACCGTACGGGGCACGGTGGACTAATTTTTTTTCATAAACGTATATGCGTGTATTATAAGCACATTTGTAAAATAAATTCAAAAAAAAATGTTGTGTGTGTAGTTTTGAGCACCACAAGTTTGTGTTTACGGGTACCGTAAAATTTATTTAAAATTTACGGTACCCGTAAACACAAACTTGTGGTGCTCAAAACTACACACACGACATTTTTTTATTTTTTTTTACAAATGTGTTTATAATACAAGCATCTACGTTTATGAAAAAAAAATTGTTGGTCCAACTCGCCCCGGATCAAAAAGTTCTCACGGTTCTTACAACTGGAGGTGGTTCTTATTTTAGCGAAATTCTATATATATATATATACACACACTTTTATTTCCATCTTATGACGACACGAACCGCTATCCACCTACGTATTTCTATTCACCACTAATAACATGAAGCCGTAAGTATATTTAAATTTAAATATATAAATATATATATTCTAAATCACTCGGGAAACTAAGTTGTTTCCGAGACTTAGCGTCATCCCGATTATGAATGGGATCAAATAACCATAGATTGGTTATTTCAAATCAAGACGATGACACTTTCATAGAATCGTTAAGTTAACGATTCGGTAGAGCTCGGACACGTAGTTTAGCTACGTTAATTTAGAAACTTATAATTATTCCTTGATTAGGAAAGCTTTAGTTGCACGCTAGTGAGTCCACATTCTTGGAATGACATCACGGAATCAAGTAAAGCTAGCTTTGCACAAGAATAACCAGGTGAGTTCATAACCCCCTCTTTTTCCTAGTTTTACGTTTTTACAAATGTTTTCGGGGGTGGAAAGACATGTAAGTTTTGCAAAGGTAAACAATTTTTCGATAAACGAAAACTCATATTTCTAAACCATGTTACGAATGAATTTCAAGGAACTCAAATGGTTTACGAACGATTTATGCTAAATATACCGGTTTTACAAAACAAATGCGTATTTTCGAAACGTGCATGATTTTCATGACTAGGGACGGGATCGTACTAGTTATAACAATGGGACAAAGGTTAGATCTAACGGGTACGGCCGAGCCCCACTCACGGTCCTTGTGTGACCACTTAGAGTGCTGTTGCGTCCCAGTCGAGGTGATTCGACACGGTCGAGGTGATTCGACACGGTCGAGGTGATTCGACACGGTCGAGGTGATTCGACACGGTCAAGGTGATTCGACACAGTTAAGTTGATTTGACACCGTCGAGGTGATTCGACACTAAAAATCATCTATTCGGGATGAGTATTCCCTATGTCGTCACATATATTAATGTCTTTGCAAAACATTAATGATCGACATGTTCATAGACGCTTTACATACCAACTTACAACACTATAACTTTCATATGTCTTTAAGATTCATTTGACACAAACTCACAAATACATGGATTTACAAACATTGGTAACGTTTTCAACTTATGTACAAGTAAGAGGACGAGTTGGTCCTGCTTACAAAGACTCTCGTGGGCTGGACTCACAATTTTCATATATCATGCCGAAAAGATGATTTTACTATATTTTCTCAATAACTTTTAAACCGGTTATCAAAAAGATTTGTTTTAAATCTTTTTCAAAACAAACTATGAACTCGCTCAACTTTATGTTGATTTTTCGCATGTTCTTTCTCAGGTGGCATTTTTCGAAACTATGGAACGGTTGGAGTAGGAGAACCCACGGGATTTCGAGTACTTAGCGGGCGTTCATTGTTTAGAAGTATTAGGTATTTGCTTCCGCTATGCAATGAAGATACCAGTCCATTCACGCCAGCTTTGATATTTCGGGGTGTGACAGATTGGTATCAGAGCTATAGGTTTCAACGAATTAGGTTTCTGTAGAGATACCTAGACTTTAACCTCACTATCCTCTGGGGACTTAGTTTTCATGACTTGAACACATACAGAACGCCTAAGACTCGAATATGGGTTCCAACCGTTGCCAAAAGCAATGAGTCCACAATTTTGGTTTTAAACATACACAAGTGTTGTGTTGATACACGGTTCACGAAAGAGATTCATACATTAAGCAAAACTTTGAGAGTTTTGGATAACATGCATTTAGGACCTTTGGAAAACTTATGTCGAAACTCATTAAAGGTCCTCAATTAGAAACCGTGACTAACAACTTGGGCAGACACCATTATCTGTATTGTCTATGCTATTTTAATTTCCCTAGCAGGTAATCTATGTGGAACGAAACGCTAGTGCGCAGTGCACATGAAACTTAAACTATACGTCAGCGGACGTCTAAGTATATCACACACGACTTTCGAGACAAGGCCTTGGGAAAACATGATTGGGCACGATAGCAACAATGCTAATCCCGGCAACGGGAGAACTACCGACTGCAATGCAGCACCTTGTCATGTGATCATGCAAACGACACGAATCTCGCTGAGGTGCGTTAGAACAAGATTTCACAACAGTCGCTACTTAGTCTAAAGAGACTCACAGTTATTGGCGCTGCAAAAGAAGTACATGCTTTCGCAATTTTCCCTATTTCATTTATGCCGAATACGCTATGTTCGACATTCCATGGTAATGTCACCTAACAACCAGTCCTCACACGAAATTCCAGGTAAGTCCTTAAATTTCTTTTATTAAAATTCCGACTTTTGCATCTAGTGAGTAGATTTTTTTTTACATTCCTACTTCCCCCGAATGGTCATTGCATCACGAAGATTTTATTTCATGATAGCGAACACTCATTTGCTTATTTCTTGACAAATTCGTACGCTACACATGCATTGTTTGCTACGCATGTGGTTTCACTTCGAATGGTTGTTTTGTCAACATCTCATATATTTTTTTTGCTATACTAAATCTTTGCATTGTATTCTAGACGACCCGTATTATTGCAAAATGTTGACTCGTTGGTATCGAGTCAACGAATTTCTTGGAAAACTCATTTCTTTTGAGTGGCATACATGGTTTTTCGTTGTGGCCATGTCGAAACTTTCTTATTGATACATGAGTTCATTGTTGGATTATGTTTCAACCAAGTTTAATTGATTGAACTTGCTCGTAATATATATTCGATTCAAGATTCCATATGATGCATTGAGGCCATCATATTCGAAATAATCACTTCATTTGCTTTGAACCATAACATGCTTGTCTGGTCTTCGACTTCGTTGAATTGTTTCTTTGATCACGATCACCTTGTGGTGGCGTTTTTCACAAGTTTGAAGCTTGCGCTAATCTCGTTGCTCACCTCATGTACGGATTTAATTATTTATTTATCTGTTTATTGATATTAAATCTGCTTTGTTGATTTATCATATTAAAGCAATCCTAACACAATCGTGTGTTAAGATAATGGTGCACAAATTTATGTCATATTTCGGTGTACCTCTTAACGGTTCTTTCAACATCGATAAACATTTTGTGATATTTATTGCTCTTTCATTTTCGATCGAAAAACATTATTTATTTGTTTCATTTTCAATCGAAAATCCTATGAGATTTGTTTGAAACAAACATTCAGATTTACTTCGTTTAACCTTTCATCTGATTTTAAACACGGTGAACTTGTTTCATCACCGCTATTATTGAATTTTTTCAATCACTACGACACCTTGTGGTGTCGGAACGAACTTGTAGCTTGGGCTAATCATGATCGAGCGTTTCATGCAAAACACGGTGATGCTTGTTCGGTCACAGCTATTGTTGAATTATTTCATTCACTACGACACCTTGTGGCGTCGGTATAAACTTGTAGCTTGTGCTAATCACGATCAATCGCTTCATGCGAAACTACGTATGCTCTTTTTTTTACTAATCACTCAAATAGTCTTAATGCAACCATGTATTAAGGCGATGATAGATCCGGTTCGGTTGCATTTCGTTTCGGTGTATCTTAGCAATTCAATAATGTCAACACCCAGATTTTATTTCATTTAATAATCCGATAGTTGACAAATCATTTCATGATCCTATCTATTTGAGCTTGTTGCTTCGAGTTTCGATCATACAACAACCAACGCAAGTTTCCGTTGGTAGAAAATTCGATTGTTCCAAAATTGATTTGCATATTATGAACGTTCATTTGGAATTCTTTTGGTCGAGATTCCTCTTATGTTGGACCCTCATAAACTTACTCACATTGGTGATAGTATCACTACGCTTCGTTCACTTGACCTCGATTTCTGGAACAAATTCAGTTGAACCGTTGGGTTCTTATTGATGCAAAATGTCCTTACATTCATGTAATCTGAATAAGTCTTGATTCGATTATATGGTCATTCACTTTGGTATTGTTCGGACTTACCTGCGAACGACACAACTCTGAGGAGATAACATAGTCTAAATTTCGAGGACGAAATTTCTGCAACAGGGGGAGAATGTGACAACCGGTAATTAAAGGATTCTAATTATGCGATTAGCAAATGTTTAAGGCGATAATTAATTGTGTTTAAGACATGAATTAGCTTAATTAGGCTTGTGAAATGCCTAGAAACGCTTATCAGACGTTACAGTGCGCGTATGGTGATTTTTGGAGAAATCTGCGGAACGATAATCGATAACGAACTGACACCGTACAAAATACTGACCATGCCGACAAATAGGAACTTTATACGTATAATTGAAACATATGGATTTCATTTTACGTAATTATTGTGCTCTCGAACGTCACAAAATGCGTATGTGAACGAAAAAGCGCGACCGCAGGAACGCACCGGCAATAGAACGGAATCATTGGACTCGCGTAACGCCTTCAAAACTGAAATATTATGATATATTTAGCTTCTTTTTAGAATTTTATTATTCATAATCGAAATCGGATCGAAGAACTGACAACAAACGACAAATGCGGCTTTTACGCGATTTAACGCGACCAACGAACGAACGCGTTAAACGACAGTTTCCGACATAACTTTTAGCGTTTCGACTCTAAAATTTTATTTTACGATGATCCATTAAACTCGGGAGCGAAAACGGGCTTTGAAAACGCTAATGGGCCACTCAAGATACGCGTTAATGGGCTTTTGGGCCCAAGCCCAAGGCCCACAAACTAAAAACCCTAAGTATTTATATGTAGGGATACCTTATCCATTCATTTTGAAAACTCAGATCTATACACACGCAGACCACGTTGTCTGCACTCTCCTTTCCTCCTTCACACTTCTATTAGAAAACCCTAATATACACACATGAGATCACGATCAGACCCCCCCTTAAATCGTGGCCGACCACCACCCTTTCTTGGTGGTGGCGGACATCAACAGAGGCAACACCCCCACCACAAGCGGCGGCGCTGGGGTGGGTGGTGCCGGCTGAAGGTTCGAGCAGAGAGAGAGAGATGAGAAGAGGAGAGAGAGAGGAGATGGAGGCTAGTGATCTCTGGCCGATGAGGCAGCAGAAGACGGCAGAGCCGCGACCGCGTCGTTGCGGTGGATTTTAGGTGGTCCAGCGGCTGAACCCTCCTAAATCGGACCCTATGGACACATTTTCAGTGTCGTTTTCTCGGTTTGGGCGGCGGGTGTGGTACCCCAACTTCGGCAGCCGTGTTTTCTTTTCTGGCTAACCCCTCTCAACTCTCTTCTTCCTTTTAAAATCTTTCAGAAGTTCAAATGTTAATCGACATAAGATTTGATCTTTTTTTATCTTTTCTGATGTCGATAACGACAGTAGTGATGCTTAGTTTCTCTCGGGTAACGGTTCGAAGTCCTAGTTCAGATTATGGTGTCAAGACGTTACAAGTTCACAATTTCAGTTCAGATTCACGGGTTCGGGTCTCTCGAGTTGCGGGTCAGCAGGTCCAAGTTTTGGTTCGGGCCGTATTTCAGTTTAAGTTATAGATCTGTTCAGTTCCGGTTGTAAGTGGGTCAGTTCAGCAAGTTCGGTTCAGTCACGAAGTGATTAGGGTTATTTCGGTTCGGTCAACAGAAGTCAAACCTGGTCAATGGGTCGGGTCAGCGGCTCAGTCAAACCGGGTCAGGTCTCGGGTTAACATAAGTCAACGGGTTCGGGTCAAGCGGCTACGGTCAAACTCAGTTACGGGTCAGCACACCCGGTCAAACCGAGTCAACTCAGTCAACAACTGTCAAACAGGTCAACGCCCGGTCAACACGAAGGACCCAGTAAAGTTTTATGCGTAGCAAATTAGTTACGTTAGATTTTATATAGTTAAACGCGAAACCGAGCTCGACCGATACTTTTAGTGTTTATTTACGGTTTATTTTGTCGCAAATTTATTATATATTGTTTGAATCGATTGAATCATTGTTGATTTTTTGACAAAATACGACAACTTGAGTCGTCGGGATCGTCCAAAAACACAGGAAACTCTTTCCGTTTTTCGTTAAAAACCCGAATTATAAAACGTATTTAAATTTTGACGACACTTATTGGATTTCGAATTCTTCTTATAAAATAAATATAAATATATATTTATTTCGGCGGCATTTACAAATTACAAACGAAGTTATAACATTCGACGAATACTTCTTACCTTTATTTTAAGCCACTAACACTCGACCCTTATTATAGTATTTCAAAACACCGATAATTCGAAATACTAGAACATTTTCATAAAACAAAATGAAGTTTCTATTTATTTTAAAAGTCGACTTTTCGAAATACTTGAACACATTCATAAAATAAATATAAGGTTTATATTTATTTTAAAAGTTGATTTTAAACTTTCTTACAAACTAAATATAGTTGTTATATTTAGTTCAATTGATTGAATTCTTAGTTTATATTTCAAACGTCATGACATAAAATATATGTATATATATATATATACACACACACACTTTTATTTCCATCTTACGACGACACGGACCGCTATCCACCTACGTATTTCTATTGACGACTAATAACACGACGCCGTAAGTATATTTAAATTTAAATATATAAATATATATGTTCTAAATCACTCGGGAAACTAAGTTGTTTCCGAGACTTAGCGTCATCCCGATTATGAATGGGATCAAATAACCATAGATTGGTTATTTCAAATCTAGACGATGACACTTTCATAGAATCGTTAAGTTAATGATTCGGTAGAGCTCGGACACGTAGTTTAGCTACGTTAATTTAGAAACTTATAATTATTCCTTGATTAGGAATGCTTTAGTTGCACGCTAGTGAGTTCACATTCTTGGAATGACATCACGGAATCACGTAAAGCTAGCTTTGCACAAGAATAACCAGGTGAGTTCATAACCCCCATTTTTTCCTAGTTTTACGTTTTTACAAATGTTTTCGGGGGTGGAAAGACATGCAAGTTTTGCAAAGGTAAACAATTTTTCGTCAAACGAAAGCTCATATTTCTAAACCAAATTACGAATGGATTTCAAGGAACTCAAATGGTTTACGAACGATTTATGCTAAATATACCGGTTTTACAAAACAAATGCGTATTTTCGAAACGTGCATGATTTTCATGACTAGGGACGGGATCATACTAGTTATAACAACGGGACAAAGGTTAGATCTAACGAGTACGGCCGAGCCCCACTCACGGTCCTTGTGTGACCACTTAGAGTGCTATTGCGTCCCAGTCGAGGTGATTCGACACGGTCGAGGTGATTCGACACGGTCGAGGTGATTCGACACGGTCCAGGTGATTTGACACCGTCGAGGTGATTCGACACTAAAAATCATCTATTCGGGATGAGTATTCCCTATGTTGTCACATATATTAATGTCATTGCAAAAAATTAATGATCGACATGTTCATAGACGCTTTACATACCAACTTACAACACTATAACTTTCATATGTCTTTAAGATTCATTTGACACAAACTCACAAATACATGGATTTACAAACATTGGTAACGTTTTCAACTTATGTACAAGTAAGAGGACGAGTTGGTCCTGCTTACAAAGACTCTCGTGGGCTAGACTCACAATTTTCATATGTCATGCCGAGAAGATGATTTTACTATATTTTCTCAATAACTTTTAAACCGGTTATCAAAAAGATTTGTTTTAAATCTTTTTCAAAACAAACTATGAACTCGCTCAACTTTATGTTGATTTTTCGCATGTTCTTTCTCAGGTGGCATTTTTCGAAACTATGGAACGGTTGGAATAGGAGAACCCACGGGATTTCGAGTACTTAGCGGGCGTTCATTGTTTAGAAGTCTTAGCTATTTGCTTCTGCTGTGCAATGAAGATACCAGTCCAATCACGCCAGCTCTGATATTTTGGGGTGTGACATATATGATCAGAAGGAATTCTTTTCAACGTAGCCTCCAAGTAAACCTTCAATGTAGTATAAATAGAGAAATGGATGATCCATTCTAAACTGCTCATGTCTTTGTCATACCTCTCGCCTTTCTCTCTCTCTCTCTCTCTAAATTTCTATTTTTTTTCTTTTCACCTATAATAATAATAAGGCTCTGCCCCGTTTTAAGTGTTTTAACCCCTGATCATTGAGTCGATACCCTGTCCGATTGATCAAGAACCTAGCAACACATGTCAAGGCTCTGCCCGACTAAGTACGTCGGGGTTCTGTCTCGTGACATATTGATAAAGTTGAATTGGGATATTATACTTAACATGAGTGCATTATATATTTTATTAAAAAGCTTAGGAGTTATACCCAAGATTATACCAGGAGGCCTGTAGTTGAACCCTAAAGTTACAAAGTGAGTCATTCTCCTTTTGTCACATTTTATGATACCATTATTTCAAATGTTTTACAAAACTCTAAAAGTTTATAAGTTATAATTACAGTGATTAAGTCTTTGTATTCTACAATTGCTGCCAGTATTATGGGGTTTGTATACAGTACTTGATAACCTTCACAATTGGGCACGGGTATCCAATGTGTGATATGACCATAGTCATAGATCCGTCAAGTGACGAGTACTGAACGAGTAATTGGGTAGATATAAACATTGTAATCGCTCTTAATACTGTAAAGTTATAACAACTGATGTTTTTATAAAATGGAATGTACTCGCCAGTATTTCTTGCAGATAAAATATTTTTAAATTGCGTTTGAGGTAACTCGCTGTAGAGATAATAGAAGACAACTATGGAGCACTGAAGGCTTAAATAAAGTGGCTATCAATACCTGAATAAAAGAAGAAATTTATGTTTATTTATTTGGGTTATCTCTATAAAAACATTTAAATGAAATGTGGGTTTTAGCCCAATTATTTAATATTAAAAAAATTGGTGTTTTACAAACTCTGAATTTATTTCCTAACTACGATCATGATAAAAAGAATTTATGCTGCATATTTAATAAACACAGTACCACTTGACTGGTTCACGGCTCCCACTCCCAGGGTGGGGTCAGGGGTTGTGACAAAACACAAGTTAAAAGTATGGACGGTAGAATGTCAGCAAGTTTAGAAACAACAAGAATTGTTGAGGCCAGATATGCAAGTAAGCAACTGGAATTAAATAAATGTATTGATGAATATGCTCAACTTAAACAAGAATTGGCTGAAAAAGAAAAGATTGTTACAAAACTTCAAATTTATCATAATTCTTCGTACATTCTCGAACGTATTTTTAATAACACACCAGATGACAAAGATTCTGAAAAGAGTAAAAAAGGTATTGGTTCAGAATATCATCAGGTGCCACCACCGTTGAAGGAAAATTACACGTTCTATGATGACGAAAAGGTGGCAAAAGGTTTGAACATGGTTGACCAATTACCTAAAAACATTGATGTGACTTACACCAAATCTGATGATGCTGGTGATTCAGAGGTGGTAAGTAAGGTTGTTGAAAACGTTTTGAGAGATGATGCTACAAAAAATGGTAAGTCTGAATCACAGGATGAAGATGAGTAAAGTTTTCACAAAAACTATTTGAAAAATTCGAAATCTGAGAAAAATCCGAATGATGATCCAATAGGATTGGCATATACCATGATTGGATTGGACAAATTTTTCTCAGATGTTGAGTTTTCGATTCAAAATGTGATTCAGGATAAGATCGACAAAGTTTTCAAATTGGTAGAAATCGAGAAAACTGAAACTGTAAAATATGCCGGAAAAGCGAGCAAGAAAACTTTTTATAACAAGCATAGTTACAAAAAGAAAACATGAAGGTTGGGTTGGGTTATAAAAAGAAACAAAACCAAAGAAAACGGGCTAAAAAGACAAATCATCAGAAAAAGACGAACTTTGTTCACGGGACAAGTTCAGAAGAAGAGAAATAACTCAAATTTAGACGGCAGTCTAATGAAGAGTTCTATGCTTAAAAGAAACAACAACAGGCCAAAAATGTGTCAAGGAAAACCTGTTTTAAATGTTAACAAGTTGGACATGTTAGTCGAAAATGCCCACAAAATCTAAAGCCTGTTGATGTTGTAAACGAGAAAAAGAAAGTTGCTGTTGTTCAAGAGAAAAAAAAGTCTGTTGTTGTGAAACAGAAGTCAAACAAGTTTGAGTCAAAACAAACTTGGAAACCAAAAACATCAAAGGTTGAATCACAACAGACTTGGAAACCAAAGACACCCAGATTCGAGACAAAACAAAGTTGGAAATCAATGGCTGATTTGACAAAGCCAAACCAATTTTGGAAACCTAAAGTTGATTTATCAAAACAAAACCTTCAAAATTGAATCAAGGTTTTATCAAATGAATGTTTTAAAAGGACAAATTTGGGTGGTCAAGAAACAGACTTTTGTGAGTGACAAACAGAAAATCGATTTAACCAAGAAGGTTGAAAATAAGAACGAACAAGTGTTTGTTAAAAATGATGAAGATTTTCTGAAATTGAAGGATTCTTATTGTGTCACAATACCCAAGGTCAAACAGACCTTGGTTGCATTATTCAAGTAATTGAATTAGTTGAATGTGCGGTTGCTCCTGAAGACAGATGAATGTCAACTTGCAGAGCGGAGCAGCCTGGCACGGGAGGCGGCAAATCCATGAGGATGAAAACAGGGAGTCTTGGTGTTTTTGTATATAAATAAAACATAAATAAAAAAATCCTAAAAATAGAAAAATTAAAAAAAAAACTAAAAAATATGTTTTTATTTTATCAAAAATTGAAAAATGAAAAAAAAATATGTTTGTTTTTAAATTTGTTAAAAAATAAAAAATTTCGAAAAATGTTAATTGAATATGCCGAAGCCCTCACGGCTAAACAAGCATGATTAATTTCATAAGTGGTAGAAATGGTTTTCAACTGTTAAAAATCAATGTGTTGTAAATAATGGGGGTACTTTATGCAAAATAGAGCACGTAAAACAGAAAATGGATGGCGAGATGAAACTATCTAGATCGGTTATCAAACTTTCTTAAATGTTTTGGATTTTAGGGGAGTAAAAATTTTGAAAATACAAAAACATTTAAAATTTGAAAAAGCCAAAAACATGAGAAAACTTATAATGAGTTTTGTGTAAAAAGTGGAAATGATAGTACATCACTAGACAGTCATAACATGCTAAAGAAATGGAAAGTCAAATGAGATAAACGGTCCCACTGATGATGTGCCAGTAGGTTTTTACACACTTAGTAAATTGATTTCAAGATATAAACCTAAATATCAACAACTTTCTTATTTCGTTTGAGAGATTGCCTGATTCTGAGATACTAGGTCTTTATACTTATTGATATCTGGGGTGTTATACTTGGTCTTCTGATTTTACGTCAGCAATGGCCTAGACCACGTATAATATTTTGCGTGCTTAAAAAGCTTTCCTTTTGCATAAAAAATGAAAAATATCGAAAGATATAAATCAAGTGCAGTTGTAAAGAAAATTTCTAAGTGGAACACACCTTTAAGTCGAGCCTTCATCTCTTTGACTGAACGGTAGTTCATACCTGAGCTCTCAAAGTCTCGCACTAACCCAAAGTACAGATATCAATATAGTATACTCACCTGTAAGACTGAATCTAGGGAATCCTGATGCGAGAGTATATTCTGAGGTGGGACACGCAAATTAGTTAAGTTCTTAAAACACTAAATCTCGTATCATGAAATCATTTGAAGTCTGTGTGTAAATTTAAGTGGACCAGTATTGTAACATTCCCATTTTTATCATATAAGAATTATAGGGTTGTTTAAATTTATTAACCACTAGTAACTAGTTTTATTTTTAATATAATTATTCGACCCAAATAGCTTTAAAAACTATTTTATATATAATTGGTTGGAATGTTATACTAATTAATTGGCTTATAAATGTGTGACACTTCTATTTTCTATATTAAAATAAAGTGTATAAAACTTATATTATTAAATGGGTAGACCACGGGTAAGTTTACTGTTAGAAATATGAAGTACTTAGACGGGACTAGGAACCGTTTAATAATTAAATTATAAAAATACATTGTATTTGGACTTACTCCGTTCTTAATGGAACTTGGTTCAAAATGTAGATAAGATTATTCTCGTTCTAATGACATATTCATTGTTTTGTAAAACATCATATTTTAGAAGTTATACGTGCCAAATAAGTGAAGCAGTTAAATTAATTATAATATATAAATAATAAAATAATAATAATAATAAATAAAATATTAAAATAAAATATTAAAATAAAACTTGAAGTCGACGTGTGTCCATGTGAATGAAATGGTGGACATGAAGGATTGCTTCTCCTCGAAGGAAATTCTTAAGTTTACTATAAATATGCTTTTCATCATAACATTTCCAATTCCTTGTTCTGCTTTAGATCTTGCCATCTTTCTTTTATATTCTTTTCTTTTTCTTTAATATTTCAGTAATAATAATAAGGCCCTGCCCCGTTTTATGTGTTTTAACTCCCGATCACCCTACACTTTCCGATTGATCTGGAGCCCCATAACGCATGTCAAGGCTCTGCCCGACTAAGTTCGTTGGGGTTCTGTCTCGTGACATAGTGATAAGGTTGAATTAGGGGTACTATACTTAACACGAGTGCAAATATATATATATATATATATATATATATATATATATATATATATATATTTTAAATAGCTCAGAAGTTATACCCAAGATTCTACCAGGAAGCTTTCTAGTTGAACCCTAAAGTTACAAGGTGAGTCCATTCTTTTTTTCCTCACAGTTTTATCACTTTTTGTGATACAATTATATTTAAAAATGATTTACAAAATCCTAAATGTTTACCGGTTATACTTACAGTGATTAAATTTTTATATTCTGCAATAACTGCCGGTATGGGATGTTTTATACATTACTCGACCCTCGTTACTATTGATAAAAAAATTAGCCAATAGTAGCATGACCACAAGCACAGGGGAATTTGTGCCCCAGTGGCCATAGCCAATAACTAATATTATTTTAACATTAAATCATTAATAAATTTAATGTATGATTAAAATAAATCTAAATGGTGTGTATATAAAATATAGCTTTATTAATCATTAATAAAGTATATTAGTTACATTAAAGAGAATATATTTAATAAACCTAAATTACTATATTAATGTTTAGTCAGTAAATATACATATCATAATAAAATATGTCAAATAAAAAATATTCTACTTTTAATATACTAAGATTATTTCTTAGTCACGTCAATATATTATATAATAATATCACAATTATTTAATTAATACATTATATTTGATAAAGTTATAGCGATTAATTTATTAGAGAATGATATATTTTATTTTCTAGACGAATTGGTTTTGTGCCATAGAAAATATATTTGACAAAGTAATGTCACGGGACACTACTAAGTCCAGAGTCACTAGTTGAGAGAATGATCAACAGTGACATGACCAAAGGCACTAGTTGAGAGAATGATCAACAGTGTTATGACCAGAGTCACTAGTTGAAAGAATGATCAACAGTGATATGACCACAATTACTAGTTGAGAGAATGATCAACAGTAATTTAACCCGAGTCACTAGTTGAAAGAATGATCAACAGTGATATGACCACAATTACTAGTTGAGAGAATGATCAACAGTAATATGACCCGAGTCACTAGTTGAGAGAATGATCAACAGTGATTTGACCACCGTCACAGGAATCGCCTAGTGACCAATATAACAGTAAGATATACTATATACCTATTACTTGATAAATTCACTATTGGACAAAAGTAAGCCAATGAGTAATATGACCACTGTCACATCAGAACTGCCACCATGTGATAAATACTGTTTGAGTTGGGTAAATATAAATAAATATAAAAACCTTGATGCTGTAAAGTATAACAATATATTTTATAAAAATGGAATGAACTCGCCAGTATTTATTACCGATAAAATATTTTCAAAACATGTTTCAGGTAATTTGATAGAAGGCAGCTATGGAGCACTGAAGGCTTAAATAAAGTGGCTATAAATACCTGAATAAAAAGAAGAAACTTATGTTTTATTTAATTGGGTTTATCCACATAAAAACATTTGAATGAAATACGGGCTTTAGCCCATTTGTTTTATATTAAAAGTTTGGTGTTTTAAAACTCTGAAATCATTTCCTAACTACGATCCTGATGAAAAATTTTCCGCTGCGTAATTAATAAACACCGATACCATCTAACTGGCTCACGGCTCCTGCTCCCAGGGTGGGATCGGGGGCTGTGACAAGTATACTTACATTCTAAGTGAATCGTTTAGAGCTTAAAGTCTGTAAAGGTCAACTGTGCTAGTGATTTGTCATAAACTGATATGATCCTCTGACACGAACTCACACAAAAATATGTCTGTAAATATTTCTTTACTGCTTTTCCTCAAAGAAAAATTACAAAAAATATTATCGTTTGGAATCCACAAAATTTCGTAAGGTTGTGTTAGCGTGGATGAAATCGCAGGAGAAGAAACATGAGGATGATTCATCTGGATCTGGATTTTCAGGTATGGTGTTCTCGACGCTCGGTCCCAAACCTGGCCCTTCTGATCCTCCGTCTGGCTTACCATGGGCTGTGAAGAAGGTGCACTTGCCTGAATTCTCATGTTTTGATCCACAAGGCTGGATCCAGAAGGCGAACCTGTTTTTCGATCTCAATCAGACTCCTGATGCTTCTCACTTACAGCTTGCTCAACTGAGTATGAATGGCATCAAATACATGTACCTGACATTTCATCATCCATCAGGTATCGAAGCAGGTGCTGATTTTTAGACGAAAAAGAACGGGTGGAATGAGATACATGTTTATATGAAACAACTACGTTGCTCCAATACCGGTGTTCCATGATGTCCACTTTAGACGTCGGTTCCGGATGCGGCGTTTACTTTTCCTTAGAATTGTAAATGACATGTCTTCCGATTATCCATACTTTTCACAAAGAACATATGCGTTTGGCAGACAGGGTCTTTCTCCGATCCAGAAATGCACATCCGCGATACGTCAGTTGGCATATGGCGATGCAACCGATGAACGTACGGATTGGTGAAAGGACAACAATGGACTGCCTAAGAAATTTTGGCAAAGATATTATCCAACTATATTCAACAGAAAATCTTATGAAACCTAATGAAACCGACATCCAACGGTTATTGGAGGCTCAAGAAACCCAACATCGTTTTCCTATAATGCTTGGTAGTATTCATTGTATGCATTGGAGATGGAAACTGCCATGTCGCATGGAAAAGGCAGTATACTAGATGTGATCACGAATGTCCAATCGTAATGCTTAAGGCAGATGCATCATGTTACCTTTGGACTTAGCATGCTTTTTTGGAGTCGTCTAGTCGAACAATGACAATAACGTCATAAGTGAGTCACCGATATTTAATGACGTCTTAGACTCGAGTAATTATAGACACAAATCAAGTTGTCCCACCTTGTAATGTTCAACCTATGTTGCAAGCATTTGTCCTGACCTGTAATGTTCAACCTGTGCTGCAAGCATAGCTTGTATCCATTAAAGGTTAACGCGTGTCGATGAGTTCACTCGTTTCTAAAAGACCTTTGAAAATTTTGTTTGGTTTTTTGTTATATGAGTATATTAAAACAATTTTATATTATACAAGTTTCATATAAAACAATACCAAATATATAAATTTTCAAATGCTAATGAGTTTTAGAAGTAGTTGTTAACACTAATGTATTATATTTTTGTTTATTTAAGTTTGTAATCTGAATTGCAAACATGTGATTTAAGACCACAGTTAATACATGTGTCACCTGTCATTGCCTTGTTTTTCATGTACCGACGCATCAATATGATACACACCAATTCTCAGGTTGTCAAACTAACGTTAAAGGTATAAGACCATGGTTACAATACCTTTTATAGAAATAGTACCATACTTTTAATAATTACTTCTAGACGTTTATTTGAAATGTAACTAAAAGATAGTTGAAATGGTGATGCTAACCTTACCCTTAAACCATGTGTAGTGGTACACATGAATAATACCCTCACTCATAGACATTGTGCGACATGTGTTATCCCAGTCAGCAATAGGGCATTATGGGGCGTTTTTCTAAAATGGGTGTAGTGGGATGTGGACATTGTGGGACATTATGTTAAAAGGGGTGTAAAAAACTAAATAAAAAAATATCAAAAAATGGGTATTGGCCAACCAAAAATAAGAAAACCTGTGATTGGCTAAAGATCTTGAACACGTGCGTGGAAAACAGGACGCCATTTGCATTTTTTTTTAAAAAACGCCCCGAGGGGCAGTAAACGGGCGTTGTGCGGCGTTTTTTAGGGGGAAAAAGGCCCAAAAACCCCCACTACAAGTGATCTTATAAACCTAGTGTTTATTAAGGTGTTGTTTATTTTTCAGATGCAAAAGGTCTGCAGTCTGCGGACCACATCCGCAGGCATCTGCAGGAGAAGAGGTGGACCAAAGGTCTGCAGTCTGCAAGGAGAAGAGGGTTTATTTTTTTTTACTTCTACAAAAACCACTTCACAACACCATAACCATCCGCCACCACCTCCTCCACCGTCCACCTGCCACCACCACAACCAACATCCACCGTCAAGCACCACCGCAAACCCTAACCCCCACTCCAAGAACCCACCCCTGTCGCAACCACCACCACCACCGCCTTCGTCGTTCCACCACCCTTTCTCTCTCTCTGACTCAAATGGAAGCTTGGAAACCAACAAACCCCGAGGAAACCTGTGGTACCCGCGGAAAATCCACAGTCATCCTGAGTTAACGTCTTGCTGTTTTGGATCACTTGTTAAATTTCGGGACGAAATTTCTTTCAAGTTGGGGATGATGTGACAACCCGAGATTTCAAGGTCTTCCATTATGTGTTAATTGCTTACAATCCTGTTTTCATACTTGACTTGGTGTTGAAACTTGAACATGAATTGGTATGATTAACGATTAATGAATTGGTAAACTGTATGATTATTAGTTAATGGAATTTGTAAACTCTTTAAGGCCTTTAGACTTAGTCCATGACTTCACACGTTGCATTGGAGTTTCGTCATCATTCATGACCGGACGAAACTACATGACTCGACGAAACATGTGAGTTTCGTCATTAGAGGAGTTTCGCCATACAAGGGCTTCGGCCCAGTGTGTGTTACGGCCCAACCCACTCCCTTAGAATATATGGCAGTTACCACACCTTTTGCAACCCTAAATTCCTTTAACCTTGAACGGCGACCTCCCCTCTTCCTTCCTGTTTGGAGATGGCAGCAATTCATCCTCACCAAGGCATTATCTCTCCTTCGTTCCTACCCATCACCTAAACTCCTTCGGTTAGTGGGATTTTATCTTTGAATTGTTTGACTCTTGTTAATTGGTTAACTGCTTGCACATTGAATGGTAATATTGTATTATGTTGATGATTTAGGATTCGGGAATATGATATAGTTTGATGGCATGCACGATGTGACATTCTCTAATTCGATTAACGGTTAATGTTGATGATAACTAGGGTTGGGTAATAGGCATGATTGATGATGAATGTAACTCTTATTAAAAGATGATTGATACACATCAGATCGGTGACAGAATTAGTCCAATCAGTTCTATCCTACATCAGACCATGTGAATTCATGGTCGGATCCACAAACTTGAAGGTCTAACAATCTTTTAAATAGATTAACTGATTGTCAGCCATTGGAAATTGAAAAAATGGTGTTACCAGAATGTATCACGTGAATGATTTGACCAGCCCAAGACTTGATTGTGAAGTTTAATACTTTGACAGGCCATCACGTGAATTAGTCAGATTCATTATTCAATATGTATAGTTTATCGGCCCAATGAATTGTCAGCCCATTAATCAAATTGGTCCAATGATAACTTGAATACTTAAACAGTACTTGTCGGCCATTGTTGTTTGTTTGTTAATGATAATTCATTTTAATACTTGGTGATCGACGAAAAACATGTGTGATGAAGAATTAGATTTTCGTCAATTGGTCCACGACGAAACAGACGGCTTTCCGTCATACTTAGACCCGAGTTTCGTCATATAACAACTCGACAAAACATATAACTCGACGAAACTCAGTTGTGTTGCATGGCTGCGACGAAACTCTGTGGCCTTTCGTCGGAATGCCAAATGAGAGTGAATTAACAGATTGATTGTCACAGTATGTTTACATGTTAATGGTTGCAATATGAATGAGTTAGAGTTGTATGATAATAAGAATTAACAATAAACCACGTATCTTGGTTGATCTGATCTGAGTATTAAATATTTAGACGATAGAAATCCTGTTCGGATATGGTTGATTTATGATTACCTGAATTCGTGATACTGCTGGTTAAGAATGAGGACCCTGTGTTGATTTGCATGAAAACTAAATACCGGCTATGTGTAAAACCGTTTGGTGTGAACCAACAATAAGAATTATGTTACACATGCTAATAGATGTCAATGTTTATTGGAAATATATATTACATATGATGAGAAATCTGTTGTCATTTGTGGGAGTAGTAGACCCAACTGTTATATGCTGCAAAGTATGTAAACTGGATATTTGATGCATGCTATTTGATAACCCTCGTAATGAATGCACTCTGTGTTGAATATGCGACTTTGACTATTACGTAACTGATATTATTGACAACCACGATAGGGTTGGTCGACTAACGGGAACGGGTAATGTAACGTAACATACCGAGCAAATCTAAGGTGAGTTCACTGCTCTTTTCCAAGCATGCATCCCGGGAAGGGATATCGGGTAACGTTCCACGGAGGAATGCAGGTTAATGGGATGTTGGTTATTACTCAGTTTCTATCATATAAGACCCCTTACATCTACTGATTGTTGCCGGTAAGGCAACGAGGTATTTAGTTGATAGCGCTATTAGGTTTGGCACCCTCACACCTGGCCGAAAGGACGGGCGTGAACTAATTACCTTGACCACTTGACCAATGCTTTGATAGAGGCATTGGGGTTTGGGCAAACACATCTAGTAGCCACGTACGGTAATCGAGTTAATAACATCATCAAAACATAACGTTGAACTGTTTTAAACACACATCTGGTAACTAAACGCGTTAACAAAACTTTGAACTCACCAATGTCGTCTGACACACTTGTCCGCATACTTGCAGGTCATTAGATTATTGTCATGCACTTGCTATCTGGGAGCACTGGAGTGGTCATGGATCGAGACTCTTGGATACTCGCTTTATTGATTATGAACACGTGTTTTGAAACATTTGAATTACTATTTACATTATGCTTCCGCTGAATACTTAATTGGTTTAACTCTTGACTTGGATTTATATTTTGAAATGAATGGAATGTTTTTATTAAATATTATGCATAGTTCAATGTGATTGGTGGCTTGGATCCTGGTACGTCACACGCCCCGCGGTGTTTCCGCATGTGGTATTTTGGGGGTGTGACAGTTTGGTATCAGAGCCACTGCTTATAGTGAACTTGGTTTTAAAACATTTTTATAAAACCAGACTATAACCGAACAACTCTGAAAACGTGAATACGGCCATGACACTCAGCTCCAGACTGCAAGGTTCGTCTCTCATATACTCACTGCATTGCATAACTAGTGAACACTTACCTATGATATTGCACGTGATTGCACGTTTAGTACAACAAGGTGAATTCATGTATTACCTGCATGTGTTATGTGACTGATAGGGTGGTATTCCCTAAACATTAATGACTCACGTTTCGTAATGCTCTTTGTTTGCTACTCGAGTTTGAGGAACCATTTGACATGAGTTAGGAGGAGCTGAGATGAACATGCAAATCACAATATTATTGTGGGTGCACACATAATAATAATGTGGGGTGCATGCGAGTCCCAGTGAGGCTTAACAAGTGAAAAAGGGGGTTCCGCTCTGTTATTTGATTGATGTGACACACAACAGTCTATAGGAGTCATAGCAGTGATTGACGCTTACTTGAAAATGAACTTTTCACTTCTCATTGAACCCTTACGAATCCCGATGTTATCGAATATTACCTGAACACCCATCAGAACGCCTAGCAAACTGTGTAGAATGTTAGGTGCTTGTATGAACGTCCCTGAGTTGGATGTTGTAGCGTCGAATGATTGGTTATTACCTTCCTCACTTATCTTCGTTTGTTGGAACCTAACACACTGACACCCTAAATCCAGAAGTGCGATCACTTCTGCAACACTCTTGAAACGTACTGAGTAGTACTCAAACAACTTGCTGGAACGATGGACAAGAGGATGAGTGTAGTACTTTACCAACTTCAGTATTTGGACGGCCCCGATTACCGGCAACGAACGCCAGCGAACTGACTCCAATCGAGTCTTTAACCCTAGTCAGCGACTCGTGGGAGTCAAATTTTATGAATCAATCGGGACATTAGCAATGACAACAGATTATAGTGTGGAATGTGTGACTACCAGCACAGCGAGTAGCTCATTAGGGTGTGGCACAGAACGTGGAAAGATGGACTTGGTCGGTGAAAGATCGTAGAGCTCCGTTTTGAGCAACGACATTAGAGGCAATAGCCATGGCAACATCAAGGTACTCGCAATCGTAGCCTTCGGTATGGGAATGTAGGTGCCTAAGACATGGATGGGCCGTTGTTAAACCAAGATGACAGTAACCAGGGGAACGAAGGCAGCACTGGAAATTCTCGTAGCGAAAGCAACAACATGATGCTCATGGAAGGGCACTTGGGGCTGGTGTGGGCAACGCCAGGATTACATCAACATGGTGGCCAGCACGTCCTTGGAAACTAATCGTTTCGTTCATGTTCTATTCAACCCTGATACTTCCCGAGACCAGACCTGTTGAGGAATCGGCTGATGGCAAGACAATTGAAACCTCGTATGTTCGTTGGGATGCAAACTTGACCTCGTGGGATGAGTGATCGACGTCGACCTTCCTTCTACTATCCCTGATGGTTACAATGCAGTAGTTAGTGTGGATAGGTTATCCAGAAACCGCGCGGACATACCCTGTAAGGAGAAAACCTTGAGTGGAGAATCGTTATTTGTTCTAAAGCATCAGAATGACGCAAGGGTTAGCGCCATCTCAACTGTGGAAGTTTGGAAGCGACAACGGAAAGATTACCCCTCTATGTTGGCAACCGTTACTAATATTAAGGATAAGGAAAGGAGGATCGAGGACCCACTAATGGTTCATGACCCATCTCAGTGTGTTATTCGAGGAACCTTCAGGTTTACTTCTACAACTGCTAGTCGGAATCCCAGTTGATCTCACGCCAGAGGCAGCTTTGAATACTCGTACTCTTACCGTCTTGCACCAGGAGGGTTGCAAGAACTGTCAAATCAACTACATGAATTACTGGACAGGAGTTTCGTCGGACCTAGATTTCTTTTCCCCTTGGGGAGCCCCAGTTATAACCGTGAAGATAGGCCTTTTCCGTATGTGCAGTAACTATCAAGAACTCAACAAGGTGGCAGTCAGGAACTGTTTGCCTCGAACATGTATTGTCAGCCTGTCGACCAGTAGTGAGGGTCAAGCTCTCATTCGAGGATTGATTTTCTAACGAACTATTATCAGGTGGAAGTCCAAGGGGAGAATGTTCTTAAAGTGGCTTATCAAACACAATTCGGCCATACGACTTTTTATTCCAAGACCTTTGGGGAGAAGGGAACATCATGGGTGGTATTTGCATTCCATTTTAGAACACCTGGGGGAAGGAGCCACTCCACGCGAAGTCTTGTTAAAATTAACTTCTGGATTCGAGAGGTACATATTCGGTTAAATAATCAACAAAGTGGGAATACACTAGGACCTTACTAAGAGCCGTTTTGGGTAGAAACTGATCGACACCAAAGATCCCTTCGAGGGTACAGCAAGTTCTTGGTCTCGCTAGATACTATCGCAGATTCACCACAGGATTTTCGAAGATCGCGCATCTTTAATCCCTTTAACACAGCAGGGTGCTTTGTTCGTGGAAGACAAAACAGGAGGACGTCTTTCAGTTCTCGAATCCCAGCTCAGCAATGCACTGAGCATCGTCTTTACCCGAGGGTGCTGGTGATCTAGTGGTATACCATGATGATTCGAATCAGAGTCCCTGTTACACGCCGATGCAACACGAGAAAGTGATGGCTTACGTAGTAGAATTACAAGAAGAGTTGCACGCATCACAACTTGCGATGGAAACCATGGTCTTTGTATTCAAGTGGAGGCATTACTTGGACGGTACCAAAGGCACCACCTAGACTGATCACAAAGGCCTCCCGTGTACCTTTGTTTCGAAAGAGCTAGTCATATGATGGCATCGCTTGATGGAACCTTTGATTAACTTCGACTGTGAAACCTAGACGTGTACGAGACTCGCAGCACACCATCGACTCTAACCTACCTGATCAGACTCGTTCAGTTCAAACTGGAGAACTGGAGAACTGGAGGAAGAGAAGTTTCAAGGGAACCCATGCGGGGCATGGAGAAGCAACCTTTGGCAGGTCGGATGATATGCGCTACCTCATGGAACAAATGTGGATTTTATTATACGGCAACTGTAGGGAACTCGTGTCGAGCAAAGCACACCGACCTCGATATTCTAGTCGACTGGGTTTTGATGAGAGATACTAGTATCTATAAATCTTACACTGGTGATCGGGCATGAAGGCCCACCTAGCTACGTATGTGAATGATGTTTGACTTGTGGGAAAGTCAGGGAGGGGAGTCAGCAACTAGAAACACACATATGGAAATGAGGACAGACTGCCATGGATTCTATCATTAGTCTACTTACAACTCGAAACGGAACCAATATCACCTGGGTGGTCGTTCATTGTCTCACGTTACAAGCACACTTTCTTACAATCAAGGAAACTGGCGAGTCTTCACAGCTGTGAATGTCCCTCTGAGAGAGGTTGTTTTAGGCACGAGGTGCCAACTCCTGTTACTTTTGATTTTGAGCTATATGTGATTTATGGCGGGCAATACACAACACCCTTGGCTCACATGTAGACATGGACATTACTTATCACTGTAGGACAACCGTACGAAGCAACGAACCATCTTGACACACGAAGACATGCGGGGAGCATGTGCGTGATTGACTGTAGTAAACATTTGGAAGGACACTTATCTTTGGACATACAGCCGTTACCGTTTTAGCCTGCATACAGCCTGTTTGAGGCATTGCATGGATGATAATGCCAACCTTCTTGTTGGACTGAGGTGGATGACAACCTAATCGCAGATCCAGGATTTGTACTCGAAACTCTTGAAGATTGCTTGGATCGGAAATTGTTTGCAGCAATGCGTGACTGCCAGGAAAGCTGATAAACTTAGTAAACACTGGGAGTTCGCTGTAGGCGAACGTGTATTAATCAAAAGCCTCCCCCTGGGAGGGTGCGGTGCGCTATAGAAAACGTGACAAGCTCAGTTTACGATGCATGGGACATTCGAATTCTGGAACGAATCGGTGACATGGCTCACAAACTCGAGTTAACTGGCGAATTGGATAACATTTGCAATGATATTTATGCCTCGAATCTAAGGCAGTGTTGTTCGATGAAACACTTGTGATACCTTTACCAGAGTCTAAGGGTAACTGATCAGTTGTATTTGTCAGGGAATCTATTGAAAGCATGGACCAAGAAGTCAAGGTTCGTTAGCATAAGTCGTATGACAATCGTAAGAGTTCGTTGAAACTCAATACGTGGACCGGAGTTCACGTGGGAACGTAAAGATCTGTTAAAGCTCTAATATCCTCAGTTGTTCAAGTGGTTGAACCAACTTTTGTGGTCATTGGCGAATTTCGGGACGAAATTCCCTTTCAAGTTGGGGATGATGTGGTACCCGCGGAAAATCCACAGTCATCCTGAGTTAACGTCTTGCTGTTTTGGATCACTTGTTAAATTTCGGGATGAAATTTCTTTCAAGTTGGGGATGATGTGACAACCCGAGATTTCAAGGTCTTCCGTTATGTGTTAATTGCTTTCAATCCTGTTTTCATACTTGACTTGGTGTTGAAACTTGAACATGAATTGGTAAATTGTATGATTATTAGTTAATGGAATTTGTAAATTGTTTAAGGCCTTTAGACTTAGTCCATGACTTCACACGTTGCATTGGAGTTTCGTCATCATTCATGACCCGACGAAACTACATGACTCGACGAAACATGTGAGTTTCGTCATTAGAGGAGTTTCGCCAAACAAGGGCTTCGGCCCAGTGTGTGTTACGGCCCAACCCACTCCCTTAGAATATATGGCAGTTACCACACCTTTTGCAACCCTAAATTCCTTTAACCTTGAACGGCGACCTCCCCACTTCCTTCCTGTTTGGAGATGGCAGCAATTCATCCTCACCAAGGCATTATCTCTCCTTCGTTCCTACCCATCACCTAAACTCCTTCGGTTAGTGGGATTTTATCTTTGAATTGTTTGACTCTTGTTAATTGGTTAACTGCTTGCACATTGAATGGTAATATTGTATTATGTTGATGATTTAGGATTCGTGAATATGATATAGTTTGATGGCATGCACGATGTGACATTCTCTAATTCGATTAACGGTTAATGTTGATGATAACTAGGGTTGGGTAATAGGCATGATTGATGATGAATGTAACTCTTATTAAAAGATGATTGATACACATCAGATCGGTGACAGAATTAGTGGCCCAATCAGTTCTATCAGGGCCGTCTCCGAAATTCCAAAAAATTTTTTTGGCCCCGTGCGAGATAAAAAATTTGGGCCCTATTCGCGAATCTTAATTTAACGTGAACCCATCAATCATTCAATCAAATGTATAATAACTAAAAATCCATAATACAACCATAATTTTTATGAAATAGATAAACAAACTAACAAAAATAGTGTAGCAAAAATATCAAAATATCAAATCTCCTTACTAAAAAGAATGGGTAACATTTACTAAAGGAAATAAAAATAAAAGCCATAAAGAAAATAACAAAATAAAAGAAAGTTGTTGGGAAATAAAAAAAGGGATTAAAACTTCAAGAATGGGCTGATGAAAACCAAAAAACAAGTGACAAGAACTTAAGCTAAAAAACGGAAGAACTTAGTAAAGAGCATGCTTCGAACTTTGGTCTCTTCTGTGCAATAATTGCAGTAGACCATCAGACCATTAATGCATTGATATTTAAAGTCCTGCTCAAAAACTATATATACACAATATATATATATATAATTAAAATCATGGGCCCCTTGAGAGTGTGGGCCTTGTGCGGTGGCCCACTCTGCACCTGGCCCAAGCCGGCCCTGAGTTCTATCCTACATCAGACCATGTAATGGTCGGATCCACTAACTTGAAGGTCTAACAATCTTTTAAATAGATTAACTGATTGTCAGCCATTGGAAATTGAAAAATTGGTGTTACCAGAATGTATCACGTGAATGATTTGACCAGCCCAAGACTTGATTGTGAAGTTTAATACTTTGACAGGCCATCACGTGAATTAGTCAGATTCATTAATCAATACGTATAGTTTATCGGCCCAATGATTTGTCAGCCCATTAATCAAATTGGTCCACTGATAACTTGAATACTTAAACAGTACTTGTCGGCCATTGTTGTTTGTTTGTTAATGATAATTCATTTTAATACTTGTTGATCGACGAAAAACATGTGTGATGAAGAATTAGATTTTCGTCAATTGGTCCACGATGAAACAGACGGCTTTCCGTCATACTTAGACCCGACGAAACATAGAAGTTTCGTCATATAAGAACTCGACGAAACATATAACTCGACGAAACTCAGTTGTGTTGCATGGCTGCGACGAAACCTCGGTGGCCTTTCGTCGGAATGCCAAATGAGAGTGAATTAACAGATTGATTGTCACAGTATGTTTACATGTTAATGGTTGCAATATGAATGAGTTAGGGTTGTATGATAATAAGAATTAACAATAAACCACGTATCTTGGTTGATCTGATCCGAGTATTAAATATTTAGAGGATAGAAATTCTGTTCGGATATGGTTGATTTATGATTACCTGAATTCGTGATACTGCTGGTTAAGAATGAGGACCCTGTGTTGATTTGCATGAAAACTAAATACCGGCTATGTGTAAAAACCGTTTGGTGTGAACCAACAGTAAGAATTATGTTACACATGCTAATAGATGTCAATGTTTATTGGAAATATATATTACATATGATGAGAAATCTGTTGTCATTTGTGGGAGTAGTAGACCCAACTGTTATATGCTGCAAAGTATGTAAACTGGATATTTGATGCATGCTATTTGATAAACCTCATAATGAATGCACTCTGTGTGGAATATGCGACTTTGACTATTACGTAACTGATATTATTGACAACCACGATAGGGTTGGTCGACTAACGGGAACGGGTAATGTAACGTAACATACCGAGCAAATCTAAGGTGAGTTCACTGCTCTTTTCCAAGCATGCATCCCGGGAAGGGATATCGGGTAACGTTCCAGGGAGGAATGCAGGTTAATGGGATGTTGGTTATTACTCAGTTTCTATCATATAAGACCCCTTACATCTACAGATTGTTGCCGGTAAGGAAACGAGGTATTTAGTTGATAGCGCTATTAGGTTTGGCACCCTCACACCGGGCCAGAAGGACGGGCGTGAACTAATTACCTTGACCACTTGACCAATGATTTGATAGAGGCATTGGGGTTTGGGCAAACACATCTAGTAGCCACGTACGGTAATCGAGTTAATAACATCATCAAAACATAACGTTGAACTGTTCTAAACACACATCTGGTAACTAAACGCGTTAACAAAACTTTGAACTCACCAGCGTCGTCTGACACACTTGTCCGCATGCTTGCAGGTCGTTAGATTATTGTCATGGACTTGCTATCTGGGAGCACTATAGTGGTCATGGATCGAGACTCTTGGATACTCACTTTATTGATTATGAACACGTGTTTTGAAACATTTGAATTACTATTTACATTATGCTTCTGCAGAATACTTAATTGGTTTACCTCTTGACTTGGATTTATATTTTGAAATGAATGGATTATTTTTATTAAATATTATGCATAGTTCAATGTGATTGGTGGCTTGGATCCAGGTACGTCACACGCCCCGCGGTGTTTCCGCATGTGGTATTTTGGGGGTTTGACAAAACCTGTAACCGGAGAGACGCCGGAGGTCGTTGGAGGCGCGGCTCCGATCGTCGGAGCTGGCAGAGGAGACGAGGGGTGCGGGGGTGAGCACCGTCGCCTGATTCCGGCGACCATGTGTGAGGGAGAGAGAGATCGACTGTGGTGTGTGTTTGTAGAGGATATGGAGGTGGGGGATAAGATTAGGGTTTTTAAGATGAAGAAGAAAGAGAGAAGAAGTGAGAAGAGGATACGAGAACGACACACTTGCACAGTTGGATAATGATGACGTCATCAAGTTTCTTTTTGAAACCATGGATGCCACTGTCGATCATATATATATATCAACATATATTGTCGATAATATTCATGGTGTCATAAAAGGAGACTGTCGCTAATATTAAGTGACTATCGATTGAAAAATGTTCACTATCGATAGTGTAAGTGTTGTGTTAGTATAAATAGTCTTCGATTGTTATTTGTGAACATAGAGCTAGAGAGAGAGGAGTGTGGAGAGAGAGAGTATCGGATTGCTATATATGTTCATAATTTGTATCGAAACTCTGTCGAAATCAATACACGGAATCGTTAATCATTTATATCTTTGCGTATTGTTCACTCTCTCGCTCCGTTTATGGTGTAGTTTGGATTCCGCACTTGCTACGCCATACGAAACAAGAAATCACGTTGTGTTCCATATCCCTGAATCCCTTATTTGACAAGAGGTACATTCAGTAAAAGTTGAAAAACAGTACGTTTAGCACAAAACTAATTTTTTTCTCTCAATTAATCAACAAAGTTAAGAAATATACAAGTATAGAAAAAAAATAGCCTTTTGTTTTTTCTAATTTTCCGGTTTTTAATTTTTTTTTAAACTATGAGCCCCGATGGATTAAAAACTACACTATTTTAACTTTGAGTTAATTGTCAAAATCGTCTCTGAAATTTGGGCACATTTGTCATTTTAGTCCAAAATAACACTTTTGTACCAAATTGCCCCCAACGTTTGTAACTTTTTGTCATTTTCATCCAAACCACCAACTTAGTTTATTTTTTCTGTTAAGTTGAGAATATTTGGATGAAACTGGCAAATATAAAACCACATGGACGATTTTGGCAATTTACTCAAACTCTTTTAAATTTCTTTTGGAGAAAAGTGCCCGGATAGTCCCTGTGGTTTGCTCATTTTTCACCTTTAGTCCCTAACTTCCTAAAATTACACCTATAGTCCTCAACTTTTTCAATTTCGTTCCCGGATAGTCCCTGACGCGTAACTTGGTTAGTTTTTGGTGTTAGGTGCATGTGAAATGACAAAAATACCCTTACTGACAAATTAATAGCTAAAAAGTTAAAAAAAAAATACAATTAATATTTTATAATTTATGTGAGACCCACCACCCACCCCACCCACTTCATCTTCCCCACTCCACACCACACCACCACCACCACCATCTACCCCCACTTCACCGTAACCACCACTACCACAACCACCACCACCACCACCATCATAAACGTTGCCTCAACCACACTCACCGGAATTCCTCCTCCATAAAACATTCACTATCAATCTGCAACCAAATCCATTCGAGTCCACCAGATTCTCTCTCATTTTCATCAAAAGTTCGATTTTCTGTTAGTCAACACTTAAAATCTCAAGTCACTATCATCAACCAGACTCTAAATTGACCCACAAACACCTAAAATCCTAAATATCAACAATATTGATTTCTACACAAAATCGTTGAACTCAAACTCCATCTCAACTAGATAATCAAAAAGCAAACTTTGATCTAAGAAATCTGGATAAAATGAAGATGAATTCCCTGAGCAAAAGAGTACATGAGGCTGGTGCTTAACGATCTTGGAGCAGACATGAGTGAATCACCTCTGTTTCTATTTCTGAACCCATTTTAACTCCAAATTTGCAGTTGCAGAGTATGTATCTTCTTTTACAGGTGCTTAAAAATTTTGATTTAGATAGACAATGATTGCTTGAAGTGTGCATATGATGGTGTGTCAACGATTATCTGACTGATTTTTTTAAGTTCAATTGTGTTTGATCTAAGAAATCTGGAAGATGAAGTGGTGGTGGTCGAAGATTGAGATGGTGGTGGTGGTGTGGAGTGGGGAAGATGAAGTGGGTGGGGTGGGTCAGTGGCGGAACTAGAATAAAAATTCAGGGGTATCTCAAAAAAAAAAAAAAATTTGGACCTAGAGGTATGATAATATTTGCGGCAGGAGATAGCAAACAAAAGAAAAAACTCAAAAGTACAGTCGTAATATAACAAAAGGTATCGACACATGTTTGGTTCGTTTCTTTTTTTTTATTGAAAATATTTCGAAACATATTTAATTAAAATTAAGCTAAATAATAACAGAAAAAGAAAACAAAATTAAAGTATATGGTATTAGTTGTTATCTAATTTTTAATTATTTATAAGAAATGATGAAACTATTGTTCTCTAATGCATACCATATATCAATTAAAAATATAAAAAAACCCTCAAGAAAAGAAAACCGTTGTGAAAAGAAAACTATTGTTCTCTAATGCATACCATATATCAATTAAAAATGTAAAAAAAAAAAAAAAACTGAAGAAAAGAAAACCATTGAGCATCAATGTTGACACAGCCTCGAACTAATGCCCTTGTGTTCTCCTATTTGACTTCAAACAATGCTACCACTGAGCTACCATAGAACTTGTGAATAGTTTTAACAAATATGATATTTAACTCATATTTAGTCGATGGTTGAGAATCCTGTGACAGTTCGGCCGATAGTTGAGGGGTAGCCCGGGCTATCCCCTCCTTCATAGGTCCGCCCCTGGGGTGGGTGGTGGGTCCTACATAAATTGTAAAATATTAATTATATTTCTTTTAACTTTTTAGATATTAATTTGATAGTAAGGTTATTTTTGTCATTTCACATGCACCTAACGTAAAAAACTAACCTAGTAACGCGTCATGGACTATCCGGGAACGAATTTAAAAAAGTTGGGGACTATAGGTGAAATTTTAGAAAGTTAGGGACTAAAGATGAAAAATAAACAAACCACAGGGACTATCCTGGCACTTTTCTCTTTCTTTTATTTAATTAATTTTGTTACATATATAATAAAAAAGAATATACATGCAATTTTTATATGAAAAAAATAATAGCTTTGTCACATTACTTTTATAAATTTTCATCCAACCACTAACTAAGTTAATTTTTCTATTATGGCGAAAGATGTTTATAAACTAAGACAGAAATTAATTTCTAATTTTTTATATAGATCAATTTTTTAAAAATCTCTAAATTTTATAAAAGTAAAATGCTAGTGACCTTATTGGAAAAATGTCAAATAAAAAAAATCTTATCATATGTACCAAGTTTGTAATTCATCTTCTACTCTTTTAAATTCGCTCCTAAGGAAAAATAGAAGCCAGTGCCCCCCCCCCCCCCCCCCCCCCTCAAACAACGTAAATTACCCACCAAATTGTAATTATAATGCTATGAACCAAAATTTTCTTTACTCAAGCCACTCAGAATAAGTATTAGTTGGTTACCCTCATAATCTTAATTAAATAAATATTTTATTTCTACCAACATGTTTCCTAGGTGCTCAACACATTTAAAAAATATGTAACGTTTTACAATTTTTTTCTTCTCTACAACTGATAAATACTAAAAGTTGTAATCGATTGTTATGTGTTGCACACCAATGACGTTTTCTCTTTATAAAACTGATTTATATAAAAAAGCTGTAAATTAATTCACGTCTTAATTTATAAAATTTAAAACATCCTTCACCTTAACAGAAAAAATAAACTGAGTTAGTGATTTGGATGAAAATTAAAAAAAAATATGTGACAAAACTATTAATTTTTTTTTTTCTAAAAACTCCATGTATATTCTTTTTTATTATATATGTAACAAAAATAATTAAATAAAAGAAATTAAAAAAGGTTTGAGTAAATTGCCAAAATCGTCCCTGTGCTTTTATATTTGTCAGTTTCACCCAAATATCCTCAACTTAACAGAAAAAATAAACTAAGTTAGTGGTTTAGATGAAAGTACAAAAAGTTACAAACGTTCGGGGCAATTTAGTACAAAAGTGTCATTTTGGACGAAAATGGCAAACGTGCCCAAACCTCAGGGACGATTTTGGCAATTAACTCTTTAACTTTAAAAAAAAAAAATCTTTTTTTTTAAACGTTTTAAAGTGTTACATTTGAACTTTATAAAAAATATTATCTTCTAACTTTCTTAAAAAACAAACAAAATTAAAGAAAAAAAAAACCACAGATATTAATTTGATGTGTTTATAGGGGTATAAGAAGACAACCAGGGGCGGATGTAAAGAGGAACAAGGGGTAGCCTCCGCTACCGCTTGGTCGGAAAATTTTTGACGTTTTTAGTGTAAATTTTGGAAAAATTTGACGTTTTTTCGATTTCGTTACCGCCTATTTATAAAACGTTACCGCTTGGTCGGAATCCTAGATCCGCCACTGAAGACAACAAGTGAACACTACACATAACCTACAAATTAAACACAATAAAAGTTATAACCAATTTAGCAACCTTTATTTTATTTATGTTATATATTATCAAAGTTTTATAATAAAACCACAATATCACTTATACATTTTTACTATTAAGTGTAAACAACTGTTGTTCAACTCTCTAATTGCATAGCATTCAGGATGGCAGCAGTGTAGGCACCAAACGCTTTGGCGCGTTGAACATAATCTTTATATTGACTACCTACGTAAAGCGATGGTTCCAATTCGTTGACCAAGACTTTTGCTGGTTCAACAATGCAATCAAGAGACGGGTTCACAAAGGTTGCAATGCTTAGTCTTGTCGCATGTGTACTAGTCACAACCCGATGTTGAACACTTTTCAACTTCATGTTGCTAATTATCTGCATCCATTGTAATGAACTCCAACCGTCAACCGTTGTTGGGTAATGGGTAAATCTTTTGAAGTGGTGAAAGCGGGTTAATCATGTCAAAAAGAATTTCAATAAATTTGGTCACATATATAAAAAATACAGTCAAGATGGTTGGGTAGCGGGTAACTTTTTTCAAGTACTAAAAACGGATTGATCATAGAAAAAAGAATTTCAATATATTTGGCCAAATATATAACAAAACTATTTGATATTGAATAACAAAAACTATTAGATATTGATAAAATAATGATAACAAAACTATTAGATATTGAATAACAAAAACTATTAGATATTGATAAAATAATGAAAATTTTGTCCAAAATAAACCTACTGTAAATTTGTAATTAAAACCACGTTAGCTGAAGTATGCTGCATACAAATAGATTATTTATTTATTTATTTATTTATTTATTTTTGCCCCTGAACCGTGAATCGGTAATGTTTATAAAACTTTGGTTCAAATGTAAAAGTAAAAATTACAACTTAAAAAAATATTTACAAGTAACAATTATTTAAACATTATTAAAATCTTCAAGTTTTAATAACTTGTTCAATAGATTTCTTCAGGGGCAACCTAGTGAATTTATCTGTGGAAAATAATGAAGTAAAGTAAACATACCTCAAGTTGGTTACCTATGTTAACAACAAAGGCATTAGGACTGGCTCCAACATTGATCCATTGACCATCCTTAATAAACTGAAGGCCAGTTGAACCCCCTTGATAAAGAAGGGTTATAAGACTAGTATCAAAGTGTGCTGATATACCTAAAGTTAGACTCGGGTCCACGCAAGGCGGGTAGAAATTAGATGACAATAACTGGACTTCACTTGTATCTTCAAAGTACCCTTGTTCAAGTCCTAGTCCTTCTCCAATCATCTCTAAAATCCTTGAACTCAATTTCTGTATTTCTACTAAATACACTGCGATTACCTCCCTGAGTGCATGCATGTTTCACAATAATACAGTTAGTTAAGATGATGTACGCATTCTTACCCTGCATTAGGCAGATCATCAAATAAGTATGAGGAAATTCAGTTAATATAAAACTTACTGATAACGAGTCGGTGTATCTGGCCATAGATGAGTGCATTTCTCCAACGGATGACAAGGATGCTTAAGATTTTCCCTCCATAAATGTGTGCCATCTTTTGCGAAATCGCTACGATTGTAAATATAACCTTTTTTATCAGGGATGGTTCCGGTTGGTGCATCTTTTCTTTGCATGTCAAAGAATTCCTTGAGAACATTCATTGCGTCAATCACTGTCTTCTCTGGGATTCCATGATTTATCACCTGTTTCAAAATTTGATCTTTAAAATATCAGCCAAAATTGAATATATCTTTTAATCTATACAATCAAAACTACTTCTTTTCATTCAGTTTCACATAACCAATACATTGAAATAAAGGAAAACAAGCCCTTTATAATACAAAAACTATGTCTTTTTTAAAACTACATTCTTAGTTCTATAATTCTATACCACTAGCTATAATTACCTGAAAGAAACCGAATTCTTGAGAACCCTTCAAGATTTCTTCAACGGGTCCATTTGGTTTCGCAAGATCTATGACAGGAATCGAATCACAAACAGGACTATCAAGATTTTGTGGTCTATTTTCCTCTAATGGTATGTAATCCTTAGGTACACATTCGAGTTCAAACCACCTTGCATCTTTGTCTTCCTTCATCTCCATAGCAATCAAAAGTGTAAAATAACATGATCACACAAGTGTTACTAACACATGCATATATACACACACACAAAGCGAAACGTGTACGTATGTGTATTTGTATACGTATATGTATGACTAATATGCTGATTAGAGAATTTCCCTTGTCCCATATTTAAGAACGAGTGCAGATCTCAAACTGTTATTTCAAGAAAGAGTTAATTAAAAGCTTTTTCACAATGAGCTATGCTAGCCAGATACATAATCTCTTATTTGGGTGTAAAATCCTATATTAAGAATTGGAATCAAGTGGTTGGAAGCATGTGATCACTTCTAAGATTAGCAATGATGCAACGCCTTGAAATATCACTAAGAAGATGATAACGTTGTAGGCACTACATGTGGGTTAACACGAAAATGACCCTTTTAACCAAAAAAAAAAAAAAAGAGACCGAAAATTATTTTTTTTTAGAATTTCTTTGTCATCATCGTATATCCATTATTTTTGGTGTTATGAATGTATATTGAGATAGTTATTTTCATTGGGAAAATGTAATAATGAGACGGAAAATTTAGATTAAGATAAACCGATGAGTGCTAAAGGTTATTTTTTTTTATGAAAAGGAGAACAATAATACAAATTGGTTGAAACCTGCAACAAATTTTAAAAGAGACTAAATCTAACATTTAACTACGGCCCTAATAATACAAACATGAGGAAAGAAACCTTAAAGAAATCTCTTTTGGGCACCTGTGATATATACAACTAAATCCTAGAAGAACAATACTAAGAGCTATGTTTAACAAAGTAAAAAGAAAAAAAAAGACTCTACAACTATGCTTCTAAGATGCTTAGATTCTAAATGAGTCATGATGTAACTTTTTTATGAAAGGTGATAAATGATAATATTATAAATAGCAAATAGATCCTAGCAAGGAGCTAGAAACTATGAATATAATCATCAATTACTATGAAAAATTTATGAAATTAAAGTTACACAATCTATCCTATTCTAAGACGGATTGTAGTGTTTCTGAGACGTATCATAGAGTGTGATTATCAAAATGGAAGTGTTTAGGTTTAGACAACTTAATGAAACTCAATTGACTCCAACTTGGATTCAACAGAGAAAGATACAGCTAACTTTGGAAATTTCAGAATGCATGCTGACATCAGAATTTCATTATCATAATTAACTCTATTATATGGGTAACAAACTAAAATAGCAAAGTTTTATAGAAAGTTCAAGGTTTGTGTGTGGTGACACCAAGAAGAATAGACAATTTAATTTAAAAATATACTAGAGGTTTACACCCGTGTTCCGTGATGGGTTAATGTTGGTGCACTTGTGTCTGTACTTTGTCTGTATTTTGTCATGATATAAAACGATGTCTTTGTTAGTCTTGTAAGTTTGACCAAGTCAACCATCCTCCGGTTTGACTTGGCCAAACAGTTAGACAATGGTTGTAATATGTCTGTGTCGAAGGATGAGACATCGAAGGATTGTTTAGATCCTTCGATGAGCTCGAAACATAAACCTTCGATGGATGAGCTCGAAGGATATCTCGAAGGATATCATCCTTCGAGGTATATGTGGATCCTTCGATGTGTTTCAGGTCGATAGATGATCTTTCGATCAGTCTATCTGATCCTTCGACCAGACGTGCTGTGACGGGTATATATACCCATGTAATGTGTTCACTTCATTTTAGACACTCAGACAAGAGTGAGACAGAAACAAGAGAGAACACACACGAGAGAGAGAGTTTACAGAATACATTTGTAAACATTGTATTGTAACTGATCTTTTCATACGTATTAATACAAGTGGTGTTAATCGGTGAAGATTGTGTGTTGTGTTTGTGCTTGTTCTATCTCGGTTTGCATGCTAGCTTGGATTCCGCACTTGCTAGTGTGTTAGACATAACAAGGATAAGGTTTGACCTCATCCTCCGAGGGACCTACAAGTGGTATCAGAGCCATGGTGCCCGATTTAGTAAATCTAACCGTTTACTAAGTCACATGTGCTCTAGATCTGTGATTTTAGTGATTTTTGTTCAAGAAGAAAAGTTGGGTGAAAATGAGAAAAACTCAGATCTGGACCCGAATATTCAGATCTGTGCTGAAACGAGTGTGGGTTTTATGTTTTTCACCTAAATATTCAAGTTATCATCATCAAAAATTGTATACAAAGTGTTTTCGTCAAATCTGCAAAACTGAACAGAGGCTGTGTTCTTGATGTTCTTGGCGGCTGCTTAAAGAAACTAGGATTGACACTTGATTCGAAGGATGACAATTTGATCGAAAGATGTTATTTTCCTCGAAAGATGAAAGGCCTTATCGAAGGATCAACTTACGAAAGATCATAAATTTTGAAAGATATTTTGATCGATCGAAAGATCTGATCAACCGAAGGATGATCCTTCGAAAAGCTTAGTATCCTTCGAGTCTCAGTTCGAAGGATATTTTGCAGTCCATCTTTCGAGGTTAAGAAACATCATCGAAGGATGTTTTCCGGTGGCACTGTTCATCGGCGTGTTTTCCGGTGATAGTTTTTGCTGATGTTGAATCGCAGAGAATGAAAGAGACAAAGGGTGATGTCGACTGAAACAGGGTATCGCAGCTGCTGATTGTTCATCGAAGAAGGAAGATTGACCCCTGCCACCGCAAGCCACCCTACCTCCACCGTCCGTACCAACTCCGGCCAAAACTAACAAACAAACAAATGGAATTGAAGGTAAATTGATTTTTGAAGGTGTGGATTTTTGTGTTTTGAAGAAGAAAGGGGTTTGTCTGGTCTGAATGTGGTTGTCGGCTGATAAACCAGAATTTTAGGGATGTTGACTTTTGGGTCATATGTGATGACAACATTTATTTGGGCTTACATATTGATTGTTGTTGGGCTCATCTCTCACGAAAATGTATCAATCTCCCAAAACCAAAAGTTGGTGATGCAATATTAAAAAAAAAAAAAAAAAAAATCAGTTTGGGTCGGGTTTTCGCGAATTGATTTGAATCGTGCTTCTATAATTCAACGTCAAATTTGCACGGGGTTCGGGAGCACGCGGGATGATGCGGTATGATGAAAACAAAAGATGATGATATTTTGAAAATTGTGGGGTAGTCACGGTTGCCGATGCAAACGTCAAATTTTGGTGACTTGACTACTATGGGCCAAAAACAAAACGGTATGTTCACTTCCGCACGTCAATGTTTATGATTGTTATCGGTTATTCGTAAATGTTCGAAAGCATTTTGTTTATTGTCATATTCTCGCATTTGAAAACGAACGTATGAACCTTGAACGTCAATACCGGTCCTAACGAGTTCACAAAGTCTTTGGAGGGATACAAGTCGGATCCTACGGGGTACTAGGCGAAATTTCTTTATCAACTAGAATATTCAACGAAGAAATCTTTTTTGTTTATTGTCATATTCTCGCATTTGGTAACGAATGAATGAACCTAGAATGTCAATACCGGTCCTAACGAGTTCACAAAGTCTTTGGAGGGATACAAGTCGGATCCTACGGGGTACTAGGGGACGTTCTTATTCAACTAGAATATGCAAAGAAGAAAGTCGTTTTTGTGATTTTTCGGAACCGAGAACATTCAGTGAAGATTGATGACAGTTCCGCTCAGTGGAGGGAATTGGTGAACATTTGATGACAGTTTCTTTGAAGTGGAGAGAATCTGTTAAGGTTTAGAGATCTTACCAAAGAAATGAGGGAATAAAAATTTTCATATGTTGAATTTCTTCGGTAAATTTCTAAACGCAATCACAGGTGGTAGAGTTTGTGATTTTCTGGTGATACAAACGGTTCGGCGTGGAATGTTTTGCACAGACACATATTTGAGGATTTTAATTAATTCTCCAGCCAGTGTGAAGGGTTTTGCACGGAAAAATACAGGTTTCTAAAGTCTACAGTAGTTACAAAAGCGCTGTTCACTGAAGACCTGGGGAATCTTTATGAAAGCTGATAGTTCAAGACTGAAGACCTGTAGGATTCGGTTTTGGGTTTGATGTTTCTTTGGGATTTTACAGGGATCTGGGGGTAACTCAATTCGTTGAGTTTGCAAACGATGTACTTGGTCTAGCTGACTTCCTGAGTACTGATGCTGAAGATCCGTAGTGCATTACGTGGTCAACTTCACAAAGGTGAGACAATGAGATCTGGATGTAGTTCAACTAAGCATGCTGGTTGAGCTTGCAAGGGATACACTTGGTCTAGCTGACTTTCCTGAGTGTTGATGCTAAAGATTAAAGTGCATTACTTGGTCGATTCCACAAAGACGGTTTACAGAAGACAGTTCACCAGAAATCTCTATCAATGTAGTATGCTTGTATGAAATAGAGTTCTTATGACAAGATCAAGACTTGATGCAGTTCTTAAAGATTGGAACCCTTATCAAATGCCGGTTGGAGTATTGGAAGATCAGCGGAAGATCGGTCAATTGAGGAAATTGCACAACACCCAACACGGATACGCGTACTTTAAGGGGGAAATATTTTACAAGGAACGTCAAGATACTACTTACCTGGATCATCGGTCAAGGGGGAATTTTGTTAACACAGAGAAGATGAATACTTGACTGAAGATCGATTGCAGTTGCATTTTCAGCATTCGACAGCAACGGACAAGGGGGAATTTGTTGATGCAGATTTTGTGTCCGATGCTTGTCGAATAGATTAGTTTTATTTTACGCTGAATTTGTAATAGTTAGTGAAACGGTCTATCGAACGTGTATAGACCCGCTCGTTTGAAGTGGTCAAACGAGAGGGTTATTCGGTTGACCGTGTGTGTTTGCAAGACAAGGGGTGTGACTATAAATAGAAAACCCTTGCCATTTGAAACACAAGGAGATTTTAGGAGGTTTGAGACCTCACCGGGAGAGATCACCACTTGGTCTCTCCCCGGATGTATACTGCTTTGGTATTAGTTCGGTTATCTTGTAATCGGGCCGATTTGTAATGTTATACTACCGGATTAATACAAAGAAGTTGTTTGTTTATCTCTAATCTCTCCCGTCTTGAACCGATCTCACACGAATCACGGTTTCGGTCACGAAACTCGGTCCTACAGTTAAACTAAACTAACGTAAATGGAAACGTAAACACAATGTTAAAAGTCATAAAAATATAACTTTTTGCGGCGAATCGAATTGCACATCAAAATGTAGGTAAAAAGACACCCGTGACGGTATATTCGGAAATCACAAAAAAGTTACAACGTAATTTAAACTCAAGTAAAACTGTCACCTATTCAAAATTTATTATAATTAATTAAAACTAGTATTAACCATCCCCGCGTTGCGGCAGGGACGACTACCAATGCCACACTACTAGCAGCGACCACCAACAATGAAGTTGTAGCGTGTTAATACGAAGAAATTAAACCAAACGTAAAACATATAAAAAAAATAACTAAGTCGATCTAGGACCCGGGCGTTACGATTAACCTGTCAAACGGAAAAAAATAGACGACGTAAAATTGTTTAACCACACACGCACGTTGCGTCGTGTTAACTCACAAAATTATTTATAGTATTAAAATGAAATACAAAATTATTTATAGTATTTAAATGAAATACAAATTTGTCTTTAGTGGATACAACTCACTAAGCATTATGTGACAAAACAAAATGCATAGATATGTTGCAAATTATATACCCCCATGTTATGGTGGGGGCGTAAAACCGTGCTAAATAGCTCCAATATTATATCACCGTGAACGACCATCAACACCAAAAAGGTTCGTGTAAAAAAAGAAATAAAAAACGAAATATAAAACCGAACGAAAAGTAGACGATGAAACAATGTTGAACCACACACTCTAAATGAAAACATAGAAAACTATAACTAAGTTGTTCTAGAACCGCACGCTGCGACAGGGTGTTAAACAGGAAAACTACGCATAAAAACATTGAATCATACGCGCACGTTGTAGCATGTTAACTCGCAAAATTAAATTTGACCAAAACGTAATACAAAAAATCTGTATGAGGTTAAAAGTGATCAGTTAAAATGTAAAACATATAAATGTATGAGTTAAGAGTAAAAACATTAAAGATAAAAAAGAAAGAAAAAAAAGCCAAAAGTGAGTACAACCCACCAAACATATGAGTACAACCCTTTATTCCTATAAATGTTAATTTGTATGTGCTTAAAAGTGATTTATGGTTAAAGTAAAACAAATTAAAGATAAAAGAATAAAAATATGAGTACAACTCATCAAACTTATGGTACAATCCTTCATGCCAACATATGTTACAAATTGATATTATATAAATGGTTGAAGTATTTTAATTTAAGTTTGTTTTTATTTTCTATATTTTTGTTAGAGAAAAATGCCCGGATAGTCCATGTGGTTTCACCTTATTTCAGCTATAGTCCCTATCTTTCTAAAACTACTTGAATAGTCCCTGTGGTTTTCCGTTTTGTTCTCGGATAGTCCCTGGGTCTAACTTCAGTTACTTTTCTCAGTTAAGTGGGTGTTGAAATGACCAAAATACTCTTTCCTTAAAAGGCCAAACCACAGGGACTATCCGGGCATCTTCTTCATATTTATTTATAAAACCCCACCACCACACTTCATCTTCAACCTCTACCCACCATCACCCTCCACCATCACCGGCCGCCGCCGGTCTCCGCCGCGCAGAACCACCGTCGTTGTCGTCGTCCTCTTTGCCACCTCCTGAAAACCGCAAACAACACAAACACAGACCACAACTTTCTCTCTCTAACCCACCTCCTTTCTCTCTATAAACCGCCACCCCCTAATCACCACCATATCCCTTCTAACAAAACCAATCACTAACAAATACAAGTTAAAGTGCAAAATCACTCATCGAAAACACCGTTGGCATAAGCACATCAACAGCAGACGAAGACAACAATATATGGAGCCCTAGACGACAGCAACAACTGGCGGTTATGGTTGATAACCAACGCAGACAGAAGTTCAGCTGTCACCGGCGGCAGTAGCCATAGCCGGAGCCGGAGTGAAGTCGTTTGGATCAAGTTTCGGGAATGGAGGATAGTCGGTTTGATTTGGTGAATGATTCAGATTCATTGGTGTTGTATGACTGATTTGAACGGAGATTTAGATGAAATTTGTTGCAGATTTGTGTGAATTTTGTTGGATCGAGTTTATTTGAATGTGTAGCTTTTTGGTTTCTGTGTGGAGATTTAGATTAAATTTCTTGCAGATTTAGATGAAATTTGTTGCAGATTTGTACGTCAAACACCCCTCTTTTGCCCAAAAGCTGTCGTCAAACACCCCTCTTCTGCCCTTTGATTCTCGATCAAGTCCTGTGAGAAACAGCGATGATGGCAGCGATGAGAGACAGCGATGATGGCAGAGAGATGAGAGACAGCGATGATGGCAGATGGCGGCGGTGGTGGTGGTGGTAGAGGTAGTTGTGGTGGGTTGTGAAGGTGGAGCCGTGGAAGATGATGTGGTCAAAGGCAGGTTTGGGGAAGATGATGTGGTCAAAGGCAGGTTTGGTTAGAGAGAGAAAGTTGTGGTCTGTGTTTGTGTTGACAGCAGCCTCCACCGTATATGAATTCATCAATTTGGCCACCACCGCCTCAGGATCCACAATCACCCTCGGATTCATAGAAAGGAGGTGGGTTAGAGAGAGAAAGTTGTGGTTCTGCGCGGCGGAGACCGGCGGCGGCCGGTGATGGTGGAGGGTGGAGGAGGGTGATGGTGGGTGGAGGTTGAAGATGAAGTGTGGTGGTGGGGTTTTATAAATAAAAATGAAGAAGATGCCCGGATAGTCCCTGTGGTTTGGCCTTTTAAGGAAAGGGCATTTTGGTCATTTCAACACCTACTTAACAGAGAAAAGTAACTGAAGTTAGACCCAGGGACTATCCGAGAACAAAACGGAAAACCACAGGGACTATTCAAGTAGTTTTAGAAAGATAGGGACTATAGCTGAAATAAGGTGAAACCACAGGGACTATCCGGGCATTTTTCTCTTTTTGTTATTAAACTAAAGCTTTTTGTGAGAAAATTACTTTTTGAATCTATGTGGTTTAGAGGTGTTAACCAGTTGATTTCAAAATCAAGATGTTTAACACCCTGAGTCTCTAAATGTTTTTTTGTAACCCTTTGAGTCCAATGTTTTTAACATTGTTAAAAAAAATTTCTTAAGTTTTGTTAAGTAACCAAATTACCCCTATAGTTAAAAAATAAAAAAAACTAATTTATTTTTAGTTGTCTCTTTCTCTCTCTTATACACATATCTCTCTCACTTATCTCTCTCTCTCAAATACCACATCTGCATCTCTCTCTCATCTTTTATTCTCTCTCTTGTGACAAACGACACTTTCCGGTAACTTTCGCACAACTAAACAATTATTTACATTCTACAACTATGTGTTTTAAATGTCAATACAACATGTTCACAAGCCATACATTTAGAAATATCACATAATACATCTTGATCATGCATGTCATTCATTTTATTTGTCGCATTTAAGAAACAATTCAAGCCATCCATGCACTGAAACAACTAGTAAACTTACCGGTTAGACTAGCTGTGTCAGCACGGCTCCGGTACTCAGACGATAGATTTAGGACCTAGACGTAAGTCTGTTGATACATATTATGTGGACGCGACTCGGTTCGACTCAGTTCGGTTCTACCCGGTTAGCTTCGGCTCAAGCCCGACGTCACGACATTCCTCCGTCGTGCGTCCCAGAGTTCGACACGCGAAGCACGGAACGCCGCAAGCCTTTCCCGCTTGACACATCATCATGACATCATCATGATGATGTCATGATGATGTCATGACCTTGACTAAACTTCACAAGACATGAAACAAGTTGGAACATATGTACGTGCATGCTTTTCATGTTGGGCCATTGTCACTTTGGGCCTTTGACCAACCTTGGGCCGGACACAAAGCCCCAATCGCACAACATATATAAACCGAAATCACTTGTGATTTCGGTAGAGGAGAGAGGAGCGGACAAGATAGACAAGGCAGATAGAACAATCACACAAGAGGGAACCGAGAGATTTGTTTGAGAGTTTGCAAATATTGTTTTGTAAACATTGATTTGTAATCGTTTTCAAGTATTAATACATTGGTGTTAATCGTTGAGTCTCGGTGTCCGTTTTCGTGTTCTTGTCCATCTCTCGATCTCGGTTTGCATCTCCGGTTGGATTCCGCACAACCGGGTGTGTTTGACAACAAGGATTAGGCGACTAGATCCTCCCCTAGCCGGACCTACAAGTGGTATCAGAGCCTTGGCTCTTCTCCTTGTTAAAACCGAGTTGTTTTCGGGTGTGTTTCAGATTTTTGAAGTTCTTATTTTTCTGAAAAATCAGTTCAAAACTTCGAAATTTCTGGTGTTTTTGTTGTTAGTTCATAGAAAACCTTGCTTAAAACTCTTTTTAGCATGATGTGTTAAGGTTTTTAGTGAAGTTTCTTGCAAAAATTCGTGTTCGGAAATTTACGGTTCACCGGAAAACTCATAAGTTTGCCGGAAAACTCATATTTCTGGGTTGTGGTCTTCATATTTTCAAGAAACCTTCAAAGTGTTCATCATTAAATTAACCTGTTTAATCTTTGAAATTTGAATTTTGAGAGGTGTTTGTGTCTTGGAAAGTGGTAAAGGACATCATCATCATGGTTGGTAAGTTGGTGAAATGAGTATATCTTGAGCCGAAAGTGTGGCCTGTTGTGTCAGGAGATAAGACTGAACCAAAAAGTTGTCACCAACTTTCAGAGCATAGGAAGTCAACTGTTTTTCAGTCGCACAAGAGACTTGATTTGCACTTGTATCAGTCGCACAAGACTTCCAGCCCAAACGTACAAGATAGTTGGGCTCGCACAAGGTGAATTGGCCCAAGATCCATGCATGCATAACTGATTTCAATCGCACAAGAATAAATCAGCGAATTTGAGACCTGATATTTCAGTAACCAGCGAAATTGCTTGACCCGGCGAACTCAAATCCAAAGGCGACTTTGGTAACCGTGTAATCGTCCTCAGCGAGATTATTACAGTTTTTCGGCGATTTTACTGATCGTCGTAATAGCGAGAATAGGCAGCGAAATTCAGCAGCATAACCAGCGAATTTAAACATACCGGCGAAATTAACAGAAAAGCCAGCGAAATTAAGTGAGACCAGCGAATTAACAAGGTGGAATTTCTGATAGTCGCACAAGAATACTGGGCTCGCACAACAGAATTGGGCTTCTCTTTGGGCTTACCGAAATCACTCACTTGTTCACTTGTTGCCGAAAACACTTAGTGTGTCGTTGCCGAAATCACTTATCAAACATCAATCGAAATCAAGTTGAAATTACAACTTCTCAGCCGAAAACACTTCTTGTTTTCATCAAGTCTTGGACGAAATTTTTTTAGGACTTGTAACTCATTTTTTTTACTGGTTGATTTGTGTAATTTAATCAGGTTGTTATCATTCATACATCAACTATGAGCTGCACAAGCCCTTGGGATTGGAGTACGGATCCACTACCAGATCTAAAACAGATGTCGATGGCCGAATATATGACGCGTACCATACCTCAACAACAACAGTCAATAAGTGCAAGTCAATGGGCAAAGGTGTCGAATCAAAATCAAAACATACAGAATCTTTTGGTAGCGAGAGGAGAAGAATATGCAGCTACTAGAAAGACACGTCATGATCTGTTGAAGAAGAAATTCGAATCATTTCATTTCTTAGAGAATGAAACCCTAAATGATATAATTACTCGTTATTATCATTTGATGCATGAAATGTATTATGTTGGTGTTCTTGCATCTCCACAGGAAATTGTAGCACGGTTTGCTGATGCTCTACCTCCAAAGTGGAGCCCATTTATTGAACTTTTAAAGCATACGGGCGTTCTAGATGCTGTCAATGTTAATATCTATGAATTCATTCAGAAGTTGGAGCACAAGAACGAAGAAGAAATTCGGAAAGCTAAACGAATTCCTGCTCCTCAAAATACCGAAATGTATCTTGGAGGAGGTTTTAACCCGTTAGCTAGTTCCAGATCAGCTCAGCAACCGAAGTTACAAACGGCGTTTGTATCAAATACAAACTCTTTTCCGTCTCCACAATCAGCTCCTCCTCCGGTCTTCGATCCAAGTGCCTATTTTCCTAAACCTACTGTCGATTGTGGTTCGGCCAAACAGTTGGGAAACAGTGATCAAACAAGAACTGCGTTTTATGCCGAAATCATCAAGAATGTCAGCGATGGTGAATCTTCAGGAAAAGATGACAGTTCAGGATGTAGTGGCACTGATGAAGATAGCTCAGGTGTGAGTGATTACAGTTCAGAATCGGACATAAAGGAGGGAGTGGATTCTGAAGCTGGTAATTTGTCGAATGATGCTAACGAGAAATCTGACTTGGTCAAGAAAGCTGATGCTACATCAGAAGAAATGGAGAAGATTCTCACTGAAGATGGATCTTTCTCTTCTCCGACTGCCTTTATGGCTAATGTCACAGCTTCTACAAGTCAGGTAAATTCTGAAACTCCTAGCATATGTAGTTATTGTGCTGATTTGAAACATGAATGTGATAATGCTAAACATGCTTTTGAAGAACTAAAAAATGAATGTGCTAATGTTAAACATGCTTTTGAAGAATTAAAACATGAATGTGCTGAATTGAAACGTGAATCTGAAACGGTTCATAGTCACAATCAAAGTTTAGTTGTTGAACTGTCAAAGTGCAAGGAGGCAAACATGGCCTTAGCTCGCAATGAAAAGGAATTTAAAAGAGTTATTGAAACCCAAAAGAAAAGTGTTTCCGAATTAACAAAAACTGTTTGTAACAAACAAATTGGTATTAATAACTACATTAATATCATCGAGGAAACAAAGAAAGAGCCAGCCGTGGCGAAATGTGAACATGAGGCGATCAAGCTCAAATTGGAGAGTTACTCAAACTCCCGATATGTACTTGATCACATCATTGACGTTCAGCAACTAAAGGGAAACGTTAAAGGCGTTGGTTATAGGAAGTGTCCACCCCCTTTGAGACACGACTATACCAAGTCGCCCGATGAAGAGGATATGCCTCGGTATGAACCCAGTGTGCCTCTTGATTATGAGGAAGTTACTACTGGCCTAGGGTTCAAACCGGACAATTCATCGGAGGGCTCATCTGATCGGAAAGAAAAGTCATCATGTGCTTCAAATCAAAGTTCTCCAACCATTGAGGACTATGATTCTTCAGATGATGAATCAGATGTGAATGACCAGGATGAATCACTTGATGTGACGAAAGGAGTAGAAATTCCAATTGAGAATCATATTCTTTGTGATCCTCCTACTCCTGCCGTGCAACCTGTTGCCAAGCAAGTGATAGATCCTGTCAAGGATGTCAAAGATGACAATGAATGTGTGTCTGCTGTTAAGAGCAATAACTTGTTGTATACTTTAGTCGGTGATAACAAAATTTATTCAAACAAAGATTTTCCAATAAAAAACGTCAATCAATCATTGATTGATAAAGTGTTTGAAGATAATACAACTAAGTTTTTGGGAAAAGCGATCCCGAGAGTTTCAGTAACTCAGTGTAATCCTATTCCAAAAGCTGAAGTGAGGAAACAATTTGGAAACCAAAAATTACCGACTAAACAACAACCTATCGCTCTTAAGGGTAAACAGCAACAGCAGCGAGCTCAAAATTCTAAAGGTTCACAACCAAAGGTTGAGACCAAAGGAGCTCGTTTCAAAAAGAAAAACAAAGATATCAAGTTTGTAGCATCAAGGGGTACTGATAAAATTGAGACTTTTGAAAACAAATCCAACACCGATTTTATCCAACAAGTCAAGATTTTAAAACGTAACAGTCAAAACAATTACACTCAACATACAAATGGGTGTGATGAAAGAGCAAGTACCTCTGGGTCTACAGGTTCAACACGTGAAAGTCGAACCGGTTCTCCTAAGTTTGTTGAAAGGAGAATTTGTTTCAAATGTGGGAAGGTTGGGCACATCATTAAAGACTGCAAAAACTCGCCCAAACCAAATTTTGTTGAAAAAGCCCCCTCTGAACAAGGTCACTCACAACGTCGTCCTGTATCTCCAAAACATGATAAACGCACTGTTAAAGAACAGGAAACAAAACAACGACGTAAAAATGTGAAGGTGATTGAAAAGGCGTTGAAACCGGAGGTTGTCCAAACAAAGTCTGTTAAATTACAAATTAAAAATGAAAAACAAAAACAGATTTGGAAACCAAAATCGGTAACTGTTTCAGGGGGAGGTGCTGTGTTTGAGAATCATCAGGAAATCGAAGTCACAATCCTCGATGATGAAGGACGGCCCAAGTCTGTTAAGGCTTGGGTCCCCCTCTCCAACTAATCTCTGAGTGAGTGTGCAGGATGTTCCAGGAGGAACTATCGATAGTCATAGGATTGTTGATAGTGGAGTGTCCATGCACAAGATCGGCGACAAAGAAGTTGTTGCCTGTGATGGAGAGAAGAAAAAGAAAAGAAGACAGAATTGTCTGTCGAAAGAGATTAAAAGCTTCGACAAAATGAAAATCATTTCAAAGTTTGATTGTTCAAGGCTTTAATCGGGTCCCCAGGATAGATTCAATCAAAATGTACGCACCTGCAGCACGTTTGAAGTTCAAAATCAACAAGATGAACGTGCGGTGTACATTTCTTCGCGGTGTGATTGAAGAAAATGTGTTTGTTGAACAAACCAACCGGGTGTGCGGATGCCTTGGCATGGATTGAACAACCGCACACTACTTCTGAAAGAGAAAGACAAAGACCTTCGCTGGTGAAATGTGGAAGACCAGCCGGACCCAAAGGTTTCTGATCTTGCTGCTGTGAAGAGATTTCTAAGTACCTACAAAATCGACTTTGAAATCCACACCGGGTGGATATCCAGTTTCGGAAAGCGCTCAGATTCCTTGTAATGCACGAGGCAGTTGCAGGATACGGTTTTAAATTTCTAATCTATCCTATACTTGTTGATATTTAAGCTGCTTTGTGAATTATTATCTCGTACAGCACTCTTTGACCTGATACGTTGATCTCGAATATCACCTCACACGTGATTGTTTCACTATGAAACTCGTCAATGTTGTCATGGTCCGCACCGCTTACCGACGTGCCAACTCATTTTTCCAAAATTCGAGAAATCTTTTCTGATTAAAACTTAATTTTGGTAAACGGCATTGAGGTAAAACATGAGTTAACCAACATCGGGAAATCGTTTTTGTAAATACCTTTGTGTTTTAAAATTTTATCTTAGTTTGTTGATTTTAGGGGGAGTAAATCCAAATTTGAAAATCAAAAAACATCGAAAAATTTCAAAAACACAAAAACAATAGAAAATCAAAAATGAGTTTCCTGGCGAGCAAAAGAGAAAATGATAGTACATCAGTGGTCTGTCCAAACCTCTTTAAACCTAAAATGAAAAGCGATATGCAGCTCTATATAAGATGTATCAGTAGGCTCACAATCATTTTAAAGTGTGCAGGGTGATATAAACCTAAATCGACTGAAGACCAGGTGGGAACCATTCATTGGCATATGGTCTTAGTACCGAAATTTCGTTTGAGAGATTGCCGAGATTCTGTGATATTCGGTCCTTATGCTGCTTATCATCTGGGTATCATGGTTGTTTCTTTTACCGAAAAATAACGGGGACGCAAGTCTAGATCTTCCATGATACCATACATACGTGTACATATTGCATTCGACCTCAATAAGTGATCAACAATCACATGTCCAAACAAATAAGTGATAATATATCACATTTATCCGGGAGTCAAGTTCGTCTCTCTGCTGTACGAAAGTACTGACCTGTTCACGGACTTGCTCCTGTGCCTTCATGCATCGAAAATCAAGTTCCTCATCAATAAGTGATTCTATCACATAGGGCTTGTTTTCAATCAAAATAAGTGAGTTTCTCACATCTTTTATACGGTCAAACAGATGATAATCGGTATACTCACCGGTAAGATGAACCCTCGTGCATACCTTGATACGGGAATGTGTCGTGATGTGGATGAACACCGGTCGGTAAGTATAAATCATACCTTAACGTATCCCCTCGCCATGATTACAAATGATAAGTTGAGCTTATGTGGACATCAATACCGATAATTGTTATAGGATGCTTATCTAAATGTTAACTAATTGAACAAAAAGAGCGTTTTGACGTGACCGTACACTGATATGATTCTCTTACCCTCGAAACTCGCAAAAAGAATGTCTGTAAATATGTATTTACTGCTTTCAGTTTCTGTATCTTTGTATATATTTATTTATTGCTTTCCGTCTTTACATTTGAAAAATGAAAAATTCCAAAAAGATTTTAGGTGTGTTTTAATATAAACTTTATAAAATCCAAAAAGATTTTGCTTCTAGTTTATTTTTGATTGACTGATGTTGGAACTCGAGTATATCCTACCCAAAATCCTGATTCTAAGCCGGAAAACAATTGCTCCTTCATAAACAGTCGAAGTTAACTAGTTTTGAAAGTTAAAGGATTAAAATTGGTCATTTTCTAAACTTTCAAACTGTTGTCGGTCGGTGTTTGATTGAGATTTGATCTCATATGTGTCGTTTGTTTAAATGTTGACTATATTCCAAGCGGTTGTTCTCATTATGCGTTTAGCTTTCTTGCATGTGCAGATGCTAAAGGCGAGGAGAACATGTTCGATGACAAGCTTTGGAATGAAGACACAAAGTGGAGGCACTCAAAGGATAAAATGATCGAGTTGCCCCTGACCCTTCATCAACACCACAAGGATCTAAAGCATTGAAGATCAAAAGTTTCACAAGCATAATCTTAGGGGGAGTTTATTGACACACTACCTAAACGAAAAGGGGAGTTTGTTGATACACTTTCTTCTTACGGCGCGTGAAGACTTTGAAGATCCTCCGACATGGAAGACATGGAAGTTGAACCTCACGAGTAGCTTCCAAGGGGGAGTTTGTTGATACATATTATGTGGACGCGACTCGGTTCGGTTCGACTCAGTTCGGTTCGACCCGGTTAGCTTCGGCTCAAGCCCGACGTCACGACATTCCTCCGTCGTGCGTCCCAGAGTTCGACACGCGAAGCACGGAATGCCGCAAGCCTTTCCCGCTTGACACATCATCATGACATCATCATGATGATGTCATGATGATGTCATGACCTTGACTAAACTTCACAAGACATGAAACAAGTTGGAACATATGTACGTGCATGCTTTTCATGTTGGGCCATTGTCACTTTGGGCCTTTGACCAACCTTGGGCCGGACACAAAGCCCCAATCGCACAACATATATAAACCGAAATCACTTGTGATTTCGGTAGAGGAGAGAGGAGCGGACAAGATAGACAAGGCAGATAGAACAATCGCACAAGAGGGAACCGAGAGATTTGTTTGAGAGTTTGCAAATATTGTTTTGTAAACATTGATTTGTAATCGTTTTCAAGTATTAATACATTGGTGTTAATCGTTGAGTCTCGGTGTCCGTTTTCGTGTTCTTGTCCATCTCTCGATCTCGGTTTGCATCTCCGGTTGGATTCCGCACAACCGGGTGTGTTTGACAACAAGGATTAGGCGACTAGATCCTCCCCTAGCCGGACCTACAAGTGGTATCAGAGCTCCGGACCTACAAAGTCCGACATCAAAAATATACTAAATCCCAAGTGGGAAAACAAGGATATTCATCAATTCTTTCCGGAAAATACACTAAATTTAAAAGTGTCCGATTCGGACCATAAATAACAATTTGTGCGCAAAATTCAGCAATTGGTAGTTTATACTAGATCCAAAAATGATGTTAAACATCATAAACTGCATGAAAACCCTTGAAAGTATCATCTTGGTGCATAAACACATCATACCATACCATACACGTTACATAACTTAATTTTATAGCGATCTTTTAACGAAACAAGCACCGAACAAGCTCCCAACACTAACTAGACATAAAGTATGAACTAGTAAACATTATTTTTGACAACACCAAGCTAGTTAAGGTCCTCGAACATCACAATACCCTTAAAAACACTTACATCCAATTAACATCTAATTTAAGCATCAACTTACTTCTAAGCCCCTTAACTTTCAAATATCATCACTTACACCCCATGGTGACCGTCCCCTTAGGGAATGGATAATAAGTCATTTTTAGCATTCATTTTTCGCATTTTTCTATGTTAGTCATTTTTACTTTTGTTGGCTTAGAACTTTTAACAAATGGATGTATATATATATATATATATGTATATATATATATATGAATGGGACCAGGAAAAAACGCTCAAAAGTGTGAGAATGGTTAGAACGCATCCTGGCCTAACACGTGGCGCGGGACATAGGGTCCGAGGGGTTTTTTGTCTTTTCAATCTTCTTTTATTTTCCTAACGTGCGATAACATTTTCTGGCGTCTAAGATTTTTTTGGCGTTAATTGTATTTATTAAACTTTTTGGCGTTGAATTAATTGTTTTTGTGTCACATAGATAATTTTTTTGGCGTTATAGCATTTTTTGGTCATTTTTTTTGGCGTTTTGTGGCTTTTTGTATAATATTCACTACGAGTCATTAATATTTTCATAAGTTAACAATAAGACCAAATGTTTTTTTTTTGGCGTTTAATACATTTGACTAGTTGCTTTGCAAGCACCCATTCTCACAGTTTTCACACTACTAGCGTTTTGGTGTTTGTAGTTTTGGCGTTTTATATAATATTGTATTTTATTTGTAGAGAATTAGATAACAAAACAACAGATAACTTGATAACAAAACAATATAAAATGAAAAGGAAACAAAAAATAAAAATGGTAATCTAATTTCTCTTCCGAATCTTCACTATCATCAGCTCCTTCTTCTTGAATTTGTTTTGGCGTTTTGAACCTTTTGAATTCCTTAGCTAGATGCCAACTTTCCTACATAAACCCCGTCTTTTTTAGACGAAGCTGCTTAGTGGCATCTTGTGTTTTAGTGTGATATTCTTGTTTGGTGGCATGTCATTAAAGATCAACTCTTGCTTGATGCTATTTGAAATAATATAGTCCAAAATAGCATTTTACCCTTGTGTTGATCCTTTTATTCCATGCCTATATTCATCAAGAACAAAGCTCACATAATGGCATATCACTGTCATCAGTATCTTTTTCTTGAATATGTATCCATCTCATTTAGCAAAATATTATTGAGATAACCTTCTCAGAAGAAGAATCCATTCAGTGAAAGCTTTGCCATCTGTGGTTTTTTAACTAACATTTTTTGGCGTTTTAAAGTGGGTGGTTTCTAGAGGATATGGCGTTTGTGTTTTCTGGGTGTGATCAATTTCATTGTGAATAGACTCCTCTCTTATAGGAGTTTTTTGGCGCGTAGTTTAGGCGGGGACTTTTTTTATTGTAATAAATGATAGTAATAAAGTAACTGTCTTTTCGGTTACTGTTTTTGTATTTACTGTGTTGATCAGCTTTTATCATTTTTATAGGTGATAGACGTCTCATATTCTAAGTTCGGCGTTTTTTAAATGGCGTTATGCAGACCAAGATGACAAAATACAATAACGGAGTAAATAAAATATTAAGCAGGAAAAATATTTTTTGTTATTTTTGGCGTTTTGTAAGGAATAACCATTTTTAGTATTTTTTTGGCGTTTTGCTAATAAAGAGAGAAATATATCATTTAATTATCTTAAAAAAAGAAGATTACACAGAAGAAAAAAATAGGAAAAAAATTAAAAGCCTTCGTCAGAAGGTACTTTATCCGAAAAGTATCCATCACTTGCGTCATCTTCTTCCTCCTCGGAGTCTTCATCTGTATCTTCATCCATGTCATCATCTTCACCTTCATCAGCTTCTTGTTCCTTCTTGCTCTTGAAGATTCTGAAGCCTCCACTTGAACATGTCTTGCATTAACTTCAATTTTGAGTCTATTTCTGTGTTGGTACAAGTGGCGTTATGCAATTCTTCCATGAAACCAAGATGCTGCTTTGTCATGATGTTTTCTAGCCAGTAGACTTCCTGCTCTCCACTGTCGTATGTAACGGTCACCATGTCTGTTTCATCATCAAAATGCCATGATGTCATGACAGGGTCCAGCTTCACATCTGCTTTGATTGGTCCAAATTTCCTGGTTAATACTTTCATAAGCATATGTGTTTCATGGCATTCGTTGTCTAGAGCGATGCCAAGGGATAAGATTCCTCTCTGTATGTCTTCTTCCATCTTCAGAATTGCCCTGACTGTCTTAATATACACCATCCTTCTGTTATCAAAACGGAGGACGAATCGCCTAATTGCCCACGAAACGATTGTTGCCATTTTTGGCGTTTTGGTTAAGTTGGCGTTTTTGGTTAAAGATGTTTTTTTTTGCAGAAATGGATAGATTGAAGTGATTATGGAAGCTATGTCTTACCTCGTTTATATAATGATGTCTTTGGCGCGTAATTTAGAAGGGAATTTTCTTCTAATAAATGTTAATAACTGAAATTCAGTTACTGTGTTGTTTCATCATCCTGTAATATCCAACGCATTTTATGACAAATTTTTGGCGTTTTGTTTTTAATGGCGTTTTATTTTTTTTGAATGGCGTGTTATCGTTTGATTGATGGCGTTTTGAATATGAGCGGTAAAAGACCCTTTTACCCTTAATGAAGCGCGTCCCACATAATAAAATTGATGTTATTTACGAAAACGCCACCGCGCAAACTAGTCCATGGATTGTTTTGATCTGACGACCCATAAGCATTCTCACCGTTCTCACACTTTTCACCGTTTTCTATAAATCCTGACCCTATATATATATAGGTATAGATATAGGTTCATGTAAAAAGGACATGTAAGAAGCGTGAGAAGGCATAAGAATTGACATGTAGGCATTATGTTTTGCACTTAAGCATGCTTTTTTTGGTTGTTTTGGCAAGAAAAACACCAAACATGAAAATTTAAGATACAGTGCAATGAATTCTGGTTTAGAACTTAAAACACCATTCCAAGAACGTTAAGTAAGGTGTTTTAAGTGTCAAACATGGTGTTTTACTTCTGTTTTAAATTTCATGTCTATAATATATTGCATTGTGTTTTAAATTGTTAAGTTTGGTGTTTTTCTTGCCAAAATAACCTAAAACATCATTCCTACATGTCAATTCCTATGCCTTCTCACACTTCTTACGAAAAATGTACTTTTTACAGGAAACTCTCCCGATATTTATATATATATATATATATATATATAAACGGGTTCAGGAGAGAACGGTGAAAAGTGTGAGAACGGTGAGAACGGATCCTGGCCCAACACGTGGCAGGGGCGCTAATTGTTATGCGGGGGTACGATTGTCCTTTTATACGTTTCCTCCTTATTCGCGTTATAAATATCTTTCAAATTAAAACTCCAAAGATTTATTGTTAGTTGTTACCTCCTTTGCAAGCTTTCTCAGATCTATGGAGTTTAACGTGGATTCTGTTCGACAAAGTAAAATGCGTTGACGTTTTCTATTTTTGTTCCAGCAAATCTTGCAACAGATATGGCGTTTTGTTCTTTTATCATTGTTTCATTGTTTTTTTTTTGTATTAGTATTTTAATAATGTGTTGTATGATTTTCAATAGCATTATTCAATTATGCAATTTAGTCGCGTTTTAATTGGTATTTAAACAATTATTAAGAACTGACAATTGGAGTTTTCAATATTAATTTTAATTGTCGTTTACGTTCTAGTATATTTCTTATGTTTTTACGATCATTGGCGTTTTACATCTATTTGATTAGTTTCGAATTTTATTTAGTAGTATTTGTGAACATCAGTTATTACTATTTTGTTAATTTGTGTAAACATCAGTTTTGTTAATTATGGCGTTTTCATTATGATGTTATATTTTGTTAATTATTTATGTTGTTAAGTGTATTTAATTATTCATCTCATGGTTTTTTTATCATGTCGTTTTTAAATTATGTGTTTATTATGTCTTGTTTATTATTCAATAAATGGCGTTTTAATATATAATGTTATTATGAGAAATCACTGTGTTTTTCTGATTTTTCTGTTCCTCACTGTGTTTTCTCAGACGAAGTTTCTTCCTCGAGTCAAAGGGATTGCCCCAAAACTGGATTACCATTTATCATTCGTTACGTCAGTGAAGAATTAAAGCCCACAATGGACATGGTATTCTCAAGCCTCGATGATTGTTATTCATTGTATGTTATGTATGCCAAGGAGTGTGGGTTTTCAGCCAGGAAAGGGACTACAAAGACAAACTCTAAAGGTGTCTTACATATTAAGTATTACTTGTGTACGAGATCTGGGTTATACAAGGACAAGAAGGTTGATACATTGGACCCCAATCAAAAGGATCGAGTATTACGATCCAACTTTTCTAAGAGGACGGATTGTGGTGCACTGTTATGTGTACTTTTTGAGGCTGGATCATGGAAGGTGTATAAGTTTGTCGAGGAGCAAAATCATGATCTTGTTGAACGTCCTGATAAGCATTTTCTTCCAATTGAACGACACCTCACTCAGCTCCAGAAGCATGTTATACACAGCATGTCTAAGCTGAATTTGGGTCCCGTCAAGGTGTTTAATGTTATGAAGACTTGTTTTGGCGGTTTTGATGACGTTGGTGCAAGTAAAGTTGAATTTAAGATCTATAAGAGGCAAATTAACTTGTTTATAGGGGAATATGACGCCGATATGGTTGTGAGACATTTGAATGAAAAAAAACATTCCCAGCCTATTTTCTGGTATGATTACTTCACAGACGAAGAGAATCGTTTGAAGGGACTTTTTTGGTGTGACGATCAAGCCAAACGTAATTACCACGTGTTTGGTGATGTGATTTCGTTTGACACCACGTATCGTTCCAACAAGTAATATTTTATAATTCAACTTCTTCTATTTTTGGCGTTTTATTAGTTTACATGCAATGGTGTTTTATTAGTTTACATGCTATGGCGTTTTATTAGTTTACATGCAATGGCGTTTTATTAATTACATGCAATGGCGTTTTATTAGTTTACATGCAATGGCGTTTTATTATTGTTTCAGTTCTCATGGCGTTTTCATATGCAGATACTCTATGGTGTTTGTACCATTCACTGGTATAGACAATCATCACTGCAATGTTACATTTGGTGCAGCATTATTGGCGTTGGAAACTACTGATACGTATATTTGGTTGTTGAGAGTTTTTCTAAAAGTTGTTGGTTCTCAACCAAAAGTTGTTGTCACTAACCAAGATCCAGATTTGATGAAGACTATTTCTGTTGTATTTGTTGACACGAGGCATCGGTTATGCATGTGGCATGTGATGCATAAACTTTCTCTGAAGGTTGTTATGCTTTTTTTACCTTTGGCGTTTTAGGATACACTGCGTTTGAAAATACATGGAGTTCTTTACCTTGTAAGTGTTTTTTTAATTAAGTTTTGTCTTTGTGTTTTTTTATGCATGGCGTTTTCGTGTTATACATAGGTTGGTGTTAGGCTATGCAATTCCACCAATTTTAAAGAACGTATTTGTGGTGTTGTGTGGATGGATATTCTCACACCTGAAGAGTTTGAATCAGAATGGGAAGCGGTTATCGCAGAGTTCAATTTAGAAGATAATGACTGGCTATCTGATATTTTTGCACTTAGGGAATCTTGGACCCCTGCTTACTATAGAATGGAGGAGATGTCTGGTCTTATGTGTAGGACCGTGTTTCGGGACCGAAACCGTGATTCGTGTGAGATCGGTTCAAGACGGGAGAGATTAAAGATGATAAACAAACAACTTTGTATTAATTCGGTAGTAAAACATTACAAATCGGCCCGATTAACAAGCTAACCGAACCATACCAAAGAAGTATACATCCGGGGAGAGACCAAGTGGTGATCTCTCCCGGTGAGGTCTCAAACCTCCTCCAATCTCCTTGTGTTACAAATGACAAGGGTTTTCTATTTATAGTCACACCCCTTGCCTTGCAAACACACACGGTCAAACAAATAACCCTCTCGTTTGACCACTTCAAACGAGCGGGTCAATACACGTTCGTTTGACCATTACACTAACAATTACATATTCAGCATAAAATAAATCTAATCTATTCGACAAGCATCGGACACAAAATCCGCATCAACAAATTCCCCCTTGTCTGTTGCTGTCGAATGCTGAAAATGCAACTGCAATCGATCTTCAGTCAAGTATTCATCTTCTCTGTGTTAACAAATTCCCCCTTGACCGATGATCTAGGTAAGTAGTATCTTGATGCTCCTTGTATAATATTTCCCCCTTAAAGTACGCGTATCCGTGTTGGGTGTTGTGCAATTTCCTCAATTGACCGATCTTCCGCTGATCTTCCAATACTCCAACCGGCATTTGATAAGGGTTCCAATCTTTAAGAACTGCATCAAGTCTTGATCTTGTCATAAGAACTCTATTTCATACAAGCATACTACATTGATAGAGATTTCTGGTGAACTGTCTTCTGTAAACCGTCTTTGTGGAATCGACCAAGTAATGCACTTTAATCTTCAGCATCAACACTCAGGAAAGTCAGCTAGACCAAGTGTATCCCTTGCAAGCTCAACCAGCATGCTTAGTTGAACTACATCCAGATCTCATTGTCTCGCCTTTGTGAAGTTGACCACGTAATGCACTACGGATCTTCAGCATCAGTACTCAGGAAGTCAGCTAGACCAAGTACATCGTTTGCAAACTCAACGAATTGAGTTACCCCAGATCCCTGTAAAATCCCAAAGAAACATCAAACCCAAAACCGAATCCTGCAGGTCTTCAATCTTGAACTATCAGCTTTCATAAAGATTCCCCAGGTCTTCAGTGAACAGCGCTTTTGTAACTACTGTAGACTTTAGAAACCTGTATTTTTCCGTGCAAAACCCTTCACGCTGGCTGGAGAATTAATTAAAATCCTCAAATATGTGTATGTGCAAAACATTCCACGCCGAACCGATTGTATCACCAGAAAATCACAAACTCTACCACCTGTGATTGCGTTTAGAAATTTACCGAAGAAATTCATCATACGTTTTATTCCCCCATTTCTTTGGTAAAATCTCTAAACCTTAACAGATTCTCTCCACTTCAAAGAAACTGTCGTCAAATGTTCACCAATTCCCTCCACTAAGCGGAACTGTCGTCAATCTTTATTGAATGTTCTCGGTTCCGAAAAATCACGAAAACGACTTTCTTCTTTGCATATTCTAGTTGAATAAGAACGTCCCCTAGTACCCCGTAGGATCCGACTTGTATCCCTCCAAAGACTTTGTGAACTCGTTAGGACCGGTATTGACATTCTAGGTTCATTCATTCGTTACCAAATGCGAGAATATGACAATAAACAAAAAGATTTCTTCGTTGCATATTCTAGTTGATAAAGAAATTTCGCCTAGTACCCCGTAGGATCCGACTTGTATCCCTCCAAAGACTTTGTGAACTCGTTAGGACCGGTATTGACATTCTAGGTTCATACGTTCGTCTTCAAATGCGAGAATATGACAATAAACAAAATGCTTTCGAACATTTACGAATAACCGATAACAATCATAAACATTGACGTGCGGAAGTGAACATACCGTTCCGTTTTTGGCCCATAATAGTCGCGTCACCATTTTTTACATTTGCATCGGTAACCGTGACTACCCCACACTTTTCAAAATACCATCATCTTGTTCAATCGAATAATCAGCAGCAACATTTATTCAGCCGACAACTCTTCTTGTTTTCGAAATCCAGCAACAAAACTGCGATACCCAGCAACAATCGAGTCGAAAGATATCCTTCGAGGATCAGACTTTTCGAAAGATGGATCAGGTCGAAAGATATCCTTCGAGGATTAGACTTTTCGAAATTGTTGAGGGTTCCCACAAATACCTGGTATCTTTCGATGTATTTGAGGGTTCCCACAAATATCTGGTATCTTTCGAACCAGATCTGCATCCTTCGACCCAAGGTCTCATCTTTCGAGCACCTTTTTCATCTTTCGGGTCTTTAAGCAGCCATCAAGAACATCAAGAACACAGCGACTGTTCTTATGCAGATTTGACGAAAACACTTTGTATACAATTTTTGATGATGATAACTTGAATATTTAGGTGAAAAACATAAAACCCAACACTCGTTTCAGCACAGATCTGAATATTCGGGTCCAGATCTGAGTTTTTCTCATTTTCACCCAACTTTTCTTCTTGAACAAAAATCACGAAAATCACAGATCTAGAGCACATGTGAGTTAGTAAACGGTTAGATTTACTAAATCGGGCACCATGGCTCTGATACCAATTGTAGGACCGTGTTTCGGGACCGAAACCGTGATTCGTGTGAGATCGGTTCAAGACGGGAGAGATTAGAGATGATAAACAAACAACTTTGTATTAATTCGGTAGTAAAACATTACAAATCAGCCCGATTAACAAGCTAACCGAACCATACCAAAGAAGTATACATCCGGGGAGAGACCAAGTGGTGATCTCTCCCGGTGAGGTCTCAAACCTCCTCCAATCTCCTTGTGTTACAAATGACAAGGGTTTTCTATTTATAGTCACACCCCTTGCCTTGCAAACACACACGGTCAAACAAATAACCCTCTCGTTTGACCACTTCAAACGAGCGGGTCAATACACGTTCGTTTGACCATTACACTAACTATTACATATTCAGCATAAAATAAATCTAATCTATTCGACAAGCATCGGACACAAAATCTGCATCAACATTATGCGAACGACATCGAGGTCGGAGAGTGAGATCATTTTTTTGGTCAAATGTGCAATTCGAAAGCTACTCTTGTTGAGTTCATGACGCATTACGAGACTGCAATAGAAGCACAGCGTCACACACACCGGAAAAATGATCATGAATCTTGATACAAAAGACCCCAGTTGAAGAGTAGTTACCAATTGTTGGAAGGGCAAGCTGTTGACATATACACAAAAAGTATTTTTGTGACGTTCAAGCTGAGCTTATTGGAGTTGCGGATTGCATAAATCAACGTTACTAAGATTAGCCTGATGGGTTTTTTAAGTTTTACGTAAATGACTTTCAACAGCCTTGTACATCTTTATTTGAGGTAAATAATGGCGTTTTGGTTTTTATGCCGTTTTCTGTTAATGGTGTTTTATCATATGCAATGTGTTTTATTTTTATTTTTTTAGACAAACATTCTATGCATGGCATTATAGAGATATTGTTTTTGGCGTTTTTCAGGTAATGTTCCGTAAGTCTGATTGCACATGCAGTTGCTCATGCAGGCGTTTTGAACAGTTTGGTTTGCTATGTAGACATATATTCTATGTTTTGAGAATTATGGACATTAGGGAATTTCCAAAACAATACATTCTGAACAGATGGCGGAAAGAGGCTTCCCCAAACTGCTCTCCTGATTACTCAATTAGTCGTGAATATATGACCGAGCTTGATCCTGATGTGTAAAGTATGAGCCGAGATATTATTTTTTCAACGGAATATACTTTGAACCGTTTATCTGGTAATAAAGAGGAGCTATCCTTATACAAGGATCATGTTCAATCTTATATGAAGAAGGTTCAAGATATGCAGATTGTTGCTCCTCCCGCTAGTACTAGGGATAGATTTGCCGAGATAACCAGTCAATATAAAAACGACAAGAATCCAATAAGAGTCCCTGTTGGGTATAAATCCAAATGTTCTGGTTCTCGGAAGCGCCTGAAATCTAAACAGGAGATAGCAATCGACAAAAAGAAATCAAAGTCGAAACCTGGGGCCAAAGAAAGACAGTGTCAGAACTGCAAAGGCTATGGACACTACGCATCGACATGCAAAGAAGCCGTAATTAAAAGAAGATCGACAAGGTCTTCGAGAGCCAGTGAAGAGTAGTTTGGCGTTTTGTATTTTTCATTCTTACATAACACACACAGATGGTCTTCGAGAGCCCGTGTAGAGTAGTTTTGCGTTTTGTATATTTCAATCCTATAGAACACAGACAGATCTCAGTTTGGCGTTTTACATCATTTTTATACATCATTTTTTTCCATCTTTTTTTCTACCTATTTGTTCATAACATGCTACTTCGAAGTTATATAACAAACAATATAAGTTTGGACAAGGAAATCAAACGCCAAAAAAAAAAAAAACAATAACGCCACTAAATAAAACTACCATAAATTTCTAATTTTGGTCATGCTAAACTCAATAATGTTTTACTGAACGAGATGGATAACATTGTTAATCCTTAGTCAAGAAAGATGGCTATCAATGTTATCCATCCCGTTTAGCTAAACTTTATTGAGAACAAAAACTGAATCTCCATGAAATGGCGTTTTTGAAGTTTTGTGGTTTTTGTATGTTTTGGCGTTTATATTGAGGATCTTGCTCATTACACAGAGCGAAAGTTTATTGAGAAAATAGTGTATATCAAAGAAACATGGATTGGAATCTTTGATATTTGGGTTTTTTTGGCGTTTCTAATATGAATGGTATAGAGGAAAATATAGGTTTTGGGGTTTTGGTGTGGATTTTAGTAGTTCTGAGAGTTTGTTTATAAAGGAAGTTTTTGGCGTGTATTTTAGGCCCGATTTTTATCACAGTAAATGCTAGTAATTAAGTTCCGGCGTTTCAGTACTGTTTGTTCAGCTTTATCGGTTAAAAACAAAGTTTGACGTTTTATACCTAATGGCGTTTATATTATGATGAAGTGTGCTATGTGTGTTAAGGCGGGAATTTAATAGCGTGAGTTTGGCGTTTTGTGTAGAGAAGTCAAAAGACCCTTTTACCCTTAATGAAGCGCGCCAGATTAATAAAAGTGATTCTATTTACGAAAAAGGCCACCGCGTCATCTAGTCCATAGATTGTTTTGATCTGACGATCCATAAGCGTTCTCTCCGTTCTCACACTTTTGGTCGTTTTCTCTAAATCCTGACCCTATATATATATATATATATATATAGAGAGAGAGAGAGAGAGAGATAGAAAGAGGGAGAGAGAAATAAGTGTTAAAAATGAGAGAGACAAGTGTTTAAAAAATGATGATGATGTGAAAATGATATATGACTTGAGATTATTTTAGGTGTTTTTCATTTTTCTTATTTTAAATGGTCTTATGATATTGAAATTGTCACACCCCAACCGATGGCGGAAACATCGGGGTGAGGCACTGAGCGAAACTAATTGTCCAAGAGAATCCATAACAACTAATATATTACCAAATCCTTAACGTTAATATCCCATACTACTAACAAATAAAGTAAAAATAGTTATTACAGATAATTGTTCTCAAAGACAAATATTGTTCCGACAACTCATAAATTATTCGTGGGTTTCTAGACCACCTAACTTGATTCCATGACATCCAGCAAATAAAAGCATCTTAAACACCTGTCACATATGTTAAAATAGGTCAATACACATAGTGTAAAGGTGAGCATACAAGTTTAATAGTATAATAGTAGCGAAAAGCGATTTACACATAACCAGCATGTAACACGTAGAAAAGTGAAGCAAGTAAGCTATCGACAATGAAATATGCACAGACATGACTGCGAGTTGTAGAATGCGCAACACATATCACCACTGTGACACGTGAAGTAATACCCTTAACAACCCCTGTTTATGATAGGTGTTGAGTCCAAACTATAGTACAATCGTTGCTAAGGTGTCAGGCAACTATCACTGTGTAAACATAACATACAAGCATTCATCGAATAACACGTATAACATGCAGAGCGGTCAGCGTATAAAAGTAGTTGCGTTGTGTGTCGAAGTGATTTGATATAAGTAACGTATGTAACACCCAAAAGTGCGTTAAGCAAAAAGGGATCGAGTATACTCACAGATCGTGTTTAATAAATAAACACAAGCTTGGATTGTAGGGAGCGCTGGAGAGTTAGCCTGATCACAGTACGACAGTATAAGTATCGAACAGTGCGTAAAACGGCGTGTCAGTGAGATGAATAAACGGATGGTGGTTCGATCGGATGGCCATCATGACGGATGACCGTTCGGTCAGATGGTCATTCGACTGAGGGAGGTGTGTTTGTAAAATGTTGAAATTTTGAAGTTTTCGTTGTAGTATAAGTAAAGTCATTCGATCAGATGGTGTAACACCCTTCTATCTTTATCATAAATTTACTACTAAATACACACTTGGTTTAGGGAAAATACGGATTAACAAAAACTTTATTAAGTTTAAAGTTCATACATAATTAAAGTGATTAGGATTTACCACCCTACTAGTTTAAAACAAACACAGTGTGGCATGAAGAGTTACATGTTCCATATTCAACTAAACAAAATATATTAACGCGGAAGCTTCAAATGTATTGTGTTCGGTTCTTGACATCTTGCTTGATCAGCATCCGGGGTATCACCAACATCACCTAATATCAAAACCATCTTAAATATTAGTTTTGATAACGTAAAATCAAGTATATTCAAGTTCTAATGTCAAACAAATGAAAACAAAATAAAATTTCCGGAACTAAGTCTCTCGCGCCACGCGAGAGACTCTTTTAATTCTTTCGCGGGCCGCGAGCGGCCTCGCGTGTCGCGCCAGGTCAACCGTGCCCCGTCGTGTGCCGCGAGGAAGACGATTTTCCAGCAGGTCCACTCTCTGGACCTGCATATTTGCCTAGCTCCATTTTTCAAAAAAATCAAACTTTAAATGACCATAACTTTCATTCTATAAATCCGTTTAAAGTGATTCTTTTTCCTACGCGGCCGTAATTGGATTCTCCATCTTATGGAGTTAAATTCTGATATCTAACTTCTCAAAATATAGAATTTCAAGCCCTCGGCTTGAAATTATCCTACTAAAACTTTTGACCCGTTTAAGTTTAAAAACACTAACTTTTTTCTAACTAATCAAAATACATGCTCCAATGCGTTTAACACAATTTCTTTAGCTCGGGTTCATAATTCTTATGAATTACGCAACTAGTACGCAAGCTATGCGCATAGATCCGTTTTGACCCGTTTAGGGGATTTAAGCAATTTAGTCTAAAACTACCTCTTTTCTTTTCACACTTCGCAATTCCCTATCTAGAGTATCTACCTGTATTCCATAATCACCATACAAGTTCCTAAATAACCCATATGGGTCGTTCGCCCAATTCACCCATCAAGGGCTTTTTGGTCAATTTTAGTCATTCATTTCACGACGAAGGACTTTCGCTAGTATTTGACCAAAATATCACTTCTACTAAAATTCTAAATATGTGTACCTGGCTCGGGTCATAGCATCGACCCGTTTACATACTTTTTACTTTAATTTTTCTAGTTAAAGCATCGCAAACATATGTTATTTCCTGTGAACACAAAACTCAACAAGTAGTCGTCCGTTATAATTGTCAAATGGTATTAACACACCATTTGACCCGTTTAGTCGACATAACCATTTATCAACGTATGATGGTATATTAATACCATCATGCCCCTTGAACTTATCCTGGTTCGTGCCATGAGTTCTTATTACTTAAAAGACAATATTCTTAAATTGTTCGACCCGTTATAACTTTTACCAAATGGTGTCTTTGTTTTGATCGCTATTACTTTAACTAATTATTTGACCCACTTGGTTGTCGAGTGAATTCCACCACTTCAATGACATGCCAAACACAACCATTTTCGAGTGTATCAACATTATACATATTTTAAGTATTTATTTTGACCCGTTTGGTTGTCGAGTGAATTCCATCACCTTAATGACAAACCAACGCAACCATTTTCGCTATATCAATATTACACATATTTTAACTAAGCTTGTCTACATAAATGTAATGGGATGACAAGTCACGTACCTTAGATCTTCCCTTTATGCCGCGTATTGCTCCCGACTTTATCGCCCGCCTTCTCACTCGAGTCGCCTATAGTGAACAACCCGGCTAATTATTAAATTGCCACTTTAAAGCATCTATATCATCCAATTTTGTCAAGAATCGTTGCATATGATTCTTTTCAAGTTTATCAAAATTACTTTAGCTTTATGTTTTCACTTAGGCAATTTATCAAACACCTTGTGGGCATGATTTTCATACTTTCATCAATTTAGCTCCAAATTAATTTTTAACCAAGTTTTATTCACAATAATCAAACCCTTGGTCTAATATTCATGAACAATATCACTATCTTGCATCATAACATCAATTTTCTCGCAATTTAACATACTAAATCATGTGTTCATCACAATGATATAAAAACCCACTTATGGGTGGTTATCAAATTCCTATTTTTCAATCTTAATTCATCAATTTTTCGACTAGAGTTTGTTCCTAGACATGGATTCATCCTAGTTTCACCTAAACATCAATCATGCAAGCTCGAATTTCGATTTCATAAGTTCATCAAGAATTCAAGATGGAACCAAATAATGAAATTTAACATACCTTGTGATCCTTTCACTTGGGTGATCGCTAATTTGGACTTGGTTTTCGATTTTCAATTTGGGTTCGATTTGCCCCTTCAGTTTGGTTGATTTGTATGGGTTAGGGTTCAATGGAAGAACACCCTTCTTGCTCTGTTGAAAACCATGACCAGAACACACACTAATGTGTGTGTTTTGGTGTTTTATTCTTTTAATTAAAACATTTTCCTTTTTGCCTCTTTTAGTCCCTCTAGTTCCATAGTTTGTAAAAGGGTTATCTATTTCTTGTTTCTTTTATTGTTTTAACAACACTTAACTAACTAGGTTGATATTCCTAGTTACTTAATGGGTTCAGGGAAGTCATAACCTGTTTGATTTTTAAGTCCCGTTAACTCGGGCCTTTTATATACTTTGTTTTCTCAAAGTATTTAACCTCCTTTTAATTAATACTAGGTTTATTTATTTAAATAATATTATTTACCGAATAACTTTTCACCACTAGCGGTCTTTTACCCGTCGTTAATATTAACGTGGTTTGATTACCAAACCCGTTTTTGGGGTGTTACAGATGGTCATCCGGACGGGTGGCCGTTCGATCTAATGGCAATTCGTTTTAGTGGAAAATTACAAGGAACTAAGTCTTCTGTCCAGATAGTTATTCGATCGGATGGTCGTCCGATCGGATGACTATTCGTTTGGAAGCTGATGCTCTTTGAAGTTTTGTAAAATGGTGTAAGTGTTGAGATAAAAAGTCACCTGGTCGAACAGTCGTTCGATCGGATGGTCGTCCGATCGGACGGCTATTCGATCGAGTAACTAGTTTGTAAAAATCAGTTAAGTTTAGAAAGTTTGCGGTTTGACAGAGACGTTATGACGACGTGTTAAACAAAAGAAATCACATCAAATCCAAGTCATTCGATCAGACAGGAATCACCCCGTTTGATCAGAACCAACTATTCTTGATGGAGTATCATATTCAACCCGTGAATCGATCGTCTCTCAGTTGAAATCCATTCTCCGACTGGTTCTCCACTAGAGAATGAGTAGAGGGCCCGAACGAGTCCAGATTCTAATGGTTTTGGTGAAAGAGTGTAAAAGAGTTGAAAGAAGTTTAAATCTATTTGAAAATGTTTAGATTTAGGTGAAATCAGTGTTTAAACATGTTGAAATCCTTTAGATCTGAACCGTTCTTGGTGGAATGAGGTCACACTTTAGTGTTCATGAGAACCCATGGTGACGTCATCTTTGAACAGCTCAAATCAGGTGGATTTCATTGTGAAATTGTGAGATTTGTTGGTGAAATCGATGAGAAAGTGTGTAGTGAAGATGAAAGTACAAGATTTGGAGTGAAAACTTACAAGAATCACGAGAAATCGAGAAAAAAAAGCTTGGGAGTGCACTGGTCGGTGGGAGCTGCCACATCAATGAACAGTGATGTGACAGGAGGGATATTTATAGGTGAAAAGGAGAAGAGGCGGTGGGAAGTTAATGGGTCAGACGGCTGTTCGATAGGATGGTCATCCGATCGGATGTCCATTTGACCGATTGGTCGTTCGATCGGGGGGCTTCGCGAGTAGGTTTTCCGACTTTTGTTTCGTGCGTTGAGCGTTGCGTTGCGTTTAAGCGAGTTACGAGTATGCGATGCGATAGTGTTAAACAATAGTTACACAAATAACATAACTAACACATAACAACATACAAATAAGTAAATTTGCGTTTAGCGTTTGCGATAAGATATCGTTGCGATAGAGTTGCGATTGCGTTCACGAATAACACCTTTAAACATAACGCTAGCACACACAAATAAAGCACATAATAACACACACGCATAGAACAATATCGATAACTGTGATTCGAGTTGCGATGCGATAGCGATGTAATAGCATTAAGTAGATTAGCGTTTAATTGCGTTTATCGCATTGTTACTTCACATATTACAAATCATAGTATAAAATAGCGTCAACTAAAGTATCGATTTAATGGGTCGGAGAGTACAAGCAATAATTAAGTCGGAAATGACAGATCTGAATAGAAATCTTTTCTTCCTTTCACTTTGACTTGTACTTTGACTTTAAAAGTCGGGTTGTTACAGCCTCCCCTACTTTAGGGAATTTTGTCCCGAAATTAAGGCGCATGCATAACGAAAAGTTGTGGATACTTAGCCTTCATGTCACTTTCGAGTTCCCAGGTGAACTCGGCGCCGCGTTTGCCTTCCCAGCGAACCTTCACTATGGGAATGCGTGAGCGTCGAAGTTTCTTGGTTTCTCGGTCCATGATCTCGACTGGCTTCTCCACAAAGTGTAATGTTTCATCAACTTGTAGATCCTCAAGAGGTATATGAAAATTCTGCTAGGCTAGACACTTTTTGAAGTTCGAAACATGGAAAGTCGGGTGAACGTTGCTGGGTTCCTCCGGTAATTCGAGTCTGTAGGCCACCTTGCCAATTCTTTCTAGAATCTTAAAGGGTCCAAAATATCGAGGCACGAGCTTTCCTTTCTTGCCGAATCGGATCACCCCCTTCCAAGGTGAAACCTTTAGGAGTACGTGATCGCCAACGTCAAATTCAAGTGGCTTGAGGCGCTTATCGGCGTAACTCTTTTGACGACTCCGAGCTTTCAGGAGATTGTCTCGTATCTGGAGGATCTTGTCAGTCGTTTCTTGCCATAACTCAGGACCGGTAATTTGCGCATCTCCGATCTCGTGCCATACAATAGGCGATCGACACTTTCTTCCATATAGTGCCTCAAATGGTGCCATTTGAATGCTGGAATGATAACTGTTGTTGTACGAGAATTCGACTAAAGGTAAATGCGAATCCCAATTACCACCAAAATCTATGACACACAATCGAAGCATGTCTTCAAGGGTGCGAATCGTGCGTTCAGTCTGACCGTCGGTTTGGGGATGGAAAGCAGTACTTAGATTAAGAGTAGTACCGAGAGCAGATTGAAATGTTTCCCAAAGACGTGAGGTAAACCGACCATCGCGGTTAGAGATGATATCACGAGGTGTCCCATGTCGACAGATGACTTCATGGGTATAGATCCGTGCTAATCGTTCTACGTTAAAGTCTTCTCGTATCGGCAGAAAATGAGCAAATTTAGTAAGATGATTAACGATAACCCAGATGTTATCATGACCTGATGGCGTTCGCGGAAGTTTCGTAATGAATTCTATAGCTATGCTCTCCCGTTTCCACATAGGGATCCTGGGTTGCACGAGTAAGCCAGAGGGTGTTTGCTGCTCAGTCTTGACTTTCGAACAAGTCAGGCACTTCAAAACATAGATAGCGATATCCTTCTTCATTCCGGGCCGCCAATACTGAAGACGAAGGTCATGGTACATCTTGTCAGCGCCGCGATGAATGGAATACTGAGACCTGTAGGCTTCAGTCAACAATATCTCTCGAAGGTTATTGCGACAAGGGATCCAGATGCGATCGAGATAGTAGTAGATACCGTTCGATTTGGTGACAAGTTGGGTTTCAGCACCACACATCTTCATTTCCTCTTTCAAGGTGTTCTCAATGAAGCAGGCGTGCTTAGCGTCACGAATTAGAGCTTCAAGGTCGTGCGAGGCTTAAGTGTTACGAACGCTATGCAAATAGCTTCGTCGGCTGAGAGCGTCGGTGACGAAATTTGCTTTGGCAGGGTGGTAATGGATCTCACAGTCGTAATCATTGAGAAGTTTTACCCATCGGTGTTGGCGCATATTCAGTTCTTTCTGGTTCAAGATATGTTGCAGGCTCTTATGATCGGTGAAGACTGTACACTTGGTACCGCAAAGGTAGTGTCGCCAAATCTTCAACGCAAAAACAACTGCACCAAGCTCGAAGTCGTGGGTTGTATAGTTCTTCTCATGGATCTTGAGCTGTCGAGAGGCGTACGCGATAACCTTGTCCCTTTGCATAAGAACACAACCGAGACTGAGGTTAGAGGCATCGTAGTAGACTACGAAGTCATCGTTTCCATCGGGTAACGCGAGGATAGGAGCATTGCAGAGCATATGCTTGAGAGTCTGAAAGTCTTCCTCTTGTTCAGTTCCCCAAACAAAAGGCTTGTCTTTATACGTCAGAGAGGTAAGCGGAACGATGATTTTTGAAAAGTCAGCGATGAATCGACGGTAATAGCCCGCCAATCCGAGGAACGAACGAACTTCGGACGGGGATTTTGGTGTAACCCAACTCTTAACTGCTTCAATCTTTGCGGGATCAACGTGTATACCTTGACTATTGACGATGTGACCGAGGAATTGAACCTCCTCTAGCCAAAATTCGCACTTGGAGAACTTGGCATAGAGTTGATTCCCTTGGAGTAATTGGAGAACCAAATGTAGATGTTGCACATGTTCGGCTTTCGATTTCGAATAGATAAGGATATCATCGATAAACACGATGACGAAGCGGTCGAGAAAGGGTTTACACATGCGATTCATCAAATCCATGAAAACCGCAGGTGCGTTGGTTAAACCAAAGGGCATAACGACGAATTCATAATGGCCGTATCGGGTTCAGAAAGCGGTTTTAGCTATATTTTCCTCCTGGATTCGTAACTGATGATAGCCTGAGCGTAAGTGGATCTTCAAGAAACATGTAGCACCTTGCAATTGATCAAACAAATCGTCGATTCGAGGCATGGGATAGCGATTCTTGATACTCAGCTTATTCAGTTCCCTAAAATTGATGAACATCCGGAACGATCCGTCCTTCTTTTTAACGAAAAGGACAGGTGCGCCCCAAGGAGAGGTGCTAGGGCGAATGAAGCCTTTATCAAGCAATTCCTGGAGTTGACTCGAGAGTTCGCGCATTTCAGACGGAGCGAGGCAATAAGGAGCTTTAGAAACAGGATTAGCTCCAGGAATGAGGTCGATATGGAAATAAATATCACGACTCGGGGGTAAACCAGGTAAATCATCAGGAAAGACAGCAGGAAAATCACGAACCACAGGCACCTTATCCATTGCCTTCTTTTCCTTTTCATCCGCAACTACGATGTGCGCCAAGAAAGCTTTGTATTCCTTTCGGAGATACTTGCTCGCTTAAATGCACGACATGAGCTTGAGATCCTTCGATGATACTTCACCATAGACGCAGAGATGATCACCATTAGCAAGAGAGAAGTGAATCATCTTATCGAAACAAATGACTTCAGCACGATTTTCGCGAAGAAAATCCATGCCTACTATGATATCAAAACTACCAAGCTGCATCGGGATAAGTTCGATAGGGAAGATGTGATTGTTGAGTTCAAGCGTACAATCACGGATAACAGAATTAACAGTGACGGTTCTTCCAGTGGCAATTCTACGTCAAACGTTGTAGGAAGATTAGCGCGTTTACGGTTTAGGAGCTTTTCGAATTCTAGCGATACAAAACAGTTATCGGGTCCAGCATCAAATAAACACGAAGCATAAATACCGTTGACAAGAAACGTACCGTTGACAACATTTTTGTCAGTTTGCGCCTGGCAGACATTGATGTTGAACGCTCTGTCGCGCGCTGCTTGTTGAGCTGGCTGCTGCTGCTGCTGAGGTTGCTGCTGTTGATGTTGTTGCGATGCTAGTTGCTACTGTGGCTCTTACTTCACCACTCCGTTCGGGCAGGCATTTGCAAAGTGGTTAGGATCACTACATGCGAAGCAGGCTCTTGCGTGAGCAGGAGCTGCTTGATTGCCCTGTGGAGCAGGAAGAGGAGATGGCAGTGCAGGTGGAGCATGAACTTGAGCTTGACGGGGACCAGTACAACAGTTGGCGGTAAAGTGTCTGTATAGGTTGCAGTGGACACAGAAGCCGCATGCGATCCCAACAGGATGATGATAAGTGCAAGTAGGGCACAGAGGGTGCGGACCAGTGTTTGCACGTTTCGTAGGAGCTACATTGGTCATGGGTGCTGCTACTTGGCGGTTCTAGTTCTGAGGTTGGACAGGGACGGCATTGAGAGGTGCGGCTGTGACAACACAGTTCTTGTTGTTATTATTGCTTTTGCGCTTGCGGCGTTAAGATTTCGACCCTTGCGGTGCGGTGGCTTCAGGAGCAGGAGTAGCGGTGACTTGATGGAGACTTTTGGTGGTGTTCTTTAAGTATCCAGCCCTAACTCGCTTGTCATTGATTTCTGCAGCGAGTAGATAAGTCTCTTCGATGGTGGTTTTCTTGGCGCTTGCACGAAATCAGCGACACAATCTGGTAAAGCGCGGATATATTTCTTGATTGTGATGTCAGGAGTTGAGACTTGGTCGGGACAAATGATGCTTAGCTGCTTAAAGCAAGCAGTAAGACTAGCATTGTCGCCACCTTCTTGCTTGATGTTCCAAAACTCATCCTCCAGCTTCTGAAGCTCATGTGGGGGACAAAATTCTTTCTTCATGATTTACTTCAATTCCTCCCAAGAAAGCCCATAGGCTGCGTCGTTACCTCGCTTGTTTCTTTCGGCAGTCCACCAATCTAGAGCCCTGGACTGGAAAACGCCAGTTGCGTTGACAGTGTGGAGGTTGTCGGGTCACCCGCTCTGGTGAAGAGTGACTTGAATTGAGTCAAACAATTGAAACATGGTGATGGGCCCGTCTTCACCAGTGAAGTCTTTGGGGACGCAGGCCATAAACTGCTTGAAGCTAAAATTAGCGCGAGGCGAGTCAGTCCTAGATTCCTCAGAGGACTTGCTACCAATTTCATTGATTTCGCTGATGATTTGTGGAATGACCTTGGCCATTTCCTTGGCGACTAGAGAGGCGATGCGTTTGTCAGCGTGGTTACGATGGGTAGCGCGAGAAGTATGCGAACCGAAGACATTGTCTGCAACAGACATCGTCATAGGATTCAGACGAGATATAATCGAATCTCACCTCACAAACATACTTATTACTACTAGATAAAGCATCAGGAACACGTCTAACACATAGGCACATAGTCAAATAGGCACATAATCCACATAGGCACGTAAACACATAAGCACATAAGCACGTAATCAACTATATTTTGCACGTATTCACGTACATATATTGCACGTATTCACCTATCATTCAAGTTTCGCAAGCGCGTTCGAGATTAGGGATTGTGAGTAGCAAGTATCACAGCGTATGGATCCCATACTTCAGTAAACGCGATGAGAGATAGCATGCAGAAGTTCGGCGATTTGTTAGCGTGTTGAGATAAATGTGCAGTGTGAGTTGTGCGTGTTTATCAAGCAAAAGGCGGAAAAACGTGTAGTCTCCAAAATCGAAACACACAGACATATAAAAACCACATAGAAAACATAAAGTCACACATAAAAGCAAAAATTCTCAGAGTCAGCGGCTGCGAGCTCAAAATCGAAACAGAGTGTCGGGGTCTTGAGACATCGACTACCCAAAGTGATTCGACCATTCTCAAGGGCTTCGAGTACACGTTTTGGCCTAATAGACTGTGCTCTCTCACTGACATATGGTGAGTGGCATGCATCCCTTCGGTTACTCGAGTCATTGGAATCCATCGAGACTTTGATAAGAGTTTTGAAAAACCAAAATAGAGAGCGGAACAAATCATCAAGATTCGGGTTTCACCCCTAACTTAACGGCTGCATTCTTGTTTGTGTGATAGAATCACCAGAGATATAGGGAGAATTTCGTCGAGATATGGATTTCACTCCTGACTCAACGTAAATTCTGGTGTTTATAGTAAAAATGTGCGTCGAGCGAGCGATCTAGTCGAGAGTTTGCGGTTTTCACACCTAATCTCGACCCAATCACTCGTTCATTTTTGAAAGAATCGTGTGTGTTATGCTTGCCTTAGGAAAGGCAAAACGATAGTGTTCCAGCCTTAGGAAAAGCTGGTTTTGCGCGAAGCTGTAGTATGCGATGTTCGCGCAAGAATGAGTTCGAGAGAATAACAGAGATAGGCTCGCGCGGAACCCCTGCTAGGTTCGCACTAGGCGGTCTATTGGTACTTAGACTATAGACTAGGACATTTCTAAGACATCGACCCGGACTAGGTCAAGTCTTGCCTAATTCCCTATAGTTATGGCTCTGATACCAATCTATCACACCCCAACCGAATGCAGAAACATCAGGGTGAGGCATTGAGCGAAACAAATTGTCCAAGAGAATCCATAACAACTAATATATTACCAAATCCTTAACGTTAATATCACATACTACTAACAGATATAGTAAAAATAGTTATTACGGATAATTGTTCTCAAAGACAAATATTGTTCGGACAACTCATAAATTATTCGTGGGTTTCTAGACCACCTAACTTGATTCCATGACATCCAGCAAATAAAAGCATCTTAGAAACCTGTTGTTATGGGTGGTTTTATATCCTGAATAATATTCTAACTATGTTTCTTTTGTTGTGATCAGGATACCGGATCAGGATATTGGTAACATCCTGATACAGTATCCTGGTAGTGACTAATTAATTCACATGCAGATTAATGGTGCAAGTCTCTAACGTTCAAGTGGACTTCTTATCCCAAAAACTCGGGAAAATCTGTTGGAATATGGACGTTGAAGCCGGAAGACGTGGACTACAACGTTCACATAGGGAATATTCGTTAAATCCCTGAATAATAGGCTAGTTAGTTAGTTTTGTTTTACTATAAATAGGAGTGATCGGATCATATAAGGACACACAGAATCTCTCGAACTCTCTTTCTCTCTAGCTGCAAATACTCGCAACACACTTACACTTGTATCGAAATCACATTGTAACACTTAGTTGATCCGCATCATATCCAGCACCGTATCCTGATATTTGAAGCAATAAGAAGAACATGGCATCTGCAATTTTCCGCTCCCGAGGTTTTGTGCCGACGATCTAGATTGATCAAGGGCTTTCCTCGTACATCCCGTGTCACCCTTCACCATTTTGCTCATTGTTTGATTGTAGATACAGCTTAATATCCTGAGCCGTATCCCGAAAACTGTTTTTACCAATGACTAAATTATTATATTTTTGATACACATTCTTAGCACACTACCTCACTTAACTAATTTGATCACTTAATTGCTTCAGTAATTTTTGACCAAAATAATTTGGCGCCCACTGTGGGGTAAGTGGTGTTATTTCTACTAAAAGCTTTTGCAAAATCTTTACTTGTTTTTCTATTTTCAAAACTTTTTGCTACACTATTTTCAATGGCCTCGAAATCAAACATGAGCTCTTCCACCGTGTCTGCTACAACCTCTGCAACAATTGGTTCGGTGCTTCCACCACCTCCTCCGAGAACGCAAGCCTCTTCAAAAGGAACTGAAATTCATGTGGCTCGGGATGTTATCCCCGCTCGCAATATTCAGGGATCCGCTCCTGTTTTAACCTCTAATGAAGAAATTCTAACTTTGTTTGGTAGTGTACAGGAACAGATGAGGTAACAGCAGGAGACCAACCAAATGCTGATAAGAGAAAAACAACTCTTGAAGTCTGGTTCGAGTAGGCCCGCTGAGGATACTGTCACTCCCTTGCAACCCAGAGCTTTGAACTTCAGTTCTACAGTGTATATTGAGGATAACAGGGGGAATATTGTGCCTAGCCATTCTCAGAATCATACTCCTGAGATACCCTCTTCGGTTAGGGTGTCAACTGTGAGAAGTTCAGGATATGGTTCAGGATATGGCCAGAATCCTCAGACTGGTAATGTATTTAATAATAATAATACTCTTGCTACTAATGGTATTGAATCTTTGCGGGATGCAGGTATGACATCAGCATTTTCTAGGGAGCTTCAGAAATTGAAGGACATGATATCCAGTGTACCTGGGGTGGTCCAGCCAATTCAAGAAGTATCCCAAGACAGCCACAAGATATCCCAGTTTGCATATCCTATTTATGATGATGAAATCCCAAAAAGATTTCAGACCCCCAACATGAAGCTCTATGACCTCAAGGATGCTGAAGAGCATATTGCCCGGTATAGGGAAAGGATGGAAATCAACCCTATCCCTCCAGACCTCAACGAAGCATGCCTCTACAAGGGTTTTGGTTCTACCTTAACAGGATCGGCCTTAAAATGGCTCTTAAACATTCCTCCTCATTCAATTACATCGTCTGCTCATTTAGTCAATTTATTTAATAGTCAATTCTCTTGTAGTCGAAGTTTTGAAAAATTAACCAGTGATCTCTACAGGATAACTCAAGGACCTCAGGAATCCTTGAGAGATTATGTGAACAAGTTTAGCAGGGAATCTCTTGATATCCCACATCTTGATGTTGCAACAGCTGTGCAGGCTTTCAAGATGGGATTGCAAAAAGATTCTAAATTTTACCAGGATCTTGTGATGAATCCCTGCAGGAACTTGGATGAAGCTCGAAACAGGACTTTAAGATATATTCGACTAGAGGATGACAAAAAGATGCAAGATAGGATGAATTCACCACAACCTATGAGTCAACCAACAGGAAATCAGAATCCTTGTATAAACCATATTGCTCTAAACCATATGGCAGGAATGACAGCAAGAAAGTGAATGCTGTTGAAGATGAGGATCCTGAGGAGTATCCTGAGTTGTCAGAATATTGTTTTTCTATTAATATACCTGAACTGATGTATGCTACGCAGGGTTTAGGAGAGAAAGCAAGGTGGCCCCGGAAGAGTCAACAAAAAGCTGGTTGGAAGGATAAGTCCAAATGGTATTCCTTCCATGAGGATTTTGGACATGTTACAGAAGATTGCATTGCCCTGAGGAAAGAAATAAGCTATTTGCTGAGCAAAGGATACCTAAAGGATCTCCTGGGAAGAAAGAAGAATAAGAGTCAGGATACTGAGAAGGATCCTGAATGAGCAGCATCACCCCCTGCGGATGCCAAGATAATTAACTTTATTTCAGGAGGATCCGATATCTGTGGGACCTCATATTCTGCAGCAAAAAGACATGCAAAGAAGGCTAAGGCAGAGAGAGGAGATAAGCCAACTAGGATGTCAACTCTCACGACTAATAAAGTGATCACGTTCGATAGTGATGACAGGGATACTGTCCAGGTGCCTCACCATGATGCTTTGGTAATAACTTTGTATGTTGCTAATCATTTTGTGCGCAGGATACTGGTGGATAATGGCAGCTCCGTCAACATAGCTCAGCTGGAAACACTGAAGAGAATGAATATATCACCGATGGATATTACTTCGAAATCCACTGTGCTTGTTGGGTTCAGTGGAGAAGCCAGGAATACCGTGGGAGAGATAAAGTTGCCTGTGTATGTTGAAGGGGTCAACTCAATGTAACGATTTTGTGTCATGGACTCCTTATCCTGCTACAATATTATATTCGGTAGGCCATGGATCCATGGTATGAAAGCTGTGCCATCGACCTATCATCAATGCATCAAGATTCCTACCCCTTGGGGAGTAGTCAAGGTGGAAAGTGATCAGCAGGAAGCAAAGGAATGTTATTCTTCTTCGATGAAATCCTCGACAAAGCCTAATGTAGCATAGCAATTAAAGATGCGAGCCCAGGATATCGTGGAGGCTTCAGAGCAGGATGTAAAGAAAATTATCCTGGATCAGGATAATCCAGATATCTCGGTGCTCGTATTAACCAATATCCCTCAGGATATTGAAAATCAATTGACTAACTTTTTGAAATGCAGGATGTCAACATTCGCGTGGAAACACGAAGATATGACAGGTATTTCCAAGGATATTATAACTCACAAACTCGAAATTGATAGGTCTTTCAAGCCAGTCCAACAGAAACGAAGGAAGTTTGCTCCAGAATGGAACACAATCATTCTGGAAGAAGTTGTAAGATTGTTAAAGAGCAAGATGATTAGGGAAGTGAAAATTTCCAAATGGCTAGCAAATGTAGTTGTAGTGCAAAAGAAAAACGGGAAATGGAGAGTTTGTGTAGATTACACAGACTTGAACAAAGCTTGTCCTAAAGACCCATTTCCTCTACCTCATATTGATTCAATGGTGGATGCTGCTGCTGGCCACGAGATGTTAACCTTCATGGATGCCTCCTCAGGATTCCAGCAGATCCAAATGGAACCTGCGGACCAGGAGGATACTGTTTTCATGACACCAACAGGTATCTATTGTTATACTGCTATGCCTTTTGGTTTGAAAAATGAAGGTGCAACATACCAAAGATTGGTGAACATGATGTTTAAAGACAAACTGGGGGACACCATGGAAGTATACATTGATGATATGGTGGTAAAATGTAAGAAGGTTGAGGATCATCTCCGAGATATTGAAGAAGCATTTGATATCCTGGACCAGTACAATATGAAGCTAAATCCTGCTAAATGCCATTTTGGAGTGGGGGCAGGAAAGTTTTTGGGATACATGGTGACTAAAAGGGGGATCGAAGCAAGCCCAAAACAGATTAAAGCCATATTGGATATCAAGTCACCTTCAAACATGAAAGATGTACAAAGACTGACGGGACGAGTAGCAACATTAAACAGATTTATCTCATGATCCTCGGAAAAATGCAAGGAATTCTACGATATCATGATGAAGAATGAGAAATTCGAATGGGGAGAGATGCATGAAGCAACCTTGCAGGAATTAGAGCAATATCTCTCGACTGCACCCCTATTGATGAAGCCCGAGGATGGTGAACCATTATCCTTGTATCTTTCAGTATCAGGAAATGCGGTAAGCACTGTCTTGGTAAAGGATCACGAAGGTCAGCAATAGCCTGTCTATTATGCTAGCAAAAGTTTATTAGATGTTGAAACTAGATATTCTCATTTAGAAAAAATATTTTGGCCTTAGTTATGGCGTCGACAAAGCTTAGAAATTATTTTGAGACACATAGGATTCATGTTAAAACAAATTATCCTATTAAAAATGTGCTTAGGAAACCCGAGATGTCAGGTAGGATGGCTAAGTGGTTAGTAAAATTAAGTGCCTATGATCTAATATATGAACCGAGAAATGCCATAAAGTCTCAGGCTTTAGCTGACTTTGTGGCTGATTTCAGTACTGATATTCAAAATGAAGTAGACTTAGAAGTTCAACAACTAAGAGAAACCTCGGAATCCTGGACATTATATACTGATGGTGCATCTAATGTAAGAGGTGTAGGTTTGGGTATACTACTAAAATCGCCACAGGGGGATATATTACCCCAAGCTATTAGGTGTGAATTTCCTGCCACTAATAATGAAGCAGAATACGAAGCTTTGATTGCAGGATTAGAGTTGGCCAGGAATATGAATATTAAGAGTTTACAAGTGTTTGTTGATTCCTTGTTAATTACTAATCATTTTAATGGATCCTATTCAGTTAAAGGTGAGAAGTTAATCGAGTATCTCGAAATTCTCAAAAAATTAGCAGGACATTTCGATGTTTTTACACTTGAACAGGTACCAAGAGAGGATAATGCTGAACCAGATGCCTTGGCAAGTCTAGGATCATCAGTCAGGATACCGGAGGGAACCCAAATACCAATATTACATATCCTGTATCCTGCGACGGATCTTCTCAATTCTCAGGATAAGGAAGTAGTAAGAATCCAGGATCCTGATGATGAGTATCCCGAGGAGGATCCTAAGTCCTGGACGGCTCCAATCATGAGATATCTCAAGGAAGGACACATCCCAAAGGATGAGAATCCTAAGGCTTTTAGGATAAGGTATCACGATTCACTATTATAAATGATGTTTTGTATAAGAAATCTCGAACAAGATCTGTTATGGGTTGTTTTTTACTCATATATCCTCAATAATATTCTGACTATGTTTCTTTTATTGTGATCAGGATACCGGATCAGGATATTGGGAATATCCTGATACAGTATCCTGGTAGTGACTAATTAATTCACGTGCAGATTAATGGTGCAAGTCTCTAACGTTCAAGTGGACTTCTACTCCCAAAGACTCGGGAAAATCTGTTGGAATATGGACGTTGAAGCCGGAAGACGTGGACTACAACGTTCACATAGGGAATATTCGTTAAATCCTGGAATAATAGGCTAGTTAGTTAGTTTTGTTTTACTATAAATAGGAGTGATCGGATCAGATAAGGACACACACAATCTCTCGAGCTCTCTTTCTCTCTAGCTGCAAATACTCACAACACACTTACACTTGTATCGAAATCACATTGTAACACTTAGTTGATCCGCATCATATCCTGCACTGTATCCTGATATTTGAACCAATAAGAAGAACAAGGCAGCTGCAATTGTCAGCTCCTGAGGTTTTGTGCCGACGATCTAGATTGATCAAGGGCTTTCTTCGTACATCCCGTGTCACCCTTCACCTTTTTGCTCATTGTTTGATTGTAGATACAGCTCGATATCCTAAGCCGTATCCCGAAAACTATTTTTCCCAATAACTAAATTAGCATATTTTTGATACACATTCTTATCACACTACCTCACTTAACTAATTTGATCACTTAATTGCTTCGGTAATTTTTTACCAAAACACCTGTCACATACGTTAAAATAGGTCAATATACATAGTGTAAAGGTGAGCATACAAGTTTAATAGTATAATAGTAATGAAAAGAGATTTACGCATAACCAGCATGTAACACGTAGAAATGTGAAGCAAGTAAGCTATCGACAATGAAATATGCAAAGGCATGACTGCGAGTTGTAGAATGCGCAACACATATCACCACTGTGACATGTGAAGTAATACCCTTAACAACCCATGTCCACGACAGGTGCTGAGTCCAAACTATGGTACTATCGTTGCTAAGGTGTCAGGAAATTATCACTGTGTAAACATAACATACAAGCATTCATCGAATAACAAGTATAACATGCAGAGCGGTCAGCGTATAAAAGTAGTTGTGTTGTGTGTCGAAGTGATTTGATATAAGTAACGTATGTAACACCCAAAAGTACGTTAAGCAAAAAGGGATCGAGTATACTCACAGATCGTGTTTAATAAATAAACACAAGCTTGGATTGAAGGGAGCGCTGGAGAGTTAGCCTGATCACAGTACGACAGTATAAGCATTGAACAGTTTGTAAAACGACGTGTCGGTGAGATGAATAAATGGATGGTTGTTCGATCGGAGGGCCATCCAGACGGATGACCGTTCGGTCGGATGGTCCTTCGACTGAGGGAGGTGTGTTTGTAAAATGTTGAACTTTTGAAGTTTTTGTTGTAGTATAAGTAAAGTCATTCGATCGGATGGTCATCCGGACGGATGGCCGTTCGATCGGATGGCAATTTGTTTTAGTGGAAAATTACAAGGAACTAAGTCTCATGTCCGGATAGTCATTCGATCAGATGACTATTCGTTTGGAAGCTGATGTTCTTTGAAGTTTTGTAAAATAGTTTAAGTGTTGAGATTACAAGTCAGCTGGTCGAACAATCGTTCGATCGGACGGCTATTCGATCGAGTAACCAGTTTGTAAAAATCAGTTAAGTTTAGAAAGTTTGCGATTTGACAGAGACGTTATGACGACGTGTTAAACAACGAAAATCACATCAAATCCAAGTCATCCGATCGGACGGGAATCACCCCGTTAGATCAGAACCCACTGTTCTTGACGGAGTTTCATATTCAACCCGTGAATCGGTCGTCTCTCCGGTAGAAATTCATTCTCAGACCGGTTCTTCACTAGAGAATGAGTAGAGGGCCCGAAGGAGTCCATATTCTAACGGGTTTTGAGTGAAAGAGTGTAAAAGAGTTGAAAGAAGTTTAAATCTGTTTGAAAATGTTTAGATTTAGGTAAAATTAGTGTTTAAACATGTTGAAATCCTTTAGATCTGATCCGTTCTTGGTGGAATGAGGTCACACTTTAGTGTTCATGAGAACCCATGGTGACGTCATCTTAGAACAGCTCAAATCAGGTGGATTTCATAATGAAATTGTGAGATTTGTTAGTGAAATCGATGAGAAAGTGTGTAGTGAAGATGAAAGTACAAGATTTGGATTTTGGAGTGAAAACTTACAAGAATCGTGAGAAATCGAGAGAAAAGAGCTTTGGAGTGCACTGGTCGGAGGGAGCTGCCACATCAATGAACAGTGATGTGACAGGAGGGGTATTTATAGGTGAAGAGGAGAAGAGGCGGTGGGAAGTTAATGGGTCTGACGGCTGTTCGATCGGATGGACATTCGCTCGGATGGTCATCCGGTCGGATGTCCATTTGATCGAATGGTCGTTAAATCGGGGGGCCTTCGCGAGTTGGTTTTTCGACTTTCGTTTCGTGCGTTGAGCGTTGCGTTGCGTTTAAGTGAGTTGCAAGTAAGCGATGTGATAGTTTTAAACAATACTTACACAAATAACATAACTAACACATAACAACATACAAGTAAGTAAATTTGCATTTAGCGTTTGCAATTAGATATCATTGCGATTGCGTTCACGAATAACACCTTTAAACATAACGTCAGGACACACAAATAAATCACATAATAACACACACACCTAGAACAATACCGATAACTGAGATTCGAGTTGCGATGCGATAACGATGTAATAGCGTTAAGTAGATTAGTGTTTAATTGTGTTTATCGCATTGTTACTTCACATATTACAAATCGTAGTGTAAAATAGCGTCAACTAAAGTATCGATTTAACGGGTCGGAGAGTACAAGCAATAATTAAGTCAGAAATGACAATTCTGAATAGAAATCTTTTCTTCCTTTGACTATGACTTTGACTTTAAAAGTTGGGTTGTTACAGAAATTCTAGAGCATCTCCATTGGGAATATTGGGTCTCGTCTGGATTTTCATACTCGACTTCCGGACTAACGCATGCATTGGAGGTGATGGTTTAGAGAGGCATGGTCCGCTCAAGCGAACTCTATCCGTACCCCAAATGTGGCCCCCCTTTAACCGTTAAACACGTAAAAATGTCTATTTTCTTAAAATTAATTAAAATTTAAACGTAAATGTAATTTAACCAACCCACTATATATACATACTTTTTACATACATATCTCACACAAACTAACACTCTCCATTCACTTCCACTTTATCAATTTCACATTCATTTTCAAACACAATTTGACACGTTTACAAACACAATTAATCCAAATAGGTTAGGATGCTAATAAAATTCAATCCCAAAACATCTACTAACACAAACCCTACACCCAAAGTTGGTCATAGGTGAATTAGCCTCGTACATTGGATCTTCAATTCTTGATTTGGATTCTTGAAACATGGATGTGATATCAAGTAGGATGATTCCAGATCTCCAAAATTGCCTCTTTCTCTCCGGAATTCGTCTGAAAGAAACCCTCCTTGAAACCCTAACGATGTGTTGTCGAGTTTAATAAACGAAAGAAAATAAGAGAAAATGAATTCAGGAAAGAAAAGAAAAGGAGTGGGAAGGAAAATTTTGATTAACTACCCTGTTCCACATAAGGAAATCAAAAGAAAAGTAAGGATTTTATGTATTAAAAATATTTTCCCTCCAAATCTCTCCAATTTGAAAAGATTTAAAATGAAGGGTAAACACATAACTTTTCCTTCCATTTCTCTCATTTTCCTTCCTTAAAAAAACTATGGAACACGACTTTTTTTTTACATCCTTCAAAATCATGTCTTTTCCTTTGTTAAATGAAAATCGGGAACATGACATTATTTTTCCATTAGATAGGTCATTCAAAAACTAAATTTCCGAATTTGACTTGCGGCGACGAATGCTTCGTTGAAGCCGTCGTATTACGACGGCTTCCAGCTTCGCCTACACTAATACATTGTCTTACGGAGCTATCTATAGTATTGATCTACGGTCCACCGTAACATTAAGCATTCATTGTTGTTTGGTATACAGAATGAACCGATTTAGGGTTTGAATTGTTGTATTTTACTATTTCTAGGGTTACAAAATAAGGTGTTTATATAGAACACCATTTTATACATTTACCCCTACACTATGACATATTGTTTACTTTCCGACACTCCCTCTCAAGTTGAGTAGTGGGATCACCAATACTTAACTTGCTCAAACAGCTACTAAAGGCATTTCCGTTGACGGCTTTTGTGAGTATATCTGCGAGTTGATCTTTTGACGAAACATACGGGAGTTCTATGATTCTTTTTTTTTAAACTTTTCTTTGATGAAATTTCGATCTACCTCTACGTGTTTTGTTCGATCATGTTGAACTGGGTTTTCTGAGATTTGTATTGGAGCTGTATTGTCACACATAACTTTACTAGGAGCCTTTTGGGAAAAACCAATGTCTTCTAGCAGCTTCCTGATCCAAAGAACTTCGCTTAACCCTCGAGCTATACCTCTAAATTCCACTTCTGCACTCGACAGAGCGACTACCTTCTGTTTCTTACTCCTCCAGGTAACGAGGTTTCCACCCACCAAAGAAAAATATCCTGATGTTGACCTTCGGCTTCCCTTATCTCCTGCCCAGTCTGCGTCAGTATAGAGCTCAACATTTAAATGTCCATTTGTTTTGAACAATACTCCATGGCCTGGAGTTCCCTTGAGATATCTTAAAATTCTCTGAGCAGCTTCCATGTGAGCAACTTGAGGTTGATGCATGAACTGACTCACCACTCCAATAGCATAAGCTATATCAGTGCGAGTGTGAGAGAGATAAATTAACTTGCCCACGAGCCGTTAATACCTTTCTTTGTCTGCAAGTTCTCCATTGAGTTCCATGTGAAGATTGTGGTTCACCACCATTGGAGTATCTGCTGGTTTACAATCAATCAACCCAGTTTCTGCTAGAAGATCAAGGACATACTTCTTTTGGCAGATGAAAATCCCCCGTTTAGACCTTAGAACTTCTATCCCGAGGAAATACTTGAGATTCCCAAGGTCTTTCATTTCAAACTTTGAAAACAGATTTCTTTTCAGCCGTGCTATTTCTTCTATATCATCTCCGGTAATAATCATGTCGTCTACATATATGATCAAGCAAGTTACAAGGCCGTTTCTTCTCTTGAGGAACAAAGTATGATCAACGTTACTTTTGTGATACCCATACTCTTTCATGGCCAAAGTGAACTTTCCAAACCATGCCCGAGGAGACTGCTTTAGCCCATAAAGGGACTTTTTCAACCGACAAACTTCCCCTTCTTTAAAACCCCCTGAATAGCCTGGAGGTGCTTCCATGTAGACTTCTTCTGTTAGGTCTCCATGGAGAAAGGCGTTTGTAACATCAAACTGGTGAAGAGGCCACTCCTTATTGGCTGATACGGAGAAGAGAACTCTGATGGTATCCATTTTTGCAACCGGAGAAAATGTCTCAGAGTAATCGATCCCATACGTCTGAGTGTAACCCTTGGCTACAAGCCGAGCTTTGTATCGCCCAATGGAACCATCTGGTTTATATTTGATTGAATATACCCATCGGCATCCAACTGTTTTTTTCCTTTAGGAAGAATGTACTTCTCCCATGTGTTGTTTTTCATAAGAGCACACATCTCCACTTCCATTGCTTCTTCCCAGTTCTTCTTACCTTGAGCTTCCTTTACGGAATTAGGTATTTGTTCAGAGTATAGTGAAGTAACAAATGTCTTCGCACTGTTAGATAAGTTCCCGTTGACCATATTAGTGACATGATACCTTGAATTTCTGGTTTCCCTCTCTGGGGAGTACCATTTTGGAGGAACCCCTCTATTGGCTCTAGGATGAAGAGAGTATCTTCTGATTGTCTCTGCTGCAACTGGTGGTTCAACATGTTCAACTACTGGTTCAATTTCAACCTGTTCAACATTTGGTTCAACCTGTTCTGTAGGCTTTGTTGTTGTCTCATAGTTACAAGACGGCACATGACATTCAGGGTTCTCAGTATTTCTTACCTCAGGTATCACGTTGGATGGACTTTCTTCAGTGGTACTGTGCTCCGCAGATTGTGTGGCTGTGTTTGAAGGACTCACAGTACTGTGAGGATTTTCTGTTGTTACTTCTTCAGATGAGGGAAGTTGGGTTAGCCAACTCAGAGGGTCTATACATTCATTCTCCCCCTGACCACTGAGTTGGGTGTCTTAAAAGCATTTTGTTTCAAGAAAGTCAACGTTCATTGTGGTGAACATTTGATGAGTTTTTGGATTATAACACCGATAACCTATTTGGTCGATCCCATAGCCGACAAACACACATTTCTCAGCACATGGGCCGAGCTTGTTTCGGTTGACTTTGGGTATGTGAACAAATGCGGTACACCCGAAGATTCGAGGTTCAAGTGTAAGAGGATGGGGAATACTGGCAGACTTAGACAGACAATCTAAGGGAGTCTTAAATTTAAGAGCTTTTATGGGAAGCCGATTCAGGAGATACATGGAGGTTGCAACTGCCTCCGGCCAGAAAGATTTAGGAACCTGAGATTCGATCAAAAGGGCTCGAGTCATTTCAAGAATAATACGGTTTTTCCGTTCGGAAACACCGTTTTGTTCGGGGGTATGAGAACAAGAGGTTTGATGAACTAATCCTTTGGTTTTAAAGAACTGTTTCATGGATGTATTGACAAATTCTCCCCCATTGTCGGATCGAAGGATTTGGATTTGAGTTCGGAATTGAGTTTGAATCATAGTATAAAACGTGATAAATTTTTCGTAAACTTCGGCTTTGTTTTTTAAAAAATATACCCATGTCATGCGAGTGCAATCATCCACGAATAGTATAAAGTACCGAAGACCCTGCCCCCCATTACAGGAGCAGGACCCCACACATCAGAATGGATTAGTGAAAAGGGTGAAGCAACTTTGGTATTGCTAGGTTTAAATGGTTGTCGATGGCTTTTAGTACGAAGACAGGTTTCACAATCTATTTTTCCATTTGAAGGGAAGAGTTTTGGAAACAAAAGGTGCGAATAACCATGGGATGGGTGTCCCAAACGTCTATGACATAGCCAGGCTTCCCGGTTTTCAGTTCCATGAGCCAACATCACAATACCCTGTTGAGCCACTTCATCCACATAGTACAATCCGTGGCGCTCTGTACCACGTCCAATAATCACACCCGTCCTGATATCCTGTAGGATGCAGAAAGTAGGGTGCATTAGTACTGTGCAATTCAATTCTTTGGAAATATGACTAATTGAGAGCAATTTGTGTGATAATGACGGAATATAGAGGCAATTTGATAATTTCATAGTTGGTCAAATTTCAATTACTCCTCCTCCTTTCACTTGCATCGTTCCGTTGTTTGCTGTATGTATCTGAGTTTTTTGAGGTTGGGTCATTGAACATAAGTCTAATGGCTCAAACGTCATGGTGTCGGTGGCAACAGAATCAAATATCCAAGAACTGTTTTTTTCATGATTAATCGTCATATCCACTTTCCTGACACGACTGTGACAGATATGTTTTTTTTCTTTTCCTTTTTTTAACGTTGTCCCGGCACTGCTATTAAGCAACCAACTGAACCGGCGTATTTATCAACTACGCTGGATACTTGAACTCGCGTTCAAGATTTTCGTTCGGAATACCGTCGCTAGGTAGTGAAGTTATCTTACCGGCGGATTTATGCACCGTAGTTGTTGGAAAATAGAGGAGTGACCAGATACTACACTTGATCTTAGCCAAATACCTAGCGTATTTATCAAATACGCAAAGTGTCGGTGGGTTTTTGTTTTTTACGGCTGAAAAAAAGGTTGAAGAAAGGGTTTACTGACAAGGTTGACAATTGAATCAATGTCGGTGGAGGCACCTTTTTTACAAATAATATCAATTCTCCAAGCAATTTCCAAATAATATTTATCAGACGGCAGCACCTTTTTTGATGGAAATTTCAAACAAAGGAAAAGGATAATAAACAAACGAAAATTTTCAAACAAAAGAAAAGGATAATAAACAAACGACGGCAGGGTTTAAAGCGGCGGCGGCAACGGAACTGTGATTGATTCGCCGGAACTGATTTCTGGTATTTTTCGAGTTTGATTTTGTTTTCGGGTTTCTCTGGTTGGGGATTGGTTGTAGATGATGAGCAGAGTGTTCAAGAATCAGAAACACTGCTCTGATACCATGTTGTTTGGTACAGAGAATGAACCGATTTAGGGTTTGAATTGTATTGAATTGTTGTATTGTACTATTTCTAGGGTTACAGAATAAGGTGTTTAGATAGAACACCATTTTATACATTTACCCCTACACTATGACATATTGTTTACTTTCAGACATGCATAACTTTTACCTTGGCAATGTATTTATAGTTGAAACACGACTTGGTCAACTAGAAACATAAAGAAAAACCCTAATTACCCCTTAAACCCTAAAACCCCACATGTTACTAGAGTTACACGAGTAAACCCACCAAGTGTAAGGCCTCAAGAAATTATATGCCGGACAAACTCCACCGCCTACCACTGGTTGCAGTTGCCACCACTATGTTGGACTGAAGGTGGTGGATGCTTGATGACGGTCGGTGTGGGGATTGTTGGAATATAAATGGCAGCATCATCAACATCAGTACATTTAGGTACAAACTTATTAATTATATGTTATCTATTATATCTATAATATGAATATTATAACTTAGTTATAGGTTAGTTTGTTATATTATTTATGGCGGTTGTATAATTGCTTTTCCCAAGAAAAGTCAAACGGTTACAAGATTAACCGCTAAATCTTGTAATTCAAAGTGATGGTCTTAATTCAAAGTTGGAATTTGCTGCTGGTTCAAATATATAAATCAAAGAGTCGAATCTGCAAGTTTCCGAGATCAAATTAAAAATAGGATTAGGAGTCTTCAATTAATTTCAGTGCTCGTGTAATTTGTATGTGCTTGGCTACCTATTTAACACAAATGAAATACTTCAAATAGAAATAGATTGCAGTTTGATCATTGCACACATTTATACTACTTAGACACTGACGGTGTTAGGCTACTCAAGTCTTAACTGTGTACTATTGAATAATAGAACCGATTTGCATAAATCAAACCATATGAGCACTTGGATAATCTCTAATAATAATGTAGTCACTAGCAGAACGAACGATGGTACAATCAAAACATTCGAACTAGGCATGTCAATCGATGGATATGGATTGGATCATGATCCGATCCATTAATGATTCAACTTAAATGGATCATGATCCGATCCATGATCCAACATAATGGATCATGATCCGATCCATATCCAAGTAATTTTAAATGGATGGATCACTATCCGGATCGATCCATACAAAATATAATAAAATCTCTAAAAATTAAAAAAAAATATCACAAAAAACAAAAAAAAATTGTAAAAAATCTACAAAAATTAAAAAAAATTAAAAAAAAATCGCAAAATTATAAAAAAAAAATAAAAAAAAATTCTAAAAAATCAAAAAATAAATAAAAAAAATTCTAAAAAACCAATCATTCTACTTCGATTCAAACTAGACTAAAGGAGGAGAATAGAAAACAATGATTAACTGATGAAAGCAGAAAGTGTGCGTTGACTCGGTTTGGTTCATAGTTACCTAAATCGCTAGGGTACCCACGATCCACGTATTGGATCGTGGTGTACCCAATCGCAATTCGCTACAGATCCGGAACGTCCTGGTACGACGATCCAAATTGATTAGGTCCGGCGATCCGAGTTGCTCAGGCACGGCGTTCTAGGATGATAAGGTTCGGCACTCTGGAATGATAAGGTTCGGCGTTCCATATGCAAATTTCGGCGACGAATTCCGATGCCCGAGTTGTTTTCAGCCGGAAACCAGGACGAAAGGGAAGAAGGAGACAGAACCAGGAAGAAGGGGAAGAAACGGCTGCTGTAGGTGTTTCAGGGTTTTTAGGGTTTAACTAAGTTTAGTTATTTCAACATTTAACCCCTTTATTTTTACTAGTTTACATTTGAACCCTAAAACTTGTAGTTTTTTACATAAAAGTAAGTAGTTTGTGTATTTAAACATTTAACCCCCTCTATCTTCACTAGTTTACATTATGTTTGGTAATTTGAATTTTGGAATTTGGTAATTTCTGTTTTAATATGTGAACACTGAACCGGACTCCATGGTACACTGTACCGGTTCATACCGAAATGAACCTACCCCCTCCGTACCGAAAACATCACCTCTAGCGAATCGCGTACCCGAACCACGTACCCGTACCGGAGCGAACCACGAATTAGGTAACTATGGTTTGGTTAAACACCGGTTTGGGCAAAAAAAAAACGGTTTTTAACCGGTTTCGGTGTTAAACGAGTTCCATAGATCAAGAATATTAACCAGTCTACAAACCAACGGTTTGGTTAAAAAACCGGTTTCAGTCTAAAACCGGTTTTTTTGTACACCTCTAATGACAACAACGTAAAAAAAACATTTGTAAACCAAGATACGAATCAGTAACACATAGGACAGTTGAGTTACTCTTACCGATAACAATACTGACATAACTTCCCACACTTTTTAACAAATCTAACGCCAAAAACTTCTCAGAAATTAACAAAAGATAATCAAACAGAACTGCTTCTGATTGCAAATAATCTAATCGATATTAAATTTAAATCTATGTTCCTAGATCAGATACAAGATGCCAATCGAAAGCAAATGTAAGTAATCATAGCAGCAGCTAATTCCAAAACAACCTGTTTCAACGTTTCCATAACAGAAGCAAGCTCGCACAGCACAAACGATAATCTAACCGAACAACTTCCGATTTCAACTAACAATCAAACTACAGCTCTGTTCCTAGATCAGATACTAGATGGCCTAGACCTGGCAAAAATAACTTCCTGGGTTTTTAAATTTGTTCTTTAATTTCTTCTACAATCATCCTTTTTTTTTAAATTCGTTCTTTAATTTCTTGACTGTTCTCCAATCAATTGTTCTTGGCATTCAATGATTCGATTTTGATATGGTTCTTCATATAATTCATATATTTTGATTTTTTTTAAAAAGCATTGTTTTTTGTTTATTTTTTTAACACCAAGTGTTCCATAAACTTGATCAGTTTTGTAAAAAAACAACCTACTGAGCCGTGGTGATAATATCATTTATGTTGCATTTATAGTCACAGTACAAAAGTAATCAAATGATGCGGGTAAATTGGCTATGAAATGCGGTTTTAGACCCGCATCTTATGGCATAGCATCTTATGGCATAGCATCTTATGGTTATAGGCCAAAAGATGCGGGTCCAGAAGATGGTGTTCTAGACCCGCATCTTTTGACAACTTAAGCAAAAACTGCTTTTCCCAATATATCCAAGAGATGCGGTTCTAGAACCGCATCTCTTGGTGTCAAAGCTAAAAAATATATTTTTCTTTTATGGTTCAATTTTCAGGAAAATTTATTAAAAATATTTTCAGTAAATTCCTATTATAAACAAATTATCAAAAAATAAAAATAAAATATACAAAAAAGTAAATTATATTAAAACCAATATAAAATAACGCAAGAAGATAAATTACAAAGTTTTCAAATTAACACAAATTTACAAAAATTTCAAAGTAACACAACTCTGAAGATGAATGTGATGTACATTCCCGAACCAATGTCTTCATACTTGCAACCTAAACCGACCTCTTCCCTTCATTCTTGCAACCCGAACAGACCTCTTCCATCATACTTGGAACCAGAACCATAGAAATTACCTAACAAAACATAACGTTACATTAATAAAGTAAAGCTTAAAATGTATACGCAACTGTACATATGTATAATATGCAATCATTAAATTCAAATGTTAAATAGTAGAATTAATCATTAAGTGATTAGAATATGAGCTAACCTTGAGACGCCTTTACAGAGTTTACGTCCAGCCCCTGGGTTTGTTAACGAACATCCGAGTAGATGGAATACATTAATAACTACAAACAAAATTAAAACTCATATCCAATTCAAACTTGAAAAAATAAACAGAACCATAGTTGCATCTTTTCACATAAACACAAATCACATATTTTAATTAGTTGAACATATTCCTGTTCTTATATACTGACCTGGGTTTGAAGATGGGTTGAAGCACATATTGAACCACCCGCAACCGACGACTAAACAACTTCTGGCTTCTGATCACTAATGCAAATAATTAATGGTTATATATGAATAAATATATTACAGGGATTAAAGAAACACAAATAAGAACACATAAAATAACTTCTTGTTATTCCTCAAATTATCAATAATATGTTAAATCAATATACAGAGAGCATAGTGCATTAAGTGTGAAATAAAAGACCATATGAAATTTAATTATGACTTAATTATTTAAGGGTTTCTTTATATATTACATATCATATTTCAAAGAAAACAAAACCTCAGAAAAACAAATCATTGAATACTTCGATTAACACGATTAATTTGTTTAACCCGTTTTTTTCTAAACGTGCTAAAGCGTAGGCGGGTGGTGAGTGATAACCAAGTTGTAAATGTGCTAATTGAGTTGATGAGTTGTATAAAAATGGAATAAGTTTTATACCACTCGTAGTGGGGGTTTTCGGCATTTTCCCAAAAAGAGCCCAACAACGCCGCCTGACCCCCCCGGGGTGTTTCTTTTTTTTTTTTTTTGAAAAACTGGAGGAGCGTGCTTTTTTAAACATCTTCTTTTTTTTTGCCAATAGCATTTTTTTGATTTTTTTATTTAATTCTATTACCCCCCTTTTAATATAAGGCCCACATCCCCACTACACCCCTTTTAACATAATGTCCTACAATGCTCACATGCTGACTGAACCCCCACTTGACGCAAAATGCCCAAGGGTCTTTTATAAAACTAGGGGATCGAAAACGTCTATACCCAAAAAATTCTATACGAAAACTACATACTTTCTTCTACTGAGCGAAAAGTTCGGAGGGTCGGCCGCTTCTTAAAAGCTTCGCCCATGCCTGATGTGCCATCTTTCACAACCTTAATGAAACACAAATCAATGCCTAAATAATAACATAAACAAATAAAAGCATTTAAATGGAGAAAAAATGCAAGCTAACAGGTCCTAGTGATAAGCAATACATCAAACAATTGGTCAGCATGTTGTTCGTAAAAAATAATTTCTCTACATAGTAGTTGAACTCCTATTATACGGATAGAAAGAAGTAAAGAACAATGAAATAAATAAAACCACTTACAAGATCGTAAGTACCATTTTTCAACTTAACTTTTGGTTGAATTTTGGATGAGAAGACGAGATAATCGACTAGAAACAACAGAGAATAAGACACATTGAAGGAGGAGAAGAAGTAAATGGCGAGAAGAACAAGGGGTAGCAGTTGAAGTCTGGAAGGGAAATTAAATTGGGGGGAATCTTAAAAAATTAGGAGGGAACAAAAGGGTGGGAGTATCAAAATTTTTGAATCCGTTCAAATAAAAAATCAAATTTTTTGGGTAAGATATTAAAATTATTTGTAGAAAATAATTGTTAGTTATAAAACATATATAAAATGAGAATAAAATTATACTATATTTAACCTTATATATATATATATATATATAATATGAGTTAACTGCCATTTTCGTCCCTTTGGTTTGGTCACTTTGGCCATTTCAGTCCATTTTTAAAAAATGCACCATTTTCCTCCCCGACGTTCTGGAAATGTGCCATTTCAGTCCAAAAATCATAACCCAGTTAAGTCGGTTTGTAAATAAGGACTGACTGTGTAAATTTGTTAATAAAATGACCATTTAAGTAAAATGTATAAATACTTATATAAATAAGGACTGATTGCGCCATTTTCCTCTCCACCACCTGCATCACCAGTTCCCACCACCGCCACCACAGCCACTGCCACCACCACCACTCCGATCTGCCACCAACATCTCATACCACCATCTCCACCTCGTTCAGAACTAACACACCACCACCACCACCACACCTGCCGCCTCCCTTTCTCTCCCTACTCTATATAAAAACACCACCACCACTAGCCCTGGCCGCCATCAACATCTCAGGCCACCGTCACCGCCTCGTTCACCACCGTCACCATCCAATCCATAACCACCGTCCCACCACATTACCCTTTGTCTCCCTACTCTCTCTCTCTCTCTCTCTCTCTAACTCCAGTAACAACAACATCTCAGACAACCATCACCAATTCACCACCCTCATTCACCACAGTCAACATCCCATCCATAACCACCATCGCCATCACCAAAACAGCCAAACAAACCTAACACCTAAAACATTTCATTTCACACAGACATTTCATCAAACACCTTACCTGCATACTCACCACCACCGCCGGAACCGGAGCTCCGGTGGTCACCACCGCCGCCGCCGGAACCACCACCATCAACGTCATCATCGTCATCATCTGTTATCATCATCATCGATCAGCATCACCGCGATCTTCATCATCATCATCAGACCTTCATCCTCAGACCATCATCATCAGACCTTCATCATCAGACCTTCATCATCGACCTTCATCATCATCATCGCGATCTTCATCATCATCATCATCATCAGACCTTCATCACCACTGCCGCCGCCGGTTCTCTCTCCCGCCTCCTTCTCTCTCTCTCTCTCGTCGTTATCTCTCTCTCTCCTACTTTCTCCCTCTCTCGTCTGATCTGTGAGATGTGGAGGGGTGTGTGGTTAGTTTGGTTTGTGGGGGTGTGGGGTGTCGGAAAGATGGCCGGATTTACTCCGGTCACCGGAGTAGAGAGGTAAAGGTGATGGTGGTGGTGAGTGCAAAGCATATAGAGAGAGAGTGTGTGTATACATTATATATATATATATATATATATTATATATATAATTATATTAATATTGTAGGTCCCTCGGAGGTTGGGGTTTAACCTATTCCTTGCTATATCTAACACACTAGCGAGTGCGGAATCCAAGCTAGCATGCAAACCGGGAAGAAACAAGCACAAACACAAGACACACAATATTCACCGATTAACACCACTTGTATTAAACGCATGAAAGGTTCGGTTACAAGCTCAATGTTTACAAATCTGTTTTGCAAACTCTCTAAGTGTGTGTGTTTTGACAGAATGCTCTCACACTTTCTGAAGTGTAAGTGTCTAACAAATGAAGCTCTATCTCAATGAACACAACACATGGGTATATATACCCGAACACAGCAGGTCTGTGTCGAAGGATCAGATAGACGATCGAAGGATCATCTATCGACCAGAAACAGCTCGAATGATCAACATGTACCTCGAAGGATGGCATCTTTCGAGGTCCATCAATCGAAGGCTTATCTTTCGAGATCATCGAAGGATATAAGCAATCCTTCGATGATACATCCTTCGACCCAGCCATCTTTCAAACATAATTTCTAACTGTTTGGCCAAGTCAAACCGGAGGATGGTTGACTTGGTCAAACTTACAGGACTAACGAAGACATCGTTCGGTATCGTTACAAAATACAGATAAAGTACAGACACAAGTGCACCAACAAACTCCCCCTTGGCTGTAGCTTTGTCTGGCTGTAGCTCTGTCTTTATCTTTATAACTTTGTCTCGATCTTTGTGTCTTCAACGTTGATGTCCTTTCATGTCTTCAATGTCGGAGGATCTTTAAAGTCTTCACGTCTTGAAAGCAGAAAGTGTATCAACAAACTCCCCGTTTCATGTAGGAAGTGTGTTGACAAACTCCCCCTTAACATAAGCTCCCCCTTGAGTTATGCTCGTGAAATACTTGTTTGTTATGAAGTGAGATCCTTGTGGTATTGATGATGGTCAGCGGCAACTCGATCATCTTCATCTCTTGAGTGCCTTCACGTCGTGTCTTCATTCCGAGGCTTTGTCATCGACCATGTTCTCCTTGCCTTTAGAATCTGCACATGCAAGAAATCTAAACGCGTAATGAGAACAACAGCTTGGAATATCATAAGCAAACGACACACATGTGACCATTGTTCAATCAAACACCGTCCGACAGTTTGAAAGTTCAATAAAATTTATCAATTTCAGGTTTTTAACTTTCAAAACTTGCAAATTTCGACCGTTTATGAAGATTTAGTCGTTTCGGTTTTCGTTCAGGTTTCAGGTAACGAAGACTCGAGCTCCAACATCGTACGATCGAAAATAAACTAGAAATAAAATCTTTTTGGCTTTTTGAATATTTCAAAATTTAAAGACTGAAAGCAGTAAATAAATATATACAGACATTCTTTTTGCGAGTTTCGAGGGTAAGAGAATCATATCAGTGTACGGTCATGCCAAAACGTTCTTGTTGTTCTTTTAGTTAACATTAAGATAAGCATCCTATAAAGATTATCGGTATTGTTGTCCACATAAACTCAACTTATCATTTGTAATCATGGCGAGGGGATACGTTAAGGTATGATTTATACTTACCGACCGGTGTTCATCCACATCACGACACATTCCCGTATCAAGGGATGCACGAGGGTTCATCTTACCGGTGAGTATACCGATTATCATCTGTTTGACCGTATATGATGTGAGATTCTCACTTATTTTGATTGAAAACAAGCCCTATGTGATAGAATCACTTATTGATGAGGAACTTGATTTTCGATGCATGAGGGCACAGGAGCAAGTCCGTGAACAGGTCAGTACTTTCGTACAGCAGAGAGACGAACTTGACTCCCGGAAAGAATTTGTGATATATTATCACTTATTTGTTTGGACATGTGATTGTTTATCACTTATTGAGGTCGTATGCAATATGTACACGTATGTATGGTATCATGGAAGATCTAGACTTGCGTCCCCGTTATTTTTCGGTAAAAGATACAACCATGATACCCAGATGATAAGCAGCATAAAGACCGAATATCTCAGAACCTCGGCAATCTATCAAACGAAATTTCGGTACTAAGACCATATGCCAATAAATGGTTCCCACCCAGTCTTCAGTCGATTTAAGTTTATATCACCCTGCACACTTTAAAATGATTGTGAGCCTACCGATACATCTTATATAGAGCTGCTTATCGTTTTTCATTTAAGGTTTAAAGAGGTTTAGACAGACCACTGATGTACTATCATTTTCTCTTTTGCTCGCCAGGAAACTCATTTTTGTTTTTCTATTGTTTTTGCGTTTTTTAAATTTTTCAATGTTTTTGGATTTTCAAATTTTGGATTTACTCCCCCTAAAATCAATAAACTAAGACAAATTTAAAACACACAGGTATTTACAAAAATGATTTTCCGATGTTGGTTTACTCTTGCTTGACCTTAATGCCGTTTACCAATAATAAATAGTCAAATCTTGATTTGTCAAATGCTTTGGTAAGAAAAAAAAAAAAAAAAGAGGGTCGGCACGTTGGTCATCGGTGTGGACCATGGCAACATTGACGAGTTTCATATTGAAACAATCACGTGTGAGGTGATATTGAGATCAACGTGTCAGGTCAAAGAGTGTTGTATGAGATGATAAAAAAAAATTCATAAAGCAGCTTAAATATCGACAAGTATAGGAGAGATTAGAAATTCAAAACCGTATCCTGCAACTGCTTCGTGCATTGCAAGGAATCTGAGTGCTCTCCCAAACTGGATATCCACCCGGTGTGGACTTCAAAGTCGATTCTTTGTAGCTACTGAGAAGTCTCTTGACAGCAACAAGATCAAAAATCTCTGGGTCCGGCTGGTCTTCCACATTGCACCAGCGAAGGTCTTTATCTTTCTCTTGAGAAGTAGTGTGCGGTTGTCCAATCCACGCCAAGGCATCCGCACACCCGGTTTGCTTTGATCAACAAACATATTCTCTTCAATCACACCGTGGAGAAATGTACACTGCACGTTCATCTTGTTGGATTTGAACTTCAAAGGTGCTGCATGCGCGTACTTTTCATTTGAATCTATCATGTAGACCCGATCAAAAACCATAACGACCAAATTTTGGCACATTTTTCAATTGGTCGAATTTTTCAACTTCATTCCTTTTTCTACTTTCCTTTTCCCTCTCTCTCCATTAATGGCAACAACTCCTAAATATAATGATGTTCCGGAGTCTGGTGTCGCCAATCTTGTGCATGGACGCTCCACTATCAACAATCCTAAGACTATCAATAGTTCCTCCTGGAACATCCTGCACACTCATTCAGAGATTAGTTGGAGAGGGGGACCCAAGCCTTCACAGACTTGGGTCGTCCGTCATCATCGAGGATTGTAACATCCATTTCCCGATGATTCGGAATTGATGTAGCTCCCCCTGAATCATTTACCGATTTTGGTTTCCAAATCTGTTTTTGTTTTTCATGTTTATCATCCGATTTAATAGATTTTGTTTGGGAAACCTTCGGTTTTAACGCCTTTTCAACTTCTTTTCGTTGTTTCTTTTTCTGTTTCACTTCTCGTTGTTTAACAAGACGAGGGTCCTGTTTTGGTGAAACAGATCTTTTATGGTAATTGTTACCATGGGGGGCATCAACTTTTGCTTTCAACTTATGAAGATATGGACAATTTCGAATGATATGTCCAATTGTGCCACATTCAAAACATGATCTTCGTTCAACAAACCCCGAAGTATCATGTGGTCGTCTTGCCGATGATGAAGATGAACTTTGTGATCTCAAGGTACTAGGTTTCGAACAACTTGGTTCATTCCTTTTCATCACTGTTGCTTTCTTGACAAAATCTAAGTTAGATTGATTTTCAAACGTTGCAATTTTGTCCGTTCCCTTAGACTTCACAAAGTTCACATTCTTTTTCTTCTTCTGATTCGGCTTCCTTTGACCTTGAGTCGGTGCTTTTTCTTTTGGTTTGGTATGATTTTGCTGTTTTTGCACTGTTGGTAATTTTTGATTGCCATATTGTTTTCGAATTTCGGCCTTTGGAATCGGAGGACACTGTGTTACTGTAACATGTGATCCTGTCTTTCCCAGAAACTTACTTGTCGAATTTTCAAAAACTTTACTGATTAAGGATTGATTAACATTCTTAATAGGAAAATCTTTGTCAGAATAAATTTTATTATCACCAACAAGAGTGTACAGCAAATCCACACTCTCCGACTCTTTTGCAGATGTGGACTCGGTCGGAACAGTCTTAGCAGGTTTTGCGGGAGGATCACATAGAATATGATTCTCAAGAGGTATGTCCTCTTCTTTGATTACCGCATCAGACTTTTCCGAATCAGTATCATCAGAAGAATCAGTATCCTCAATCACAACTGGAGGATTCTGATTCGGTTCAGCAGAAGACACACATGTATCTGCTGACACATCCGAATCTGACGATACTTCCTTCTTGTATCCGAGTCCTGTTGCACATTCTGCTGCAAATTCCTTAACATCTAGAGGAACAGATGGCTCAAAGTGAGTTCTATATTCCTCATCAGGCATGGCATCATAATTGTTTCTCACGGGTGGTGGACATTTCTTATATCCAATGCATGTGACATCCCGTTTCTCTTTCTGAACATCAATGATGTGATCCAACACATAGCTAGAGCTTAAATAGCTGTCTAACTTGAGTCGGATCGCCTCACTTTCAGTTTTGACACAAGCCATTTCTTTTTGCATTATCTCAAGCCTACTGATGTAAAGGTTTATTTCCGTTTGTTTTCTTGAAACCATTTTTGTCAGTTCAGTTTTATCTTTCTTTAATGTTTCAATCATCGACTTAAACCCTTTTTCATGGTTTTCAAAAAACATGTTGGCTTCAGTGCATTTAGAAAGATCAACAGTCAATTTCTGATTATGAATGAATGTCACATCATATTTCTCTTGCACAGCCTCGTGTTTGCTTTGCAATTCACACCACCTATCATTCAAAGAAACATGTTTGTCTTGCAAATCAAACAAACTAGCTTGTACAGCATCATGTTTGCCTTGCAACTCAGACATGTTTGCTTCTAAATCAGCACATTTAACATGCAAACTATCACAGTTATCACAGCTATCAGAAGTGGGTTCATCGACACATACCTGACTTGACGAACTGTCGACATTAGCCATAAAGGCTGAATGGAGAGAAGACGAAGAATAAGCAGCTTGATCCACCAAAATAGATCTTCTTTGAGTTTCTGCTGCAGCTTCTCCCAATAGCTCATCAATATTAGCATCGACTGACGCACTTGATGTGTCATCCACATGATCATTGCCTGAAGTGGAGGATTCTTCATCTGAGCTTCCACTATAACCAGAAGAGTCTTCATCCTCAGAAGAGTCACTACCATTGGCGGAAGATTCTCCACCACTGGCGTGATTTAAATCCTTCACGATCTCAGCAAAACAAGCTGTTCCATCTGGAGCATCATTTCCCAACTGGATTGACCAATCACAGCCTTCATCTACTTGAACCACAAGTGCCTGGTTGGCATTTGATGGTCCTGCTTGAGTCTGGTTGTTGACAGGCACCAACGTATGAACATTGTTTCTGTTCTGGTTCTGTTGGTTGCCTTGACCTCTAAAAGGATTCTGGTTTCCATGTTGAGATGGCCTCGTACATTCACGCTTGAAATGACCACGTTCACCACAATTGAAGCATCTAACAGCTTGTTTATCAAACCCATACTTGGTGTCTTTCTTGCTTTCCAAGCTGGTTCTGCCCGTTCTTTCCATAAAATCCTTTGCTCGCCTAACAGCACTGGCAAAGGCCCACTTGATGTCCATCATTTCCATCTCCTCTTTATCTATCTGCTGATAGTCTTCTTGTGTCAGATTAATGTTGCCAATCTGACCTTCAACTAATCCACAGTATGCGCTCACCAAAGTGTTTAGCAGCTCCATGTGTTCCTTGGCTACTTCCACACTGACTTTAGAAAAGCTTGAGGTGTCGAGCCGTACTGTATTCGGCTTTGATTGTTGACCAGCAGATGATGTGCTTCCATAACACGCTTGCTGTTGAGGAGGAGGAAGTGGATTCCCATACATGTCTGTTGTAGGTCCGGTAGATTGAGCAGGTAATGGATTTCCAAACATATCAGTTGCTTCGGTAGATCGAACAGGTAAAGGATTTCCGAACATATCAGTTGCTCTGATAGTTCGTTGGCTTTGCTGTTGTGGTGCTGGTTGAGAAACTGGTTCAAGCGGATTTCCAAACATGTCTGTCTTTGGAGGGACTGGAACTTGGATGGTATTGCCAAACATGTCAGTGTGAGAAACAAACGCTGTTTGAAGTGGAGCATGTGAAGAAGGCTTTGTAGAAGTGCTAGAAGTTCCATAATACATTTCTGGATTTTGTGGCACTGGAACTCTTTTTGCCTTAAGAGTTTCTTCCTGATTCTTGTTTTCCAGGATTTGAACAAAGTCATTGTAGCTTGTCGTAGCTAGAGTGCCATTGTACTTCATGATTTCCAAGAAAGTATTCCATTGAGGTGGCAACGCATCTGCAAACTTTTTCACAATCTCTGCTTGAGGTGTAACGACCTCAAAGTTTGACAATTCAGTCAGCAAATGATTAAATCGACTTGCCAAATCTCCTAAAGATTCATTCTCCATACAAGTAAAACCATCAAATTCTTTCTTCAGCAGCTCCTTTCTCAATTGACGTGTCGCTTCATTTCCTACGCCCCTTGCCTTCAATGCATCCCATAACCTCTTCGTTGTCTTGTAACTCACAAACTGATGATAAATATCTTTACTTAACGCTTGAGTGAGTATGGCATAAGCCTTCTTTTCTAAATCATAAACCTTCTTCTGATCTTCTGTAAGATCTGCAAACGTAGCAGCAGATGATGCAGCAACCTCTATTGTTTGATCGAAATCTGTGATGAACCGCAACCACAACTCTGTATTTTGACCAAGAACATATGTATGAAATATGTCAATCCATCCTGGATATTCATATAAGTGCATCAACTTCGGAGGCCGATTCAAACTTCCCGTTTCACTCTCACTTAAGAGAATGCTTTGAATACTAGGAGTTTGATTTGATACGAAAGCCCATTGACCAGTATTAGCTTGAGAAGACACTGGTGCGGGAGACGGAGTACCAAAATACATATCAGAATTCACCGCCGGTCTATTCCATCTTGGATTCATTTTTTATCAATAATAATGATATTATAACACCAGCTGAAGGATCTGTTCGAAGGATCTGAGATCGAAAGACAAGCAAAAAACACAAACTTGTTAAGGTTAAACAAACTAGGATCGAAAGATCAACACCTGTTCGAAGGATCAACAGTGTTCGAAAGATCACTGTTGAGTTTCGAACAATGATTTCGAAAGACTCTCCAATCGAAGGATCCTTGTCTTTCGAAAAAGAACTGTTGACCGAAAGATGAATGTTTCGAAAAGATTCCTTGAATCGAAGGATGCTCGAAAGATGATAATCTGTCGAACCTCCTTTGATCGAAAGATGATCTTTCGACCTCGAAGGATGTCTTTCGAACGATTCTGACACAGTTGACAAATGAGTGACAGGTTGGTGAAAAGTTGATGGGTTGGTGAAGAAACTTTCGGCAGAAGGCAGAAGGTATGGTCAGACCATATCTTCTGCATGCAGAACAGTTTTTGAATAATAAAATATTACGAAAAACCAAGGTTCAACCCAGAAACCGGTACCGGAGTAAGCCGGAATCTTGGTCGGAGATCACCAAACACCTTAAAAAACAAGTTTTCAAGTTACCCAAGCCTTCCCATAACATACCCGACAGTTTAGAACCGTTTTAACGTCAAGAAACAGCGAGAAAATCAGTAAAAACGGGAGCTAAAGCAAGTGAGTTTTTGTCCAAAAACACTCCAAAGCTTGTATAAAACCCGGTTTTTAACAAGGAAAAGAGCCACGGCTCTGATACCACTTGTAGGTCCCTCGGAGGTTGAGGTTTAACCTATTCCTTGCTATATCTAACACACTAGCGAGTGCGGAATCCAAGCTAGCATGCAAACCGGGAAGAAACAAGCACAAACACAAGACACACAATATTCACCGATTAACACCACTTGTATTAAACGCATGAAAGGTTCGGTTACAAGCTCAATGTTTACAAATCTGTTTTGCAAACTCTCTAAGTGTGTGTGTTTTGACAGAATGCTCTCACACTTTCTGAAGTGTAAGTGTCTAACAAATGAAGCTCTATCTCAATGAACACAACACATGGGTATATATACCCGAACACAGCAGGTCTGTGTCGAAGGATCAGATAGACGATCGAAGGATCATCTATCGACCAGAAACAGCTCGAATGATCAACATGTACCTCGAAGGATGGCATCTTTCGAGGTCCATCAATCGAAGGCTTATCTTTCGAGATCATCGAAGGATATAAGCAATCCTTCGATGATACATCCTTCGACCCAGCCATCTTTCAAACATAATTTCTAACTGTTTGGCCAAGTCAAACCGGAGGATGGTTGACTTGGTCAAACTTACAGGACTAACGAAGACATCGTTCGGTATCGTTACAAAATACAGATAAAGTACAGACACAAGTGCACCAACAAATATTTATACATTTTACTTAAATGGTCCTTTATGTTACAAATTTATACAATCAGTCCTTATTTACAAACCGACTTAACTGGGTTATGATTTTTGGACTGAAATGGCACCTTTCCAGAACGTCGGGGAGGAAAATGGCGCATTTTTGAAAAATGGACTGAAATGGCCAAAGTGACCAAACCACAGGGAAGAAAATGGCAGTTAACTATATATATATATATATATATAGAAAAAGTATATCGTACATTACGGCTTAACGTACTTCATGTACAACAACGTGCGTGATTCGTTCTATAACATGCGTGATTAATGTTTTCAATATGCGTGATTATTGTGTTTCAACATGCGTGATTTTGGATTTTTGAGTTATAACGTGCGTGATTTTAAAATGAAGGTGCGTAATTACCTGTCGTACGTGATGTACGTTAAGCCGTAATGTACGTTAACATTCATCTATAGAAAATGGAATATGAACCATAGTTGACCATATAGGCCCATTAACCATCATAGTGGTCAATTGATCATCCTAAACGCCCTTCATTGACAAAAATGGAGCAAAATAACCCTAGTTGACCTATCAATCACCCTAATGGACCATTAATTATCCTAAACGATCTTCATTGACAAAAATGTTTCACGAACAACCTTAGTTGACCATCATCGCTATATTTTTAAACAACATACATGTGATTATCGCTATATGTTTAAACTTTTTTATATTAATCATTAAAGGATACATCGATACACACATATATAAATACACTAACACATACATGGTACATCCGTGGCAGATCTAGCCCAAAAATCCAGTGGTATCCCATTTTTTTGGGATAAGGGGTATCCTTTGTATAAAACCGAAAAAAATTCACACTACGTAGATGGAGTCGAGGGGTATTTTTACACTACGAAGATGGAATTGAGGGGTAGCACGGGCAACCCCGACTTGTAACTACCTCTGCCCCTGTAGTACATATAAATAAATAAGTACGTACCTGTATACACAATAAATCAATAAATAAAAAAAAACATTTTTCTGTAATCATAAAAAAAATTGTTTATCATAAGAAATTTATTTATTTCTTATTGTTAATACTATATTTGAAAACCTTTTGTATATATATTTTGTTATTTAGTATCGTTAACAATACCAAAGGTGTTAGCTTAGTAAGGAACAATCTCTTGTCCTCCTGTACGTTCTTCTTCATTGAATCCTTTCTCGAATCTCCAATCTTGAATCCCTTGAACTTCAACAGCCTTTTTTTTCTCTTATCTTCTCTTGTTTTGTCCAATACTTAGGGTTTCTATGACATCTCTATCTTTATATACTGCTCGTTTGTAAGTTGGGCTGTTTACGACCCGTATACCCGAACTCAAGTCACAACCCGTTAATAAGGGAAAGTTGTTGTTATTAATCTAGGGTTTCCACATAGTACGTCGGGGTCTTTACCTGGGACTCACGACTCTTACTCACTCTCTAGGATCACAGCCCGTAAACAACAGCCTTGGGCCTGCCTTCTACACATCTTCAGTGATATTCAGTTCTAACCCATAAATCCTTTCTCTCACTTAGGAACCTGTAAAATACTCTTAAAGAAACATTTAAGCAATTTCAATCACTATTTACAACAAACAACTATCCTAATGGACCATTGATCATCCTTAATGTCCTTCATTAACAAAAATGGAGCATAAACAACCATACTTTACCGCCAGTGTCATTCACTACTTGACCTATCAATCATCCTAATGGACCATTGATCATCTTTAACGCTTTTCATTGACAAAAATGGAGCATGAATGGCCCTAGTTGACCACCATTGTCCATAGTCCTAATAGACCATTGATCATCCTAAACAACCTTCATTGACAAAAATGTTTTACGAACAACCTTAATTAACCATCATCGTTATATGTTTAAACAACATGCAGATGATCATCGCAATATGTTTAAACCTTTTTTATATTAATCATTAAAGGATACGTCGATACGTACACATATAAATACACTAACACATACATAGTACATATTAATAAATAAGTACTTACCTATATACACAATAAATCAATTAATAAAAAATAATTATTTGTAATCAACAAAAGAATTATTTATTTCTTATTGTTAATACTATATATGAAAACGTTTTTTATATATATTTTCTTATTTAGTATCATTAATAAAAAAAAAATCAATTATACATATACAAGTAGTATCTACTTATCTTTTATTATTAGTTTTTTTATTAGTCAATAGTAGTATTTACTTAATACTTGTTTATTATTATTATTATTATTATTATTATTATTATTATTATTATTATTGTATCAAGAGATGTGGTTTTTGAACCGCATCTTTTGGCTCTTGATTTTTTTTAAAACACTCATAAGATGCGGTTACACAAGAACTGCATCTTTTGGCTAATGTTTTTTTCAAAACATACATAAGATGCGGTTTAGAGAGGGGAACCGCATCTTTTGAAAACCCCCATAGCCTCTTTTGATCATTTTTGTACTAGTGAGTGGAAATCTGATTATTGGTGCAAAGATGTTAGCATGAAGAGAAGATTGATATACTGTTGTTACAATCTTTTTCTTAAAATAAAAAAAACTTTCTAAACCGACCCGGTACGACCCGAACCCCTTCGGACCCAAACCAAAGGCTTATCGAGTGCCTAGCTTAAAAAAGCCCTCGTTTTTTAAGCGCCTAGGCTTTTGGCACCTTGAGTGCGCCTTAGATTTTTAACAACATAGATATACCCGACTTTTAATCTTCTTCTCAAGTCAATGTCTACACTCTATTTATGGTTGACTAGGGTGCAAACGAGCCGAGCGGCTCGCGAGCTACTCGAGATCGACTCGAGAAAAAGCTCGAAACGAGCTGAGCCTTATCGAACCCGAGCCGAGCTTGAGCCTAAAATAAAGCTCGTTTGTTTATCAAGCCCGAGCTCGAGCTTCGCATGTGCCATCCGTCAAGTGCCGTCGGCAACAAATCTGAGCATCGCTGGAAACTGAAAGCTTCAGCCAAGGTCTCGTTCACCTCTCCATCGCGTAACAGTACCATTCCTCTCGTGCTTTTGTTTAATTGTTAATTTTGATTCGAGATCTAAGTGAATGTTACAGATGAATATTTTTTCCAATTTGAGTTGATCCATATTTAATTGCTTCCATTTACTAATCAATCCTAAGCCAATTTCATCTTAATCAAACTCAATAAAACCCTAAATCTAACAAACAACAGCAGAAATCACGATATCTGCGTTCAAAACACAACTAATCAATACACTTAACCAAACGCATAAAAATCAGTGAATCAACAGCTACCTCGAATGAAGGTTTCGTTCAATTTCATCTTAATCAAACTCAACAAAACCCTAAGTCTAACAAACAACGTCATAAATCATGATATCTACGTTCAAAACACAACTAATCACTGCAGTTAACCGAACGCATATAAAATCAGTGAATCAAGAGCTACGTCGAATGAAAGTTCAGTTCAATTCATGCAGAGGAAGAACGAGAACAGTGCGGGAGAGATCGGAACCAGGAGCTACCTCGAATGAAACTTTGGACTTTTGGGTTGATTTCAAATTTAGGGTTTGAGGCACGTGCACAGTCAAATATTCCAGGTAATGGATCGATCCGGATGAATCATGGATCGATCCATATAATTAATTGAATAAATGGATCGATCCATTGGATTAACTAATGGATTGTTGGATATTTTTTTATGATCCAATAAGTGATTTAAATGGATCAGATTGGATTAGATATGGATCAATATCCGATTCATTGCCAGGCCTAATTCGAACCGATTAGTATTAAGAAGATGATACCATACCCACACATGCGTCTGTGTAATCTCGGCACGTCACATTACCTTTTGGTCGACCAAAACTGTTTTTTGCCATTGGTTTCTTTCCTTTTTTTTTTAATTAAAAAACCCAAAAATCAGGTTGGTTTTCAACCATGCGATATCAATTAATAATGAGGCCCAATAGGTATAATCATAACCAAATAAATTAGCATGGCCCAATTAGTGTTGGTCAGAACCCCTTATGAACACGAACACAATGATAAACACAAACAATCAAATGAGTAACTATATGGAATGTGAAAGTATAAGTGATTCTGATGATTACAATTGAAATAAACAAACCCTATTTATACTAAACAAACAAGAGCGATGAATGGACATGTCTCTTCATGAACGGTTGTGTCTCTTAATCTTGTGGATGAGATTGAATATGAAGAGGTGTGTCATTTGTGAAAAGTCGCGTTCCTTTGTCTCGGTGTTGATGCCTACGATCGCGAACCGAAGGCATCCGTTAATTTAGTGTAGGTTACAATCTTTCCTTTCGTCGCATCTAGTCCTTGTACTTCATAACTACCTAATTACATAACTAAACTATCTAATAACTAATTACTAAACAACCCTCGTACTTTAGGATGTAAGGAATTAGAACTTCATTCACCCCCTAATCACGAACATCTTTGAGTTGTTGTAGGTCTTGAACTTGCTTGACTTGCAGTAGCATTGGTTCCTCTTCCAACGCAAGATGAGCCTCTTCGTCCTTCTCTTTTTCCTTATCTTTTCGCTTGCTACACTCGTATGCAAAGTAACCGAATTCACCGCTTTCGTAAATCTTGAACTCGCTCTTGTCTTTATTTCCTCGATCCATATTTCATCCACGTCCTCTTCCTCCTCTAAACGAACTTCGTCCACGTCCTCTACCTTGACTTTGATCGCCACGTGCTTTTCCATAACGCCAATTTCCGGAATGAGTGTCTGAACTTGCCAATAAGAGATTATTGTTCTACGGTTCGTTTTGACTCTTGAGGCATTCTTCAAATGTTGTAATCCTACCCACTGCTTCTTCAAATGTCATTTTATCTATTTTTGAATATTACTCGATGGATGCCACAATTGGTAGAAACTTCTTCGGAATAGAGATAAGTAATTTCCTTACAATCTTCTTATCTTTAATACTGAGGCTTTTAAACTTGGATTTTATACCACCCAACTTGCTTGTGAAACTACTTATTGTTTGGTTTTCTCGCATCTTTAAGGCATCTAATTCACTTCTCAAAGTTTGCAGACGCGCTTTCTGAACCATATCGGCTCTAAGATATCGAACTTTGATTGCATCCCAAACTTCCTTTGCACTTTCATATTACGCAACTTGCATTAGAATATCTCCCGGTAACGTTTGGAAGATCGTTGCTTTCGTTGTATGCGCCTTTTTCCCATCTACCCCTTCCTTTGAAACAACCGTATCCCAAAGACTATATGCCTTCAAGATCGTTTCCTTCAGAATTGCCCACTGAGTGTAATTCTATTCAATCAACTTTGGGCATTGAAGGGATATATTTCCTTGCTCACGGATTGACGTTGACGTGCTTTCTTTGTCGTCTTTTCCTGACATACTTCCTTTCTGATTTGCGTTCTTAGACTTTTTCTTTCTTATCTTCCTTACTTTACTTCAATTTTTCTTCTTGCTTGCACCACACAGGTTTTCAAGTTGCTCGTATCACACAAATTTTTGATTGCCACACAGGTCTTCTTTGTCACACAAGTCTTTCTTTCTTGCTTTGCCACACAGGTCTTGTCACCACGAAGGTTCTTGCACCACGAAGGATTTTCCACCATGAAGGTCTTGCACCACGAAGGTTATGTACCACGAAGGTTAATTTTCACCACAAAGGATTTGTACCACATAGGATTTCTCGAATTTCTAACTTGCTATTCGTTTTGAATTGCGTTTTTTTTTCTAAAACATACTTTATATTCCTTTTGAAAAACACATTTGTTTTTGAATTCCAAAAAAATGGCAAAATCGATTCTTACTTATATGATTTAATAGAAAAAATTGATTCTCCCTGATTTGATTTGAGATCTGAATTTCAAAAGAATTCAAACAAACGAAATCTTTGATTGCAATCAATTAATCAAACTGCAATTCAATTTTGAAACAAATACAAAACCTAAAAAAAATAAATTAGAGAGAACCTGGTTATGATGTTCCAATCGATTTCTTGTTCTTCTTCCCAGATTTGAAACATGTGCTCTGATACCACGGTTGGTCAGAACCCCTTACTAGCACGAACACAATGATAAACACAAACAATCAAATGAATAACTATATGAAATGTGAAAGTATAAGTGATTCTAATGATTGCAATTGAAATAAACAAACCCTATTTATACTAAACGAACAGGTGCGATGAATGGATATGTCTCTTCATGAACGGTTGTGTCTCTTGATCTTGTGGATGAGATTGAATATGAAGAGGTGTGTCTCCTATGAAAAGTCGCGTTCCTTTGTCTCTGTCTTGATGTCTGCGATCGCGAACTGATGTGTCTGTAGGAGAGGCATCCTTTCATTTAGTGTAGGTTACAATCTTTCCTTTTGTCGCATCTAGTCCTTGTACTTCATAACTACTGTAAGGTCCCTTCCCGGATGAGGTCAAACCTTATCCTTGTTATATTAACACACTAGCGAGTGCGGAATCCAAGCTAGCATGCAAACCGAGTTGAGACAAGTATAAACACAAAACACACAAGGTTCAACGATTAACACCACTTGTATTAATGCGTATGAAAGGTTCCGGTTACAAAGCACAAGGTTTACAAATGTATTCTGCAAACTCTCTAGTGTGTGTGTGTTCTTGACAGAATGCACTCCCTATCTCTCGAGTGTATCTTTCTGTCTCTTGTGTCTCTAAGTGCATCTCATGAAATGAACACAACACATGGGTATTTATACCCGACACAGCACCTATGGTCGAAGGATAAGGAAATCTGGTCGAAGGATCATCTATCGACCAGAAATTATACCGAAAGATCCATACATACCTCGAAGGATGATATCCTTCGAGGTCCATCTGTATCTATCGAATGACATTATCTTTCGAGGTCATCGAAGGATACAAACCATCCTTCGATGACATCCTTCGACACAAGCATGTTTCAATCAATGTGCTAACTGTTTGGCCAAGTCAAACCGGAGGATGGTTGACTTGGTCAAACTTACATCGAACGCACATAACAAACCTAACACAAGACATCGTTTTGTATCATGACACAATACAGACAAAGTACAGACACTAGTAGCTTTGTCTTGATCTTCGTGTCTTCGAGTCGAAACCAAGTCGACTTTAGCTGAGTTGAACCGAGCCGAGTCGTGTCCACAAAATATGTATCAACAAACTCCCCCTTGGACGCTACTCGTGAGGTTCAACTTCGATGTCTTCCACGTCGGAGGATCTTCAAAGTCTTCACGTGTTGTAAGTAGAAAGTGTATCAACAAACTCCCCCTTGTTGTTTAGGTAGTGTGTCAATAAACTCCCCCTTAGATTGAGCTCTCCATTGAGTCATGCTCGTGAATCTTTTGACTTGACAGTTCTTCAGATCCTTGTGGTGTTGATGAAGTGTCAGCGGCAACTTGACCATTTTATCCTTTGAGTGCCTCCACTTCGTGTCTTCATTCCAAAGCTTATCATCGAACATGTTCTCCTCGCCTTTAGCATCTGCACATGCAAGAAAGCTAAACGCATAATGAGAACAACCGTTTGGAATATAGTTAACATTTAAACAAATGACACATATGAGATCAAAACTCAATCAAACACCATCCGACAATATTTTGAAAGTTTAGAAAAATCTTCAATCTTAATCCTTTAACTTTCAAAACTTGTTAACTTCGACAGATTATGAAGATGCAATTGTTTTTCGGCTTACGATCAGGATTTTGGGTAGGATAGACTCGAGTTCCAACATCAGTCAATCAAAAATAAACTAGAAGCAAAATCTTTTTGGATTTTATAAAGTTTATATTAAAACACACCTAAAATCTTTTTGGAATTTTTCATTTGTAAAGACGAAAAACAATAAATAAATATACACAAGAATCATAAACTGAAAATAGTAAATAAATATCTACAGACATTCTTTTTGCGAGTTTCGAGGGTAAGAGAATCATATCAGTGTACGGTCATGCCAAAACGTTCTTTTTGTTCAATTAGTTAACATTAAGATAAGCATCCTATAACAATTATCGGTATTGTTGTCCACATAAGCTCAACTTATCATTTGTAATCATGGCGAGGGGATACGTTAATGTATGATTTATACTTACCGACCGGTGTTCATCCACATCACGACACATTCCCGTATCAAGGTATGCACGAGAGTTCATCTTACCGGTGAGTATACCGATTATCATCTGTTTGACCGTATATGATGTGAGATTCTCACTTATTTTGATTTGAAAAACAAGCCCTATGTGATAAAATCACTTATTGATGAGGAACTTGATTTTCGAATGCATGAGGGCACAGGAGCAAGTCCGTGAACAGGTCAGTACTTTCGTACAGCAGAGAGACGAACTTGACTCCCGGATAAATGTGATATTTTATCACTTATTTTTGAGGGACATGTGATTGTTTATCACTTATTGAGGTCGAATGCAATATGTACACGTATGTATAGTATCATGGAAGATCTAGACTTGCGTCCCCGTTATTTTTCGGTAAAAGATACAACCATGATACCCAGATGATAAGCAGCATAAAGACCGAATATCTCAGAACCTCGGCAATCTCTCAAACGAAATTTCGGTACCAAGACCATATGCCAATGAATGGTTCCCACCCAATCTTCAGTCGATTTAAGTTTATATCACCCTGCACACTTTAAAATGATTGTGAGCCTACCGATACATCTTATATAGAGCTGCTTATCGCTTTTTCATTTAAGGTTTAAAGAGGTTTAGACAGACCACTGATGTACCATCATTTTCTCTTTTTCTCGCCAGGAAACTCATTTTTGTTTTTCTATTGTTTTTGGGTTTTGAAATTTTTCACTGTTTTTGAATTTTTCAAATTTTTGGATTTACTCCCCCTAAAATCAACAAACTATGATAAAATTTAAAAACACAAAGGTAAAAAAACGATTTCCCGATGTTGGTTAACTCATGTTTTACCTCAATGCCGTTTACCAAAATTAAGTTTTAATCAGAAAAGATTTCTCAAATTTTGGAAAAATGAGTTGGCACGTCGGTAAGCGGTGCGGACCATGACAACCTTGACGAGTTTCATAGTGAAACAATCACGTGTGAGGTGATATTCGAGATCAACGTGTCTGGTCAAAGAGTGCTATACGAGATAATAATTCACAAAGCAGCTTAAATATCGACAAGTATAGGAGAGATTAGAAATTTAAAACCGTATCCTGCAACTGCCTCGTGCATTGCAAGGAATCTGAGTGCTCTCCCAAACTGGATATCCACCCGGTGTGGATTTCAAAGTCGATTCTTTGTAGCTGCTGAGAAGTCTCTTGACAGCAACAAGATCATAAACCTTTGGGTTCGGCTGGTCTTCCACATTGCACCAGCGAAGGTCTTTGTCTTTCTCTTTGAGAAGTAGTGTGCGGTTGTTCAATCCACGCCAAGGCATCCGCACACCCGGTTGGTTTGCTTAACAAACACATTTTCTTCAATCACACCGCGAAGAAATGTACACTGCACGTTCATCTTGTAGAGTTTGAACATCAGACGTGCTGCAGGTGCGTACATTTTGATTGAATCTACCCTGAGGACCCGATCAAAGCCATTAACAATCAAACTTTTGAATGATTTTCATTTTGTCGAAGGTTTCAATCTCTTTCGACAGACACTTCTGTCTTCTTTTCTTTTTCTTCTCTCCATCACAGGCAACAACTTCTTTGTCGCCGATCTTGTGCATGGACACTCCACTATCAACAATCTTACGACTATTGAAAGTTCCTCCTGGAATATCCTACACACTCATTCAAAGATTAGACGGAGAGGGGGACCCAAGCCTTTGTGGACTTGGGTCGTCCTTGATCATCAAGAAAAGTGATCTCAATCACTTGATGATTAGGAAAAAGAACCTCAGGTGCTCCCCCTGATTGAATTACCTGCTTTGGCTTCCAAGCTGTTTGTCCTTTACCAGTATTTGAATTTATTGCTTTAGCATTTACTGGTTTTACAGTTTTAGGTTTTGCTTGAACAGGTTTTTCTTCTTTGACCTCTGATTTTAAGGCCTTCTCAATTACCTTTTGATTCTTTTGTCTTAACTTCTTTTCCCTTTCTTTCAAGACACGTGGGTCTTGTTTCGGGGAAACAGATCGTTTTTGGTAATTGGTTTCTTGGGGAGCACTCGTTTTTGCCTTCAACTTTTGCAGGTATGGGCAGTATCTTACAATATGCCCAATTGTGCCACACTCAAAACACATTCTCCGCTCTACAAACCTCGGAGAAACATGTTGATGACCAGACTGAGAACCAGACCATGAACTTTGTGATCTAGATGTACTTGGACCTAAATCACATCCGTTGGAGTGTTGGGTGTAATTATTCTGATCATTTCGTTTTAAAATTCTAACTTGTTTTATAAAATCAATGTTAGATTTATCCTGAAATGTTTCCAGTTTATCTGTACCCTTGGATCCAACAAAGTTCACTTTCTGTTCTCTTTTCTTAACAGGAGCTCTTTTGTTTTGCACCTTTTGCTGTTGAACCTTAGATGCTTGAACATTCTTGTTCTGAGCTTTCTTTCCCTGTACCTTACCCTTTCCGGAATTAACTTGTTGTTTTCGCTCAATTTGTAGTTTTTGGTTTCCGTATTGTTTTCTAATTTGTTCACACGGAATTGGATCACATTGAGTGACGGTGACTTTGCCACTTTTGTTCCCCAAAAACTTTTCAATACATCCTTCAAAAATTTGCTCAATTAAATCTTGATTTACATTTTTAATTGGAAAATCTTTGTTAGAGTAAATTTTGTCATCTCCTTTGAGCGTGTACAACAAGTTATTCCCTTCACAACTAGATACAAGGGACTCCATTCCTTTTGACGTTTCAGTCTTACTCGGTTCCACTGGTGGATCACACAGGATGTGATTCTCAATTGGAATATCTGTTGTAACCGAGTTAGACTGTTGATTCACAATTTCTACAGACTCATCATCCGATGAATCAGATTCATCATCCGAAGAATCAGTATCCTCAACAGTGGGAGGACTCTGTTCCTTAACACACGATGAATCTGTCACATTCTCAGACTCAGATTCTGATTGACCCGAGGATGATGTACCAGTTGTGAACCCTAGGCCTGCTGCAAAATCATCTAGATTGAGTGGCACAGTAGGTTCAAAACGGGGCATATCCTCGTCATCAGGCAATTTGGAGTAATTGTGATTCATTGGGGGAGGACATGATTTGAATCCATTACACTTCCTATCCCCCTTTTTCTTTTGAACATCAATAATGTGATCCAGAACATAGCGGGAATTGGAATAGCTTTCCAATTTCTGCTTAATTGTCTCACATTCACATCTAGCTGTTGCTAACTCTACCATTTGCTTTTCAATTGTGTCAATTAAATCATTGTTAGCATGTTGTTTTCTCAAAACAGCCTTTTGTAATTCAGAAACATCATGTTTTAATGACGCAATTGTAGCTTTAAATTCCTTTTCATTTCTGGTTAAAAACAAGTTAGCTTCAGTTGCTTTAGAAAGATCAACAATCAATTCTTGATTGTGTTTGTTTGTGACTTCAAACTGCTTTTCCTGTTCAGCATATTTAACCTTTAAACTATCACAATTTTCACAGCTAACTACAGTGGGTTCATTGACACTTACCTGACCTGATGAACTGTCGACATTAGCCGTAAAGGCTGAATGGAAAGAAAAAGATCCATCTTCAGAGAAGAACTTAGCAAGCTTCTCGGAAGTTCCAGCAGATTTCTGGCAAAGAATAGATCTCCTCTTGCATAATACTTCAGCTTCAGCCAAAAGTTCATCAACCTTCAAATCTAAAGCATCACTTGATAAATCACCAGCATCAAGTGATTCCCCATCCATGGTCCCACTATAACCCGAAGTATCTTCATCTTCTGAAGATTCACCAGCAGACACGGTTTCTACCATCTTCTCAGTCACTTTAGCATAACATGCTGTTCCACCATTTCCTCCTTCTCCAAGCTGAAGCGACCAATCACAACCTTCATCTATTTGAACCACGAGTCCCCGGTTGGCATTTGATGACCCTGGTTGGCTTTGGTTGTTGACAGGTATCAACGTACGGACATTGTTCCTGTTCTGGTTCTGCTGGTTGCCTTGATTTCTGAAGGGATTTTGGTTTCCATGCTGAGCTGGTCTTGTGCATTCCCTTTTGAAATGACCCCGTTCACCACAGTTAAAGCATGTTACAGCTTGCTTGTCGAACCCATACTTGGTGTCTTTCTTGCTTTCCAAGTTGGTTCTCCCGGTCCTTTCCATAAACTCTTTTGCTCTTCGGATTGCACTAGCAAGAGCCCATTTGATATCCATCATTTCAAACTCATCTCTATCCACTTGCTGATAATCTTCATTGGTTAGATTGATATTCCCAATCTGACCTGCGATCAATCCACAATAAGCACTAACCAAGGTGTTCAACATCTCCATATGCTCCTTGGCTATTTCGACACTGACTTTGGAAAAGTTGGAAGTGTCTAATCTGACAGTGTTTGGATTGGAAGTGGCTTGAAAGTTTGAAGAGTTTCCATAAAACCCTTGCTGTTGCGGTTGTTGCTTCTGAGCTGTCGGTTGCACATACTGTTTTTGAGAGGAAGGATTTTGTCTTGGATACATCGAGTATGCTGAAGGATCAAATTGATCTGTTGTGGAAGGTCCAGTGTTTGAGACGAAAGCTGTTTGAAGCTTCGCGTGTTGAGAAGCTGGTTTTTCTCCACTGATGCCTCCTGCAATCCCAAAGTACATCTCAGGACTTTGAGGAGTTAGTGTTCTTTTCGCCTTAAGCTTTTCTTCCACATCCTTGTTCTCCAATTTTTGAATTAAATCATAAACGGTGATTGTGTCTAAAACACCATTTTCTTTGAGAATTTCAAGGTAACTGCTCCACTTCGCTGGTAAGCTATCAGCAAATCTCTTCGTTATTTCTTGTGGAGTGGCAGTGACTTTAAAAGCAAACATCTCGCTCAACAAGTGATGGAACCTTGTAGATAAATCTGCCAAAGTCTCATTCTCCACACACGTGAATCCTTCAAACTCTTTCTTCAGTAAATCTTGCTTAATCTTTCTAGATTGAGCATTTCCTTCACATCGTAACGTGAGCATATCCCACAAGCTTTTAGTAGTCGTGCAGTAAACAAACTGGTGGTAAATATCTCTGTTAAGAGCTTGTGTGAGAATCATGAATGCTTTCTTTTCTAACTCAAATTTCTTCTTATCTTCATCAGACAGAGTACTGTAAGTTTGTGGATTAGCTCCTGCAACTTCCAACTCACTGTCAAATGGAGTGAAGAAACACATCCATAGATCTTGACCTTGCCCCTGAACATAAGTTCTCAACCTTTCTTTCCACCATCCCCAATCATTGATGTGATTTAACTTTGGCGGTTTTGTGCTTGTACCAGTTTCACTATCGTTCTGCATCATAGATTGAATGCTGCTGCTTTGATTTGTGACCAATGCCCATTGATTTGCAGTTATCATTGCAGCTTGAGTTGGGGCAATAGCTCGCAAGAATGCATTTTTGTCAAACTCTGGCTCAGGTTGTGTAGCTGATGATTGTGGAGTCGAAGTTAATTGAGTCCACCACTCACCGTTTGTTCCCATTTTATAAAAATTAATATATTAAGTGAAAATTGATTTAAAATAAAATTAATTTTCACAAACTATGTTAATTTTTCGAATGATAACAACCAGCCGAAGGATCCCTGTTCGAAAGACCTGAAAAACACAAACTGTTAAACTTAAACAGATTAGGGTCGAAAGATCAACACTTGTTCGAAAGACAGACACCTGTTCGAAGGATCAACAGTGTTCGAAAGATCACTGTTGAATTTCGAACAAAGACTTCGAAAGATTCTCCTAGACGAAGGATCCTTATCTTTCGAAATGTAACAGTAGCTCGAACAATATATCCTTCGAAAAGATTCCTTGCCTCGAAAGATAACTCACTGACTTCGAAAGATGTTCGAAGGATGGGTATCTGTCGAACCTCCTTGATCGAAAGATGATCTTTCGACTCCGAAGGATATCTTTCGATGAGCACTGACACACTGACACAAAGTTGACAGTTTGGTGAGAAAGGTGACGGGTTGGTAAAAACTTTCGGCAGAAGGTATGTTCAGACGTGCTTTCTGCCAAAACCAGATTTGGTTTGAATATTTTAACCAATTAACCCTTCCCAATGCACAAACAACTTTCAACAATAATAAAACAAGATCAAAATATGTAACACTTTAAAGAACACTTGAATATTAGTTGAAGATATCAAGAACAAACCCAGAAAATTTGAATTTTCCGGTAAACCGACAACTGCCGAACACGAGTTTTGGCCGAAACTTCACTAAAAACCAATGTTTAACATGTGAAAATGAAGAATAAACAGGTTTTTATAACAACTTTCAGCAAAATACGATGATTTTTGAAGCTTTAAACAGAATTTTTCAAGAAAAATATAAACTTCAAAAACTCGAAACACACCCGAAAACACTCGGTTTTAACAAGGAGAAGAGCCAAGGCTCTGATACCACTTGTAAGGTCCCTTCCCGGATGAGGTCAAACCTTATCCTTGTTATATTAACACACTAGCGAGTGCGGAATCCAAGCTAGCATGCAAACCGAGTTGAGACAAGTATAAACACAAAACACACAAGGTTCAACGATTAACACCACTTGTATTAATGCGTATGAAAGGTTCCGGTTACAAGCACAAGGTTTACAAATGTATTTTGCAAACTCTCTAGTGTGTGTGTGTTCTTGACAGAATGCACTCCCTATCTCTCGAGTGTATCTTTCTGTCTCTTGTGTCTCTAAGTGCATCTCATGAAATGAACACAACACATGGGTATTTATACCCGACACAGCACCTATGGTCGAAGGATAAGGAAATCTGGTCGAAGGATCATCTATCGACCAGAAATTATACCGAAAGATCCATACATACCTCGAAGGATGATATCCTTCGAGGTCCATCTGTATCTATCGAATGACATTATCTTTCGAGGTCATCGAAGGATACAAACCATCCTTCGATGACATCCTTCGACACAAGCATGTTTCAATCAATGTGCTAACTGTTTGGCCAAGTCAAACCGGAGGATGGTTGACTTGGTCAAACTTACATCGAACGCACATAACAAACCTAACACAAGACATCGTTTTGTATCATGACACAATACAGACAAAGTACAGACACTAGTAGCTTTGTCTTGATCTTCGTGTCTTCGAGTCGAAACCAAGTCGACTTTAGCTGAGTTGAACCGAGCCGAGTCGTGTCCACAAAATATGTATCAACAACTACCTAATTACATAACTAAACTATCTAATAACTAATTACTAAACAACCCTCATACTTTAGGATGTGAGGGATTAGAACTTCAATAAGTTTATAACTTAAAATGTTAATCAATCCATTGGGCACAAATTATATATTTATTAGATTTTTAATAAAATGTTAATCAATCTATTGGGCACAAATTATATATTTATTAGATTTTTAAAACAAAAGAACCATACCCAATCTTCTTAAATTAAATCAAGCCTACACTCCCGCATCTCCTATCTCGTTTAATTTTGACAAGACCGATTTAAATTTAGTCGACAAAATAATCCAATAGCACTAAAGCTACCAATACGTAATAGTAACTTCCTAACTGTCCTACACTTTAGACACTAATAACCCACTTCCAGGTCACATGTAATATGCCCTGTTTGTCACTTTTAATAAAGATTGCATTCTTCAGTTTCAATCATATCCCACTTCCACTGAAAAATTAAGTTTGGTTCAACTAGATATATAAAGTTTTGTATGATGAGTATAACTAAGGATGCCTTGACAAGACGGAATTCAACATTTCATTTTTTGCATCAAATAGGCTTATGGGAATGAAGGTCGTCAATTCCAATGGATCATGGCTATATCAATATATGTTCTCATAGTGTGAGGTTAAATGAGAAAAAAAAGTGGGGAAATAAGAAATCATGTAAAAACACCTATAAAAAGTTATTTTTACATGTAAAAATTTAATTTTTTACCTAATTTTTTCCAAGCTTTTGTATATGAACTATTGGAAATATAAACTTAATTCTATGTTTAGTTGTAATTATATATTAGTACATATCGTATACTTGTATTTGTGACATATTTTATGTATTAGTTTAGTATTTTAGGATTAGTTATGTATGACGGAACGGTAGGTATCAAGACAAAGCAATTTAAAACGGTTTTTGGCGCCAACCCTCAAATAACCGTGAACAAAACTGTCATGAACATATTTTCAACAACTACAAACTATAATGTCGGCTGTCGGCGGGAATAGGTTTGCCCCTTCATTGGGCTAAATGGGCGGCAAAGGTATAATGCCAGGCAGCTGCCTGCCTCTCCCCTATTGGCCTAACAAATTTACGATTTTATTCCGCTTTAAAATTACGATTTTGCCATCAGTTCAAAATTATATTTTGCCCACACTTAAAAATAAATTTGCGCTTTCGCTCCCAGCTAAATATTTCAATTTTGCCCCGGTTAAAAATTACGATTTTGCACCGTTTCAATTTACAGTTTTGCCATTAGTTTTTTCCCTTAAAATTACCATTTTCCCATCAGTTCAAAATTATGTTTTTATCCCAACTTAAAAATAAATTTACGCTTTTGCTCCCAGCTAAAAATTCCAATTTTGCCCCCAGTTCAAAATTACGATTTTGCCCCGTATAAATTTATAATTTTGCCATTAGTTTTTTTTTTCTCACATTCAAGTTACGATTTTGCCCTCAACTTAAATTTACATTTTCCCTATCGTTTTTTTTTGTTTTCCTGGTGACATTACAAGTTTGCCCCAGTGTAAAATTACAGTCATGGCGGCAGCTTCCTAGCACTCCCCCGTTTGTCCATTTAGTTTACGATTTATCCCCGAATTAAAATTATGCTTTCGCCCTCAGTTAAAAATTACGTTTTTCCCATCGTTTTAGTTTTTTTAGCAAAACTATAAATGTTTTTTGTTTTAATTGGTTTACTCGATTTAATTTTTTCCCGTGTCAAGCAGCTGCCTAACACTAGCTCATTAGTCCTGAAAAATTACAGTTTTGCCCTGTGCCCAAAAATACGGTCTTATCATCGTTTTTGTTTTTTTCCTACCAAATTATTGTTGATGCATTTTTGTGTCTGTTACTAGTCTTGTACGTTATGTTGTATTTTGTACGGTCTTTTATCAGTTATCGAGTCTGTATTCGCAGTCGCCCAAGTCGGATATCCTCCTATCCGCTTGTGTCTGACTTGTTTGTCTCCTTGTTTATGTATTGGTCGTAAAACTATGCATGTTGCATGTTAAGGGTAATTCTGTCATGTTATTAAGCAATATGTGCCATCTGTTTCTGCAAACTGTTATGTAGAAACAGTTAACCATTTGCAGGCCTTGGCGAAACAGGTCTGTTTCGTCAAATGGATGTCGACGAAACAGACTTGTTGACTTTGTTTGTGTTTCGTCAAGGTAGTCAACGAATCAAATGTGATTCGTTGACTGTTGGGCCTGTTACTGGGCTAACTTCTGTTTCGTCGGCCCATGTTCTGATTCGTCGAGCATAACAGCCCATCTGCTATATAAGGCACAGATATGTTCACAGTTTAGTTAGAGATGAGAGCATACCCTTCAAGCTTGTAAGAACTGTGTTTGTATCAGTTGTTATATCTCATCCAGTTAATCAAAAGAGTGTGTTTCTTTGGTTAACCTTTGTGTTCACTGTGTTCTATGTTTGATTGGCTAAGTTAAGTGGATTCCGCACACTTAACTTTGTTTGTTATAAACAAGGATTTTGTGGTGAAAATCGATCCTCCGATTTAGGGACCTACAAGTGGTATCAGAGCCGTGGTTCTTATCCTTGTTTAAAATCAAACATAGTTCGGGTTGTTGAACAGGTTGTAGTGTTTTTCACAGATTTGGTTCTTAAAACTTCACAATCAAACTAAAATGTGCAGGATGCTACAAACCTAACAGACTTCAAGCCAGGTGGGAACCATACATTGGCATATGGTCTTGGTACCGAAATTTCATTTGAGAGATTGCCGAGGTTCTGAGATATTCGGTCTTTATGCTGCTTATCATCTGGGTATCATGGTTGTATCTTTTACCGAAAGATAACGGAGACGAAGTCTAGATCTTCCATGATACTATACATACGTGTACATATTGCATTCGACCTCAATAAGTGATCAACAATCACATGTCCAAACAAATAAGTGATAAAATATCACATCTATCCGGGAGTCAAGTTAGTCTCTCTGCTGTACGAAAGTACTGACCTGTTCACGGACTTGCTCCTGTGCCTTCATGCATCGAAAATCAAGTTCCTCATCAATAAGTGATTCTATCACATCGGGCTTGGTTTTCAAATCAAAATAAGTGAGTTATCTCACATCTTATACGGTCAAACAGATGATAATCAGTATACTCACCGGTAAGATGAATTCTCGTGCATACCTTGATACGGGAATGTGTCGTGAAGTGGATTCACATCGGCTTGTAAGTATAACTCTTACCGTAAAGCGTATCTCCTAAGTGTGACTACGTTTGATAAGCATGAGTTTATGTGGACAACAATATCGATAATCGAGGTAGTATACTTATCAAGAACTTTAAATAGAAATCAAATCATGTTGACTAAGACCGTAAGCTGGTATGATTCCTTATCCTTGAAACTCGCAAAAGTTGCATCTGTACAGTGTTCATCTTGTCAATTTCAATTGCATTTAGTTTAGTTTTCGGCATTTTAAGAGTTATCTGTAATGTAGTGTTTAAGTTTGTTTTTGATTATGCCAAAGATGTTGCTTGGTGTTTATGACCGGATTCCTGAAACCTACTTCATAAATCGTTCTTGTTTTTGAAAACTAAAACGTACGTCAAAATGGTAAATTGCTAAAACCTGTATGCAGTATGCAAAATGTTTCATGCCTTGGTGATTTTGGAACAGATGTCGACGAATCAAAACTTGGTTGACGAATCAAACTGCTGTTGACGAAACAGAACTAGTCAAAGTCAGCCTTAGGTCAATCTGTTTCATGTTTGACGAAACAGACCTATCTCGTCGAAGACATTGACGAAACAGGGAGCCCAAGCCTGTTTCGCCATGGGCTAACTTCACAGGCCCAAGTTCAGGCCCATCTTCTGTTTCGTCAAGGCCCAGAATCAGATTCGTCAACATCTGTTTCGTCAAAAAGGGAGTCGGTGTATAAAGTCCTTTATGTCAGAGAAGTTGGTTACATTTTTCAAACCTCTCAAGTGTGCAACTGTTCATCTTCATTCCAAACACACAAAACCCATACTTTCGGTCAACAACCAAGTTCTGTTTCGTCAAGTGCAATTCTGTTTCGTCAAAGGATCTTTTGACGAATCAGAATGGGTCAACAAAACAGATCTGGTCAACAGTCAGGCTCTGTTTCGTCAAACCATCCCCTGTTTCGTCAAATGATGTCTGTTTGGACGACCATGCCTTAGAAAATTTAACAGTCTGCAATTTTTTCACAGTAGACATGGTTTGGCAGTCTGTCTGTCAAGAGGATACATGAACTTGTATCCATACATGTCTAAAAGCATGTGTAAGTGATTGTTACTTATTGTGGACGGTTTTCAAATTGCAGATGGCACCGAAAGAAGGTAAAAGGAAGCCGGCAACAAAGAAGGAAAACAAAACAGAGGAGGAAATAATGTCCGAAAAACGCCATAATCAGATTGCATACTTGGATCCGGATGAGAAACTTGCTGAATTCAAAGACATTACTAAATGGATCAGGGAGTCTCGTATCAACTATGTTGTTACGTTTGCAACGCCGGTGTACAAATCTCTCGTGAAGGCGTTCTGGGATTCAGCAAACGTTGTTCAAATTAATGGGAAAGACGTTATCAGTGGACGTGTTGAAAATGTGGATGTGATCGTATCTCCGGATATTCTAAATGAAGTTCTTCAATTACAAGATAGTCCGGACGCTCCAGATTCTGTTTCGATTACGTGTACGCGAGGTTGTTTATTACGGATGAAATGCATCGGAGATATCTTTAGCACGCACATTAATAAAGGTGATCTGCCGTTGAGATATAAATTTCTGCTACACGTTCTAATCCAGTGTTTGAGCAATAGATGGGCCGGTTATGACAAGGCTGGCAACGATCTAGTGGGTCTTATGGTGGCCTTAGTACTAAACAAACCGTTTAGCATTTCAAGGTACATATTTGGGAACATGAAAGAGAACTTGACAAGAACTGGAATGAACAAGACCATTGGAAACAAGTACTGGATGTATTCACGTTTTCTACAGATGATAATGAATGTTCAGCATCCAAGTCTTCCAAAAGCAGACAATGATGTGCTGAAAATAGAGGCTATGAACTTCAACTCGCTACGACTTATCAAGAATTTAGCTCACAAAAGATACAAGGAGAGCGTTCCTCCAAGAAAGTTATTTGGTGCTCTTGATAACACAGCATACGTTGCTCCTGAAGATAACAAGTGGCGTCATGATGACAGCCAATCTGACAACGAAGAGCCTGAGTTGGAGAGAAAAAGAATAGAGAAATTTGGTCCTGATCCAGTTGAATCTGATACATCTGGAAGTGATAGTGATGACAAAGGCGATGAAGGTGGTGATGCAGGTGCTGTTGGTGCATCTAGCACAGGTGCAGCTGGTGGTATATCAGCTGGTGGTTCATCATCAAGTGGCGATGATGAATCAGATTCTAGCTCTAGTGATCATATAGTCGAGCATGGATACGAAATGTATCTGGATGAACGTGGAGTGAAAAGATACAGAAAGATTAGAACTGAAGATGATCCAGAATACGTTCCAGAGGATCCTGCAGCTGAAAGAAGAACAAAAAGGAGAGCTGAGAAAGCTGTTGCAACTCAAAAGAAGAAATCAAGAAGATATTTGAGTACTACTACTCGGCAATCTGTGCCTCAAGAGACTTCATCTGTTCCTCAAGAACCTATGCAAGAAACTCCAGTAGTATCGTCAGCCCCGGAAACTCCTGTAGTTACAACAACTGCTGAAACTCAAACTGTAACTCCTCAGGCCGTTCCTCAAAGAACTATGGCTTCTGCAATCAGAGTTACTACTTCGCAGATTAGTTCTGAGCGTCACAGGATTTTTACAGAATATTCTCAAGACCAAAAGAACAAATACATATTCACTCAACTTGAAGCAGCTGCTGATCGTGTTCAAAGACAACAGCATTTCATGAATCTCATGAAAGGTGATCAGGTTAAACAACAAGTGGAAATAAACAACTTGAAGTCCACTGTTGCTCAACAGCAGACTGTCATAGAGCGACAACAAGCAGATATTGATTTTCTTAAAGCTGAGAATGCTCGCTTAAAGACTGCTGAAGAAGAAAGAGAGAAAAATAACGCTATACTTCAAACGCGGGTTGCTGCTTTGTGGGATTTTCATTGTAAGCAACAAGAAGTACTGAAGAAAAGGGATGAAGACCCTGAAGATCAAGGGAATCCTGACACTTCTGGTACATCACAGAAGCAGCCAACCGCTACATCTACTCAAATCATTACAGTTCAACCCCCAGTAGTCGAATCTACTCAAGGAACGTCTTCTGGAGCAGCTGAAGAAGTACAGCAAATTGAAGGTACATCTTATATTCCTAGCAGTGCTGATCTCGCATTGCAGGCTATTCATCCATTCACCGGTGAATTACTTGAGGAAGGTGAAATTGTCGAAGATCTCTCACAACAACAGTTGATTACTATGAAGACAAGGACGCACACCAGGCGTTAAATTTTCAGCGCATCGCTTGTTACTGTTTCTACAGGGGAATACATTCGGGCAGTTCCTGGTCCGAACGTCACTGAAGAAGGTAGATCTGAAGACCGAAGACGAGTAACAGACAAGGGGGAGTTTGTTGATGCATTTTTGTGTCTGTTACTAGTCTTGTACGTTATGTTGTATTTTGTACGGTCTTTTATCAGTTATCGAGTCTGTATTCGCAGTCGCCCAAGTCGGATATCCTCCTATCCGCTTGTGTCTGACTTGTTTGTCTCCTTGTTTATGTATTGGTCGTAAAACTATGCATGTTGCATGTTAAGGGTAATTCTGTCATGTTATTAAGCAATCTGTGCCATCTGTTTCTGCAAACTGTTATGTAGAAACAGTTAACCATTTGCAGGCCTTGGCGAAACAGGTCTGTTTCGTCAAATGGATGTCGACGAAACAGACTTGTTGACTTTGTTTGTGTGTCGTCAAGGTAGTCAACGAATCAAATGTGATTCGTTGACTGTTGGGCCTGTTACTGGGCTAACTTCTGTTTCGTCGGCCCATGTTCTGATTCGTCGAGCATAACAGCCCATCTGCTATATAAGGCACAGATATGTTCACAGTTTAGTTAGAGATGAGAGCATACCCTTCAAGCTTGTAAGAACTGTGTTTGTATCAGTTGTTATATCTCATCCAGTTAATCAAAAGAGTGTGTTTCTTTGGTTAACCTTTGTGTTCACTGTGTTCTATGTTTGATTGGCTAAGTTAAGTGGATTCCGCACACTTAACTTTGTTATAAACAAGGATTTTATGGTGAAAATCGATCCTCCGATTTAGGGACCTACAATTATAGTAGTCTTTTTTTAATTGATTGAAATTATTCGGCCATCACCCCGCAACGCGGGCGGGGCATCAACTCTTATGTATATGTATTTCATGTCGGATCTTGTTCAAACTACGTACCAAGATATCAATAGTTATTGTTTATTGTTTTTTTTTTTTTGAAAAATGAACTTCATTAAAACGAAACGTCAAACCTCAAACCGAGGCGGCCACAACACAGACCGTACATAATTACAAATTTACACCAATTACCCCAAGAGACAATTGATTTTTTGTATCTATTCTTAAACCACAAAAACCCCACCGCCTTCACTTCACTAATTATCTCTTCAATCTTGACTTGCTTGTTCTCGAACTGGGCTTTGTTTCTCGCCCTCCTTTATTCTTTATTGTTGTTATCCTTTATTCAATTGTGCACTCAAGAGAGTTAGAGAGATTTGTGTTCGATTTCCGACATAAACACATGTAGAAGGCTTATTTTTAGTAAAACCTTTTTTACAAAAATTAATTTTCTATTTGAACGGCTTCTACATATGTTTATATGTAAAAGCTCGGATTATGAAAAAAAAAATCTCTATGTAAAATGATTTTTTATATGTAAAATTAGTGCTTCTCCGTTTCTATTTTTGTGATTCCCCAATGAATTCACCCTTACATCCGTAACATGCTTTCAGAATCACACCTCTTTTAAGGTAGACCAAAATAAAAAAAAAAAAATACACACCATCCGCAAAAATAATAAATGAAGTATAACATTTTATAACGTGGAATCCCTAAATTTGTAAAGCAAGTCCACAAGCATACATAAAAAAATCCCATTGACCTGATCTGTAGACATATTTTTTGTAAAATATTTTAAACTCACAATTATTAAAGTCTTATTTCTAAAAAGATATTAAAAACTTAAATTACTAAAACTTAGATTTTAAAATTATTAAAAAACTTAAAAGTTTTAGAATTTAAATATAAATAAAATAAAAACAATTAACCTTGGCGTGAAAGCTCTCATACCATATAAGAGTTTATCAACCAAACTTGATTGTATTCAATGGATATGAAAATATAATTACAGAAGTGTAGCTAAAAAATGAGAACTGCGTGCTGTCTACGGAATAGGAAGTGTAGCTAAAGAAGGGGAACTGTGCGTACTGTCTACGGAATTGGAAGACTAAGTCTATCTTTATCTTATCCAAACCAAACAACAATTTCAAACACACATGTATATTTCAATTATTTTGGCTGTTTGTAGTTGAATCAAATATGGCTTCAATACATGGTTGGTCTTCCTCCATTTAAATGATCATTACCTCCCTCATGTTTCTTCGTCTGTCTTCTTCTTGATTGTATATTTCAATTATATCTTTGTCTCCAAAAGCTCACTTATTTCCCTCTTCCTCCAGTAACCACAATAATATGAGTTTTGTTAGCTTCTTGATTATACTCGTATTTCCTCACTTTTTTTAACGAGGCAGCATAACTGATCCAATATTATCAGATTATCTTAGGTCCTGAAGTATCGATGTAACATCATCCTGAAGCATATTATTAATAGTGTATAATAAAAAGTATGTATATCTGAGGGGAAGTGTTATAAATACAGATATACAAATCCCCTTATAACTGCTTTGGAAGTTAACATACATATGTATATATACACTTGTATTGTGTTATTGAGATAACTTATTCCAAACTTACAATTCAATTCCAATCTGTATCTATCAAGTAATTGTTTATTGTTATTATCCTTATTCAATTGTGCATTCAAGAGAGTTAGAGAGATTTGTGTTCGATTTCCGATATAAATACATGTAGAAGGCTTTTTAATAAAAACTATAAATACAAAAAAAGTTTATAAAACAATTAAAAAAAGTAAAACTTTTTTTTACAAAAATTAATTTTCTATTTGAACGGCTTCTACATATGTTTATATGTAAAAGCTCAGATTATGAAAAAAAATATTTTTTTCTATGTAAAATGATTTTTATATGTAAAATTAGTGCTTCTCCAGTTTCCCATTTTTTTGTGATTCCCCAATGAATTCACCCTCACATATGTAACATGCTTTCAGAATCACACCTCTTTTAACGTAGACCAAAATAAAAAGAATACACACCATCCACAAAAATAACAAACGAAGTATAACATTTTATAACGTCGAATCCCTAAATTTGTAAAGCAAGTCCACAAGCATACATAAAAATCCTATTGAGCCGATCCGTAGACATAATTTTTGTAAAATATTTTAAACCGACAATTATTAAAATCTTATTTCTAAAAAGATATTAAACACTAAAATTACTAAAACTTAAATTTTAAAATTATTAAAAAACTTAAAAATATTTCTAAAAAGATTTTAAAAACTAAAATTACTAAAACTTAAATTTTAAAATTATTAAAAAAACTTAAAATTTTTAGAATTTAAATATAAATAAAATAAAAATCAATTACTTTATTTTCAATAATTGTAGCTAAAGAATGAGAACTGCGTACTGTCTACGGAATAGGAAGTGTAGCTAAAGATTGGGAAGTGCGCGTACTATCTACGGAATAGGAAGACCAAGTCTTCTTTATCTTATCCAAACAAAACAACAATTTAAAACACACATGTATATTTCAATTATTTTGGCTGTTTTAGCTGAATCAAATATGGCTCCAATACATGGCTGGTCTTCCTCCCTTTAAATGATCATTCCCTCCCTCATGTTTCAATTATCTTTTGTCTCCAATACTCCCTCATGTTGCCTCCAACAGCTCTTTTATTTCCCTCTTCCTCCGGTAACCACCATAATATGAGTTTTGTTAGCTTCTTGATTATACTCATCCTCCTCTTCCCCACATTTGCTGATGCAGATTGCAACCCTGATGAGAAAGATTCCCTCTTGTCCTTCGCAACCAACTTTCCCAACCTCAACTGGTCTTCTACCGAAGATTGCTGCTCATGGGCTGGAATCTCTTGTGATGACAAAAGATATCGGGTCATCCGGTTATCCATCCCTGATAGAGGCCTTCGCGGTGTCATCCCTTCTTCTCTTCAAAATCTCACCTCTCTCTCTTTCCTCAACCTGTCTTGTAATTTCCTTTCTGGTCCCATCCCTGACGGACTTTTCTCCTCTTTCAACAACCTGCACACCATTGACTTGTGCTATAATAGGCTTTCTGGACACTTACCTCACACCTGGCCTCCTACCCTTCAAATGCTCAATCTCTCCAGCAATCATTTCGATGGGACAATTCAAACTACCAATCTCCAGTCGTTTCAAAGCATGATCACTCTTAATATTAGCAATAACAGCTTCACAGGCACTATTCCTCCTTCTATATGTTCCAATTCACCGGCTTTAGTCTACCTTGATTTCTCTTTGAACCACTTCACTGGAAATATCCCCCAAGGGTTCGGTGCCTGTTCAAACCTTGTGGTTTTGAGCCTGGGTTCCAACAGACTCACAGGACAGATTCCAACTGATATCAGTTGCGCCCTATCTCTGCAACATTTGTTATTACAGAGAAATTATCTTATGGGCAAGATTGATGAAAGCATTACCAACCTCACAAACCTCAGGAGTCTTGTCTTGTCTGATAACATGTTGTCCGGTTCCATCCCTCATAACATCGGGAAGCTATCATTGTTGGAGAAACTCGAACTTCACACTAATCATCTCAATGGAACGCTACCTTTGTCATTGGTGAATTGCACGAAGCTTCAACTGCTTATCTTGAGGTTCAACTCTTTAGGTGGCAGGCTTTCCGATTTTGATTTCTCCGGTTTCAGTCAACTCACCAAAGTTGACCTCAACAGAAATCAATTCAGCGGGGTGCTACCTAAAAGCCTTTTCTCATGCAAATCACTTACCGCAATTCGGCTAGCAAGAAATAAACTAGTGGGGGAAATCTCACCTGACATACTTGAACTGCCATCACTATCCTTTCTATCGCTTTCAAGGAATACCCTCAAGAATATCAGTCAAGCATTGAATATTCTTAGCAGACATGGCAAACTCACCACTCTCATCCTCAATGATAATTTCTTCAACGAAACACTACCTGCTTCAGGAATTTTAGGGTTTCAAAACCTTAAGGTCATGGAACTCGGTGCTTGCATGTTGTTTGGTCAAATTCCAATTTGGCTGATGTCACTAACGAACCTTGAGCTTATCCACCTCTCTGATAATAACATCAATGGCAAAATTCCTGGATGGTTACAATATCTTCCAAATCTTTTTTATCTCGATTTATCTAACAATTTACTCTCAGGAGGTTTGCCTGTAGAGCTTACTAGACTTCGAGCACTTGCATCACATCAAGCTCTGGATCAAGTAAAAAATGATAACTTTGAATTACCTATGCTCTTTGTACCACTAAATGCTTCTAATTGGCAGTATAATTGTCCAGCCTCCTTCCCCCCTAGGCTGGACCTTTCTTACAATAACCTGAGTGGAGACATACCAGTTGAGATTGGCAATATGAAGACTATTCAAGTTCTTGATCTGAGTAATAACTATTTCTCTGGCACCATTCCCAGTTCAATTTCAAACCTCACAAACCTGGAAGAACTAGAGCTCTCTCACAATCTTTTATCTGGTGAGATCCCAACGTCCCTTACAAGCTTGAACTTTTTGTCTTCTTTCAATGTTGCATACAACAATCTGCAAGGTACAGTACCAACCGGGCGCCAATTTGACACCTTTTCAAACCAAAGTTACGAAGGCAATCCACGATTATGTGGTCCCCCCATGCAAAAGTCTTGTAGCAAGCGATCAGATCCTTCTTCTCCTCCTTCAGGACATAAGAAAGGCCTTGACACGGAAATGATCTTTGGACCACTACTCGGGTTTTGTTTTGGATTTGGGATCATTCTCACATGTCAATTACACTGCATGTTGTCAGAAAGAACGATTCTCCCTAGATGGATCCATAGGTACTGCATATGGGCATGATGTCCTTTAGTTCCATAGCAACAGTAGATGTCGCCAAGGATGCAGGTGGAGTCATATTGTTCCTTAATAGACTAAGTGTTATAGTATACAGACTAATGTGTAATATGGTTTTCTATATAAGCACTTCTTATGTAACCCTGATGGCATCATCACAATCCAATACATTTACTAAGTTTATCTTTCCAAAATAATGCAAAAGACCACAAGCATCTCACTATAACTGATGTCTTGAAAACTCCCAGGTTTTTCTGTCAAGCAAACATCATTGGTTTCACATAGTTTTTCTTTTTGCTAATTATGATTTTTCTTATTTGTGGAAAGTAACTATTTTCTTGATAACGGGGTATTAATGTATAAAGAGATACATCTCAACTATAACAATTTGAAAGGAAAATGGAAATCTATTTGTTTTAGCATGGAATAAGACTGGGTGAACGTTTTCATGTATCAGTCTGAGAGAAAAAGAGAAAGAAGGAAAATATTGTATATTATTCTATATTATTCTATCTTATTTGAGTACAATGTATACAATATTTATAACCACAACAAGCTAATCCTACACCCACTGACTACCTAACCTACACCACCAATAACTGCCATATCAGACTATCATGAGCCAACTATATACACTCCAATACGCCCCCTCAAGCTGAACGGGAAGTGCCTACGTGAAGCTTGGACCGAAGACTATCAAAACGAGTCGCTGACAAGCCCTTGGTCAAAAGATCCGCCAACTGAACAGTCGTAGGAACATAACGAACACACAATGTCCCAGAAAGAACCATATCCCGAATAAAATGCAAATCCACCTCAAGATGTTTCGTCCGTTGGTGAAAAACTAGATTCACCGCAAGATACGTAGCACCGATGTTGTCACACCAAACAGTAGGTGGACAAGATAAAGTAATATGCAGCTCCTGAACAAGAGACAATAACCAACGAATCTCCGCTGCTGTGTGAGCCAAAGCACGGTACTCAGCCTCTGTACTCGAGCGTGCTACAATATGCTGCTTCTTGGAACTCCAACTAACTAAGTTGGGTCCAAGAAATACACAATGTTAGTCGTCGAACGACGATCATCAGGACATCCAGCCCAGTCAGCATAAGAATATGCATGAATAATAACACTATCAGACCGTCGAATAGTCAAACCATGGTCAACTGTACCACGTAAGTACCTCAATATACGCTTGTCCGCAACCCAGTGTCGGTCAGTAGGAGTCTGTAAAAACTGAGATACTTTGCTAACCGCATAAGCAATCTCAGGTCTAGTCAAAACTAGATACTGCAAGGCGCCAACCGTGCTCCTATACAAAGTCGGATCAGCAATTGGAATACCAGAATGCCGAGAAAGCTGACGACCCGATGAAACCGGAGTAGATAGTGGCCGACACTCAGAAAGTCCTGTACCATGCAGCAAATCAAGCAAGTAACGCAGCTGAGACAAATGTAGCACATCATCTGAAAAGGTAGCCTGAATACCTAGAAAATATGAAAGAGTGCCCAAATCCTTGAGCGCAAACTGAGAATGTAAGCGCCCAATCAGATCCATCACAAAAGATGAAGAACTCCCAGTAACGATGATGTCATCAACATACACCAAGGCATAACACATGACAGACTCTCGACTATAAACAAATAGAGACGTATCAGAGAGACACTGAGTGAAACCACTAAGAAGAAGAGCATAAGAGAGCTTTGAAAACCAAGCCCGTGGAGCCTGCTTCAGGCCATAGAGAGCCTTCCGCAGTAGACACACATGATTAGGACGATCATGATCAACAAAGCCAGGAGGCTGAGACATGTATACAGTCTCAGTCAAATCTCCATGTAGAAAAGCATTGTTGACATCAACCTGCCGAATAGTCCAGCCTCGAGAAAAAGCAACAGACAAAACAAGACGAATAGTTGCTGGTTTGACCACAGGACTAAAAGTCTCAGTGTAATCAACACCAGCTGTCTGATGAAAGCCCTTGGCAACAAGCCAGGCTTTGTAACGGCTCACTGACCCATCAGGATGACGTTTGATCTTGTACACCCACTTGCAACCAACAATGTTAGTTGCAAAAGGAGACGGAACAAGATCCCACGTCTGATTGGCATGTAAAGCACCAATCTCAGCCCGCATAGCATCCCACCACACAGAAAATCTCTGAGCCTGATGAAAAGTAGACGGCTCAGTAGTAGGAACATCAGTAGTGGGAACAGTAGAAGCATGAAACACAATATGATCTGGAAACTGTCGAGGCTGACGAGTATGATCACGAGAGCGAGTAATCATAGGGTGAGAAGGAGGAGGAGGAGGAGGAGGAGGAGAAGTAGAAGCAGAATCAGAAGAGGATGAAGAAGTAGAAGAAAAGGTAGGAGAAGGAGGAGTAGGAGAAGAAGATGAAGACGGAGAAGAAATAGAATAAGAAGGAGGAGGAACAAAGAAAATAGGAAGCGAATCTGAAACAGAAGGATCAGAGGGAGATGAGCTACCAGGAATATCAAACACAGCCTCATGAAACACAACATGACGAGATGTGTAAGTCCTACTCGTGCAAGGATCAAAACACAAATACCCACTGTGACTAGGAGCATATCCCACAAAAATGCACGGAGTAGATTTGGGTGATAGTTTATCAGGACGAGTATCACCCAAAAACGGATAACATAAACACCCAAACGTACGAAGAATCGTGTAATCCGGTCGAGAACCGAATAAGATCTCATATGGAGACGAATGATGAAGCACCGGTGTAGGTAACCGTGTTGATACATATTTTGTGGACGCGACTCGGTTCGGTTCAACTCGATTCGGTTCGACCCGGCTAGGTTCAGCTCAAGCCCGACGTCTCGACATTCCTCCGTCGTGCGTCCCAGAGTTCGACACGCGAAGCACGAAGCGCCGTAAGCCGGTTCCCGCTGCCACATCATCATGACATCATCATGATGATGTCACTACTTTGACTTGGCTTGGAAAATATAACATTGAGAATTCTTGTACGTGCATGCTCAACCGTTTTCATGTTGGGCCTTTATTCCAACATTGGGCCGATCGCACAAGGGTGGCCCCAGCCCAATCGCACAACATTTAAATACCGAAATCAAGTGTGATTTCGGTAGAGTGGTGAAGAGTGAACAAAAGACAAGAGAGAACCGAAAGATCTTAGAGAGAGTTTGCAAATATTGATTTGTAAACATTGATTTGTAATCGTTTTCAAGTATTAATACAGTGGTGTTAATCGTTGAGTCTCGGTGTCCTTGTCGTGTTCTTGTCCATCTTTCTCTCGATCTCGGTTTGCATCTCCGGTTGGATTCCGCACAACCGGGTGTGTTTGACAACAAGGATTAGGCGACTAGATCCTCCCCTAGCCGGACCTACAAGTGGTATCAGAGCCTTGGCTCTTCTCCTTGTTAAAACCGAGTTGTTTTCGGGTTTGTTTCAGATTTTTGAAGTTCATGTTTTTCTGAAAAACAGCTCATATCTTCGAAAATTCTGGTATTTTGTTGTTAGTTCACATAAAAACCTTGTTATTTTCCTTTTCACATGTTAAAAGTGGGTTTTTAGTGAAGTTTCAAGCAAAAACGTGTTTCGGAAAATTTGTCGTGACCGGAAAACTCATATAGTTTGCCGGAAATTCATTCAGTTCATATCATCTTCATAGTGTTCTTGTTGTTTTCAACTTTTTGATTTTGGTCAAATATTTGTCAAAGTTGTTTGTGTTTTGAAAATTACAACTTGATTAAAATATTGTAAGACATTATCTTTTGGTTGTTTAATTGATATTTATCTTAGCCGAAAGTGTGGCATGCTGTGTCAGAGACAAGACTGAACCAAAAAGCAATCATCAACTTTTTAGAGCATAGAAAGTCAACATTTTAAATCGCACAATATTGAATCGTACAACACATCCTTTTTCAATCGCACAACTGTTATCAATCGTACAAGAATTGGGCTTCAAGAATTGGGCCTCATATTCCGATAAGTATCGCACAAGAATTGGGCTCCGCATTGGGTCTAAGTCTGGTCGCACAAGATATTGGAATTGTACAAGTCTCAACAATCGCACAAGATTCAGCAATCACACAAGTTTGACTTGATCGCACAAGAAGAAATTGGGCTTCTGTTCTAATTGGGCTTCTACTCCCTGGCCGAAATCAGATTATCAAAGATATCATTTTTTTTTAATCACAACCAACGAAATCACTTGTTTTCATCTTGACTTGGTCGAAATCACTCATGTTCATTATTGTTATTATTGGACTTTAGAAATCAGTTTAAAAAAAAAAAAAAAAAAAAAGGGTTTGCAAAAGTATTTTTAACTGTTTGTTTGAGTGATTAAACAGATTTTTCACCTACATACATCAAACATGAGCTGCACTAGCCCTTGGAATTGGAGTACGGATCCACTACCAGATCAAAAACAGATGTCGTTGGCTGAATATATGACGCGTACCATACCTCAACAACAACAGTCAATAAGTGCAAGTCAATGGGCAAGGGTGTCGAATCAAAATCAAGACATACAGAATCTTTTGGTAGCGAGAGGAGAAGAATATGCAGCTACTAGAAAGATACGTCATGATCTGTTGAAGAAGAAATTCGAATCATTTCATTTCTTAGAGAATGAAACCCTAAATGATATAATTACTCGTTATTATTATTTGATGAATGAAATGTGTTATGTTGGTGTTCTTGCATCTCAATAGGAAATTGTAACACGGTTTGCTGATGCTCTACCTCCAAAGTGGAGCTCATTCATTGAGTTTTTAAAGCATACGGGCGTTCTAGATGCTGTCAATGTTAATATCTATGAATTCATTAAGAAGTTGGAGCACAAGAACGAAGAAGAAATTCGGAAAGCTAAACGAATTCCTGTTCCTCAAAATACCGAAATGTATCTTGGAGGAGGTTTTAACCCGTTAGCTAGTTCCAGTTCAGCTCAGCAACCGAAGTTACAAACGGCGTTTGTATCAAATACAAACTCTTTTCCGTTTCCACAATCAGCTCCTCCTCCGGTCTTCGATCCAAGTGCCTATTTTCCTAAACCTACTGTCGATTGTGGTTCGGCCATACAGTTGGGAAACGGTGATCAAACAAGAACTGCGTTTTATGCTGAAATTGTCAAGAATGTCAATGATGGTGAATCTTCAGGAAATGATGACAGTTCAGGATATACTGGAAGTACTGATGAAGATGGCTCAGGTGTGAGTGATTACAATTCAGAATCGGACGTGAAAGAGGGAATGGATTTTGAAGCTGATAGTTTGTCGAATGGTGCCAAGGAGATGACATGTCAAAACTCTGACTTGATCAAGAAAGCTGATGCTACATCAGAAGAAATGGAGAAGATTCTCACTGAAGATGGATCTTTCTCTTCTCAGACTGCCTTTATGGCTAATGTCACGGCCTCGTCAAGTCAGGTAAAATCTGAAACTCCTAGAATATGTAGTGATTGTGCTGATTTAAAACATGAATGTGCTAATGCTAAACATGCTTTTGAAGATTTAAAACATGAATGTGCTAATGCTAAACAAGCTTTTGAAGAATTAAAACATGAATGTGCTAATCTTAAACATGAATCTGAAACAGTTCATGGTCACAATCAAAGTTTAGTTGTTGAACTGTCAAAGTGCAAAGAGGCAAACATGGCCTTGGCTCGAAATGAAAAGGAGTTTAAATCAGTTATTGAAACCCTTAAGAAAAGCGTTTCTGAGTTATCAAAAACTGTTTGTAACAAACAAATTGGTATTAATAACTACATTAATATCATCGAGGAAACGAAGAAAGAGCTAGCCATGGCGAAATGTGAGCATGAAGCGATCAAGCTCAAATTGGAGAGTTACTCAAACTCCCGATATGTGCTTGATCACATCATTGACGTTCAACAACTAAAGGGTAATGTGAAAGGCGTTGGGTATAAGTCGTGTCCGCCCCCTTTGAGACACAACTATACCAAGATGCCCGATGAGGAGGAAATGCCGCGTTTTGAGCCAACTGTACCTCTTGATTATGAGGAAGTTACAACTGGCTTAGGGTTCAAAACGGACAATTCATCGGAGGGCTCATCTGATAGCAAGGAAAAGTCATCATGTGCTTCAAATCAAAGTCCTCCAACCATTGAGGACTATGATTCTTCGGATGATGAATCAGATGTGAGTGATGAGGATAAATCTCTTGACGATAGAAAAGGAGTAGAAGTGCCTTTTGAGAATCACATTCTGTGTGATCCTCCTACTCCTGTTGTGCAATCAACTGGTGCTAAACAAGAGATAGATCCTATCACTGAGACAGTGTCTACTGTTAAAAGTGATAACGTGTTGTACACTTTAGTCGGTGATGATAAAATTTATTCAAACAAAGATTTTCCAATCAAAAACGTCAATCAATCCTTGATTGATAAAGTGTTTGAAGATAATACAACTAAGTTTTTGGGAAAAGCGATCCCGAGAGTTTCAGTAACTCAGTGTGATCCTATTCCAAAAGCAGAAGTGAGGAAACAATTTGGAAACCAAAAATTACCGACTAAGCAACAACCTGTCGCTTTTAAGGGTAAACAACAACAACAACGAGCTCCAAAGCCAAAGGCTAAGGTTGAATCAAAAGGAGCTCGTTACAAGAAGAAATGCAAAGACGTTAAGTTTGTAGCATCAAGGGGTACTGATAAAATTGAGACTTTTGAAAATAAATCAAACACCGATTTTATTCAACAAGTCAAGATTTTAAAACGTAACAGCCAAAACAATTACACCCAGCACACAAACGGGTGTGAAGCAAGTACCTCTGGGTCTACAGGTTCAACACGTGAAAGTCGAACCGGTTCTCCTAAGTTTGTTGAAAGGAGAATTTGTTTCAAATGTGGGAAGGTTGGGCACATCATTAAAGACTGCAAAAACTCGCCCAAACCAAATTTTGTTGAAAGACCCCCCTCTGAACAAGGTCACTTACAACGTCGTCCTGTTTCTCCAAAACATGATAAAAGAACTGTTAAAGAACAGGAAATAAAACAACGACGTAAAATTGTGAAAGTGATTGAAAAGGCGTTGAAACCGGAGGTTGTCCAAACAAAGTCTGTTAAATTAGAAATTAAAAATGAAAAACAAAAACAGATTTGGAAACCAAAATCGGTAACTGTTTGAGGGGGAGGTGCTGTGTTTAAGAATCATCAGGAAATCGAAGTCACAATCCTCGATGATGAAGGACGACCCAAGTCTGTTAAGGCTTGGGTCCCCCTCTCCAACTAATCTCTGAGTGAGTGTGCAGGATGTTCCAGGAGGAACTATCGATAGTCATAGGATTGTTGATAGTGGAGTGTCCATGCACAATAACGGCGACAAAGAAGTTGTTGCCTGTGATGGAGAGAAGAAAAAGAAAAGAAGACAGAATTGTCTGTCGAAAGAGATTAAAAGCTTCGACAAAATTCAAATCATTTCAAAGTTTGATTGTTCAAGGTTATAATCGGGTCCCCAGGATAGATTCAATCAAAATGTACGCACCTGCAACACGTTTGAAGTTCAAAATCAACAAGATGAACGTGCAGTGTACATTTCTTCGCGGTGTGATTGAAGACAATGTGTTTGTTGAACAAACCAACCGGGTGTGCGGATGCCTTGGCGTGGATTGAACAACCGCACACTACTTCTTAAGAGAAAGACAAAAACCTTCGCTGGTGCAATATGGGAGACCAGCCGGACCCAAAGGTTTATGATCTTGTTGCTGTCAAGAGACTTCTCAGTAGCTACAAAGAATCGACTTTGAAATCCACACCGGGTGGATATCCAGTTTGGGAGAGCACTCAGATTCCTTGCAATGCACGAAGCAGTTGCAGGATACGGTTTTAGGATTCTAATCTCTCCTTTACTTGTCGTTATTTAAGCTACTTTATAAATTGTTATCCTCTCACAGCACTCTTTGGCCAGACAATGTTGTCATGGTCCGCACCGCTTACCGACATGCCAACTGATTTTTTCCAAAATTCGATAAATCTTTTCAGATTAAGACTTAATTTTGGTAAATGGCATTGAGGTAAAACATGAGTTAACCGACATCGGAAAGTCATTTTTGTAAATACCTTTGTGTTTTTAAATTTGTTTTAGTTTATTGATTTTAGGGGGAGTAAATCCAAAATCTGAAAATCCAAAAACATTGAAAATTTAAAAAAAAAAAAAACACAAAAACAATAGAAAAACAAAAATGAGTTTCCTGGCGAGCAAAAGAGAAAATGATAGTACATCAGTGGTCTGTCCAAACCTTTTTAAACTGAAATGCAAAAAGAAAAACGGTAAGCAGCTCTATATAAGATGTATCGGTAGGCTCACAATCATTTTAAAGTGTGCAGGGTGATAAAAACTTAAATCGACTGAAGACTGGGTGGGAACCATTCATTGGCATATGGTCTTGGTACCGAAATTTCGTTTGAGAGATTGTCGAGGTTCTGAAATATTCGGTCTTTATGCTGCTTATCATCTGGGTATCATGGTTGTATCTTTTACCGAAAAATAACGGGGACGCAAGTCTAGATCTTCCATGATACCATACATACGTGTACATATTGCATTCGACCTCAATAAGTGATCAACAATCACATGTCCATAAAATAAGTGATAATATATCACATTTATCCGGGAGTCAAGTTCGTCTCTCTGCTGTACGAAAGTACTGACCTGTTCACGAACTTGCTCCTGTGCCCTCATGCATCTGAAAATCAAGTTCCTCATCAATAAGTGATTCTATCACATAGGGCTTGTTTTCAAACAAAATAAGTGAGAATCTCACATCATATACGGTCAAACAGATGATAATCGGTATACTCACCGGTAAGATGAACCCTCGTGCATACCTTGATACGGGAATGTGTCGTGATGTGGATGAACACCGGTCGGTAAGTATAAATCATACCTTAACGTATCCCCTCGCCATGATTACAAATGATAAGTTGAGCTTATGTGGACAACAATACCGATAATTGTTATAGGATGCTTATCTTAATGTTAACTAATTGAACAACAAGAGCGTTTTGGCATGACCGTACACTGATATGATTCTCTTACCCTCGAAACTCGCAAAAAGAATGTCTGTAAATATTTATTTACTGTTTTTCGTTTCTACATCTTTGTATATATTTATTTATTGCTTTCCGTCTTTACATTTGAAAAATGAAAAATTCCAAAAAGATTTTAGGTGTGTTTTAATATAAACTTTATAAAATCCAAAAAGATTTTGCTTCTAGTTTATTTTTGATTGACTGATGTTGGAACTCGAGTTTATCCTACCCAAAATCCTGATTGTAAGCCGGAAAACAATTGCATCTTCATAAACAGTCGAAGTTAACAAGTTTTGAAAGTTAAAGGACTAAACTTGATCATTTTCTAAACTTTCAAACTGTTGTCGGTCGGTGTTTGATTGAGATTTGATCTCATATATGTCTTTTGTTTAATTTGACTATATTCCAAGCGGTTGTTCTCATTATGCGTTTAGCTTTCTTGCATGTGCAGATGCTAAAGGCGAGGAGAACATGTTCGATGATAAGCTTTGGAATGAAGACACGAAGTGGAGGCACTCAAAGTATAAAATGATCGAGTTGCCGCTGACCCTTCATGAACACCACAAGGATCTGAAGATTTGACAAGTCAAAAGATTCACAAGCATGACTCAATGGAGAGTTCATTTTAAGGGGGAGTTTATTGACACACTACCTAAATGAAAAGGGGAGTTTGTTGATACACTTTCTTCTTTCAACGCGTGAAGACTTTGAAGATCCTCCGACATGGAAGACATGGAAGTTGAACATCACGAGTAGCGTCCAAGGGGGAGTTTGTTGATACATATTTTGTGGACGCGACTCGGTTCGGTTCAACTCGATTCGGTTCGACCCGGCTAGGTTCAGCTCAAGCCTGACGTCTCGACATTCCTCCGTCGTGCGTCCCAGAGTTCGACACGCGAAGCACGAAGCGCCGTAAGCCGGTTCCCGCTGCCACATCATCATGACATCATCATGATGATGTCACTACTTTGACTTGGCTTGGAAAATATAACATTGAGAATTCTTGTACGTGCATGCTCAACCGTTTTCATGTTGGGCCTTTATTCCAACATTGGGCCGATCGCACAAGGGTGGCCCCAGCCCAATCGCACAACATTTAAATACCGAAATCAAGTGTGATTTCGGTAGAGTGGTGAAGAGTGAACAAAAGACAAGAGAGAACCGAAAGATCTTAGAACCGAAAGATCTTAGAGAGAGTTTGCAAATATTGATTTGTAAACATTGATTTGTAATCGTTTTCAAGTATTAATACAGTGGTGTTAATCGTTGAGTCTCGGTGTCCTTGTCGTGTTCTTGTCCATCTTTCTCTCGATCTCGGTTTGCATCTCCGGTTGGATTCCGCACAACCGGGTGTGTTTGACAACAAGGATTAGGCGACTAGATCCTCCCCTAGCCGGACCTACAAACCGGTTAATGAGAAACGACACGGTAGCATAAGCATCATACCAAAACCGCTTTGGTAAGCGTGCATGAAACAACAAAGCACGAGCTACCTCAAAAAGATGTCTATTCTTGCGCTCAGCCACCCCATTTTGTTGGGGTATGTAAGGGCAAGAAATACGATAAGCAATACCGGCCTCAGATAGATAACGAGACATAGCACCCTGAATCAACTCCGGTGCACCATCACACTGAAGTGACTTGATAGTGCACGAAAAAAGATTTTCGACCATTTTCGACAAAAGGTCGAAAATGGCGAAAAGCATCAACAGCCTGAGACCGACATGTCAAGGGATACATCCATGTAAATCTACTGTAATCATCAATGAATGTAATAAAGTAACGATATCCGGTACTAGACATGACTGGTGCGGGACCCATATATCACAGTGTATAATATGCAACGGATCACTAGAATGTGAAACACTCGTATGAAAGGGCAAACGACTAGACTTGGAAATACAACAAGAATTACAAACATTATTTCCAGATTTATTTCTCAAAGAAAGAAAAGATAGTCTAGACAAAACAGCATCTGATGGGTGTCCCAAGCGAGAATGCCACATCTCTCGAGAAGCAGAGAAAGTAGCAGAAAGAGAGTAAAGCTGATGCGAACTAGGACGCATGTGGTGGAGGTGCTGTGCCACGAGAGTCTGAAAAGACAAACCAAAGTTAGAAAATACAACAGCTATAGGATGATCAATCACAAGCTAAGTAATGGATAATAAGTTCTTGGCAATGCCAGAAATTACCAGTACATGACGAAGTAACAATGTACAACTAGATAAATGAAGGTAAGAAAAACCGATATGAGAAATAGAAAGAGCTGTACCATCACCAACAATAACACGCTCAGTCCCGGTATACGGTATAGCACCAAAAACCATAGATGGACTCGAAGTCATGTGAGCTGAAGCACCAGAGTCAGGAAGCCATGACTCAACCTGCTGGCACGCACTCGATAAATCTGCGTGAAAACCATAGTGGGACCCGCTGAAAGCCGTCTGTGGTCCAGCCCAACTGTGAAAGTGCTCAGGCCCATAACCTGTCAACCCATGACTAGACGGCCCAGCCTGACCAAGTGGCCCACTAGCGCTACTACCAACCATCCCAACATGAGAAACCGGCCCAAATGACCCATGTTGGCCCAATACACTAGATGAGGATCCAACCATACCTGTTGGTCCAGCAAAGTATGAAGTAGGGGGTCCAGAACCCAAAATACCTTGGCTAGAAGTATGGATTGGCCCACAAACAAAACCTGATCCATTAACTTAACCAGCTCCATTCTCAGGAAAAGGAACATAACCTGATTGAAACCCTGGTCCACCAAATTCAGCAACATTCGCAGAGAACCTGCCACCACCGGAGTTCCAACGACCACCACCTCTAGAACCACTGTTCCGACCACCGTTAAACCTTCCACGACCACCGTTTCCTCTCCAATTTCCACGACCACCATTACCTTGCCCTTGAGATGATGCTGTATAGCGAAAATAACAATGAGTAGCACGGTGACCTGGTTTTGCACAGATCTGACACGGAACAGAAGAGATCGCTAATTGAGAAGCACTCTGATGAGGTGGAAGTTGAGCATTCATTGCTGCAAGTGTTACTGTTGAATCCGACTGTCTTTGTTTCATACGTGCCTCAAATGTAAGCAATTTTGCCCTTAATTGAGCAAAATTCAGTTGACTATCACTATTTTCAACATTAGTCACAAAGTTCTCATAATCTGGAGACAGTCCTTGAATAATTTGCAACACGAGCATATGATCAGAGATCGGATCTCCGATTGCATTAAGCACATCAACAGTCTCCTTAGCTTGATTCAAGTACTCAATTATCGATTTGTTTTCTTGTTTTAGGTTATGAAACTGAGTTCTATACAGAGACTGTTTCGCAAAAACCTGCTGAAAGAATGTGTCCTCAATTACTTTCCAAAGACTAGATGCAGAGCTTGCATTTCTTGCCAAATGCATCAAAGACGGTGATAGTGTAGCTGTAATCAGCGCCATCACATATCCATCAGTTTTCTCCCAAATATCCCTCGCATCAGATCCAGATTCAGGTATAGTATGATTCTGATTGAGAAATTGCAACAAACCGAGTGTCTTTAGAACAACAAGGATTTGATGTTTCCAGTTCATGAAATTGCTGTCATCTAGCTTTAGAGATAGAAAATTTGTTATATTTGGTAGAGAATTGAAGGAGGTAGGAACAGAGACTGATGAGATATCAGATGTAGAAGAAGAAGCAGGCATGATTCAAGATAAGAATCAGATCTAGAGATGTGAGAAGAAAAGAGATTGAAATCGGAAAACAGAAGATGAAATAGGATTGCCGGAAAAAAAAATAAGGTATCGCCGGAATTCCTTACCGGAAATTATGGAGGTTTACCGGAAAAGAAAAGAATCTTCTAGAAACCCTAGCTTAGTGCTCTGATACCATGAAGTTTTCATGTATCAGTCTGAGAGAAAAAGAGAAAGAAGGAAAATATTGTGTATTATTCTATCTTATTTGAGTACAATGTATACAGTATTTATAACCACAACAAGCTAATCCTACACCCATTGACTACCTAACCTACACCACCAATAACTGCCATATCAGACTATCATGAGCCAACTATATACACTCCAATACTGGGCCTGCAGGGTTGCTAATGTCATCTGGGTGATATTATTTAAGGTCACATAATTCTTCCATAAAAAAAAATTAATGCCAGGCCTGCTCCTGATTATGAGCAAGAAAAGCAAGACACAGGGGCGTCTGTGTGGTTAAAGCTTCACATTGGTATGAAAAAAACTGTATTCTTCACTTCATTCTGCTGGTACTTACACAGATAAAGTTTGGTTCAACTTGATGTATAAAACTGTGTTAAATTTGGTTTAACTAAGGGTACAATGACAACAACTAACTACGTTCTTGTTCTTGTTCATGATCTAGATACATATATATTCGATCAGGTGATATACATTCAGCTCATTTATTTCAACGGATTGCATCTACAGATATTTAACACAGATACACATTTCTTAATCTTAAAAATCTTCCTTTCAAGAAACCAACTCGATGCTAGTTGCTAGATTCTGTTGGGATTCAGAGTTCATCACAGCGGAAGTATTATGAATGTTGGAATATAATGACAGGTTATGCAAAAGAATCACTGAAAAAATGAGAATGAATTGGTGGACAATTATATGAAAAACAGTAAATTGTCTTGGTACCCGAATAGTTTGCCGGTGACTATCTATTTATACATATGAAGGCGACGGTTGATATCAGTGGTTATTCTTTTGGCGGGAATAACCGTCATTTGAAACGGTGCTAATAGTTTAACATACCGTTCCAATCATTTGTCACACCTTATCGGATATCCTAAGTTATAGTGTTAATACATAATCGAATAAGTATGAATAATTATACAAATTAAGTGTGTATATATATATCTAATAGATTCCTTCATGTCTCTCAAGTCCCCGGTTCTGGTCTGTGTCAAAACCTCATATTTTCCTCCATGCAGATGCCCAAAAAACCCGAATGGAAGTGTTCCACCATTCCGATAGAAAGATCGATAATGGGCAAAAGAACATAAGTCAAGATGAAGAAGCTCACAAAACCACCAAGTAGAATTAAGATGGAGATTAGCAACACTTAACCATAAACAAAAAAAAAAGTCATTCAGTCTGCCAAACAGTCAAGAAACATGGAGATATCTAAGCCTACCCACCACGCGAGTGGTTTACCGTTTACGCAATATCGGCACGCCAGTACGCCCAGATTAGTTTTTGGGTTTGAACCACTATACCGGTACTACCCAGAGTAGATTTTGGGTTTGAATTTTTTTGCTTTTTATTGGCCCATCTCCATGTTTACTCCTTAGTTTTAACCTAACGAGTAGCGACTGTCAATATTCCATCTCCATCAATCAAAACTCAAAACCTGCTTCATCGTTGGTGACTAGTTCTAGACTTCCATCTCTCCATCTCGTTCCAGACTTCCATCTTCATCCACCAATTTTGTTCCATACTTCCAGCTTCATGGTTCGTTCATAGTTATCACTCCAGTTCGTTCCAGACTCTAATTCGCGATTGGTAGATCATATTAATTTTTGTTGTTGTTGACAGTAGTACGATGTGTGCATATACTATTTGGTCGTCAACATGTAGACATGATGTATCATGTATATGTATGCTAGTAGTTATTGTATATAAATCTAGATGTATGTGTGTGATTTATGGAATTATAGAGTCTATAACAATTGAAAGGAAAATGGAAATCTATTTGTTTTAACATGGAATAATATTGTGATACCAACAAATATAAATATTCCATCTTGTATTGTTAAAAAAAGGTAATAGTTTAAAAAAACTCATATATTATACAAGTTGAATTAACCCGTGTATTACACAGATGAACAAAATATAATATAACCAGTTAAAAATACAATCATCAAAATATAAACTTAAAAATTGGACTCTGATAACTATTTACTTACTATAATACATGTGTTAAACCGAAAAATTATACTTGTCGTGAGCTCGCATTGTCATTGTAAACTCGTATATTCTTTTTTATTCATCAATATCTATATATTTAAAGAAATTGGCTACGAAAAGTTTATTAAATAGTTTGCATTATATAAAGCTAAAGTTAAATTAGTATGTATAAAATATAACTTATCCTCATCATCCATCCATATTTCGTTGTATAATTTGGTTTCATAGTTAATTCTGTAATTTATCTTTAAAAAGGTATTATTTAATAACATGTGTCTCCCATATGGTTTATTATATTATACTAGCGTGGTTTCCGCGCGTTGCGGCGGGGAACACCGTTAAAGGTTGTTAACGATCAAGTCCGGACCCTACGATTAGGCTCGAACCAGTTCCAAACCCTATGATTTCTATCATATTTAAGCCCAGTGGCGGAACCAGAAATTTTTAATCGGGGGGTCACAATCAATTTAATTCATTAATGTACTATAATTTTGTTTAACAATCAGTTCAATTTAATTGATTAATGTACTATAATTTTGTTTAACAATCAGTGTCATGGTCATGGGCGGAGGCAATGTATAAGGAAGGGAGGCAATGTATAAGGAAGGGTAGCCAGGGCTACCCCTCAATTCCGTCTTGGTAGTGTAAAAATACCCTTCAACTCCGTCTACGTAGTGTAGATTTTTTTTTATCTTTTTATATAAGGATACCCCTATTCTAAAAAAAATTAGGATAACTCTGAATTTTTGAGCTAGATCCGCTACTAATTGGTGTCACGTAAACAAAGTAGTAACTTGATAAAGTTTTAATAAAAGTAGTTTAGATAAAATAACCTAGAAACTTTTTATAGCGTATTTTATATGTTAAAACAAAAAAAAAGATGCAGTAACAATGAAAGAATATAATTATCCTGGGCTTTGATTAAATTGGGCCCAAAAGTAAAACCTAAATATAAATTACAAAAACAACCTCCCAACTTTCCCTTCTTCTTCGTACCTTTTTTACATCAGCACCTGCACTTTAAACCCTTCACTGCCTCGCCGGAAAACAAGTCCAGATATGAAAACATGAAAACGAAACTAGATCTTCACTTTTTTCACCTTTCTCTCTACATTCCAGCTACTATACCAACAATATGAGGGGTCAAACTCTAAAAAAACCATCAAACTTCGGATACCCCTCTAAAGAAAGGTTGGTTGGCCGGAGGGTCAACGGACCCTCCTGACCCCCTTGTAGTTCCGCCCCTGCTTAAACCAGTGTCTCTCCATATGGGTTGCAAGTCGGTTTCAGTTCACGGACAAGCTTGAATGTGCACTCTAACATGTATCCTGTGCTGCAGGCAACATATTTTAAACATTTGGTTGAATCACCACGTACCCTTAGAATACGCTATAACAACATGCATAAAATATGTTTTAAACATAATAGAGATTATGACCAAATACAAAGGAAAAATAAATAAGAAGGGTAACTAAGAAGGATTTTGGTCCATTAATAAAAAATTTGAAGGGTTGAGATTAGTTTTAAAGAAAAGAAGATAATGGAAGGGTATAAAAGGAATCTTATATTTATTTACTTTCTCTCTCCACATGCAAGGCAGATGTCAATTCCACCCATCAATTTAAAACGTTCATAACTTTTTCATACGACATTTTTTTTTAAGTTTACCATAATAACAAGCGTTAGTATGATATTGTTGTGTAAAAATAAAATAAAAAATTTCATTTTTACTAGTTTTTTTTTTTTTTTTTTTTTTTTTTTTTTTTTGCATTGTGTTAAAGGTTCAGATCATTGTGTCTTTTAACTGGGTTTTGTTCATTACGTTTTTACTTGGACTTCTATATATTGTGTTATTATCAAAACTTATAGCACAATGTTAATTTGGGTTCAGGCCACTGCGTTTTTATCAAACCTTATAACACACTAAAGATGGTGTTATATTTGGTAATCTATATATTGTGTTATAGGTTCTGGTCATTGTGTTTATTCTGCTATCCATTATGTTTTAATCTGTTGTTCATTGTGTATTAGTCTGTTGTCTATTGTGTTCTAGTGTATTGTCCATTGTGTCTTTTATTTGTTCTCACTAATTGTGTCTTTTATCTGTTGTATCAATTGTGTTTTTGGTCTACTTTCCATTGTGTGTTTAGTTTGCTACTCATTGTGTTTTACATTGTGTTTTACATTATGTTTATTGTGTAGTTGTCATCGGTTGTGTTTTTGGTCTACTTTCGATTATGTTTTTAGTTTGATACTCATTGTGTTTTACGTTAGGTTCATTGTGTCTTTTATTTGTTGCCATCGATTGTGTTTTTGGTCTACTTTTCATTGTGTTTTTAGTTTAATAGTCATTGTGTTTAACGTTATGTCTATTGTGTCTTTTATCTGTTGTCATTGATTATGTTTTTTACTATACTTTCCATTGTGTTTTTAGTTTGACACTCATTGTGTTTTATGTTATGTCCATTGTGTAATACACAACTCGGTTTTCTCATTGTGTTTTACGTTATGTCCATTGTGTAATACACAACTGGGTTTTCGAACTTTTTTTCTAAATATAACAATATGGTACTTATATTAAAGATAAATAGACTAGGGATGAGCAAGTGGTGTCCAATACCGATCCCATCCCGATACCATCCCGATCCCGATCCCGAGAATACCATACCGAAGGGGTTTCGGTACCGGTATCGGTATCCACTTTTAGGTATTTGTCGGTATCGGTACGGTATGGTATCGGTATAATACCGCATTTTACCCTCTAAATACCGATAACGTACCGAACCGACGTATTTCGGTATCGGTATCGGTACCCATTTTTCACAAAAATCGGGATCGGGATTTGTCGGTATCGGGACGGTATGGTACCGGGATCGGTATTTGCCCATGCCTAAAATAGACGCTCGTTTTATGGTATATTTTTTAAAAAACAAATGATGTATAAAAAAGTTATGTACGCTTAAAAAATAGGGGGGAAATAGCATGTGACTTGCATGTGCATAATCTTTTTATTTTCTTTGACAAAATTGTCATTTCCACTTAATTTCTTTTGGGACACTTGTCACTCTATAGTGGCTTCTTACACTTTTTATTTTTATACTCACTAGGTGTAGGACCCGTGTAACCACACGGGTAGGTTTAGTAATTATCGAAATCAAATACTAAAAAACAGATTATAATATACCATTTAAATTTTGGTCTTTAGTTCTATATCTTTATAAAGTAATGTTAAATACAGTATGTGTGACCACACAGGTAGCTTTAATAACCATCGAAATAGATTATAATACATCATCTAAATTGTTTGTATTTAGTTCATGTTTGATATAGAAATTAGGTAAGTAACTGAAAATTTTTTGTCTAAAATGAAAGCATGACCTAATTTTATATTGTCTAATAATTAAAGCCTGATCTAATTTAAATAACCAAATGTTATTGAACAGTTCAGATTTAAATTGTTTGCATTTAGTTACATATCTTTATACAACAGTATGTTAAAGACAGTTTAATTGAAAATTGATTATAAAAAATGACTATGCATTGATCTTGCTTTCACAAGGTCTTCTGAACCATGTCTTCCCCTTCTTCTCATCATCTAATAAATCCCAGATGGGAAGATAAACAGCTTGATTGTAAAGCTCTAGAAGACCTTAGAGTATAACCTTCACATAATGCAGCGTACAGTTAAGATCAATGCCTTCCTCTAATCTCTTGACTTTTAATCACCTTAAAAATGCTAACGGTTTCTTTCCGGTTAGGTAATCTATCTCAAATGGTTGTGGAAGTCAACTAAATATTGCTTTTTCAAGCTCCGAATGACGATTAGTTGCACCAAAAATCATCACTCTAGCATTCTCTACATAAACCAAAAATCCCAGATTTAACCAAAAAGCTCAAGAAGTTACTAAATGTGAAAGACAAACCTTTGGCGTAGGAATCAACTTATTAATTAACCGGATGATTTTCAACCTTTTCAAATTCAGTTTTTATGTTTTAAATAATTCCAACACAATCAAAGCAATCTTAGCCGATCGTCGTATCTTGGTAACGCGTTCTCTCCTACCAGTGCCAGGGCCACCTTTCATAATGATCGAAATCAAATATTAAAAAATAGATTATAATACATCATTTAAATTGTTTGTGCTTAGTTACATATCTTTATAAAAGTTTTTGTCTTTTTTACCTGGATGTTACATTATATCATCACAGGCTCCTACTTTCAAACAATTAAAAGCAGAAAAAAAAGTAAAGCAAACAGAACCTCATTCACTTGATCAAAACACAATATAAGAAAATGATCAACTCATAAATGATCAGAAGATCAAAGGGTAAAAGGGTGGTTATTATAAGAAACCCTCACACTCTCAACAGAATCTCATTCACTTGATCAAAATACAATATACCAAACGCCTCAGATTTGTTATCGCAAGTTGTTGTCGAAAACCGCAATGCCTGCAATCAACGTTTCATGTATCAAATACATACATACTGAATTACCTTACATAATGAAAGGGTGTAAACTCCCTCAAAGACTTAAGAAAAGAGCCAAAATGATTCAAAGAACCTTACTTGCAATGGAGGTAGAAGACAGGTGTGTTATTACTTATGTTCAAGATAACCACTTCCGCAACATAGAATTTCTTCTTATTACGTGAACCTGTATCATCTGAACCGTTTTGACCCATCCTTTGTGTCTTCCTCTCTTCTTGCTCACATGAACACGAAAGAGGTTATCTTGAACATGAATAATAACACACATATAAAACAACGTTAAAAAAAGTATGTGTTAGTATTATAAGCTTATTAACAAATGAGACCATATTAATTTAAAATTTAACCTTATGATAACCAAGAGGCATTCTTCGTATAGTCTGAAACATAAAGCATCCTTGAACATGGGTCATCGGCCAAATCAAATACTAAAAAGCAGATTATATCCCTGCATGAAAAACAAAATCGATAAATTTAAGGAAAATGATTTTGAAAGATGATAACCCAACAGTAGAGGATCTAATTCTACAACTCCGATAAATGCAAGGGTGTTCTCAAATAATGGTTCATAGATGTTTGAAAACCAACAAAGAACGACAAATGTCCACAGTGCTGCTTCGTTGGACATTTGTCGGTCTTCAAATATCTAGGAAGCATTATTTGAAAACACACCTGAATTTACTGAAGCTGTAGAATTAGATCCTCCACTATTGCGTTATCATCTTTCAATCACATTTTCCCTAAATTTATCAATTCTATTTTTCATACCTCCCAAAGCCACCTATCTGCCTGCAAAGATATCGAAATGAATGTGAAATGATTTGAGATAGGTTTTTTAGTGAGAGAGAGATAGAGAAGAAAAGAGGGCGGTTTAATTCCCTGGCATTTATTAATATAAATTTCAAATTATATCTCTATCTATATTAATATAATATAGAAGATAGATTTATAATTAATATAATATAGAAGATAGATTTATAAATATACAAAAGGGAATAATGGCATCAGCATTAACATGTGGCAAACCTTAGGAGTTGATACATTCATGAGTATCTAATTCCCAAAATTACTCAAAGCCCTAAATAATATGACTGCAAGCGCAAGAATTGAAAATCAAATGCAAAACTAATGAATTGAACTTAACAACACGCTTCTAACAAACTCTAAAAATTATAAAAAAGAAAAAAAAAACTAATGAATAAGCAAGACATCATGTTTCGAATATAAGATTAACTTCTAACGCTGTGTGACATTCCATTCCTACTTGTTTTCAAACCACTGTTTTCAAACCACTGTTTTAACCAAACAGTGGTTTCAAACATCTGTTTTCTCCACAAACCACTGTTTTAACCAAACAGTGGTTTCAACCACTGTTTTCTCCACAAAACACTTTTTAACCCAACAGTGGTTTCAACCACTGTTTTAATCCAACAGTGGTTTCAAACATCTGTTTTTACCCAACAGTGGTTTCAAACATCTGTTTTGTGGATAAAACTGTTGTTGAAACCACTGTTGGTTTAAAACGGTGGTTTGAAACCACTGTTGGGTTAAAACGGTGGTTTGAAATCACTGTTGGGTTAAAACGGTGGTTTGAAACCACTGTTGGGTTAAAACATGGTTGAAACAACTGTTGGTGAAATCTTTGTCATAAAAACAAACAATCCAAGGAAAGATAGTCTAGTCATAAATGTATAAATGAAATAACAATAACAGTACTAATAAAAAAATGAATACCGATATAGGTTCCAATTATAACAATACTGATAGTGATGTCATTATGGATTTAACTTGGTTCATCGTGCTATTATCTTGAATAACACTATTTTTTAGCAAAATTTACCATAGAGAGAGAGAGAGAGAGAGAGATGGTGACTGTTATCCGATGACAAATTTGAAGTGCGCCAAAACTATAACTGAGTTTAGTCGGACAGTATATAAATCGGCAACGAAATCACAAAGATTAAAGAATTAATATACAGCCATCTACAAATAACCATCAACTTAATATATTCATTTTTAAGTTTCTTTTATATTGAAAACATGTTGTACCTGAACATATCTCAAATAACCAATCCATTCATCTCCATCATAAGATTCAATGTTTAAAATCTTTATACCTGAAAAAAACAACCAGATCCAAATCAAAACGACAACATGATTTGAGAAATATACCAAAACGAATCAGATTTAATACCTTACATGTCGGATGAATAACATCCCAGCCAATACACTGTCATTTCTCGGTCTGAGTTCATCGTTACTCATTGAAAACTCCTTCACAACACATCAATTAGTTAATTGTTAAAACTAATTTCCATTTAAATTCTCATCAATCAACAAACACCTATCAGATAAACACTGACGTTCTCAAACTAAAAAATATACCAGTTCACTTCACGCTGCTCTTCGAATAACTCAAGCTCCGCTCCCGGCTTCGAAGCATACGCACACTGCTCTTTGAAGAACTCTACCTGTAAGTTAAAAAATAACCGTTCCATATTAATACCCAAGTTAGCTACCTTACAATAAGATCCAATCATTTAAACATATTAATTTTCTTAATGTGTATGAAAAGAAAACTGCAACTAATTGTCGTCTCACAAGTTCTTAAGTTAACAAAGTACAAAACCTGATTATATTCTGTCCTAATTAAAATGGTTGAAGAACTATTAAGTTTCATATGAAGAGTCCTTTGTATCTGTTTTTAATTCAATAACCATACATAAACCTCTGTTTGTTGTGAAACATGTATTTGGCAAAAGCATACTCGATTATTTGAAACCTCTGTTTGTTGTGAATAGATGCTAGAAAATAAAACAGATGTTTGAAACCACTGTTGGGTTAAAACAGTGTTTTGTGGATAAAACTGTTGTTGAAACCATTGTTGGTTTAAAACGGTGGTTTGAAACCACTGTTGGGTTAAAACGGTGGTTTGAAACCACTGTTGGGTTAAAACAGTGGTTGAAACAACTGTTGGTGAAATCTTTGTCATAAAATCAAACAATCCAAAGAAAGATAGTCTAGTCATAAATGTATAAATGAAATAACAATAACAGTACTAATCAAAAAACGAATACCGATATAGGTTCCAATTATAACAATACCCATAGTGATGTCATTACGGATTTAACTTGGTTCATCACGCTATTATCTTGAATAACACTATTTTTTAACAAAATTTACCACAGAGAGAGAGAGAGAGATGGTGACCTTTATTCGATGACAAATTTGAAGTGCGCCAAAACTATAACTGAGTTTAGTCGGACAGTATATAAATCAGCAACGAAATCAAAAAGATGAAAGAATCAAAGGAGATATGCGAAAACAAACATTAATGATTTTATAGTAACATTTGCCCACGCAAATTCATAGTAATATATATCTTCATGAATGGATTGTCCATAATTTTTTTTCCTAATTGATGTTCGAAAGGTAAAGTAATTCCAAGTATATATCTTCAAGAATGAATTGTCCATAATGTATTTCCTAATTTATGTTCTAAAGGCCATGTAATTCCAAGTAAAACAAATAACACATGATCCAAACCCTTTGCCCTTTGGTTCAGTTGTGGTATTACTACAATTAACTCAAATCACAATATTAGAAAAAATCATATTACATTGATGTAAAAACTCTTCGACCAAGTAACCTTCGTTTTTTTTTTCCAGATGACCATTATCCGATGACAAATTTGAAGTGCGCCAAAACCATAATTGAGTTTAATCGGACAGTATATAAATCGGCAACAAAACCACAAAGTAGTTAATTTATTAAACACAAGTAAGCCAATACAGTTAGTAAAGCTAAATGAGCGAATAAACGGGAACCCATGTAACAACTTCCTTAAATATGACAACTAAGAAGGAACAAATGCCTAATAACAGAAGTGTATATCCAACCTAATGTGGGCTTGTTTGCAGCCTTGTTTGGGCGAAATTGACATTTTACTCAAAAAAACTAAGAAAAATATTTTAGATTAAATGAAGAACAGTGCATGCCTGCATGAAAGCAAAGCTGAACCCTCTCTATACCAAGCTTTCTACCAATTGGGTCTCAATTCCCTAGACGCTTGTGCATCAGTGAACGCCCGGTCAGCTTGCCCAAGGCGCGTCCAACAGAGACTACGATTTGATAACAACGTAGCGTAACTCGGGTCAAAATCAATTGCCTGTTTCATGGTTAGCATGAAAAGATTAGACTAAAAGCAAACAAAATCCTTTTAATTTGTTATAAAAAACATACCTGAATATAAGCATCTAAAGCTATCTGAAATTCCTTGCATCTGAAAGCATCATCTGCTCTTGATTTGGCTTCAGCGGCTTTTTTCTTTGCTTCTGCTGACACCTGCAAACATGACCAACACTTTAATGTCATAACAAAAACGAACTTCTGTTATTTACAAGCTTAGATTTATACTAAAACAATCTTTAGTGTTAAAGAAAAAAGACAAAATGATACCTTTGGTATTTTTTGGTTGAAACAGCAGCATCACTTGGCGAATTTATTTTATTATCACTTGTATTTCTTTCTACTTCCTAAAAGAATTACCTCAAAATGTGATTAAATTAACACCACACGATGATACTATTTGATATATGCCGAAACATACATACATATATTTAAGTACTTGTTCTTTAGCACCTTCGGACTGCATATGGTTGATTATACCATCAAATGTCCAATCTTTAATGGTTTCAACTTGAGATGATAGTGGTAAAAGCATCTCAACAGCAGCCCGGTTACCTCGAGCAACTGCAACTTGTACAGGCTTTAAGCCATCCTAAAATAGCAAGAGAATAATAGGAGCTGACATTTTTAACAAATGGGGACCAAAAAATTGATAGTCAAGTAGCTACTAACAAATGATTAAAAAAATTGAATTTCTAAAAATAAGAGTGGCTACTTTCTTAAGGCTCACCTCATCGGTCATATTGGGATCAGCGCCAACTTTAAGCAAAGCATGTGATCAATCCCTAAAAAAGCCATTTTAAATAAAAAAACATAGATGTTACACCTTTATTTCATATGGGTGAGACCCACACATAAGAATGTTGATGCTAACTAACTATAATAACAAAGATTACAAACCTGTTCCGTAACAGCACCAGAAATCATTAAACTTTGAACCCCATTTATGAAACCCTTTAGCTTTTGATGATCCGGGAGCTAACTGCAGCATATATATCATAACTCCTGGTAACTAAAAAGGTGTATGCATAAAAATGATATTTAAAAAGGAAGACATTTTTTTACCAACAAACATGCCACACACACATATATACACAATTTTTCCAAATCAACCTACCGAGCAGAACGTAAATAATCAACAAAACACACCGATTCCAATTAAACATGGTTGTAAACTATCTACGTCATTGAAAACACAATCGCAATCACAATTCATAATGGCAAAATCTTATTCCTGTATAATATGAGATTAATAAAATGATATTATCAATGAGAGGTTTTGAGAGTACTTGAGTGAAGTGAAGGTATGATGATGTGTTCGCCGGAAGGTGTAGTGGTCGCCGGCGACGGGAGTTTGGCTCTGTTCCCAAACATAAACAGCATAGCATCAAAATCCGATTCGAATAAGAAAACAATGAAATCAAAAAGAAAATTACATACCTTTCGTTCAAAATCGACTGGAAAATCAGTTCAAGATCATCAAATAAATGTGCTATTAAATCGACTGGAATGAATAAAGAACAAACCTAAAATCACAGCACCCGAACAAAAAATTAGGGAAAACCATGGATACATAATAATTAACTTCAAAATCTGCTAAAACTCCACTCCAATCAGTACACACTATACATAATCAGAACAATCGAGCATTGTGATTGACTCAATATAATCTACCTACAGCTCGATTGTAGATCTAATCAGCACAATCGAGCACTGTGATTGACTCAATTGAACAATCACGAATCCAAATCACAACAATCAAACAAAACATTGAGAAAAACCGTAAATACGTACCATTTGAGTTCAGAATCTGCTAAAATTGTACTGCAAGCAGTACGAACTATACATATAAAACCCTAACGGGACTCGCTGCTTCAAATGCCGGATAAAGACTCTAGGTTTTCAGTTCGATTGAAGGTTATTGAAGAAGATGAAGCCGTTGGAGATAGATACAAATGTGTGAGTGATTTCAGTGTGTGTTGATGATGAAAGCGGCGTGGAAAGAGAGAGAAAGAGAGAGGTACCAGATCTGAGAGAGAGAGAGAGAGAATGGAATGGAAAGGGTTTGAAATTTGAAATGGTATTTAGGGATTTGAGAGAGCAGGATTCAAATAAAGTTCAAAATTTTGAAACTGGAGCCAAAATTTTGAATGGACAGTAGTTTGATGCAGAGGTTTGAATTTATCCCAATTGAATGGACAGTAGTTTGAATGGAAGGGCAGTGGTTTGAAAAAAGTGAATGTGGGCCATGTTTGAATTTTAAAGTCTTTTAATAAATGGGATTTATGACATCAGCATATCTTACATGGCATACCTTAGGAGTTGACACATAAGCAGATTTACATCAGCCAATAATCTCTTATTATAGATAGTATAGATTGTAGAATAACTCAACCCAAGAATTATATCAATAAAGCTAGCTTTACATAACAAAATATCCATATCCTAACTATTTAGGAGTGAACCTTAATTTTGACATAACATCAACAAATTGTAACTATAAGACTTGGCTCATACAAATATTACAAATTCTAGTATTTTAAAACTTAATGTAGATGATCAACCACAATCAAAACTCCATCCTCTTCTTATAGTGGTACAGTGTTATGCAAATTGGTCTTAAATCAAATGGGTTGAGTTGAGTTGAATGTTTGCCTGTTGCTTTGAGGTCAAGTCAAAGATCGAAAGGAGCCACCTGATTAGAGCATTATATTAAGTGTTATATGTTTTCAAAAGTCAGTTAAGTCATAGTTAAATGTTGGTATGAAGCAAAATAGGGATCTATAAGAATTCGCCACCCTTAGGTGGTGTTTGTTTTTTCAGATGCAAAAGATCTGCAGTCTGTGGACCACATCTGCAAACGTCTGTACGAGAAGAGGTGGAACAAATGTCTGCGTAGTGTAATAAAAAAAGTGTTTGATTATCCCACCTCTTTACCCCACATCTGCAAACTTTTTTCTTCATCGGTTTACATCCGTAACAAATCGAAAAGTGTTTGTATTACAGTTTATTCAAACATCACATTGAATTTAGATCTAAAATGTTTGAACAGGTCTGAATCGAAAGTTGCAGGTCTTTGAACTTTTCTATTCTCGTTTTTAGTCCATGATATTCTCGTTGTTATAATGGATATAACTTTCATTTGGAATTTTCATTGAATCAGGTTTGGTGCAGCAATCCATCTCTACGGGACTGGTTAAAGGGGTGTGCTCAAATGTCTGAATTTGATAAGTTGATGCGTGTGTAGCGTGATATATTTTTATTAATATTTTAAGCTCTTTTTAACACTTTAGTCAAGTTTTAAATTTATAAAACACGATATTCTACTAACACTAAACACACATATGGGCAAGTGCACCCATCGTGAGCGTAGTATAGCGTTGGTAAGATACCGAGGTCATCCAAAGAGACAAGAGCTTTTAGTACCGGTTTATCCTCAACCTCTAATCAAATCAAAAGTTTAGAAAATGTTTTAAACATGAAAATAAAAAACTAAAAATGCTGAAAAATAAAAATAAAATAAAAGCAGATAGACAAGATGAATCACTTGGATCCGACTCGTCTTTAATGTAACCTTTGATGATTTTCGCACTTTTGCACTTTTTAAGAGATTATCTTAGTTATAGTAGTAGGCCCCTCTTTTGAAGGTGACGTTACCCTCAACCCAGTGGTTTGAGTCAGCAAGGATACAATCCCAAAGGGTCGGAATATTGAAAGATAATTAATTAAGTTATTAATGCGTAATGTGGTAGGTCCCTCTTTTGAAGGTGACGTTACCCTCGGCTAAGTGGTTTGAGTCAGCAGGGATACAAACCCAAGTAGCCGGGTTAATGTATTAATAGTAGTTTACATATGAAGGGATCAAACCATTCGCACCCCCGCCATCCAATACCAGTTGGTATTGAAGGAGGTCCTAGTAAGCTTGACTCAGGTCCTAGCAGGATCTATATACTGAACAAGGCAAGAACCTTACCAAACCATTCCCATAACCCCCGACCAGGTAGCCAACATATCTCTATATAGACCGTATAGATATGAATGGTGAAAATCTTTTATTTTATATAGACAGTAAAATAACGCCAAGACACCACGGACAATGATAAGGAAGTTTCACCTTCAACATAAGAAACTAGTTATTAAAGTCATTAATACAAAACAAAATAAAAATTGCGAAAAGATTAAAAATCAAAAGTATTACACTAAATGCTTGTCTTCACCAAGTGATGTAAGAGACTTAGGCAAACATGGCCTTTGATTGTCAAGAACTCTTACTGTCAATCTTGGATCCCGAGACTACTACACACACTCTAATATGGATGATGGATGATGGTGGTGGATGTGTAGTGGTGGTGGAGTGGTGGTGAAGTGGGAGAGAGGTGGTTTGCCAAGTGATGCCTTTGAAGTGAACCAAGCACCCCTATTTATAGCCTGCACAGAAGCCCGGAAACGGCCCCATGTCCATCCACTTTCTCTTTCTTCATTAATTACATTTTATCTGCATTAGCTCCACATGCCCCCGTGTTCGCTGGGCTCGGCCCCGTGTGCAGAAGCGTATCTGTACTATCAAGATTTGCAAGATTCTGCGAATCTTAGCTTTGACCACGGCCCGTGTTGAGCTGGGCACGCCCCGGTGTTGGGAATAGAAACTTCTACAACTTTGTCTTTTCTGTAGGCACCTGGCGACGCCCCGTGTCCGCTGGGCACAGGGCCGTGGTTAGCATTCTGTTTCTTTGTTTTTGCTTGGGAAGATGCTGTCGAGGGATCGAGCAAGCCACGTTTGTTCCTTTTCTTGTATTTATGTTATATTTTGCTGCATATTTGTTCCTTTTGTTCATTTAAGCTTATTTGTCCTGAAAATACAAAAGGAAGACAAAAGCACACTTTTTCCAACATTAGTACTAAAAAAGGGTTAGTTTTATGCCTCATTTGATGTAATTTATATGTTGCATTTTACACACATCACAAGTTAAAATGGATTTATTATTCAATAAACAAAAGTCCATGGTAAGATCATGCCCTGTAAGTGCTATATAAGATTTCTCCACTTGGCTCTTCACTCTTTTCATCCACTTAACAATCAACATAAACCGTCTGTGTCTGTTGCTGAATGATTTTAATATGTTTATCCGCCCCTAATTTTGAACATGAAAGACCTAAATGCCAACTCACAGTGGGTGCTATCTCACGTAAAGGTTGCTGAAAATATAAAAACATATGAATCGAATTGTAGTTGCAGGTTGTTTCTATTTAAAAAGAAAAAAAACAAAGATAGAACCAGGAATTGAATTTGAGTTGTTTTGAGATTAGGAGGAGAGGGGTGGAGAGAGGGTTGGAAGGGGTTGGAAGAGGTGGGAAGACATTTGACCTTGTCTGCGTGGGAAAGAGGACGTGTAGAGGTTTGAAGACAATTTTAATGAAATGTCTTCTAAAAACCAAACGGTCTGCAGAGCTAAACGTCTGCGCGTAGTCTGCGCGGCGCAGACATAAGAGGTTTTTTCTGAAAAAACAAACACCCTCTTAATTTCACTTTAACCATAAACACTTGAATTACCAAAATATATTCCACAAACCATTACTTCTAATTCTAAAATCAACAATAAATAAATAAAACTTAAATAACAACCTAGTAACAAAAGTTGAAAGTCCCAAAAGCTTTGAACTAAAACTTAATCAAGATTAACTAAAAAGTCTAAAATACTACTATGTGGTTTATCACCTAGTCTAATTAAACTTGAATAAAACAAAAAACAATTATCAAACAACTAAACCCAGTATAATAAAAAATAATAAGCATCAAGATCTCATCAAACATGAAATAAAAACTAAATAAAATTGAGATTATTATTCATTCAAGAAAAGTAGAATTTAGACCACGGATCAAGTCGTGCATCAGAATCAGAGATCTAATCAGCAACAAACTCTATAGCTTGCGCTTTTAGTCGGACGGTTGGATCCTTCAATCAAAGAAAGAAGATACAATAGTAGTACTGTAACCTTCAAAACACTGACTTGAATAATATGCCGGCCGTCGTCTACCGGAGGTTTATCGTCACATCGGCCGGTTCATTAGGAGTAGAGATTGAAAGGTGATTTTATGGTTTCTCTAGAATTCGAAATATGATGGAGAGAAGGCCAGGGCCGGCCCGTTAGGCTTATCAATCTAGGCTAAGGTCTAGGGCCAGCCAAAAATAAGGGCCTCCAATTTTTTTTCTTTTCATATATTAGACTTGTTTTTAGCCTATTTAAACAACATTTCTAGGCCCATGATTTAGAATTTTACTTTAGGAGTCAACAATGTTCACACACGCTTCATTCCAGAATCCAACAGCAGCGCCGCAACGCGCTAATCCTTGTTACTTGTGGCGTCTTTTGAGTATCTAATGTGAAATTGATTGCGGATTGAGTGAAATTAGGGCCGACATTAGGAAAAATCATCGTTATGTTATTGAGTGTCTCAAATTTTAATCCCAATAGGTCCCGACTTTGTAGACTGGTTAGGTCCTCCAAAAACGTTGGAACGGCCCTGGAGAAGGCGACAGTTGTCGGCGGACATGAGGTGCCAGTGATTGGGTGGGGATATTCAAATACTTTGCAAGAGAGAAATCGTAAGATCAAAATTTGAGATTGTGATTTTCTTAAGGGTTATAGCCACCATGTAAATTTGAACTCTAGATTTATTTGCCGTCCATTCAACACTATATATATATATATATATATATACTAGTCACTTACCCGCGCGATGCGGCGGGAGTGGCGATTTACAATAGGATACTCGTGTTTACCGTTAGTTTATCCGTCGTCTCGTGATATATTGTATAGTACTTAAGTTAGTTTTCTTATTCGTGATCTTCTACAAGAATAGTACAAAACAAGGAAGTAGATGTAATTAAAAACAAGAAGAGTTCAAAACAGTCAAGTAGCTGGACAAAACAATAAAAACAAAATGCGGGGAGTCTCTTGTATCTCTTCCTGTTTTACCAATACATCCGTTCGCTTATGACTTTCTTGTATCTTCTCCTCTCCAGTACCAGATTTCGACACATAAAAAAAAGTTAGACGCTTACAGGTGCTTTAAAATAGTAATTAAAAAGTAATTTCTCGAAGCAAATAAGGCACAAAATCTACTAACTTACCTTCGTTTTGATACGGATTCGATTAATTAATCACGCAACACTTCCTAGTAGACAACATTTGATGTGTAAACTCCGCGTTGTTTGAATTCTTTGGCGAGATATACCAACACCTTCGTACTTTGTCTTGAAATCCCTGTTGATAATGCGACATAAAGTTGTCCATGTGAAAATACAGAATCCGGTAGATAAATACCAACGTTCGGAATTGTTTGACCTTGAGCTTTATTAATCGTCATGGAAAAGCTAAGTCGAATTGGAAATTGTTTTCTTTTCAGCTTGAATGGGAACATGTCATCTTCAGAAAGGGTTAGAGGGTTTCTTGGGAAAAAAAAACTCTTTTTCCGGCATGTTGACCGACTGCAATTTCCGCATCAATAACATTTCGCATGAAACCCTTACATATCAACCGCGTGCCATTACACAGGCCATGTGATGGATCGATATTACGTAACAATATTATTGGGCATCCAATTTTTAAACGAAGCTTATGAGGCGGCAAACCACTAACATTTAGCGAATTTAAGAACTCGACCGGATAGAAGTTGCGATGATCGTAGCGTGCATCTTCAAATCTTTTTATCTCATTAATAACAACCCCTGGCTCACTTTGATCGACTTGAATAACCTGTTTGTCATGTCCTTTATAAACATATTTGAAAAGATATTTCACAGAAAGTATTGAGAAATCATTATTTTGGTGATGGAATGGAAATGTAACTATGGAGCTTGGCCCATAGTCATTGGATTTAGATATGATCGGACGAACAGAGCACGTTAGGTCGTCAATTAGTAGAACTCTCTGGTTAGATGAAACTAATGAGCGAGAACAATGTATCCTTACGAAATCTTGTGTTAACAGTAACGCATACCATTGCTTACATACACTCTTAGAACGACCTACATCCTTTGTTGGCACCCTCGTTAATATCTCAAACACGATTGTATGAATAGGAAGGTCAGCCATGGTTATACCTTCGTTTAACACAGATAATGATTATTTAGTTGTCCAATCTAAGAAGATTATAGTTTGGTGAAAAATAGGTGTAACCATTACATGTAAATCAAGTAATATAACATACTTGTAATAACAAAGTAAAGTATACTTCTACAATTACATCAATATGAGGGAAACAAAAAGCAAAACACGAAACACCAAGAGAGACTTTAATATTCAACAACTAAACATATAACAACACCAAATGTTTCTAACTTAAACACAAACTTGGATAACGATCCATAATTTAAATATCCCGTGCCTCGACCATATCCGGTTCGTACGTAATCGTACTCAACTCCGTAGACTTCAAAATATTAACTGAAATAACAAATAAAATATAAATTTTATTAAACTACATGAGCCATTAAATCTAACTAATTATTAGAATGTTCATGTGTAAAGCATAACATACTATCTTGTAGATGAACCAACTTGAGACGTGATACATATATGATAGACCTTTGTTGCACGGCTCAAATGGAACGTATAACATCGGAAGGCTTCAGGGCAGACAAAAACAATTGTATTGTGTGACCACTGTATATTACGATTTTGGGTTAAAGTTCTTCTAATAATAATATTTTCTTACATATAATGTAAATATTATGTTTGTAATATGTTAATAATAAATAATAACTTACGTCTTATCTTGAAGAGAATGTTCAAAACAACATCGATCACGTTTGCCTTCTATTATTCTCCCAACCACATCTAAAACCAAATCAGTCAAATCGTATAGACCATATATAAAGTTTTATATATTTAATAAAAATTATAGATAGAGAATTTATATGTACCAACAATATCCATTTGAGGTCTCCTGTCATGCTTCAATTCTATAATGGAAGGGACCAATGGATATAAAGAAGCACCCCTTGGAATCGTAAGCATAAGTGAAGAAAGCTTTGTATATTCGTTGATGACAATTTTTTTCTCGGACCAAACTAACACGTAATTCTGGTACTTTGGGTACTCATGATAGTTGAGATTCTCAATTTGGAAATGATTCAAGGAAAAAAACCACCCATCAATGATGCGTCATTATATATGTGTATCAAATGTTGTTGGACGAATGCAACAATTTTTTGTCTCTAAAATGAAAAGAAATTTGGTGGTGGAAAAACGCTTACTCGTATAACACAAAGTAAATTAAAATAATGTTCTTACGTGTTGATCAAGAAATATAACCACTAATCTCTTTTCATCCACGTCATGCCAAATAAACTCCACCTTAACCAAGATTATATTATACCATGCTCTATCATTTCTCAACGATGAAAATTCTTCAACGGAAAAATGATCAGACATATCCTATTAAGTGTTCAATGTTAGTTAATTAAAAAAATAAAAACTCCAGAAATTAAATTTAAACTAAAACATGATTAAAATTAAACAACAACAAATTTAAATTTAAACTAATACTTAATTAAAAGTTACATAATTAAGATTCAAACTAATTAGAGAAAAAAAACTACAGTCATCATAAAAGTTGTTCTAAGGTTCCCAAACCATTTCTTCATCCAATGGTGGTTCGTAAACCGCCCCAGGGTCAGTTTCGTACCCTTCAGCTCAGGTCGGTAGTTCTTGTGTTTGACTGTGGTTTTCCACATAAGGGGGGTTTGAAGGTGGAGGATGCATAGGCAGTATAGGAGTGTTTGGCACCGGACGATAGCACCCCTCAATTTGTAGTCCACCAAATTGTAGTTGAGCGAAGGTATAGTCATACGCCCAATTCAACTCTTCATCTGTCCAACCAAATGGAACATCATGTTCAGGGTTTGCCACTGGAGGTGGGGTTGAAACCGGAGGTGGAGTTCACACCGGAGGTGGGTTTGCCACCGGATGAAAATGGTTTCTAACTTCAGGGTTTGAAGTTAGAGGGTTTGAATCAGGAAGGTTTAAATGGCGACGGGATGATCGTCCATGGTTTGTTGATCCTAGTGGTTCAATGGGAATTTGATAACCACCACCCATACCTCTCAATTGATATGTGTTTGGAGTGATTTGTAAACTGAAAAAGACAATTTTGATGGATATAAAGATCAATTTTAAAGGAAATAAATATAGTTTGGTTAAATATAAAAAAATGATTGTGTAAACTGAAACATACAATTTTTATTGGATATAATGATCAATTTTCTTACCATGTTAAAAATTAACATCAAAGTAAACTCAAACATAAGGATTCTGTAAACTGAAAAATGCAATTTTTATTGTAACAATTTTAACATCAAAGTTAACTAAAATGTTTACTGGATTTATATTATTTTTTTACCAAAAGAAATGGCAGTTCGGATCATCAGTTAATTATCGTTTTTTAAACTCATTATTCGATTGGGAACCCAAAACAACAAAATATGAACGGGACGGGACCAATTTGTAATGCGATACTCGTTATTTGTTAGTTTTTATCAACAAAATATGAACCGGACAGGTATAGTAAATTTGATATTTTTACTCGTGTAACAAAGTTTCGTCAAACAATAGTATACAAAAACATACTAAAAAAACAAATAGATAATACTTGAATTTAGAGTATCCAATTTATTTGACTACTTACTTTTTATACTTGTGTACTAATAACATGCTCAGATGGCATAGCAGAAATTATAGATTTACTCGACTTTAGTTTTGAGTTTTAACTTATATGGTTAGAAACTAATGCTGTTAACGGAAGATTGTGTTGTACCGCTAACTATTGTATCGCTTTGTACTATAAGAAAAAAACCCCTATAGGGACGACACCTATAGGGATAATACAGCTTGTCCAAAACCATTTTCTGAAATTTCTAGGCATGTAGAGTGCAGAAAGCTTTAAAAAAATAAACCATATCTTGTAATAGTAATATAACTTTAAAAAAAATAAACCATATCTTGCGTGTTATTAATCCTTAATTAACTTTAAAAAAATTCATGTAATAGTAATATAATATATTAATTTGAGTAAATGTTTTCTCTTTATTTGATGTGATGTTTTTTCCTTTATAAATTATGAGGTGTAAAGTTTTTATCAGATCATATAAAATTGTAATCTTTGAAAATTGTGAAGATGACATATGATTATATCACATGCGAAAAAGTGTGACTGAAAATGTAGATTTTTAGAAAACTTAAATAGTTTTTTTTTCATTATTATTAGAGTTTAAATAATAAATTTTTGTGTTGTTCGAATCGAAATGTTTGTAGGTTGATTAATTAAAAGTGGATGTACATTTGAACTGGAACTGATATTCGGTTCATGTTTGGGTCGATCAAATAAACCGAATTTTGTAAGAAATGTTACATAATCATACATGTGTATATAATATATGTATGTATATATTTCAAAAAGAATATATGAAAGGCATAAATCAAATTCATTTGATTCAAAACTCAGAAATTCAAAGTTAAAAATTTGGTTCATGTTTGGGTCGATTCAAATAAACCAAATTTCGTAAGAAAGGTTAAATAGTGATATGTGTATATAATATATGTATGTATATACTTCAAAAAGAAATATAAAAGGCATAAATCAAATTCGTTTGATTCAAAACACAGAAATTCAAAGTTAACCAGAAAAAAGTAGTTCCAAAACTTTGAAAAAAATTGTTTGGTTCAAAAGTCAGAAAGGGTTAATTCAAAAACGGAGTTTCAAAGAAATTGTTTAGATGCTAACTTGTTATGAACATTCGAAAACCATATTCGAAATATGGTTTAAACCATTATCGTTTTTTGGAGTCTGTTTTAGATAAGGAACACTCCAACCTTAGTCAAATTTGATTTAACCATTCCAATTTCTATATCAAAATACTGTTATTTAAAAAGAAATACGGCCACTGTGTCATATAATGTATCAGAAATCTAAAGTTAAATGCCAAAAGCATGTAATAGGATTGGTTATCATGATCTGCATGTCGTGTCAATGTATAAGCATGAACTTCCTACATTACTATTAGCTCGACTTGAGAAAGGCATGATTAACGATTTAGGGATGTGACACTATGTAGATGGTTGACTTCCCAAGCATGTAAATGGTGCATTTTAGCAATTGTTCATCAAAACGAAGCGCCATACTAAGTGTAACATCACAATCATACGAATTGACAAATAAACAAAAGTAAACAGACAATTAGGAAACAATTATATCAAACAATCAACCTTCATCCGATAAAATTTTGACAAGATTTCAACCCTTTCAATTAAATAAAAAACAAAGAGGCAGTTAAACAATACATCTGGATTCAACAACAAAAACTAATTAATAAAAAAGACAAAGAGGCAGTTAAACAATACACATCCAAAAACCCCAGTTATTTCAACATTAACAACCTTCTAAAGTTAAAAGCCACAGTTAAAAGTTACAAAAAAACCAAGAAATTTGAAAGAACTTACAACAATGCAAGAGGCAGATGTGAAAAGCCGACAAAAAATGTAAAACCTTGATGTGAGAGCCGAGAAACAACGCAAGATCCAGATGCAAAGAGTCGATATATTCTGAAATCGAAGTAAAATAGAAGTTGTTAGGTTGATGTTTTGAAGGTTTAATTGATGCAAGATTTAAAAGTAGGATTTAGTTCAACTGAGATAAACTTACAATTTGAAAGTTTAATTCGTCTCAGTTGAGTGTAGTTGAGTGTTTGTAGAGTGTTGATACATCTGAAGTATTTATAGAGACTGAAGCAAGCAAGCAAGCTGTCTTTCAGACCATAGTAAAATATTGCTTTTACAGCTGTAGATGTAAAAGCAATACGGTAAGTAGTAAAAAAACAAAAAGAACAAAAGTCAAACAATACATTCTGACATGATACGACCTCTTTCTGAAAAGGTTGAGATATATTAAAAGATATTATTATAACTAAAGACTTTGCATTATAACTTGAAGTTAGATTATAACTTATTAAGAATATGAAAAAAGTCTTTGGATTATAACTTGAAGTTGGATTCTAACTAAACCATTTGGTATTTGAAAGGGGTAATACTTGACTGGTTTTAATTGTTTTCATAAAAAAAAAACTTCTCTATTTGTAAATTATTGTTTCAGTAATAAAAACAATATTGTTAATGATAATTTTAGTACAAAAATTGAGTTTAAGAACAAGAAATGAATTCAAGAACAAAATTTGAATCTAAGAACGTCTTCTATCTATGAATCTAAGAACAAAAACTGAATTTCACAGTTCATACCTTCTGCTGCGTTTGCAGGCTTCTGTTACAGCTTCGACTTCTACTATGGCTCTTGCTTCTGCTGCAACTCCTGCTCGCCTGCGTTTGTACATCCATCAGATGCTGATCTAATCTGTCAAACAATAAGTTTATTCAAAAGAGTTATCATTTGATGCCAGTGCAAAGCTGTTTAGAGATTTTACCTGATTCATTGTCGGTTTCGACTTGCGGCGGGTTGAATCGCCTAAGGTTTTCTATGCTTTTTAGGGGGAAAATGGGCGCATCTCTCCACAGGGCATACAAAACACAGGTTATTGGCGGAAGCCCGCCAAATTTAACATAAAAAGCTTTTTTATATGTTAAATATGGCGAGCTGCCGCCAATAACCTGTGTTTTGTATGCCCTGGGAGAGAAGCACCCATGTTCCCCCTAAAATGCAAAGAAAACATCAGGGTTTGCTTGAGTTGCTGGTAGTTTTCCCACTGCATTTAGAAACCATAAATAACAATCTAAACTTTATGAATTCAAGTACAAAAACTGATGAATTCAAGTACAAAAACTGAATTCAAGAACAAAAATTGAATCTAAGAACGTCTTCTATGAATCTAAGAACAAAAACAGAATTTCACAGTTCATACCTTCTGCTGCGTTTGCAGGCTTCTGCTACGGCTTCGACTTCTACTATGGCTCTTGCTTCTGCACAACTCCTGCTCGCCTGCTCGGATAAGGTAAATCTTGAATGTCTTATATTTACACATTGGTCAATATATGATTAGTGATTACAAAATCTCACTAAAATATTTTACTGAATCTTTTTAGTTGGTAATGAACTAATAATATTTATTTTCTATTAAAAAAACATTAATATGATTGCTCAAGTCAATAAACATAACTCTTGTCGCAAACATAAAGTTAACCAGATCCAAACACATATGTAGAAGTATTAAACAGATCAGACTCAAATAACAAACAAAAAACATTAGATGTGGTTTATAACGATACCTAGAGGTCAACCCCAGTGGATCTTGTGTCAAATAGAGAGAAAATCATTGATTCGATGTCATTGAACCCTATCCAAACACTGTATAAATATTAAACAGATCAGACTCAAATAGCAAACAAAAACGTATGAAAATACAGATTTAGACTTCATATACCGGTCAGCTCGTCGACGTTGTTAGGGTTTCGCTCCACGACCCATCAGCCACCAGATCCAATCAGAAGTTGATGTACAACAAAAAAATACATCACAAGTTGCAGCCATAAATGCGCCATTAAAAGGCTTTACACCCGTTTGCTGCTGCGTTTGCAGCCGTTTAAATCATTATCTGCCAAAGTGTAGACGTGAAAACTGTACCTGAATTTTAGGGAAAAATCACTAATTGAATTAGAACAGCCCATTGTACAACATATATACATTTAAATCTAAAGCACCTGAATAAGCAGCTCATTCATATGTACTATAAAAGCATATATGAATTGAGCTCATCTAATAAGCAGCCCATTCTCAAGTCTATTTCTAAGAGAGTATCATAGACATTTTTAAAAAGTATTGTTACATGAATAAGGATTTTTTAACATTTTCAGTCAGCATGTTTGACTTTTACAATGTCAATTGTCAATTTCTGTTTTCTTATTCCAATTATTTGCAAAACTTTGAAAACAAGTTTTCTTTAGCAGTAATTGGCAGGTACAGATTGGGAAAAAGAGCATAAAATTAGTTAAAGTAGAAGCTAGAAATCAAGTAAAAACCCTCTCATTTAGGCACCAATAACTCGAATTGCTTTGAGAGCAGCCTCTTCAGAAGGCCTTCACATCAACATCTCCAGAGTAATATCCGTGAACCTACATGTTGAAACACATACAAGGACAACAATCATGTTAACTCATCAAAACCATCCAAATTCAGATAGAATCAATTGACAAAAGTACCAGTTATCAAAGTGAATAACTGAATGTCATGAACAGTTTACCTTTATCAATTTCCCAAAGTCAACAACATCCTCAGGCCTGGGCAATTAGAATCAGTTAGACCTGTTTAATAAAAAATAGATCCTTTGAGCCATTTAATAAAACTGACCCACGTTACTTGTTTAATAACACTTGGGATTATGCCTCCGACAACCTCCCAACCAATACCAGCAATCTCTGGGGTTCAGCCTAGCAAATCTCTTTGTACCTGAACTCACATCCAATTCCCTAAAAACACAATTATCAACACAGTTATTTTCGAGAATAGAAACCATCATATGTGGATTAGAAAGAAAGTAGAAAGACAAACTAACCTTGACTGCTGTTTGGTCTTCAACAGCACCATTGAATACCCTAGACGAACAAATTCGGTATTCAATATCTATTTAACAAAAAAGACGAACAAATAGAAGATTATTATACAAATAGAAGATATGTGTTGGTTTTGTATGAACAGGAAGGTCATCAACTCTCTCCAGCGAACAGCCAACATGATGCTCACAAAAGAATGAAGACTCCACGGTCTTCATCTTCAACTGTATTCACATTTCCCGAAAACAAAAACCGTAATCAATACAAAAATATATACTCTCTCCGTAGATCCATTCACAAAACATTAAGAAAAACACAAAACCAACACAGATCTGACAAAGATGTTTAAAAAAACTTAAAAGATCTAAAATTTAACAAACAAAAACGATAGATAGGGTAAAAAACGGTACCACTAAGGCTGAATCTGAAGGTTCTTGAACCAAGCCACAGTGTTCTCTCTTTCACCTGTTCATCAGTCTTCATCTTCAACAGTATTCATCTTTCTAGAAAACAAAAACCCTAATCAATACAAAAATATATACTCTCTCCGTAGATCCATTCACAAAACATTAAGAAAAACACAAAACCAACACAGATCTGAAAGTACTATAACAGAACTGACAAAAATGTTTAAAAAAAACTTAAAAGATCTAAAATTTAACAAACAAAAACGATAGATAGGGTAAAAAACGGTACCACTAACCGACTGTTGGAGTGGAGAAGGGGAGAAGACGGTGATGGCGACGACCGGTTCCATGGATGAAAGGTGGAGGAGCGGTTACCCGGATCTAGGGTTTGTAGAGAAAGGTGGAGCGGCAGGATGGATAAAATGAATTTTGTGGTTTAGAATGAGTGATAGAATGTTTATATTGGATCCATCAAAGTAAAACGGGCCAAGTTGATCCGGGTAAGATCCAAGCGGGTATCAGCTTGTGTTGAAAAGAAGTTTTCAACACCTTTGTGCTTAACAGGTTGTACAATGGGCTTCAAAGGCTTGTGAAGTGGCAAATGACCATTTCTATCCTTCCTATATGCTTTATAAAGTAGTATATATATATATATATATATATATATATATATATATATATATGTAGAAACAGGTTCGGGAGAAAACGCTCAAAAGTGTGAGAACGGTGAGAACGCATCCTGGCCTAACACGTGTCCCGCAGCATAGAGAAGGGCGGAGGGGTTTTTTTGTCTTTTCATTCTTCTTTTATTTTCACAACGCGGTATAATATTTTCTGGCGTCTAAGTTTTTTTTGGCGTTAATTGTATTTATTAAACTTTTTGGTGTTGAATTAATTGTTTTGTGTCACATATATAATTTTTTGGCGTTATAGCGTTTTTTGGCTAATTTTTTGGCGTTTTTGTCGTTTTGTATAATAATTCACTACAAGTCATTAAAATTTGTATAAGATTACAATAAGACCAATTTTTTGGCGTTTAGTGAATTTTTTGGCGTTTAATACCCTTTTTACAAGGTGCTTTGCCAATAGCTGTTCTCCCAGTTTTCATACTACAAGCGTTTTGGTGTTTGTAGTTTTTGGTGTTTTATATAATAATCTATTTTATTTATAGAGAATTAGATAACAAAACAACTTATAACTTGATATCAAAACAATATAAAATGAAAACAAAAATAATACAAAATGGTAATCTAATTTTTCTTCCGAATCTTCAATGTCATCAGCCTCTTCCTTCTTGAATTTGTTTTTGGCGTTTTGAACCTCTTTTGAATACTTTAGCTAGATGCCAACTTTCCTTCATAAACCTCGTTTTTTTAGAAGAAGCTGCCTAGTGGCAACCTGTTTTTTGGTGTGATATTCTTGTTTGGTGGCATGTCATTAAAGATCAACTCTTGCTTGATGCTATTTGTAATAATGGAGTCCAAAATAGCATTTTATACTTGTGTTGAACCCTTTCTTCCATGCCTATAATCATCAAGAACAAAGCTCACATGATGGCATATCACGGTCATCAGTCTATTTTTCTTGAATATTTTTCCATCTCATCCAACAAAATATTATTGAGTTAACCCCCTCAGAAAAAGGATCCATTTCAGTGAAAGCTTTGACATCTGTGGCGTTTTAAAGGGAGTGGTTTCTAGAGGATATGGCGTTTTTGTGTTTTTCTGGGTGTGATTAATTTCATTGTGTATAGTCCCCTCTCTTATAGGAGTTTTTTAGCGCGTAGTTTAGGCGGGACTTTTTATTGTAATAAATGATAGTAATAAAGTAATTGTCTTTTCAGTTACTGTTTTTTGTATTTACTGTGTTGATTAGCTTTTATCAGTTTTATAGGTTATAGACGTCCCATCTTCTAAGTTTGGCGTTTTTTTAAATGGCCTTATGCAGACCAATATGACAAAATACAATAACAGAGTAAATAAATATTAAGCATGAAAAATATTTTTTGTTATTTTTGACGCTTTGTTAGGGTTAACCATTTTTAGTATTTTTTTTGGCGTTTTGCTTATAAAGATAGAAATATATCCTTTAATTATCTTTAAAAAAAAAAGATTACATAGAAGAAAAAAAAAGGAAAAAAATTAAAATCCTTCGTCCGAAGGTACTTTATCTGAATAGTATCCATCACTTGTGTCATCTTCTTCCTCCTCGGAGTCTTCATCTTGATCTTCATCCATGTCATCACATTCACCTTCATCAGCTTCTAGTTCCTGAAGATTCTGAAGAATCCACCTGAACATGTCTTGCATTAACTCCAATTTTGAGTCTATTTCCGTGTTGGTACAAGTGGCGTTATGCAATTCTTCCATGAAACCCAGTCGCTGCTTTGTCATGATGTTCTCTAGCCAGTAGACTTCCTGCTCTCCGCTGTCGTATGTAACCGTCACCGTGACTGTTTCATCATCAAAACGCCATGATGTCATGACAGGGTCTGGCTTCACAAATCCTTTAATTGGTCCAAATTTGTTGGTTAATGCTTTCATAAGCATATGCGTTTCATGGCATTCGTTGTCTAGAGCGATGCGAATGGATAAGATTTGCCTCTGTATCTCTTCTTCCATCTTTAGAATTGCCCTGACCGTCTTAACATACACCCTCCCTCTGTTGTCAAAATGGAGGACGTATCGCCTGATTCCCAGAGTGTATCTCCACGAAACGATTGTTGCCATATTTGCCGTTTTGTTTAAGCTGGCGTTTTTGGTTAACGGTTTTTTTTTTCAGAAAATGGATAGATTGAAGTGATTATGGAAGCTATGTTTTACGTTTGTTTATATAATGATGTTTTTGGCTCGTAATTTAGGAGGGAATTTCTTCTAATAAATGTTAATAACTGAAATTCAGTTATTTGTGTTGTTTCATCTTCCTGTAATATTCAACGCGTTTTATTTTTAATTTTTGGCGTTTTATTTTTAATGGCGTTTTATTTTTTTTGTATGGCGTTTTATCATTTGATGGCGTTTTGAATATGAGTGGTAAAAGACCCTTTTACCCTTAATGAAGCGCGTCCCACATAATAATATTGATGTTATTTACGAAAACGTCACCGCGCAATCTAGTCTATGGATTGTTTTGATTTGACGATCCATAAGCGTTCTCACCGTTCTCACACTTTTCACCGTTTTTCTCTAAATCCCGACCCTATATATATATATACATATATATTTCTCAATGATGGTTAACGGTTTGACTGACTGTTTCCAAATTCAATTCGTTCGGTTGATTGGGAGGCAAAGAACTCTTTAAATTCTTTTTTTATTTTCAATTATCAATTTAATACCCATGTAGAATGACCATATTGCCCACTTACTAATCCTACCAGAAGCACTATAAATTGAATTTACTTAATTTTTGCAGGTATCCTTAGGAAATGCTTTATAATATAGTATAGATAGATAGTATAGAAGATTTGTATTTACAACTTAATTTTTGCAGGTATCCTTTGGAAATGTTTTATAATGATAAGAGATCATGTACAATCATTACCACACATTTGTTTTTCTCAATTTAAGAAGGGAATGATATGATGGTTTTTTCTTCGTTTAACTAGTTTCATCCTTGATTTTCAAACGGCTATAACTTTTTCATACGTTAATAATTTTTTTTTAAATTACACCGTATTAACGAGCATTTCATTCTCTTTAATTCGAGCAGCATATTGCTATAATGTTCTTAAAAATAATTTATAGGACTTTGAATACTCATTACGCGATTATATGATTTTGAATACCTGGTACATGACCACATGATTTTTGAATAGCCATTACGTGATTACACATTCAACATAAATCATTACGTATTCAATGTAAATTCATTACATGATTTTCCATTCAATATGGTTTGTTATAACTAATGTTAATACAATTATGTTTATTATGTAATTACACATTCAATAATAAGAACTTGATTTTTTTATGATTTATCACGTGATTAAATCTCTAATATACGACATTATGCTGCTAGTATAGGTTGGTTTGGCTAATGTTTTGTATCTAATTTATCCTTAATACATGATTATACCTGAAATATTAGGTATTCCATATGAAATATTATGTATTACATGTTTTGTTTATACGTAATTATGTAATCACTCAGTAGGGTTTCACATAAATACTATAATGAAATCACGTAATCGGTATTTAAAATCATGTAGTCATGTAATAATACATAGTTAACTATTGTTACGTAATTACGTAATCACTTAGTGAGGTGCCACATAAAATAATATAACTAAATCAAGTAATCACGTAATGGGTATCCAAAATCACGTTGTCACTTACTGGGTATTCAAATCACGTAATCACATAATGGGTTTACAAAATTCTTAAAAAAAATTTAAGAAAAATATATCAATAGGCTGTTCGAATTAAATAGAATGAAATGCTCGTTAATATGGTGTAATTTTTAGAAAAAAAATATTAACGTATGAAAAGGTTATAGCTTTTTAAAATCAAAAGGGAAGTGAGTTTATGAGTCAACAATATTTGATTTTCCTATTTTACCATTTTCCCCACTTGTTCCCTTTTTAGTTATGTGAATTTTATATTTTGGGACTACTTAATCTCAACCATTGATATTGCAAATCAAGGACCAAACTTCTCTCCTACACTTCGTACACTTCTTCGCTCTTGTACAATAACTTTTCTCTCTTTATAATATAGTATAGATATATAGTATAGAAGATTTGTATTTACAAAACAACTATTAAAAATTAAAATACATTACATATATATAAGTTTTATCATAAATAAATAATAAAATTATAATTTTTATATAGTTTTATTATATAATACTCTAATTTACAACATAGTTAGGCTATATGTGGTTGTACTCTAAGCTTAAGGTGTGTTCTCTGCAGTTTGCTGTTATATGATATGTTAATTTGGTTGTAACCATTATCCATTTACATATCCATTTATTCCTAGCCAAACACACACATGTAGAGAGAGAAAATGGGAGAAACCGAGAGGAAGGGTGGCCATCCCACCTTCTGCGGTGGTGGAGCCACTGTGGAGCGGTAGTGGAGTCACGACGTAGATGTGGTGGAGTCATGGCAGAGCTGTGGTGGAGTCATGGCGGAGCTATTGCGGCGCCCCCTCATTCGATTACAGTCGATTACTGGTGAAGCTCAGGTGACTTCTCCAGTCACTGATCTGGGTCTGTATGTAAGTACATCTTACAGTTGATTACTGTGTGATTGTTAGTACCTGACTTCTCTATTTTTTCTATGGCAACCCTTTTGCTCGATTTGGGTTCACGAAAGGGCTGTGATGAGTTTGAGGGTCTGAGAAAAGGTTACTGAAGATCCCACCTTGGCATGGCAGGGTGGCAGGATGGTAGGTGAACACCTGCAACTTCCCCTGCAACCATGGTGGTTTCCCTATTTCGCAAACTCTGATCCTAAGTGTACGAGATTAGGGATGAATCCAAGTTGTTCTTTCTTATGCAGACTCTGTTTTCGATGATCACGCCATGTTGTTTTAAACCCTAATTTTAGGGGTTGCGACAATGAATGCCATGAGGTATTTGAGATTCAAAGGCTATGATGAGAAATCCGAGCCACCTTATTGTGAAAATTTAAGACTTGGCACATATTGTGTTAATTTTGAAATTGTTTAGTGCTGACATATTTCTATGAGGTAGCCGTTGCCGGAGATTTAGGGGTTGTGATTTCAGTTAGGGGTAAACCAAATTCGACAATAAACACCTGCGACTGTTAACTCAATGTAATAATTGCAGCAAATTTCAGATTTAATACATTGAATTGATCAGAATCCAAATTGATTCAGGCATGTTTAATGGTTAGGCTTTGTTTTTGTTATGTGCTTTAGTGAATACAAAGTGGAGATGATCAATGATGGGATGCAAAAGTATTATCTGCATTTTCATGGACTTGCTGAAAGTAAGTCCTCTAAAGTTATCTTGATTATTTTGTTCTTTAATTTAACATGTACTTGATAAAACACTTTTTTTTATTTTTAGGTTTCGTGGGTATTCTTGGTTTTAGGTAGATACAACTGATATGAACTGTATTACACCAGATTTTGAGTATATTTTTCAATTTTTTAATAGGGTCCTTTGTTTGATGTTAGGGTTTGTGGGGATTCTTGATTTTGGATAGTTTTAATTGAAATGAACTTTGAGAGTTCATTGGATGGCATCTCTGATGGAGAGGGTGAAACCCGAGCTTTAAAGTACCTATTTTGTGAGTTTTATATGCTTTTTATGTGTTTATTTGCGTGGAATGAGATAACTACTAGTGATCGTTGATTTGCAGGTTAAACATGACATTCGGAGGAGTTATGGTGGTTAAAGATGAAGTGGAATGTGTCGGAATGGCCATTGCAGCTCTTAGTTTGGATTCGGAACGTGTTCGGTTAATGAAGTGACTTGAGAGTGCAAGAATTGAGAAAGAACGAAGTCTAGGTGTATTTGGTAATTAATGGAAAGTTCATTCGTGGGCAAATGTGCAAGCAACATGTAAGAATAAAGTTCAGGGACCAAATTGGCATTTGTTGAAAGTTAATGAGTGAAGGAAAAACAAGACTTGAATAGCGACCATAGGTTAGGGTCTCTAAGTTGTAGCTTACGGTTTAAGGGTGTTGGTGATATATTGATCAGAACATGTGAACCGTAGCCTACGGTTCACAACCGTAGGCTATGGTTGGGTTGATAGAAGAAACAGAATTTCTGAACCGTAGCTTACGGTTCACAACCATAGCTTACGGTTCTATGGATGGAAAGACTCGCGAGTTGGACTTTTTAGAGGGTATATTAGGGTTTGTTAACGTGGGGAATCATTATCTCATCTTGAAGAACGAACCAAGGCACTTCTAGGGCGTCAAGATCAAAGCTTTTTCACTCTACTCCATCATTCATCCTACTGAATCATCAACCACAATCATGAGTTCATCTTTTGATCAAGCTTTTGTTGATTTCACTTATGAGATGAGCGGCTAAACTCCTTTGGTTTCCTTTGGATGGAGGGTTTTTGTAAGTTAGATACTATTATGTGTTCATGACAATTGTTTTGACTTGGTGCTAAGCATTCGATGCTTTTCACCATTGATTTGATTAATTGATTGTAAACAGTTGCACTTTATTTAAATCTTAATTCTTAATCATTCAATTCCCGAGAGTTCTAGTAATTGGGATATATTTGCTATGGGATTAGGGTTGGTAAATGTGATTGGTAATCATTCGATAACCTCCCGTTATGTATTGACCGGAGTACTTAGTCGTTTATTATCACAATCGGTTAATTAGGTTTAACGCCTATTGATGCGTGTGAAGTGTCGTATAGTTTTTAATGTATATTTTAAGCCCTTTAACACTTTTTAGCCAAGTTTTAAATTTATAAAACACGATATTTACTAACACTAAACACACATATGGGCAAGTGCACCCATCGTGAGCGTAGTATAGTGTTGGTAAGATACCGAGGTCGTCCAAGGACACAAGAGCTTTTAATAACGGTTTATCCTCAACGTCTAATCAAATCAAAAGTTTAGAAAAAGGTTTTTAAACTAGAAAAATAAAACTAACTAAAATGCTGAAAAATAAAATAAAATAAAAACAGATAGACAAGATGAATCACTTGGATCCGACTCGTGTATAGTGTAACCTTTGATTATTTTCGCACTTTTGCACTTTTTAAGAGATTATTTTAGTTATTGTAGTAGGCCCCTCTTTTGAAGTTGACGTTACCCTCAACCCAGTAGTTTGAGTCAACAAGGATACAATCCTAAAGGGTTGGATTATTGAAAGATAATTAATTAAGTTATTAATGCGTAATGTGGTAGGCCCCTCTTTTGAAGGTGACGTTACCCTCGGCTAAGTAGTCTGAGTCAGCAGGGATACAGTCCTAAGTAGCCGGGTTAAAGTTTTAATAGTAGCTTACATATGAGGGGATCAAAGAGTTTGGACCCCCGCCATCCAATACCAGTGGGTATTGAAGGAGGTCCTACTAAATTTGACCCAGGTCCTTGAAGGATCTATACGCTGAACAAGGCAAGACTCTTACCAAACCATTCCCTTAACCCCCGACCAGGTAGCCAACATATCTCCATATAGACCGTGGAGATATGAATGGTGAAAATCTTTTATTTTATATAGACAGTAAAATAATGCCAAGACACCAAAGACAAATGATAAGGAAGATTCACCTTCAACATAAGAAACTAGTTATTAAAGTCATTAATACATAACCAAATAAAAAGTGCGAAAAGATTAAAAATAAAAAGTATTACACTAGACACTTGTCTTCACCAAGTGATGTAAGAGACTTAGGCAAACATGGCCTTAGATTGTCTAGAACTCTTACGATCAATCTTGGATCCCGAGACTACTCACACACTCTATGATGGATGATGGATCATGGTGGTGGATGATGGTGTTGTGGTGGTGGTGGAGTGTGGGTGAAGTGTGAGAGAGGTTGTTTGCCAAGGGATGGTTTGCAAATGAGCCAAGCACCCTTATTTATAGCCTGCACAGAAGCACGGACATGGCCCCATGTCCATTGGGCACGGCCCCGTGTCCACCCATCGTCTCTTTCTTCATCAATTGCAGTTTGTCTGCATTAGTTGACAACGCCCCCGTGTCCGCTGGGCACGACCCCGTGTGCAGAAGCGTATCTGTACTATCAAGATTTCCTCAGATTCTGCGAATCTTAGAGTTGATCACAGCCCCGTGTCCGCTGGGCACGCCCCCGTGGTGGACGATAGAAGCTTCTACAACTTTGTCTTTTCTGCAGACACATGGGCATGCCCCCATGCTCACTGAGCACATGGCGTGTTCAGCCTTCTGTTCTCTTGTTTTTGCTTGGGAAGATGCTGTCGGGGGGTCGGGCATGCCACGTTTGTTCCTTTTCTTCTATTTATGTTAGATTTAGCTGCCTTTTTGCTTCTTTTGTTCATTTGAGCGCATTTAATCCTGAAAATACAAAACGAAGACAAAAACACACTTTTTCCAACATTAGTACTTATATGTTGCATTTTGCACACATCAAATACCGCCACACTTGAATCTTTGCTTGTCCTCAAGCAAAACTCTTTATAATGTGGCTTACACTCCCAAATGGAATGGGTAGAAGAGAAGGTTTTTGGGCTTGTCATAGAGTGTCGGGATTTCCAAGATTCTTTATTAAGTTTTATTTTTATTTATTTACAATCATATTCGTCATGATTTATTTAAAACATTACATAAGATAAATTACTTATTAGGGCATAACATGCCTTTTTAAAATTCCATTTATATACAAGTTCACATACCTCACGGGGGATCACTCAACACTCGGCTGAAGATATATTTTAGTGAATCACTTGAGGCGGCATGGAACTTACTCCTACCATAAGCTTGCCAAGCAATCAATCTTCCTCCTTTTTAACTATACACCTTTGTAAATATCAAGAGGACTTTTGGGGTGAAGGGTTAGGCTTGGGTTAAGGGTAGGTGGTTGGGTTAGTGGTTAGTAAAAGGACGAAAGACGTAAAAAGCGTCGGTTTTCGTAAGTCTTTTTATTTTTTTGTAACTTTTTACTTTGATGAAGCACTTTTCAAACAAAGTTCTTTTTGATAAACTTGTTTCTTTATTTCTTTTGGCTTCATCATCATCATTTTTTTTATAAGGAAGTCATAAGAAAAACCGAGCTTTATTACTAAAATAAAGGGTTAAAAATAAAAAAAAAGGGTTTTGGTGGGTAAAAGGGTGTTTGTCTTGGGTTAAGAAATGAAAATGTTTAGGCTCAAAGGGGTTAACTAGGGGGATTTTGGGTAGGTGGTAAAAAAAAGAAAAATAATGGTGTAGAAATAAAAAGGGTTAGTCCTAATGCCTCCATCATTTACTTACTTCGGTTTAAGTTGGTAAGGACCGGGAATGTATCGTCGTGGCAAGTTCTAGAGTCGTAAGAACCAAGCGGCTATTCACACAAGAAACGAAAAATGAGCATTTAGTTTAAAGATGTGTATTTGTATGCTCAATAAAGGCTCAAAACTCACTTTTTGTGGGAATGGGTTTTTTTATGTGATCACTCATATAATCAAATTTTAACTAGATTTGTCATGTTGTTTCATAATTTTCTTATGTTGGTTCTTTTTATCACGACGCTATCGGTTGTAAATTTGTAAAAATATAACCTTTTTAGAATTTGAGATTCCCAAATTAAACCTAGACAAGTAAAAAACTGAAAAATTTTCGAAAAAAATTTGGTGTGATTAGCGGTTCCAATAGAGTTTTTGGGTAAGGCTTGCAAGATTCAAGGTTTTAGCATCCCCCCGACACTTAAATTACACATTGTCCTCAATGTGTCCCAAAAATAAGCTTTTAGGTTGATTGAATGTGTAAAAAGGTGTGAAAAGGCAAAAATTTGTGTTACTGGGCGTCTGGAGACGACCCCGTGTCGGATGAACACGACCCCGTGGTTAGATTGCCAGTAACGATTACTTACAGAAGGTGGGCACGGGGGCTTGTCGGCTGGGCACGACCCTGTGTCTGGCAAAAATCTGCAAGATTTTGGCGAACAGCAGGTCTGGGGTAATGGGCACGGGGGCGTATTCGCTGAACACGACCCCGTGTAGACAATCTGCAAAGGTGAAAAACAGGCTTTTCTGGCTTCGGTTTTCCTGTCCCGGCTTTAGTAGCACTAATGTTTAGTGATCTAAGCCTCGTATGTAGCTGTTTTATCAATAAACACTACACCAAACCATTGCAAGCATCCTAAATTACCATTGTTCCAACATCCATACCACAAAGTTAAAAAGAACAATAAATGCAGAAAGTAAAAAGAGTTAAAGGAAGTAAATTGTTCAACACACGGCACGCGGGCCGGAAATTGTTCATAAGAAAAGAGGGTTAACCTGTGGGACCTCCAACTAGCTGCTCCTACCTCCACTCATCCCGCCTAGTCCATGTCCTCATCTTCATCATCATCTCCTCCTCCGTGCCCCGCCATGTACTCCCGGATGTTACCAATGTCATCCTGTATGTCGGATATGTTTCTCTCAATTGCTCCGACTCGGGTGTACGTATTGCTGGCCATGTTATAGGTGTTCCTGGTGCACATGAGGTTTTCCTACAATAAATCATGTAAACTTTGGAAGTTAGGAAAACCGCCTCCTTGTGAGGAGGATTGACCCGGATCACCCTAGGGCGGGTAATGGTATTGAGGAGGAGGGTGGAACTGTGGAGCATGTAAGACGAGTGCCTCTTGCGGGTTCCATGCATGCCCCTGGACTCTTTGGAAGCTACCTGTCCCGTCTTTTGCTTCGTAAATCAGGTTCATTGAGCGGCAGATAGTCATGTCTACTCTTCCCGACCATGGGCTCTTTTGGAAAGACCTGGGCATGTTCACGAAATGCTTGAATAGACGGTATATCCACCCCCCAAAGAAGATAGGGGTCGGTGGAGTAGCAAACTGGTTCCAATGCATGTTTCGGAGCAGGAGGTATGGAACATCAAGGTGGGTGCGGGTATGAATGCAATGAAGAACAACCAGATCTCGTAGCCCTACCACCCCGCTGCTGTCATGCCTTTGGCTAAGAGAGTAAGTGAGAACCCTATGGATGAAACGGTAAAGAGGGTCCCTCAACTTAGTGCTCTTAGTGCTACTGGGGTTGTAGTGCCCTTCTCCTATTTGAGCCCAAGCGGCTTGGCGGTCCTCTTCCTTGATCTCGCGAAGACCCCCGGTGTTTTCTTCATTACCCGCATCTTCCTCCGCATACAAACCAACTATTGACCCAAATTGTGCCATAGAGATTGAGTACACAGTCCCCCCACATCGGAATTCTACCCCATCATTATCAAATGGGTCTACTCTTGATTTGAACGCGAATGTGCTATAGAATTCCAGATTATATTCGTGGACTGAGCGAAGCCGAGTAGTCAGGACGGCTCTCAATGGGCCGGGGACTAGGTTGTTAAACCGGTCAAGCTGGTTCACTGCTCCTAGAAGATCCACGCATACTGTTCGTGGGTATTCTGTCACGACCCCAGCCCCGGTTTGACCCGGTCTAGGAGTCGTGGGACAGGAACCCATGGTAATTATTAATTGAGTTGACAGCGGAAGATTTTACAGGATCTTTTTAAAACTTGAAATGCCCGATTATTTTATTTCATAGTTCGGGATAAACCCCCGTAATTTACAATAGAGGAATTTCACAAGGAAATTCCTTGATTTACAAAACATGTTTATTTATTTAATTGAGCCACTACTTCAAGCTTTGTTAGTGCTCCGTAGCACTTTTCCTTGGTTCATAGTAGTCACCTGAAACATGTTTTGAAAATATTTTATCAGCGGGGAAATACTGGTGAATCATTCATTTTTGCACAAAATGACACATAGTTATAAATTAAAGCATAAGAGAGATTACAATGGCTTTTATCTTATTTTTATCTGGCGCCGTGTCACCTCCTGGTGACGATGGTCATACCATTATTAGGTCTTTCCCCAAGTAGTGATGATTATCACTGTTAGGATTTATTAGCCTAACTGTGAGAAATTAGTAATGTGCACAATACCCCACTAGCTAGTGATTCAAGATAACCACGACTTAATCCCTGTAATTATAACTTTTGAAAATAATTTGGAGTATTGTAAAACATAATTGATAAAAAGAGAATGACTCACATTGCAGATTTAAACGGGCAGAGTTTAGCCTACCGATTAGCCTTGTAACCTAATTTAGATAACAATGCACACGAACTAGGTCAGTAACTAATACAACATTTACGATAACTCACGAGATTAAAACCCTCACAACGAATGACAAAGTGCAATACTTAAACATCCATCGAATTTACGACGAATGATAAAGTATAGCCCTAATTTGGGCAGCACTTAAACATCTATTGGATAGTTTCCATTGATCGGACATTGAATCGTAGCAGCGATCGAGTTAATACCCTGTATCGTAGCAGCGCCTTGCTATATTGAAATTCGATTTTGAGCAGTGAGATTTCGTTTTTGTGAAAAGATTTCGACACCACTGAACTGCTCATGATCCAAGCTATTTATAGCTGAAAATTGAGTCTTACGCGGCCCGCGTAAGCCTTAAGCCGACTCTTACGCGGCCCGCGAGAGCCCCCTATGCATAGATTAGGGCATCCGTGTCACGCGTAGGTATGCCACGTGGCTACCACATGGCCACCACGTGACCCTGAACGCTTATCCGGTCAAACACATGTTGACGCGGCCCGCGTAAGCTTCCCTTATGGCTTACGCGGCCCGCCTGAAACCCAAAAATCTTGATTTCTTGATTTTTCATGCACAGTAGGGTTTCAGGGGTCCGGATTTTTTACTTATGGGTCGTTTTGGGACATTTTTGAAGGTCCTTAGATCCTCCCCACCATATTTAAAATCTCGTCCTCGAGATTTACTGAAATAAGTGAGGATACTTTCGCTTCATTTCTGATTCCAACTCCCAAGTGTATTCGGGTCCTCTTTTGGAATCCCATTTGACTTTGACTAGTACCAATCTTTTGTGCTTGAGAAACTTAATCTTTTTGTCTTTTATTTGTAGTGGTTTCTCGACAAACTTTAGTTTTTCATTTACCTCTATGTCTTGAAGAGGCACTACTAGAGATTCGTCCGATAGACATTTCTTGAGATTGGATACATGAAATACGTCATGTACTCCAGCTAATTCCTCTGGTAGTTGTAAGCTATAGGCAACTGGTCCTATTTGCTGTATTACTAGGAATGGTCCTACGTACCTTGGACTTAGCTTTCCATTCTTACAGAACCGAACTACTCATTTCCAAGGAGAAACTTTCAAGAGTACCTTGTCTCCAACTTGAAATTCCAACGGCTTACGTCTATTGTCTGCATAACTTTTCTGGCGATCTCGAGCCGTCTTCAGTCTTTCTTTGATTTGAGTAATCTTGTCGGTAGTTTCTTGCACTATTTCAGGACCTGATAATTGATTTTCTCCTATTTCTGCCCAGCAAACTGGAGTTCTACACTTTCGTCCATATAGTGCTTCGAATGGGGCAGCTTCTATGCTTGAATGATAACTATTATTATAATAGAATTCAATTAAGGGTAGGTGGTCATCCCAATTTCCATCAAAATCTATTACACATGCCCTAAGCATGTCTTCTAAGGTTTGGATCATCCTTTCACTTTGTCCGTCTGTTTGAGGGTGATATGCAGTGCTTAAATTTAATCGGGTTTCCATTGCTTCCTGGAAACTTGTCCAGAAATGGGAAGTGAAACGACTATCTCTATCCGATACAATGGAGAGTGGAACTCCATGTAAGGATACGACTTCATCTACATACAACTTTGCTAACCTTTCCATGCTAAAGGTTTCTTTCATGGGTAGAAAATGAGCTGATTTGGTTAATCGATCTACAATTACCCAAATCGCATCATTACGTTTTCTGGTTTTGGGCAACTTAGTAACAAAATCCATAGTTATAAGTTTCCATTTCCATACCAGCATTTCTAATTGTTGTAGTAGACCTGAGGGTTTCTGGTGTTCTGCCTTAACTTGTGAACCAGTAAGACATTTAGAAACAAATCTAACTATGTCCTTTTTCATCCCTATCCACCAGAAATTATTCCTTAAATCTTGGTACATCTTATTGTTACCGGGATGCATGGTATACTTAGATTTATGGGCTTCTTCTAAAATCTTATTTCTTAATTCTCTTTGCTTAGGTACCCAAATTCTTTTCTTGTGGAATCTCCAAATTCCATCACTCCCTTGCTCCAATTCCTTTATTCGGCCTTTCATTCCTTCAGCATCATCCTTGATTATTGTTTCTTGAGCGTTCTTCAGTTGTTCCATTAAATCTAATTGTAGATTTAATCTAAGGGCACGAACTCGCTTTTGTTTTTCATGATACTTACGACTTAAGGCATCTGCAACTACGTTCGCCTTTCCTTCGTAATATTGAATATCACAGTCGTAATCACTTAAAATCTCCATCCACCTTCTTTGCCTCATGTTTAATTCTTTTTACCCAAATATGTATCTTAAACTCTTATGATCCGTATAGACAGTAAACTTACTTCCATACAAATAATGTCTCCAAATTTTAAGGGCAAAAATTATGGCTCCTAACTCTAAGTCATGAGTCGTATAGTTTTCCTCATGCTTTTTCAATTGTCTTGAGGCATACACAATTACCTTCTTGCGTTGCATTAACACGCATCCTAATCCTAGCTTAGAAGCATCGCAGTAAACTTCAAAATCTTATGTTCCCTCTGGCAAAGCTAGAATTGGGGCGTTTGTTAGCTTTTGTTTCAAAATCTTAAAGACTTCTTCTTGCCTAGGTCCCCATTCAAATCTAACTGCTTTACATGTTAGCTTAGTTAATGGTACAACTATTTTGGAAAAATCCTTAATGAATCGTCTATAGTAACCGGCTAATCCTATAAAACTTCTAACTTCCATAGCTATTTGTGGGGCTTTCCATTTGGTGATCGCTTCTATTTTGGAGGGATCTACGTGAATACCTTCGTGATTCACCATGTGTCCAAAAAAAATTGTACCTCTTGTAGCCAAAATTCACACTTCGAGAATTTGGCGTAAAGTTTCTCCTTTCTTAACAAAGTTAAGAGTGCATGCAAGTGCTGACAGTGTTCATCCTGGCTTTTGGAATAAATATGTATATCGTCGATGAAGACAATTACAAATATATCCAAATACGGTTTACAGATCCTATTCATCATGTCCATAAATGCTGCTGGAGCATTTGTCAGTCCGAAGGGCATGACTGTAAACTCATAGTGACCATACCTAGTTCTGAAAGCAGTTTTAGGTATGTCTTCTTCTTGTACCTTCAATTGATGGTATCCGGAGCATAAATCTATCTTAGAAAAATATCTAGCTCCTTGGAGTTGATCAAAAAGATCATCAATCCTAGGTAATGGGTATCGATTCTTAATTGTAACTTTATTTAATTCCCTATAATCGATACACATTCTCATTGACCCATCTTTCTTTTTCACAAACAACACTGGAGCTCCCCACGGGGATGAACTAGGTTGTATGAATCCTTTACTTAATAATTCATCTAATTGCTTTTTCAATTCTAGCATTTCGGTGGGTGCTAACCGATAAGGTGCCTTGGCTATCGGTGTAGTTCCAGGAATTAGATGAATTCGAAATTCTACTTCCCTATTGGGTGGTAATCCAGGTAGTTCTTCCTGAAAGACATCCGGGTATTCTGATACTACCGGAATTTCTTTAAGTTCCTTACCTTTCGTGTTAATGATTACTGAAATCATATACACCACCTCTTGTTTTCTTGAATAACTGGCCAACTTCATTACTGAAATGAATTTCAGTGGCTTTCGTGGCTGTCGCCTGTAATTAACACTAATTCTCATGTGGGTGTATGAATTTCTATGGAGTTTTTATCACAGAGAATTCGAGCATGGTTGGCTACTAACCAATCCATTCCTAACACAATATCGAATCTGGCTAAATTCATAGGTAATAGGTTTGCAGAAAATTTATGGCCTAAGAGTTCTATTTTTCCTTCTCGCAAAACCTTATTTATATTAACCGAATTTCCATCTGCCGTTTCGACTGTAAAAAATATGCCTAAGGTTGGTTAAGGGTAAATTAAGTGCTTGGCAGAATAAAGTATTTATAAAACTTTGGTTTGCACCAGAGTCAAATAATACTTTTGCATAAACGTCGTGAACTAGGAACGCACCAGCTATTACGTCAGGAATTAGCTCTGCTTCCTGAGTAGTCAACTGGAAGGCTCTTACGTTTTTCTTGGTAGTTCCTTCTGCAGGTTTAGCTTTGTTATCAGCTGGTTTGACTAATTTCGGGCAGTCTGGCCTAAAATGTCCAGCTTCCCCACAGTTGTAGCAGATTGTGGATTTCTTTTTCCTGCAATCTTCTTCTTGATGCCCCAGAATTTTGCAGAAATTGCAATACCCTTTGCATCTTCCAAAATGCTTCCTTTTACAAGCATCGCAAAATGGAACAGTGGAAGATTTCCCGGTTCCCTTTTTCTTGAAATTACTACGGTTACCCACACGGAATCCCTGGGTAATCTTTTCGGCTACTTCCATTTTCCTATTTTCTTCTCGTGTACGCACTAGTCCGTATGTTAGGGTGTTAGCTAATTCCACAGCATCGTCAATAGTGCGAGGTCTCGCAGCTTTAACGATATCACGGATTTCGCCAATCAATCCCCAAATATAGCGGGAAATAAGCACCGGCTCTGGCGAAGCCAGGGTTGGTACAACTCTAGCGTACTTAAAGAATGTCGAAGTATACCCTCGACAATCTACATCCACCATCCGGTGGTTCAGGAATTTATTTGCCATTTTTTCTTTCTCGTATTTGGGACAGAATTTTCTCTCCACCAATCGCTTAAATTCCACCCAACTCATGGCATAAGCCGCATCTCTTCCCTTGGCTTGAAGTATCGTATTCCACCATTCTAACGCCCCTTCTTTGAAAAGATGAGACGCGTACATGACTTTGTCTTCTTCAGCACATTTACTTAATTTAATCACCGCCTCGGTTTTCTCTAACCAACGCAGTGCAGCAGTCGCCCCTTCGTTGCCTGCAAATTCAACCGGTTTACCTGCAAGAAACTCCTTGTAAGTGCAACTAGGCGTTGCAGCTTTCATTTTCTTAAGGAGTGGAGCTTGCATTCCATCGTTGTCGTTATTAGTATGGTTGCCTCCTCCGTTTACACTATTACTGAAATTATCGCCATGTGTACGTTTGCTAGGAATAATTTGTTGAGGTTCAATTAGCAGCAAGAATTGTTGGAATAGCATTGGCTATTCCCTGAGCAACGATATTCTCGATATCTTGCCTATTCAGAAATTGATCTTCATTGTTTTGTTCAGAATGATTAACTTCATTAACGGGTTCATTACTAGCGTGTTCCATCTGGTAATTAATTTATATAAATGATTAGCAGCAAATAGTTAACAATCAAACATAAAATAATTGCACATAATCATGTCAACACGTATAGCCAAAATTGTCGATTTGTTCGACTTTCGATATTTTATATATTATAATAGGCATCCGTACACACTGGTTATCTTACAAAAGTTTTATTTTTAAGTTATTTCATATGATTATATTTTGATTATTATATTATTATTAAACACATGCTTCCATCATCCCATGCTATCCCATCAACTGGCATTTTCAGTAACGACGTTCCCTTTCGTCGTACTTCCAGGAGATCTGTTCTCCCACCTCTCGGATTCGATTCCCTGCATCCACCAGCTCCTCGCCAAAATGGCGGAGTTCAGCCAGGTTCTCATTGCTCATCGGTGGGTTTGGTGCAGGCTCGGGGTCAAACTTAGGGAGAAAGGTATAAGGGTTGTTTAAAAGATTCTGGAATTGCCAATCGTTGGTCCACCATTCTTCCATTTCTCCTAAAGGTCGAGTATTGACAAGGGGATCTGGAATGGCTGGTTCCAAGTTTATTGGAAGCTGGGTTTCAGCAGGATAAGTGAAAAGGGTTTCATTGACAGGCTTAAGGATATCACAACTTGTTAGTATGTAATCTAGTTCTTCCTACAACGTCATTTCCTCGGCTTGCTTGGAGCTTTCTCCAATCTCTATTCATTTCCCTTTATCCATTGGGTCCTCCGTCTTGGCAACTTTCCTAGTTACTGGTTTCCTCCTGCGCACACGCCTCCAGCCCACAATTCTTCTTCTCTTCTTTGGCTTGGGTTTCTCTGGAGGTTGAGCTTGAAATTCCATAGGTTCCTCAATATTGGCACAATAACCAGTAAAGTCTTTGGAAACTTCCACATTAACAGAATAGAGATTGAGATTCTAAAGAGCTTCAGATAACTCATTCATGTTGTTTAGCAGATATGAAGAAACACACAAAATTCTAGGTAAAATTTTGTAAATTGAATAATCCCATAAAGAGATCGAATATTTATACAAATAGATTAATTAAAACAAAATATTGCGATTTATATATTTATTACAAAATACATTTGAAATTTAAAATATACTAGGGGATAATTTATTTTAGTCTATCTTTTCTTACTAAGTTATTTATTTAAAGGGGCAAAGTTTCTGGCGTATTGATGATATGGGTGCTGGTACTAGTTTGGCGATTCAACTAGAGGTTAGCATTTACTGCTGTAGTAGCTAACATATAGAGATATGCCCATTGTTCGTCTAATTCATCTTCCCATGGTGGGTTATTGCCTATATCTTGAGTTTCCTTATTACTCATCACTCCTTTTGGTTGTGACTTCTTTATTTAATCTTGACTTTTTCAAATAATCCAACTTCTTTTATTAGGGGTAAGTGGTTTCTCAAACTGTGCCTTACGGACAAATATTCCTTCCTCAATATCTGATGAGTATTTTGAGGAATTTGATTGAGATGAAGTTCCCTTATCTTTTGGTGAACTATCTAATTGACGATAGATGTCCGAAAGTCTTTGCTTACCCATACTGTAACTAACAAGTAGTTAGTTAACAAAACACGTAATCACAAGATGGCAATCAGTAAAATTAAGTATTTCTAAATACTTAATTAACTTAAATTAGTGGCTCTGATACCACCTTTTCCTGTCATGGCCCCAGCCCCGGTTTGACCCGGTCTAGGAGCCGCGGGACAGGAACCCGTGTGTCACACCCCCAAAATCCACCATGCGGAGTACCACCGCTTGGAGGCGTGACGTGACCAGGATCGAGCCACCAATCATATTGAACATCGTAATTAAGTAAATAAGACCAACCACAATACGATTGGTGACCAAAACTAGTTAACCATGTTTAGTTTAAACAGCGGAAGCATAAAAGTAAATCCAAAAGCATAAGTCCATAGTTTATAAGTTAAAGTTCAAAACGCAAGTTTAATAAGTTCATAAGGATTTAAATAATAAGCACGGAACATAACAGTCCGTACACCACAACGACTCCTTCCTCGTGCAAGCTCCAAGCGTTTAGCGACCTGTAAGGCATGTAACAACGAGTCAACAACAAAGTTGAGTGAGTTCACGTTTGGTTGTTTAGTTTTAAGTTGTTTCTGAAAACGTGGTTTGACTTTTGTTGGCTTAATTGTCGTGGGGGTTACCCCGTAGTTGAAAGTATGTTTAACCTGTTCCTTTTTCATTACCCAAATCATAACCATAATCAGTGGGGGCTTTCCCCGTGTGAACTACTAGACGGTATGATATCGACTACTACGCAAATAAGTTGTGCCCTATATCAGCGTCTATCATCATTGATAGTCTTCCATAGTCCATTAGTACACGCCCGTCCGACCGGCACGGTGTGAGGTTTGTTAAACCTAATAGCGCTATTAACTAATGACCCGCTCGCCATTGGCCTTGGCGATTAAGTCGATATAATGAAGAGGGACTTATTGATAGAGTTTTGTCTAGCTAGTTTTTAAGGTTGTTGTCCTACACCAGGAGGACGAACGTACGTATTCTGCACCAGGAGAATTCGTAGGATTAATAATGGCATCCTACCTATGGAGGATGGCCATACATATCTTCCCAAAGGGATATGTAGATTTAGTTTTAAATTCTTTAACCCATTCCCAAACCACCGGGAATCCCATGCCTTGTAGAAAGTGTGAACTCACCTCGGTTTGCTCGGTTAGATTCTCAAATATAGCTAACAATCAAGGTCGGTCAATCACGTCCTAATATGATTACCAGTTAGTCATTTAGTGATTTTTTAAATAGAGCACAAAGTTCATACACGTATCTATCACATAACATGCATCACTTTAACGGTTCTTGCCCATATAAACTTCCCATCCATTCCCCACTCATAAACAAACATACGATAATGCACCTAACACTTTTATTGACACATAATCATGTTAGATAATTCACAGATAGCATATTCGACATTTAGACACGCAAATTATAGCTTATGTCATTTCAGCATAAATATTCAAAACCGGGCTGTTTTCGGACATTGTAAATAAATAGTTAACTTATTCCAAAAATTCCCAAATTTTTACAGAAGGTCTTAAACGTTCCAAATTTTATTGTGTAAAAATATCGGGGTCCAGTTCAATACTAATATTTTATAAAAATTCATTTTCCAGACTGAACTCAGATTCATCTTTTTCTGACCACAGTCCACGGAACAATTTATTAAAAATTCATCGTAAGTCCGATTTACGAAATTCTAGTGGGGTAATTACAAATACATCAGTTGTCATCTACATTACAAGTTTCATGATCTAATTCTACACAGAACTCAAGTTATGACAGAAAACAAAACGCATATTTTCAGCAGAAAAATGCAGCTCTAGCTGCTGTTACAAAATGACGCTTTAAAAATAGTAAACGAAGTCCAAAAATTATGATTCCGGTGCCATTAGAACCATATTTCATAATACATAACCCTAGACTTCAGAAAATATATTTCTCATTAAGTTATGGTCCTGTTACAGCCAACTGAAGTTGGCTGTAATTACCAAACAGCCTACTGTTTCAGCTTTTAACCTTCTAAATTGTGTTTGATTGATTCCGTTAACATGTTTAGTGATCACAACAACATCAACCATCAATATTAACCAGCAAAACATCAGATAATCAACCAAGAATCATAACCACACAAGATCTACATGATTTACACACATAACTTCTCTTTATCCATCTTTACCCTTTATGTTCAAGACCTAATGTAAGTTCTTTAGAGTTTCTTTAGTTTTAACCATTTAATCAACTATTAACCACCAAATACAAGAACAAGATGATGATTAGAAGCACTTACTACTAGCACAAGGCTAGGGGAGAAACAAGACACAAACGAGGTGGATAAAAGAATTATAGAGAGGTTCTTGCACTTTTGAAAGTACCCGGCTTGTCTATGAAGCTCCTTGCACCTTTGAGAGTATGAGGTTTGGTTGTATGGAGGTTGGATGGTGGCGAGATGATGGTGAGGTGGTGGCGGCCGTATGTAGTGAAGGAGGAGAGGTGAGAAGTTTGTGTGGTGTGTTGTTGGATGAAAGAGGATGATGAACTCTTAGACTTATTTATAAACCAACTCCATGTTTACCCAATATGTAAAATGCTTCTAAATGACCAACATGTTCAAATAAGATAATGGAAGAAATGTGGGGGTGTCCCACCCCACATGTAACCGTAATGGGGGGGGGGGGGTATTAGGGGGGTTGGGGTTAGTTGGATCTCAATTGCTTACTTACATTAGTTAGTTAGCATCTAAGTGTAAATTTTTAGTGCTTTTATGTGTTATGATGATTTATTGTGGGTTAGGGTGTTCGGGGACCCTAACTAGCTCATAAAAGTAAAAACAATGTGTTTGGAAATATTTTTATGTTCCGGGTAAAGTCCGGTTATTCGGTTGGATGTTGTTCGGTTAAAGTGCTTAATTAATCCGTAAAGTATCCTATATATATATATTTTTGTAACGTTTTTAATTTTCAACACTCAGGAAGGCATACCGGACTATTTGGTAACTTTTCTGTATACTATTAGTATGTTAACAAGTACATGTAAGTATAACACAGTAATCAGAGAGCAGTTAAGAAATTCCACACAGTCGTCAAGCACTTTAATTATCATTAAATAATCGTACGGAATACATGGAAATTTGAGGGTTGTCACACCGTGGTAATTATTAATTGAGTTGACAGCGGAAGATTTTACAGGATCTTTTTAAAACTTGAAATGCCCGATTATTTTATTTCATAATTCGGGATAAACCCCCGTAATTTACAATAGAGGAATTTCACAAGGAAATTCCCTGATTTACAAAACATGTTTATTTATTTAATTGAGCCACTACTTCAAGCTTTGTTAGTGCTCCGTAGCACTTTTCCTTGGTTCACAGTAGTCACCTGAAACATGTTTTAAAAATATTTTATCAGCGGGGAAATACTGGTGAATCATTCATTTTTGCACAAAATGACACATAGTTATAAATTACAGCATAAGAGCGATTACAATGGCTTTTATCTTATTTTTATATGGCGCCGTGTCACCTCCTGGTGACGATGGTCATACCACTATTGGGTCTTTCCCCAAGTAGTGATGATTATCACTGTTAGGATTTATTAGCCTAACTGTGAGAAATTAGTAATGTGCACAATACCCCACTAGCCAGTGATTCAAGATAACCACGACTTAATCCCTGTATTTATAACTTTTGAAAATAATTTGGAGTATTGTAAAACATAATTGATAAAAAGAGAATGACTCACATTGCAGATTTAAACGGGCAGAGTTTAGCCTACTGATTAGCTTTGTAACCTAATTTAGATAACAATGCACACGAACTAGGTCAGTAACTAATACAGCATTTACGAATAACTCACGAGATTAAAACCCTCACAACGAATGACAAAGTTTAATACTTAAACATCCAGCGAATTTACGAAGAATGACAAAGTATAGCCCTAATTTGGGCAGCACTTAAACATCCATTGGATAGTTTCCATCGAACGGACATTGAATCGTAGCAGCGATCGAGTTAATACCCTGTATCGTAGCAGCGCCTTGCTAAATTGAAATTCGATTTTGAGCAGTGAGATTTCATTTTTGTGAAAAGATTTCGACACCACTGAACTGCTCATGATCCAAGCTATTTATAGCTGAAAATTGAGTCTTACGCGGACCGCATAAGCCTTAAGCCGAGTCTTACGCGGCCCGCGAGAGCCCCCTATGCGTAGATTAGGGCATCCGTGTCACGCGTAGGTATGCCACGTGGCCCTGAATGCTTATCCGGTCAAACACAAGTTGACGCGGCCCGCGTAAGCTTCCCTAATGGCTTACGCGGCCCGCCTGAAACCCAAAAATCTTGATTTCTTGATTTTTCATACACAGTACGGTTTCAGGGGTCCGGGTTTTTTATTTATGGGTCGTTTTGGGACATTTTGAAGGTCCTTACATATTCCTCTGGTCTGGTTCGAAGCACATCATATCTTGCTTTAGCATCCAACTCATTTGCATTGAACCGTGTGAATTTCTTGGACATCTGAAAGGAAACACCAAACAATTAGCATGAAACAGTGAAATTTTCAGAGAAGACTGAAAACAGTCGGCCGAACACGGCCCCGTGTTCAGCGGACACGCCCCATGTTGGTCAGAAATTGGCTGGACACGCCCCCGTGCTCAGGGAGCACGACCCCATGTCTAGACGTCTGTCTCCCAAAAAATCCCATTTTTCGACCCGGTCTCTAAAAGTTGAAAATTTTTGGTCCATTAGGGGTGGTTTTCCCCGAAAATGAAACCCCAAGTGCCGTTTTCCCCAAAACAAACCGTTTACCCCTTCGATTTTATCTTTTTCGGTTCAAAAACAAGGGTTTGGGGTTTTTGTGAGAAATCGGGCGAATCTATGAACAATACAAGTGGATTTACTTCCTATAACATGAATCTAAACTAATGCTAACAGATTTATACAAAAAATTGAGGTTCGATCCGGATGAAGTTCAAGAACCCTAGATTTTTTTCCCAAATTTTTGATGTTTAACTACATGCAAATGCTTAATCTAACTACTAATGATTATAGAATCATACCTTGATGTTGTTAGAAGTAGAGGGGACGTCGAAATCTTGCCGAAAAATCGCCTGAACCAGAGAGTTTTCAGGGAAACGGGGCGTGTGGAAATGAAGAAACTGTGTTGAAAAGGGGTTTTATCCCGACAGTTGCGCGGACACGGCCCCGTGTCTAGCGGACACGGCCCCGTGGGCGGGCAACTTTTAATTATTATTTTTTAAGTGCTCGTGTGAGTGCCCTTGTTTCCCAAAAACTTGGTTAGAAGACTTACCGATTTAGATGTCAACCCGTTTGTTCGTAACTTAGCAGGTATGATGTTGATGCTTTTATTCTTCGACCGTTTGAAGCGAGATTTCTTCCTCCTCACCCTCAATGAATCCTTGATAGAGCTTCAGCCATTGGCCATTGACTTTGAATGGAATTCCATTCCAAGATTTAATTTCTACTGCACCGTGTGGGAAAATATGGGTGATGGAAAAAGGTCCTGACCACCTAGACTTTAATTTATCTGGAAAACAATCGACGTCGTGAATTAAACAATAGAACCTGATCTCCTACTCGAAATTCATTAGGTTTAATGTGTTTATCATGCAAATTTTTCATTCTTTCCTTATAAATTTCAGAGTTAGAGTATGCATAATTCCATAATTCGTCTAATTCATTTAGTTGACAAAATCGGTTTTTACCGGCAAATTCTAAATCTAAATTTACATTTTTAATTGCCCAGTAGGCCTTGTGAGCTATTTCTACTGGCAAATGACAACTTTTTCCATAGACGAGCTTATATGGGGTTGTACCTATTGTTGTTTTATAAGTAGTTCGAAAAGCCCATAAAGCATCATCTAATTTATCGGCCCATTCTTTTTTATTTAACCCTACGGTTTTTTCGAGTATTTGTTTTAAACCTCTATTAGTCACTTCGGCTTGTCCGTTTGTTTGAGGGTGATATGCTGTTGAGACCCGGTGATAGACCCCATATCTTGTTAAAAAAATTCCAAGTTGATGGTTACAAAAATCGGTACCTCTATCACTTATTAACGCTTTAGGTGTTCCAAAACGAGAGAATAATTTTTTCAGAAATCTTACCATGACTCTTCCTTCATTTGTCGGAAGTGCCTCGGCCACGACCCATTTAGACAAGTAATCTACCGCCACAAGTATATATTTGTTTCCTTTTGACGGTGGGAATGGTCCCATAAAGTCGAGTCCCCACACATCAAAAATTTCACAAACAAGAATGCCATTTTGTGGCATTTCGTGTTTGGAAGAAATATTACTTGTTTTTTGGCAAGCGTCACATGTCTTTACAAGACTTTGCGCGTCTTTGTAAATGGTTGGCCAATAAAACCATGAATCAAATACCTTTCGTGCGGTACTAGCGGCACCATGATGTCCTCCGTATGGACCTTCATGACAATAGCGGAGAATTCTTCTTACTTCGCTACCATGTACGCACCGACGGATGGGTTGACTGGCACACATTTTGAAAAGATAAGGATCTTCCCAAAAATAATGCTTTACATCCGCAAAGAATTTCTTTCTTTGATGATGTGGCCATCCTTTGGCGACTATACCGCTAGCTAAGTAGTTAGCATAGTCGGCGTACCATGGTTCTTCTCTGTATTCCACCATTTCTAGGGACTCCGTTGGAAATTTTTCATTGATTTGCTCGTCCCTGGTTGTCTCCAAAGCTGGGTCTTCTAAGTGCGAAAGATGATCTGCGACAGTGTTTTCTGCTCCCTTTTGTCTTTGATTTCAATATCAAATTCTTAGAGGAGTAGAATCCACCGAATCAAACGGGGTTTAGCATCCTGCTTCTTGAAGAGATATATATGGCTGCATGATCTTTGGTCTTCATAGGATGTGTATGAAGTTGATGGCTCGTACCTGGGCTCCTCATAATAGGTGTATGAAGTGGATGGTTGAAATAAGTCACAATATTGAACCGAGTGCGGGTCACCACAATTGGTGCAATAGTCTTCCCTATAATCATCCTTCTCATAGGTGTAGTTGTAGCCTCCTGAGTATTGATCCATAAGAATCACTCAGCAGACCACAACAGAGTCTCGAGACCAGAAAACAAAAATAAAAACGGAAACAGAGGCTGGACACTGCCCCGTGTTCAGTGGCACGGCCCGTGTTCAGGATCTGTATCTGGGCGTATAATTAAAAGTTACTGGTTTTGTGTAGCATGGGGGCGTGTTCAGTGAGCACGACCCCGTGTTCAGACTCTGTATCTGGGTGTTTTATGAAAAATATGCAGCACGACCCCGTTTTCAACCTACTGTAAATGCAAAACTAACTAAAATGCAGAAAAATGTGCGCGCGTTTTGAAAAGATTTTGAAAACTGATTTGGCCGTCGATTTTAAGCTTTCTTAAAATCCTTGTGTCCCCGGCAACGACGCCAAAAACTTGATGCGTGTGAAGTGTCGTATAGTTTTTAATGTATATTTTAAGCCATTTAACACTTTTTAGCCAAGTTTTAAATTTATAAAACACGATATTTACTAACACTAAACACACATATGGGCAAGTGCACCCATCGTGAGCGTAGTATAGTGTTGGTAAGATACCGAGGTCGTCCAAGGACACAAGAGCTTTTAATACCGGTTTATCCACAACGTCTAATCAAATCAAAAGTTAAAAAAAAAGGTTTTTAAACTAGAAAAATAAAACTAACTAAAATGCTGAAAAATAAAATAAAATAAAATAAAAACAGATAGACAAGATGAATCACTTGGATCTGACTCGTGTTTAGTGTAACCTTTGATTATTTTCGCACTTTTGCACTTTTTAAGAGATTATCTTAGTTATTGTAGTAGGCCCCTCTTTTGAAGGTGACGTTACCCTCAACCCAGTATTTTGAGTTAGTAAGGATGCAATCCTAAAGGGTTGGATTATTGAAGTATAATTAATTAAGTTATTAATGCGTAATGCGGTAGGCCCCTCTTTTGAAGGTGACGTTACCCTCGGCTAAGTAGTCTGAGTCAGCAGGGATACAGTCCTAAGTAGCCGGGTTAAAGTTTTAATAGTAGCTTACATATGAGGAGATCAAAGAGTTTGGACCCCCGCCATCCAATACCAGTGGGTATTGAAGGAGGTCCTACTAAATTTGACCCAGGTCCTTGCAGGATCTATACACTGAACAAGGCAAGACTCTTACCAAACCATTCCCATAACCCCCGACCAGGTAGCCAACATATCTCCATATAGACCGTGGAGATATGAATGGTGAAAATCTTTTATTTTATATAGATAGTAAAATAATGCCAAGACACCACGGACAATGATAAGGAAGATTCACCTTCAACATAAGAAACTAGTTATTAAAGTCATTAATACATAACCAAATAAAAAGTGCGAAAAGATTAAAAATAAAAAGTATTACACTAGACACTTGTCTTCACCAAGTGATGTAAGAGACTTAGGCAAACATGGCCTTTGAGTGTCAAGAACTCTTACGATCAATCTTGGACCCCGAGACTACTCACACACTCTATGATGGATGATGGATGATGGTGGTAGATGATGGTGTTGTGGTGGTGGTGGAGTGTGGGTGAAGTGTGAGAGAGGTGGTTTGCCAAGGGATGGTTTGCAAATGAGCCAAGCACCCCTATTTATAGCCTGCACAGAAGCACGGACACGACCCCGTGTCCATTGGGCACGGCCCCGTGTCCACCCATCGTCTCTTTCTTCATTAATTGCAGTTTGTCTGCATTAGTTGACCACGCCCCCGTGTCCGCTGGGCACGACCCCGTGTGCAGAAGCGTATTTGTACTATCAAGATTTCCTTAGATTCTGCGAATCTTAGAGTTGACCACGGCCCCGTGTCCGCTGGGCACGCCCCCGTGGTGGGTGATAGAAGCTTCTACAACTTTGTCTTTTCTGCAGACACTTGGGCACGCCCCCGTGCTCGCTGAGCACGGGGCGTGTTCAGCCTTCTGTTCTCTTGTTTTTGCTTGGGAAGATGTTGTCAGGGGGTCGGGCATGCCACGTTTGTTCCTTTTCTTGTATTTATGTTAGATGTAGCTGCCTTTTTGCTTCTTTTGTTCATTTAAGCTCACTTAATCCTGAAAATACAAAAAGAAGACAAAAACACACTTTTTCCAACATTAGTACTTAAAAAGGGTCAGTTTTATGCCACATTTGATGTAATTTATATGTTGCATTTTGCACACATCACCTATGTCTATGTAGGTGTTTCAATTGAACACATAAATGCATTTAACTGAAAAACCTGAAATTCGGAGGAACCATTCTTCCTTCTATTGATTAAACCCTCAATTCTTATTTCATAATTTATTAATTCACAAATAAAACAACAAAGACTTACATTTTTGCAATTAGTTTTTAGTACTTAATTACAACACTTTCCACAATTCTCCTCTGGTTCGATATCCGACTTATCATATCTACATAGTTTAGTTGGTTTTTTCATGTTCTTAACGACAGACATCAAAATGGCGCCGTTGCCGGGGAGGCGTGCGCAAAGTGTTTAGTGTTAAGTTTTAGTAAAATAGATAAAAATCCAAAAATAGTGTCATTTTATTTTGTTTTGTTTGTTCAGAATTACGCGAGGTTTTGTTTGTTTGTATTGCGCAGGTGATCTTGTACGTGCATGCATCATACGAGAAACTCCGGAAAAGCTTCACCATTAGTATTTGATCCAGAAATCGAGAGAGCCATTAGGCACACCCAAGTTGTGCAACGAGAAAACAAGATAGTGCAACCACCAACCTCAAATCTCAAAACAATGGAGAATTCAAGCAACCTCGAGAAGCAACCTAAAACTTCACCTCTACAAAACCAATTCACCCCAACTCCAAACAACCATAACCCAACACCACCATACCAGCTCAACCACCACAATCAACCCAACCTGCTACTTCTCCAGTTCCACCTATGCCACCACCACTGTTCCCTAATTTAGACAACATGCCACCCTTCACAACTCAACCCACATCATATCAGTACCCTTCATTCACCCAAATGTCCAACTTCCAACATTCTTCACCCATTGGCGGACCCATAAATTATTTGTTGGGGGTGCAGATAAGGTGCCCAACCCTATTTTCAAGGGGTGCGGTCGGATTATTTGCCTAAAATAGACACTAATTTTTTTTTTCAACGGGTGCGGCTGCCCACCCTGCCCAAAGGGTAGGTCCGCTCCTGTCTTTACCATATGTGAAGATTGTCGATGATATCACCACCGCATCACCTAGTCAAACACAACCCATTAACTCATCCACTTCGGTTCCATTACCAATACAGCCTTCCCATTACCAACCAGCTTAGCATCAACGGTTCTCTTTCAGACCTTCAATATTTGAGCAGGGGAATAGTTCAAGGGAATTTGGGGATGGTTACGATGAGTATGATAGTTACGGTAATCAAGGTGAGTGGCAAGGAATGCAATTGGGTAATTACAAAGGAAATATGGGCTCGAGAGTATTAGAACGAGGAAATCCGAGTATAATTGGGTATCAACAGCAGTTTCAGCAACCGGATCCAATTAATCAACAACCAATTCTGGGAAGGCCTTTAGACATACCATTGCCGCCACCGGTGCAACAGAGGCCACTTCCACGGAATTTACCTCCACCGATCAACAATTTTGAGGGCATTCCAAGACGAGTTGACAGACCACCGATGCGGGGTGTCGAAAGCCACTTCAAACCCGCTATTGCCAACAACCCATCGCCGGTCGTGATTCCTCAACTACTAGGAGGTCAATCATTTGAGGTACACGCGCAGTCGATTTCTAGCTTACCCAAATACCATGGTTTGGCACATGAAGAGCCATATCTGCATATCGCCGCGTATGATGCGCGGTGTAATACTATCAGGGATCAAGGCTTCACAGCAGACGATGTGAAATTGGTTCTTTTCCAATTCACACTCGAAGATAAGGCTCAGCAATGGTTCCACTCATTACCATCTGCTTCAATCTTTACATGGCCCGATATGCAACAACTCTTCCTGGATGAATTTTATACGCCTCAACGAACCAACAACGCTAGGAAAGACATTCGGAACTTCCAACAACAATCTGGTGAGCTTTTCCATGAAGCGTTTAATCGGTTCAAAATGATGATTAAGAATTTCCCACATCATGGTATACAACTGTGGGAGTTGCTTAATGCCTTTCATGAGGGGTTACAAGATGAGGGTGCGAGAGACCTTAGCTCAATATCAAACGGTACATTTGGTACAAATTACGAGCATGTGGATTGGGATTACTTGGAGAAAAACGCACGTACCTCTAAAAGGAAAGCACAATCGTCAAGAAAAGGTCGGCAATCAGTGGTGAGAGCAGCCAAGCACACACTTGAGGCCGTGAGACAATACCTGGTGCGTGGTCATTGTGGAGATCTAGGGCACATAGCTGATCAGTGCCCTAGCATTGTGGGTAAACAAGATGACGTGAATATGTTGCAGGGCAATGGTAACATGTATTCAGGTTCCCAATGTAATAATCAGTACTACCAGCCCCGTAATCAGAATAATTATCAAGGGGGTAACAACTTCGGTTATCAAAGGAACTACCAGCAAGGCAGTGGTGGTAGTAGTGAGATGATGGAGATACTGAGAGCTATGCAACAGGAGATGCAAAAGAGAGGTCAAATGGATGATGCACGAGCCTAAAAAGATGAAATTCGTGATAAGGCCATCCAATCATTGACCAAACGGATGGTGCAGGTAGCGAGTGAAGTAGCTGAGTTGAAGAAGCAGCAAGGGAACCTGTCGAGTGATATCCAGACAAACCCCAAGAATGCACGGAACACACCGATCAGTGGGTAAATCCGATTTCTAAAAATATTTGTTATAATAACGATTTGTCTGCTTCTCATGTGATTGCAGGTTTGAGTGAAGCAGCTGCAGAAGGAAGCGGAATTGATTTGGGGGTACCGGTCGTCCCCATCAGAGTTGGAAAGTTCAAAATCCACAAGGCATTGCTGGATTATGGAGTAGGAGTAGGAGTAAGCGTATTACTTGCTGGCTTGTATGACCAGTATGATTTTGGTCCGCTACAAGCGTGTGATAGCATGGCCATGCTCGCAGTGCGAGTTTAAAACAACCACGGGGGGTTGTGAAGGATGTGGTCATCCAACTGGGCGAGTTTTACTACCTGGTCGATTTTATGGTGGTCGATTATGCACCATCGACCACATACGAGCAACCGCAGGTAGTTTTGGGCCTCCCATTCCTATATACCGTGAACGCCCAGATCGATTGTCGAGACAGAATAGTTACTTTGAGTTACAAGAATCGTAAGTTGTATTTTAATGTGTTTCTAAAAACTATTTCTTACGATCTTGTTAATGATATTTGTCACACAGTTGCTACTAACGAACATGTTTTAAGTGTGACTAAGGACAGGTTAGAGGCAAGTGGACATCGGGTAAAGAAGTCATGTGTGAGAAGACCAGTTGGTGAAGGAAAACCACCTGATGGTGGGTTTGGATGGGGTAATGAAGCTGTACTTGACCCCAACCGGAGTGGAGCTATGACCGTCCCTAAAAATGGATGGATATGTATGGAGAGAAATGGGAGGGCAAGCGTGCATCTGAACCACCCTGAACATGAGGTACGGTCTGGCTGAAGACCTAAAACTTAGCGCTCTCGGGAGGCAGCCCGAGGATATAGAGTAGTGTACTTTGTTTGGTTTCGTTTTGGTGTGGTTGTGTTTTGATAGGTTCTTGATTCAATCATCACGGATGTAATGATTCAAGTGTGGGATGTTTTGCAACATCCCTGGTGAGATATCAAAGAATCTATGGAATGCGTCTACTCCGGTTAAAGCACAACAACCGCATCAATACAGACACATGATCAGGTGCATGTGTTTATCTATCCTGTGTTTTATTTGTTTTCGTGTATTTGGTGGTGTGAAACTTTGTTTCGTTTAGGGAATGTGTTTTATTTAGTTCTGCTAGGAGTTAGCCGTTTGTGGATTGTTGATTGGTATTCCCGGGTTAGTTTTAAAAGCACCATACATTGGGGACAATGTATTTCAAGTGCGGGGATATGGGAACCCGGGAAGGGATTCGTGGATAAAATTTGAAGAGATTGAAAAGTGGTTGAAATGGATGAAAATTAAAAAAAATTGTAAATTTTGAAACTTTTAAAATTTTTTCATCGCCTTACGTAAGCTAATTGGACATGAAAACCTAAGGTTTCAATCACTAATGGGTTCCTTACCGGTAGTAGACTAAATTAGTCCTTTGTCAGGGTTGTTCCTTTAAGTTTCATGAGAGTATGTCTAGCAGAGGTTTAGAAAATGAGTTGAAAAGAGATGTCAATCTAGGGGTAACAAGTTTTAAATTGCATATGCTACATGTCAGTATCCCTTTTTACCCTTTCTTGGTGAGATCTTAAGCCTGTAGATTTGATAGAATAATGATTTATATTATAAATTCATTTGTTGAGTGCAGGCCGCATGTTATTCTGTGATTAGAACTTGTGTGATTTGATACGTGCTGAGATTGTGGAGTTGACAGTGCATATAAATGATAAAGGCATTAGGATTCCCCGTTACATTCCTTGTGTTTGTGTATGTTCACCATCTATTTCCCTTAGTAGCCCTGTTGAGCCTGTTTAACTTTCGTTTGTCCACCCGATGTGAATTATGTGTTGTCCAACCGTGAATGACAGAGTATATTTACTTAAAAAAAGAAAAAAAATAAAAAAAGAGAAGAGTTTGAGAATAAAGTTGTTTTGTATGGGTAGAAACCAACCCAAAAGTCTTAGTCTTTGTGTTTTTAAATAAGTCATCACGGTTGGTTGTCAGTTCGTTAGCCATGTAAAAATAAAAAGCGAAAAATTTCCCTACCTTAGCCTAAACCCAAAAGTCCTTTTGATATGTGTCGTGTTACATGATACAGTGGAGGTGTGATTGTCATACAAGCTTATGATTGCAGGATTTCATGTTTGGTTCTTGAGTGTCTACATACTAGCACATTACACGCTAGTTCAGATATTATCCGAGAGGAGTGATCATTGTGAGGAGTGTGTAGCATGTGATTGAATTATAAACATGTTAGTTTTAGATAGACAAGTCTTGAGACGGGTATTACTTGGGAACTTAAAATGTTGATCATGAATGTGTTAATCTATTGTGAGGAGTGTGTAGCATGTGATTTGCATGTCAGACTGTTAATCTCGAATGTGTTAATCTATGGGACGGGTATTACTTGGGAACTTAAAATGTTGAATCGGTTAAGGGGTTTAGAGGTGTTGTTACTGTGGTGAGTAGTTCTAGTTGGTTTGCTTGAGGACAATCAAAGGTAAGTGTGGGAATGTGATGGAGAGGGTGAAACACGAGCTTTAAAGTACCTATTTTGTGAGTTTTATATGCGTTTTATGTGTTTATTTGCGTGGAATGAGATAACTATGAGTGATCCTTGATTTCCAGGTTAAACATGTAATTCGGAGGAGTTATGGTGGTTAAAGATGAAGTGGAATGCGTTGGAATGGCCATTGTAGCTCTTAGTTTGGATTCGGAACGTGTTCGGTTAATGAAGTGGCTTGAGAGTGCAATAATTGAGAAAGAACAAAGTCTAGGGGTATTTGGTAATTAATGGAAAGTTCATTCGTGGGCAAATGTGCAAGCAACATGTAAGAATAAAGTTCAGGGAGCAAATTGGCATTTGTTGAAAATTAATGAGTGAAGGAAAAACAAGACTTGAATAGCAACCGTAGGTTACGGTCTCTAAGCCGTAGATTACAGTTTGAGGGTGTTGGTGATATATTGATCAGAACATGTGAACCGTAGCCTACGGTTCACAACCGTAGGTTACGGTTGGGTTGATAGAAGAAACAAAATTTATGAACCGTAGCTTACGGTTCACAATCGTAGCTTACGGTTCTATGGATGGAAAGACGCGTGAGTTGGACTTTTTAGAGTATATTAGGGTTTGTTAACATGGGGAATCATTATCTCATCTTGAAGAACGAACCAAGGCACTTCTAGGGCGTCAAGATCAAAGCTTTTTCACTCCACTCCATCATTCATCCTACCTAATCAACAACCACAATCATGAGTTCATCTTTTGATCAAGCTTTTGTTGATTTCACTTTTGAGATGAGCGGCTAAACTCCTTTGGTTTCCTCCGGATGGAGGGTTTTTGTAAGTTAGATACTATTATGTGTTCATGACAATTGTTTTGACTTGGTGATCTAAGCATTCGATGCTTTTCACCATTGATTTGATTAATTGATTGTAAACAGTTGCACTTTATTTAAATCTTAATTCTTAATCATTCAATTCCCGAGAGTTCTAGTAATTGGGATATATTTTCTATGGGATTAGGGTTGGTAAATGTGATTGGTAATCATTCGATAACCTCCCGTTATGTATTAATCGGAGTACTTAGTCGTTGATTATCACAATCGGTTAATTAGGTTTAACGCCTATGTCTATGTAGGTGTTTCAATTGAACACATAAATGCATTTAACTGCAAAACCTGAAATTTGGAGGAACCATTCTTCCTTCTATTGATTAAACCCTCAATTCTTATTTCATAATTTATTAATTCACAAATCAAACAACCAAGATTTACATTTTTGCAATTAGTTTTTAGTACTTAATTTACAACACTTTCCACAATCCACCTCTGGTTCGATATCCGACTTATCCTATCTACATAGTTTAGTTGGTTTTTGCATGTTCTTAACGACATACATCAATCTCATAGTTTGAGGGATGCCTGAATGTAAAGTTGAGCTAAAACTAATTATCAAAATGGTCGAATGTTTTACCCAAATATTTTATTTTATTGTGTGTTTTTACATATCATTTGTTGATCCCAGATAGAGATACCCAAATACTTAATATGGCAAGTGATTTCAACAAGTAGGAAAATATTGTGCGGAACTAGAAATCAAACTTTCAAGAAACAACTTATAGAATTTTTCAAGTGTATTAATGACTTTGTAAAACAAAGTTATTGGATATTATAAAATGAATACTTAAAGAATTCTATTCGAAGGGTAATGGAGTTTGTGGTGTGTTTATTGAATGCTAAGCACGACTCATTTAACCTCCTGGGTTGACATCTCTATTTATAGAGAGTCTAGATCTGAATAAACATTTGTTTATTCATCACTTTCTCTGCACAAAGTGACTTTTTGGCATATTCATTGAATCGGTTATTGCCAACTTGTTACTTTTTGGGTTTGTGTCGGGGCTTATCTCGAAGGTAAGTTGGTCCACCAGAATTTCTGGTGACCATCTTACCAGAATTCTGATGAACTTGATCATCAGATTTCTGGTGATCAAACTTCATCAGAAAGGTCTTGTCTGATTGTCTTCTTCATCTTGATCTTTTCCTGATGCTTAGTTGAAGATGTATCTTTCGTTTCTGCTTGTCAAGTTATCATGTAGGCACATTTTTAGTGATACTCCTTGACTGTATCTTCAACTTATGATTAGGTTGATCATCTTTTTCTTCAATACTAACAATTAAAGTTTCCTAACATCATTAAAATTCTTATTTACTTGATTCATTTAAATGTAAATGCATTTTTTAATTCATTGTCATTGGGGGGGCAAACGAGCCGAGCCGAGCCCGAGCTCGAGCGGCTCGAGCTCGATTAACTTATGAGAGTTGCGGCGGGGTGCTAAAATTATTTTTAGCTCAGATTGAAACCAGTTTAAAAAAAAATATATGTGTTAAGAAGGCTTAGTTATTTTCATGGTGTATAGTTTAAATAATTTACTTGTAAAAAGCTTGCCCGACCGGTTAATCTTTTCTCTTAAATATAAAACTAGATGTAAATTTCCCCGCGTTGCGGCGAGGGGCTAAAAGCGTGTTAAGACAGGTATACAAACCGCCGGTTCGGTTTTTTAAAAAAACCGGTATTAATGGGGTTATAGTATCATGTTAGTGCACATGTCTGTTGACTTCGTCTTATGTCTTGTATCGAGTCATGTAACTAGAATAGATAGACCAGGACTTGTTTTTTTTTTTTTTTTTGGGAAACGAGGGAAATCCCCCCGGCAAACTTTTTATTAATGATGTTAAAAAGAGACTACAAACAAGAGCATTTGGCTAAGGCGACTCGCCAAAAACCAAACCTCAAAAAAAGAAACCAAACAACGAACCAACATACAAAAAATATCAAATTAAAAATGAAAAGAAGCTAAACTCCACGAGCGATGTCTCTAGCCGACTCATCCGTTTCGGATTCAACCTCTACTTCATCTTCAACATTCGTTTCAATCAAAGCTTCTTTGACCGGGTCAAACTTTGTGAGCATCAAATAGTAAGTTTTCAAATTTTCCGACCATAAAGAAAATACCTCATTCGGTGGATGCGTATTTGTCTCATAAAATTTACGCACCATTAGCATTTCCTTTTCCCATAATCCATGTTCGGTGTCAAAACAATCATTTTCCGTTTGAAGTGTGTCAAAAGCATTTCTTGTTTCAACCCCTTGGCTATCCCGAGGCCCAAACGAATTTTTTGAAACGTCAAAAAACCCACTTCCCTTCCTTTGGGCTTCATTTTGCAATTTTTGTAAACAACTAAAATTATCATCCTTACCTGGGCCAGTTGAACAGTAAATCAGGCCTGCATTAATTGGGCTTTGATTTTTTAATGGCTGAAAACGGTTCATATCTGGGCCTGGGCCATCGGCTGATTTTTGTCCTTCCAATACTCCACCGCCCAAAGATTGCAAAGGAGGAAAATCCTCCCCACTTAAAACCGGATCTGGGCCCATTCCATTTTTAATAGAAATAGCAGCAGCAATCGGCTTTGGACCTGGGCCCATACCATTTTTATCATAAACAGCAGCAGCATTCAGCTTTACATATGGGCCTGAATTACTTGACGAGTCCATAACAACATCACCTCCAAGATTAAGCCCAACTTCTTTTTCGCTGGGCTTAACTGGCCCAGTTATATCACATTCATCCACTGTTTGACCACTAGCTACTTCCCGCATTTGGGCCATTCCCGATGTACTTGCTCCATCTACTCTTGGGCCTTGAACCAAACTATTAACATCATTCTTAACCAAAGGAGCCCACTTGACCTTTGATTTTTTCCCCATTACAAGTGTAAATCCATCATCTTGAACCAAAGGTTTTTTCAAAATGGACTTTTGATTTTTTGCACCCGGTTGATCAACAACGGACTTACCCTTTATATTACTATCTACCGATTTTTTAATCACTTCATGATAGGATTCATCATGTCCAAAAACCTTACATTTATCACACAAAGGTGGCTTCCATTTATAACCCAATTCAAGGAACACACTTTTACTTGGTAAATCATTAAGAGAAGGAAATCTAACCTTACCACGATCCGGGAGACCACAAGAAGCTTTGGCTTCCACTAGGACCCGTGCATAGCTTAGAGGACCCTTCTTCGATTCACATCGTTCATACGTTGCTTTATCGAGCATAAGAGGCTTACCTATACCACTAATAATTTGTCCAATATTGCCACCATTCCATAGACAAAGAGGCAAATCCCTAATAGTTACCCAAATTGGCACTTTGTCTAAATCCGGCTTTGAAAGAATTGTATCCGGTTGCCAAAGTTGCAACACAAGAGGGACATTCTTAACCAACCAAGGGTTACGTTCTAAAACTTTAAGCATACCCTCATCATTTTCAAATGTAAAGAAAAAATAACCACCATTTTTCTTGATAATAGATTTTAACCCAAATTTGTGCCACATTTTGATTAAATTCTCCTTTACCACTTGAAACGACAAGCTTTCCCCAACAAAATATCCAAAGAGTTGAAGCCGATGAGCTTTGACACTCTTAATCATAAAATGGCCATTCAAGTTAACAATAATCTCACCTTCTTCCTTTAGAGGCGGGTCATAGATAAGTCTTGTTTCACTCTCTTCCACTTCAAGTCCTTTAGTCAACTTTAAAAACAATTCTTGATTCCAAAATTTAGTACCAAAAATCGGATCAACATCAACTCCATTCGGACCAAATTTTAAGTTTGGATTGCAAACAAAATGAAAAGTTGGTTTTCTGAATTTGCAAAGATCAACAGTACCAAATCGAACTGCCTCAACTGGACCACTTGCATTTTTATTTAAAACAGAATCAGTAACTTGAGTTGGACTAACCTCTTGGCCCAAAACAGAATTAGAATTCAATATATTTGCAACTGGACTCACAGCTACAATATCTTCCTTTGGTCCAATAGATTGGGTATTAATTGGGCCCACCATAGGTGATGGCCCATTCTTTGTTGGCCAGACCATATTCACTTGCTGGTTTTCACGAATTAAATCTACTTTACCACCAGGCCCAAGCTTGTTAAGTAGGCTTAGTTTATTAAAATCAGGCCCAATTCCCTGATCTGCAATCGAGACAAGCCCAATTCCAAACCTAGCAGACGTGACATCCTCTGCAGCCGCCACAAGACCTTCTCCGACATTCTCTGCACCGCTGACATCAGCATCATGATTTCCGTTCCCCGTCTCGGAAATTGAATCCGATACAGATTTCGAAGCAGATTTAAACGACGAAACAACTTCTGATTTCTTTTCCGGCAACATAAATTCAGATTTCGACCCAGATTCTTTAAAAATCTGTACAGATTCCGGCATAGTACTGACCGGACATCCAGATTCCGATCCAGACTTGTTCCATATTAAAACCGGAGATGAGGTCACAGATTCCTCATCTGAAACCTTCAGATTCTGATCATTTTCCTCCTTTTTCTTCTCTGAATCAACAACATGAACAGAATCTTCCGGTTTTCCACTAATCAACATATCCCACCATGATTTCGTTTGTTCTTTAATATCCGTAGACCCCTCCTTCGTAACAGATCTGGTATTATGGACCTTTATTACCGGTGTTTTCTTCTTTTTTCCCATCACAACACATGAAACCTTCAAACCTCCTCAAAACACACTGTAAGAATTAGATGATCGATTGTGGATGAAGAAGAAAGGAAGAGAAAGGCGGAGATAGGGCGGAGAAAGGGTGGCAGACGGCGGAATGAAGATGGTGGCGGCTAAAAAGTATGAGAGAAAGTGGAGAGCATTTTCTCTCACACCTTTAGTGTGTTTTTAGGAAAAGGTGCAACATAGACCAGGACTTGTTGAACAAGAGAATCGGGAAACAGGCCTGAACACCAAGTTCATGCGACCTGGCCAGTTCGTGCGACCTGGTGAGTCTAGTCCGTGCGACCTGGCATTTCCTATAAATAGGTGGTCTTGGATCTTTATTTGTAACTTTGTGATTCCGGAGACGAACTGTTGCCGAAGTGTCAAACGATCTATAAACACTATCAAATCAATACAAACGACAGCTAAAGTGATTCTAAGTGTGAATCTAGCTGATACAACATCAATACGTCTGATTCCGCCTTTCGTATTGATCGAGAACTCTTCTGATCGACTCGTTTGATCGAATCCCCGATCCTACAAGTGGTATCAGAGCTCAGGAGGAAGAGTTCTTACCATTTTAGCTTGTATTCACCGATAAATCTGATTTCTACTCACTTTCTACTCGTTTTTCTTAAAATTAACCGTGAATTTGTGGTTAAAATGGACTGAATCTCACATATAATACGTAAAACGCTGTTTTGAACAAACGGTGAACAAATTTGACCGTAAATTCAACCTAAAAACTGATCAAATTCGACAAAATCATGAACTTTTGGATTTAGATGTTTCAAACGAGGTGAATTTTCATCCAAACCGTTTGAATTTTGGCCAAATCGTGTGAAAAATCTTTCAGATCGTTCGAAAGTATCTCAGGTCGCACGGTTTGAACAAATCAGGTCGTACGAGGTGAGTCAGATCGTGTGAAACATCTTCAGGTCGTGTGAAAAATCTTCAGGTCGTTTGAAATTGACCGGTGTCAGCGTTTATGAAAATCATTAATTGCTATCGGTGGAATTATATGTCAAGATGCATGTGAATTGTCAGATCCACTAAAGTCTTCGACCCAATCTTATAACAGCATTTAATTCATTGTGTCTGATTACATATGAAATCATATGATATTATCAGTGCATATTATAAAGGATTGTCAGACTCATTGATAACATCACGTGAATTGGAATTTGTCTTGATCATTTAATGACAATCACATGTAGTATAATCATACTTTGAACGGTCAAATAGGATTAAGAGTTGGACATCATTGTCTGCCACTTCATGCATGAACACGTGATCTGATTGAGAGCATTTACTAATTGTCAGCTTGTATTTCATCAGTTTGCATGTGATGTTTAATTGTTTAATTGTTAATTGTCAGTTTGCATGTGTGCTGATTGAAATTGCATGTCAACAGTTTGATCGGTCAAATAGGATCAAGATTTGAGTTTCTTTGTCGGCCATTTATTCTAAATAGTTGATATTTTATATCAGTGTGCATGATTGTATTGATAAATCCCAGGTCGTTTGGGGCCTCCAGTTCGTTTGAGTCAGGTCGCAAGAAGTGACCTAGAGTTACCGACTCGTTTGGATAATATTACCAACTCGCACGAGTTGATAATCACTCTAGGTCGCACGAGATTTTTTTGTGAAATCCAATTCGTTTGAAAGCTCCATACCGTTCCAATTTTTTCAGATCGTTTGAAATTCTGTTATTGTGAACTTTCGATACCGAAACATGGAAAACGAATTCTATAACGCGTTCGGTACTACCTCAGCTACTACTAGTTCAGTTGCTCAGAATGTAAACATGGAGAATGAAACGAGAACGTTACAGAAACCTCTTACGTTGATGAGCATTGAAGAATATTACAGTTGGCAAGAACGGTTCGAGAATTGGGTTCAAGCAAACCATTTAAGGTCTTGGGAGTGTATTGAAACTAAGTATGTTCGACCTCGTTCTGATATGGGAGTTATAAAGATTATTTCTGAATTTTCTGATAAAGAGAGAGACATGTACAAGGCAGAAAAAATGATGATCAGTTTACTTCAACAAGTTGTGAAAGAAGACATTTTCGTATTACTTCAACATGATGGTAGTGCACGTTCGATTTGGGAAGCACTTCGCACAAAATTCTAAGGAAGTACGGAGACGATCAAGAATAAAAAATCATTATTAAAGAAAGAATTTGAATTGTTTTCAATTTTGCCGGGTGAAACTACAAAGACTCTTATTGAGAGATATTGTCATTTAGTGCGTTCAATGACCCGTTTGGATATCAAAAAAGATCGAGAGGAATGGGTTGGAAAATTAGCCGATGCTTTACAGCAAAATGAATGGGGTACTTATCTTATGATTTTGAAGAATACTGGAGAGTATGATAGATTGTCAATTGCTCAGTTCATTGAAAAACTTGAAGGATAAGATCTTGAACAACAAAAGATCGCTAGAATGAACAATTCAAGTGGTCAACAAGATATCAAGATGTATTTCAAAGGTAATGTTCAAAATGTTGAAGCTAGTCCAAAGATCCAGACCGCTTTCAGCGCAGAAAACTCATCCGGATCACTCAATCAAAGTTCAATCAACAACAGTGGATTTTCTTCATATCCGAGTGTTAATCCTAGTGTTTCAACTTCAAATTAACAGTCTCAAAGCTCAAACATTGGTAATGGTCATGTGCTACAATGTAACATCGTGTTGCATCTTCAGAATGGTCAGAATTTCTCTGAAGAAGTCGCTAAAGGTCATATGGCATTACTAGTTACCGTGTTAGAATCATATGAGAGTTTGGGTGCGGGAAAGATCAGAAATCCTATGTTAACAAAAGAGGATTACGATCAGATTGATGCTGAAGAAATGGAGTTAATGGATATTAAGTGGTGTTTAGCAAGCGTGTTGAGGAGAGCTGAGAAATTTAAGCAGATTACCGGAATAGATGACTTACGTGATGCTAATATTTCTACTTTAGGTTTTGATAAGTCTAAAGTTACTTGTTTTCGATGCAGGGAAAAAGGACATTTCAAGAGGGAATGTACCAACCGAGAAGCAGGTGGAGCTCAGAATCCTTTCGGGAACAATGAATATTATCGGAAAGCAATATATCATCAGGTAGCTCAACAACTGTCATCATCCCGTACTATTCTGATTGAAGTTGGAAAGAAGAAAGCTTGTATTACTATGCCTCCAGATCAAGAAGATGAAAGATTGCCAGAGGGATTTAGCTGGGACAAATATATTCCGGCTGAAAGTAACTCAAAGTTTAGAGCATTTGTTGCACAGATCATTCAAGAGCCAGAGTTGATGAAAGAATGGATGGATGTGTTTGCAAATGATGAGAAAAGTCAAGATGGAGAGTCTGTCTCTTCAGAAGATAGTTCAGAAAAGACACCAGTCTTTGATCAATCACCAATTGACAGCAGTGATGATGATGAAGAAATTAAACAAATAAACATTGGTAAAACTCATTTATCTCCTGAAAGTTTCAAATTTTATTTTGCAGACAAATTGGAGAAGCTAAAGGAGAAACGAGCAGCAAAAGAAAAAGAAAAAGGTAAACTGTGAGAATGTTGTTCAGGTGGACGAGAAGTATGAACAGAGTGAAGAAGTTAAAATTGTTGAGAAGATTGTTGAGATTGAAAAGATTGTAGAAGTCACAAAACCTTGTCTGAAATGTTTAGAACCATGCAAACATTGTGAAGAGAAAGATAAGAAGTTTAGTGAGCGAGACAAGATGAAAGAAAAATTGTTGTTCGATGTTAAGTACGTAAAAGAATCTATGATGTGTTGAACAGAACTGTTAATCAGTTGGAAAAGACAAACTCAGAAAGGGAAGATGCTTTGACAATGATGAATGCAGTGATGATGTCTAAGCAGATGGCCATCAATCACTATATTGATGAGTGTGCAAAGTTGAAGCAAGAATTAGAGACTGAAAAGATTGAGAATGAAAGAATCAGACGATTGCTAATGAGTTACTCAAGTTCTGATTACTTGATTGATAGAATCTATCCGACAGAAGCAGGTTTTGAAGTCTTTCAAGATAAGAAGTCGGAAGATACGGATACTGGGGCAAGTTCTGAAGAAGAGAAAAAGAGCTCATTCTGGAAGCAATCAAACAAAGCGTTTCTGTCACACCCCCAAAATCCACATGCGGAGTACCACCGCTTGGAGGAGTGACTGACCAGGATCTTAGCCACCAAATCACATTGAACTCATGAGTATATTAAATAAAACTTTCTTGTATTAACAATAAGGTTTACAACGTTACAATATATCACAGTTTACAACGGAAGCATATATAGTTCGTTAAGTGTTTATAAACCACATGTGATAGCTCTTAGTCTTGTGTTGCGTTTCCATGTAACTCGACCCATGACCACTCCAGCTTCACAGACAGCAAGTTCCATTGATTAGCACCTAAAGGCCTGCAAGGCATGTAACAACGAGTCAACAACAAATTTGAGTGAGTTCACAGTTGGTTGTTTAGTTATAGTGTTCGTAAATCATATGTTTATTTCGAAAACCAAGTACTGTATTAATCTGTATCGCGGTTTCCCAAACATGTTTGCGATGATTAGTGGGGGCTTCCCATGTGTATCGTATTAATCCGTATCGCGGTTCCCCGAACATGTTTGCGATGAATAGTGGGGGCTTCCCATGTTGTATGTTACTAGACTAGTCGTGTATGTACGTGCCCTTCTTGATCCAAGGACCGTAGCGAGTATGAGTGTATGTGCCCTTCTTGATCCAAGGACCGTAGCGAGTATGAGTGTACGTAGGTTTTACGTACGTGCCCTTCAATCCGAGGACAGTAGTAAGTATGAGTGTACGTAGGTTTTACGTACGTGCCCTTTTATCCGAGGACAATAAAAAGTAGTTTATTAGTAACGATAGTACGAGTATTTATTCAATCCCATTCCCAACCCCTAGGAATCCCATGCCTTGGAAGGAGTGTGAATTCACCTTGGTTTGCTCGGTATGCTAAATTATGTGTTCACAAGTAATCAATCAAGTCCTATAGTATGCATGTATACACAATCAGTTCAGGTTCGTAAAGATTCATGCGCAATTTATGTCACAAAGTGGGATTAGCAGTTAACATTGTGTACACACAAACAGTTGGTCAATCCATACAAGGTTCCATGATACATGAAAGTCCCTTACTAATTGTCATGCTTAACAGAGTTAATATGCTTGACTGAGTTAACACCCTTAACATACTTAACATACATGACAGAGTCAATCAGAACTAATAGGGTTATCACACATACTGAGCTTAACATACATAACATGGTTAACATAACTCAGTTACATACTTTACATATTTGACACGTTCAATAGCTTTAATAAACTTAACAGACTTACTAAACTAACAATGTTACATGTCTAACAGAACTACGGTGCCAGGCATCACAGGTGACGAAAACAAAAGCTTGGCGAAAATCCTGTCTGGCGAAATCCCTTGGTCGTCGAAATCCCTTGGGATTTCGTCGAGATGTATTCAAGTGGGGTGGGGGTTTTCGTCGGCTTTTGTCATGGCGAAAACACCAAGTGTTTTCGTCTGAATGGTGTCTTCATCACCAACAGTTTACATAACTATCATATGATTTTTATTTATCATAAATCATGGAGTCAATATTTGATCATCAGTAATATTTGGCATTCAAGAACAGAAATTAATTGGCCCAATAGCACAACCAATATTCAACTAAGGGACCCTAGTTCCTTGTCATAAACTTGAAATCGAAATCTTATTGTGTGACAACCCTCACTAAACCAGGTATCCGTACGACTTAATTAATAATTAATTACTGCATAATTACTGTGCTTGTTTGAAATTACTGATGAACTGCTACTTGATTTCTGATACATGCATATACCTGCATCATACTTTACTTACCGTCACTACATTATTTACATGCTGAACCTTAGTGACAAACATGATGCACAAAAAGCACAGTAGCACTATAAACGGATAACCTATTGAACATGCTGATAAAGCCAGCATCAGGCAGACACTGCCTCTAAGGCCTGTATGAGCCAGAAATATTTTACTACACTAGTGGTGAGTGTAGGGATACAAGGGTTGTAGAACTGCGTCTCTAGGAATAAGTTGCAATGACTGGATGTGCCTAAAACGTGCTCTAAGCACAAAAACTCAGCACTTTAATAAACAATCCAGCTTTTAGCTAACTAATAAAGTGCCAAAACATGAGGAAAATATTCCCGACACTTTGGAGGAATAAGTTGTGTCACTAAAATTAATATTAACGACACTTTAAAGCTTTGTTAAGCACACTAACGGATTACTATCCAACCGAACAACCGGACTTTACCCGGGACATGAAAATATTGCCATTAACATTATTCATCTTTTTCTGAGCCAGTTAGGGTCCCTGAATACCATAACACCCACTGTAATGCACAACACACTAGTAACCGGGTTAATCCCTAAACTAACTTAACTTAACCTAACTATAAACTAACTAGATGATTGATTTTGGAACCGGATACCCCCCCCCCCTAACCAAGCCGTCCCCAAGAGGGGGACACCCTTTGTCCTTCTTGTGATTATTTTATTTCACTTGTCCCATATCAAGAAAGCATGGAAAGCTTTGGATAATATTCATACCATTTGCCTATAAGAACAAGATTAGAACCTCCATATCATTCATCACACAACACTCAACAAAAACACCCTCTCTCTCTCTAAATAACTCACGGCCAAACACCCCTAAACATCCATCAATTTTTCGAGTCTTGTTCAAGCCATTCCAAGATCATTCAAGTGTTAAGGACCACCTACGAGGAGGCTTGGTGCATTCGGAAGGCGAAGGACCTCACCCTATTGCTTTTATCCACTCATTTTGCGTCTAGATTCTTCCCTAGCCTCGAGCTAGTAGTAAGTGTTTGAAATCACCCTCTCGAACTATTTTGAAGTGGTTAAAATGATTTGTAACGGTTAAAACTCGTAATCTTACAAGATGACACATAAAAGCCTACTAAAAATGCAAGTAAAGATGGTTAAAAGCTTGTATGTTGTGTAAATCTTGTAGTATTTGATTTGTGTAGTTATTTGGACCCGATCTATGTTGTGGTAGCTCGGATCATCATTTAACCCGGGTTGGTCATGATCATGGATCATGACATAAGGTTGTTTTGGAAGTAACAAGGGTTAAAGGATGAAACTCTACCACACACGAATCATGAACTTGTGTAAAAGCGATTTAGCTTGTGAAATAGTGTTTAAAACTAGTAGATCTACGGATCTACAAGCGGTATTTTCAAAGAACCAAGTATAAAAGAAATTATGTTTTCTAAAGACGGATCTTACACTAACAAAAAAAAATGATTATTAGAACACATAAGTTTGTAAACACTTGTGTAGCACAAAGTTTCGACAAAATAACTATTTTTGTAAAAGATGACGAGAAGTTGTAAAAACGGAATTTCTCTAAAAACGAGATTTTTACAAAATCGGATGGATTTATATAGAGATCCGCTAAAAGTAATAGGATTTACTTCATAATATTAGAAAACCACAAGTTCATGTGATTTTTGCGACTTATATATATTTGTTGACTAGTTTGTTGTCTTGAACATTGTTTTGGTTAAATAAGGAAATTGTTGGGTTGATTTATAAAAGAAAATGATACGCTTGAGCGCGTGGCCACCTCCAGTTACAGAGGAAACTCTGGCGAAATTTTTTTTCTAAAAACCTAACACTTAGAATTATTTTCACTATAAGTGTTAGAAATACTTCTCGGCATGTTTTCAAAATATAAGTTTCGCCACGACTTTATTTATAAAACATCGGAGGTGGAATTTCACAAAATAAAACTTGGTAAATATATATTTAGTATATATTTTTCATAAAGTCACTTGATATGTGTTTATGATTATTTTGTGAAAATACTAGTATTATTTTTAGGGTAAAAATAATACTATCGAATGTTAATGGATCCAAAATAATACGAACGTCTCTACGATAAATATATAAGTTACAACGGTATAATTATTACCACCTGATCTTTAAAACGTAACTTACGCATCTTAAGAAAATATGACTTAACGCGTATTTTTGTCAAGGTATTATTTTGGGAAAATTTATGTAATAGTAAATATAATATTTTTGAGAAGAATATTTATATTTTGGAGTTAGAAATAAAATATATTTTAAGTGAGACTTAATGATATATTTCGAACACACATGTATTAAATCCCCCATCCTTGGGAACGAAAATAATTACCCAGTATTCACTAAATGTAAACACGAAATAGTTGTCTAACTATTTCCCAAAAACTTAAACCATAAAGCTAAGGCACGGCCGTCCGTCTAATAGAATTAGTACGTGTAGGTCGTCACACAACTGCTTGATTTGGAGGTATACTTGGTAGAGACGCACCACTGTGAGTTCATGTCCCCCTTTTCTCTTAACTGTTTTCAGTTTTCTAAACTGCGGGGGTGAAATACATGTTACTATGATTTCGAGTACTTTATACATGGTATGGTTAGCGTAAGGAGGGTTACTACTTAGATCATGTGAGTGGGTAGGCGGGAACTGGAGGCCATTAATCCTCATTGTAGGACCGAGGGACGTAAGCGGTAGATCTATCTGGGTGTAGCGAGCCCAACCCCAGGCCCAACAGTACGGACCTTGGGGTGACTTTGTGCCCAACGCGAAATCTGCTAGGGTTGAGTCTTCCTACTTGCACTTCACACATATCAATGGCCTTGCAAACCATTGGTGATCTCTTTTTCCTTATTTGCTACATACCAGGATTTTTATACATACAAAGGTTTTACATACTCACTTACACATGAACTCGCTCAACATTATTGTTGATTTTTCAACTTACATGTATTTCAGGGAATTAAAGGATCTGGCACGGTATGGCACGTTTTCCCGCTGCACTAGTTACGAGGTCATCCGGGTTTAGGGAATGTGACTCTTTCCTGGACAAGTCACAGTCCTTAAACTGTGTTTATGTCATGTTGATGTTTGTGTTGTTGAACAATGTCGTTAGGATGTGTTTCCGTTGAGACAGTGTTGTTGTATTTGGTTTTTAAAACTTAATTAAATGGATGATCTTGCATGGTTTTATTTCATATAGCTTTGTTATGGTTAAGCTATGGTATTAAGAAGTTACACCAAATTAACCACGCTTCCGCAAAGCCAGGGTGTGACAGCTTGGTATCAGAGCTCTGATCATAGCGAACTAGGATTCCTTCTCGAGTCTATACTATGATCACTAGGGCTCTCACGAACACATTTTTACACTGCATACCACTTAAGTCCAGATCCAAAACGTTTTTACAAACAAATGTTGAGCACATTTTATTTATTTATAGGCTCAGTCTGGGAGGCTGAGGCTCAGTCTGTGAGGCAGAGGCTCAGTCTGAGAGGCTGAGGCTCGGTCTGGAAGGCTGAGGAAGTAGGCTAGTGGGACTTGGAAGAACAATCCGAAAGGCTGGGAAGGTAGTTTGAGACTAGGAGATTCAGTCTGGAAGACTGGGAGGCTAGTGGGACTAGGAGAACTATATAATTGCTTATTGGTGACTAATATGCTTATTTGACTATATGATTGATTATTTGTGCATATGTGTGTTTGTATTACAAAACGTCATGCCTTCATCAGATACTGGAGAATCGGACACTACAGATTCCATGGCCATAGTATCAGGCGACATAGTTTCATCAAAGCACGAGGTGTACGTTTCCGATACTACCAGCACAGACGATGACGACTTTCATCCCTTGTGCTGCCCGATGTCGTAGCAGAGCCTGCTGATGGCCATCTTGTTAGGGATTGCCACTCGTGGTGATCCCTGCTCCTGTGCCCCTTGCCTATTATCCCATTGTTGATATGTCCCCCGACGTTGTCTCCAACGACGATGTCGAACTAATAGAGGAGGACCCACTTGAGGGCGAGGCCCTATTGCTGCTGGTAATAGCCTACTGCTTGCGGACGCTACTGCAGAGGAAGCTCATGCCCATTCCCCTGTCCCAGACTCATCTGAGTTTCTAACGTCCGCATCTTCACATATACAGGGAGTGCAGCACCACTCACACGACGCCGACCCTAATATGGCATCATCAGCTGCACCAGTTCCCGCACACTTCTTTGAGTTTGATCACGATATTGAGGATGATCCTGTTTCTTTTTCCACCTGGTTTTGATCCAGGACAGGATATTGAGTTCATACACTTAGACCAGCCCTTGGAGGATCCTGTAACCCCTGTGTTTGTTGATCCAGCTGATTTTGAGATGGAGTTTGTTGATCCAGAGCCAGCCGTGGCCCCTGAGCCAGGCGTTGCTCTTGACCCCGCATTGGAGCATGACCCTGTTCATGCCGATGCCCCTGCTGTTGCTCCTTGATTGACCATCTGCTTGGACGAGAGAAAATTTGGGGTAACTGTGCAAGACAATTTATTATTACGAGGGCCCACGTAATAACGACTTGTAGTGCACAGAAATCCTGGTGGACTCTGCGGGTCAAGCTAATGAAAACCAATGTAGCAGGAAATAACTAAAACACGAATGACCAAGGTGATGTAGCCTCGAGTTCATTCTATTTCAAGCAACGAGCCAAATTGGCAAACCTATGTGAAGGCTCAGAATTTATTTCCTCACTCGTACATTGAGTATATTTACGTGTGAAATTGGGTGATTACAGAATGGCTTATGGTGCTATGTATCTCATAACACAATTGAAATGTTGTCTAACCCGCTTCATGCCACTTCGGCAGAAGAGAATGCCACCCAGGCGTGACACAAACACCAGTACGTTGCCAAGGATAGAAGCCGAGCTGCAAAAATGCATCTCACAGGCAAGTGCACGACAAGAAGCCCTCCGCTTTAAGCACAACAATGGCAACAACTATCCACCTCATGGTATACTAAGTCATTAAGGACATACCATGACCCAATAGGATATCTCTAGCAATAATGCCAAGGCCATTCGTATGTTGTAATGCATGTGCAGGGTGCACCTACAAGCAGTTTCTAGACTGCAAGCCAGTCAACTTTGATGGCACTGGGGGTGCTGTCACCTTTGTTCGTTGGGCTGAGAAAACTGAATCTGTTCTTCGCATGAGCAAATGCGCACCAGACCAGCAAGTCACCTACATCTCTGGGCTATTCTTGGATGGAGCCCTATCTTGATGGAATTTGCAAGTGCAGACTCTTGGAGAAGCTGCTGCCTACGCACTAACCTGGACCGAACTGAAAGAACTTATGCGCAAAAAGTACTGCTCTCGCGCGGAAATCCAAAGATTGGAAACCGAGTTCTGGCATTTGAAAATGGAAGGTCCAAAGATCGCGGAATATGTTCAGAGGTTTCATGACTTATCGCATGTGGTACCTTATATGGTCACTCCAGAATTCAAGCGGATTGAACGCTTCATTTGGGGTTTAGCTCCCCAAATCATAAGCATGGTGACCTCCTCCAAGTCCGCAACAATTACTGAGGCAATTGATTTGAGCGTGGCTCTCACAGAGGAGGCTATCCGCCTGAACAAGTTCGATAAGATATAGCCAAAGAAGAAAGAGACTCACGTCGAGTCATCCGGAGGTAACAAGCGGAAGTTCTCAAACTTCAAGCAAGGCACTAGCGGTGTGGTTAAGAAAGGAGAATCAAGCATGCCAGCTCAGGTTACAGCTGGTAGTGGAGAGAAAGGAAGAGGATGTATGGGCACCCAGCCCAAGTGTAATACCTGCCAGCGCCACCATTCTGGCCGTTGTGGTTTGAAAGTTTGTGAAGCTTGTGGAAAGACTGGCCACTTGAAGGAATCTTGTTGGGCCATTGTTGGCCAGGGAGGCCAAGGAGGACTTGGAAACAGAAACAATAATAGGGGTGGAAATGGAAATCGCCCGCAAGGAAATAATGGAGGTACTGGGAACCGAGGCAATGCGAATCAAGCGGGCGCTGTGAAGCGTAACCAAAGGAATAACCAAGTTGGAAATGGTGGTGGAAACGGGCAAAGACCCGGATGCTTTAACTGCAGTGATGCTGGGCACTATAAGAGGAACTGCCCAGAGTTGAACCAAGCTCGTGGAAGAGTTTTCAATATCGAAGCGAGGGAAGTGCGCCAGGACCCCAATGTCATTACTGGTATGTTCCCCGTAAACCAACGCTTTGCATCTATTCTGTTTGATACTGGTGCCGATTATAGCATTGTATCGTTAGAATTTAAGAATATACTTGGGTTGACACCTAGTAAGTTAGACGTTCCATACGCGATTGAATTAGCAAATGGGAAACTAGTTGAGACCAATGAAGTTGTCCGAGGATGTGTGATTAAACTAGGAGGGCACGAGTTTACGCTAGATTTACTACCTGTCGAGTTGGGAAGCTTTGATGTGGTAGTGGGAAGGGATTGGCTATCGAGTAACAAAGCCGAGATCATTTGCCATGAGAAGACCATCCGCATCCCACTGACGGATGAAGAAACCATCATAGTACACAGAGAGAAGCATGATAAGCCGCTGAGAATTATTAGCTGTCTAAAGCTAGAAAGTGCTGGAAGAAGGGATGTGTTGCATTCTTAGCACACATTGTAGACAAGAAAGCTGCAGAACCGAAGATTGAAGACATCCCTGTTGTGAGGGAGTATCCGGAAGTCTTCCCAGAGGACTTTCCTGGACTGCCACCTCAGAGGCAAGTGGAGTTTCACATCGATTTGGTCCCAGGCGCCGCGCCTGTGGCTAAGGCACCTTATAGACTTGCCCCGTCTGAGATGCAAGAATTGTCGACACAACTTCAAGAGTTGCTAGACAAAGGATTCAGCAGACCAAGCTTCTCACCTTGGGGAGCTCCGGTCCTGTTTGTTAAGAAGAAAAACGGTAGTTTTCATATATGCATCGACTACCGGGAGTTGAACAAGTTGACTATCAAGAATAGGTATCCCCTGCCGAGGATCGATGACCTATTCGATCAACTGCAAGGTTCAAGATTTTACTCAAAGATCGATTTACGATCTGGATACCATCAGATAAGGATACAAGAGGAGAGTATCCCGAAGACAGCCTTCAGAACTCGTTATGGACACTACGAGTTCCTTGTTATGCTGTTTGGGTTGACAAACGCACCTGCAGTCTTTATGGACTTGATGAATAGAGTTTGCAAGCCGTACTTGGACAAGTTCGTGATTGTGTTTATCGATGACATCTTGATTTATTCAAGGACAAAGGCTGAGCACGAACAGCATCTAAGAGCTATTCTGGAGTTGCTGAAGAAGGAGCAGTTGTATGCCAAGTTCTCTAAGTGCGAGTTTTGGCTACGTGAAGTACATTTTCTTGGACACGTGGTGAACGGAGATGGAATCCATGTGGATCCAACCAAGATCGAAGCGATCAAGAATTGGGAAACGCCAAGGACGCCAACCGAAATTCGACAATTCTTAGGTTTGGCTGGTTACTACCGAAGATTCATTGAGAATTTTTCAAAAATCGCTCAACCATTGACGCTCCTCACGCAGAAAGATAAGAAGTTTGATTGGGGAATCAAACAGGAAGAAGCGTTCCAGATATTGAAGAATAAGCTCTGCAATGCGCCAATCTTAGCACTACCAGAAGGTACAGATGATTTCGTGGTATACTGTGACGCCTCACGTCAAGGATTGGGTTGTGTGTTGATGCAACGCCAAAAGGTTATTGCTTACGCATCGCGTCAATTGAAAGTACATGAAAAGAACTATACCACACATGATTTGGAACTTGGCGCAGTGGTTTTTGCATTAAAGATCTGGAGACACTACCTTTATGGTACGAAATGTACAATCTTCACAGATCACAAGAGCCTACAACACATATTCAATCAGAAGGAGCTGAATATGAGGCAGAGACGATGGGTTGAGTTGTTGAATGATTACGATTGCGAGATAAAGTATCATCCAGGGAAGGCGAATGTGGTTGCCGACGCCCTGAGTCGAAAAGAGAGGATCAAGCCCATAAGGGTTAGGGCTTTGGAGATGATTATCCAAACCGATCTTTCCTTGCGCATTCGCGCCACACAGAAGGAAGCTCTTAAGGAAAGAAATCTTGAGGAAGAATATCTCCATGGGATGGAGAAGCTATTGGTGCCAAACGAGGAAGGAACGTTATGTTTTGAGAAAAGGATTTGGGTTCCTCTGTTTGGTAGTTTAAGGAAAGTTATCTTTGATGAAGCTCACAAATCGCGGTACTCTATCCATCCAGGAGCGGACAAGATGTACCAAGATCTCAAGGATTACTATTGGTGGCCTAGGATGAAAGGCGATGTTGCTGTTTATGTGAGCAAGTGTCTAACGTGTGCTAAGGTGAAAGCGGAATACCAGAAGCCTTCAGGACTTCTGCAACAACCTGAGATTCCCAAGTGGAAATGGGAACAAATCTCAATGGATTTTATTACAAAGTTGCCAAGAACGCCAAGAGGCCGTGACACTATCTGGGTGATAGTTGACCGCCTAACAAAGTCCGCACACTTTCTGCCAATCAAAGAGAAAGATAATACCAGTAAACTGGCAGAAATATACATGAGAGAGATCGTCGCACGTCATGGAGTGCCTCTCTCGATCATCTCTGATAGAGACGGAAGGTTTGTGTCAAGGATATGGCAATCCTTCCAAGAAGCTTTTGGCTCGCTATTGAATATGAGCACCACATTTCACCCGCAGACCGACGGGCAAAGCGAGCAGACGATACAGACTTTGGAAGACATGCTGAGAGCGTGTGTTATGGATTTGGGCGGTAGCTGGGATAAACATTTGCCTTTGGTCGAATTTTCATACAACAACAGCTACCACACCAGTATTGGTGCCGCGCCATTCGAAGCTCTTTACGAACGCAAGTGTCGATCACCCCTATGTTGGGCTGACGCAGGTGATAGACAGCTTGTTGGTCCCGAAATCGTCCAAGAGACGACAGACAAGATTGTGCAGATCCAAAAACGCATCGAAGCAGCTCGTGAAAGGCAGAAAGCCTATGCAGATCCAAACCGGAAAGACTTGGAATTCCAAGTTGGAGATATGGTTTTATTGAAAGTTTCACCCTGGAAGGGTGTGGCACGCTTCGGAAAGCGTGGAAAGTTAAATCCGCGCTACATTGGTCCTTTCAGAGTTTTGGAAAGAATAGGACTAGTAGCATACAAGCCGGACTTACCTGCCGAGCTGAATGGAGTTCACAATACATTTCATGTATCCAACCTGAAGAAAAGTCCAACTCAAGATACCATTGCCATTCCCATCGACGAGATTCATGTTGATAACACGCTCCATTTCGTCGAAGAACCGGTTGAGGTTACGGATTGGAAAGTAAACAAGACCCGCCGGAGCAGTGTCAAGCTCGTCAAGGTTCGTTGGAATGCCAGACATGGTCCTGAATACACCTGGGAGCGTGAGGACCGGATGAAAGAGAAATACCCCCACCTATTTCCTAAGAACCCTGCATCTACAAGCATAACTTAAAATTTCGGGACGAAATTTTTCTAACGGGGGGAGAATGTGACAACCCTCACTAAACCAGGTATCCGTACGACTTAATTAATAATTAATTACTGCTTAATTACTGTGCTTGTTTGAAATTACTGATGAACTTCTACTTGATTTCTGATACACGCATATACCTGCATCATACTTTACTTACCGTCACTACATTATTTACATGCTGAACCTTAGTGACAAACATGATGCACAAAAAGCACCGTAGCACTATAAACGGATAACCTATTGAACATGCTGATAAAGCCAGCATCAGGCAGACACTGCCTCTAAGGCCTGTATGAGCCAGAAATATTTTACTACACTAGTGGTGAGTGTAGGGATACAAGGGTTGTAGAACTGCGTCTCTAGGAATAAGTTGCAATGACTGGATGTGCCTAAAACGTGCACTAAGCACAAAAACTCAGCACTTTAATAAACAATCCAGCTTTTAGCTAACTAATAAAGTGCCAAAACATGAGGAAAATATTCCCGACACTTTGGAGGAATAAGTTGTGTCACTAAAATTAATATTAACGACACTTTAAAGCTTTGTTAAGCACATTAACGGATTACTATCCAACCGAACAACCGGACTTTACCCGGGACATGAAAATATTGCCATTAACATTATTCATCTTTTTCTGAGCCAGTTAGGGTCCCTGAATACCCTAACACCCACTGTAATGCACAACACACTAGTAACCGGGTTAATCCCTAAACTAAACTAACTTAACTTAACCTAACTATAAACTAACTAGATGATTGATTTGGAACCGGATACCCCCCCCCCCTAACCAAGCCGTCCCCAAGAGGGGGACACCCTTTGTCCTTCTTGTGATTATTTTATTTCACTTGTCCCATATCAAGAAAGCATGGAAAGCTTTGGATAATATTCATACCATTTGCCTTTAAGAACAAGATTAGAACCTCCATATCATTCATCACACAACACTCAACAAAAACACCCTCTCTCTCTCTAAATAACTCACGGCCAAACACCCCTAAACATCCATCAATTTTTCGAGTCTTGTTCAAGCCATTCCAAGATCATTCAAGTGTTAAGGACCACCTACGAGGAGGCTTGGTGCATTTGGAAGGCGAAGGACCTCACCCTATTGCTTTTATCCACTCATTTTGCGTCTAGATTCTTCCCTAGCCTCGAGCTAGTAGTAAGTGTTTGAAATCACCCTCTCGAACTATTTTGAAGTGGTTAAAATGATTTGTAACGGTTAAAACTCGTAATCTTACAAGATGACACATAAAAGCCTACTAAAAATGCAAGTAAAGATGGTTAAAAGCTTGTATGTTGTGTAAATCTTGTAGTATTTGATTTGTGTAGTTATTTGGACCCAATCTATGTTGTGGTAGCTCGGATCATCATTTAACCCGGGTTGGTCATGATCATGGATCATGACATAAGGTTGTTTTGGAAGTAACAAGGGTTAAAGGATGAAACTCTACCACACACGAATCATGAACTTGTGTAAAAGCGATTTAGCTTGTGAAATAGTGTTTAAAACTAGTAGATCTACGGATCTACAAGCGGTATTTTCAAAGAACCAAGTATCAAAGAAATTATGTTTTCTAAAGACGGATCTTACACTAACAAAAAAATGATTTTTAGAACACACAAGTGTGTAAACACTTGTGTAGCACAAAGTTTCGACAAAATAACTATTTTTGTAAAAGATGACGAGAAGTTGTAAAAACGGAATTTCTCTAAAAACGAGGTTTTTACAAAATCGGATGGATTTATATAGAGATCCGCTAAAAGTAATGGGATTTACTTCATAATATTAGAAAACCACAAGTTCATGTGATTTTTGCGACTTATATATATTTGTTGACTAGTTTGTTGTCTTGAACATTGTTTTGGTTAAATAAGGAAATTGTTGGGTTGATTTATAAAAGAAAATGATACGCTTGAGAGCGTGGCCACCTCCAGTTACAGAGGAAACTCTGGCGAATTTTTTTTTTCTAAAAACCTAACACTTAGAATTATTTTCACTATAAGTGTTAGAAATACTTCTCGACATGTTTTCAAAATATAAGTTTCGCCACGACTTTATTTACAAAACATCGGAGGTGGAATTTCACAAGATAAAACTTGGTAAATATATATTTAGTATATATTTTTCATAAAGTCACTTGATATGTGTTTATGATTATTTTGTGAAAATACTAGTATTATTTTTAGGGTAAAAATAATACTATCGAATGTTAATGGATCCAAAATAATACGAACGTCTCTACGATAAATATATAAGTTACAACGGTATAATTATTACCACCTGATCTTTAAAACGTAACTTACGCATTTTAAGAAAATATGACTTAACGCGTATTTTTGTCAAGGTATTATTTTGGGAAAATTTATGTAATAGAAAATATAATATTTTTGAGAAGAATATTTATATTTTGGAGTTAGAAATAAAATATATTTTAAGTGAGACTTAATGATATATTTCGAACACACATGTATTAAATCCCCCATCCTTGGGAAGGAAAATAATTACCAAGTATTCACTAAATGTAAACACGAAATAGTTGTCTAACTATTTCCCAAAAACTTAAACCATAAAGCTAAGGCACGGCCGTCCGTCTAATAGAATTAGTACGTGTAGGTCGTCACACAGCTGCTTGATTTGGAGGTATACTTGGTAGAGACGCACCACTGTGAGTTCATGTCCCCCTTTTCTCTTAACTGTTTTCAGTTTTCTAAACTGCGGGGGTGAAATACATGTTACTATGATTTTGAGTACTTTATACATGGTATGGTTAACGTAAGGAGGGTTACTACTTAGATCATGTGAGTGGGTAGGCGGGAACTGGAGGCCATTAATCCTCATTGTAGGACCGAGGGACGTAAGTGGTAGATCTATCTGGGTGTAGCGAGCCCAACCCCAGGCCCAACAGTACGGACCTTGGGGTGACTTTGTGCCCAACGCGAAATCTGCTAGGGTTGAGTCTTCCTACTTGCACTTCACACATATCAATGGCCTTGCAAACCATTGGTGATCTCTTTTTCCTTATTTGCTACATACCAGGATTTTTATACATACAAAGGTTTTACATACTCACTTACACATGAACTCGCTCAACATTATTGTTGATTTTTCAACTTACATGTATTTCAGGGAATTAAAGGATCTGGCGCGGTATGGCACGTTTTCCCGCTGCACTAGTTACGAGGTCATCCGGGTTTAGGGAATGTGACTCTTTCCTGGACAAGTCACAGTCCTTAAACTGTGTTTATGTCATGTTGATGTTTGTGTTGTTGAACAATGTCGTTAGGATGTGTTTCCGTTGAGACAATGTTGTTGTATTTGGTTTTTAAAACTTAATTAAATGGATGATCTTGCATGGTTTTATTTCATATAGCTTTGTTATGGTTAAGCTATGGTATTAAGAAGTCACACCAAATTAACCACGCTTCCGCAAAGCCAGGGTGTGACATATTGGACCTCAACTTGAACCACGTGAAGTCTGATACAAACAAAATATTACTAGATTGAGGCTAATAAAACAAATAATTTAATTGTGCCTATCACTTTAATTCTCGAGATATATGTCAGATAAAACAATTGTTCATGTTACTTTATCATACTCATCATTTAATTCTCTTCATATTGTTTCTGACAACTTTATTAGTATTCACATGTTTGATTTGATCAAGACCACAACAAACACAAACACATGGGCCACCAAACCAATCAATGATTACAAGGTCTACAACAACCGACGTGATTACAACTAACCCGCAACATCACGTGCACTTTTAGTTCAGCCTTATTGACATCCACATACATTATATTTACAAACACTTGCTGCCATTTATTATTAAACCATTCGAAGTCATGCATCACATCATTGTTAACACAGACATATCATATCAAAAATATAGTTAACACGTTTAGATCGGATCACAAGCAATCATCGATACATCATGTAAACAGATAACATATTAGCGATAGCATACAACATAATCAGTAATCAAGAATCAGTACAACTAGGCATGCGATACAAAGAGATTTCATTCAATACATGAAGAGATTATACTAAGCGAAAATAGAGAAGGAATAAGGAAAAGCTTCACGAAAAGAATTGTTGCCGTCGTGTTCCAAGACTCTAGGGTTTGGCGATTAAGCTTTCACATAAGGGTTGAGAATAATATAAATAACTGAACCACTACTGGGCCTAAAGCCCATTCTGTTTTCGTTGGCAAGAAAGTGAACGAAAACACCTTGTGTTTTCGTAAGTGGGTGTGTGTTTTTCGGTTGGGGTGATTTCGTGAGGGGTGTTTGGCACAAGTTCCATATTTTATTAACCATTATTCAATCATCTTATTAATGCAACATATGAATAACAAATACACACACAATATACACATCACGAATACACTTATATTGCACATCCAATAATTATTAAACACACTTGGCAAATAAGTACGAAGTTAAATCGGATAAAGACCTTGAAAACTCGGGTTGTCACATTATCCTCAACTTGAAAGAAATTTCGTCCCGAAATTTAGCACGTGGTTACTGAGGAAGCTAGTTGTGTTGTGTAGTTTACTAGTTTTTCCTGGGGTGTCACATCATCCCCCCGTTGATTTGGAATTTCGTCCTGAAATTCTGTAGTAGCTTCAGCCTCAGTAGTAGTTGCATTGTTTCCGAATAACTGGGGATATTTGAGTTTCATTTGATCTTCTCATTCCCAGGTAAACTCTGGGCCACGACGGGAGTTCCAACGAACTCGAACAAGAGGTATTCTGGTGTGCTTGAGGACCTTAACGTCTCGGTCCATGATTTCAACTGGTTCCTCGATGAATCGCTACTGATCGTCGATAGTGAGCTCCTTCAAAGGAACTATAAGGGTCTCATATGACAGACACTTCTTCAGATTTGACACGTGAAAAACGTTGTGAACTGCACTGAGTTCTGCGGGTAGGTTCAGTTTGTAGGCCACTTTGCCTATTTTCTCTATAATTTCGAATGGTTCGACATATCGCGGATTGAGCTTGCCTCGTTTACCAAAACGAACCACACCCTTCCAGGGTGAAACTTTGAGTAGCACTCGATCCCCAACTTGGAACTCGAGTGGTGAACTCGAGTGGTTTCCTGCGCTTATCAGCGTAGCTTTTCTGACGGTCCCTAACTGCCGTCATTCGTTTTCGTATATGAGCAATCTCCTCTGCTGTGTGTATGACGAGTTTTGGGCCGGTAGTTTGGCCGTTTCCGACTTCTGCCCAACAAAGAGATGCTTGGCACCTTTGTCCGTACAATGCCTCGAACGGAGCAGCCTGACTGCTGGTGTGGTAACTGTTGTTATTCGAAAGCTCCCCTAAAGGGGGTGTCTTCTCCGACTGTTGCCAAGGTTGATTTCCCGTGCCGAAGCATGTCTTCAAGAGTTTGGATGGTGCGTTCAATCTGTCCATCCATCCGTGGATGATATCCTATGCTCATGTCTAAACGTGTGTCAAAGGATTTGTGCACCGCTTGCCACAAATCAGATGTAAATCGTGGGTTGCGATTAGAGGTACTGAAGGTTGGCACCCCGTGCCTAGCAACCGCTTCCTTTAGACAGATGACTGCAAGTGTAGAAACTTATCTGTTTCTTTGATGGCTAGATAGTATTCTGGTTACGCAAGACAATCAATGGGTATCCAGGTGATGTCGTTTCTGTTTCGAGTTGTAAGTAGGCTATCGACCAAATCCATGGCAGTCTGTTTTTATTTCCATGGGAGTGTTGCTGGTGCTACACCTTGACTTTCCACAAGTCGATCCATCATTCTCATACTTAACTAGATGGGACTTCATGTTCGATTACCAGTACAAGGTTTATAAATCCTCATGCCTTTCATCTGAAACCCAGACGGCTAGAATGTTGAACTGGTGTGCTTGCTCAACGCGAGTTTTCCTATAGTTGCCGTGTAATGGCACCCACATTCGTTTCAGGAAGTAGTGAGTATCGTCCGACTGGTCAAAGGTTGCTTCTCCATGCCCCGCATGGTTTCGACTTGAAGATTCCTCTTCCTTCAGTTCTCCAGTTTGAACAGAGCGAGTCTGATTCTGGTAAGTTAGAGTCGATAGCGAGCTGCAGAGCTCGTGCACATTCAAATTTCATAGTTGTAACCATCCCAAAGTTTCCTCCAGTGATGCCATTAACTGAATTAGTTTTGTCGAAGTCAGGGTACATGGGAGGCCCTTGCGATCGGTCTAAATAACACATCTGGTACCGTCCAAGTAGTGCCTCCATCTAAAATCTCAAGACCACAGTTTTCTCCGCCAGTTGTGTGTCGTGTAGTTTCCCCTTTGTAGTTCCATCACGTAAGTCATCATTCTCTCGTGTTGCGTCGGTGTGTAACCGGAACACTGATCCGAACCATCATGGAATACCAATAAATCACCTACACCATCGGGTAAGGGCGATGCTCGGTGCATTGCAGAGTTGGAATTTGAAAGCTGAAGAGACATCCCCTTGTTTGTCTTCCGCAGCACCCTGCTGTGCTAAAGAGATTTAAGCTGCGGGACCTTCGAAAATCCTGTGGGTAAGCTGCGATAGAATCTAGTGAAATCAAGGAATTGCTGCATCCCCGAAGGGATCTTTGGTGTCGATCAATTTCTATTAAGATGCATCCTAGCGAGATCCACGTGTAATCCCACTCCGTTAGTTACATGATAAAAAATGCATTTTCTCAAACCCAGACTCGACATTTAACAAGGCTTCACACGTAATAGCTCCTCCCCCAGAAGTGCTGAAATAGGATCCATATGCTACCCATGGTGTCCGTTTTTCCTGGTCATGATTCAGATTGTCGTCAACAATTACGGTCGACTCATGTGATCCCTGAAACTGCTGGTGTGTTGATTAACTCAATGATCCTGGTGTAAGATAATAAGATATACTAGTAACAAGGGCTACTTCTAGCATGATGTGGATCTGATATTCCACCTGACGTTGTGAAGGTAAACTTAGTAGTTCTTCTGGCAGCACTTAGGGAGAAATCACGAATAATTGGTGGATCCGCGATCCTCCTTTCCTTAGACTTGACATCAGTATCGAACGTTTACATTGCGGGGTAATCCTTCCGTAGCCACTCCTGGCTTTTCTGCTGAAATGACGCTAACCATTGTGCCACTCTGGCGTGTTAGGACAGACAACAATTCTCCACACGAAGTTTTCTCCTCACTGGGTGTATCTGCGCGATATCTGGATAACCAATCCATACGGACCACTGCATCAAAACTATCAAGGTAGTAGAAGGATGGTCGACGTCGAACACTTGTCCCACAAGGTTGAGTTTGCATTCCAACAATCATATGAGGTTTCAGTGGGCTTGACCTCTGCCGAGTCCCACAACAGGTTCGGTTTCAAGAAGTATCAGGGTTGAGCAAAACAGTGACGAGGCGATTTGTTACTAAGAACGTGTAGACCACCATGTTATTACAATCTTGGCGTCGTCCACGCCAACTATAAATGCCCTTCTCGAATATCACATCCAGTGTTATTGCTACGGCTACTAGAACTCCCAAACCTACCATCGTTCGCTGGGTTGTTGACGTCTTAACTTAACTGCAATCATTCCTCGCCAATGTCACCTTCGTTTCCATGCTATGAATACGGGTACCTTGATATTGCCATGACTTTTGCCTCTAATGTTGTTGCTCAAAACGGAGCCCTACGACCTTTCACCAACAAGGTCCATCCTGTCACATTCCCGTGCCACGTCCTAAAGCGTTACTCATTGTGTTGACAGCCACACACTCCATACTACAGTCGATTGTCATTGCCGATGTCCCGATGGATTCGTAAGGGTTGACCCTCATAAGTCGCTTAGGATTCGATGGAAGTCTAATTGCTGATGTTCGCTGCCAGTAATCAAAGTCGTTCTAATACTGAGGTTGGTGAGGCTCATCGCTCATCCTCCTGTCCATCGGTGTTGCGAGTAGTTCGAGTAATACATAATATGTTGCGGGAGTGTTGCAAAAGTGATCGCACTTCAGAATCCGAGACGTCAAGACGTTACGTCCCAGCAAGTGAGAAAGATGTCGATCAATCATTCGACGCTGCGTCATCCAACACATGGACGCTCGTATAAGCAACTAACGTTCTACATGGTTTACTCAGTTCAGATGGGTGTTCAGGTAACACTCGATAGCATCAAGTTCCGAACTGATCCAAAGGTAAATGAAAAGTTCACGTTTGAGTTTGAGTAGGGGACCATTACTGCTACGACTAAATAACGGGACGGAACCCCTTTTCCACTCGTTAAGCCTCACTGGGACTCACATGCACCCCACATTATTATTATGTGTGCACTCACAATAATATTGTGATTTGCATGCTCATCTCAGCTCCTCTTAACTCATGTCAAATGGTTCCCCAAACTCGAGTAGCAATCAAAGAGTATCACGAAGCGTAGTGTCACACCCTGGCTTTGCGGAAGCGTGGTTAATTTGGTGTGACTTCTTAATACCATAGCTTAATCATAACAAAGCTATATGAAAATAAAACCATGCAAGATCATCCATTGATTTAAAGTTTTGTAACAAGAGTAACATAACATCGTCTTAAGGCGTTGACTCATGCAACGAACACTACAACCTGATAACATAAAAACATTGTTTGGAAGACATAACACCAACACGAAATAAACGCAGTTTAAGGACTGTGACTCGTCCAGGTAAAAGTCACATCCCCTAAACTTGGATGACCTCGAAACTCTTATGCAGCGGGAAAACGTAGCATATCGTGCCAGAGTCCTTAGTTCCCTGAAATACATGTAAGTTGGAAAAATCAACAAAAATTGTTGAGCGAGTTCATGTGTAAGTGAGTAAGTAAAACCTTTGTAAAATGTCTGTATGTATGAAAATTCCTGGTATGTAGCAATAAGGAAAAAGAGATCAATTAATGTGTAGCTAATACATTAATAAGTGAAATGGCCTAGGAAGCACTCAAACCTGTAACGCGTATTTCATACCGGTCCTTCCGGCGGAACCACATAGTCACCACATGCAGCCACACGCTGGCTCATGTGTGGGGCTCGCAACACCCGATAGATCTATCACTCATGCCTCTCGGTCCTTATACAAGGATTAATGGTCTTACGATAATAGCCTACCCATTCACATGATCTAGGTAATAACCCTCCTTACGCTATCCATACCATGTAAAAAGTACTTGTAATCATAGTAACATGTATTTCACCCCCGCAGTTTAGAAAACTGAAAACAGTAAAGAGAAAAGGGGGACATGAACTCACAGTGGTGCGTCTCTACCAAGTATATCTCCTGATCAAGCAGCTGTGCGACGACCTACACGTACTAACCCTATTAAATGGACGGTCGTGCCTTAGCTTTATGGTTTAAGTTTTTGGGAAATAGTTAGACAACTATTTCGTGTTTATATTTTTGTAAATACTTGGTAATTATTTTCCTTCCCAAGGATGGGGGATTTTATACATGCGCGTTCGTAAAATTCGAAATATATTATTAAGTCTCACATAATATATTTTATTTCTTACTCCAAAATATAAATATTCTTCCCAAAAATATTATACTTTAATACATATGATTTTCCCAAAATAATGCCTTGACAAAAATACGCGCTCATAATTATTTTCTGAAAATACGTAAGTTACCGATAAAGGTCGGGTGATATTAATAATACCGTTGTAACTTATTATTTATTATGTAGGCGTTCGTATTATTTTGGAATCGTTAGTATTTGGTAATATTATTTTTACCCTAAAAATAATATTTACGTAGTTCACAAAATAATCATAAAAATCTCACAAGTGTTGTTATGAGAAATATATACTAAATATATATTTATCAAGTTTTATTTTGTGAAAATCCCACCTCCGATATTTAGAAATTTTGTAAATAAAATCATGGCGAAATTTACATCTTTGAAAGCAAGTTAAAAATGTATTTCTAACACTTGTGATGAAAATATTTCCAAGTGTTAGGTTTTTGGAAAAATTTCGCCAGAGTTTCTCCTGTAACTGGAGGTGGCCACGCTTTCAAGCGTATCATTTTCTTTTAAAATCCCAATCAACAATTTTCTCCATCAACAATATCCAAACCATCAAACTAGTCAAAATATATATAAATCGCAAAAATTACATGAACTTGTGGTTTATCCAAAAATATGTAGTAAATCCCATTACTTTTAGTGAATCTTTATATAAATCAACTTGGTTTCTTGAAAGTCTTGTTTTTAAAGGAATTTCATCTTTACAACTTCTTGTAAAATTTGACAAAATTAGTTCTTTGTCGAAACTTAGTGTTACACAAGTGTTTACACACTTGTGTGTTTAAAAATCACTCTTGTTTATGTAAGATCCGGTTTTAGAAAATATGATTTCCTTGACACTTGGTCCTTTGAAAATACCGCTTGTAGATCCGTAGATCTACTAGTTTTAAACACTATTTCGTAAGTAAAGTCGATTTTACACAAGTTCATGTTTAGTGTGTGGTAGAGTTTCATCATTTAACCCTTTGTACATTTAAACAAACTCTATGCCATGATTCTTGATCATGACTAATCCGGGTTAGATGATGATCCGAGCTACCACATCATAGATCGGCACTAAATAATCACACAAAACAAATCTTACAAGATTTACACAACCCTTGTGCTATTAACCAACATTTTTAACATTTTAGTAAACTTTTAGCATGTCTTCTTGTATGTTCATAGATTTTAACCGACAAAGTTCTTTTTAACCACTTTAAAATAGATCGAGAGTGTGTTTAAAGCCACTTACTACTAGCTCGAGGCTAGGGAAGATTCTAGTCCAAGAATGAGTGGATAAAAGCAATAGGGTGAGGTCCTTCGCGTTCCGAATGCACCAAGCCTCCTCGTATGTGATCCGTAACACTTGTATGTTCTTGAAATGAGATGATCAAAGCTCGACGATGGATGGGTGGTTGTAGGGGGGTTCGGCCGAGAGCTTGCAAGGAGGGGAGAGAGGAGTGTTGATTTTTGTTGTTGGTGGTTAAGTGTTTAGGAAAACCATTAGATATATTTATAAACCATCAAGCAAGATTATCCAATGGAAATTATGTCCACTTGATTCTAAACACATGGATTATTATAATCTAGCAAGTACAATTGGTGTCACCTACATGGTGACCGAACTCGGTTACAAGGGAGGGGGTTTGGTTCGATTCCAACTAGCTGGTTAAGCATTAGTTATGTTAAGTAGGACCCTTAAGTTAGTTACTAGAGTATAATGTCTTGTGGCGGGTGTTAGGGTATTCAGGGACCCTAACTGGTTCAGAAAAAGAAAAACAATGTCACTGACAATATTTTTTATGTTCTGGGTAAAGTCCGGTTGTTCGGTTGGATACTGATCCGTTAAAGTGCTTAACAAAGCTTTAAAGTGTCGTTATATTATTTTTAGTGACACAACTTATTCCCGACACTTTGGAAAGTGTCTAGTAATATTTTCTCATGTTTTGGCACTTTATTAGTTAACTAGATGCTGAATTTTTATTAAAGTGCAGAATTTTGTACTCAAAGTACGTTTTAGGCACATCCGGTCACTATAAATATCGCCTAGTGACGCAGTTCTACAATCCTTACTTCCCTACACTCTCTACTAGTGTAGTAAACTATCTCGGGCTCATACAGGCCTTAGAGGCAGTACCTGCCTGGTGCTAGTTATGACAGCATGTTTAATAGGTTATCCGTTCATTGTGCTACCGTGCTTTTGGTGCATCAAGGTTGTCACAAAGGTGCTGTAAGCAAAACATGGAGTGACAGCAAGTAAAGTATGATGCAAGTAAGTACATGTATCAGTATTCGAGTAGCAGTTTATCCACAAGTTCAAGTAAGCACAGTAATTAAGCAGTAGTTAATTATTAATTAAGTCGTACGGATACCTGGTTTAGTGAGGGTTGTCACACGTAGGTCATGAAGATTTAGGGAATTACCACCCTATCAGTCTCATAATACGTGCAAGTGTACATGAATTCATATTATTTGTGCTAAACGTGCAATCACATGTAATATCATATGTAGGTGTTCACTAGTTATGTAGTACAATGAGTATATGAGAGACGAACCTTGCAATCTGGAGCTAAGTGTCATGGTCGTATTCACGTCTTTAGAACTGTCCGGTTATAGTCTGGTTTTACAAAACATTTTTTTCCCTTTTTTTTAAATAAAACCAAGTTCACTATAACCAATGGCTCTGATACCAATCTGTCACACCCCCAAAATCCACATGCGGAGTACCACCGCTTGGAGGCGTGACTGACCAGGATCTTAGCCACCAAATCACATTGAACCCATGAGTATATTAAAAAAAACTTTCTTTTATTAACAATAAGGGTTACAACGTTATAATATATCACAGTTTACAGCGGAAGCATATATAGTTCGTTAAGTGTTTATAAACCACATGTGATAGCTCTTAGTCTTGTGTTGCGTTTCCATGTAACTCGACCCATGACCACTCCAGCTTCCCAGACAGCAAGTTCCATGGATTATCACCTAAAGGCCTGCAAGGCATGTAACAACGAGTCAACAACAAAGTTGAGCGAGTTCACAGTTGGTTGTTTAGTTATAGTGTTCGTAAATCATATGTTTATTTCGAAAACCATGTACTGTATTAATCTGTATCGCGGTTTCCCAAACATGTTTGCGATGATTAGTGGGGGCTTCCCATGTGTATCGTATTAATCCGTATCACGGTTCCCCGAACATGTTTGCGATGAATAATGGGGGCTTCCCATGTTGTATGTTACTAGACTAGTCGTGTATGTACGTGCCCTTCTTGATCCAAGGACCGTAGCGACTATGAGTGTACATGCCCTTCTTGATCTAAGGACCGTAGCGAGTATGAGTGTACGTAGGTTTTACGTACGTGCCCTTCAATCCGAGGACAGTAGTAAGTATGAGTGTACGTAGGTTTTACGTATGTGCCCTTCTATCCGAGGACAGTAAAAAGTAGTTTATTAGTAACGATAGTACGAGTATTTATTCAATCCCATTCCCAACCCCTGGGAATCCCATGCCTTGGAAGGAGTGTGAACTCACCTTGGTTTGCTCGGTATGCTAAATTATGTGTTCACAAGTAATCAATCAAGTCCTATAGTATGCATGTATACACAATCAGTTCAGGTTCGTAAAGATTCATGCACAATTTATGTCACAAAGTGGGATTAGCAGTTAACATTGTGTACACACAAACAGTTGGTCAATCCATACATGGTTCCATGATACATGAAAGTCCCTTACTAATTATCATGCTTAACAGAGTTAATATGCTTGACTGAGTTAACACCCTTAACATACTTAACATACATGACAGAGTCAATCAGAACTAATAGGGTTATCACACATACTGAGCTTAACATACATAACATGGTTAACATAACTCAGTTACATACTTTACATATTTGACACGTTCAACAGCTTTAATAAACTTAACAGACTTACTAAACTACAATGTTACATGTCTAACATAACTACGGTGCCAGGCATCACAGGTGACGAAAACAAAAGCTTGGCGAAAATCCTGTCTGGAGAAATCCCTTGGGCGACGAAATCCCTTGGGATTTCATCGAGATGTATTCAAGTGGGGTGGGGGTTTTCGTCGGCTTTGGTCATGGCGAAAACACCACACCAAGTGTTTTCGTCTGAATGGTGTCTTCATCACCAATAGTTTACATAGCTATCATATGATTTTTATTTATCATAAATCATGGACTCAATATTTGATCATCAGTAATATTTGGCATTCAAGAACAGAAATTAATTGGCCCAATAGCACAACCATTATTCAACTAAGGGACGCTAGTTCCTTGTCATAAACTTGAAATCGAAATCTTATTGGACCTCAACTTGAACCACGTGAAGTCTGATACAAACAAAATATTACTAGATTGAGACTAATAAAACAAATAATTTAATTGTGCCTATCAATTTAATTCTCGAGATATATGTCCGATAAAACAATTGTTCATGTTACTTTATCATACTCATCATTTAATTCTCATCATATTGTTTCTGACAACTTTATTAGTATTCACATGTTTGATTTGATCAAGACCACAACACATACAAACACATGGGCCAGCAAAACAATCAATTATTACAAGGTCTACAACAACCGACGTGATTACAACTAACCCGCAACATCACGTGCACTTTTAGTTCAGCCTTATTGACATCCACATACATTATATTTACAAACACTTGCTGCCATTTATTATTAAACCATTCGAAGTCTTGCATCACATCATTGTTAACACAGACATATCATATCAAAAATATAGTTAACACGTTTAGATCGGATCACAAGCAATCATCGATACATCATGTAAACAGATAACATATTAGCGATAGCATACAACATAATCAGTAATCAAGAATCAGTACAACTAGGCATGCGATACAAAGAGATTTCATTCAATACATGAAGAGATTATACTAACCGAAAATAGAGAAGGAATAAGGAAAAGCTTCACGAAAAGAATTGTTGCCGTCGTGTTCCAAGACTCTAGGGTTTGGCGATTAAGCTTTCACATAAGGGTTGAGAATAATATAAATAACTGAACCACTACTGGGCCTAAAGCCCATTCTATTTTCGTTGGCAAGAAAGTGGACGAAAACACCTTTTGTTTTCGTGAGTGGGTGTGTGTTTTTCGGTTGGGGTGATTTCGTGAGGGGTGTTTGGCACAAGTTCCATATTTTATTAACCATTATTCAATCATCTTATTAACACAACATATGAATAACAAATACACAGACAATATACACATCATGAATACACTTATATTGCACATCCAATAATTATTAATCACACTTGGCAAATAAGTACGAAGTTAAATCGGATAAAGACCCTGAAAACTCTGGTTGTCACATTATCCTCAACTTGAAAGAAATTTCGTCCCGAAATTTAGTACGTGGTTACTGAGGAAGCTAGTTGTGTTGTGTAGTTTACTAGTTTTTCCTGGGGTGTCACAGTTTCTTGCAGAAAAACAGAAACATGAGAAGAATGAAGCTAATCAGAAAAGGGAGACAAGAATCTGTTACCGATGCAAAAAAAGTTGGTCATATCGCCTGGAACTGTCCAAAGGTAACCAACACACAATAGGGAGTGTCTTCTAAACTCAAAGAAAAAGTTGTTGATAAAACTGAACCACCAACTGAAAATTTTAAAATGTTTAAAAATTCAACATATGAAGTTGGTGAGTGTTCTAAAAGGTTTTGCAAAAGAAGAGTGAATCTTAACAACCAAACGTGGGTTGCTAAGAAATCAGATGTTAAATCTGGCGATGAATTTGTTTCTTCGGAAGCAAAGGAGCCACTTTCTGGCGATGAATCTGACTCTTCAAAGATAGAGGAGCCACAAGTTGAACTAAAAAGAGAAAATTCAGTTCCACCAATGGATGACGCAAACTTTCCACCATTGCGGGCTGCAAATTTAAAATCAAAATTTGGAAAAGTGGAAATTTCGAATCAATTCTATTCTGAAAAGAAAGAATTTGATGTCGAAAAGGCTTTCAATGGGAAAGTAATACATATTTTTGGAAAAATGGTCGAAGGTAAGGCCAAAGGGGTAAAGGAATTTTATGAATCAAAGAGAAGAACTTACACACCGAGTGAAAATAACTCGGATGCACCCAAGGCTGGTCAGGCTTGGGTGTCAACATTCTTTGTTTGAAATCCTGACTTGCCGGAGCTCCCAAGTTGGTAATCGTGGAGCATGAATCGGCATCTTTCTTAGAAATAAAAAATGAAATGAATGACTTCGTATTTCTGGAAAACAATGTGATGAATCCCCATGATGTGTGAAATCAACAAAACTAATTTTCCGGAAAAACCATTTTGATTAAAACAAACTTAAATGTTTTGAAATCATAATGGGAAAATAGTTTGTTGTCAGGGGGAGTTCTGATTGTTTAAGCCAAAAGAATGGAGAATTGAAGCAATTCACATCAGTTTATCATTTTATTTGTACAGTTTATTGCTTTTACTTTCAAATTTTTCTGGAAAATCAAAAATTGAAACATATTTTTTATTTTAGGGGGAGTAAAAAATTTAGAAATTTTGAAAATTTGAAAAATCCAAAAACATGATAAAACAAAAAACCAAAAACATCGAAAAATCAAAAATGAGTTTTGTTGTGAAAAAGAGGAAATGATAGTACATTAGTAGACAATCACAGTATGCTAAAGAATTGGAAAGTTAAAATGTGATAAACGGTCTCACTGATGATATGCCAGTATGTTTTTACACACTTAGTAGATTGTTTTCGAGATATAAACCTAAATATCAAATACTTACTTATCACGTGGGGAACATCTCTCGGATATATAGGTAACCCCTGAAATCTTGTTTGAAGGGCTTTCTATTTCTGACATACTAGGTCTTTGTGCGTGATGATATCTGGGGTATTATACCGGGACTTCTGATTTTGCGGGAGTAAAAGCCTAGTCCTCGTATAATACTCTGCACTGCTTTAATCATAAAGCCCACCCTCAGCATAAAAAATGATGAAACATTGAAAAATGCTAATCGTGTGCTGCTGAAGAAAAGATCCCCATACGGGACATACCTAAAGTCGAGCCATCATCTCTTTGTCTGAATGGAAGTTCTAACCTGAGCTCTCATGGCCTCGCATTATCCTTTTACAGATATCATTAGTGTACATTCACCTGTAAGACTGAATATAGGAGTCTGGATACGGGAGTATATTCTGAGGTGGGACACGCAAATAAGTTTAAGTCCTTAAAACACTAATTCTCGTATCTTGAAATAGTTGAACTTTGTGTGAAAATTTAAGTGGATCAGTATACTGACAATCTAAGTGAATCGTTTAGGTCTTAAAGTGTTTAAAGCTCAACGATACTAGTGATTTGTCATAAACTAATATGATCCTCTTACACAAACTCACAAAAAGATGTCTGTATATAGTTTATTTCCCAAAATCCAAAAAGATTTTCAGTGTGTTTTAGCATAAAATTTTGAAAATTCAAAAAGATTTTATATCATCTTATTTTCAACAACTGATGTTGGAAATCTGATTTTCAAAATTCCAAGTGCTAAACATGATGAATGACACCAGGGTTGGGAGAGTTTGTTTGAAATGAGAAATGATTTTGAAATGATTAAATGGTTCATTAACTTGAAACCAAATTTGAGTGTTACGAATACAAGTGGTTAAGCAGAGATCATAAATCGGGAGATCATGTTGATTTGAGAATGTTCCAAGTAATTTCTAAAATTGTTATAAATAAAAAAATCTTATGTTTTAGGTAGAGTATGTGCAGGTAAAAAGCTTTGAAAGAGCTAGATTTCGACTCCTGAGGATTTTCCGCATAAGCGTATGCAGATTAGAGCCAGGTTTCCGATTCAAAGCTTGCAGATAGTGAATTCCAGACTACGATCCCAGCTTATCGAAAGGGGGAGTCTGAAGACATAAGAGCCAGATTCAGTTATTGGAACAACATTCGAGATAGAAGCTGCTAATGCTGATAAGCTTAAGGAATCAAGAGAATTAGAAAGTTCGAAGAGTATGGTTGAGATTCTGGAAGAGTAAGAGAGAGTTTGATAAAGATGCGTACAATGGAGAATACTTTGGTGAGAGCGTGAAGACCGATCAAGACTGAAGACTCGATACACTGAAGACTCGTCATCATCCAAGGGGGAGTTTGTTAGTGCATATGTCTGTTGACTTCGTCTTATGTCTTATATCGAGTCATGTAACTAGAATAGATAGACCAGGACTTGTTGAACAAGAGAATCGAGAAACAGGCCTGAACACCAAGTTCATGCGACCTGGCCAGTTCGTGCGACCTGGTGAGTCTAGTTGGTGCGACCTGGCATTTCCTATAAGTAGGTGGTCTTGGATCTTCATTTGTAACTTTGTGATTCCGGAGACGAAGTGCTGCCGAAGTGTCGAACGATCTGTAAACACTATCAAATCAATACAAATGACAGTTAAAGTGATTCTAAGTGTGAATCTAGCTGATACAACATCAATACGTCTGATTCCGCCTTTCGTATTGATCGAGAACTCTTCTGATCGACTCGTTTGATCGAATCCTCGATGCTACATATCATATGAAAACACGTTTGTTTATTACTTTTGCATTAATTTTGTGTAGATATGTTTGCAGACCCGAACTAGTATTAATTGATTCGGTTTGGTTAAAAACTGATTTGGGCTAAAAAAAGGTTTTTTCAGGTTTAAACTGTATTTAAAACCAGTTTCAAAGATCGAGAATGTTGACTGGTATACAAAACATTGGTTATGTTCGGGTTGAAACCGGTTTAAAAAAACTTGTGTTAATAAAACTTAGTTATTTTCATGTTGTATAGTTTAAATAGTTTGCTTGTAAAATGCTTGCCCGACTGGTTAATCTTTTCTCTTTATATAAAACTAGATGTAGGCTCCCTCGCGTTGCGGCAGGGGGGCTTGGTTAAAAACTGATTTGGGTCAAAAAAATGTTTTTTACCGGTTTAAACTGGTTTAAAACCAGTTTCAGAGATCGAGAATGTTGACCGGTATACAAAACGTCGGTTCTGTTCCGGTTAAAACCGATTTTAAGAAATGGGTGCTAATAAAACTTAGTTATTTTCATGTTGTATAGTTTAAATAACTTTCTTGTAAAAGGCTTGCCCGACTGGTTATTCTTTTCTCTGTCCAGGTAACATTATTGCAATCACATCAACCCAGGTTTCAAAATACTCAGGTAAATAAAATTATCGTACATTTGGTTGCAAATATAATATGGGCTTTCATTACTTAACGTTTGCTTAACCAAAAACATATATGCAACTTGAGTCCACCCACCTAACAACGGTTGCTATAAACCTTGATACGCCACTAACTGCAGAATATGTTGACAGGTAACAAACTAAACCCAAAGATTTACCTCTATTACAAATACATCTCTGAAAACCCAGGAACTATATGATGTTTACCTTCCATGCGATGAATATAGACTAAAAGCATTGCCACCTGTTCAGCCGGAAAACTTAGAACCAATGCTTACTCTTCTGGAATTAAGCTCGCCACAAAGGGCACAAGAACAGGTAAGGCTCCAATGTTCAAACACACAATAATTATTTATCTTGCCAAAATAATTATGATGTTAGATCATTCTAATAGCTGACTATAACAACCACAACGCAGAGCTCCACACGGTTCAGGTGTCATGCGTGGATTGAAAAAATTCATGAAAATCGTGAATGGTTCTACGTTCACTGCTCAAAATGCGACAAGAAAGTCTACCCAGAGCAAGATGGTTCCTTAAACTACGTCTGCAAAATATTTCACCAAAATTCATGTAAGCTTTATCTTACTTAGTATTGATAAATATATACATGCACTGAACCATCTCTAAATACCTATGCACGTCTAACAAATCAGATTCTCCCTTAACGCGGTTATCAACGACTCAACAAAACCACTTGATGTCACGTTCTTTGATGAAGGAATGGTTGCCCTGCTGAAAACAATTTGTCCTGAAATGATAACGAACAACGGCTACACAGATCCTAAAATAATTCCAAAGGAAATTGCTGACATGGTCTGAATACCAAAAATAATGCACATATCCGTTCGAGGGAAACAATATGTCGTCAACGGTGTTTCGGATCAACCTCCTATGCAAACGTCAACTAAAAACATTAAGCAACAACACATGGATGCTCTTCCACCAAAAACACCCAACGCCAAGCTTAACCAACAAAAGCGCCCTCAACATGAATCGCCAGGTAAACATTACACACACACCAATCCTAGTCATGTCAAAACTTCTATAGTGATGTGTTTGATCAATTACTCTACCCATAGTCCTTTAGATTTATAACTATACCTTACACTAATACACATAAATTACCATCCTAGATACCAGTAATACTTCAAAGAAGGGACGCGGGGAATTATAGGGACGTCAGACACCTTTTGTACAGCTGCCAAGTAGGAAAAAAACGCAGTTGTAGTCCACAGTTCAGCAAGCCACATTGTCAACGAAAATATATTTTGCGCAACTTATGTAACTAACACACTTATTGTTAGTAACCTAAGTAGCAACCATAACAAATGTACAAACTCTTGGTTCTAGCTGATGTATCTAATCTAATGGATGTAACTCAATGACAACTAGCTTAACATAAATAAAAATCTAGCCCCCGCTACATCGCGACGGGTTACTTTTCTAGTTTATACATGAGTAAATTGCCATTTTAGTCCCTGAGTTTTTGTCCAAATTGTCATTTTAGTCCAAATAGTTTTTTTTTCTCCTCTGGGTCCCGACTTTTCTTTTTTCTTGTCATTTTGATCACATTGCCTAACTTAGTCTAAAAATCAGGTTATAATCAGGGGTGTTTTTGGCATTAAATTATTATGATGTTTATAAATTATGTTGTAAACTACGCCAAGTTATCACTACACAACAGTTATGCCAAAAATACCCCTGGTTATAATCAGATTTTTAGACTGAGTTAGGCAATGTGATCAAAATGGCAAGAAAATGAAAAAGTCAGGGACCCAGAGGAGAAAAAAAATATTTGGACTAAAATGACAATTTAGAACAAACCTCAAGGACTAAAATGATAATTTACTCTTTATACATACTTCACAACACTCAAAATATAAATTACATTATCAAACATATATTCCAAAAAGATTTTTTTTTTCAGCATAATAACCTACTAAAATAAGTCAATAATCGATAAGGATTAAGCAAAAATATAAATAGAGTAAATTACAAGGTTTGTCCTTTATGTTTGTCCCAAATTTCAGGCGCTGTCATTTACCTTTAAAATTGATGACTTTTGTACTTTATGTTTGAAAATGTTGCACGTTATGTCCTTTACAGCAAACCCAGTTATAATTTTCAGTTAAATTAAGTCATGTGCAGTGCACATGAGGGTAGAAATGTCATTTCACCTCCCACTTGTCTTTCCCCCTTATTTAATTTTAATACCCTGATAACATCCCAATCCTTTCACCTTTGCATATTAGGGTTCATCATCACCCATATAAATCCGTTTGAAGATTCCACAATTCATCTGGGTGGTTGTGGTGGATTTCCTTTTTCCCCAATTCATCACAATCTGAGCCCTAACCCTAACTCTCTTTCTCTAAACAAAACTATCAGTTAAAACCTGTAAGAATAATCAGCTCTTTGTAATCATCAGGTAAATCGCTAAACAAAATGCGTGAAATGCGGTTTAAATCGTCTTGTTAATCTCTCTTTTCCTCTTTCTTTCTCTTTCTCGACGAGAACCACCTGCATTCTTCACATCTCCCTCCATAACCAAACCCTGATTCCACTCTCCACACTCAGACTCCCCAAATTCCCCCAATAATTCCACCAGTTCATCCACACATTTCACTTCCACTTCCACAAATCTATACTCAATTTCATAACAGAGTCATCTATTTCATACTTTTCACACACTCTCAAACTCATGAAAATCGCGAAAACCGTTTCAAAAAAGAGAAGGTGTACGAAGATGATTCACCTGCGACAAGACACCTTTCTCAGAGTGAAAATGAAGAGAGTCGTCATCAGAACTGTAGGTCCGGCTAGGGGAGGATCTAGTCGCCTAATCCTTGTGTACAAACACACTAGCGAGTGCGGAAACCAAGCTAGCATGCAAACCGAGATAGAACACGCAAATGCACGACACACAATATTCAACGATTAACACCACTTGTATTAATGCGTATGAAAGGTCCAGTTACAAGCTCAATGTTTACAAATCTGTTCTGCAAACTCTCTAAGTGTGTGTGTGTGTTTGGACAGAATGCTCTCAGCAGAATGCTCTCCCTTTGTCTATCTGTTTTTCTGTCTCTCTTGAACACAACACACTACATGGGTATTTATACCCGACACAGCAGGTCTGGTCGAAGGATCAGACAGATTGATCGAAAGATCATCTGTCGACCAGAATCCCATCGAAGGATCCATATACACTTCGAAGGATGGTATCTTTCGAGGTCCATCCATCGAAGGTTCATCTTTCGAGCACATCGAAGGATATGAACAATCCTTCGATGTCTCATCCTTCGACACAGACAAATCAAATAAACAATGTGCTAACTGTTTGGCCAAGTCAAACCGGAGGATGGTTGACTTGGTCAAACTTACATCAAACGCACATATCAAACCTAAGACATAACTCAGACTAACACTTGGCTGTATCTTTGTCTCGATCTTCGTGTCTTCGAGTCAAAACCAAGTCGAACTGAGCTGAGTTGAACCGAGCCGAGTCGTGTCCACAAAATATGCATCAACAAACTCCCCCTTGGACGCTACTCGTGAGGTTCAACTTCGATGTCTTCCACGTCGGAGGATCTTCAAAGTCTTCACGTGTCGTAAGAAGAAAGTGTATCAACAAACTCCCCCTTGTTGTTTAGGTAGTGTGTCAATAAACTCCCCCTTAGATTGAGCTCTTCATTGAGTCATGCTCGTGAATCTTTTGACTTGACAATTCTTCAGATCCTTGTGGTGTTGATGAAGGGTCAGCGGCAACTCGATCAATTTATCCTTTGAGTGCCTCCACTTCGTGTCTTCATTCCAAAGCTTGTCATCGAACATGTTCTCCTCGCCTTTAGCATCTGCACATGCAAGAAAGCTAAACGCATAATGAGAACAACCGCTTGGAATATAGTTAACATTTAAACAAACGACACATATGAGATCAAATCTCAATCAAACACCAACCGACAATATTTTGAAAGTTTAGAAAATGATCAATGTTAATCTTTTAACTTTCAAAACTCGTTAACTTCGACTGTTTATGAAGATGCAATTGTTTTTCGGCTTACGATCAGGATTTTGGGTAGGATAGACTCGAGTTCCAACATCGGTCAATCAAAAATAAACTAGAAGCAAAATCTTTTTGGATTTTATAAAGTTTATATTAAAACACACCTAAAATCTTTTTGGAATTTTTCATTTGTAAAGACGGAAAACAATAAATAAATATACACAAGAATCATAAACTGAAAATAGTAAATAAATATCTACAGAGTTACGGAAACTGAAAGCATTAAATAAATAAATATTTACAGACATTCTTTTTGCGAGTTTCGAGGGTAAGAGAATCATATCAGTGTACGGTCATGTCAAAACGCTCTTGTTGTTCTTTTAGTTAACATTAAGATAAGCATCCTATAACAATTATCGGTATTGTTGTCCACATAAACTCAACTTATCATTTGTAATCATGGCGAGGGGATACGTTAAGGTATGATTTATACTTACCGACCGGTGTTCATCCACATCACGACACATTCCCGTATCAAGGTATGCGCGAGAGTTCATCTTACCGGTGAGTATACCGATTATCATCTGTTTGACCGTATATGATGTGAGAAACTCACTTATTTTGATTTGAAAACAAGCCCTATGTGATAGAATCACTTATTGATGAGGAACTTGATTTTCGATGCATGAGGGCACAGGAGCAAGTCCGTGAACAGGTCAGTACTTTCGTACAGCAGAGAGACGAACTTGACTCCCGGATAAATGTGATATATTATCACTTATTTGTTTGGACATGTGATTGTTGATCACTTATTGAGGTCGAATGCAGTATGTACACGTATGTATGGTATCATGGAAGATCTAGACTTGCGTCCCCGTTATTTTTCGGTAAAAGAAACAACCATGATACCCAGATGATAAGCAGCATAAAGACCGAATATCTCAGAACCTCGGCAATCTCTCAAACGAAATTTCGGTACTAAGACCATATGCCAATGAATGGTTCCCACCCAGTCTTCAGTCGATTTAAGTTTATATCACCCTGCACACTTTAAAATGATTGTGAGCCTACCGATACATCTTATATAGAGCTGCTTATCGTTTTTCATTTTGCATTTCAGTTTAAAGAGGTTTCGACAGACCACTGATTTACTATCATATTCTCTTTTTCTCGCCAGGAAACTCATTTTTGATTTTCTATTGTTTTTGAGCTTTTGAAATTTTTTCGATGTTTTTGGATTTTCAAATTTGTATTTACTCCCCCTGAAATCAACAAACTAAGATAAATTTTAAAACACAAAGATATTTACAAAAATGACTTTCCGATGTTGGTTAACTCATGTTTTACCTCAATGCCGTTTACCAAAATTAAGTTTTAATCAGAAAAGATTTCTCAAATTTTGGAAAAATGAGTTGGCACGTCGGTAAGCGGTGCGGACCATGACAACATTGTCTGGCCAAGAGTGCTGTACGAGATAATAATAATTCATAAAGCAGCTTAAATATCGACAAGTATAGGAGAGATTAGAAATTTAAAACCGTATCCTGCAACTGCCTCGTGCATTGCAAGGAATCTGAGCGCTCTCCCAAACTGGATATCCACCAGGTGTGGATTTCAAAGTCGATTTTGTAGCTACTGAGAAATCTCTTGACAGCAACAAGATCATAAACCTTTGGGTCCGGCTGGTCTTCCACATTACACCAGCGAAGGTCTTTGTCTTTCTCTTTCAGAAGTAGTGTGCGGTTGTTCAATCCATGCCAAGGCATCCGCACACCCGGTTGGTTTGTTCAACAAACACATTTTCTTCAATCACACCGCGAAGAAATGTACACTGCACGTTCATCTTGTGAATTTTGATCTTCAGACGTGCTGCAGATGCGTACATTTTGATTGAATCTATCCTGGGGACCCGATCAAAACTTGATTGTAAAAGGCTTTGCATTTTTGTCGAAGCTTTTCAAACTCTTTCAACAGACACTTCTGTTTCTCTTTCCATTTTCTTCTCTTCTCTCCATCACAGGCAACAATTTCTTCTGTCGCCTATCTGGTGTATGGACACTCCACTATCAACAATCTTACGACTATCGATAGTTCCTCCTGGAATATCCTACACACTCACTTAAAGATTAGTTGGAGAGGGGGACCCAAGCCTTAACAGACTTGGGTCGTCCTTCATCATCGACAAAGGTTATTTCAACCTCGCGATGACCTGAAACTGGTGAGACTCCCCCTGAAACTTTATCCGTTTTAGGTCTCCAAGCTTGTTTTTGTTTACCGGATTGTGTATTATTTACAGATTTAGAAATCTCCGGTTGTAACGATTGTGACAAAATTGGTTTCCTTTTAACAGGTTCTTGTTTTAAGGCCTTTTCGATCACCTTCACATTTTTACGTCGTTGTTTTGTTTCCTGTTCTTTAACAGTGCGTTTATCATGTTTTGGAGAAACAGGACGACGTTGTGAGTGACCTTGTTCAGAGGGGGCTCTTTCAACAAAATTTGGTTTGGGCGAGTTTTTGCAGTCTTTAATGATGTGCCCAACCTTCCCACATTTGAAGCAAATTCTCCTTTCAACAAACTTAGGAGAACCGGTTCGACTTTCATGTGTTGAACCTGTAGACCCAGAGGTACTAGCTTCACACCCGTTTGTGTGCTGGGTGTAATTGTTTTGGTTGTTACGTTTTAAAATCTTGACTTGTTGAATAAAATCGGTGTTTGATTTATTTTCAAAAGTCTCAATTTTATCAGTACCCCTTGATGCTACAAACTTGATATCTTTGTTTTTCTTCTTGAAACGAGCTCCTTTTGATTCAACCTTGGCCTTTGGCTTTGGAGCTCGTTGTTGTTGTTGCTTACCCTTAGAAGCGACAGGTTGTTGTTTAGTCGGTAATTTTTGGTTTCCAAATTGTTTCCTCACTTCAGCTTTTGGAATTGGATCACACTGAGTTACTGAAACTCTCGGGATCACTTTTCCCAAAAACTTAGTTGTATTATCTTCAAACACTTTATCAATCAATGATTGATTGACGTTTTTTATTGGAAAATCTTTGTTTGAATAAATTTTATCATCACCGACTAAAGTGTACAACACGTTATCACTTTTAACAGTAGACACTGTCTCAGTGATAGGATCTATCTCTTGTTTAGCACCAGTTGATTGCACAGCAGGAGTAGGAGGATCACACAGAATGTGATTCTCAAAAGGCACTTCTACTCCTTTTCTATCGTCAAGAGATTTATCCTCATCACTCACATCTGATTCATCATCCGAAGAATCATAGTCCTCAATGGTTGGAGGACTTTGATTTGAAGCACATGATGACTTTTCCTTGCTATCAGATGAGCCCTCCGATGAATTGTCCGTTTTGAACCCTAAGCCAGTTGTAACTTCCTCATAATCAAGAGGTACAGTTGGCTCAAAACGCGGCATTTCCTCCTCATCGGGCAACTTGGTATAATCGTGTCTCAAAGGGGGTGGACACTTCCTATAACCAACGCCTTTAACGTTTCCCTTTAGTTGCTGAACGTCAATGATGTGATCAAGCACATATCGGGAGTTTGAGTAACTCTCCAATTTGAGCTTGATCGCCTCATGTTCACATTTCGCCACGGCTAGCTCTTTCTTTGTTTCCTCAATGATATTAATGTAGTTATTAATACCAATTTGTTTGTTACAAACAGTTTTTGTTAATTCGGAAACACTTTTCTTTTGAGTTTCAATAACTGTTTTAAACTCCTTTTCATTGCGAGCTAAGGCCATGTTTGCCTCCTTGCACTTTGACAGTTCAACAACTAAACTCTGATTGTGACTATGAACCGTTTCAGATTCACGTTTCAATTCAGCACATTCAAGTTTTAATTCTTCACAATCACTACATATGCTAGGAGTAGGAGGATCAGAATTTACCTGACTTGTCGAGGCCGAGACATTCGCCATAAAGGCAGTCTGATAAGAAAAAGATCCATTTTCAGAATTAGAATCTCCTGCATTCGAGCTTTCTTCATCTGAACTCCCACTATAACCCGAGCTATCATCACTTTCAGAAAACTCTTCCTTGTGAACATGCTTGATGTGATTGATAATTTTTGCATAGCATGCAGTTCCACCTCCTTCACCATTATCTCCCAATTGTACAGACCAATCACATCCTTCATCAGCTTGAACTATCAATGCCCGGTTGGGGTTTGAAGGCCCTGACTGGTTGGTTTGGTTGTTAGCAGCTACTATCCCTCTTTCGTTGTTAGCTTGATTTGAAGTACTTGTTTGATTTTGGAAGGGATTTTGGTTGCCTTGTTGGTTGCTTTGTTTGCTCGGTCGCGTGCATTCACGTTTGAAGTGACCCTTTTCACCGCAATTAAAGCATGTGACAGCATCTTTATTGAACCCGTACTTCGTATCATTTTTGCCTTCCAACGAAGTTCTTCCAGTTCGAGTCATGAAATCCTTTGCCCTTCTGACTGCACTTGCAAACGCCCACTTGATATCCATTAACTCCATTTCATCCCTGTCTATCTGCTGATAGTCTTCGTTTGTCAAATTAATGTTGCCAATTTGACTTGCGACTAATCCGCTGTAGGCATTAACCATAGTGGTAAGAATTTCAATGTGATCCCGTGCAGCTTCTACACTCACTTTGGAAAAATTTGAAGTATCAGGTTTGTTACCATAGAAGGCTTGTTGTGGTTGGGTTTGTGGTGTAGAAAAATAGGAAGCTGGATCAAATTGGGGTTGGGGTGGTGCAACTTGAGGTTTTGAAAAATAGGTAGCTGGATCAAATTGGGGTTGGGGTGGTGCAACTTGAGGTTTTGAAAAATATGAAGCTGGATCAAATTGGGGTTGAGGTGTGGCTACTCCTCCAAAATAGGATCTTGGGTCGAAAGCATTTGACACATAAGCTGTTTGTATCTTTGGTTGCTGGCTTGTACTAGCAGCAGGAGCAATCCCTCCAAAGTACATCTCTGGATTTTGAGGGACAGGAATTAGTTTAGCTTTTCTGATCTCTTCTGCATCCTTGTTCTCCAGCTTTTGAACAAACTCATAGATACTCACAGTATCCAATACACCGGTATGCTTTAACAATTCAATGAATGAGCTCCACTTTGGTGGTAGAGCATCAGCAAACCGTGCGACTATTTCCTGTGAAGATACCACAACCTTGTAAGAAATCAGTTCACTAAGTAAATGATAAAAACGAGTAGTCATATCATTTAGAGTCTCATTCTCCAAGAACTGAAATGATTCAAACTCTTTCTTCAACAAATCATGGCGTATCTTTCTAGTAGCCGCATTTCCTTCTCCTCTCGCTACCAATGCATCCCATAAAGCTTTCGTGGTCTTACAATATGAGAATTGATGAAAGATGTCTCTGTGAAGTGCTTGAGTGAGAATAGCATAAGCCTTCTTCTCCAGATCATATGCCTTTTTATCGGCTTCTTGCATATTGTTGAAAGTTGTCACATTTGATCCTGCTTCTTCAAGAGCTTCACTAAATGCAGAGGTGAAGCACGTCCATAATTCTGTGTTTTGCCCTTGAACGTAATTATGGAAACGACCCTTCCATGATGGATAGTCGTTCATGTGATTCAGCTTTGGCGGGCGATTGTTGCTACCCGTCTCATTCTCACTAAGCAAAATATTTTGAATGCTCTGATTTTGATTCGCCACCATTGCCCATTGACTTGAACTTATTGACTGTTGTTGTTTAGGTATTGTACTCGTCATATATTCGGCCAACGACATCTGTTTTTGAGCTGGTTGTGGATTCGTACTCCAATCCCAAGGGCTTGTGCAGCTCATATTTGATGTATGAATGATAACAACCTGATTAACACACTTGAAACAAACTGTTAAAACTAAACAGACGAAGATCGAAGGATCAACCCTTGTTCGAAAGATAGACACTTGTTCGAAGGATCAACAGTGTTCGAAAGATCACTGTTGAATTTCGAACAAAGACTTCGAAAGATTCTCCAAGACGAAGGATCCTTATCTTTCGATAATGTAACAGTAGTTCGAACAATATATCCTTCGAAAAGATTCCTTGGCTCGAAAGATAACTCACTGACTTCGAAAGATGCTCGAAGGATGGGTATCTGTCGAACCTCCTTGATCGAAAGATGAACTTTCGACTCCGAAGGATATCTTTCGATAAGCTCTGACACAGTTGACAAATGTGACGGGTTGGTGAAAAAGGTGACAAGTTGGTAGAAACTTTCGGCAGATGGTATGTTTAGACCTTACTTTCTGCCAAAACAGATTTGGGTACCTTCCCAATGCACCAACAACTTTCGAAAATAATCAAACAAGATCAAAAGATGTAAATCTTTGAAGAACACTTGAATATATGTTGAGGATATCAATAACAAGCCCAGAAAATTTGAATTTTCTGGTAAACCGACAACTGCCGAAACAGCGATTTTGCCAAAATGTTTAATAAAAACCAAAGACTAACATGTGAGCATGAAAATAACACGGTTTTTAACAAAACATAAAGCAAAACACTAAGATATAATCCGATTTTAAGATGTTTTCCAGAAAAATGTAAACTTTAATACCCGAAAAACAAACCAAGAACACACTCGGTTTTAACAAGGAGAAGAGCCTCTGATACCACTTGTAGGTCCGGCTAGGGGAGGATCTAGTCGCCTAATCCTTGTGTACAAACACACTAGCGAGTGCGGAAACCAAGCTAGCATGCAAACCGAGATAGAACACGCAAATGCACGACACACAATATTCAACGATTAACACCACTTGTATTAATGCGTATGAAAGGTCCAGTTACAAGCTCAATGTTTACAAATCTGTTCTGCAAACTCTCTAAGTGTGTGTGTGTGTTTGGACAGAATGCTCTCAGCAGAATGCTCTCCCTTTGTCTATCTGTTTTTCTGTCTCTCTTGAACACAACACACTACATGGGTATTTATACCCGACACAGCAGGTCTGGTCGAAGGATCAGACAGATTGATCGAAAGATCATCTGTCGACCAGAATCCCATCGAAGGATCCATATACACTTCGAAGGATGGTATCTTTCGAGGTCCATCCATCGAAGGTTCATCTTTCGAGCACATCGAAGGATATGAACAATCCTTCGATGTCTCATCCTTCGACACAGACAAATCAAATAAACAATGTGCTAACTGTTTGGCCAAGTCAAACCGGAGGATGGTTGACTTGGTCAAACTTACATCAAACGCACATATCAAACCTAAGACATAACTCAGACTAACACTTGGCTGTATCTTTGTCTCGATCTTCGTGTCTTCGAGTCGAAACCAAGTCGAACTGAGCTGAGTTGAACCGAGCCGAGTCGTGTCCACAAAATATGCATCAACAAGAACCATCATCATTGAAATTGGAGTTAAATCCGTTGATTGGGTGTGGCATTTTGCTGGTTTGGAACCATGAAGTAGAGGAAACGAAGTGAAGTTGTAAACGATTGGGTGTGAAATCAGCTGATTGCAGGTGTAAATCACAAAGGCGGAGTGGGTTTCTTAGAGTGAGAGAAGATGAGAGTGTTGATGGTGATGGTGGGTTTCTTACGATCCTACCCTTGCAAAGTTCAGGTTCATCTTAATGGGTTTATATTCTCCAAGATCTAGCTCTAATTATCTGTATGGCTCTAATTATTCTCCAGGACCATGGCGACGAACCCTAATTTGATGGGTGATGATGAACCCTAATTTGCAAAGGTGAAAGGATTAGGATGTTATCTGGGTATTAAATAAGGGGGAAAGACAAGTGGGAGGTGAAATGACATTTCTACCCTCATGTGCACTGCACATGACTTAATTTAACTCAAAATTATAACTGAGTTTGCCATAAAGGACATAACGTGCAACATTTTCAAACATAAAGTACAAAAGTCATCAATTTTAAAGGTAAAGGACAGCGCCTGAAATTTGGGACAAACATAAAGGACAAAACTTGTAATTTACTCATATAAATATAAATAAAAAAATCAGGTAAATAGTTCGGGTAAACGGGTATGTAGTTTCGGGTAATCAGGCGAGGTATCGCATAATCCTATACCCGTCTCATTCTCACAATTTTTTTTTAAAACTAATCTCATACCCATCGTGTTTCAGGTATATCCATCCTCGGGTTTGGATATACCCGTTAGGCTTGGGTTTTTTTTTCGTTGTCCCTACGGACCCTACAGTTTGTCCAGAACGGGTCGGGTTTTTTTCACGAAGCTTCCGGTGCAACGAAATCATTAATATAAAAACGGTTCGAAATCTCTACTCATACCAACACTCGTTTCTTTCTCTTCAAGATTAAGAAAATAAAAAAAAAAGTCATCCCGTTCCAATGTCTTCTCCCGCAGAGTAATTTTCTTCAATCTCTACACAATTATGTTTACACAATTACACCTAGACGTTCATTGTTCAATATTCTTGGTTGATTTGGAGTTTCAGTTCATGAAATTCGTGTTTAGAGCTTCAATTATGTTTGTTTTATGTAAATATTGTAACGATCTCGCGTCAAATCGACTCGAATTGTTGATCCGTGTGTTGTTTTAGTCGTGTAGATGATTGTTAAATGTGGATTTTGTTTTGTTTTAGGATGCGTCGGGTTTTTGTGTTGATTGACTGTTGATTATTGTGTGTGTTTGTTGTTTTGAAGTTAATTAATGACAAATTGATGTGTAATTTTGTAATTTAGGTTTAGCTAATAAGGTTGTTTAAGTTTCATGATTTAGCTGTATATCATTTGTGAAGGAGTTTTATGTTGATTATTGTTTTTTTGGGTTATTTTGAAGTCAGTTAACGTATATATGTGTGGGCCATCGGGGGCAAAAGTGAAACTGTACTAATTTTAACGTTATTTTACTAATTTCGTGAAAATAATGTTAAAAGCTGAGGACGGTTAATCATGCATCATCTGGTGGCGTTGATAGCTGAAAGACAAAAGCGTACATGCACTAATTGGTCTTTGTCCCGATTGCTTAGTGTTATGTGCCTTATGTCCAAGGCTTGATGCAAAACTACTATCGAGCCGGGGGTCTCACTGGAAGCAGCCTCTCTATTCCTACGTGGTAGAGGTAAGGCTGTCTACATCTTACCCTCCTCAGACCCTACCTTTGCTTTGCTATTGGTGGGATTTACTAATTATGATGGTGATGATGATGATGATGATGAAGTCATTTAATGACTGGATGTGTAAATTTGAATTTTAAGGGACTAATTTTTATTCTATAATTTAGGTTTACCTAATAAGGTTGTGTAATTTCATGATTTAGTTGTATATCATTTGTGAAGGAGTTTTATGTTGATTAACTGCTGATTATTGTGTATTTTTGTAATTTAGGTTTAGCTAATAGGTCTGTTTAGATTTCATGATTTAGATGTATGGAATTTGTGGATTGAACTGCTAAGAGCAATGTGTGATTGTTAGTTTTCTCCCTTATCTAGACTTCTAATTATAGTTTCTGAAATTTGGGGAACACTATAAGTATAGGGTAGGTTATGCAGATGCAAAAAGTTGTGGATTCTGTACATTTGTGGCATGGTTGATGTATATGTTTAGCTGCTATTTGTTCAGTTAGCAAGTCTTGAAGCTATGGTATCCAATAAGTACTTTCTGAAATTTGGAGACCCTCTTATAATTCATTAGTTGTTACACACTTACACCAGATTATGAAGTATTACAAATCATACCTTAGTGTATAAGCATTATGGTTGGAATCATACAAATTATACCTTAGTGCATGCTTTTTTTTTTGTGTTGATAATGGCACTCTAGTTTGTGACTAACTGCATAAAATATAGAACATTGTTACTCTGAAAGAAGCATGACATAAACGAAAAAACGTGAAACGTGAAGGTTTTAATATGGTATGATCAATATGCAATGCAAATAGGATATTGTCCAATCTCGTCTTTTATCGATGATGTCACTCTAGTTGTCATGCTACTCATATAAGATATAGGATATCCAGAAACCAATAACTGTCTCATACTCACATTGATATGACTATTAATTACAAGGATTTACAATTTGGAAACACATGTCTGAAATGAATACAAGTTGGGTAAGCTGAAGTAACCCACCTAAAACTAAAAGGAGTGCAAGATTGACTGAGTTTGAATGCACTGCTTTTTATTTCAAAATTGCTTGGAGCAATTCTTATTTGGAGATAAATTTATAATTATATTTAGCCACTGTAAAAGTACTACATCTTACCTTTTGGCTTGCATGATTAAAAGTTTTTATCGATTTTATGATATAAGACCAATACTTGTACATTGAGAAACAAGTCGACTGTTTCTGAAAGGGAGGGTTGTAGTTCTTCTAGACTCAGTTATGGAGCATTGACCCGCTTGCTGCTGATAAAAAGTTTGATAAAAAGTTTGATATCGTGTCTACTTTTATCGTGTGCTTATCAACTATTCGCCTTAGTATTGCTTTTTATGTGTTCAAATATCTGGAAATGGAAATTTTGACCCATTTACTTATGAATGGGTTGATTTGGTTGTCTGTTATTTCATAGGGACCAAATGGTTCATATAATATATTTAGCTTAAAGAGTAACTGGTCAATATATATGATTTATTATTGTAATTATACATTTACAGTTTTAAACTGTATTCGTAATCATACATAAAGCATTAATTATTTATAAACAATGGGTGAAATAGCATAAGCGGGTCAATTAAACATGATCCAAATTTGAGCCGTCAAAACTAGAAAAATGATCCATTTTAATCGTTACCCGACCCGCTTAACGCAACCATCTTGCCATCTCATCAATTTTCTTATTGGACAGTTAATAGCATCTCATCATCATTGAATCACCTCTTGGACTTTGGGGGTTGGTGAGAAATAAAAAAAAAGGCAGCCGACATCTTTGATTGGAGGGGAGATGTAACTTATCACATTTAATGTTTTTTTTACGGAGTTTTAAGAGGTCTTATAAGGGGTTTTCGGTTAATACTCACCTAGAGACAAAAAGTGAACGGATTTTGGGAGCAGGAGAGATTAATTTTTGGTTCTTATGTTTTTAATTTTTTTTTGGGGAAGATGGAGACTTGGTGGAGGATGGTTGTTTAAGCCATGAATGGCTAAACTCTTTAAGGTTATCTTTAGTTGAAGGTTTGTAGAGACAATTGTGCTTGATTTCATATTTCTAGAATGGTAAATTGAATTTATGTTTTATTTATCATGATGTGTTCTTATTTGCTTGTAAATTGTTGATGCTTATGATTATTCTATTTTGAAATCGAGATATCATGGGTAGAACTAGGATCGGGTAAGTGTCAATTGGTCATCGGGTAACAACCTCACGTTCTAGGAATCTGAGTACTTAGTTCCCTTTTATCACAACAAGTAATTGCACATGAACTATGTCTATGTAGTTCTTTCTAGTGAATGATAGCACAAATGTTGAAGCAAACCGGAAACTAAAGTTGGTCACTCGTCTCTAATTTGTTTACAACCAAAACTTTTCTTTTGCAATTTAATTAGTTAATCTTAGTTTTAAAAATCAACCAATCAAACCCACTCTTGAATTTTTTTTTCAATTTAGTTTACTTTAGTGAAGTTAGACATACATCGAGATAGCACATATTCCCCAAACTCCCTGTGTTCGATACCCACTTACCGCTAGCTAATTAGTTGTAATTGGATTAAATTTGATTGAGACTTCAACAGCACGTCAAATTTTGGCGCCGTTGCCGGGGAGTTGTGCGCAACGTGTGTCAGTTTGTTAGTTTTGCTGTGTTATTTTTGGGTTTACATTGGTGTGTTTAGTGTGCAGGTTCTACATGTGCATGCATACTAGAGGCTTTCACAAAGCGTCACCATTGTCATTTGATCCGGAGATCGAAAGAACACTAAGGCAAAACAGAGTTTTAATACGAGAAAACAGAATTATTGGTTCACCTACATCACCCATTACACCACGAAACATCATGCAAGAATCTCAAGTACCACCCACAACGGGTCAAACGACGTCATCATTTATACCTACTTCCACACAACCATCACCAAACACAACCATACCAAATTCCACTACAATTCCTACTCCACCTCATGACACTACACCAACCAACACCACACAACCGATTACTACTCAAAGTGAACCCAATCTTACCTTTAGTCCTTCAGCCACAATCCCACCATTATCACACTTCTTTCCTCCATCTACGGGTCAATCATCTTCCCACTATTCATTACCACCAAATTCAACCATTGTCCATGCTACTTCAACATTCAGACCATTGAACCAATCGGGCTTTCAATACTCTACCCTTCCATTTGGGCAATCTTCGGGTATAGGGGGAGATGGATACGAGGAAGGTTATGAAGATTTTGAGGGTTATGATGAAGACGGGTATGCTTATGGGGGTTATGGTGATCAATGAGAGTTTGGTTATGTGTAAGGTCAACCTCAAGGGATGGCAAGTGTAGGTGGAATGCCACAACAACAAATTATACCACAAAACATTCGGCCAAGACCACAAGGGCCACAAGTGCAATGCCCTACACCATTGCAACAAGTTCGACCTCAAAATGTACAACCGCAATTCCAGAGGCCGATTCAACACCAACCGATGCCACAACAGCAATTTCAACAACCCTTCGCACCACAAGGGCATATACCAAGGCCAATGGGTCCTGTTCGACCAAGGGTTAGGTTGGGGGTGCCAATAAGGCATTTTAGAGAACATGCGAGAGGAATTGAAGCGCATTTTAGCCCGGTAATTACTCAAAATCCCTCACAGGTAGTTATTCCTCACAATGATCAAGGGAGGACCTTTGAAGTGAACAAATTCTTTGCAAAGTTTGCAGAAATATAAAGGTCTAGCAACGGAGGAACCGTATTTCCATTTGGAGGCCTATGACTCAATTTGCAACACTCTTGGGAGTCAAGGTTTTTCGGCTGATGATGTCAAGTTGGTCCTGTTTCAAGTTTCTTTGGAGGACAAGGCAAAGAAGTGGTTCTACACTTTGCCTTCAGCATCTATTTATACTTGGGCGGAGATGCAACAAATTTTCCTAGACGAATATTACACCGCTCAAAAGACCAACGATGCTAGGAAGGGGTTGAGGAGTTTTCAACAACATGGTGAAATGTTCCATGAGGCATTTGAAAGTTTCAATATGATGATCAAGAATTTCCCTCACCATGGGATTGAACTTTGGGAGTTGATGAACGCCTTTCATGAGGGGTTGAGTGCCGAAGATGCTCGCGACTTAATGTCCATTACCGGTGGGACTTTTGGTACAAACTACGAGAATGATGATTGGGAGTTTTTGGAGAACATGGCAATTACATCAAAAAGAAAAGCTCAAGCATCGAGACGAGCACGACCAGCCATTGCCCGACCTCAAGTGCACGCAATAGATGATGGTAATGTTCAAACCACTAACCAAATTTATGAAGTTTGTGCCTTGTGTAATGAAATAGGTCATGTGGCTGAAAATTGCCAAGTAATGGTGGAAGGGCAATATGAAGAAGTTCATGCGGTTCAAGGTCAAGGAGGGGGTGGTAGAAATTACAACAACATGAATTCTAATACTTACCACCCCGGGTTGAGGAACCACCCAAATTTTCGGTATGGGAACCCTTCAAATCAAGCTAACCCGAACTTTCAAGGTAGTCAAGGTAACTTTGGTTCGTGCCAACCTTACAACAATCAAAGTGGATATCGAGGTGGGAACAACCAAGGGTATTAAAAGCAATATCAAACGGGTCAAGAACAAGGGGGGTCTTCGGGTGGAAATGACATGATGGAAATGCTAAAAAGCATGCAAGCGGAGATGCAAAAACGGAACCAACTCGATGAAGTTCGAATGCAAAAGGATGAGGTTCGTGACAAAAACATCCAATCACTAACAACCCAAATTGGTCAGTTGGCAACCGATGTGGCGGAATTGAAGAAAAACAAAGGTCAACTTCCTAGTGATACTAAGGTAAATCCTTCACATGGTTCGTCACGAGGTAATGTTAATGTTCATCATGTTAGTGTTTTAAGAAGTGGAAAGAATTTAAGGCCAATTTTTCACCCGAATTGGTTGAGGGGGTAGTTGAGGACATCACGGGTAATGATAGTGATGATGAAGTTTCACCGGTTAAACCTAAAGAATCAAATGTTAACAAACCGGGGTTGGGTGAAAATAAAGAAAGCGAAAAAAATGAAAAAGTTGACGTTGAACCGAGTCAAGTCCCGTTTCCATCGGCTTTACTTGACCCGGGAAAGAAAAATTTTATTACATCAAGTGGTCCCCAAAAAGAAGAGTTGTGGGACATGTTTAAACAAGTTAAAATTAACGTTCCACTCCTTGATGCAATAAAACAAGTACCCGCCTATGCAAAATTTTTAAAGGAATTATGCACACAAAAGAGGCAACAAAAGAAGAAAATGCCTAAGCGAGTGGACTTAACCAGGCAAGTAAGTGCAGTTTTAAATGGGGAGCTTCCTCCTAAGCTCCAAGATCCGGGCACGCCATTAATTAATATACAAGTTGGTAACTTTCAAATGGCGAAGGCGTTACTAGATCTTGGAGCCGGAGTTAGTATACCGGGGGGCTTATATGACCAATATGATTTTGGTCCGTTAGCTAGGGTGGAGACAACGGTTGTTTTGGCCGATTTGTCTCATAAGCTACCCCGAGGGATGGTTCAAAATGTAATTGTTAAAATTGATGAATTTTATTACCCGGTTGACTTTCTAGTCTTGGACTACTCGTCCGCGGACCCAAAGCAACAACAAAATGTAATTTTGGGTCGGCCATTTTTGAGCACCGCACATGCAGTAATCGATTGTAGATTTGGTACAGTCGATATGACTTTTGGGAATCGAAAAATGCGTTTGAATGTTTTTACTAACAATTCTAGTGCTAATGGTGTTGATGAGTGTTTTATGGCAGATATAGTTGAAGGATGCAACCCGCATGAGTATGAGGAGGATGGTATGGATATTTGTTTGTGTGATTTTTCTGAACAGGTACATGCTTATGCACTAATGGTTGAAGAGGAAAAACAGGATGCCATGGGCTTGAAAGAAGGTCGACCGCCGTGGACTCATCAATTTGAAGGCTTACCGGTGGAAATTAGCTTGGGTACAAAACCATCGTTAGAAGAACCACCTAAGTTGGAACTCAAAGACTTGCCGAGCCACTTGAAGTATGCTTTCTTAGGGGATAATGACACTCTATCGGTCATTATTGCCTCTAATTTAGAGTTGGTGCAAGAGCAAGCATTGTTGGAGGTGTTAAAGGAAAACAAGGGAGCTATTGGATGGACGATTGCCGATCTAAAAGGAATTAGTCCATCAATCGTCATGCATAAGATTATTACCATCGAAGATGTAAAACCAACACGAGAAGCGTAAAGGCGATTGAACCCGAACTTAAGGGAGGTACTAAAAAAGGAGGTAATAAAATGGTTGGATGCGGGAATCATCTATCCGATTTCGGATAGTGCTTGGGTGAGTCCCACCCAAGTTGTGCCTAAGAAGGCCGGTATTCAAGTAGTCAAAGATGAAAATGGTGAACAAATTGCCACCCGACCGGTTACCTGGGTGGCGTGTATGTATTGACTACCGAAAATTGAATGCCGCCACTTCTAAGGACCATTTCCCGCTACCTTTTATTGACCAAATTATTGAAAAATTATCGGGTCAAAAATATTACTGCTTTTTGGACGGGTATTCGGGTTACAATCAAATAGCAATATACCCGGATGACCAACACAAGACCACCTTCACTTGTCCATATGGTACCTTTGCCTTTCGGCGAATGCCATTTGGCTTGTGCAATGCACCGGCAACTTTCCAACGATGTATGATGAGTATCTTCTCGGACATGGTTGGAGAGTCGCTTGAAGTATTTATGGATGACTTTTCCATTTTTGGCACTAGTTTCGAATCTTGTCTCAACGAATTATAAAAAGTTTTAAAAAGATGTGTTGAGAAAAATTTAGTGCTTAGTTGGGAGAAAAGTCATTTCATGGTGCAAGAGGGCATTGTGTTGGGTCACGTAAATTCGAAAAGGGGAATGGAGGTGGATAAGGCAAAAATAAGGGTAATAGCATCTTTGCCACCTCCGAAAAATGTTAAGGGTGTAAGGTCATTTTTGGGACACGCGGGGTTCTATAGACGTTTCATAAAAGGTTTTAGTGTTATCACCAAACCTTTATGCAACTTGTTATTAAAAGATGTCCCATTTGATTTTACTAACGAGTGTATGCAAGCTTTCACTGTTTTGAAGGAACACTTGGTCAAAGCTCCTATCTTGCAACCACCGGATTGGTCAAAGCCGTTCGAGATAATGTGTGATGCAAGTGACACTACTATCGGTGCAGTTTTGGGTCAACGGGTTGATAAAAAGCCGGTGGTGATTTACTATGCATGCAAGACTTTATCCGAAGCGCAACTCAATTACACCACAACCGAAAAAGAGTTATTAGCGGTGGTGTATGCTTTGGATAAGTTTCGCGCTTATATTTGGGGGAGTAAGGTGGTGGTTTATTCGGATCATAGTGCGGTCCGATATTTGATGGAGAAAAAGGATGCGAAGCCTCGCTTAATTCGGTGGGTGTTGTTATTACAAGAGTTCGACTTAGAGATCCGAGACAAAAAGGGAAGTGAGAATGTAGTGGCGGATCACTTGTCTCGGATTCTGGTGGAAAGGATGGACGATGATAGTGAAATAAATGAAACGTTTCCCGATGAGCAACTCTTAGCCGTTTCCACCTTTATTGCACCGTGGTATGCTCACTATGTCAATTATTTAGCCACGGGTGCCATCCCAAGTCATTGGACCAAGAAGCGAAGACAACAATTTATGGTTCAAGTGAAGCAATACATTTGGGATGAACCGGATCTTTTCAAGATTGGGCCGGATCAAGTGATTAGGAGGTGTGTGCCCGAGACGGAAGTGTTGGAAATTTTGACTCACGCCCATTCATCCGCATGTGGAGGTCACTTTAGTGGGCATAAAACGGGTTACCGGGTTCTCTCATGTGGGTTTTATTGGCCCACAATTTTCAAGGATGCATGTGAGTTCGCTAGAAACTGTGTAAACTGCCAAAAGATGGGAAGCATATCGAATAGGGATGAGATGCCATTACAACCAATCTTGGTTGTAGAGATATTTGATGTATGGGGTATAGATTTTATTGGTCCCTTCCCGAATTCAAATGGTTTTCTATAAATTTTGGTAGCGGTTGATTACGTCTCGAAGTGGATTGAAGCTATTGCAACAAGAACAAATGACCACTCGGTTGTTTGTAAATTCGTTCAATCCAACATCTTTTCTCGATTTGGTATTCCGAGGGTTATCATAAGTGACGGAGGTTCGCATTTCAAGAACTTTAATTTCGGGAAATTGTTGAAGAGGTATAGTGTGAATCACCGGATTGCCACACCTTACCATCCGCAAACGAGTGGACAAGTCGAGTTGTCCGACCGTCAAATCAAGGAGATTCTCATGAAGACGGTAAGAACGGATAGGAAGGATTGGTCGAGTAAATTGGATGATGCGTTGTGGGCATGCCGAACGGCCTACAAAACTCCTATTGGCACAACATCTTACTGGATGGTTTATGGGAAGGGTTGTCATTTGCCAATGGAGTTAGCGCATCGGGCTTATTGGGCAATCACTACGATTAATGCGGATTACAATGAAGCGGGAAAGATGAGGAAGTTACAATTGTGTGAAATTGAAGAGCTTAGAGATGAGGCGTATGAATGTGCATCGGCGTATAAAGATAAACTCAAGAAGGTACATGATGCAAAATTGAGAAAGAAAACGTTTGAAGTGGGTCAAAAAGTTTGGTTGTACAACTCAAGACTTAAGATGTTTGCGGGCAAGCTTAAAAGTAAATGGATGGGCCCGTATGTTGTTCGGCGAGTTGGAAGGTTTAGTGACGTAGACATCCAAGACGAGCAAACACTTAAACAACTAACGGTGAACGGTCATCGGTTGAAACCATACTAGGAGGGGCACGACATAAACAACTTGGAGCTAGACAAAGTGGGCTACATTCTACGCCCGGTCGATGAGGAACAACCGTGAGAGGCCCAGGTTTGGTAGTGTAAATAGGAGCATTTCATTTTGTTTTGTTTTGTATAGTTTGCACAATTACCGTATTTCTTTGAAATCCGTGTTTGAAACAAGTGTGGGGATATTCGGGTCGCGAATTGCTCTAACATTGTGTTGAGGACAACACGGGACTTTCGAGGGGGTAGGGTAATTCTTACATGTTTTTGAAAAATTTGAAAAACACAAAAAAAATCGAAAAAAGTTGAAAAAATATAAAAAATGGCACTTAAAATCATAATTTTCAGCAAACCAGAAACGCCCAGATATTACCGTAATTTACGGTAATACCGTAAGTTACGGTGGAAAGGAAAAATGTTTGGCCTTTATGGTGAAATGCTCCTGTTTTACGGTGGAATTTGTTTGCCAGCATCCACCGTAATTTACGCTCCACACCGTAATTTACGGTGGACCTGGCATGTCAATGGTTCGTTCCGGTTTCTGCATATATAAAAAAAATAATCATTTTCGAGAATTAACCCCAGCCACTCATATTCTCTTCACTTCTCTCATCTATCATTATCATCTATCTCTTTCATCTAAAGACCCACAAGATCTTCAAACCCCATAACTTCTTCACACCTTCAATCCTTCCTATCTCTTTCAATTCTCAACCAAATAAAGTGAAATCGGAGTCTATCTTGGCTAATTTTTCACGTACATTCTGATTTTGAGAAGAGATTGGTGAAAAAACGAAGTTTTCGGGTCCGAATTCCAAACCCTAGGTCCAAAAATTTTAGGGTTTTTTGGAGTTTTTGTTTCACAAGCATTCTAGCATCTTCAAGCAAATGTATGGAAGTTTATTTATTATGTTTTGATGGGGCATTGTGAAGATTGAGGTTGATTTTGATATTTGTTCATACTCACTTGCTTGTTCTTAGATTTTGTTATGAAAATAGCTATTTGAACATTGATATGGGTTGTAGATGTAGGATTGATGGTAAAGTAGTGAACTTTTTGGGAATCTCTACATTGTAGAGACACGATGCCCAATTTTTGAAAAATTTATAAAAGTTTTGTTTCACTAGCATCTACAACCATAGTAACAAGCAAGTGTGGGGATATTTTGGTGAAAATGGGCTAATTTATTGTGTTTGGTTGTGTTGTTTCCTCTAATGTGTGTAGAAAATGGTTAAGACAAAGGAAAAAGCTGGAGCAAGTTCATCTTCTTCGTCTAAAGATAAGGGCAAGCAACCGGAACAACAACCGAGAAAAAGGCAATATTTGGGTCGAGTTGATGAAAGTGAAAGTGAGGAAGAAATGGAGTTGGACCCGGCGGAAAAGCCAAAATGGGAGTCGGGTCCATTGGATGACCAACCGGAGCATTGGCAACCGACACTCTACCACGATAGTATGAATAGATTGAAAAACAAGGCTGACGCATTTATTTGCGAGAGAGAAGTTAATGAGGTTCAATTTAGCCCGTTTGGTGTGTTTGCTAAATTCCGCGCTCTAGGATGGGAGGGGGCGCTTAGTTGCTATGATAAGGATAAAAACAACTTGTTTATAACCGAAATACAAGAATGGATGGCAACTCTCAAGTGCAACACATATGAAAAGCCTTCACAAATGAAGCTAACGGGTATGGTGAATGGGATTCCGGTAGAGATGTCTTTTAACACATTGAAGAAATTGGGAAAGTACGATAGTTTATCGGCTGGTGATTACATGATACCTACTCTTGACGACCTTCTGGTTAAACCGGAGAAGCATGCTCGTTGGAATGATATGTTGGCGGCGTTATTTTTGCCCGGTACTTACCGTGGTATTTTATACCGGAGGAACTTAAAAATAGAAGCGAAATTGTTGCTAGCAATTTGTATTCTCAATGTCATTCTGCGAAGGGGGGACAAGGAGCAAGTGAGGTTCCCCGAAATACCCGTCCTCTATTCGCTACTTCATGGGTCTCCGCGTTTTCCAATCCGATATCTAATCATGAACCACCTATGGATTTGCCGAAACAAGTTGGGAAGAGATATAATCCCGTATTGCCGAATCATCACGAGATTGATGAAGCAGCAAAAGGCAATCACGTCGGAGGATAGAGGAGCAACAAAAAGGCATCAGCCCTTTACTTTAGACAAGTTGGGGATTGGTTGGACGTACACGCAGTCGGAACGGTACCATAAACTTAAGTCGGAGGGGCAGCGATGGAGAGCATTAAAGGTGGGTGCAAGAGATCTTCTACCGGGTGAGCCGGATGAGCCTGAAAGTGATGTGGAGGTCCCAAGTGGTGATGAGGATTATGCGGACGAGCCGCATGGTGGTGAAAATGTGGGCCAAGGGGGCTATGGTAGAGGTTATGGTGGTGCCTTTTACGATTATGCGGAGCGGTCTTATGTGCCGAATTGGGCTTATGAGGGCACGATGCAAGAAGTTATCGAAAATCAACGTCCTCCGGCACCCATTTTTGAATCGTGGTCAGGTTCGGAGCGGACGTTATTTGATCAACATACAATGATGAGTGCAAGCATAGAACGGTCCTTGAAACAAAACCTTGATCGTCAAGAGGCGTGGAATCGCACACATGCGTATTCCCATGAAATAGAAATGAATAATCGATACCATGATGACCAAGAAAGGAGATTGCATGTAGATTGGCACGCCGGGCGGCCGGTGGTTGTGGATCCACAACATGTGGATTATGCGTCTCTACCACCGTATGATGGTAGTGTTTCGTATCCAACCCCGCCGCTTCATCATTCACAATGGATCGATCCACGCCAACAAGAAGGAACTTAACAACAAGGTGGGAGTAGTAGCGGTTCATTTGCATTTGGTGAATGGAATGACATGATGTCTTCCATTTTTGGACCTCCGGGGCCACGCTATTACTAGTTAGGTTGTGTTCCTTCCTTGTATATTTTGTGAATATTTATGTAGTTTGATATGTTTATGATTGGGCGGTTGGGTGGTGTTAGTTGTTTGGTTTTGTGTTGGGTTGGTGCAAGTTGGTGGTGTCATGTTTTAAAAAGAAGAAAAACATAAAAAAAATATAAAATTAAAAATCCAAAAAGAAATTTGTGGTTTGAGTGTTGAGCTTTTGGATGATGTGAAAGATGTTTAGCGATCAAAGCCTCCTAAAACCATACATTGGGGTCAATGTATCCCAAGTGTGGGGATGGGGGGAATTTTTGAAGTTTTTAAAAATTTTTAAATCAAGCGAAATAAAGTGAGAATTTGAACACCCTAGTTTATCCCCAAATGATGCACCGGCAACCCTTAATACCCTTTTATTCTTGGTGAGAGTTGAAGCCACACATGTAAATAAATAAAACTTGTCTTTAATGAGAGTGGCTACGGGTGGGGGTGCATTAGAACAAGTGCCTTGATACGGTTTGAGTCCTTAGTTGGATATGAATGCGAAGAGGATAAGGGCATTTAGGGAACCTCGTCTTTAGTGTGTGTGAGTGTGGGCTTTGGGGGGTTGGACCTCATAAGTTATATATATGAGCATGGTAGTGAGAGGGGCGGGGGTTTGGACATTTAGTTGCCCAATTTTGTGCCTAAAAGCCTATCATTTGTTAACCCTAGCTAGTTACCTAAAAATTTACCCAATTTGACCCGGTCTTATAGTATTAGTGATTGTTTAGTAATATGTAATTTTATTTCATGTTAAGTTGAAAGTTATTATGTTTGTCTTGAAAAAAAAATCAGAAAGAAAAGAAAAAAAAAAGAGGAAAAGCAATGAAAAATGAAAAAAAGAAGTGATGTTTAGTTATCTTGTATATAGTAGTTAAGCTTGGTAGTTGTTTGTTTGTTTCTTTGTGTAATAAAAGACCGGGTTAAGTTTTCGCTACTTCATATATATTCCATTTCCTACCCATACATCTAGCCACGTTACAACCTTGAAAGTCCATTTGATTTGCATTCATGTTTGACACGTTTTAGGAGAAGGATCGATTTAGGTACAAGCCTATAGTTGTGCAACCGCCCGTTAGCCTTTGTGTGTCTAGCTCATATTGCTAGTGCTTACTTGTTACTGAGAGGAGAGACATAGCGAGGGGTGCGTTATTTTGGGTGTTAAAAAGGGGTTAGTAAAAGGACTACATGTTTTTGCTTGGTTTACATTGATCGCTTATTTTGAAATTTATTTGATGAGTTGCTTGGGACAAGCAACGGTTAAGTGTCGGGATGTGACGGGTGGTCCATAGGACAACCCTTAATGATGTTAAAAGACGAAATTATCCTTCACTTAATCATGTAATTATCTTGAATTAGATAACTACGGTTGCTTATGTTTCAGGTGCGGTTCGGGAGCTAAAAAGGGATAAAGCGCAGCTTTGGACAGTTTGGAGATGAACGGGTCGTTCGTGGAACAAAAGAGGAAACAAAGCACAACATTCAGGGTGCCACCGTAAATTACGGGGGCCACCGTAATTTACGGTGGCCCTGAAAGTTGCCTGAATCTCACCGTAACTCAGGAGAATCTCACCGTAACAATTCATGGTCCACCGTAATTTACGGTGGTACCGTAAATTACGGTGGAGGCTGCGACAGAATCGTAACTGCCCTCATTAAATCAGTTTTTGGGTGTCTTTTCACATTATCTCATTATTGGACGTTTCTATGGAGTTCTAGGGGCGATTTTTGCTGATTGTACTTGGTTCCAAACAATTTCTAACATTCGGTTTATGTTTTCGATTGGTATGAACACTATACTTGTTGTTATGATGATTCACCAAGCTATGTCTGGCTAAACTTTTGGTGGTCATCTTAGGTGAAGGTTTCTCTTGAACTTTTGTGTGTTTATTTCTGAATTTCTAGAATGATAACATTGTGTTGCTTTGATTATCATGGTGTATGAGTAATTGATTGTAACGTGTTAATTGATAGTGCAATTTCTAGTCTCAATCGTACGTTCTTGGTGCCGTTGGTAATCGAGATATCACGGGAAGGGTTAGGGTTGGTTATTGATTAATTGGTCATCGGGAAACAACCTCACGTTTATATAATCCAAGTACTTTGTTCCCTTTTATCACTTCAATTATTTATACACGAGTTATGTCTATGTAACTCTTTCTAGTTGGAATTTCACGCAATTGTTAAAAGAAACTGAATCCTAAGATGGTCATTGTTCTCCTAATCTGTTTTACAACCAACCTTTGATTTCAAGTTAATTAGTTAAGTTTAGTTTTAAAACCAAACAATCCAAACTATTGATCTTTACTTTCTGCAATTTAGGTTAATTTTAGTTAAAGTGCAAAGCTACATAATCGACATATTTTCCACATACTCCCTGAGTTCGATACCCATTTACCACTATCTATAGTTGTTATTGGGATTAAATTTACGTGACCACGACAGCACGTCAAATTTTGGCGCCTTTGCCGGGGAGTAGTCCGCAACGTGTGTTATCTTGTGTATTAGTTTGAAAAAAAAATTAAAAAAAAACAAAAAGATTTCTTTTATGTTCATGATTTACACTTGGTAGTTGAGTTGTGTTGTGTTGTGTGGGATGACAGGGCATTACACAAATTTCAGCTTATTTACGTGGGTGCGGGGGTCCACGACATCCATGTATTGGTTGCCACGAGGCTCACTACAGGAGGGCACATGGAAAACCGGTGTCTTTTGTTTCACAGCTTCCACCTCCATCATACGTTGACAATTATGAATCAGAAATGGAGGATGACTATTATTCATATGGATACGATCGGGACGAGGAAGTTTATTATGAGGCAAGGATGGATGGTCTATTTTTTTGTTGCGGTCGTGATCACACTTATGATTATGATGTGTGCACGGTGTATTCGGAAAACCCAAAGTATTGGGATAAAAAGATGATGGAAGCGCACATCTATAGACCGTATCAGGGATATCGACAATATCATCCCGAAGAATATTCTGAGCCCAAGGGTGTTTATGTTTATGAGACCGAGGAGGAGAAAGAGCTTGCTGTATTGGAAGTAACTTTGTCCAAACTTGAGCAATATTTAGCAACACCCAACCTGTCCGATGAAGACCGAATCACTTGCTTAGTTTCTAAGTGTCATACTTTAAAATTGAAGATAGAGATAGAAGAACGCCTCTCACCATTACCTGACGATATTAGAGATTATTCTCACATGAAGGAGGAGGTTGTGGAGGATAATACCACACCAATGAGTCCTTTATCTGATGAAGAGTCACTTGTAGATCAGATGATGTGTGTAGATTATGAGGTAGAGTAGGCTGATGAGATGGATATGTGTACCGAACCTCTTCCCCTATCAATGATTCAAATTAACAAGTTTGGGGAAGAGGGTTCGAGGAACAAGATGAGAAGGGTGAAACTACCAGACATTAAGGTATATGTCATGAAGTGGACTAGCAAAGCCCGTAGGAGCAGCTTTAACAAGCCAAATATACTGACAAATCTATGGAGATGGGATGTAAATTTCCGGGCATTTGTTGGAAATGTTGCGGGTAAGTGTGCATTAAGACCACCATAACGCATATCAGGTATGGTCTGGCTGAAGACCTTTAAACTTAGCGCTCTCCGGAGGCAGCCCGAGGATGTAGAGTATTGTATTTGTGTTTTGTTTTGTTTTGCTTTGTTTGGTTTTGTTTTGGTGTTGTGTTTGTGTTTTGGCAGGTTATTACGTTTCAACCCTCGCGGATGCAATGATTCAAGTGTGGGGATGTTTGGCAACATCCCTGTTGAGATATCGGCGAATCTAAGAGATGTTTTTTAACAGGTCCGATTACCGCAGCTTCATCACTACCAACACTGCTAATTTACTAATCAGGTCGTGTCTTGTTCTCATCTTGTGCACCTTTAAGTTTTTGGTTGGGCGGTTGGGTGGTGTTTTGATGTGTTTAGTTTATGGGTTGTGAAGGATTGGTGGTGTTTCTAGTAATTAGAATAAAAAACAAATAAAAAAATATAAAAAGAAATTTGGGATTTGAGAGTATTAGCGAAAGCTAATGTTGTTGGTTAAAAGCGATCTTTTCCTCAAAACCATACAATGGGACAATGTATCCCAAGTGTGCGGATGGGGGGAATTTTTGAGAATTTTAAAAATTTTTGTGAAGCCAAGTTAAAATTGTCAAAATTTGAAAACTTGATATTGTTCCACTTGACACACCGACACCCATTTCTCGTCATTTCTTGGTGAGTGTTTGAGCCACATATGATTATTATAGATATTTCTTTGTTTTGAGTGGCGGTGTGTGTATTGTGTTAATAGAACTTGTGTACGAATTCTTGTTAAATCCTAAAATTAGCATGCTTTTGAAAATGATAGGGAACTTTTAGGAAACCTCGTCTAGATGTGTAAGAGTGCGGGATTGGTGGGTTGGACCTCATACTTTACATATATGAGCTTGGTATTGTGAGGGGTGGGGGTTTGGTCTTTAGAAAGCCATGTTTGAGCCTTATACCATTCGGTTGTGACCCGAACCTACTTTCTACAAAACTTTACCTTTTGAGATGACCCGGTTTGGTAGTCTAGTTGTGAATGTTGATGTTTTTGTATATTGTGTGAGTTGTTATATCTTATATGAGAAAAAAAAGGAAAGAAAAGAAAAAAAAGAGAAAAATATGAGAAAAATACAAAAAAAAAAGTATTTATTTGCAATAGTAGTTGAGAATGTTGAAGAAGTTGTGTATATATTTGATGGTTGCTTTGTTTAGTGGTAGAAATAAAAACCGGGTCAAATCAATTAGCTCTCGCATATATATTCCACCATTTTCCTACCTTTGCACCTAGCCCTTTACAACCCGTAAGTCCTTTTGATTCATAAGCATGCTAAATACTCAATAGGAGGAAACTTGATTTGTATACAAGCTTATTGTCGCACAATCACACACTTGCATTGAGCGTGTTAGCATAATGTTGCAAATATTACTTGTCACCGAGAGTTGTTGTGAGGGGTGTGTCTTGTGGTATGATAAAAAGTTAGTAAAAGGACGGTACATTTTAGCTTGGTTTGCATGTTGATCGCTTGTTGTTTTAAATGGTTAGTGAACTAGTTGCTTGGGACAAGCAACGGGTAAGTGTGGGGATGTGACGGGTGGTCCGTAGGATAACCCTTAAATGAGCTAAATACGTGCATATCCCATATTTTACATGGTTATGTATCGTGAATGTGATAACTACGAGTGTTCGTGTGTTTTACAGGTAAATCGCTTAATTCGGTTAAATTGGAACGCGTAGGTTACGGTTTGAAGAAAGACAGTGCACATTTGTATGTTGGGAGCAGACTTCGAAAAGAGGAAGGGGGTTTGGCGGCACTGAAGACTTCGTGGATGATGATATTATCACTTGAGGGAATCAAAGGAAGTCATCATCATTCGCATAAGTCACGTGAATATTGAAAAGGCATATTCTACAAGGCATTGTTATTTTTTTTAAGGATAATATATTAATTGGTGGGAGGCTTTGTTTTAGAAGTCAACACACAATATCTATCATCATCATAAAGCAGCCGAGACATGCTGACTTGATGGGACAATTTTAGGAAGGCAGTCAACAAGCACAAGACATTATCATCACACATCACATCACATCACAGCAACATATATACACACGCCAACATATTGGAAAACCATTAAAAAGAACATTATTATTACTTCTATGAAGTCACATGAATTTGGAATTGACTTTTGAGAAGAACTCACGTGGGTCATCATCATTAATATTCTTGTGTACTCATTACAAAACATCATCATTGAATCACCTCTTGGACTTTGGGGGTTGGTAAGAAATAAAAAAAAGGGTCTTGCTATTCACACACCCCCACCTACCCCTTTGTCTATTCACACACTCCCCAATGTCGAGCTATGGCCAGAGCGCGGCGTTTTGGTCCGGTCAACTATACAAAAGGCTGACGGGTGTCTGACGGGTCTGTTGACCTAACCAAAACGCCGAGCTTTGGCCGCGTTTTGGTCCTGTCAACCAGCCAAAGGACTGACCGGGTGTCAGTCTTTTGTCTGGTTGACAGGACCAGAACGCGGCCAAAGCTCGGCGTTTTGGTCCGGTCAACAGACCCGTCAGACACCCGTCTGTTTTTGTCTGGTTAACCGGAACAAAACGTCGTGCTCTGGCCACAGCTCGACACAGGGGGGTGTGTGGATAGACAACATGGGTGTGTGAATAGACATGCCCAAAAAAAAGGCAGCCGACATCTTTGATTGGAGGGGAGATGTAACTTATCACATTTAATGTTTTTTTATGGAGTTTTAAGAGGTCTTATCAGGGGTTTTCGGTTACTACTCACCTAGAGACAAAAAGTGAACGGATTTTGGGAGCGGGAGAGATTAATTTTTGGTTCTTATGTTTTAAATTTTTTTTTTTTTTGGAAGATGGAGACTTGGTGGAGGATGGTTGTTCAAGCCATGAATGGCTAAACTCTTTATGGTCATCTTTAGTTGAAGGTTTGTAGAGACAATTGTGCTTGATTTCATATTTCTAGAATGGTAAATTGAATTTATGTTTTATTTATCATGGTGTGTTCTTATTTGCTTGTAAATTGTTGATGCTTATGATTATTCTATTTTGAAACCATACGTTCTTGGTGCCATTGGCAATCGAGATATCATGGGTAGAACTAGGATCGGGTAAGGGTCAATTGGTCATGGGGTAACAACCTCACGTTCTAGGAATCTGAGTACTTAGTTCCCTTTTATCACAACAAGTAATTGCATATGAACTATGTCTATGTAGTTCTTTCTAGTGAATGATAGCACAAATGTTGAAGCAAATCGGAAACTAAAGATGGTCACTCGTCTCTAATTTGTTTACAACCAAAACTTTTCTTTTGCAATTTAATTTGTTAATCCTAGTTTTAAAAATCAACCAATCAAACCCCCTCTTGATTTTTTTTTTTCAATTTAGTTTACTTTAGTGAAGTTAGACATACATCGAGATAGCACATATTCCACAAACTCCCTGTGTTCGATACCCACTTACCGCTAGCTAATTAGTTGTAATTGGATTAAATTTGATTGAGACTTCGACAGCACGTCAAATTTTGGCGCCGTTGCCGGGGAGTTGTGCGCAACGTGTGTCAGTTTGTTAGTTTTGTTGTGTTATTTTCGGGTTTACACTGGTGTGTTTAGTGTGCAGCTTCTACAGGTGCATGCATACTAGAGGCTCTCACAAAGCGTCACCATTTTCATTTAATCCGGAGATCGAAAGAACACTAAGGCAAAACAGAGTTTTAATACGAGAAAACAAAATTATTGGTTCACCTACATCACCCATTACACCACGAAACATCATGCAAGAATCTCAAGTACCACCCACAACGGGTCAAACGACCTCATCATTTATACCTACTTCCACACAACCATCACCAAACACAACCATACCAAATTCCACTACAATTCCTACTCCACCTCATGACACTACACCAACCAACACCACACAACCGATTACTACTCAAAGTGAACCTAATCTTACCTTTAGTCCTTCAGCCACAATCCCACCATTATCACACTTCTTTCCTCCATCTACGAGTCAATCATCTTCCCACTATTCAATACCACCAAATCATTATCACACACTTGCATTGAGCGTGTTAGCATAATGTTGCTAATATTACTTGTCACCGAGAGTTGTTGTGAGGGGTGTGTCTTGTGGTATGATAAAAAGTTAGTAAAAGGACGGTACATTTTAGCTTGGTTTGCATGTTGATCGCTTGTGGTTTTAAATGGTTAGTGAACGAGTTGCTTGGGACAAGCAACGGGTAAGTGTGGGGATGTGACGGGTGGTCCGTAGGACAACCCTTAAATGAGCTAAATACGTGCATATCCCATATTTTACACGGTTATGTATCGTGAATGTGATAACTACGAGTGTTCGTGTGTTTTACAGGTAAATCGCTTAATTCGGTTAAATTGGAACGCGTAGGTTACGGTTTGAAGAAAGACAGCGTACATTTTTATGTTGGGAGCAGACTTCAAAAAGAGGAAGGGGGTTTGGCGGCACTGAAGACTTCGTGGATGATGATATTATCACTTGAGGGAATCAAAGGAAGTCATCATCATTCGCATAAGTCACGTGAATATTGAAAAGGCATATTCTACAAGGCATTGTTATTTTTTTTAAGGATAATATATTAATTGGTGGGAGGCTTTGTTTTAGAAGTCAACACACAATATCTATCATCATCATAAAGCAGCCGAGACATGCTGACTTGATGGGACAATTTTAGGAAGGCAGTCAACAAGCACAAGACATTATCATCACACATCACATCACAGCAACATGCATACACACGCTAACATATTGGAAAGCCATTAGACCATTGGGTATGGGGGAGGATAGTCTCCAAAGGACTATCCTCCACCTAAGCGCCACGTAGGCAAAGGAGAAGGACCCTCCCCTTGGAGACTATCCAAGGGTGTGGGGATGCTCCTCCTTCATTTTTTTATTATTATTATTATTTATTTGATTTAATTAATTAATGAAAACAACGTAAATAAAAATAAAAAAGTTACATTTAAATAAAACCTAAAAAAAACAACAACTAAAGTTACATTTAAATAAAAAAAACAACCTAAAAAAACCTAAAGTTACATTTAAATTTAAAAAAAAACACACTTAAAAAAAACCTAAAGTTACATTTAAAAAATACTACACTCCCCCACTCCATTTTTTCCTAATTAATAACAACAATATTATGAAGACACATCAAACAAAAAAAAAATTAAACACAGGAAACAAAAAAAAAATACCAAACAAAAAAAATTTAAACACACGAAACATATTATACACACACGAAATATGTAAGTTGGCAACGGTCTAATAAAATAACAATAATAATATTTTACCGATTATAGGACACGTTGAAGAGTTAATCCATGCTTTCGCCAACGCCTCTTCCTCAATTTTTGTCCATTGTTGCATTAGTTTGGCCGCTGCTTCTTCCTTTTTACCATTTCCCTTTCCCTTTCCCTTTTTATTTTTCTTTTTTGAAGGTTCAGGTTGCGTTTCTGGCACAACCTCTATCTCATCATCTTGTTCCTCGATTTGTGTTTGAGGTGCTTGTGGCATGTTGGGTTGTTGCATTTGATATGGGTTGAACGGCATGTTGGGTTGTTGCATTTGATATGGGTTGAACAGCATGTTGGGTTGTTGCATTTGCATTGGGTTGAACGGGTATTGGTTGAAAGCGTTTGGCATTTGTTGGTAACCTGCAAAAGCGTTGTCCATTACGGGTGTGTAGCCGGATGACGAAAACGGGTGTGAACTTGAGTTGGGATTATTTGGGTTGTAGGGATCCATAATTTTTTTAAGGTTGGGAGAGGTTTTTTATAAAAATGGGAGAAAAGTGGGAGTAGTTTGGTAAAAAAGTGGGGTGAAAAGGGGTTTAATATATAGTGGTGAGGTGATTTTTTTTTTTTTAAAATGGTTGCAGGTTAACCTTAGAGGGGCCCACCCCATTCACTTTTCAGCCCCGTCTTGACCGTCTGAATTCCGACGCCAAAGCCGAGCCGGGCCCCTTGGGGGCGGTGTTGGACGAGCCCAAAAGAGGGGGATGGGCCTTTAACGGTGCCCATACGGATTGGTCTTAAACAGAACATTATTATTACTTCTAGGAAGTCACATGAATTTGGAATTGACTTTTGAGAAGAACTCGCATGGATCTTCATCATTAATATTCTTGTGGACTCATTACAAAACATCTTCATTGAATCACCTCTTGGACTTTGGGGTTGGTGAGAAATAAAAAAAAAAGGCAGCCGCCATCTTTGATTGGAGGGGAGATGTAACTTATCACATTTAATGTTTTTTTATGGAGTTTTAAGAGGTCTTATCAGGGGTTTTCGGTTACTACTCACCTAGAGACAAAAAGTGAACGGATTTTGGGAGCTGGAGAGATTAATTTTTGGTTCTTATGTTTTTAATTTTTTTTTGGGGAAGATGGAGACTTGGTGGAGGATGGTTGTTCAAGCCATGAATGGCTAAACTCTTTATGGTCATCTTTAGTTGAAGGTTTGTAGAGACAATTGTGCTTGATTTCATATTTCTAGAATGGTAAATTGAATTTATGTTTTATTTATCATGGTGTGTTCTTATTTGCTTGTAAATTGTTGATGCTTATGATTATTCTATTTTAAAACCATACGTTCTTGGTGCCATTGGCAATCGAGATATCATGGGTAGAACTAGGATCGGGTAAGGGTCAATTGGTCATCGGGTAACAACCTCACGTTCTAGGAATCTGAGTACTTAGTTCTCTTTTATCACAACAAGTAATTGCACATGAAATATGTCTATGTAGTTCTTTCTAGTGAATGATAGCACAAATGTTGAAGCAAACCGGAAACTAAAGATGGTCACTCGTCTCTAGTTTGTTTACAACGAAAACTTTTCTTTTGCAATTTAATTAGTTAATCTTAGTTTTAAAAATCAACCAATCAAACCCACTCTTGAATTTATTTATTTTTTCAATTTAGTTTACTTTAGTGAAGTTAGACATACATCGAGATAGCACATATTCCACAAACTCCCTGTGTTGTGTTCGATACCTACTTACCGCTAGCTAATTAGTTGTAATTGGATTAAATTTGATTGCGACTTCGACCTCACGTCAACCACTTGGCCCAAGCATACATAAAAAAAATCCTATTGACCCGATCCTTAGACATAATTTTTGTAAAATATTTTAAACTCACAATTATTACATAAAAAAAATCCTATTGACCCGATCCTTAGACATAATTTTTGTAAAATATTTTAAACTCACAATTATTAAAATCTTATTTCTAAAAAGATATTAAACACTACAATTACTAAAACCTAAAATTTTAAACTTATTAAAAAACTTAAAATTTTAGAATTTAAATATAAATAAAATAAAAAACAATTATATTATTTTCAATAATTGTAGCTAAAGAATGGGAACTGCGTGCTGTCTACGAAATAGGAAGTGTAGCTAAAGAATGGGAACTGTGCGTACTATCTACGGGATAGGAAGACTAAGTCTATCTTTATCTTATCTATACAAAACAACAATTTAAAACACACATGTATATTTCAATTGTTTTGGCTGTTTGTAGCTGAATCAAATATGGCTCCAATACATGGCTGGTCTTCCTCCCTTTAAATGATTATTCCCTCCCCCATGTTTCAATTATCTTTTATTTCCAATACTCCCTCATGTTGCCTCCAAAAGCTCTCTTATTTCCCTCTTCCTCCGGTAACCACAATAATATGAGTTTTGTTAGCTTCTTGATTATACTCATCTTCCTCTTCCCCACACTTGCTGATGCAGATTGCAATCCTGATGAGAAAGAGTCCCTCTTGTCCTTCGCAACCAACTTTCCCAACCTCAACTGGTCTTCTACCGAAGATTGCTGCTCATGGGCTGGAATTTCTTGTGATGACAAAAGATATCAGGTCATCCGGTTATCCATCCCTGATAGAGGCCTTCGCGGTGTCATCCCTTCTTCTCTTCAAAATCTCACCTCTCTCTCTTTCCTCAACCTGTCTTGTAATTTCCTTACTGGTCCCATCCCTGATGGACTTTTCTCCTCTTTCAACAACCTGCAGACCATTGACTTGAGCTATAATAGGCTTTCTGGACACTTACCTCACACCTGGCCTCCTACCCTTCAAATGCTCAATCTCTCCGGCAATCATTTCGATGGGACAATTCAAACTACCAATCTCCAGTCGTTTCAAAGCATGATCACTCTTAATATTAGCAATAACAGCTTCACAGGCACTGTTCCTCCTTCTGTATGTTCCAAATCACCGGCTTTAGTCAACCTTGATTTCTCTTTGAACTACTTCACTGGAAATATCCCCCAAGGGTTTGGTGCATGTTCAAACCTTGTGGTTTTGATCCTGGGTTCTAACAGACTCACAGGACAGATCCCAACTGATATCAGTTGCGCTCTATCTCTGCAACATTTGTTATTACAAGGAAATTATCTTATGGGCAAGATTGATGAAAGCATTACAAACTTCACAAACCTTAGGAGTCTAGTCTTGTCTGATAACATGTTGTCCGGTTCCATCCCTCATAATATCGGGAAGCTATCCTTGTTGGAGAAACTCAAACTTCACACTAATCTTCTCAATGGAACGCTACCTTTGTCATTGGTGAATTGCATGAAGCTTCAACTGCTTATCTTGAGGTTCAACTCTTTAGGTGGCAGGCTTTCCTATTTTAACTTCTCCGGTTTCAGTCAACTCACCAAAGTTGACCTAATCGACAATCAATTCAGTGTGGAGCTACCTAAAATCATTTTCTCATGCAAATCACTTACCGCCATTCGGCTAGCAAAAAATAAACTAGTGGGGGAAATCTCACCAGAGATACTTGAACTGCCATCACTGTCCTTTCTCTCGCTTACAGAGAATACCTTCAAGAATCTCAGTCAAGCATTGATTATTCTTAGCCGTCATGAGAAACTCACCACTCTCCTCCTCTCTTACAATTTCATTAACGAAACACTACCTGCTTCAGGAATTTCAGGGTTTCAAGAGCTTAAGGTCCTGGGACTCGCTAGTTGCTGGTTGTTTGGTCAAATTCCAATTTGGCTGATGTCACTAACGAACCTTGAGCTTATCAGCCTCTCTGATAATAACATCAATGGCAAAATTCCTGGCTGGTTGCAATATCTTCCAAATCTTTTTTATCTCGATTTATCTAACAATTTACTCTCAGGAAGTTTGTCTGTAGAGCTTACTAGACTTCGAGCACTTGCATTACATCATGTTCTGGATCATGTAAACAATGATAACTTTGAATTACCTATGCTCTTTGTACCACTAAATACTTCTAATTGGCAGTATAATTCTCCAGCCTCCTTTGTTGGCCCAAAATGGATCTTTGATCTCTAGACAATCGAATAAACTTCTTTACATGTGATTCTGAATGTGTACAGGGATGTAATACAATTGAAAACTACAAGCCTATTTATACTAATTGAATAGATGCGAGTGAAAGGACGTGTCTCCTCTTGAAACATCGCGTCTGATGATCTTGTGGTGTAGGAGTCGATTGGGAAGAGATGCGTCCCCTGGATGTGTCGCTCCATCTAGTTGTAGGTTATAAATTTCCGTTTAGTCGCATCTGGTCCTCGCACTAGTTACACTATTCTATTTACAACATTAACTATCTATTAACTATTTACCGAACAACCCTCGAACTTAAGGATGTGTAGGGATTATAACTTTCATTCACCCCCCTAATCACGAACATGCTTAAGTTGTAGATCTTGAAATTGATCAATTCCTTCTTCTCGAATCTCCTCGGTATATAACACTTCACATGTATATTCTTATTCACGAACCTTGCCCTTCACGAACTTGCTTCACTCGAACTCGCTTCACACGAACTTGCCCACCATCATATCACATGATCGGAATCCATTTCTCATAGATTTTTGATAAACTGACTCACTCAGATCTCTCTTTCGGTTGTATCACACAACAATTTTTCTGACCCAGTCATTGGATTATTTGTATTCTTTACACGCGTGTCTTCTCCTTGATTTTATCTTCTTCACGGTTGTCTCTAACAACGAGTTCTTCATCACTGGTTGCTTCCTTCACGGACTCTTCACTTTTACCTGATCTGGTCCACTCATTGGATTATTTATTGTACTTACTATATCAAATTCTGCATTCACTGCATGTATTTCCCAGCATTCACGACTTCATTTTCCTCTGCATCCATTGCACCTTTTCTGCACTCACTGCAAATTATCTTCTATTTTCCGACATTCACTGCATCACTTTCTTTCCAAAGCACTTTGTTTCTTCACAACCCTTCTATCGCTTCTCTCGACTTTTGTTTCTGAAATTGATTTGTGGCTCGTGACTTCTGATTCTGAATCGATTTTTCTGAGTATCTTGAACCGAGACTGAATCGATTTGATTTTCTTCTTGCTCTGAATTGATTTAACCTGAATCGACTTTTTTTTCTTATTCTATGATGTGTTCTTTCTTCATGGCTCTGGTTATGAATCGATGTTATACCGAATCGATTTTCCTTCTCCTTCAATACTGATTCGATGTTGACTGAATCGAATTATCTGAATCAATTTTCTCCTGAATCGATTTTGATTGCCTTCGTGACTTCTGGGTTTCTGATCAATTTTTCAGAATTGATTGATATTCTTCCTTCAAACTGAAACGATTTTTTTTCTGAAATGATTTGTTGCAACTGTCAATTTTTTGAATCGAAGATCGTCACGAACACCCAATGAATTGAAAATCTTGAACACAATTGAACCCTAGGCTCTTTCGGTTCATCACGGACAAAATCACACGTTTCTTTCTAAATAGCGATCATCGCTTTTCTTTGAATCACTTGATCTTAACAATACACTTCAAATTACTCGAACGATTCCTTCATCACCGGCTTCATCTTCCGAATCGACTCGCTCGATTTTTTTTTAAACTTTGGCCTTCACCCGCGAATTGAACTGATCGCGTATAGCTACCGAATTAAATTATGATTCTTCTTAGCACTCCAAACGAAACAAAAATAACCCTGTTCTGCGCTCCTGTACTCGGTTCGATGCACTCACGAACCCTAGTCTGATTGCTAACTTAGAATTCTCACAACCCTTACTTTCTTGTTTCTAAAATTTCCTGACCACCAATACGAACCATTGTACTGGTAAAATTCATTTCCCTTGAATTCAACAAACTCTCAAATCTTTAACCCGCGAATAACCACAACGCGTATTAATTGAATTCCTGACAATCTAATTCGCACTATAACCCCAAAATCAAAACCCTAGATTTCGAACAGAACCCTGGTACGACAACCCTGAACCGAAAAAACTAAAACTTGCTAATTTGAAAAATTAGAATGATGAAACCTGATCGCGAATGACTTCCCGACGATTCGTTGCCTTGCGATTCCCAATGCCTAGATCCTGACGCTCTGATACCAATTGTTGGCCCAAAATGGATCTTTGATCTCTAGACAATCGAATAAACTTCTTTACATGTGATTCTGAATGTGTACAGGGATGTAATACAATTGAAAACTACAAGCCTATTTATACTAATTGAATAGATGCGAGTGAAAGGACGTGTCTCCTCTTGAAACATCGCGTCTGATGATCTTGTGGTGTAGGAGTCGATTGGGAAGAGATGCGTCCCCTGGATGTGTCGCTCCATCTAGTTGTAGGTTATAAATTTCCGTTTAGTCGCATCTGGTCCTCGCACTTGTTACACTATTCTATTTACAACATTAACTATCTATTAACTATTTACCGAACAACCCTCGAACTTAAGGATGTGTAGGGATTATAACTTTCATCCTTCCCCCCTAGGCTGAACCTTGCTTACAATAACCTGAGTGGAGACATGCCAGTTGAGATTGGCAATATGAAGTCTATTCAAGTTCTTGATCTGAGTAATAACTATTTCTCTGGCACCATTCCTAGTTCAATTTCAAACCTCACAAACCTGGAAACACTGGAGCTCTCTCACAATCTTTTATCTGGTGAGATCCCAACGTCCCTTACAAGCTTGAACTTTTTGTCTTCTTTCAATGTTGCATACAACAATCTGCAAGGTTCAATACCAATCGGGCGCCAATTCGATACCTTTTCAAGGGTCAAGTTATTCTACAAAGACTTCTAATTGTAAGAAATGTAAGAAGGATTTATAGAGTGACAAGTGTCCAATAACCTAAAACTAAACCCACTACATCACCACCAAAAACCTAAACACCCACCCCCACCCCACCCCACCACCACCCAAAAACCTACCCCCCCCCCCCCCCCGCAAAAAAAAAAAACTATACCTCACCAAAAAAAACCCCAAAAAACCTAACCCCCCCGGGCAATAAAAAACAAAAAAAAAAAAACTATACATCACCAAAAAAAACCCCCAAAAAACCTAACCCCCCCACCCCCCAAAAACCTAAAAAAAACTAACCCCCCCCCCCCCCCAAAAAAAAAAAAAAAACCTAAAAAAAAACTAAACACCCACCCCCACCCCCTCGGCAAAGTAAAAATTAAAAAAAATTTAATATATTTTTTTTTTTTGGGTGGGTGATGTGGGGGGGGGGGGGGGTTAGGTTTTTGGTGGTGGTGGATGTTTAAGGGTTTTTTTTTTTTTTTTTTTTTTTTGTAGTTGGATTTTTTTGTGTAATGGGTTTTTTTAGGTTATTAGACACTTGTCACTCTATAAATCCTTCTTACACTTCTTACAATTAGGATCCTTTGTATTTGATCCTAATCCACCTTTTCAAACCAAAGTTACGAAGGCAATCCGCCATTATGTGGTTCCCCATGCAAAAGTCTTGTAGCAATCGATCAGATCCTTCTCCTCCTCCTTCAGGACATAAGAAAGGCCTTGACACGGAAATGATCTTTGGACCACTCGTCGGGTTTTGTTTTGGATTTGGGATCATTCTCACATGTCAATTACACTGCATGCTGTCAGAAAGAACCATTCTCCCTAAATGGATCCATAGGTACTTCATATGGGCATGATGTCCTTTAGTTCCATAGCAACAGTAGATGCCGCCAAGGATGCAGGTGGAGTCATATTGTTCCTTATTAGACTAAGTGTTGTAGTATACGGACTAATGTGTAATATGGCTTTCTATATAAGCACCTCTTATGTAACCCTGATGGCATCATCACAATCTAATACAATTACCAAGTTTATCTTTCCAAAATAATGCAAAAGACCACAAGCATCTCACTATAACTGTGTCTAGATAATTACACCAGGGTTTTTCAGTCAAGCAAACATCATTGGTTTCACATAGTTTTTCTTTTTGCTAGTTATGCTTTTTCTTATTTGTGGAAAGGAATTATTTCTTGATAACGGTGTATTAATGTATAAAGAGATACATCTCAACTATAATAATTTTGTTGATGCAGATTTTGTGTCCGATGCTTGTCGAATAGATTAGATTTATTTCATACTGAATTTGTAATAGTTAGTGAAACGGTCAAAGAAATGTGTATTGCCCCACTCGTTTGAAGTGGTCAAACGAGAGGGTTATGGGTTTGACAGTGTGTGTGTTTGCTAGACAAGTGGGTGTGGGTATAAATACCACCCCTTTTATTTCAATTGCACTAGAGAGAGTTAGAGTGAGGGTGAGCTCATTGAGTGATTTCCCTATGAGTTTTATGGTTTGGGGGAGAGATCACCACTTGGTCTCTCCCCGGATGTATACTCCTTTGGTATTAGTTCGGTTATCTTGTAATCGGGCCGATTTGTAATGTTTTACTACCGGATTAATACAAAGTAGTTCTGTTTATCCATCTCTAATGTCTCCCGTCTTGTACTAATCTCACACTAATCACGGTTTCGGTCCCGAAACACAGTCCTACAATTTGTATCAGAGCCATGGTACCTGATTTAGTAAATCTAACAGTTTGCTAAGTCACATGTGCTCTAGATCTGTGATTTTAGTGATTTTTGTTCAAGATGTAAACATGGTGGAAACATGAAGAAAACCAAGATCTGGACCGACAGATGGGTCTGAGCTGAAACGGATCACACCCGAGGTTTAGGTTTTCTGTTTTACACCAAACAAATCAAGTTTTCATCAACAAATATCACTTTTGAAGTGATTTTCGTCAAATCTAGGAATTAACAGTGGCTGTGTTCTTGAAGAGGGTGTGGCGGCTGTTAAGAAACTTTAGGGTTTCCTCATATCATGTCCGACGAAACCCCCCCACCCCCCACGAAACTCCTGAATATGTTGCTGTTGACGAAACTCCTGCTCTTCATGCCTTGACGAAACTACTGCATGACGAAACACCTGACCATGATGTTTCGTCGAGTTGTTTCGTCGGCTCATGATGTTTCGTCGATCTGCACAATGTTTCGCCGTCCTTGTCCTTATATAACAGCAGCAGACAGAAGAGGAAGATGAGGATGACTGATAATGGTCAGAGAATCTTCAGATCCTATGAATAATAAGATAATAGAGGGTAGAAGCAGATTGTTCAAGTCAGATCTTGGAACAGAGGACAATCTCCAACCACCAGAATCAGCAGAATCCCAAAGCTTCTGCACAATCGCCTCGTTTTGCGTGTCGTTTTGGGTGTCGCCCGCATCAGCATCGACATCGGAAGGAGCTGCAGCCAGGCTAACCACAACCATCCCGACATCTTCACCAGTTTTTTAACATGGATGGTTAAAGTGTGATGTGAATAGATCTGAAATAAAGGGGTGTAGTTGTGGATCTAGGTTTTGATGGATCAATCGGACAACTGAATGTTTGATTTCAGTGGTTTGGGTGGCAGATGCACAATTAATCAAGTCTTCCATCGAACTCAGAATTGATGATGGCAGATGCAAAATTTTCTTTGAAGGTGGAATTGGATGTCTGTGTATCGAAGATACAAGAAAGAAAGAAGTTTGTCTTGTTTGTTCTTCATGTATCGAAGAGAGAGATAGACTTCTGGAAGTTTGTGGAGGCTGCACAAGGGATTTCTTTTGGGGCTTGGTGATGGGAGTGGTTTTTCTATTCAGACTTTTAATTATTAATCGATATTGGGCTATGGATCTAAGGTTTTTCTATTGGGCTCACTTGTGCAAGATGAAAGTTCGTTTTGAATTGTTGGACCGATCAAAAGGCCCACAAATGTTGGAGCTAATTAATTGATTGACTAAATTAATTTTGGGCTTCTTTAGTCACTAGTTTGGGCCTTAATTTACACTGGGCTCTAAAAAGTGACAGGTATGAATTTATGTTTGATTGGGTCGTGATTGGTGTAGCATAAATTTATAGGCAATGCACGTGGGGTCGGGTATTCAGGAATTTTATTTGAACCAAGCTTCTATTTTTCAACGCCAAATTCGTACGAGTTCGGGGGCGTGCCAGATTCGGTTGGGTTGATGAAAAAATGATTTTTGTTAAATGTTGGGTAGTCTAAGTTACCGATGCAAACGTTAATTTGGTGACTTGACTACTATGGGCCAAAAACCAAAACGGTATGTTCACTTCCGCACGTCAATGTTTATGATTGTTATCGGTTATTCGTAAATGTTCGAAAGCATTTTGTTTATTGTCATATTCTCGCATTTGAAAACGAACGTATGAACCTAGAATGTCAATACCGATCCTAACGAGTTCATAAAGTCTTTGGAGGGATACAAGTCGGATCCTACAGGGTACTAGGGGACGTTCTTATTCAACTAGAATATGCAAAGAAGAAAGTCGTTTTCGTGATTTTTCGAACAACCGAGAACATTCAATGAAGATTGGCGACAGTTCCGCTCAGTGGAGGGAATTGGTGAACATTTGAAGATAAATTCTACTCAGTGGAGAGAATTTGTTATGTGAAATTGACGACAGTTTCTTTGAAGTGGAGAGAATCTGTTAAGGTTTAGAGATCTTACCAAAGAAATGGGGGGATAAATTTTTTTTCATATGTTGAATTTCTTCGGTAAATTTCTAAACGCAATCACAGGTGGTAGAGTTTGTCTTATGACAGATCAAGACTTGATGCAGTTTTTAAAGAATGGAACCCTTATCAAATGCCGGTTGGAGTATTGGAAGATCAGCGGAAGATCGGTCAATTGAGCCTTGTGAGGAAATTGCACAACATCCAACACGGATACGCGTACTTTGAGGGGGAAATATTATACAAGGAGCGTCAAGATACTACTTACATGGATCATCGGTCAAGGGGGAATTCGTTAACACAGAGAAGATAAATACTTGACTGAAGATCGATTGCAGTTGCATTTTCAGCATTCGACAGCAACGGACAAGGGGGAATTTGTTGATGCAGATTTTGTGTCCGATGCTTGTCGAATAGATTAGATTTATTATATGCTGAATTTGTAATAGTTAGTGAAACGGTCAAACAAATTTGTATTGACCCGCTCGTTTGAAGTGGTTAAACGAGAGGGTTATGGGTTTGACCGTGTGTGTGTTTGCTAGACAAGTGGGTATGGGTATAAATACCACCCCTTGTCTTTCAATTGCACTAGAGAGAGTTAGAGTGAGGGTGAGCTCATTGAGTGAGTTCCCTGTGAGTTTTATGGTTTGGGGGAGAGATCACCACTTGGTCTCTCCCCGGATGTATACTCCTTTGGTATTAGTTCGGTTATCTTGTAATCGGGTCGATTTGTAATATTTTACTACCGGATTAATACAAAGTAGTTCTGTTTATCCATCTCTAATCTCTCCCGTCTTGAACTAATCTCACACTAATCACGGTTTCGGTCCCAAAACACGGTCCTACAAATTTGAATGGAAAATGGAAATCTATTTGTATTAGGCTCTAACTATTTGCACACCTTGGCTGGCTATCTACACACTTAGGGTTTACCTACGCTGCGTAGAGGTCTCTACCAGGCATAGGTAAAGGGTAGGTACACGACCAGAGAGTCAAACCTAGTACCATGTCAAATCAGTCTGACATACACTGTGTATAGACCTCTACGCAGTGTATGTCAGACTAATTTGACAATGAAACGATGTTGTCCGGACACGTGAATAAAGCAATACGGGGAGTAGAGAGCTATACGCTGCGTATTTCAGTAAATTTGAAAGCCTATTTATCCATGCATCTCTGCTTCCCTTTGACTTCATCTGTGCATCCTTTTCATCTTCTTCAATTTATACCCAAACCAAAATCATATGTTCTGTATATCTTCAGTTTCTCTGTATCAAACACAATATTGTTAAAATGTCATCATTTGGGGACGAGAATTATTTCTACAATCGCTATTCTAACGACGCATGGGGAGTAAATGATGCGAATGAGGAGGAGGTTGTGTCTGGAGTCCCTGTTGATCAAAAAACACAATTGCCAGACTTGAAAGAGGCTCCGACTCCACCTGTTGATGAACCAAATTACACGGCGCATCAAGTGTATCCGGATTACGGATACGGGTATGAATCTCCGTGTTAGTGCATTTTTGTGTCTGTAACTTGTCTTGTTTCGTTGTATGTTAAACGGTCTTTTGTTATCGAGTATGTATGTTCCGTCATGTCTACCTAGTCGGATATCCTCCTATCCTACTTGGTATGACGTCTTGTCTTTGTATTTGTATCTTAACCTAATGCTAGTGTGCATTATGTTTAGAGTTTGTGTAATCATGCTTAACTGTCCATGCCTTAGTGTATTCTGTCCAGATTTGGTTTTGACGAAATCCTTGATTTCGTCGGGGCTCATCATGGCGAAAACCCCTTGTTTTCGTCATATATGTATGTGGCGAAATCACTGATTTCGTCACACATGGTTTTCGTCCAAAGGGATTTCATCATGGCGAAATCCCTGACAGTATATATACTAAGCATGTTTCCCAGTTTAGTTAATGAGAGCATAGAGAGAAACTGAGTTTATCATCAAGCATTGTGTGTATGTGTTTGCAGTTTGTTCTCATCCTGTTAATCTAAGTCAATCTTTGATTATCTGTTTGTGCTATCCGCTTTACATTTGTTTGGTTTGCACCTTTGCGGGGATTCCGCACCCGTGATGGTGTTTGTGATAAACAAGGATATGTTACGTATCGGATCCTCCGAGAAAAACGGACCTACAAGTGGTATCAGAGCCTTGGCTCTTTTCCTTGTTTAAAACCAAACATTGTGATTGTTTGAAACAAGTACTGTTAACTGTTTTTCAGTTTGGTGTTTCTGAAAAATCATATTTTTTTTCTGAAAATATTGCTGAAAATCTGTGTTTACAAGTTTTATTTTGCTATAGTTTTATTGAAAACCTGTTATATTGCATCTATACATGTTGACATTTGGGTTTTTGTTGAAAGTATAAGCAAAATCGTTTTCGGAAAATTCATATCTTCAAAGTGTTCTTGAAAGTGTTCTTGAAAATCTTCAAACTGTTATTTGCATATATCTGTGTTTGAGCTTTGTTGATTCTAACTTATTTTGTTTATCAATATTAAATTGCAAGTGTTTGAAATTTGTGTACCGTGATGATTAGTTGGTGAGAAAAAGAAGTTTCGAAAATCAAAAAAAGCATGGTTTGTTGAATTTGGTGTCACCAACTTGTTGTGTCAGAGGATAAGATTTTCCTTTGTGTGATAAATATCTTTCTGTCTGGTCTAAATTGTCAACGAAATCACTTAGAAGAAATTACTTGGTCTTCGATGAAAACCACCTGTTTTCGTCATCAACATTTCAGTGACGAAAACTACCTGTTTTCGTCATCAACATTTCAGCGACGAAAACTACCTGTTTTCGTCATCAACATATCAGCGACGAAAATCTTTACTTTGTCACCTTCTGATTTGGACGAAAACCCCCCATCTTCGTCACACCTGAGAATTGACGAAATCACCATTTTCATCAAAAATTGTTTTGGACGAAATCTCTGAGTTCGTCATACAGGATTTCGTCAAACATTCTTGTGATTTTAAACAGAAGCTTTGCAAACATATCTTAACATTCTCTTTTCAAGTGTTTAATCAGGTACAGTTGTTCTAAGATCAATCATCATGAGTACGAGTCCATGGGATTGGAGTACGGACCCACGACCAGGTCAAGATCAGACTTCGGCAGCCACATGGTTAAGGAATATCATGCCTCCACAATCAATAAGTGCAAGTCAATGGGCATTGGTGTCGAATCAAAATCAAAGCATTCAAAATCTATTGCTTAGTTAGAGTGAGATGGGTAGCAACAATCGCACCCCAAAGTTGAATCACATTAACGACTATCCATCGTGGAAGGGTCGTTTCCATACTTACATTCTAGGCCAAAACACAGAATTATGGACGTGTTTCACCTCTCCATACAATACAAACCTCGAAGAAGCATGTTCAAGTGCGGCGACATTGGCAAATATGCTTGAAGACAACAAGAAAGCATATGATTTAGAGAAGAAGGCGTTTGCTATTCTAACACAAGCTCTTTACAAAGACATCTATCATCAATTCGGCTATTGTACCAACACGAAAGCTTTATGGGATGCATTGGTAGCGAGAGGAGAAGGAAATGCAGCTAGTAGAAAGACACGCCATGATTTATTGAAGAAAGAGTTTGCATCATTTCAATTCTTGGAGAATGAAACCCTAAATGATATGACTTCTCATTTTTATCATTTGATTAGTGAAATGTATTCTTATAATGTTACTGCAACTCAACAGTAAATGGTTGCACGGTTTGCTGATGCTCTACCTCCAAAATGGAGCGCATTCATTGAGCTTCTAAAGCATACAGGCACTTTAGCTACTGTCAATATATATGAATTTTTTCAGAAGTTGGAGCACAAGAATGATGAAGAAATCCGGAAAGCTAAACGAATTCCTGTTCCTCAAAATACTGAAATGTACCTTGCAGGTTTTAACTCTTTAGCTAGTTCCAGTTCCAGTTCCAGTTCAGTTCAGCAACCGAAGCTAAAGACGGCGTTTATGTCGAATACAAGCTCTTTTCCGTTTCCACAGTCAGCTCCTCCACTGGTTTTCGATCCGAGTGCTTATCATCCGCCAGCGCATATGATTGCTCAAGCTCATGCTTTCTCAAAACCTCAATTCGATGCAAGTGCATGGCTACCAACACCCCAACCTCCACCTCAAGTTACCACTACTCAACCACAGTTCGATCCAAGTGCTTATCTTCCACAATCTCAAGCCCAACCTCAAGCCCAACCACCACAACAACAGCAACAACAACAACAAACACATTATACCAACAATCCTCCACCCCAAAACACCAACACTGTCAGAGTTGATACTTCGAACCTCTCAAAAGTTAGCATTGAAGTAGCAAAGGAGCATATGGAACTCATTAATACAATGGTCAGTGCATACTGCAGTTTGGTCGCAGGTTAAATTAGAAACATCAATATGACCAATGAAGATTATCAACAAATCGACCGTGATGAAATAGAGTTGATGGATATAAAGTGGACATTTACAAGTGCAGTTACAAGGGCAAAGGATTTCATGAGTCGAACGGGAAGAACATCGTTGGAAAGTAAGAAGGATACGAAGTACGGGTTTGATAAAGATGCGGTTACATGTTTCAATTGTGGCGAAAAGGGTCACTTCAAACGTGAGTGCACCCGACCAAGCAAACAGGGCAATCAGAATCCGTTCAGAAATCAGACGAGTACTTCTAATGCCAATCAAGACAATCGTGAATGAAGGATAGTAGCGGTGAACAATAATCAGAACCAGAACCAGTCTGGACCTTCAAACACCAACAGAGCATTAGTTGTTCAAGCTGATGAAGGGTGTAATTGGTCTGTACAATTTGGGGAAGGTGATCAAGAAGGACGAGGAACAGCTTGTTATGCAAAGATCATCAATCACATCAAGCACGTTCACAAGGAAGAATTTTCTAAAAGTGACGACAGTTCGGGTTATAACGGGAGTTCTGATGAAGAAAGTTCTAATTCGGGTGGTTATAATTCAGAATCTGATGTGAAGGAAGAAGCGAGTTCTGATGTTGATGATTTATTGACTAAAGCAGAGGAATTGAAGAGTCAGAAATCTGTTCTGATCAAGAAGGCTGTTGTAGCATCTAAAGAAATGGAGAAATTCTTCTCTGAAGATGGATCTTTTTCTTATCAGACTGCCTTTATGGCAAATGTCTCAGCCTCTACGAGTCAGGTAAAATCTGAAACTCCTGCTCCTAGTGTTTGTAATGTTTGTGCAGATTTGAAGCTTGAATCTGAAAAGGTTCATAGTCATAACCAAAGTTTGGTTATTGAGTTGTCTAAGTGTAAAGAGGCAAATATGGCTTTAGCTAGAAACGAAAAGGATTTTAAATCTGTGATTGAAACCCTAAAGAAAAGTGTTTCCAAGCTAACAAAAACTGTTTTCAATAAGCAAATTGGTATTAACAATTACATTAATATCATCGAGGAAACCAAAAAGGAACTAGCCATTGCCAAATGCGAACATGATGCAATCAAGCTCAAATTGGAGAGTTATTCTAACTCCCGATATGTGCTCGAGCATATCATTGATGCTCAACAACTCAAAGGTAACAAGAAAGGCGTAGGGTATAAGAAGTGTCCGCCCCCTTTAAGACATAATTATACTCATATGCCTGATGAAGAAGAAATGCCACGTTTTGAGCCCAGCGTGCCTCTTGATTATGAGGAAGTTACTACTGGCCTAGGGTTCAAATCGGACAATTCTTCAAGTACATCATCTGAGCAAACAGAAACTTCAACATCTACGAAACAAAGTCCTCCAATCATTGAGGACTATGAGTCGTCTGATGATGAATCAGAATAAGATATGAGTGATCAGGATAAATCACTTGACAAGATGAAGGGAGTAGAAATTCCAATTGAGAATCATATTCTTTGTGATCCTCCTACTCCTGCTGTTCAACCAGTTGTCAAACAAGTGATAGATCCTGTCAAGAATGACAAGAAACCTGTGTCTGCCGTTAAGAGTAATAATGTGTTGTACACTTTGGTTGGTGATCCTAAAATCTATTCAGATCACGATTTTCCAATTAAAAATGTCAATCCATCTTTGATTGATAAAGTTTTTAAAGATAACACAAACAAGTTTTTGGGAAAGACAATTCTAGGAGTCATTATAACTCAATGTGACCCAATTCCAAAAGCTGAAATCAGGAAACAATTTGGAAATCAAAAATCACCAACAAAGCAACAACCTATTGCTTCTAAGGGTAAACAACCAGAAAAGAGAGCTCAAAAGCCTAACGTTTCTCGATCTAAATTTGAAACAAATGGATCTCGTTATCAAAAGAAAAACAGTAATGTCAAATTTGTAGCATCGAAGGGTACGGATAAAATTGAGACTTTTGAAAACAAATCAAACCCTGATTTTGTCCAACAAGTCACGATTTTAAAGCGTAACAGTCAAAACAATTACACTCAACATACAAACGGGTGTGATGAAAAAGCAAGTACCTCGGGTTCTACGGGTTCGACATCTGTTCGTCGATCAGATTCTCCTAAGTTTGTGGAAAGGAGAACATGTTTTAAGTGTGGGGAGTTTGGACACATCATTAAAAATTGTCCAAACACTCCCAAGGATAAATTTGTTGAGAAAGCTCCACCTGAAAAGGTTCACCCTCAACGTCGTCCCATTTCACCAAAACATGATAAAAGAACTGTTAAGGAACAAGAAATGAAACAACGATGTCAAAACGTCAAAGCTGTTGAAAAGGCTTTAAAATCTGAAGTCAAAACGGTCAACAGGGAACCAAGTTCTTCACAATTTTTAAAACCAGAAGTTTCAGAATCTTTTCATAAAACTATATCTGGTAAAGCAAATCAAACTTGGAAACCTAAGACGGGTGAAAATTCAGGGGGAGGTGTTGTTTTACAAAATCATCAGGAAATCTAGATCATCTTTCGTGATGCTCAGGGACGACCCAAGACCACTAAGGCTTGGGTCCCCATCCTCAACTGATCATTGATGATATGTGCAGGGTGTTCCAGGAGGAACTATTAATAGTCATTGGATTGTTGATAGTGGAGCATCCAGGCACATGACATGTGACTTACGGCTTCTATATGATGTGAGAAATATTAGAGGAGGCTATGTCGCGTTTGCTGGAGACAAAGGCGGATACATCACTGGAGAGGGAATGATCTCCAATGGTGTTGTATGTTTCGTTAAGATCAATTATGTTCGACAAATTGATCATAATCTTCTCAGTGTTTCGCAAATCTGCGATAAGAAGTTTACCGTGCATTTTGATGATGTCGGTTGTTATGTGCTGAAACCTGGTTCCAAAATTCCAGAAGAATAGATTCTCTTATCGGCTCCAAGAGTTAATGATCTTTATATTCTTGATATGAGCCAAGCAATTACGACTTCTGCACAAGTCATATGTTTTGTCTCGAAAGACACAGAGAAGGAGTCTATATCTTGGCACAGAAGAATGGGGCACATTCACTTAAGAAAAATGAACCATTTGGTGAAAAACAATCTTGTGAATGGTGTGCCTGTGAGAAGTTTTCATCTACAAGATATCTGTGTTTCTTGCCAGAAAGGGAAACAAACGAAGAAGTATCATCCTCTGAAGAAAATCAACATTGTTAGCATGCCTCTCGAACGTCTTCATATGGACCTCTTTGGACCTATGAAACACAAGACAACATTCGGGGATGCTTATTGTTTAGTGGTTACTGATGATTATTCTCGATTTTCTTGGGTAGCTTTTATGGTACACAAGAGTGATACTCCTGGAATCCTCAAGGATCTTCTTACAATGTTGGAAAATCTCTACACGTTGAAAGTTAAGAGGATCAGAAGCGACAATGGAACTGAGTTCAAGAACCGTGTGATGGATGATTTCTGTACTTCTAAGGGCATTCTTCATGAATACAGTTCTCGATACACTCCACAACAAAACGGTGTCGCGGAGAGGAAGAATCGGACAATAACTGAAACTGCAAGAACGATGTTGGTAGAGTCGGAGCTTCCTGTTCAGTTCTGGTGGGAGGCTGTGTCGACTGCTTGCTACACATTGAACCGAGTTCTTACAGTTAAGAGACATGGCAAGACTTGTTTCGAACTTCTACAGAAAAGGAAACCGGATCTTTCTTTTCTAGAACCTTTTGGCGGTCCATGTACTATGATTGAGTCGGATGGAAAGTTTGGCGCAAAGGCTATCGAGGGTTTCTTCCTTGGATATGCTACTCCGAATTTTCGCGTATGGAATCTGGCTACCAAAAAGATTGAGCTATGGAGTGAAGTAAGGGTTCAAAGGTATACAAGTTCTGTTAGAGCTCCGGGTGATCCTTGGATGTTCGACTACGATGGGCTTTTCGACTCCTTTAATCTGCCAACCTTTGACGAAGAATCTGCAGCTGCTAGAATGTTATTTGATAGTTACAAGGCTGCTGGCTCGCCATTGGTTAGACCTGTTATTGTTAACCCCCAAGGTTCTAATTCGGTTAACAACACAGTTCAAAATGAGGTATTTAAAGATGCTACTGAGTACAATGAGTCATCGGAAGATGATGAATTTCAAGATGCGACAGAAGGCACTTCAGCTCCTGTTGCTCCTGTTCAGGGTGCTTCTGTTGAAACTCCTCATGTGCAGGATGTTGATACTGCTGAAGGGAATGCATCCACTTCTATGCATATTCCCGGTGTGGAGTTGGTTGTTGATCTTAATATTAACAATTTGGGTATTAATGCTCGTGTTCCTGAAAATCCTGAAATGAGGATTCACGATACCTATCCACAGCAGAATATCATAGGAGATGTCCAACGCGAGGTGCAGACGCGTAATCAGCTGAGAAACAACCAGAATGCTGGTTTGTATTCAACCATTAGAGAATCTGGTCTTCAAAATGATTGCTCCTTCACGTGTTACGTTTCACAAGAAGAACTGAAATCTTGGAAAGAAGCCTTAAAGGATAATTCTTGGGTTGAAGCAATGCAAGAGGAACTACAACAGTTCCAGAAACTGGGTGTTTGGAGACTTGTTGAAAAACCCAACAACTACAAGAAAATTGGCACCCGTTGGGTTTACAAGTGCAAAAAGGATGATCGTGGAGTGGTCATTCGCAATAAGGCGAGATTGGTTGTTCAGGGCTTTCGTCAAATTGAAGTCATTGATTACAATGAGGTTTATGCACCAGTTGCTCGTCTGGAGGCTATTCGGATCTTTCTAGCTTATACTTCTTTTAAATGATTCAAAGTCTATCAGATGGACGTCAAAAGCGCATTCTTGCATGGTATTGTTGAAGAAGAGGTGTATGTCGAACAACCTCCAGGTTTCGAAGATCCTATCCATCCCGATCGGGTTTGGTTGCTCAACAAAGCTCTCTACGGGTTACATCAAGCACCGAGGGCTTGGTACGCAACATTATCTACTTATCTGCTGGAGAACGGTTTTCGCCGGGGTCTTATCGACTGTACTGTTTTCATCAAGGAACAGGATGGAGATCTTCTGTTGGTATAAGTATACGTTGATGATATCATTTTTGGTTCTACTAACGATACTTTGTGCAGGCAATTTGAATGTGTTATGCAGGAAAAGTTCGAAATGAGCGCAATGGAAGAGATAAATTTCTTTTTGGGCCTACAAGTTCAACAAACTGAGTCTAGGATATTCATCCATCAGACTAAATATGTTGGTGACATCTTGAGCCGATTCCAGATGTCTGAAGCAACGCCCATTGGAACCCCACTTCCGACTAATCACGGGATTAATCCAGACTTGAAGGGTGAAAGTGTCAACTCTTCTTATTATCGCGCTATAATCGGATCTCTCATGTATCTCATAACATCGAGGCCTGACATCATGTGAAAACTGTGCCTCCGTGACCATCAAACAAATACCAAACCAATGAAATATTGAATTTCATACTTGGGATTTGTACAAATACGTGTATCATTTGCACATATCAATTCTTGTTCGATTTCGGGCTTTAAATCGCTTTCTGGAAGGTTATACGCGATCTGATGCGTAAATATAACCAGTTTAATGCAATGAACACTCCGGAATAGTGAAATAGGCTTAACATACCTTAAATAACCTTTACATAACTTAGTAATAAGTTTTGAGGGGTTCGGTGTGCTAAAATAAACTTTTGGGTCATTCAGGGACTAAAAACGTCAAACAGTGCACAAGTTTGCATTTTCGCACATAACTTACGTTCTAAACACATCCGGACATTCAAAAATTTATGTAAGCACTAAAATATTTTATTTTAGTGTTTATCATAAGAAAAATCCATTCGTCGCGAAATTTGGATCGTTTTTGCATCCGTTACGACTTTTGTCGTAATTAACCGAACAACGCAACCGTACGACCAAACGAACCAACATCCGGGATATTTTTTAGCACATTTTAAGTTCCCTATACTTTAACTTCATTTTAGAGCTTTGAAATGGGGTTAACAAGCCTTAAACGTGTCGGAAATGGCTTTATTGCATAACAGGGACCAAAACTGTAATTCTGCCCAAGTTGATGGCTTACGGACTGTAAGCCATCACCCTTACGGTACGTAAGGGGTTGCCAGCAGATCAGAAGCTTCCTAAATAGCTGTTAATAGTTGTTACCCACTCTAAACCCATCTTCCACATGTTGATCTCTGATCATGGGGGGCCAATTGACATACCATAGCATTTCAACAAGTGTAGGGATGAGATTAAAGCACGATATTCGATAAACGATCCTAACGGTGGACCATTTCCTATAAATACCCACCATGGTCACTTGCAAAACCCACTTGAAATCTGAGAATTCTCTAAGTTGGGGTGCTTCATCACCTCATACCTGAGAATACTTGGATTATCAATCTTGCGGGGACCCTTTGTAAGTGTTCCTTCGTTCTTTTATCGCTTTTCGCGTTAAAGTCAAACTTTGTTTGACTTTCTGCGTTGACCAGTTTATGGTTAATGCGAAGTTCGTGTGAACTTCATAACGTGAGCGTAATCACGATGGTTATAGTCCTTAGTGACTATACCTACTGATTACCACGTTATCTAGGCTCAGTGACGAGTCGTAGTTTCGGCCAAAATACGTGATATTGCGTATTTTGTAACCAAACTACTTATAGGTATCAAAACTGTTTGTTTTGATACCAAACTTGTTTTCAAACTTAGGTAAGCATGTTTTAACATGCTTAGCTCGTCACTTTTAGTTTTGTGCTTGTCTAGGGTCGTAAGGTAAGCGATCTAAACAATCGCTTATACTTTCGAACCCGACCCGTTTGGTCGATCATTAGGATCCGACCAAACATATTAGGTGACCATAGTATATAGGGAATAACCTTCCAAGTTTATACCTTATGGTCGCTTCGTTTAAGTAGTTGTATGATAGGTAGTTTATATGCCTTAGGTAAATTACCAAAATGCCCTTTTTACGCCAAAATTCATTTTAAGCATATGTAACATAACTTTTGGTATCTAAACTGATTTAGCAACAATATTAGACATGTTAAGGCATATTTTACTTGTCATAGGACTAGTTAGGCGGTCCGAACATGTTTCACGCGAACGACGCGTTAAAGTAGCATAAGCTACCTAAACGGGTCGTAATGGGTCGTAAGCACTTAGGGTAGGTTTGATTGTAGTATGTAGGCTTTGTTAAACCATATTACATGAGTTCTCATACTCATTTGGTTTACGAACCCTCATTCTATCCGATCCTTCGATTTAGGTCCGTTTATTAATGTAGATACCTATATTAGGTGCCGTTTGATATTCGTGACCTTCTAGCTTTGCTTGGTGGATATCTAAAGTCTATTGAGCAATCTCAAGTGAGTACATAGACCCCTCTTTTACTCTTTTCCAAACATTTTGGGGTGAAACACATGTGCCTACTTGTTACTTTCATGCTTTTCCATGTTTTCATATCATATGCTTACTATGTTCATTAGTACACTATTAGTATATTGTTTTACATTACATTTCATGCTATGTATGTCCATTGTGTGCATACTTAGTACATTGTTTTACATTACATTTCATGCTATGTATGTCCATTGTGTGCATACTTAGTACATTGTTTTACATTACATTTTGTTGCATATGCTCATCCAGCATATGAACACACTATATTACATTATGTGAACCATTTGTATCTATTTGAACCATGTGAACCATTTGACAATAGACATTTGACTATACCTAAACATTTCTACAATTTTTAAATATTACATCTTGATGGTTTGGTTTGAGTAAGTGATTTAAGTAACGAGGCGTGTGTAATATGATACAAGCATGGTGGATACGCTGCTGGTACTTCCGATATATTAGTGGTTGTATGGTATTACATATCATAGCGTTATTTGAATCATTTCAATTTGAGACATATAACATTTTATACAAATAACATACTTTTCACAAGACATTGTTTTACAAACAACTTATCTTATACAAACTCATTTTACATGGTTATTCATTTAACCATACATTATTCTCTTATTTATACATATCATCTGAACTTATTGTTTTTCAAATTATTTACAAAACAAATCAATTTTAAAAGGTTCATGACTAAACTTTATTAAACAACTCTTTCTAAACTTACAAGTCAAGAAACCTATTTTCACAAAACCTATGTATCTCACATGCATTTTTATGCTGACGTACCTATTTTCACATGTGTTTTTCAGGAGCTGTTGCATAAGATGATCAAGATACACGTAGGCAGACTTGGACTTTAGTGACATTAAAAAGATGCAAGACTAGTTAATTATGCTGTAGTTCTTTGTTTGTTAAGACATTGTAACACTTTTAATAAATAAAACAATATTTCAATTTCCATGTGTTATGAAACAATGATTCTGTTACAACACTCCCCGACGTTTCCGCCACGTTTTGTTGTTTTACGTGGTCAGGGTGTGAGAGAAAAGTTGGTATCAGAGCCCATGGTTATAGGGAATTAGGTTATTAGTAATGCTTTGACCTAGTCTATAACCTTCCTAGGACCCTAACACAAGTTATCTTGTGTTTAGTTTTAAAACAATACCGTCACTTGTCCTTAAGTGACAACCACAATAAGAACATAAATTTCAATCCTGCTTTGAAAACTAATCATATGTTCTAGGATGATTGATTGTAAGGTTTTGAACCTTCAAAGTTTTCAAAATCTCGTCAAAGTTTGGGTCTGAATAATGTGAACACGTGCAAACTGGAAGGGTGGGTGCCTGTACCCTGGGTCTTCTGTCTAAGGCTAGAGTGTTCGTACAAATCCGAAGAATCGGACCAGACACTCTTACCTGGGAACTCTTGGGGTGAGTGTCCACTTATAGGCGAGCATGTCTTCGCGATACATTATATTGACCCGCTTACTTTGATTAGTCACTATCTCATTCGTTTGCCTTTGGTAACAAACAAATGGTCACAATCTTCGTGCGTTGTTATTCTATTTTGACTATCTTTCCCTTGTTTCCTCCCATGTCTTCCATTTTCTTCATGATGCCTCTTCATTGCAACAATGATGTCCGAACTAGGTGCTACAATTGTCCATCAATTAGGCGTCGTACTACCAGAAGGCCGTTGATTTAGCTATCACCATGACTCGCCTCAGGGATGAAGCCGTATAAGGGAACTGCTCCTTGGTGCAATCAATGCCACTGTCATCATCCGAATCAAAGACCCTGTTTCAAATGTACCCATGGTGGACGATGGAGACATTTGGTTAACATGTGCTGCTTTGCAATCCAAAGCAAAGCTGTTACAACTCCAGCTGCTGCTCAACCTTCAAATTCTGCTTCATATGACGCCTTGGCATATCTAGCGCCTCAACCTCATGAACTTTCTAACTTGTGTATCGACGTAAGCACGCCTAGTGCAAGGTCTCGGAACACCTCTCGTTACACAAACTCCAAAATCCATGTAGGATCTTTCTATCCTTATAATTAGATCCTTGTGGATGGGTATCATTCATCGGAATCCTTAATTGAATTCCTTGTATGATTCAATACGTACATCACGATTCAATAAGGACAAAGCCGAATTCCTATTAAGATTTTCCTATCTTCATAGATAGATTCTTGAAAATGATTAAAGTGCCAAATGAAATGCACAGATTGGATTCCTGGTGTGCTTTAAATATCCATGTACAAAGATAACAAGTTAAAGGTCAAATTAAACAAATATGTGATTATGTGCTTATGTGTTCCCTTTTATGTTTATGTGTGATCCAAGTTTTTGTTTTCCAAATCCTCGTAGAATCTTCCATATCTTCGTATAAGGGATTCATAGTAGGATATCCAAAGGTACTATCTTAAATCCTCAATGGACTTCTACGTTATAGTTAAGTACCTTGGGTTATGAAGTACTATTCCATAATTAGACCCCTTGAGTGGTCTAGCTAAACAGATTAATCCAAAAATCTGGTTAGGAATATCATGTGATGAGATAGCTGAAAGGAGTCCTTGATGGTCTAATTAAAGAGATCATTTGTCGATCTAATTAAAAGGACCCTATGGTAGTCTAGTCACACTCATCACAGGGTTGATTTTCTTTCCCTACGCATTATGAAATGCACTGTGCGGACTGTGCAATAAATTATGTAATTATGGACGCGTACATAATTATAGAATTTAGTGCACAGAAACCACAACAAGTTTTGTCATGTATCTAGAGTTAACACTGTTCATTTTCGTTTCTGAAGAAGTTGTGGAAAATGACTCATTCCGTTCATTTTCGTTTCTGAAGAAATTGTGGAAAATGACTCATTCCGTTCATTTTCGTTTCTGAAGAAATTGTGGAAAATGACTCATTCCGTTCATTTTCGTTTCTAAAGAAATTGTGGAAAATGACTCATTCCGTTCATTTTCGTTTCTGAAGAAGTTGTGGAAAATGACTCATTCCGTTCATTTTCGTTTATGAAGAAATTGTAGAAAATGACTCATTCCGTTCATTTTCGTTTATGAAGAAGTTGTGGAAAATGACTCATTCCGTTCATTTTTGTTTCTGAAGAAGTTGTGGAAAATGACTCATTCCGTTCATTTTCGTTTATGAAGAAGTTGTGGAAAATGACTCATTCCGTTCATTTTCGTTTCTGAAGAAGTTGTGGAAAATGACTCATTCCGTTCATTTTCGTTTGTGAAGAAATTGTAGAAAATGACTCATTCCGTTCATTTTCGTTTCTGAAGAAGTTGTGGAAAATGACTCATTCCGTTCATTTTCGTTTCTGAAGAAATTGTGGAAAATGACTCATTCCGTTCATTTTCGTTTCTGAAGAAGTTGTGGAAAATGACTCATTCCGTGCATTTTCGTTTCTGAAGAAGTTAAGGAAAGTAACTCATTCCGTGCATTTTCGTTTCTTAAAGATACCCAGTAAGGAAAATGACTCATTCCGTGCATTTTCGTTTTTGAAAATTTTCCATCGAAGGGAAATGAATCTCCCTGATTCTTCCTTCATTTCCATTTCTAAAAAATGTCTGTTAAATAGGAATATCAGGATTATGCCTTATCCTTGATGATTATTTAACACAAAGTCACAGGCAGACTCCTACAAATAAATTTTGGGACGAAATTTCCTAAAGTAGGGGAGACTGTGACAACTGTGCCTCCGTGACCATCAAACAAATACCAAACAAATGAAATATTGTATTTCATACTTGGTATTTGTACAAATACGTATATCATTTGCACATATCAATTCTTGTTCGATTTCGGTCTTTAAATCGCTTTCTGGAAGGTTATACGCGATCTGATGCGTAAATATAACCAGTTTAATGCAACGAACACTCCGGAATAGTGAAATAGGCTTAACATACCATAAATAAACTTTACATAACTTAGAAATAGGTTTTGAGGGGTTCGGTGTGCTAAAAAAAACTTTTGGGTCATTCAGGGACTAAAAGCGTCAAAAAGTGCACAAGTTTGCATTTTCGCGCATAACTTACGTTCTGAACACATCCGGACATTCAAAAATTTATGTAAGCACTAAAATATTTTATTTTAGTGTTTGGCATAAGAAAAATCCATTCGTCGCGCAATTTGGATCGTTTTTGCATCCGTTACGACTTCCGTCGTAATTAACCGAACAACGCAACCGTACGACCAAATGAACCGACATCGGGGATATTTTTGAGCACATTTTAAGTTCCTTATACTTTAACTTTATTTTAGAGCTTTGAAATGGGGTTGGGCCTTAAACGTGTCGGAAATGGCTTTATTGCATAACAGGGACCAAAACTGTAATTCTGCCAAACTTGATGGCTTACGGACCGTAAGCCATCACCCTTACGCTCCGTAAGGGGTTGCCAGCAGATTAGAAGCTTCCTAAACAGCTGTTAACAGCTTTTACCCAGTCTAAACTCATCTTCCACATGTTGATCTCTGATCATGGGGGGCCAATTGACATACCATAGCATTTCAACAAGTGTAGGGATGAGATTAAAGCACGATATTCGATAAACGATCTTAACAGTGGACCATTTCCTATAAATACCCACCATGGTCACTTGCAAAACCCACTTGAAATCTGAGAATTCTCTAAGTTGGGGTGTTTAATCACCTTATACCTGAGAATACTTGGATTATCAATCTTGCGGGGACCCTTTGTAAGTGTTCCTTCGTTCTTTTATCGCTTTTCGCGTTAAAGTCAAACTTTGTTTGACTTTCTACGTTGACCAGTTTATGGTCAATGCGAAGTTCATGTGAACTTCATAACGTGAGCGTAATCACGATGGTTATAGTCCTTAGTGACTATACCTACTGATTACCACGTTATCTAGGCTCAGTGACGAGTCGTAGTTTCGGCCAAAATACGTGATATTGCGTATTTTGTAACCAAACTACTTATAGGTATCAAAACCGTTTGTTTTGATACCAAAGTAGTTTTCAAACTTAGTTAAGCATGTTTTAACATGCTTAGCTCGTCACTTTTAGTTTTGTGCTTGTCTAGGGTCGTAAGGTAAGCGATCTAAACAATCGCTTATACTTTCGAACCCGACCCGTTTGGTCGATCATTAGGATCCGACCAAACATATTAGGTGACCATAGTATATAGGGAATAACCTTCCGAGGTTATACCTTATGGTCGCTTCGTTTAAGTAGTTGTATGATAGGTAGTTTATATGCCTTAGGTAAATTACCAAAATGCCCTTTTTACGCCAAAATTCGTTTTAAGCATATGTAACATAAATTTTGGTATCTAAACTGGTTTAGAAACAATATTAGACATGTTAAGTCATATTTTACTTGTCATAGGACTAGTTAGGCGGTCCGAACGCGTTTCACGCGAACGACGCGTTAAAGTAGCATAAGCTACCTAAACGGGTCGTAATGGGTCATAAGCACTTAGGGTAGGTTTCATTGTAGTATGTAGGCTTTGTTAAACCATATTACATGAGTTCTTACATTCATTTGGTTTACGAACCCTCATTCTATCCGATCCTTCGATTTAGGTCCGTTTATTAATGTAGATACCTATATTAGGTGCCGTTTGATATTCGTGACCTTCTAGCTTTGCTTGGTGGATATATAAAGTCTATTGAGCAATCTCAAGTGAGTACATAGACCCCTCTTTTACTGTTTTCCAAACATTTTGGGGTGAAACACATGTGCCTACTTGTTACTTTCATGCTTTTCCATGTTTTCAAATCATATGCTTACTATGTTCATTAGTACACTATTAGTACATTGTTTTACATTACATTACATTTCATGCTATGTATGTCCATTGTGTGCATACTTAGTACATTGTTTTACATTACATTTTGTTGCATATGCTCATCCAGCATATGCACACACTATATTACATTATGTGAACCATTTGTATCTATTTGAACCATGTGAACCATTTGACAATAGACATTTGACTATACCTAAACATTTTACAATTGTTAAACATTACATCTTGATGGTTTGGTTTGAGTAAGTGATTTAAGTAACGAGGCGTGTGTAATATGATACAAGCATAGTGGATACGCCACTGGTACTTCCTATATATAAGTGGTTGTATGGTATTACATATCGTAGCGTTATTTGAATCATTTCAATTTGAGACATATAACATTTTATACAAATAACATACTTTTCACAAGACATTGTTTTACAAACAACTTATCTTATACAAACTCATTTTACATGGTTATTCATTTAACCATACATTATTCTCTTATTTATACATATCATCTGAACTTATTGTTTTTCAAATGATTTACAAAACAAATCAATTTACAAGGTTCATGACTAAACTTTATTAAACAACTCTTTCTAAACTTACAAGTCATGAAACCTATTTTCACAAAACCTATGTATCTCGCAGACATTTTTATGCTGACGTACCTATTTTCACATGTGTTTTTCAGGAGCTGTTGCATAAGATGATCAAGATACACGTAGGCAGACTTGGACTTTAGTGACATTAAAAAGATGCAAGACTAGTTAATTATGCTGTACTTCTTTGTTTGTTAAGACATTGTAACACTTTTAATAAATAAAACAATATTTCAATTTCCATGTGTTATGAAACAATGATTCTGTTACAACACTCCCCGACGTTTCCGCCATGTTTTGTTGTTTTACGTGGTCGGGGTGTGACACATCATGTATCCAACGTGCATGCTTGCAAGATATCAAGCTAACCCGAAGGCATCTCATCTGGGAGCTGTTAAGATAATTTTTTGCTATCTAAATGGTTGCCCGGACACCGGTCTCTGGTACCCTAAAGATGATAGCTTTGACTTGGTTGCTTTTAGTGATTCAGATTTCGGCGGATGCAAAATAGATGGCAAATCCACAACTGCTGGATGTCAATTCTTGGGAAGTCGCTTAGTCACGTGGCAATGCAAGAAGAAACTTGTGTCGCTACATCAACTTGTGAAGCTGGATACATTGCTGCCTCAAGTTGTTGCTCTCAAGTTCTGTGGATTCAGCAACAAATGCGCGACTACGGTTTTGAATTCCTATCTACCTCTATTTTTGTTGATAATAATGTTGCTTTATCTATCACTAGAAATCTTGTCCAACACTCCAAGACCAAGCATATCGAAATTAAGTATCACTTCATACGTGATTGTTTTGACAAAAGATTAATCGATGTTGTTAAAATCCACACTGATGAACAGCGTGCTGACCTGTTTACAAAAGCTTTTTACAAATCTCGTTTTGACTATCTTTTGTTGGTCAATGGTATTAAGGTGAAACAAGAGTAAACTTCTTTCGGCTGATCGTTTTTGTAAATATTTTCTTAAGCGTCAAATATCCAAAAAGATTTTCAATTTACTTATCTTTTCGCACTTTAGGGGGAGAAATTTCAGAAAATACAAAAACATGTGAAAAATTCAAAAATCAAAAAATATGTCGTTTACTTTCTGTCTTTAAGTTTGAAAAATCAAAAATTCAAAAACAATAGAAAATCAAAAATGAGTTTCTTGGAGAGAAAAAAAGGGAAAGTGATGATATACACTGGTGTGGTCTGTCAATATGGTCAAAAGAAAAAGAAAAATTGAAAAATGATAAGTAGCTTTACTAACGATGTATCGGTAGGCTCACAATCAGACGAAAATATGCAGGATGATATAAACCTAACAGACTTCAAGTCAGGTGGGAACCATTCATTGGCATATGGTCTTAGTACCGAAATTTCGTTTGATTAATTGCCGAGGTTTTGAAATATTCGGTCTTTATGCTGTCTTATCATCTGGGTATCATGGTTGTATCAAACCGTAAAAATAAAGGAGACGAAGTCTAAGATCTTCCATGATACTATACATACGTGTACATATTGCATACTACCTCAGTAAGTGATCAACAATCACATGTCCAAACAAAATAAGTGATAATATATCACATTTATCCGGGAGTCAAGTTCGTCTCTTTGCTGTACGTTGTACTGACCTGTTCACGGACTTGCTCCTGTGCCCTCATGCATCTGAAAATCAAGTTCCTGATCAATAAGTGATTCTATCACATAGGGCTTGTTTTCAAATAAAAAATAAGTGAGTTTCTCACATCTTTTATACGGTCAAACGGATGATAAGCAGTATACTCACTAGTAAGATGAACTCTCGTGCATACCTTGATACGGGAATGTGTCGTGAGTGGATGTACACCAACAAGTAAGTATAACTCTTACCGTAAATCATATCTCCTAATTATGATTACATCTGATAAGTTGAGCTTAGGTGGACAACAATACCGATAATTGTGGTAGAATACTTATCTAAAGCTTTAAACAGAAATCAGAAACCGTTTTGACAAAGACCGTAAGCTGGTAATGATTCTCTTACCTTGAAACTCGCAAAAAGATTGTTCATTGTACAAATTCTTTATGTTATTGTCATTCGTTAGTTTACCGCACTTTAAATTGTGTTGTAGTGTAAGTTGTAAAACTTGTTTTGATTAGCCGATGGTTGGTATCTCGAAGTTTTATGCCGAAAAGCCTGAAACTGACTCGTTTGTGCTTTCTACTTCATAAAATGTCCTTTTTGCAGTTGTTTATTCTAACAAAGCCAAAATGTTGTTAAAATCTGTTCAAAATGTGTTTAAAATGAAAAAAATGGTTTGACTAGTCAACGAAAACACATTTTGGTTTGACTGGTCAACGAAGACCTCAATTGGTCATCGACGAAATCCCTTTGGCTGACGAAATTGGTGATTTCATCATGATCACTCATGGGCTGACAGATATTGGCCCAACAAAATGATTTCGCCGGGGCAAGTGATTTCGTCGACCCAACAAAGTAATTTTGCCTGGCCCAAAGTGTTTTCGTCAGACCCAATGCGATTTCATCGCATTTGTGATTTCGCCGAGTGGACCAGTGTATAAAAGGGGTCCCATTTGCATTATTGTTTTCACCTTTTTCAAAACATCTCACTCAAAAAGATCTTCTCACTGTTCATCATCTTTTTCGGAGAAACCCCCCAGTTAACCAACTTCGAGACTTCTTTATTTCTCTGTGATTTTGTACCAAACAGAGGTACTAAAATGGATCAACATGATGATCGGAATCTCTAAACCCACCGTTTTTTATCTTTGTGTTGTTTAAAACCCTCATTAACTTGATGATGTTTGTTTATTTAATATACCCATCTGTTTATGTTCTTGTAATTTCTTGTTTGATAATGACATGACATTTTAGAATGTAACTGGTAGGTGTGTGTGTTTGTTTTGAACAAAAGTTTTGATTGTTTATATCTTAGGTTTTGATTGGATCTTTAACTGGGTTAAACAAGGGTAGTGATTAATGGATTAGGTTTGATTGATGATTAATTTTATCGAAAAAGATTATATCCTTTGTCGTTTGTCTGAAATGGGTAATCGACTCAAACAGGGGTTGTGGGTTTTTGGTGTGGTTTATTAAAACTGGGTACGGGTGGGTGTTGTTTGATGCACTTTTGGGTTAAAAATCATCTGGGTGTTTGGGTTTCAATGGTTGATTAAACAACTGGGTTTCACCAAATGGACGAAAACAGGTTTTGATAAAACCCCCAAATGACTAAAACCCTAACTGTTGCCGAAATCACCTGTTGCCGCAATCACCTTTTGCCAAAATCACCTTTTGCCGAAATCACCTTTTGCTGAAATCCCTTTTTGTCGAAATCCCCAAATGATGAAATCCCAGAAATTGTTTAAAATGGCGAAATCCCTGTTTTCGTCATATGAGGGTGTGGCTAACTCCTTGATTTCGTCACAGGAACCATCACTTAAACACTTAGAAAAATTTCCAACTGTCAATATGCAACCCTTATACAGTATATATATTTATACATGATTAATGTTCAAAATATACATTAAATATGTATACATATATGTATTTTATAAGTGTCACATACCTCGCTCTCATTACGTGTACTTGTCATACACAGAATGGCTCTGAAATCACGCTAACCCGCCACAAAGAAAACCAACAAGACCGAAGAAGAAATCATGTCAGAACCGCGACATAATATGGTTGCTTATCTTGATCCGGAAGGAAAGTTTGACGATTTCAAGGAAATCACGCAATGGCTACGGGAACCACGGATAAACAAGGCCGTTACTTTCTCAACACCGGTGTATAAGACATTGATTAAAGAATTCTGGGAAACTGCTCAGATACTGGAAGTTGATGGAAAGGAAGTGATTCGAGGGCAGGTTAATAAGCTGAATGTGGATGTAACTCCAGAGATTCTTAATGCTGTTTTGGAACTTCAAGATGTTGCTGATGCACCATTCTCTGTGCCAATCATGTGCACGCGAGGATGTCTGCTCAGGATGAAATGTGTTGCTGATTTTTTTGCTGGGCAAATCAACAAAGCTTCATTGCCTATGCGGTATAAGTTCTTGTTGCATGTACTTATTCAATGTTTAGGCAAAATCTTACAGGTTATGATATGGCCGGAAACGATCTCATCGGTTTGATGGTCGCGCTTGTTTTAAATAAGCCATTCAGCATCTCACAGTTCTTATTCGCAAACATGAAAGACAACCTACGAAGAACTGGATCTCGGACGTCCGGCAACAAATTCTGGATGTATCCGAGATTCTTGCAAATGATAATGAATGCTCAACACCCCGATCTTCCCAAAGCTGACAACGACCTTCTCAAGATTGCAACTATGTTGGAACATTCCTTTAAGTTATTCAAAGGTCACTCTGCTAAGAAATATCAAGAGTTTGATCCTCCAAGGAAGATGTTTGGTGCACTCGGAAACAGAAACTATGAGGCTCCCGCTGATGACAAGTGGCGTCATAATGATAGTGATAGTGATGATGAGGCACCCAAGTTAGAAAAGATGATGAAAGACAAGTTTAAGCACAAGCGTGATTCATCTGATTCGTCTGATAGTGATGATGATGTAGAAAGTGGTGATGGTGATGCTGGAGCGACAGCAACTAGTGCACCTGGCGCTAGTAGTGCTACTGGAGATGATCAAGCAGATTCTGATTATGTTCCGTCGGATACTGAGACCGAACGTTTGCAAAAAACTAAAATGGTTGTCCTTCGCAAGAAGAAAGCTAGAAAGAACATTGGTACTTCCTCGTCTGCTCAGCAATCCGTTCCTAAAGAGCCTATACAGGAAGCTGCAATGGATCCAAACCTTGGATTCATAGCTGAAGAAGCTTCTACAATGGTGCTGTCTCCTCCGAGGTCTACAGAACCACCTACTACAGCTACTCAACCACCTCATGTGGTTACGTCGGCTCCTGAAACACCAACAGTAACTCCTCAATCTGCTCCACAAAGATCAATGGCTTCTGTAATCAGAGCGACTACATCTCAACCTAGTTCTGAACGTCAAAGGATATTCTCGGAAATGTCTCAAGATGAAAAGAACAACTTTTTATTTTCTCAACTTGAAGCTGCTGCAGATCGTATACAAAGGCAAACCGATTTCATCAGGATCACCAAGAATGATCAACTCAGTCAACTGGTGGAAATAAATGCGTTGAAGTCCACTGTTGAACAACAACAAACTGTTATAGGACACCAACAAGCCGAGATCGATCAACTTAAAGCTGAAAATGAAAGGCTAAAAGCGGCCGATAATGCTCGTGGGTTAGAGATGAATCATTTCAGACAAATCAGTGGTGTTCTTCAACAATCTGTTGAAGCGCTCAAGGCAAAGTTTAGTGAAATCAAGGCGAGGTACGACAGTCGAAATATAACTATTGCTGATGGAGTTAAGACTATGAATAATAATTTCGAAAACGTCAGAAAACGTGTTGTTGTTTTGTGGAATGAAAGATGCAAGCAACAGGAAGTGTTGAAGAAGCATGATCATGATTATGAAGATCAATGCAATCCAGATCCCTCAGCTGCAGCTCAACAACCTCCAGCCTCTACATCTACACAGATCGTAGTTTACCAGCCTCCATAAGTCAAATCTTCTCAAGGAACATCGAGTAGTGCACAAGCTGAAATGCAAATGTTCGAAAGCACTTCTTACGTGGAAAGTGACATGGCTTGTATTTCTAATGTTATTAGCTCTTCTGATATTGCCTTACAGGTTGTACATCTTGTATCTGGAGATCTTTTAGAAGAAGGGGAGTTGGTGGAAGATCTATCATATCAGCAGAAACTAGCTTTGGAAGAAATGAACACAGTTGATGATGTTGTGATTGATCAAATGCCAATTGAACCATAAATAGCTGACACCGAGAATCTGGATGAAATAGTTTGTGAAGGTGAATCGAGTAAATCAACATACGTTCGTGCTGACGGAACAGAGTTTGATCCGTTCGATGAAGAATGGCTGAAAAAGAATCTTGAAGACATCAACGAGCAATTTAATAAACGTGATTCTTCAGACGATCCGACAGACGCTTTCCAAGAATGGAGAAAAAGCTTTTTGTCAAAGATCGAGAAACCAACTCCTCCGGAAGCGCAAGTTGATTACATGCAGTACATAAAAGAAAAACCGCATGGAAAGATACTCAGCTGGATGTTCGTGAAGGATATTCACTGTGTGGCCATCAAGCGCGAACACGACATCCAGTATTTCAATTCGTTTCTGAGTATCACATCTCTGCCATTCTATGACGCTGCTGCCTTAACGAAGTTGAAACTGATCAATCGCTCAAACTATGCTGGAGCAACTTTGTTCGAAAAGAGATTGAAGTTCAATCGTCGAAACGGGTGGAAAGATGAACTATACAAAGATGAACTATACAAATCGCAGTTTTCGGTCTATCAGCAGATCAAGTATACGTTAGATCCAGAGACCAACACGGTTCGATACAAGTGTCACATCCCAACCAATGGCGGAAACATCGGGATGAGACGAAGTGTGAAGATTGCTAGAGACTTCATAACGCTATTTGTGTCAATATTTAATAAACCGATTTCATTTCATAAACTAAATTGTCAACAATACAAGGAAATTCAAATAACAACAAGTTCAAACGAAAAACATAACATCATAATCAAAATTGATACAACATTTAAACCTAAACGTCTATATGTGGATCTAGGCATCATTGCTACTTCATTTCATAGAATCATCATCATCAACTTGTAACATGTTAAAATAAAATTCAATGCAAAAGCAAAGGCGAGTACACAAGGTTTAAATAGTATAGCATAAGTATAAAGCATTTTACTCGAATCCACATGGCAATTTGTATACAAGGTAATTAGCATGCATGACATTATGCCTAAACCCAAAGTGTCCACTAGTATTTAGCATCCCTCGCCAAAAAAGTGACGAGACCGTATTGTATATTGACTTAACAAACCCCCGTCGGGTGGTGTGCTACTCCTATAGCGCTATAATTGTTAAGCGAGGGTATAACATAGTAATGGCATAAAGCATGTATTATCTATCATAACGAGTAGCATGTATATCGGATTGAGTTCGCAAAGTAAGTTTAAGTGTGTGTAAGTGTAATTGTTGTATGGTAACATGTTACAACCCAAAAGTGGTTTAAAATGTAAATGGGTCGAGTGTACTCACGAAATTGCTAAGTCTTCCGATTATCCAATTGTTGACGAGTGTATGAGATTAGGAGGATGGAACACCGAGATCACCCTATGTGGGTAAACGAAAGTGCATGAGTGATTGGAATTAATGACGGAAGTTTTGAATTGGAATATAGAGTATGAGTTTATAAAAATATATCTTGTTAGTATATGTATGTATATCGATATATAGTATTTCTGAGCTAAGTCCATCAAGAGTATGTTAGATTGTTATGTTAGATAAGTTAAGCATGAAGAATTAACCTCATGGTATGATTCACCAAACACAAACCTTGCCACATTATCTTATGGTAGACTTTGGTTGGTTTTACCAAAACACTCGTCACCACAAGAACTACGGTAGATTTGGATGGTTTAATCATTTGTAGGTTGTATTAGACTTTGTTAACAGAATGTTTAGAGTGTTTTCACACCCCTAAACTCATAAGAATTAACCACACATAAGCACCACAATCATGGTTTTGATTATGGGCAAAGTAGGTACAAGATTCTTGTAAGTAAGTTAAGAGTTTAAGAAGGTTAGAGTTTATTCTTCAAAAACAGGAAGTTTGGACCTCAAAATGATGTTGTTTTACCTTAGATTATCGAAGTACTCTGTGTAAACAATCCTAGAGGTGTTCTAAGGTTTGTAGAAGAAGAATTGATGCAGAAAAGATGAAGAAATGTGAGTTTGAACTTCACTTTCGGTTCTTGAGAATTCTGCCTTGTTCTTGTAAAATCAGAGAATTTGGGAGTGTTTGGAGGTTATAGAAGTGTTTAGCAAGCTCAAATGGAAGCTAGAAAGGGCCTATTTATAGTTGGGGATTAGACAAAACCGTTTGGATGAGCTAGAAAGTCACACAAGTGGACAAATGGGTTAAAACAGCTAGTTTTCGCAACATTCTGTCTGCAGATCCCCTTACGGACCGTAAGGTACTATTCACGGTCCGTAAGGCACTATTCACGTTTTTTTAATTCTAAGGATTAAAACACGCACTTTTTACAAAAGGGACCTATGCTAGAAAAATTTCTAAAAATTATTAAAAATCCTTTTTGTAAGATTTTACGGTAAAATCCTAAAAATTATAAAGGAAAAATCTTTTGTAATGTTTTTCGGTTTCATATAAAATCATGTGATTGAAAATGTATTTCCATTATAATTAACGCCTCGAAAAATAAAATACACATATGAACTTTAGAAAATAATAATACGAAAATACGAGGCGTTACAGTCTCCCCTACTTTAGGAAATTTCGTCCCGAAATTTATTCAAGAGGAAGACCTTGGAGAAAAACATTTTGGTTAAAAGAATGATTGTCTAAAATCGAGACTTGGATGTTTGGATACGTGTTGAAGAGTATGAAGTTTCGAGGAACGAAAAGATAGATTTGTAAAAGGGTTCGTTTGTCTAAAATGATTCGAGGCATTGAGCCTAAGTAAAACATGCATGTGTGTGTATAGATAAGCGATGTGTTATGAATGGGGTCTCGTCGTGGATAATCGGATATAATGCGTTTGTGAGTTGTTTAAAATTTGTATTAGGTCCAAGAAGGCCTGCAAAACACTGAATTTCTCATGGCACGTCTCACGAAAGTTTGGTAACGTGGTGAAAACACTTATATATCGGAAGTACCAGTGGCGTATCCACCATGTTTTGACCATATTACGTTCGTTTCGTATTCGGTTTCTTGTTTCGTTCCGTGTTTTACCATACACAGTAGTACACTCTATGGTTCTCATGAGCCAATCATTATAATCCCGTGTGCACCCGCGATTATTTTGATCGTCACCTGATCCGCATAACTTGTACTAGTTGAGTATGAATCAGGGTATACATAAAAAAATAAGAATGTGTATGTATAAGAATATAGTATATAAGCAAGTCCATGCTTAAGCATGTATGGGACCCACGTAAGCGAATCACTCGGATTACGTTCGCGTACTGGTACGAATGTCTGAATCATGAGTATAAATGAAAGTATGAGCATAAGTTTAAGTATGAATACGCATATATGCATGAGCATAAACACAAACGTGTAATTAGTATATGTACAAGCATAAGCATAAAAACGTATAAGTAGTATGTGTATAAGTATAAGCATAAAACGCATAAGTAGTATGTGTATAAGTATAAGCATAAAACGTATGACTATAAGTGTAGGTGAGAATAATAAAATTTACGTATATAGTGTATGTTGGGACAACACGGATTTAAGTGCATGAATGCGTTAAAAAGGTTAAGTATGTAAATACGAATGATATAAATGATGTCATCTCGAGATATCGACTAAAATGTGTATGATGATATGCATGCATAGTTGTTTAAACAAAACGTTGAGTTTATGGAATCAAAATTAAATTGAGCTTGGTTTGAAGGGTAGAATATAGTTTGTATATATGTAAGAGGATATAAAGTACTTATTGGTTAAGCATAATGTATTTTGTAATGAATGGAAATGCTACTTTTGTTTTAAAGGGTTTACGTTATCCGAAGATGGTCGGTCCCCATGTCTTCTTGCCCACGTGTTTTGTAAATTGGTGTAGGAGAAAAAAAATTTTCGATAAAAATAAGTCCGTTTCATCAAACAAGAAATTATGAATTTAGGAGGTTCTTGTGAAAAGAAATTTAGCAAAAGGACTTAGTGATTGTTAAAAGTTTTAACAAATGATTTGTTGATGTCGAAAAGAGTATTTGGTAAAACGATCATATAACATCTATGAGATCTTATAAGTAATTGAGAAAGGTTAGTTTGATTTCGATTAAGAATGGAAGTCTCTAGTATGATGATATAATGTGAACGTGTTTTAGTTAATAAATCGGATATGATGTTCATGGGCAAGAGATTCATTAGACCGATTAAATTGATAGGTAGCATTTCGTAAGGTTTGGAAATTCGAGTAGTAAAACGTTTAAGACATGATTAAGAATTCGTGTATATGATTTTTGTGAAATATATAATGGAATAAAAAATACGTTTGATAAAATAATAAATTTTGAAAATCGCATAAGTAGGGATTTGATTAATGATAAACAATTTAGGTATAAAGTATGATCGATTTTGCATAATAAGACATTTTTGAAGAGACATTTCGGTAACAATCACCTAGGTAAGGGAATCACCCCTAACTCGTTGGTGAGGTCGTTTTAAAAAAAAAGGGGGGGTGGAGTTAATCGTCAAGGTAAGGAATTCACTCGTATCTTGATGATATGTCTCCACTTGAGGAGCATGCTTTGGCTTAATAGGTGAAATACTCTAGCCGACAAGTCGGTTAACGGTATTTACCCTTCCGGTTACTACATGTCACAAATCGATCGAAATCTCGAGACTTGGCGGGATTTATGAAAAACAAAAAAAAATCGAGGAGTGGAACTAGTCGACAAGGTGCGGGTTTCACCCCTAACTTGACGATTTCGTATCCTAAGTGTGGTTGGTACTCGTCGGGTCAAAATTTAATATCAACACTATGATGAGGGTCCACTAGAATTTGAAATTTGAATTTCCCCACCAAGGTGAGGATTTTACTCCTAACTCGATGGTGAATTTCGTGTAAGAAGAGAATAATAGAAGGATTGAGAGTCATTCTCCAAATTGTGGGTTTCATGCATATTTTGGTGAAGTCGTCTCGTTTGTCTATTACGAGTGGTTTGTGAATTTACTATAGTTGAGTAAAATGCATGAGGAAAAGCGTATGTTGAATATTACACAAACAAGTATAAACATGTCAAGAATGGCACATAAAGGATGACATATATGTTTAAAAGGCTCAAAGAGAATGTATAAGAAACACATAAAGTGGCATGCATGAAGTTTCAAACAAAACATAAGAATAAGGCTCTAAAACTATAGACTAGGTAAAAGCATTCCTACTTTTCCTAATTCCCTATAGTTATGGCTCTGATACCAATCTGTCACACCCCAACCAATGGCGGAAACATCGGGATGAGACGAAGTGTGATGATTGCTAGAGACTTCATAATGCTATTTGTGTCAATATTTAATAAACCGATTTTATTTCATAAACTAAATTGTCAACAATACAAGGAAATTCAAATAACAAGTTCAAAAGAAATACATAACATCATAATTAAAATTGATACAACATTTAAACCTAAACGTCTATATGTGGATCTAGGCATCATTGCTACTTCATTCCATAGCATCATCATCATCAACCTGTAACATGTTAAAATAAAATTCAATGCAAAAGCAAAGGCGAGTACAAAAGGTTTAAATAGTATAACATAAGTATAAAGCATTTTACTCGAATCCACATGGCAATTTGTATACAAGGTAATTTGCATGCATGACATTACGCCTAAACCCAAAGTGTCCACTAGTATTTAGCATCCCTCGCCACAAAAGTGACGAGACCGTATAGTATATTGACTTAACAAACCCCCGTCGGGTGGTGTGCTTCTCCTATAGCGCTATAATTGTTAAGCGAGGGTATAACATAGTAATGGCGTAAAGCATGTATTATCTAGCATAACAAGTAGCATATATATCGGATTGAGTTCGCAAAGTAAGTTTAAGTGTGTGTAAGTGTAATTGTTGTATGGTAACATGTTACAACCCAAAAGTGGTTTAAAATGTAAATGGGTCGAGTGTACTCACGAAATTGCTAAGTCTTCCGATTATCCAATTGTTGACTAGTGTATGAGATTAGGAGGATGGAACACCGAGATCACCCTATGTGGGTAAACGAAAGTGCATGAGTGATTGGAATTAATGACGGAAGTTTTGAATTGGAATATAGAGTATGAGTTTATAAAAATATATCTTGTTAGTATATGTATGTATATGGATATATAATATTTCTGAGCTAAGTCCATCAAGAGTATGTTAGATTATTATGTTAGATAAGTTAAGCATGAAGAATTAACCTCATGGTATGATTCACCAAACACAAACCTTGCCACATTATCTTATGGTAGACTTTGGTTGGTTTTACCAAAACACGCGTCACCACAAGAACTACGATAAATTTGGATGGTTTAATCATTTGTAGGTTGTATTAGACTTTGTTAACAGAATGTTTAGAGTGTTTTCACACCCCTAAACTCATAAGAATTAACCACACATAAGCACCACAATCATGGTTTTGATTATGGGCAAAGTAGGTACAAGATTCATGTAAGTAAGTTAAGAGTTTAAGAAAGTTAGAGTTTATTCTTCAAGAACAGGAAGTTTGGACCTCAAAATGATGTTTTACCTTAGATTATCGAAGTAATCTGATGTAAACACCACTAGAGGTGTTCCAAGGTTTGTATAAGAAGAATTGATGCAGAAAAGATGAAGAAATGTGAGTTTGAACTTCACTTTCGGTTCTTGAGAATTCTGCCTTGTTCTTGTAAAATCAGAGAATTTGGGAGTCTTTGGAGGTTATAGAAGTGTTTAGCAAGCTCAAATGGAAGCTAGAAAGGGTCTATTTATAGTTGGGGATTAGACAAAACCGTTTGGATGAGCTAGAAAGTCACACAATTGGACAAATGGTCAAAACGGCTAGTTTTCGCAACATTCTGTCTGCAGATCCCCTTACGGACGGTAAGGTACTATTCATGATCCGTAAGGCACTATTCACGTTTTTTTTAATTCTAGGGATTAAAACACGCACTTTTTACAAAAGGACCTATGCTAGAAAAATTTCTAAAAATTATTAAAAATCCTTTTTGTAAGATTTTACGGTAAAATCCTAAAAATTATAAAGGAAAAATCTTTTGTAATGTTTTTCGGTTTCGTATAAAATCATGTGATTGAAAATGTATTTCCATTATAATTAACGCCTCGAAAAATAAAATACACATATGAACTTTAGAAAATAATAATACGAAAATACGAGGCGTTACAGTCTCCCCTACTTTAGGAAATTTCGTCCCGAAATTTATTCAAGAGGAAGACCTTGGAGAAAAACATTTTGGTTAAAATAATGATTGTCTAAAATCGAGACTTGGATGTTTGGATACGTGTTGAAGACTATGAAGTTTCGAGGAACGAAAAGATAGATTTGTAAAAGGGTTCGTTTGTCTAAAATGATTCGAGGCATTGAGCCTAAGTAAAACATTCATGTGTGTGTATAGATATGCGATGTGTTATGAATGGGGTCTCGTCGTGGATAATCGGCTATAATGCGTTTGTGAGTTGTTTAAAATTTGTATTAGATCCAAGAAGGTCTGCAAAACACTGAATTTCTCATGGCACGTCTCACGAAAGTTTGGTAACGTGGTGAAAACACTTATATATCGGAAGTACCAGCGGCGTATCCACCATGTTTTGACCATATTACGTTCGTTTCGTATTCGGTTTCTTGTTTCGTTCCGTGTTTTACCATACACAGTAGTACACTCTATGGTTCTCATGAGCCAATCATTATAATCCCGTGTGCACCCGCGATTATTTTGATCGTCGCCTGATCCGCATAGCTTGTACTAGTTGAGTATGAATCATGGTATACATAAAAAAAATAAGAATGTGTACGTATAAGAATATAGTATATAAGCAAGTCCATGCTTAAGCATGTATGGGACCCACGTAAGCGAATCACTCGGATTACCTTCGCGTACGGGTACGAATGTATGAATCATGAGTATAAATGAAAGTATGAGCATAAGTTTAAGTATGAATACGCATGTATGTATGAGCATAAACATAAACGTGTAAGTAGTATGTGTACAAGCATAAGCATAAAAACGTATAAGTAGTATGTGTATAAGTATAAGCATAAAACGCATAAGTAGTATGTGTATAAGTATAAGCATAAAACGTATGACTATAAGTGTAGGTAAGAATAATAAAATTTACGTATATAGTGTATGTTGGGACATCACGGATTTAAGCGCATGAATGCGTTAAAAAGGTTAAGTATGTAAATAAGAATGATATAAATGATGTTATCTCGAGATATCGACTAAAATGTGTATGATGATATGCATGCATAGTTGTTTAAACAAAACATTTAGTTTATGGAATCAAAATTAAATTGAGCTTGATTTGAAGGGTAGAATATAGTTTGTATATGTAAGAGGATATAAAGTACTTATTGGTTAAGCATAATGTATTTTGTAATGAATGGAAATGCTAATTTTGTTTTAAAGAGTTTACGTAATCCGAAGATGGTCGGTCCCCATGTCTTCTTGCTCACGTGTTTTGTAAATTGGTGTAGGAGGTTCTTGTGAAAAGAAATTTAGCAAAAGGACTTAGTGATTGTTAAAAGTTTTAACAAATGATTTGTTGATGTCGAAAAGAGTATTTGGTAAAACGATCATATAACATCTATGAGATCTTATAAGTAATTGAGAATGGTTAGTTTGATTTCGATTAAGAATGGAAGTCTCTAGTATGATGATATAATGTGAACGTGTTTTAGTTAATAAATCGGATATGAAGTTAATGGGCAAGAGATTCATTAGACCGATTAAATTGATAGGTAGCATTTCGTAAGGTTTGGAAATTCGAGTAGTAAAACGTTTACGACATGATTAAGAATTCGTGTATATGATTTTTGTGAAATATATAATGGAATAAAAAACTACGTTTGATAAAATAATAAATTTTGAAAATCGCATAAGTAGGGATTTGATTAATGATAAACAATTTAGGTATAAAGTATGATCGAGTTTGCATAATAAGACATTTTTGAAGAGACGTTTCGGTAACAATCACCTAGGTAAGGGAATCACCCCTAACTCGTTGGTGAGGTCGTTTTTAAAAAAAAGGGGGGTGGAGTTAATCGTCAAGGTAAGGAATTCACTCCTATCTTGATGATATGTCTCCACTTGTCGTTACAAGGGATATGAATTTAAATTATATGAAATCATGCATGTGTATAAATGTATGAAAAGACCTAGTATGATGTGTGTGTGAGAAGAAAATATCAAAAGTAAATTCGTATTTGAAAGATTGCATCGTATAAAATAAATAATAGACTCACATGTTTGATTAAATTTTAGGATGGTTCCAAAATGGAACTTTGACTAACCAAAGTGGTCGAAAAGTCTTTCGAGTTTGAGGAGCATGCTTTGGCCTAATAGGTGAAATACTCTAGCCGACAAGTCGGTTAACGGTATTTACCCTTCCGGTTACTACATGTCACAAATCGATCGAAATCTCGAGACTTGGCGGGATTTATGAAAAACAAAAAAAAATCGAGGAGTGGAACTAGTCGACAAGGTGAGGGTTTCACCCCTAACTTGACGATTTCGTATCCTAAGTGTGGTTGGTACTCGTCGGGTCAAAATTTTATATCAACACTATGATGAGGGTCCACTAGAATTTGAAATTTGAATTTCCCCACCAAGGTGAGGATTTTACTCCTAACTTGATGGTGAATTTCGTGTAAGAAGAGAATAATAGAAGGATTGAGAGTCATTCCCCAAATTGTGGGTTTCACGCATATTTTGGTGAAGTCGTCCCGTTTGTCTATTACGAGTGGTTTGTGAATTTACAATAGTCGAGTAAAATGTATGAGGAAAAGCGTATGTTGAATATTACACAAACGAGTATAAACATGTCAAGAATGGCACATAAAGGATGACATATATGTTTAAAAGGCTCAAAGAGAATGTATAAGAAACACATAAAGTGGCATGCATGAAGTTTCAAACAAAACATAAGAATAAGGCTCTAAAACTATAGACTAGGTAAAAGCATTCCTACTTTTCCTAATTCCCTATAGTTATGGCTCTGATACCAATCTGTCACACCCCAACCAATGGCGGAAACATCGGGATGAGACGAAGTGTGAAGATTGCTAGAGACTTCATAATGCTATTTGTGTCAATATTTAATAAACCGATTTTATTTCATAAACTAAATTGTCAACAATACAAGGAAATTCAAATAACAAGTTCAAAAGAAAAACATAACATCATAATTAAAATTGATACAACATTTAAACCTAAACATCTATATGTGGATCTAGGCATCATTGCTACTTCATTCCATAGCATCATCATCATCAACCTGTAACATGTTAAAATAAAATTCAATGCAAAAGCAAAGGCGAGTACAAAAGGTTTAAATAGTATAGCATAAGTATAAAGCATTTTACTCGAATCCACATGACAATTTGTATACAAGGTAATTTGCATGCATGACATTACGCCTAAACCCAAAGTGTCCACTAGTATTTAGCATCCCTCGCCACAAAAGTGACGAGACCGTATAGTATATTGACTTAACAAACCCCCGTCGGGTGGTGTGCTACTCCTATAGCGCTATAATTGTTAAGCGAGGGTATAACATAGTAATGGCACAAAGCATGTATTATCTAGCATAACAAGTAGCATATATATCGGATTGAGTTCACAAAGTAAGTTTAAGTGTGTGTAAGTGTAATTGTTGTATGGTAACATGTTACAACCCAAAAGTGGTTTAAAATGTAAATGGGTCGAGTGTACTCACGAAATTGCTAAGTCTTTCGATTATCCAATTGTTGACGAGTGTATGAGATTAGGAGGATGGAACACCGAGATCACCCTATGTGGGTAAACGAAAGTGCATGAGTGATTGGAATTAATGACGGAAGTTTTGAATTGGAATATAGAGTATGAGTTTATAAAAATATATCTTGTTAGTATATGTATGTATATGGATATATAGTATTTCTGAGCTAAGTCCATCAAGAGTATGTAAGATTATTATGTTAGATAAGTTAAGCATGAAGAATTAACCTCATGGTATGATTCACCAAACACAAACCTTGCCACATTATCTTATGGTAGACTTTGGTTGGTTTTACCAAAACACGCGTCACCACAAGAACTACGGTAGATTTGGATGGTTTAATCATTTGTTGGTTGTATTAGACTTTGTTAACAGAATGTTTAGAGTGTTTTCACACCCCTAAACTCATAAGAATTAACCACACATAAGCACCACAATCATGGTTTTGATTATGGGCAAAGTAGCTACAAGATTCATGTAAGTAAGTTAAGAGTTTAAGAAAGTTAGAGTTTATTCTTAAAGAACAGGAAGTTTGGACCTCAAAATGATGTTTTACCTTAGATTATCGAAGTAATCTGATGTAAACAATCCTAGAGGTGTTCCAAGGTTTGTATAAGAAGAATTGATGCAGAAAAGATGAAGAAATGTGAGTTTGAACTTCACTTTCGGTTCTTGAGAATTCTGCCTTGTTCTTTTAAAATCAGAGAATTTGGGAGTGTTTGGAGGTTATAGAAGTGTTTAGCAAGCTCAAATGGAAGCTAGAAAGGGTCTATTTATAGTTGGGGATTAGACAAAACCGTTTGGATGAGCTAGAAAGTCACACAATTGGACAAATGGTCAAAACGGCTAGTTTTCGCAACATTCTGTCTGCAGATCCCCTTACGAACCGTAAGGTACTATTCACGGTCCGTAAGGCACTATTCACGTTTTTTTTTTGAATTCTAGGGATTAAAACATGCACTTTTTACAAAAGGACCTATGCTAGAAAAATTTCTAAAAATTATTAAAAATCCTTTTTGTAAGATTTTACGGTAAAATCCTAAAAATTATAAAGGAAAAATCTTTTGTAATTTTTTTCGGTTTCGTATAAAATCATGTGATTGAAAATGTATTTCCATTATAATTAACGCCTCGAAAAATAAAATACACATATGAACTTTAGAAAATAATAATACGAAAATACGAGGCGTTACAGTCTCCCCTACTTTAGAAAATTTCGTCCCGAAATTTATTCAAGAGGAAGACCTTGGAGAAAAACATTTTGGTTAAAATAATGATTGTCTAAAATCGAGACTTGGATGTTTGGATACGTTTTGAAGAGTATGAAGTTTCGAGGAACGAAAAGATAGATTTGTAAAAGGGTTCGTTTGTCTAAAATGATTCGAGGCATTGAGCCTAAGTAAAACATGCATGTGTGTGTATAGATAAGCGATGTGTTATGAATGGGGTCTCGTCGTGGATAATCGGATATAATGCGTTTGTGAGTTGTTTAAAATTTGTATTAGGTCCAAGAAGGTCTGCAAAACAATGAATTTCTAATGGCACGTATCACGAAAGTTTGGTAACGTGGTGAAAACACTTATATATAGGAAGTACCAGCGACGTATCCACCATGTTTTGACCATATTACGTTCGTTTCGTATTCGGTGTCATGTTACGTTCTGTGTTTTACCATACACAGTAGTACACTCTATGGTTCTCATGAGCCAATCATTATAATCTCGTGTGCACCCGCGATTATTTTGATCGTCGCCTGATCCGCATATCTTGTACTAGTTGAGTATGAATCATGGTATACATAAAAAAATAAGAATGTGTACGTATAAGAATATAGTATATAAGCAAGTCCATGCTTAAGCATGTATGGGACCCACGTAAGCGAATCACTCGGATTACCTTCGCGTACGGGTACGAATGTATGAATCATGAGTATAAATGAAAGTATGAGCATAAGTTTAAGTATGAATACGCAGTATGTATGAGCATAAACATAAACGTGTAAGTAGTATGTGTACAAGCATAAGCATAAAAACATATAAGTAGTATGTGTATAAGTATAAGCATAAAACGCATAAGTAGTATGTGTATAAGTATAAGCATAAAACGTATGACTATAAGTGTAGGTAAGAATAATAAAATTTACGTATATAGTGTATGTTGGGACATCACGGATTTAAGTGCATGAATGCGTTAAAAAGATTAAGTATGTAAATAAGAATGATACAAATGATGTTATCTCGAGATATCGACTAAAATGTGTATGATGATATGCATGCATAGTTGTTTAAACAAAACGTTTAGTTTATGGAATCAAAATTAAATTGAGCTTGATTTGAAGGGTAGAATATAGTTTGTATATGTAAGAGGATATAAAGTACTTATTGGTTAAGCATAATGTATTTTATAATGAAAGGAAATGCTAATTTTGTTTCAAAGAGTTTACGTAATCCGAAGATGGTCGGTCCCCATGTCTTCTTGCCCACGTGTTTTGTAAATTGGTGTAGGAGAAAAAAAATTTCGATAAAAATGAGTCCGTTTCATCAAACAAGAAATTATGAATTTAGGAGGTTCTTGTGAAAAGAAATTTAGCAAAAGGACTTAGTGATTGTTAAAAGTTTTAACAAATGATTTGTTGATGTCGAAAAGAGTATTTGGTAAAACGATCATATAACATCTATGAGATCTTATAAGTAATTGAGAATGGTTAGTTTGATTTCGATTAAGAATGGAAGTCTCTAGTATGATGATATAATGTGAACGTGTTTTAGTTAATAAATCGGATATGAAGTTAATGGGCAAGAGATTCATTAGACCGATTAAATTGATAGGTAGCATTTCGTAAGGTTTGGAAATTCGTGTAGTAAAATGTTTAAGACATGATTAAGAATTCGTGTATATGATTTTTGTGAAATATATAATGGAATAAAGAATACGTTTGATAAAATAATAAATTTTGAAAATCGCATAAGTAGGGATTTGATTAATGATAAACAATTTAGGTATAAAGTATGATCGAGTTTGCATAATAAGACATTTTTTAAGAGACGTTTCGGTAACAATCACCTAGGTAAGGGAATCATCCCTAACTCGTTGGTGAGGTCGTTTTAAAAAAAAGAGGGGGTGGAGTTAATCGTCAAGGTAAGGAATTCACTCCTATCTTGATGATATGTCTCCACTTGTCGTTACAAGGGATATGAATTTAAATTATATGAAATCATGCACGTGTATAAATGTATGAAAAGACCTAGTATGATGTGTGTGTGAGAAGAAAATACCAAAAGTAAATTCGTATTTGAAAGATTGCATCGTATAAAATAAATAATAGACTCACATGTTTGATTAAATTTTAGGATGGTTCCAAAATGGAACTTTGACTAACCAAAGTGGTCGAAAAGTCGTTCGAGTTTGAGGAGCATGCTTTGGCCTAATAGGTGAAATACTCTAGCCGACAAGTCGGTTAACGGTATTTACCCTTCCGGTTACTACATGTCACAAATCGATCGAAATCTCGAGACTTGGCGGGATTTATGAAAAACAAAAAAAATTGAGGAGTGGAACTAGTCGACAAGGTGCGGATTTCACCCCTAACTTGACGATTTCGTATCCTAAGTGTGGTTGGTACTCGTCGGGTCAAAATTTAATTTCAACACTATGACGAGGGTCCACTAGAATTTGAAATTTGAATTTCCCCACCAAGGTGAGGATTTTACTCCTAACTTGATGGTGAATTTCGTGTAAGAAGAGAATAATATAAGGATTGAGAGTCATTCCCCAAATTGTGGGTTTCACGCCTATTTTGGTGAAGTCGTCTCGTTTGTCTATTACGAGTGGTTTGTGAATTTAGAATAGTTGAGTAAAATGTATGAGGAAAAGCGTATGTTGAATATTACACAAACGAGTATAAACATGTCAAGAATGGCACATAAAGGATGACATATATGTTTAAAAGGCTCAAAGAGAATGTATAAGAAACACATATAGTGGCATGCATGAAGTTTCAAACAAAACATAAGAATAAGGCTCTAAAACTATAGACTAGGTAAAAGCATTCCAACTTTTTCCTAATTCCCTATAGTTATGGCTATGATATCAATCTGTCACACCCCAACCAATAGCGGAAACATCGGGATGAGACGAAGTGTGAAGATTGCTAGAGACTTCATAATGCTATTTGTGTCAATATTTAATAAACCGATTTTATTTCATAAACTAAATTATCAACAATACAAGGAAATTCAAATAACAAGTTCAAAAGAAATACATAACATCATAATCAAAATTGATACAACATTTAAACCTAAACGTCTATATGTGGATCTAGGCATCATTGCTACTTCATTCCATAGCATCATCATCATCAACCTGTAACATGTTAAAATAAAATTCAATGCAAAAGCAAAGGCGAGTACACAAGGTTTAAATAGTATAACATAAGTATAAAGCATTTTACTCGAATCCACATGGCAATTTGTATACAAGGTAATTTGCATGCATGACATTACGCCTAAACCCAAAGTGTCCACTAGTATTTAGCATCCCTCGCCACAAAAGTGACGAGACCGTATAGTATATTGACTTAACAAACCCCCGTCGGGTGGTGTGCTACTCCTATAGCGCTATAATTGTTAAGCGAGGGTATAACATAGTAATGGCATAAAGCATGTATTATCTAGCATAACAAGTAGCATATATATCGGATTGAGTTCGCAAAGTAAGTTTAAGTGTGTGTAAGTGTAATTGTTGTATGGTAACATGTAACAACCCAAAAGTAGTTTAAAATGTAAATGGGTCGAGTGTACTCACGAAATTGCTAAGTCTTCCGATTATCCAATTGTTGACGAGTGTGTGAGATTAGGAGGATGGAACACCGAGATCACCCTATGTGGGTAAACGAAAGTGCATGAGTGATTGGAATTAATGACGGAAGTTTTGAATTGGAATATAGAGTATGAGTTTATAAAAATATATCTTGTTAGTATATGTATGTATATGGATATATAGTATTTCTGAGCTAAGTCCATCAAGAGTATGTTAGATTGTTATGTTAGATAAGTTAAGCATGAAGAATTAACCTCATGGTATGATTCACCAAACACAAACCTTGCCACATTATCTTATGGTAGACTTTGGTTGGTTTTACCAAAACACGCGATACCACAAGAAGTACGGTAGATTTGGATGGTTTAATCATTTGTAGGTTGTATTAGACTTTGTTAACAGAATGTTTAGAGTGTTTTCACACCCCTAAACTCATAAGAATTAACCACACATAAGCACCACAATCATGGTTTTGATTATGGGCAAAGTAGGTACAAGATTCATGTAAGTAAGTTAAGAGTTTAAGAAGGTTAGAGTTTATTCTTCAAAAACAGGAAGTTTGGACCTCAAAATGATGTTGTTTTACCTTAGATTATCGAAGTAATCTGATGTAAACAATCCTAGAGGTGTTCTAAGGTTTGTAGAAGAAGAATTCATGCAGAAAAGATGAAGAAATGTGAGTTTGAACTTCACTTTCGGTTCTTGAGAATTCTGCCTTGTTCTTGTAAAATCAGAGAATTTGGGAGTGTTTGGAAGTTATAGAAGTGTTTAGCAAGCTCAAATGGAAGCTAGAAACGGTCTATTTATAGTTGGGGTTAGACAAAACCGTTTGGATGAGCTAGAAAGTCACACAAGTGGACAAATGGGTCAAAACGGCTAGTTTTCGCAACATTCTGTCCGCAGATCCCCTTACGGACCGTAAGGATTCACGGTCCGTAAGGCACTATTCACATTTTTTTTTGAATTCTAGGGATTTAAACACGCACTTTTTACAAAAGGGACCTATGCTAGAAAAAGTTCTAAAAATTATTAAAAATCCTTTTTTGTAAGATTTTACGGTAAAATCTTAAAAATTATAAAGGAAAAATCTTTTGTAATGTTTTTCGGTTTCGTATAAAATCATGTGATTGAAAATGTATTTCCATTATAATTAACGCCTCGAAAAATAAAATACACATATGAACTTTAGAAAATAATAATACGAAAATACGAGGCGTTACAACAAGCTAATCTATCAGCCGCCGAAAGTCATGGATAAAATTCCGCTAATGCCGATGAAACAAAATTTCTTGGAGAACATGTGGTTATGGTGTTACGATTCGGATACGCATGAAGCGGTGATTGTATTTAAAAAAACAGGAAAATTTCCGCATGCTAGATCCGATGTGGATTGGCAACATGTCTGCGGCCGACATCAACAAACTGTTTCGGCATGATATCTTCTACGAAGACGAGTACGCTCAACAAGCTTTACTGTTCCAACGCGTCGCTTGTTTCTGCTTTTATCATGGTATTCATGCCGGAAGCACCTGGTCCGCAAAACACTAAGATTGAAGACTCAAAGATCGAAGACCAAGCAACAGACAAGGGGGAGTTTGTTAGTGCATTTTTTTGTCTGTAACTTGTCTTGTTTCGTTGTATGTTAAACGTTCTTTTGTTATCGAGTATGTATGTTCCGTCATGTCTACCTAGTCGGATATCTTCCTATCCTACTTGGTATGACGTCTTGTCTTTGTATTTGTATCTTAACCTAATGCTAGAGTGCATTATGTTTAGAGTTTGAGTAATCATGCTTAACTGTCTATGCCTTAGTGTATTCTGTCAAGATTTGGTTTTGACGAAATCCTTGATTTCGTCAGGGATCATCATGGCGAAAACCCCTTGTTTTTGTCATATATGTGTGTGGCGAAATCACTGATTTCGTCACACATGGTTTTCGTCCAAAGGGATTTCATCATGGCGAAATCCCTGACAGTATATATACTAAGCATGTTTCACAGTTTAGTTAATGAGAGCATAGAGAGAAACTAAGAGTTTATCGTCAAGCATTGTGTGTATGTGTTTGCAGTTTGTTCTCATCCTGTTAATCTAAGTGAATCTTTGATTATCTATTTGTGCTATCCGCTTTACATTTGTTTGGTTTGCACCTTTACGGGGATTCCGCACCCGTGATAGTGTTTGTGATAAACAAGGATAGGTTACGTATCGGATCCTCCGAGAAAAACGGACCGGAGTGTTCAACAAAGTGGATACGGTGCTGAGAATGCACCTGTTGATGAACCATATTACCGGACGCAGCAATCGTATCCGGGTTACGGATACGGGGGTGAAGGTGGATACGGGGGTGAAGGTGGATATGGTGGATACGGGGGTGAAGGTGGATACAGTGGATACGATAGATATGGAGGTGAAGGTGGATACGGTGGATACGGAGGCTACGGTGGATACAAAGAATACGGTGGATACGGTTATGAGCCCCGTAACACACCATTGTATGATGATTATGAACCATCTACCCCGGGCAATTCGTTTCAAATAAAGGAGGTATCACACTAATATTTGTATTATTATTGTTAGAATTATATTGTTATTGTTATTGTTAATATTATTGTTCAAATTATTATAATTATTATTATTGTTAAAATTATTATAATTATTATTATTGTTAAAATTATATAACTATTGACAACATTATAATTGTTATAATAATAATAATAATGTTGTTGTTGTTGTTGTTGTTATTATTTATTTTTGTTAAAAATATAATTATTATTATTATTATTATTATTATTATTATTGTTATTGTTATTATTATTATTATTATTATTATTATTATTATTATTATTATTATAATTGTTATTGTTATTATTATTGATGTTATTATTATTGTTAAAATTATTATTATTATTATTATTATTATTATTTTTTATTATTATTATTGTTATTATTGTTGTTGTTATTATTAACGTAACTTTTTTTAGCGTTTCATGTCTCTAACTGATTTGAAGAATTGGGTACAAGAAACGGGAAAGGAGAATGGTTACGTAATTGTTACCCGCCGATCAAAAAATATTGGCGGTACTACTGGGATGGTATGGCTTGTTTGCCCCGTTAGTGGTGAGCACCGTAGTAAAGCAACAGTTAGGAAAGATGGTAGCAAAAAAAATCGGTTGCCCAATTTCATTACTCTCCATCCGGGACGTGACGAATGACACGTGGGAGTTAAAAGTGGACAACGCGAACCATAACCACGAACCTACGACTAGTCTGTTGGGCCACGCTTTTGTGCGAAGATTTACTGAAGTCGAATACAAGCTAGTGGAGCAGCTAACTGCTCAAAACATGGAGCCACGTATCATATTTCAAACCCTAAGAAAACAGTTCCCTGGCAGCCTGCATGTTCAGAAAGACGTGCAAAATGCGATACAAAAAATTAGAGCGACACAGATGGACGGAAAGACTCCTATGCAGACACTGGAAAGCGTGCTGCATGATAACCGATTCATTTACGACACCCGGCAGGAACCCAAAATAGATGTCGTAACAGAGATTTTCATTGTTCATCCTTATTCAATCACTATGTGGCGTGCATTCCCGCACGTGATGTTGATCGACGCGACCTACAAAACAAACATCTACAAAATGCCATTTGTCCAGGTTGTGGGTTTGACGTCGACCAACAAGTCTTTTTGTATCGCACATGCCGTTATTTGCAAAGAACGAAGGGATAACTACGTTAGGGTGCTTGAGCGGATCAAGTCAATGTTGCATGAATGTATGATGTCGCGTGTGATAGTCACGGATAGAGAGCTTGCCATAATTAATGCGTGTGCTAAAGTATTCCCGAACGCATCTAGGCTTCTATGCCAGTTTCACATCGAACAAAATATATGTAGACATTGCAAGCAAGGGTTCAATATATTAGATTGGGAGAAATTTATGTCGTACTGGCGGAGAGTGTGCGAATCTGCTTCAGAGCCCATGTACTGGTACAACTTGGAGAAACTGTATAACCGACTCGTGGTTGCCAACCGAGAAAGTAAATGTTCCTTCAACAAATGACTCACCCAATCTATTATATTTTACACACGCTTTTACATTTCATTATTTTATTTTTGCATGTGTCTTTAATTACGTCTACGAAAACTGGCTCAAAGACTATAAAGAAATGTTCGTTTATGCGTGGACCGATAAGTGTCGCAACTCTGGTCAGCGCACCACCAACAGAGTTGAGAGCCAGCACACAAATTTAAAAAAATATGTTACGCGCGGGAGTTCATTGGAGTGAATAGCAAGATGCGTCATTGATATAGTTGAAATCAGTACGATGAAATACAAAAAAAGTTTCACCGAGATAATCGAAAAAACGATGAACCACCACAGAAACCCACTGTTGGACAACCTACGTGGAAAGGTTTCCTATACATCACTTGATTTGCTGGGAAAAGAGCTACTGAGAAAGTTGGAGGTGTTGCGGAAACTTAACGCATCATGTGGTTGCCATATGTGGCTTGGCTGTGGGTTGCCGTGTGCTTGTAGGCTGGAAAACTACAAACGTACAGGTAAAAAATATTAAACCTACAAACCTTTTGTTATTTTGTATGATTTAGTTGTTTCTCACACCGTATTGACTTAACTGTGCAGGGCGTAAAATACAACTCGACGACGTAGATGTATTCTGGCGTAAGCTCGACTTACTACCGTGTAAACTGGTAGACGAGGAAGTCGATGTTGTAGCAGAGCTCAGTAATGTGCGGCAACAATTAGAGTCGCACTACGCCGATCAGAAAAAAAGTTTGCTTTCAAAGATAAAAGCGGTCTTAACCCCGAAATCGTCAACCAAGAAACCACCGATCGTCCAGCAAAATACTCGCGGTCGGCCTACATCAAAGAAAGTACAAGAAAGGCTAGATGAAGCTGCGAGGTTAGACGAAGCTGCGAGATACAACTCCTATGGCGAGGACAACAACGTATATACCGCTTCCCCAAAACATAGGAACGATTTACCCCGACACAGCTCATACGTACCGTCAGAGGGCTCTCGTGGAACTGGTTCAGTTGTAAAGTCTGAAAAACCTAAAATGCAACGAAACAGTTCAACGAGTTCTAAAAAGAAGGAGACGCGGGATGATCATGGTTTTCCATTAATGAAGGGGGACGAGCACTTGTTAAGCATTATGAGGTTTAAGGATCAAATTCCATCAGAGTTTCACTCTTACATATCGTGTATACAAGATGTGACCCCAGACGGTCATTGTGGGTACAGGTCTGTGGCTGTTGGGTTAGGTTTTGGGGAATACATATGGCCCCGTATTCGAAGTGATTTACTACTGGAGATTGACCATAACGAGCCGCTATGGAAGCATGTATTCCAAAGATATAACGAAGGAGACTTTAAACGAATACGTAACAGCATCGAATGGCATTCAGTGCAAGGGTGCGATCGAAGTCACTGATGGAAATGCCCCACGTAGGGCTTCTCGTAGCGCAAAGGTATAATATTGTCCTCCACGTGCTAAGCATCGAAGGGAGCTCTACCATCTTCCCATTAACGGATGCCCCACTAGATCCACGACCTCAAGCGATAACGCTCGTCCATGTTTACGGGCACTACAAAAAAATGCCATTTAGTGGCACACACTTTTAGTGGTATTTAGCTTTTATGCCATTAAATTACGTTTTTAATGGCACTTTGTGTATGTCATATTTGCTTAACACACTTTTTAGCGGCATCTAGTTTTTATGCCACTAATTTAGGATTTTAGTGGCACTTTTCGTGTCCCATCTTCTTTGATACACACTTTAGTGGCATTTAGCTTATATATGCCACTATTTCACAATTTCACTTTCACCTTAAAATTTCCCTCCTTATTAGGGGTGTTTATAGGATATTGACATTTTTTTTGGGAAAACCTTAAACCAGGCCGTTACTAATGGTTTTTTGTTATTAACAAGCAAAACTAAACTGTTGAAGTTTAACATCAAACCAAACTGAACCATTACTAATGTTTTTTGTTAACAACCGAAACCAAACTGTTGAAGTTCAACATCAAACCAAACCGAACCATTACTAACGGTTTGGTTTGATGGTTTATACCCAATTACACGATCTTTTTAAACGATTCAACAAAGAACTAGAACTGATTGTGGTTCACAAATATGTAATTTCTTATCTTCACTTTCATTCAATAAATTACTTGATAGATGAGTATAGTAATAATAAAACAATAGTTAAATAAATAAACCAAATACAAATGGATTGTGTGTATTTTGAATGCATCCACTAGTTACTTAGACCAATTATACTTTAATAAATCCTAATAAGAACAAATAATCATCGGTAATACAAAATATTAAAAATAAAAACGAAATAGTCACGTCTTAGAGTCTGGTTCAGTTTATATGACCGGTTTTTAGTATAAACGTAAACCGAATCGTTCTGAGTGACCAAATAATTAAAAAAGGATTAAACCATAAACACCCCAACTGCTCTTTATGCCTGGAATACTAAACTTTTGCAAAGATATAATTGAAACTCAAAAATTTCACCTTTTTACCTCCAAAGCTTTCCTAAAATTTACATTAAAATTTCTATTTCCCTCTCACTCTTGTCAGTTTCCCTCTCACCCTCAAAAATTTCCAAGTTCGCCTTCAGTGGTTCTTCAAAAGTCATCATCATCATCTACAGGTGTTTTCGCTTGTGGGCATGTTTGGCTAAGCTTATTAGAGTTAAAAAGGACTTTTGGGAAAAGGACTTTTGGGAAAAGGACTTTTTGAAAAGGAGTTTTAAAAAAAGTGTTTGGATTAGCTTATGGGGTGGGAAAAGCCAATAAGTCAATAAGTTGTTTTTTAAAAAGTGTTTGGCTTAGCTTATTGATGTAAAATGACTAAAATGGACATTCTTTCATAAGTCAATAAGTTGCTTTTTAAAAAAGTGTTTGGCTTAGCTTTTTTGTTTCTCTTCTCTTAATAAAAAGTTTAATTTCATAAAAAAAAAAACCTACAAAATAAAAAATATGTCTTTTACAAAAGTTAAAACACAATAATACCACCATAGTTCTCTTAGTACATTCATCCATACAATTGAAATGATGTCATATTCATCTCCGCAATCTCATTATATCTTGCGCAATGATATCTCGGATCGCTGACATATACATATCATCATTTGCACGACGTGTAGCCTGATCTTCTTCGCGAACTTCATCGCTAGTACCACCTCGTCTAGGATTGTACGATTCTTGTTGTGCCCTATCAAATGCTTTATCAAAGTTGAAAAAAAAAACCCCAATATTTTTACACAATCAACAAAAACAAAAATAAAAACAAAAACAAAAACTTGGATTGGATCCCTCTCGTCTTACATCTTGTTCATAGTTCATCCGCCACACTCCTTCCCCTTGTGGCTTCATGAGCTTCAGAAGAACCCCACATTCATTCCCCCAACCCTCCACATCTTCTGCTTCCAAAAATGCCACAAAGCTCTCATCTTTACTCCAAAAATCAATCCCAAAACCCCAAGCCCCCATCACCTTCAAACCACCCACCATAAATCCCACAAACCCATTACACTATTTCGATTACATGATTCTTTTACAACCCATCCCCCCAATCTCCCAATTCAACCAATTACTCAATTCTGTCCCTAAATCCGAAAAAGCAAGCCGAAGGTGGAGAACAGATGTGTCGGCTTGCTGCTGTGTCGGCCGCCGGAGAAGGAACCGGCTTGCTGCTGCTGTGTCGGTCGCCGGAGAAGGAACCGGCTTGCTGCTGCTGTGTCGGCTTGTTGCTGCTATGTTTACGAGAGAACAGGGGTGAAGAATTGTTGTACTGTTGTAGGGAACAAGATATAAGGAAACAAATATAAGGGGTAATATAGTAATTTCATTATTGAAAAGTCATAACTGGATCAAGAAGTCACGAATTCTTGGCTTTTCAAAACCTCCTGTTTCCTTCTTTGCAATAAGCTATTTCAAGAAGGACTTCTTTGTTATCCAAACACAAAAACAGCTTATTGACTTCTCCAGAAGTCAATAAGTGTAGGACCGAGTTTCGTGACCGAAACCGTGATTCGTGTGATTATGTTCATACACGGGAAGACTAGAGATGATAAACAAACAACTTTGTATTAATCCGGTAGTAAAACATTACAAATCGGCCCGATTAACAAGCTAACCGAACTAATACCAAAGGATTATACATCCGGGGAGAGACCAAGTGGTGATCTCTCCCGGTGAGGTCTCAAACCTCCTCCAACTTCCTTGTGTTGCAAATGGCAAGGGTTTTCTATTTATAGTCACACCCCTTGTCTTGCAAACACACACGGTCAACCGAATAACCCTCTCGTTTGACCACTTCAAACGAGCAGGTCTATACACGTTTGATAGACCGTTTCACTAACTAATACAAATTCAGCGTAAAATAAAACTAATCTATTCGACAAGCATCGGACACAAAATCTGCATCAACAAATTCCCCCTTGTCCGTTGTTGTCGAATGCTGAAAATGCAACTGCAATCGATCTTCAGTCAAGTATTCATCTTCTCTGTGTTAACAAATTCCCCCTTGACCGATGATCCAGGTAAGTAGTATCTTGACGCTCCTTGTAAAATATTTCCCCCTTAAAGTACGCGTATCCGTGTTGGGTGTTGTGCAATTTCCTCAATTGACCGATCTTCCGCTGATCTTCCAATACTCCAACCGACATTTGATAAGGGTTCCAATCTTTAAGAACTGCATCAATTCTTGATCTTGTCATAAGAACTCTATTTCATACAAGCATACTACATTGATAGAGATTTCTGGTGAACTGTCTTCTGTAAACCGTCTTTGTGGAATCGACCAAGTAATGCACTTTAATCTTCAGCATCAACACTCAGGAAAGTCAGCTAGACCAAGTGTATCCCTTGCAAGCTCAACCAGCATGCTTAGTTGAACTACATCCAGATCTCATTGTCTCGCCTTTGTGAAGTTGACCACGTAATGCACTACGGATCTTCAGCATCAGTACTCAGGAAGTCAGCTAGACCAAGTACATCGTTTGCAAACTCAACGAATTGAGTTACCCCCAGATCCCTGTAAAATCCCAAAGAAACATCAAACCCAAAACCGAATCCTGCAGGTCTTCAGCCTTGAACTATCAGCTTTCATTAAGATTCCCCAGGTCTTCAGTGAACAGCGCTTTTGTAACTACTGTAGACTTTAGAAACCTGTATTTTTCCGTGCAAAACCCTTCACGCTGGCTGGAGAATTAATTAAAATCCTCAAATATGTGTCTGTGCAAAACATTCCACGCCGAACCGTTTGTATCACCAGAAAATCACAAACTCTACCACCTGTGATTGCGTTTAGAAATTTACCGAAGAAATTCAACATACGTTTTATTCCCCCATTTCTTTGGTAAGATCTCTAAACCTTAACAGATTCTCTCCACTTCAAAGAAACTGTCGTCAAATGTTCACCAATTCCCTCCACTAAGCGGAACTGTCGTCAATCTTCATTGAATGTTCTCGGTTCCGAAAAATCACGAAAACGACTTTCTTCTTTGCATATTCTAGTTGAATAAGAGCGTCCCCTAGTACCCCGTAGGATCCGACTTGTATCCCTCCAAAGACTTTGTGAACTCGTTAGGACCGGTATTGACATTCTAGGTTCATTCATTCGTTACCAAATGCGAGAATATGACAATAAACAAAAAGATTTCTTCGTTGCATATTCTAGTTGATAAAGAAATATCGCCTAGTACCCCGTAGGATCCGACTTGTATCCCTCCAAAGACTTTGTGAACTCGTTAGGACCGGTATTGACGTTCAAGGTTCATACGTTCGTTTTCAAATGCGAGAATATGACAATAAACAAAATGCTTTCGAACATTTACGAATAACCGGTAACAATCATAAACATTGACGTGCGGAAGTGAACATACCGTTCTGTTTTTGGCCCATTGTAGTCGCGTCACCAAAATTTGACGTTTGCATCGGTAACCGTGACTACCCCACATTTTTCAAAAAATCAAGTTTTCATCATCTCTTGTTTTCATCATGCCTCATCATCCCGAAAATTGCTGAAATCAAACATTCAGCCGACAACATCTTCTAATTTTCGAAATCCAGCAACAAACCTGCGATACCCAGCAACAATCGAGTCGAAAGATATCCTTCGAGGATCAAACTTTTCGAAAGATGGATCAGGTCGAAAGATATCCTTCGAGGATCAGACTTTTCGAAAGATGGATCAGGTCGAAAGATATCCTTCGAGCTGATCAGACTTTTCGAAAGATGGATCAGGTCGAAAGATATCCTTCTAGGATCATCTTTCGAAATTGTTGAGGGTTCCCACAAATATCTGGTATCTTTCGATCTTGTTGAGGGTTCCCACAAATATCTGGTATCTTTCGATCCAGATCTGCATCCTTCGACCCAAGGTCTCATCTTTCGAGCACCTTTTTCATCTTTCGGGTCTTTAAGCAGCCACCAAGAACATCAAGAACACAGCGACTGTTCTTATGCAGATCTTGACGAAAACATTGTATTTTTGATTTTTGATGATGATAACTTGATTATATAGGTGAAAAACATAAAACCGAACACTTGTTTCTGCACAGATCTGAATATTCGGGTCCAGATCTGAGTTTTTCTCATTTTCACCCAACTTTTCTTCTTGAACAAAAATCACGAAAATCACAGATCTAGAGCACATGCGATTTAGTAAACTGTTAGATTCACTAAATCAGGCACCATGGCTCTGATACCAATTGTAGGACCGAGTTTCGTGACCGAAACCGTGATTCGTGTGATTATGTTCATACACGGGAAGACTAGAGATGATAAACAAACAACTTTGTATTAATCCGGTAGTAAAACATTACAAATCGGCCCGATTAACAAGCTAACCGAACTAATACCAAAGGAGTATACATCCGGGGAGAGACCAAGTGGTGATCTCTCCCGGTGAGGTCTCAAACCTCCTCCAACTTCCTTGTGTTGCAAATGGCAAGGGTTTTCTATTTATAGTCACACCCCTTGTCTTGCAAACACACACGGTCAACCAAATAACCCTCTCGTTTGACCACTTCAAACGAGCGGGTCTATACACGTTTGATAGACCGTTTCACTAACTATTACAAATTCAGCGTAAAATAAAACTAATCTATTCGACAAGCATCGGACACAAAATCTGCATCAACAATAAGCTAATAAGCTGGTTTGAGAAGCCAATCCAAACATGCCCTGTGTTTATGTAGTTTTCTCCACCAACCTTGTTCCTACTCTTGAGTTACGATATGTACAATTTTGGGTTTCTTATCTCATAACAAGCCCCTAACCCTAGTCCGTCGTTTTGTGTTTTCTCATTAAAAAGTTATAATCAACAGGTGGTGCGTTGCACTTTGTTCCACGAATCCACTGTCAATCTGAGGTACCATAGTTCAATTTTGAGTTTATTATCTCATAACAATCTCTTTTATTTTATAGATTTACGTTGACACGATTTGTCCCTCGATTTTCCTGTGCTAATATCATTAGGCACAAAGTATGTAATTACTATCCATTTCTGAATATTACTGAAAATATTTCTTGCTAGGGTTGTATTAGAGCCGATTAGGGCTTTTTTTTACCAGTTAAAGGGGACGGTTCCCAACAATTTCTTTTACCGGTTTTTGTTCTCATCAGTGTGGCAGTGTGAGTAATATCCTAATTTGAATAAATGGAGAGTTTGATTATCATTTGGTATTTTTAACTGTTAACCTATGTAGCACGGGGACTCCATTTATGTGGCCGTACCCGTCTCTCGGGTACTTGTCGGGGACGGAAACGCCATGGGTACTCGTCGGGGACGTTTCCCAAACGTTTCCAATGTCGGGGATGTATCCGGTAGAAGTATCTAGCCCGTTTCCATTTATTTTTAGGGTTTTAACCCTTTCAATTTCCATATCTGGCCACTAGACAAATAGAGCTATCATATTCGGCTTCTCTAATCTCTAAACTCTCAAGTCTCATCATCTCTAATCCTCTATCGATTGCCGATCTCTCACTAGATGAACCGAAATTTGAAAATGATTTGATTATTGATAATTAATTACCTTTGAAAGATGTAGTATTTTTGGAATTTGTTTAACATATTTTTATTTTTTTATATTTTTATTGCCGTACCCGTATCTTGTAATTTTGAGTTTTGCCGTTCCTCGTTCCCGTATCGTCCCCGTACCCCGATCCCGTACCTGTTCCAGTGCTACTTAGCTGTTAACATTGATTCTAACTAAGCACCTGAGCATATTATCTTTGTCGGTATGATTTCTTTGAGTTAATGGGGGTTGGTAGATCGATTTGTAGTTCCTTTTACTTAAGGATAGTTGGTAGATTGAGTTCTCTTTGGCTTAGGAGATTGATGTTTATTGAGCCTTCGATGAATGATGTTTTTATATTCTCCATCTAGTGTTATTTTTGATGGTCAAGATGGGCAAATATAAAAAGTTGAAAAGGTTGGAACGGGTCAAGTAGAGATCATGTGAAAGTAGTAACTACGTAGCAAGCGTTTTTCTTAAAGTTTTTTATTGTAACAAAGTGGTATTAGAGAAAGGTTAGAAACAATTGTTGTTTGAAGAAGATTGTTTAAAGATAAGAAAGAAGATTGTTTTAGGAGAGTAATATTATAATAATTATGCGGTTCTGTTTATCTGTTTTATGAATTGGCTTCTGAGGTTGCAGGTCTTGAGAAATAGAGAAATGAACTTGAAGCAAAATAAAAAAAGGTTTGTATATGCTGTCTATGACAAATACCTTTAAGCATTACTTTAATATGCATCGTTATCTTGGAGTTTCCATATAGGGCTGATGTTTGATGTATTTTCTTTTTTGATCACTAAACCTTATTTTTTTGTTATTTTTATAAAATAGTTAATAATCCGGAACTTATGTTTTAGATCAGCATCTCATTGGCAGGTGCCAGTGGACGGCTTCAGAACGTTAGGGAAGAGAGGGATCCATTTTATGAAGCTAATGATCAACTTGTCGCCCACTTGAAAATAAAAGTGTTTCCCGTTAGCATTTATTATTTTTATATTTACATTTATATTCCTCATTTATTTTTTAGTTTGAGGATACACTTTTTTTGTGTTGCAAAATATTAAAAACTTCATTTTCTTATTCTACTTATATTTAGGAAGACGAGCTAGTGAAATCCATTGGTTCTTGTAAGCAAGAAGTGAATGTCTTAAATACTTGGGTCAATTTCTTGGAAGATACCTGGGTTGTTCAGCCTGCTAATACAGAGACCAAGGAGAAGCAGGTCAGGTATGTTTTCATACTTGAAAATTTTATACTCATATTTATAAATAATTCTTGAAAAAACCATGGTTAATCTCAATTTTTTAACCTTTTTAAGTGATGAATTGGCACAACACGAGAGTTATTTTGTCAACTTGGTCGCTAAACTGTTTTCCGCTTATGAGGTACTTTGTATTCTAAAATAACTTTCCCAACTATACATTGTTTTTGGTATTTATTATTTTATTTATCTTGAACACAAGGAGGAGGGATTGAAGCCTTTTGTGTCTGTATCGAGAAATATGTTGAGAACTTGAAGAGTTTTAGTAGAGGGTAATATATACATATATAGATTTCTGTCTTGAATTTTACATTTTTTATAGAGCTTGAAAATAACGTGTTTGGTTTTCATATAAGAAAGAATATACCCGAATCAAAGAACTATTTTAAAATTTTGAAAAGTTGAGGGTAAAGTTTGATTTAATTGAAAGGCCAAATCTTGAAATGTAGCATCCTGAACTTTTTTAACCAACCCGACCCGAAACATGTTCCGACCTGGACCCATCTCGACCCGACCCATTCCGATCGAAAACCATTCCAACCGGAACCAAAACAACCCTTTTTTAATCCACCTGTTCCAACCCAAACCTGTTTTGACCTGAACCGGTTTTGACATGAACCCGTTTTGACCTGTCACATGACCCACCCGCATTGCGATGAGGACCAGTGTTATTATTTGTTACAAGCTAAAGGGGCCAGATCACCATGCACAACATGTCAATACATTTTAATAAAATTTCAAGTTTAATAGACTTGTTTTCTTTTGGTCTTTTTTTGAATTTTACATGGACTGGCTTAAGTCATTGGTATTAATTTGGTTTCAGTTATTAACAATTTGAGGTTTGGTAATCCACACCTGGGTGTTTATGATAAACAAAGGGAGATTTACAAGATTATACTACCACAAACACTTCTAAATGACAAAATAGAACTACACAACAGTTGGCATTTCCATCACTACAGCTGTTTTTTGTCTTCAATTCATCCAATTCAGTTAACAGCACCACCTACGTTCACCGTAGTGCTGGTTTCCATAATGGATCCAGAAATATTTGTTTCTAAGTAGTCTGGTAAAAAGGCTTGCTTACAACAAATCTCATCGTTGGGTAGAAGAACACAGGGTTTCGGCTTTGATGGGTTCAAAGCAGTGGATGCAACCAGCTCCAACTTATCATCCATTACAGACTTTTTGGGACACTGAAGATAACGCTCCGGGTCCCCGCTACGCCCACACTCTCACCGCCATCGCACCCATCAAAACGCACGGCCCTCACCTCATCTTATTCGGTGGCGCCACCGCTATTGGCGGCGCACCATCCTCGGCAGTCCCTGGAATCCGTAATTATCCATCCTTCATTCGTTATTTTTATCAGAGTTGGTTTAATTAGTGGCATATCGATTAATTATTTGAAGTGTTTAAATTTTAGGGTTAGATGGTGTGATGAATTCGGTTCATGTATATGATGTTCTTACGAGGAAATGGACCAGGTTTGTTTTAATTATACTTTGTTCACGCGATTGGTTATGGTAGAATTCGAGTGTTTATTTTTGTGTGAATTCGCAGAATTCAACCCGCACGCGAGGCGCCTTCACCGAGGGCTGCTCACGCAGCAGCGATCGTGGGAACCATGGTTGCGTTTCAGGTGACTTTACTTGAAGAGTAGGTTTAAGATGAAATGTGTAGAGTTTACGTTTTTTTTGGTTTGATAAATTTGTGATGTTGTTAGGGGGGATAGGTCCTGCTGGGCATTCGACGGACAATCTTTACGTGCTCGACTTGACTAATGACAAATATAAATGGCACCAGTAAATGCGTGCAGTCAAGTTTATGTCTTCTTGTTATTTTGAAGTTGTTGTTTTTGTTAATTTTTTTTTGGTGTGCAGAGTTGTTGTTAGAGGGGAGGGTCCTGGTCTTCGGTATGGACATGTACTGGATTTGGTAGCCCAACAATATCTTGTTACTGTTAGTGGCAACGTTGGTGAGTTTATCACATCTATGCACATTATGAGTTTCTCGAACTTTTTGTCATTTGTTGTTGGATATATTAATCTTGAAGTCAGTTAAAAGGAAAAGGGGGTTAATTTGTTATTTGAAATGTTTCCAACTTAGCAGTAATATTTTTCAGCCACAGCAGAGTATATTAGCAACAGCAGCTGTCCTTTGTCGTTAACATCTTCACTACGAAGTGTTTAATTATTGTTGTATAAAATAATATCAGTATCTTCTTATTTTAGATGTTAACATTGGATTTAGTTCTTCTGTTGTTTTGTTTGTACTGCTGTGATGGTTTTACATGTTTGTACTGTTGAACTTTTGTTTCAGAAGCTCGATATCTCGGAAATCTTCATTGTTTAATGTCGTACTGTTATTACTTGTTCTGAAACTAGAGTTGAGTTGTTAAGGACTTTCTGTTAATGATACTAGTAAGATAAGAAGCGCTTTCTTGCTACTTTAAAGTGTGTGTGGTAGGTATAATGTGGAAATGCCAACTGTTGTGTAGTTCTACTTTAAAGTGTTTGTGGTAGTATAAATATGGAAATGCCAAGGTAATATGTTGGTTTTTTGTCAAACTATTAGGTGTTTAGGACTTATTAGCTGTTAGGGTCATTTTCTTATATATGTTTTTTCTTTTGAATCAAGAACAATGAGTTTCATAAATTAAAGAACTTATAGACTTTTTTGAATCAATACTAATGTTTGTTTATATGGTTGATGATGGCAGGGTAGATATCATGAGAAGCATAAGAAGCTTTGGAGCTAAGTTTTATGATAATGAAATTCTCACCAAAAGAACGTTTAGATACTTTGTTTAGACATTTGAAATTTGGAATATGTTACTTGCTACACAATGTTTTGCTAACATTTGGCAAATGTTTTGGATCATACTTATTGAAATTATAATATTTTGATTTATACATTTGCAATTATTGAATTTTTATTTTATATTTATATTGTAAATAATATTATTTCATTTGGGTTACAAAACATTTTAATTAAATTATGGCAAAAAAAAAAAAAGTGCCACCGAAACTAATATGGATGTCTAACTAGAATTACGTTTTAAAGGCACAAAAATTGTGCCACTAAAAGCTCAAAAACATTGTGCGGCACATAGAAAAAGTGCCACTAAAAGGCTTTAGCGTCATCGCTTCTAGTGTCACTTTTTTTGTGTGCCGCCCATTCCTAAAAGAGTGTTTAGTGGCACTTTTTGTATGCCACCGAAAGACATTTTTTTTTGTAGTGGGGGGACACTTCATACATGTTAAGTTGGAAAGAGACTAGTAGCTGAACCCATTGTGGTCGACACATCGATCAAATAGCTGCGAAACGGTGGGAAGAAATGTATAGACCGCGGTTACAGCACTACTACAAGTTAATCAATCCTAAATCAGACTCAGAAAAAGACAGAGACCCGAGTTTAAATCTTATCGAAGATTAAGCGGAAACTTGTATTTTTGTAAATTGTAGAATTTTTTTAATTTATAAAGTTTGTATCACTTTTAATTTTTATAATTCATAATATTTGTATTATTTTTAGCTTTTCTAAATTATATTTGTATTTATCATTAAATAATATTGTTTTCTATAAATAAACAAAGGAAAACACAAAAAAAAAATGGAGGTTTTTATACGCTGCGTAGGGATCCCTACGCATCGTATTAGACCAAAATGACAAAACAACCCCTGTGTTTGGCTTCGTATAGCCATAGCACAAGGGTAAATTAGGGTTTATAGTTGTTTTTTTTATTAGTGTTTTGACTGGTTAAGCTTTGATTAGTGTTGATTTGTTTGACTTGTTAGGGTTTAGCCACTGAAAAGGGTTTGTAATAGCTAGGGTTTAGAATATAATTAGTTTAGATATTATGGTTTTAATAGAAATCATGGGTGTGATACAAATCTGAGCATATATTATGTTCAAGATTCCAATGAAATTATCGAATGATTGCACTGTACAATCCAGCTATGCACTTGATGTTGTAATGCTATCGTTTTCATTGTCATTTTTTTCACCTAACCTTAAACTTGCAAGGCCCGATTCGAACCCACACCAGTTGTGTGAGGCAAACGGCAGCGATTTCGCCGTAAAGGGCGTTTAAACGGCTGCAAACGCAGCCGCTTAACCTTAAATTACTTATTATATTTATTAGGTTTTTAGCCGGAGATTGTTTTTTTCTTTTACTGGCTTCTTACTAGCTCATCGCAATGAAATATTATTTGCCATCATTTTTTTTAATCCGGTATGAGTGAAACTTATCTTTACGTTGAAAATTTTTCTATTACAAGAGACTTTAACGGTGTGTTCCCGAGTTAAAAATCTCTCCCCTTCCCTCCCCTCCCCTCCATGTCTTTCCAAATTGGAAAGACTATTTTCAGGCAAAAAAAACCCCATTTTCCCTCCCCTCCCTTCCTCCTGTTAAGTGGATCTCTGGAACACAGCCTAAATTGTTGTGTGGATAGATTACATGGGTTTCATTTTGATTTTGCATATTCTTATGTCATAAGCTTCTTCCACAAATCTTTTAGACTTTTATCCTATAACTATCATTCTTCCACAAATCTTTTAGACTTTTAGCCTATAACTATCATGAATTTGTCATCGGACTCATTGCATCATTACTAAATACATCTATTTGTTCCATTAGAATAGCTAGGTTTCTTGTATTTTTACTCTTAAAATATAGTCCACTGATTTGCTTTTACATTTCCTTATAACCTTAAATTACTTATTATATTTATTAGGTTTTTAGCCGGAGATTGTTTTTTCTTTTCCTGGCTTCTTACTAGCTCATCGCAATGAAATATTATTTGCCATCATTTTTTTTTTAATCCGGTATGAGTGAAACTTATCTTTACGTTGAAAAATTTTCTATTACAAGAGACTTTAAATTGTTGTGTGGATAGAATTACATGGGTTTCATTTTGATTTTGCATATTCTTATGTCATAAGCTTCTTCCACGTCAAATCTTTTAGACTTTTAGCCTATAACTGTCATTCTTCCACAAATCTTTTAGACTTTTAGCCTATAACTATCATTCTTCAACAAATCTTTTAGACTTTTAGCCTATAACTACATGAATTTGTCATCGGACTCATTGCATCATCACTAAATACATCTATTTGTTCCATTAGAATTGCTAGGTTTCTTGTATTTTTACTCTTAAAATATAGTCCACTGATTTGCCTTTACATTTCCTTATAACCTTAAATTACTTATTATATTTATTAGGTTTTTAGCCGGAGATTGTTTTTTCTTTTCCTGGCTTCTTACTAGCTCATCGCAATGAAATATTATTTGGCATCATTTTTTTTTAATCCGGTATGAGTGAAACTTATCTTTACGTTGAAAAATTTTCTATTACAAGAGACTTTAAATTGTTGTGTGGATAGAATTACATGGGTTTCATTTTGATTTTGCATATTCTTATGTCATAAGCTTCTTCCACGTCAAATCTTTTAGACTTTTAGCCAATAACTGTCATTCTTCCACAAATCTTTTAGACTTTTAGCCTATAACTATCATTCTTCAACAAATCTTTTAGACTTTTAGCCTATAACTATCATGAATTTGTCATCGGACTCATTGCATCATCACTAAATACATCTATTTGTTCCATTAGAGGGGTAGGGGTGGAATCACTCACACCCAATTCCATCACTCACAACATCCAATCAGGTTCTGCCATGTCATCAACCATTATTTCCATCACTCACACCCTTTTTTGCTGGAAATGGTCATCACTGGTACAAATTTCATCACTCACTAATTTTTTTTATTTTTTATTTTTTTACATTATAAATTCTGTTTTTTATAAAACTGTAAACTGTTTTTTTAAAAACTGAAAACTGTTTTTTAAAATTCTGTATTTTATAAAACTGTAAACTGTTTTTTTTTTAAACTGAAAACTGTTTTTTTTAAGTCTGTTTTTTATAAAACTGTAAACTGTTTTTTTTTAAATCTGTTTTTTATAAAACTGAAAACTGTTTTTTTTTTAAATCTTTTTTTTTATAAAAAGGTAAACTGTTTTTTTAAAAACAGTTTTTTTTAAAATGGTTTTTCAAAGCTGTTTTTAATAAAAAAGTAAACTGTTTTTCTAAACACAGTTTTTTTAAAATTATGTACCCGAACCTCTTTTTTTCGAACCCGAACCTCTTTTTTTCGAACCTCTTTTTTTTCTTCATACCCGAACCTCTTTTTTTCGAACCTCTTTTTTGCGGGATTTTTCTGGAAATGGTCATCACTTATTTTTTATTTTTTTATAAAAAATCTGTAAACTGTTTTTTTTTATCTATAAACTGTTTTTTTTTTAATCTGTAAACTGTTTTTTAATAATAAATGTAAACTGTTTTTATTAATAAAAAAAGACCCACAACCAGTTCCATTTTCAAGTTCCACGCGTGCTCCGTTTGACGCGTTAAACATTCTGCATGCGTTTTCAATGGGTGGCGGCGGTGTGGGACTATGTTTCACGCGTGTTGGGGGGCCGAAAACGGACCACCCCGGGTCCTCTTAGAATTGCTAGGTTTCTTGTATTTTTACTCTTAAAATATAGTCCACTGATTTGCCTTTACATTTCCTTAGAGCATTCACATCCAATCCACTAAAAATATACATACATTTCACTAAAAAACAACTCCTATATCAATATATTTCCACTAAAAACAAATATTTTTTCTCTCTCCTTTTCAATATATATTACATTTTTCTCTATCTTTCACTCACAACCACTTTCAATATATATTAAAAAATTATAGTGGGTGAACAGTGTCCCCCCAAATATACAGATAAACAGTAATATTTTCTCTCTCCTCCACTCACAACCACTTTTTATACTCTTTACATTTTAAAAACCTCACACACTACATATGATGGACTGGATGGGAATGCTCTTATAACCTTAGGAATCCATAAATCCGAATGATTCTCATTCCATAGAAAATGAAGTTTTACTCCATATAATTGATAGTTAACTGCTTATTTCGGATATTATCTTGTAATAATTAACAACACTGATATTGAAATAGAAAAATTTTCTCAACAAATAACAATTCGAAGCCGTTTGCGGCCGCGTTTGCAGCCGTAAACGGGCATTTAAACGTCTGCAAAATCGCTGCCGTTTGGGGCTGCGTTTGCAGCCGTAAACGGGTGTTCAAACGGCTGCAAACGCGGCCGCAAACGGCAGCGATTTCGCAGCCGTTCGCGGCATCGTTTGCAGCCGTAAACGGGCGTTAAAACGGCTGCAAACGCAGCCGCAAACGGCTGCGAAATCGCTGCCGTTTGGGGCCGCGTTTGCAGCCGTTTAAACGCCCGTTTACGGCTGCAAACGCAGCCGCAAACGGCAGCGATTTCGCAGCCGTTTGCAGCCGTTTAAACACCCGTTTGCGGCTGCGTTCGCTGGTTCGGACCTACAAAGGCTTATCTAATAAATTTTTGGTTTTCAGGACGAGAAAGATGGAGGATGAAATGGATATAGAAGAAATTAATCTGGAGCAGCCGCAGCCGCAGGAGTGTCAAGTGCCGGATCCTCTCGAGAATCACCCGTATTTGGAGTTTCCTCCGGACTCCGGCGCTGCTCTCCGTTGCGAGAAGCTTCGGAAGATGCATGTCGGTACCCATTATGCGGTTTCTTGGAAAACCCTCGGGGAGCTCGCGGTTGAAGATTGGGCGCGGGAGTTTGTTCCCCGTGATTCACCGAGGGATCGGCTGTTTGAGCTATCGTTTATGCCGAGCTACAGGGAGATAGATACTGATCGAGTTTCTGTCGTCGTTCGAGTTTCATCCTCGTCGGCCAGATCAGGTTGTGGACCTCGCGCAACCCCCTCCCCCGCCCGAGGTTTCTTTTCGCATGGCCGGCCAGGCGCGTTCTATGTCGCTTGCAGACTTTGCGGTGCATAGCGGTTTGTATACGGAGGCTGAGATCGCTACGGATCTATATACGACGGTACGTTTAACACAAATTTTGTATTGTTATTATTATTATTTTAATATATAACATTTAAGATTTAATATTAATTTAACGTTTAATAAACATTCGTGTAAACAGGGGTTGGTAATGGTTGATAAACCCACACTTTTAGGGTTTTGGGTTGTGATCGCGAACATCAGTCATTGGGACCAACAACAATCCAAGGGGAGGGTTACGCTGATTAAGGATCCGCTCTTCAGGTACGTTAGTTATTATTATTTTAATAATATATTTTTTATAAACCTAAATTGTTTTTTTTTAAACAGAAAACTATTTTTTTTAACAGAAAATATTTTTTTTAAACAGATTTTTTTTAAACAGAAAACTGTTTTATATTAAAATACAGTAAACTGTTTTTTTTTCTAAAAAAAAACAGAAAAACAGTTGTTTAAAATACAGTAAACTGTTTTTTTTTAAAACGTCGCCCATAAGGCGCATAGGTGACTAACGAGCGACGAAACTAAGATCGCCTTTAAAATATTTTTTTTATTATTTAGTCGAAGTCGAACCGTAAGGCGCGTAGGTCCCTAACGAGCGTCGACACTAAGATCGTCGTTTTATATTTTAACGACTAAGTTAGTATATATTTTAACAACGAACTTAGTTTCGACGCTTGTTAGTCACCTATGCGACTTATGGGTTCGACTTCGACTAAATAATAAAAAAAAATATTTTTTAACGACGATCTTAGTTTCGACGCTCGTAAGGCGCGTAGGTCCATTACGCGCGTCGAAACTAAGTTCGTCGTTAAAATATTTTTTTATTATTTAGTCGAAGTCGAACCGTAAGGCACGTAGGTCCCTAACGAGCGTCGACACTAAGATCGTCGTTTTATATTTATCGACGAAGTTAATATCGACGCTCGTTAAAGACCTACGCGACTTACGGTTCGACTTCGACTAAATAATAAAAAAAATTATTTTAACGACGAACTTAGTTTCGACGCTCGTTAGGCCCTTACGCGCCTTACGAACGATGTCGACTAAATAATAAAAAAAATATTATTTAACGACGATCTTAGTTTCGACGCTCGTAAGGCGCGTAGGTCCGTTACGCGCGTCGAAACTAAGTTCGTCGTTAAAATATTTTTTTTATTATTTAGTCGAAGTCGAACCATAAGGCGCGTAGGTCCCTAACGAGCGTCGACGCTAAGATCGTCGTTTTATATTTTAACGACGAAGTTAGTATCGACGCTCGTTAGGGACCTACGCGCCTTACGGTTCGACTTCGACTAAATAATAAAAAAAAATATTTTAACGACGAACTTAGTTTCGACGCTCGTTAGGCCCGTACGCGCCTTACGGACAACGACGTCGACTAAATAATAAAAAAATATTATTTAACGACGATCTTAGTTTCGACGCTCGTAAGGCGCGTAGGTCCGTTACGCGAGTCGAAAGTCGTTAAAATATATTTTTTATTATTTCGTCGAAGTCGAACCGTAAGGCGCGTAGGTCCATAACGAGCGTCGACACTAAGATCGTCGTTTTATATTTTAACGACGAAGTTAGTATCGACGCGCGTAATAGACATGCGCGCCTTACGGTTCGACTTCGACTAAATAATAAAAAAAAATATTTTAACGACGAACTTAGTTTCGACGCTCGTTAGGCCCGTACGCGCCTTACGGACGACGTCACTAAATAATAAAAAAATATTATTTTCACGACGATCTTAGTTTCGACGCTCGTAAGGCGCGTAGGTCCGTACGCTCGTCGAAATCCGTAACGAGTAAAAAATATATTGTTTTTTTTCTCATTTAGTCGATGTCGTCTGATTATTATTTACTGACTGGTTTCCTTTTGTGTAGGTATTTGCACAAGATGAATTCCACTTCGATCACCGCTCGAAACAAGAGCCGGGAGTGGTGTACCAGTGGTGACTTGTTTTTTGTATATTGCCTCTTATACAAGAGGCCGTGCGCTCTCGCCCACGCGTTGGCGCAGTACTTCGCCTCCGCGCATCATCGACAGGAGCGCGGACTGTTATACGGCGGCGCCTACGTGACTAGGATAGCCCTTTCGTTGGGCTATCACCCGAAGAATGACCGCGACCGTGTAGGCCAAGCGAAACAGCCGAAGCGGATGGGGATGAACACATTATCCGAAATGTACGTTACCAAATCATTCCCATGCGGGAAGCGGTTTAAGAATCAGGAAGGCGGGCAATAACAGCTTACACAGCTGCCGGCGCAGTTTGATCCGGTATTTCCCGGAGGCGCATGAGCCGGCCGTCGTCATTCCGGAGCCACCACAGCCGTGTGGACCACCCGGGGCGCCTCAGTTCCCACGACATGTTTGGCCCGGTCCTGACCCATCATATCAGCGGCTATTGTGGTTCTTCTGATTCTTCTGAACTGGGACGGTTATTCCTTCAGACGGTAAACTGACCATATACAGCGAACCCCGTTTCTTTCCTCGAGCTACGACTAGATTTCCCTTTAGAACTTTCCACTGCCCGTTCCTGAACTTAACCTCGTGCCCCTGTTCATCCAACTGCCCAACAGAAATCAACTCTTTCTTCAGACTTTAAATTACCCGGACATCCTTCAAAGTCCATGAACCGAATGGAGTCTTCAGATCTAAGTCACCCATGCTCGTCACATCAAGAACCTCATCGTTCGCTAGTCTTACCTTACCAAAATCACCTTCTTTCAGATTTCGCAGTGCTTCACAGCTGTGGGTAGCGTGAAATGAAGCACCTGAATCCATAACCCAGGAATCCACACTGCTCTCCACACTACAGATCAATACATCATTATCTGAGTGGTCTACAGCAGCGTTAACTTCTTTCTTCTCATTTGGACATTGATTCCTAAAATGCCCTACCTCTTTGCAGTTCCAACAGGTTACATCACCTTGAGCCCTAGACTAACTCGTCTTTATGTTCCTGCTCCGACTATCTCTGTTATTCTTCCTTCCTCTCCCAACATTCAGTAATTCACTCGATGATCCACTTGAACTTCTCCTTCTGACGTCCTCGCTCAGAATAAGATCACGAATCCGTTCAAAAGTAAATCCGCTGGTACCAGATGAACTGGAAATCGCTGTAACAGTTCCGGACCAACTGTCTGGCAAAGAAGATAACAGTAGCAAGGCTTGAACTTCATCTTCGAATTTGATGTCCACTGACACAAGTCTAGCCAAAATCAAATTCAACTTGTTGATGTGCTCTGTGACTGAACTGCCTTCCCTCATCCTAGTATTCACCAGCTCTCGAATCAGAAAGACCTTATTAGCTGCCGAAGGCTTCTCGTACATGTTAGATAGGGCTAACATCATGCCACTAGTTGTGGTTTCCTTCATGATGTTGAATGCCACAGTCTTTGATAACGCCAATGTAATAACTGCCCTGGTTTTCCTGTCTTTTGATTCCCAATCTGCTAGTTCCACCCTTTCTGGTCTAACTCCTGATAACACAATATCAAGATCTTTTTGAACCAATAATGCCTCAATCTGCATCTTCCACCAGCTAAAATATGTACCGTTAAACTTGTTGATTTGCACCTTCCCGTCTTCTGCCATGATAACTCAAACACGACTAAACGAAACTGAAATAAAAAAATAAACCGAAAATCAAACTGAAACAACCGAAACAAGCACTGGTCTACGGTTCTGTTTCTTCGATCTTCAATGAAACGATATACTGAAAAATTGCTGGTTTAACCGGTCAAAAAACTGATCTTGAAATTATAAACCTTCTGCCTAATGCCCAAAAAAAATTAGTTCTTTGACAAATAAAAGTTTGGCTACTACTGCCAAAGGATTAAATAAAAAGAACTAAACTCAATTTTCTTCTTTGTTTAAAGTTAAGATAGAAGAAAGAGAAAGAAAGTCACAAAACATGATCCGGGAATTTTTGAATCGTATTCCTTTTTCATTTCTTGAAATGCATTTTCTTTTTGCAAACACTCTTCTGACATTTTTGAAACTTTTTCTTTTAAAATTTCATTTTCTTTTTCTAAACTTTTGCATTTTTGTGTGAGTTTTTCATCATTATCTTTCAAAACTTTTTCGTTTTCTAACCTCTCTTTGCATTTTTCTTTAAAAACTTTTTCGATTTTAGTGAATTCTAAATCTCTTGTTTAGAATTTTTCATCCTTTTAAGTACAAGCACTGCACATTTCCATGCATTTCTTGCACTGTTCAACAGTTTTATTTATGACTTCAGATTCAGTTTTTACCTAAGTGATTGGCACCTCGGCTTTCTCTTCCGTCTGTTTCTGATTAGCTTCATTCTTCTTCTGTTCTTTGCCAACACCATCACCCTCATTCACTTCAACCAAACTTTCAAGCTTCTTATTAGATTCTCCACCAACCTGCTGTTTTTCAGTAACAGCTTCTTCACCAATTGCTTCGTCTTTCTTTTCTTTCTCTTCCTCATCTATCTTCTTCAAATCATTCACCAACTCATCAACATTTTTCTTCATTCTTTCTTCATCCCTCTTCTTCAGACTTGCTGTCATGGCATCTCTGATGATTTTATCCACCTTTTTCTTATAATGTTTATCTTTTTCAACATTTGAGTAGTACTCTCCGGATAGAGGGATTACTGCAAGAACATCATCAAAAACTACTTCTTTTGAATGAACAACTGGTTCACCTTCCCTGTTGACATAACATTCTCGCTTCTTGTCCCATCTTTTATTGCTTCTTGCTTCTTCATACTCTTTTTCCATCTCCTCAATTATGTATCCAACAATACATCTTTCTCTGTAAGTTTTCTCATTTAGAATCTCTTATCTCGTTTTCTCTTTTATCTCAGCAACAAAAGCACTATGTTTATAGGCATCCTTCTTGGTTCTTACTTTAAATCGATCATCATTAAGATCATCTTCTGGAAGAAATTCGCTCCAATGCTCTTGACTTCTCTTTCGTATTATTCTCAATCTGTTTCAAGTTTGGTGGCTCTTCTTTACTGCGGTGATATATTGCTTTCTGATAATAATCGTCTTAGAACAGATTTTCATTTCCATCAACTGTAGAATTGGTGCATTCTCTTTTGAAATGACCTTTTTGCCTGCACTTGAAGTAGGTCACTTTAGACTTATCGAATCCCAGCTTCGTTGATGGACCAACGATTGACTGTTTGCCAGTAATCTCCATGTATCTTTGAGCTCTTTGAATACAGCTTGCCAAACACCAACGTATGTCAATGAGTTCCAGTTCTTCCAGATCGATCTGGTCGTAGTCTTCCATGGTTAATTCAGAATTTCCGATTTTACCAGCTACCAGACCTTCATATGATTCCAGGACAGATGCAAGGAAGCTCATTTGCTACTTAGCAGAGTTGATGCTTATTGCAGGAGAATATTTCAACTTCAGAGCTATGTTGCAAAGAATTTCTTCTGATTCTTCAGGATTTGCTTTTGCAGAACATGAATGATATCCCTGATTATAACTTGATGAGCTTTTCTGTGGTTCTTTTGTCTTTTCAACACTGAATGCCGTCTTTGGTGATTCATTTACAGTCACCTGAGGTATATCGCCCATGTAGTAAAGACCGACATTTTGTTGATGTGAAGAGCTACTCATCTTGTTCTGTTTCTTCAATTCAAGCTCATGAGTTTCAATCTTTTCAATCAACACATCAAGAGTAATTGTTTCATATAACACATCATTTTTCAAAATAAAAACAAACATTTGCCACTGATCAGCTCGTGGTAATGCTTCAATGATTTTGTCTATGATTTCCTCTCGAGTTTTTACTATCTCAAACCTATCAAGTTCAATTTTTAAATGACAAAATCTCTCAATCATTTGTCTCACTGAATCTCCTTTTAAGCTGTCAAACAAATCAAATTCCTTTTCTAATAAAGCAATTTTACTCTTTTTGATCTGTTTACCACCCTCAGCTTTAACCCTTAAAGCTTCCCAAACTGATTTGGATGAACCATCATGATCAAGTAATGCAAAAATATCATTTCTAATCGAATGTTGGATTAGAGCAATCATTCTTTGTTCATATAAGAAGTTCTTTTTGTCTTCAACGGATAAGCTTTTGAGTGGGATTTCTTCTCCTTTGTCACTGACAGGTCTATCATATCCAAACTACATGCAAAACCAGCTTTCATGTGCATAAGCTTTGGCCCAGTTGATGAATCATTCTTTCCACCATGTGTAGTCCTCAATACTTTCCAGTTTTGGTGGTTTCGAATAAGTTCCATAGAAGTTATCATGTTTAATATTATCATTGATTGCTTTTGTTATGGTTTTAGGTGTAACAGTTTCCAAAGATTCTGATGTGAAAGCTTTGTAGAACGTGTTGTAAAACTCTTCAGCCATGATGTACAACTTGTTTATCACCTCGAATCTCCTTCAAACAAACAAACATGATCAGTTCAAACACTATCAAACAACTAGGTCGGACAGGTATCCGATCGAGTGAAGTCATCGAAAGTCAACAAGATAACAACTAGATCAGATGGTGATCCGATCGAGTGACGATCCGACACTTGACCAATTTGTGTTGAGGATCGGATGGTGATCCGATCGAGTGACGATCCGACACTTGGACAATATCCTCTGGATCGGATGGTGATCCGATCGAGTGACACCAACAAACTATCGGATGGTGATCCGATCGAGTGGTGATCCGACACCTGAACCTGTGACACAAGCAAATGAAGAGTTTAGGATCGGATGGCAATCCATTCGGATTGCCACTCGACACTTGAACTTTAAATTTTGAACAAACAATGTGCTGTGAATCGGATGGTGATCCGATCGAGTCACAGTCAACAAAGTCAACCTTTTAATGAATTGCAATGGATCGGATGTTGATCCGATCGGATTGCATTCGACGCTTGACAGTATGAGCTAAACAACCAAATGTGCTATGGATCGGATGGTCATCTGATCGGATTGCCATCCGATCGGTGAAGATCACCAAGAACAATGACGAACATGTTTAACAGATCGGACAGAAAAATCTTGATTTCTTTCAAAATACTTGGAATTTTGATCTGAAATTTTGTAGGCTTATAGATCAATGATTTTCGCATATAATATCCAAAAATCAGCCAATTTTAACCGTAAAAGCCATGTCAATTTAGCGTTTTTCAGTCTAAAAGTGAAGAAACTAGAAGAATGAAGAATTTTGACAAATCTGAAAGAATTTTTGTTGGTGCATATGTCTGTCGACTTCGTCTTGTATCGAGTCTTGTAAATAGAATGATAGATCAGGGCACGATATACGAGAAAAACTAAGAAACATGTAGAATAGGCCATTTCGAACGAAATGGATGATTGGCCATTTCGCACGAAATGGAAAGGCCATTTCGTGTGAAGCCATTTCATACGAAATGGCAGTGCCTATAAATAGTGGCCTTGTTCAATTCATTTGTAACTTTTGGATTCCGGTACCGAGGTGCTGCCGAAGTGTCTCCAGGCTGTAAAATGCTGTTAAATCAATAAACAAGACAATTAGAGTGTAAATCAAGCCGATTCAAAGTCGATACGTTTGTTTCCGCCTCTCGTATTGATTAGAACTCTTCTGAACGACTCTTTTTAGTCGTGCAAACGATCCTACATGTGGTATTAGAGCGCAGGAGGAAGAGTTCTTACCGATTTCAGCTTGATTTCATCAAAATTCTGATTTCTACACCTTCTTGTACAACATTTTTCAAAATTAACAAGATTTCACGGATAAAATGGGCTAATTTTCACTCATAACACGCGTAATACTGTTTTAACAAATCCTTGAAAGAATTAGAACTAAAATCAATCTAAAACCTAATCAATTTGACAAAAATCTGGCCGAGAGTATGACATCAGCACCATTTCGCACGGATTGAACCTCCCATTTCGCACGAATTGAGAATTGTGGTCCATTTCGCTTGAGATTAGGTCCATTTCGCTTGAAACTGTGCCATTTCATACGAAATCATCCATTTCGCTTCAAGTTGCATCATTTCGTTTGAAAGTAATCTCATTTCGCACGAATTGATCATAGTAGCCTCCATTTCGCACCAAATCATCCATTTCGTTTGAAGAGGGTCATTTCGTTTGAAAAGTGGCATTTTGTTTCAGATCCAGTTCGTTTGAGTTTGTGACTTGATTGCAGTTCGTTTGAAAGTTTAAGTTTGAGGAATTTTTAAACTGAAATATGGAAGAGGAGTTTTACAACGCGTTTGCTACTGCCTCGGGTACTCCTGTTACCATTGCTCAGAGCGTAAACATGGAAAATGAAATGGGAACTTTGCAAAAACCCCCAAAACTAATGGGCATTGAGGAATATTATTGTTGGAAAGACCGGTTCAAAAATTGGGTTCAAGCAAATCATTTGAGGTCTTGGGAGTGTATTGAGAAAAAGTATGTTAAACCTCGTACAGATGTGGGAGTTATCAAAACTATTTCTGAATTGTCGGATAAAGAGAGAGACATGTACAAGGCAGAAAAATGATGATCAGTCTACTTCAGCAAGCTGTGAAAGAAGACATCTTTATATTACTTCAACACGATTGTACTTCACGTTCGATTTGGGAAGCACTTCGAATTAAGTTTGAAGGAAGTACGGAAATGATCAGGAGTAAGAAATCATTGCTAAAGAAAGAATTTGACTTGTTTACTAGTTTGCAAGGTGAATCTACAAAGAAGCTCATTGAGAGATATTGTCATTTAGTGTGTTTAATGACACTTTTGGATATAAACAAAGATCGAGAAGAATGGGTTGACAAATTAGCTGATGCTTTACCTCAGAATGAATGGGGTACATATCTTACGATCTTGAAGAATACTGGAGAGTATGCTGGTTTGACAATTGCTCAGTTCATTGAAAAACTGAAAGGACAAGATCTTGAACAGCAAAAGATTGCTAGAATGAACAAGCCAAGTGGTCAACAAGACATTAAGATGTATTACAAAGGGAATGCTTAGAATGTTGAACCAAGTCCAAAGGTCCAAACCGCTTTTAGCACAGAAAACTCGTCCGGATCATTCAAACAAAGTCCAATCAGCAACAGTGGATTTTCTTCATGCTCAAGTGTTAATCCAAATGTTTCAACTCCTAATCATCAGTTCCAAAGCTCAAACAATAGTAATGGTCATGTGTTACATCGCAACATTGCGTTGCATCTTCAGAACGGTCAAAATTTCTCTGAAGAAGTCGCTAAAGGTCATATGGCATTACTAGCTACAGTGTTAGAATCATATGAGGGTTTGGTTGCAGGAAGGATCGGAAATCCTATGTTGACAAAAGAGGATTACGATCAGATCGATGCTGAGGAAATGGAGCTTATGGATATTAAGTGGTGTTTAGCAAGTGTGTTGAGGAGAGCTGAGAAATTTAAGCTGATTACAGGAAGAGATGACTTTCATGATGCTAATGTTTCTACTTTAGGTTTTAATAAATCTAAAGTTACTTGTTTTCGATGCAGGGAAAAAGAACATTTCAAGAGGGAATGTACCAATCGAGAAGCAGGAGGAGCTCAGAATCCGTTCGGGAATAATGATTATTATCGGAAAGTTATATATCAACAAGTTGCTGAACAACCAACATCATCCAATGCTATTGAAGATGGAAAGAAGAAATCTTATCTGGTTAATCAAAATGATGAAAAATTGCCAGAAGGTTTTAGCTGGGACAAATACATTTCGGCTGATTCCAAGTTTGGAGCTTTCATTGCACAAATCATTCAAGAGCCAGATTTGATGAAAGAGTGGATGGATGTGTTTGCTAATGATGAGAAAAGTCAAGATGAAGAGACTGTCTCTTCAGAAGAAAGCTCAGAAAAGACAATAGTCTTTGATCAATCATCAACTGATAGCAGTGACGATGAAGAAGAAATACAAATAAACATTGGAAAAACTCAATTATCTCTTGAAAGTTTTAAATTTTATTTTGCAGATAGATTTGAGAAGCTAAAGGAGAAACGAGCAACAAAAGATCAGAAAAAGGTAAAATGCAAAAAGGTCGCTCAGGAAGAGAAGTCTGAACAGAGTAAAGAATTTAAAGTTGCTGAGAAGGTGGTTGAAGATGAAAAGGTGGTTGAAGTTGAAAAGATAGTCGAAGTTGAAAAGACTATCGAAGTTGAAAAAATTGTTGAGATCATGAAACCTTGTCTAAAATGTTTGGAACCATGCAAACATTGTGAAGAAAAAGATGAGAAGTATAGTGAGCTTGACAAGATAAAAGAAAAATTATTGTTCGATGTTAAGTATGTGAAAGAATCGTATGATGTGTTGAACAGAACAGTGAATAGTCTGCAAAAGACAAATTCTAAAAGAGAAGATGCTTTAACCATGATAAATGCAGTGATGATGTCAAAGCAGAAGGCTATCAATCACTATATTGAAGAATGTGCAAAGTTGAAGCAAGAGTTGGAGACTGAAAAGATAGAGAATGAAGGAATCAGACGATTGCTGCAAAGTTATTCTAGTTCTGATTATTTGATTGATAGAATTTATCCAACTGTTGCAGGTTTTGAATCATTTCAAGATAAGAAGACAGAAGAGAAGGATACTGGTAAGAAACAAAGTGCAAATTATAACAAGTGTCCGCCTCCGATCTGGGAAGGTTATTCTCCCAGAAAACCAAATGAGGAACAAGTCAAAAAGGCTGTCAATATAAAGTTAAAGTCTGAAATAACTGATGAGTTGCCAGATAACATTGACGTCATATTCATATCGTCTGACACCGATCATGAGTCTGAGTTAATAAAGAAAGTGGTCGATCAGGTGTTGGATAAAGATGAGGAGTCAGAGTCAAAATCCGAATCCGAGAGTTCGAGTTCATCATCAGTTGACAATCCAAAATCGTCGGTTAAAAGGGTTTACAATAATGAATTTCTGTTATCAAAAAATAATTTGAATGAAGAATCAATCAAAGTGGCATATACTTTGAATGATTCAGACAAATTATATTCTGATGAAGAATTTCCAATAAGAGGTGTTAAAATTGAAATGATTAACAAGGTTCTCAAATTAACAGAAATTAATATTTCTGAAATAAAAGATGTAAATCTTGCTGAAAAACCTAAGAAGTACACTTCAAGAGTTCAACAAAGATTGAACAAGAAAAAAGGTTACAGTTCTGGTTCTCGTTTTCAAAAGAAACCAAACCATAACAGTAATTTCAAAAAGAAAGGCTTAGATTTTACTTCACCCAAAAATCATAAAAATGAGAAAATTTCTAAAACAAAAACAGTATTTGTTTCAGGGTCCAGTTCTGAAGAAGAGAAGAAGAGCTCATTCTGGAAGCAATCGAACAAAGCGTTCTTTGCAGAAAAATAGAAACATGAGAAGAATGGAGTTCATCAGAGAAAGGAGACACGAACCTGTTACCGATGTCAAGAAGTTGGTCACATTTCCTGGAACTGTCCAAAGGCAACCAACACAAAACAGGAATTTGTTTCTAAACTCAAAGAAAAAGTTGTTGATAAAACTGAACCACCAACTAAAAAATTCAAAGTGTTTAAAAACTCAACATATGAAGTTGGTGAATGTTCAAAAAGATTTTACAAAAGATGGGTGAATCTTGACAACCAAATGTGGGTTGTTAAAAAATCAGATGTGAAATCTGGCGATGAATCTGATTCGTCAAAGTCAGAGGAGCCACAAGTTGAGCCAAAAAGAGAAAATTCAGTTCCGTCAATGGATAATGTCAACTTTCCACCATTGCAGAATGAAAATTTTAAACAAAAAGTTGGTAAAGTAGAAATTTCGAATCAATTCTATTCTGAAAAGAAAGAATTTGATGTCAAAAAAGCATTTAATGGAAAAGTGAAACATATTTTTGGAAAAATGGTCGAGGGTAAGGCCAAAGGGGTAAAAAAAATTTATGAAGAAAAAAGGAATGTTCAAACCCAGGTGAAACTGAAAAGGTCACACCCGCTGGTCAGGCTTGGGTGTCTGTATTCCATATGTAAAAATCCTGACTCGCCGGAGCTCCCAAGTTGGTAATCGTGGAGCATGAATCGGTATCTTTCTTAAGAAATTCACGAAAGTGATATTTCGATCTACAAGTGGTAGTATTCTTGAAAATTGTCATATTTCAATTTTCAAATGTTTTGGTTGATAACCTACAAGTGGTTGAAAAAGTTATTCAAGGTCATTAAGTTGAACTTGATTTAACTTTCATACAAATGGTTGAAGGAACAATATGATGAATATATCCCCGATTTTACAAATGGTATCAACAAAACTTATTTTCCGGAAAAACCATTTTGATTAAAACAAACTTAAGTGTTTTGAAATCATAATGGGAAAATAGTTTGTTGTCAGGGGGAGTTCTGATTGTTTATGCCAAGTGGATGGAGAATTGAAGCAATTCACATCGGTTTATCAGTTTTTCTTTAAATGGTTTTGAATTTTAGGGGGAGTAAGAATTTTCAGAAAATCCAAAAAACATTAGAAAATTTGAAAAAGCCAAAAACATGGGAAAATAAAAAATGAGTTTTGTTGTGAAAAAAAGGAAATGATAGTACATCAGTGGACACGCTAAAGAATTGGAAAGTCAAATGTGATAAACGGACACACTGATGATATGCCAGTAGGTTTTTACACGCTTAGTAGATTGTGTTCCAGATATAAACCTAAATATCAAACTTGCTTATTTCGTGGGGAACATCTCTCGGATATATAGGTAACCCCTGAAATCTTGTTAGAAGGGCTTTCTATTTCTGACATACTAGGTCTTTGTGCGTGGTGATATCTGGGGTATTATACCAGGACTTCTGATTTTGTGGGAGCAATAGCCTAGTCCTCGTATAATACTTTGCATTGCTTTAATCATAAAGCCCACCCTCAGCATAAAAATGATGAAACATTGAAAAATTCTAATCATGTGCTGTTGAAGAAAAGATTCTCTAAAGGGAACACATCGAAAGTCGAACCATCATCTCTCTGATTTTGCGGAAGCAATAGCCTGAGCTCTCATGGTCTCGCATTTACCCCTTACAGATATCATTAGTGTACATTCATCTGTAAGACTGAATATAGGAGTCTGGATACGGGAGTATATTCTGAGGTGGTACACGCGAATAAGTTTAAGTGCTTAAAGCACTTATCTCGTATCTCGAAACAGTTGAACTTTGTGTAAAAATTTAAGTGGATCGGTATACTGACAATCTACGTGAATCGTTTAGAACTTAAAATGTTTAAAGCTTAACGGTGTTAGTGATTTGTCTCAAAAACTGATATGATCCTCTTACACAAACTCACAAAAATATTGTTTGTAAATATTTTTTTACTGCATGTCATTTAAAACAAAAATCCAAAAAGATTTTCAGTGTGTTTTAGCATAAAATTTTGAAAATACAAAAAGATTTTCGACAAATGGTGTTGGAGAGCTGTTTTTCAAAATTCCGAGTGCTAAACATGACGAACAACTGGTTTGGGAAAGTTTGTTTGAAGAAAGAGAAAAATTGATATTCTTACAAGTGGTTATCAAAGTTTTATAAATGTTAAATCATTTTGATCGATACCTGTAAGTGATTAATAAATTTGTCAAATTATTAAATTTGTGAAATTTATTTTGAGGTAGAGTCTGTGCAGGTTAGCCAGGCTTCGACTCCTGAAGATGTGCAGATTTGAACCAGGAACTTCCTGATCCTGTTGCTACGGAGAGCCAGGAGACGACCTGAACCTGTGGAAAAGCTAAGTTAGATTACGATCCCGGAACAACTTAAGGGGAAGTCTGCTAGCAAAGGGGAGTCTGAACATGCAAAAGTCAGCTTCTGATCCTGAAAGTTTATTGAAGATTTTTAGATCAACATTCAGGGGGAGTTTGAATGGTAGAAATCCAGGTTGAGATTCTAGAAGAAATAGAGATTGAAGGATGCTTACACTGTCAGACATTTTGGAAAGAGCACGAAAAGACTGATCAAGGCTGAAGATGTGACATACCGAAGACTCGACACTGAAGACTTCGTCAACATCCAAGGGGGAGTCTGTTGGTGCATATGTCTGTCGAATTCGTCTTGTATAAAGTCTTGTAAATAGAATGATAGATCAGGGCACGATATACGAGAAAAACTAAGAAACATGTAGAATAGGCCATTTCCCACGAAATGGATGATTGGCCATTTCGCACGAAATGGAAAGTCCATTTCGTACGATATGGTAGTGCCTATAAATAGTAGCCTTGTTCAATTCATTTGTAACTTTTGGATTCCGGTACCGAGGTGCTGCCGAAGTCTCTCCAGGCTGTAAAATGCTGTAAAATCAATAAACAAGACAATTAGAGTGTAAATCAAGCCGATTCAAAGTCGATACGTTTGTTTCCGCCTCTCGTATTGATTAGAACTCCTCTGAACGACTCGTTTTGGTCGTGCAAACGATCCTACAATTTTGATCTGAATCTGATGAAATCTTATGCGAATCAGTGTGTTTGATCCGTGCAATCGAGCTCCTGCTCAGATACCACTTGTAGGACCAGTTTTTGACTCCGAAACGATTGCGAACCGACTCGTGTAACGTGTGAAATCCGTACACGAACATGACCGAACACACACGATGTAATATAATCTGTGATTCTATTGATAAATATGAAAACGTACAAGCACCTGAATGACGATGTCACTTTCTCTCTCTAGACTTTCTCTCTCTCTAGCTCTAGATCTCCAAATCTCAAATGTGGCAAATTCCTAAAACTAAGGCATAAGCCTCCTATTTATAGGCCAAGGCTTTAATGAGAAAACTCATTAATTACAATATTGCCACCTTGCCTTTTCCCTACTTATTACAATATAAAGTCTAGATTTCTTTAGTTTCTGCTACCATCTGAATTGACGGAGGCGATAGACATAAATGCACTAACATGGTCCATACTTAAGACATTTCGGTTTAACACTAGGGTATAAAATACACTTTGTATCTTAACTTTTCGTTTCCAGAAAAAAAATTCCACAACCCCTATACCTCTTGTGAAAAAATAATCATGTCCCCCTGTTCTTGTCTCTACCCCATATGAGTTTCTAATTCATAACGTTGATAAATTACCCGCATAATGATGTTTGAATGCCGTACTTACATACCAGATTTCAGACCACAGGCCTGAATCTATTCCGGAGACGACATCAGAGAAATCTTGGACAGATTGATGATTTTGGATTCCGGTGTTGATGGCCTGTCGAATTAACTGTGTGGCTTCGTCATAATCTTTCATTTTGCAGAAGGCAATCATATGGCCCAATTGGTGACAATAATAATATCTTTTACTTGATCTTCTTCGTTGGTTCTCCATATTTTCATTGACATAGTGTTGACAAGGCATGGTGGTAGAGTTTTGACGAATTGAATCCGTGGCTCTGGTAGCACTATGTTGGGATTCGGAGTGCATCACAGCAGAAGTATTATGAATGTTGGAATATAACGACAGGTTATGCAAAAGATTCATTGAAAAAATGAGAATGAATTGGTGGACAATTATATGAAAAACAGTAAATTGTCTTGGTACCGGAATAGTTTGCCGGTGACTATCGAATATCCTAAGTTATAGTGTCATTTGAAACGGTGCTAATAGTTTAACATACCATTCCAATCATGTGTCACACCTTATCGAATACCCTAAGTTATAGTGTTAACACATAATCGAATATCCTAAGTTATAGTATTAGACATGATGTATCATGTATATGTATGCTAGTAGTTATTGTATATAAATCTAGATGTATGTGTGTAATATATGGAATTATAGAGTTAACTGGTCAACCCGGTTGAACCGTCAAGTACAACCCGGTTCAACCGGTTGAGCCATTTGTGAGCCCATTTGGAACTCTACCTCTATCACTAATGAATTGTAGAAAGCTTAAGCTGCCTAATTTGAGGGTCAACTCTTTAGGTGGAAGGCTTTCCAATTTTGATTTCTCCAGTTTCACTCAACTGACCAAAGTTGACCTCGGCAAAACTTAATTCAGCGGGGTACCACCTAAAAGCCTTTTACTTGAAAATCACTTGTGACTGGCCACAAATATGCTAGAGGGGGAAATCTTACCTGACCTTGAATTGCCATTTTTTTCTTCCTCTCGCTTTCAAATAATACCTTCAACAATCAGTTAAGCAACGTAATCATAAGAAACTCACCACTCTCATCTTTTCCAAGAGTTTCTTCAATGAAACCCTACCAGCTGTGGTACATCTGGGTTTCAAAATCTTAAGGTCATGGGACTCGCTGGCTGCAAGTTGTTTGGTCAGTTTCCATTTTGGTTGATGTCACTAACGAGATTTATCTAACAATTCACTCTCAGGAGGTTTCCATGTAGAGCTTACTAGACTTCCAGCACTCCATCACAGAAAGTTCTGGATCAAGTAACAGTAGTTACTTAGAACTGCCTGTATTCTTAGTGCCACAAAATGATTCCTATTTGCAATATAATCAGCTAGCCACCCTGACCCTTCCCCCTGCATTGATCTGAGTCAAAACTATATCTCTGGTACCATTCCCAGTTCAATTTCAAACCTCACAAAAATGGAAAAACTAGACCTCTCTCATAATCTTTTATATGGTGAAATTCCATCGTCCCCGAAAAGATTGAATTTTTTGTCTTCTTTCAATGTTGCATACAACCTGCATGGTTCGGTACCAACTGGGCGCCAATTTGACACCTTTTCGGTCCAAAGTTACGAAGGCAATTCACGGTTATGTGGTCCCCCATGCTCCTCCTTCAGGACATGAGAAAGACCTTATCAATGAAGTGATATTTGGACCAATTCTTACTTGTCAAACATTCTGCATACTGTCAAAAAGAAGAATTTTCATTTCTCCCTACAGTTATCCAAAGATATTTCATATGGATAGGATGTCCTTCACTTCGGTTCTGTTGGCCCGAAATGGATCTTGATCTCTAAATGAGCGTGATAAATTAAACTTGCATAAACAATAATATGAATGTATGTATAAATCGAATGAGAGTAAGTAACAATACAAATGAAACTATACGATCCTATTTATAGTTTTCTACGGGTACGAGTGAATAGACGTGTCTCTTTGTGAAAAGTCATGTCTCTTGGATGTATGGTTGTGATCAATCTTGAAGAGGTGTGATGATTCTTGTCCGTTCATATCAACCGGTGCCTCTTCTTTCTTTTTTGCCTTGTACCGATCGGAATAGGTGTGAGAGAGAGACACACCCTTTCGGTAATTGATGGTAGTTACCATCTTTGTCTTTGTCAACTTCGGTCCTTGTAGTTTATAACCGCTATGTAATATATATTCTAACTATCTAACTAAGTGTGTGATGTTAAGAGATTAACCGGGTTTCATTCACCCCCCTAATCTCGAACATCCATAAGTTGCTTTAAGTCTTGAATTCCGAGCAGTTCCCTCATTGTAGCAAACTTGATCCTTGCTAGTGCTTTTGTTAGTATATCTGCCCGTTGTAGTTCTCCACTTATGTGTTCCACAGTGATATCTTCGTTTTCCACACATTCTCTTATGAAGTGATAGCGTGTGTCAATGTGCTTGCTTCTTCCATGAAAGACTGGATTTCTCATGAGTGCTATTGCTGAAACATTATCTATTCTGAGTGTTATCTTCTCTTCTTTCCAGCCTGTGAGTTCACTTAACAATCTTTTAAGCCATAGTGCTTGACATGCTGCTGCAGTGGCTGCCATGAATTCTGATTCACATGATGATAGTGCTACTGTCTGTTGCTTCTGTGTACACCAGGTTATAGGTGATTCTCCGAAGTAGAATACCAGACTAGTTGTTCCTTTTCCTTTGTCTGTATTAACTCCAAAACTACTATCACTATAACCTGTGATCTTACATCCTCCTTGTCTTTTGTAGATGATTCCATGCTCTTTAGTTCCTTTGATGTATCGTAGTATTTGCTTTACTGCTTTCAGATGTTGTTCCTTTGGTTCTTGCATGAATCTACTAAGTAGACTGACTGGATAACAGAGATCTGGCCTTGTATGCAATAAGTACCTGAGAGAACCTATCAGGCTTCTGTAATGTGTTGCATCTACTAGATCTCCTTCTTCAGTCTTTGTTAATTGAGTTCCTGGAGTCATGGGAGTCTTTGTGTCATTGCAGGATAACATATCAGCGTCTTTGAGTATCTTGTTGATATATCATGTCTGCTTGATGCCTATCTCACCCCCTGCTTGAATTACTTCTATTCCCAGATAGTATGCTAGCAATCCTAGATCGCTCATATCAAATTTGTTCTTCATCTGAGATTTGAAGATGTCTATCTCCTTTTTTGATGTTCCAGTGACTATCAAGTCATCAACATAGACTCCAACTATCAGTGTAGAGGTTTCACTTGTCCTTGTATAGATTGCGTTCTCTAAAGTGCACTTCTTGAAGTTAAGTGACTTTAGGGTCTGATCTAATTTTGTATTCCAAGCTCTTGGTGCTTGTCTCAATCCATACAGTGCTTTAGATAGTCTGTAAACCTTTCCTTCATTTCCTGGCTTTATGAATCCTTCTGGTTGTGATACATAGACTTCCTCCTTGAGGTCTCCGTGTAAGAATGCAGATTTCACATCTAAATGATGTACCTCCCAACCTTGATATGCTGCTAAAGCCAACATTAGTCGTACTGTTTCCATACGTGCTACTGGTGCAAAGACTTCGTCAAAGTCTATTCCGTGCTGCTGAACATATCCTTTCGCAACCAGCCTTGCCTTGTGTCTGACAATGTTTCCGCTTGCATCTTTCTTAGTCTTGAATACCCACTTTAAACCTATTGCTTTGTGATCTCTTGGCAACTCCGTTAGTTTCCAAGTGTTATTCTTGTTTATCGAGTCTAACTCGGCCTTCATTGCTTCAATCCAGTTTTTGTCGCTAGATGCTTCCTTGTAATTCTTTGGTTCTTCTTCAGCAAGTAGTAATTCTTGTGGATCTACTTGAATTTCTTCTGTCTCTTCATATAGGTCTTCGAGACTTCTTAGTCTTACTGGAGTGTCACTAATACTTTCTGTTGTACTTTCAGAGGTGGATGGACCTCCACTTGATAAACTGCTTGAACTTCCTGCTGAGTTCTGATTGTACGAATGTGCTGGCGGGGTTTCATATGAGTCTTGTTCTTCTGTCTGATCTACTCCTGAATTGTCATGATGTGGCCCGCTACTGCCAGGACTACTTGGTTCATTCTCTTCTAACTCTGGTGGGTTGTCATCTTCTTGAATGACAAAGTTTGTCCATTCGGGTTTCCCTGAATCTACCGTCTCCATATAACTATTCCAGTTCCATGGTTGACCTTCCATGAACTTTACATCTCTACTGTCACATATCTTGTTCTTTGCTGGATCATATAATCTGTATGCCTTTGATCCTTCTTCTATTCCAAGGTAAACCATAGGTGCACTTCTATCATCTAACTTCTTTTGTTGAAGTGGTAGTACCTTAGCGTAAGCAGTGCATCCAAAGACCTTTAAGTGTTCTAAATTTGGCTTTCTTCCTTTCAATGCTTCAAATGGTGTCTTGTTCACTAGGGCTTTTGTTGGAACCCTGTTTAGTACGTATATCGTGTGTCGTATTGCTTCACCCCAAAAGTTCTGTGGCATGTTCATTGCCTTTAGCATACTGCGAGTAGTGGATAACATCGTCCTGTTTCGCCTTTCTACTACTCCATTCTGCTGTGGGGAATATGGTGCTGTAAGCTGTCTTGCTATGCCGTTGATTTTGCAATACTTGTTGAATTCAGCCGATGTGAACTCACCTCCTCTATCTGTCCTTAGCATTTTTAACTTGGTCTGCGCTTCCTTTTCCACCTTTTCTTTGAACTCCTTAAATGTTTCGAATGCTTGATCCTTGTAAGTTAGCAAATATGCCCACATGTAGCGAGTACAATCGTCTACAAGTAAGAATATATACTTCTTCCCAGCATGTGTTGGTGGAGTTATAGGACCACACAAATCTCCATAGACTAAGTCCAGAGGTTTTAAAGATCTGAACTTTGCCTGATTTGGAAATGGTGCCCTACTATGCTTTCCTAATAAGCATGCGTCACAGACTTGACTAGCATGACTTATTTGGGGAACTCCATGTACCAAGTTCTTACGAGTCATTTCCTTAATAGCATCAAAGTGTAGATGGCCTAACCTTGCGTGCCATAACCATGCTATGTCTTCGGTCTTTGAGAGTAGGCAGATTGGTTTTCCAGTTTTCAGTTTGACTTTGTACAACCTGTTCTTCATTCTCTTGACTCGCATTAGTAGCTTTCTATTTCGATCTCGGATAGTCAGTAAGTCTCTGTCCATAACCACTTTGCGACCGATTTCGGTAAGTTGTCCGAGGCTCAATATGTTGCTTTTCAGAATTGGAATGTAGTATACTTGTGAAACAACCTTTTGCTCTTGGTTCAGACATTCCAGCAGTATTGAACCTTTGCCTTTAATTTCTACGTGTGACTCGTCACCGAATCGTACTTGCCCTGTCACCGTTTCATCTAATTCCTTGAAGTGACTTCGCACTCCTGTCATATGGTTGCTAGCCCCGTTGTCTAAGTACCATAGATTTTCATTTTCTGAGGCGTAACTTGTTGGTTTTATGCGTTCCTCGTTTAGCAGAGCCTTTTCTTGAACATTTTCTTCTTGTATTGCCATTAGCAATACGGGTGCTTCGTCTTCCTCGACGAGGTTTGAATGTTCTTGTACTTCGTCTTTCTCAGAACAGTCCTTCTTGAAGTGTCCAAACTTTTGACACTTAAAACATTGGATCATACTTAGGTCGGTTCTTGCAAACTTCCTCCAATTTCTAGAATTTCCATTTCTAGGTCTAGATGTAGATCCTTCGTTTCTGGGACTTTGCCTATTTCCGTTGTTTCGCCAATTTCCACGCGTTTGGTTAAATCTACCACGACCGCGGTTTCCAGATTGTCTTCCTCTGGTGTTATCATGATGTGTAAACATAAGCCTATCTTGGCTTTCTCCTTTATTTCCTTTCTTTAACCTGAGTCGTTCTTTGTATGTCTTTAATCTTCCGACTGCTTCTTCTAGCGTCATAGTTTCTAGATCGGAGTATTGTTCCATGGAGGCAACGATTTGAGTAAACTTATCCGGTACGCCATTTAGGAGTTTGCGTACTAGAGTCGGTTGACTCAATGTCGTTCCTACTTCAGTTGCCCGGGTAACGATACTATTAATCTTTGCGGTAAAAGAATCAATAGTGTCGTTATCCTTCATTTGCAACAATTCAAATTCTGACAATAACGTGTGCATACGTGCTTTTTGTACCCGATCAACACCTACGTGTCTAACCTTTAGATTATCCCAAATTTCCTTTGCAGTCTTACAACTTGCAACTTGCAATACAACATCTTCTGGTATTGCCTGAAACAGATATGCAATTGCAGACTTGTCTTTCTTAGTGTCTACCGTTGCATTTTCTGCCGGTTCAATCGTTTCCCACAAACCATTCGGTTCAAGAATCGTCTTGATACGAATAGCCCAAACCGTATAGTTTGTTGGTTTCAGAATCGGACACTGAAACTGGGAAAGATAATTTCCTTCCTTTTGAATTATAACTTGTGAATTTGGTCCGGTTGCTCCTGACATATCTTCCTGCCGAACAATCTTCACTTCTACTAACTTTTATTTTCTTGGTTTCAATAGATCTTACAAACCCCACGATTACCCTAATCGTGTAATAATCAAACAACCAAAATAATCTAATTCGCACTAAACCCCGGAATCAAAACAAACCCTAGATTCCAAACCAACCCTTCGGTTCAACCGATTACACTAGAACCGAGAATAAAATTCTGAAATAAACTTTTGCGAATTAAAATGAAATTGAAACCTGATCGCGAATTCCCTGCGATGCCTTACGATTCCCACGCTTAGAGCCTGATGCTCTGATACCAATTTGTTGGCCCGAAATGGATCTTGATCTCTAAATGAGCGTGATAAATTAAACTTGCATAAACAATAATTTGAATGTATGTATAAATCGAATGAGAGTAAGTAACAATACAAATGAAACTATACGATCCTATTTATAGTTTTCTACGGGTACGAGTGAATAGATGTGTCTCTTTGTGAAAAGTCATGTCTCTTGGATGTATGGTTGTGATCAATCTTGAAGTGGTGTGATGATTCTTGTCCGTTCATATCAACCGGTGCCTCTTCTTTCTTTTTTGCCTTGTACCGATCGGAATAGGTGTGAGGGAGAGACACACCCTTTCGGTAATTGATGGTAGTTACCATCTTTGTCTTTGTCAACTTCGGTCCTTGTAGTTTATAACCGCTATGTAATATATATTCTAACTATCTAACTAAGTGTGTGATGTTAAGAGATTAACCGGGTTTCAGGTTCCACATTAGTCTTCTAACTTTAACTGATATCTTGAAAGCAACTGTTGCCCAAAGATCTCTATAACGTAAATGATAAAATTAAACTTTCATATAACTTGAATTCAAATGCAATGAGTGAATTTACAACGAATAAATCTATCCCTGTTTATAGTGTTCAAAGGGTGTGAGTGTAAAGACATATCCTTTCACAAACGGGTGCATCTATTAAAACTTGTGGCTGTGAATAAACATGAAGAGGTGTGTCTTTCCAAACAAAAGTCGCGTCCCTTGTCTTCTTTCCTTGTTGCCGTGATCCAAAGAATTAAATCATGGTATCGTATTATTCATGAATTGTTGATTACAATATAGATTATATAGATGACTAAGTTACATTCTAGTACCCTCTATTATAAATTAATTATATCTACACCACTAATCTAATATTCCCCCGCAAGTTGAGGGCGAGGAACGACCTGCAACTTGGACTGTAGTGATAGAAACCTCTGAGAGGATAGGGGCTTGGTAAAGACATCAGCAATTTGATCATTAGTTGCAATGAACTTAACATTTAACATCCCTTGAGCCACTTGTTCACGGACAAAATGAAAATCAACTTCAACATGCTTAGTACGTGCGTGGAATACCGGATTGGCAGAAAGATAGGTTGCACCAAGATTGTCACACCAAAGTGTATGTCACACCCCCAAAATCCACACGTGGAGTACCACCGCTTGGAGGCGTGACATGACCAGGATCAAGCCACCAATCATATTGAACATATAAGTAAATAGTAAAAGTCATTCATCAATACGATAGGTGTTTTCAAAACCGAACATAAACAAGTGTGTAGCGGAAGCAATAATGTAAAACCCAACATAAGTTTAAGTACAAAATGTCATAATGTTTAACAACACATTCACGATCCATGTCCACAATGACCGTGCCTCCCGTGCAAGCTCCAAAAGTACCTAAGGTCCTGCAAGGCATGTAACAGAGAGTCAACAACTAGTTGAGCGAGTTCACAGTAGGTTATTTAGTTATAATGTTCGTATCGTATATCGTATGCTTGTTTAGAAATCATGTATCGTATGTAATGGTATCACGGCCCTCTAGGCATGTTTGCGAAGTTTAGTGGGGTTTCCCATATGTTCTCTAGACTAGGTATATTTGTATCGCGGCCCTCCAGGCATGTTTGCGAAGATTAAAGTATAGTTCGCGGCCATTCCAAGCATGTTTGTGAAGATTGTTCTAGTATCGCGGCCGATCTCGGCATGTGTGCGAAGAGAAGTACATGTATCACTAGTCTAGTAGTATCTACCATTGACCTTCCTCTCCCGAGGCCTATGGTATGTAATTCCGATAACTCTTAAGCATAAATAATCAACCAACCCATTCCCAACCCCGGGAATCCCATGCCTTGGTAAGAGTGTGAACTCACCTTGTTTTTGCTCGGTATGCTAAGTTAAGTGCTCACAATAAATCAGTCAAGTCCTATAGTGCACGTATATTCAATCAGTTCACGTTCGCAATATTTCACATGTAACTAGTGTCACAGTAATATCATAGAGTGTTTGACAGTTCATATCATGCAACACAAGCAGTTAATTGCATCCATACATTTAACAGAGTTAGCATCTAGCAGAACTAGCAAATTAACTGAGTGAATAAAGTTAATGGAGTTCAATGGAATAACAGAATTAATCCACTTAATTTGAAATAATAAATAAACAGAGTACGTCAGTTAACCCAGTTAACCACTTAACAGAATTAACAAATTAACTGGGTTTAGAAGTTAATCAACTTAACAGAACTAATAAACTTAACAAAGTTACCATACTAACTGAATTAATAAACTGAGTAATTAAACCAACTAGGTTATTTACTTAACGGAGTTACCCACTTAACAGGGTTAACTTAACTAACACAGTTAACAAGTTAACAGTAAACAAGTAAACAAAGTCGCCAATATGGCGAAATCCCCCTATGGCCGAAAACACCCTTTGGGCCGGAACTGTTTGGGCCGAAATCACAATGTGGCCGAAAACCCTATGTGTGCCGAAATCCCCTTATAGCCGAAATCCCTCATCTGCCGAAAACACTATGTGGGTCGAAAACTTATTTGGGTCGAAATCACCTTTGGGCCGAACACACTTGGGCCGAAATCACTTATGTGATTTCGTCTAGTTTCAAGATATGGGGGTGTTTTCGTTAGCTTCATCATCTTCACCAACACTCACTGTAACATATTAAAAACCCAGAAACTCTAATCCCATTTCTTATCAGATTCAACCCTTTTGTACAAACAATCAATCAAAGAAATGCTAAAACATTTGATTAGATATCTTCTCAACTGTATTCTCAGAATTAACATCCAACAACATCATAGTGTTTATCATTCATTAACATACACCCACTGTTGATCAAAACTTCAAATATACACACAGTTCATGGATAATAATTATCTAACAAGTACACAATGATCAATCACATAATCACATATATAAATATATACATACATCATGATTAAACATCCAATAATCATACGATATGTAATTAAAACAACTGAATCATGAAATCACTAACCAAGGATTTAAACAGAGGTTTTGGCTTCAAATGAGGAATTCTTTCAAGTTGGGTTTTCAGAGATAGAGAGAGAAACAATGAGATAGGATAAGGTTTGATACGTGTGAAACTTCTCTGAGAAGTTTCATGAAATAAATATCTACAATACCCCACTGGGCCAAGGCCCAGTCTCTGTTTTCGTTTGTCATCAGTGGACGAAAACACATAAGGTGTTTTCACCACTTGGGTGATTTCATGGGTACTTGTTTTCAGTAAAAGTTCCATCTTTATTTAACATGTTAATTAATACAAAACCTTATTAACACACACTCACATATAATAATTATTATGGTTCCCAAGTATAAAATATCAATCGAAATATGATATAACGTATTACAAATGTAAGCGTTGTGAAACAACGGGTCGTGTAAACAAACAACATAAACAATAAAAAAAAAATTAACGTGCACTAAATGCGAAGATGGAATCTTGGAAACTCGAGTTGTCACATTATCCCCAACTTGGAAGAAATTTCGTCCCGAAATTTAGCATGCGGTTACTGAGGAAGCTGGGTAAGTTATCGTTTACTGGTTTTCCTGGGGTGTCACATCATCCCCCTGTTGATTTGGGATTTCATCCCGAACTTCTGTAGCAGCTTCAGCCTCAGTAGTAGTTGCATTGTTTTCGAACAACTGGGGATATTTGAGTTCCATTTGGTCTTCTCGTTCCCAGGTATACTCTGGGCCACGACGGGAGTTCCAACGAACTCGAACAAGAGGTATTCTGGTGTTCTTGAGGACCTTAACATCCCGGTCCGTGATTTCAACTGGTTCCTCGACGAAATGCAACTGTTCGTCGATAGTGAGCTCCTTCAAAGGAACTATGAAGGTCTCATCTGACAGACACTTCTTCAGATTCGATACGTGAAAAACGTTGTGAACTGCACTGAGTTCAGCTGGTAAGTTCAGTCTGTAGGCCACTTTGCCTATCTTCTCAATGACTTCAAATGGTCCTACGTATCGTGGATTGAGTTTGCCCCTTTTGCCAAAACGAACAACACCCTTCCAGGGTGACACTTTGAGTAGCGCTCGATCCCCAACCTGGAACTCGAGTAGTTTCCTGTCTTTACCGGCATATGCTTTCTGACGGTCACGAGCTGCCACCATGCGTTGCCGTATTTGAGCAATCTTTTCAGTAGTATCAACTACCATTTCTGGACCTGTGATCTGACAGTCACCCACCTCTGCCCAACAAAGAGGTGATCGGCATTTACGCCCGTACAATGCCTCAAACGGAGCAGCTTTAATGCTAGTGTGGTAACTGTTGTTGTACGAAAATTCCACAAGTGGCAGATGCTTTTCCCAGCCCTTGCCAAAGTCAATTACGCACGCCCGAAGCATGTCTTCTAGAGTTTGAATAGTGTGCTCAGACTGCCCATCTTTCTGAGGATGATAAGCTGTGCTCATGTCTAATCGAGAGCCAAAAGATTTGTGCATTGCTTGCCACAGTTCTGAAGTAAAACGTGCGTCACGATCAGAGATAATAGAGGTGGGCACCCCGTGCCTCGAGACAACTTCCTTAAGGTATACGTCTGCTAGAGTGGAGAACTTATCCGTTTCCTTGATAGCCAAGAAGTGAGCAGACTTTGTGAGTCGATCCACGATCACCCAAATAGTATCATTCCCACGTTGAGATCTAGGTAGGCCAGTAACAAAATCCATGGAAATTTGTTCCCATTTCCATTGTGGTATCTTAGGTTGCTGGAGTGGGCCTGATGGTTTCTGATATTCCGCTTTGACTCTCGCACAAGTCAAACACTTGCTAACGTAAGTTGCTATGTGGGCCTTCATGCTAGGCCACCAATATGTAGTTCTGAGGTTGTGGTACATCTTATCCGAACCAGGATGTACTGAGTAGCGAGACTTATGAGCTTCATCCATTACAAGCTCGCGTAAATTACCATAGAGTGGGACCCAGATGCGTCCTGTTACATAGTAGGCGCCGTCTGCCTTTTGTTCTAACCGTTGTCTTGAGCCGCGTAGGGCTTCAGCCCTGACGTTTTCCGGTTTCAATGCTTCTACCTGAGCATCTTGTATCTGTGAAGGAAGACTGGACTGAATAGTGAGTTGCAACGCTCGTACACGCCTAGGTGTAGTATCCTTTCGACTGAGGGCGTCGGCCACCACATTGGCTTTGCCCGGATGGTACTTTATAGCACATTCGTAATCGTTCAGTAACTCGACCCATCGACGTTGTCGCATGTTCAATTCTTTCTGCTTGAAGATATGCTCAAGACTCCTGTGATCGGTGTAGATGGTGCACTTGGTGCCATACAGGTAATGTCGCCATATCTTGAGCGCAAAAACAACAGCTCCCTGCTCTAAATCGTGTGTGGTGTAATTCCGTTCGTGAATCTTAAGTTGGCGCGAAGCATAAGCAATGACTTTATCCCGCTGCATCAACACACATCCAAGACCCTGGATAGACGCGTCGCAGTAGACTACAAAATCGTCCGTGCCTTCAGGCAATGAGAGGATAGGTGCGCTACAAAGTCTATCCTTTAAGTGCTGAAACGCTGTTTCCTGTGTATCACTCCAACGGTAAGCAACACCTTTCTGTGTCAGTAATGTAAGCGGCTGTGCAATCTTTGAGAAGTCTTTGATGAACCGTCTATAATAACCCGCCAAACCCAAGAATTGGCGTATTTCGGTTGGTGTGCGAGGTGCAGGCCAGTTCTTGATCGAATCTACCTTGGATGGATCGACATGAATCCCATCCGTGTTTACCACGTGGCCTAGAAAGTGGACTTCAGGAAGCCAGAAGTCACATTTTGAAAACTTAGCGTACAGCTGTTCCGTTCGAAGGAGTTCCAGAATAAGTCGTAAATGCTGCTCATGTTCCTCCCGATTCTTCGAGTAGATCAGGATGTCATCAATAAAAACAATAACAAACTTGTCAAGATAAGGTTTGCACACCCTGTTCATAAGATCCATGAAAACCCCAGGCGCGTTCGTTAACCCGAATGGCATGACCAAAAACTCGTAATGGCCGTAGCGAGTTCTGAATGCTGTTTTGGAGACGTCCTCATCCCGGACTCTCAATTGATGGTAACCTGACCTCAGATCAATCTTCGAGTAATAGCTCGACCCTTGCAACTGGTCGAATAAGTCGTCGATGCGTGGAAGTGGATAGCGATTCTTCACGGTCACCTTGTTCAGTTCGCGGTAATCTATGCACATACGAAAGGTACCGTCTTTCTTCTTCACAAATAATACTGGAGCTCCCCAGGGCAAAGAGCTAGGACGTATGAAACCCTTTTCTAAGAGTTCTTGCAATTGCTTAGACAGTTCTTCCAGTTCAGTTGGAGCTAAGCGGTAAGGCGCTCAAGCTATGGGTGCTACTCCTGGAGCTAGCTCGATCTGAAATTCGACCTGGCGATGGGGCGGTAGCCCAGGTAACTCTTCAGGAAACACTTGAGGAAAGTCGCGTACTACAGGAATATCCCCAATCTTTTTCTCTGTCGTCGATGTATCAGTAACGAGTGCTAAAATAGCTATGTGGCCCTTTCGCAGACACTTCTGAGCCTTCAAGAAGGAGATGATGCCACTCACGACACCACTCTTGTCGCCTTGAACTTCGAGAGGTTCTTTACCAGTACGGGGAATACGAATGATCTTCTCCTTGCATAGGATCTCTGCTTGTTGTTGAGATAACCAATCCATACCAATGACGATGTCGAAACTACTCAGAGTTATAGGAATGAGATCGATAGAGAAAGTCTGACCAGCGAGGATAAGATTACAACCTTGAACTATGTGTGTGGCCTCTAGACTTTTACCATTAGCTAGCTCTACGACATGTTTGGTGTTCAAAAGTGTTGGTGCGCGCTTAAGCATTTGACTAACTTTCAGAGACATATAACTGGTATCCGCACCCGAATCAAATAATACAGTAACATAAAAGTCGTCGAGAAGAAACTTACCCATAACCACATGAGGATCGTTCCTTGCGTCACTCTGACCAATCACAAATGCACGACCCTTAGCACCATTGTTGTTGTTGTTTCCCCCATTGTTGTTCCCACTGCCCTGATTATTGTTGTTGTTGTTCTGATTCTGATTTAACTGGGGGCAGTTCCGCTTGAAGTGACCTTTAGCCCCACACTGAAAGCATGCCTTATTTCCTTGCTGTTGTTGCTGTGGCGGGTTTCGTGGAGCTGGTGGCTGTTGTTGCTAGTTCTGATTCGCAGGCCTTGAGCTCCTGCAATCTTTAGCTTCATGACCTACTTTCAAACATCTCTGACAGCGGCCTTTACGACACTGACCACTGTGGTGTTTGTTGCACCTGTTACACAGTGGATGAATTCCCCGATATCCACTCTGCCCCTGACCACCAGACGATTGCTGACTCGGACTCTGGTAATCACTAGTCTTGCGCTGCTGCTGTGCTTGAGACTGTACAGTAGCTGAACCCCTGCTGGAATCCCCTTCCCATTTCCGCTTGTTGTCACTGGGATTAGCAGGAGTAGCTGGAGTGGTAGCGGTAGTAGTAGCGCTGATACGTTTAGGCAGCCTGTTCTGTTCCACTGCCTGATCGGTGAGGCGATAAGCTAACTTGAGGATCTGTTGAATGGTGCCAAGATTCGCTGAGGTTACGTGACTTTGAATTTCCAGCACCAGACCATTGAGATACAGTTCGATGCGCTTAATGGGAGGGTCCACCATAGTAGGACACAGAATAGCCAACTCACTCGATCTTCTAGTGTACGCTTCAATTTCTGACCCCGTCATTTTCAAATGGTAAAACTCTACCTCCAGCTTATGAATATCATCACGGCTACAGTGTTCCTCTTTGATCAACTCCTTGAAACCGTTCCAGGGTGTGGCGTTAGCAACAACCAACCCTAACATCTGAACTTGCGCATTCCACCAAGTCAGCGCAATGCCTTCTAGAGTACCAGTGGCGTACTTCACCCTGCGAGCCTCAGGGCATTCACACATTTCAAATACGGACTCGAGCTTTTCAAACCAATGGAGGAGTCCAACCGCTCCTTCCGTGCCACTAAAAGTAGTAGGACGACAGTCCATGAAAGTTTTGAAGGTGCAAACAGGTGGCTGAGCGTGCTGACCTCCTTCTTGTGCGGCTGCAAGTGCCGCAGCAACTCGTTCGTTAACAAGAGCCGTCAACTGGGCTTGTGTCATGTTAATGCGTCCAGCCATGATCTTCATAGCAAATATGACATAAGTGAGAGAGGTTCGCGAGTAGTGCGATAACAGAAGAGAGTAAGCACACAAGTGTTCTCATGCAATAGTGTTACGTTAATCTAAGCATACCCTGAGCAAAGTTCTATGCAATTCTAGCAAATAGGCAATAAGACATGCACCATATTACCTAGGATGTTGAGTCTTGCACGTGGAGCGAGGCGTCGTTGTGGATCGTTGAGCACTGTTTCGGTTATAGTCTGGTTTTAATAAAAACGTATTCCCCTTATTAAAACCGAGTTCTCTATAACCAATGGCTCTGATACCAATCTGTCACACCCCCAAAATCCACACGCGGAGTACCACCGCTTGGAGGCGTGACATGACCAGGATCAAGCCACCAATCATATTGAACATATAAGTAAATAGTAAAAGTCATTCATCAATACGATAGGTGTTTTCAAAACCGAACATAAACAAGTGTGTAGCGGAAGCAATAATGTAAAACCCAACATAAATTTAAGTACAAAATGTCATAATGTTTAACAACACATTCACGATCCATGTCCACAACGACCGTGCCTCCCGTGCAAGCTCCAAAAGTACCTAAGGTCCTGCAAGGCATGTAACAGAGAGTCAACAACTAGTTGAGCGAGTTCACAGTAGGTTATTTAGTTATAATGTTCGTATCGTATATCGTATGCTTGTTTAGAAATCATGTATCGTATGTAATGGTATCGCGGCCCTCTAGGCATGTTTGCGAAGTTTAGTGGGGGTTTCCCATATGTTCTCTAGACTAGGTATATTTGTATCGCGGCCCTCCAGGCATGTTTGCGAAGATTAAAGTATAGTTCGCGGCCATTCCAGGCATGTTTGCGAAGATTGTTCTAGTATCGCGGCCGATCTCGGCATGTGTGCGAAGAGAAGTACATGTATCACTAGTCTAGTAGTATTTACCATTGACTTTCCTCTCCCGAGGCCTATGGTATGTAATTCCGATAACTCTTAAGTATAAATAATCAACCAACCCATTCCCAACCCCGGGAATCCCATGCCTTGGTAAGAGTGTGAACTCACCTTGTTTTTGCTCGGTATGCTAAGTTAAGTGCTCACAATAAATCAGTCAAGTCCTATAGTGCACGTATATTCAATCAGTTCACGTTCGCAATATTTCACATGTAACTAGTGTCACAGTAATATCATAGAGTGTTTGACAGTTCATATCATGCAACACAAGCAGTTAATTGCATCCATACATTTAACAGAGTTAGCATCTAGCAGAACTAGCAAATTAACTGAGTGAATAAAGTTAATGGAGTTCAATGGAATAACAGAATTAATCCACTTAATTTGAAATAATAAATAAACAGAGTACGTCAGTTAACCCAGTTAACCACTTAACATAATTAACAAATTAACTGGGTTTAGAAGTTAATCAACTTAACAGAACTAATAAACTTAACAAAGTTACCATACTAACTGAATTAATAAACTGAGTAATTAAACCAACTAGGTTATTTACTTAACGGAGTTACCCACTTAACAGGGTTAACTTAACTAACACAGTTAACAAGTTAACAGTAAACAAGTAAACAAAGTCGCCAATATGGCGAAATCCCCCCTATGGCCGAAAACACCCTTTGGGCCGGAACTGTTTGGGCCGAAATCACAATGTGGCCGAAAACCCTATGTGTGCCGAAATCCCCTTATAGCCGAAATCCCTCATCTGCCGAAAACACTATGTGGGTCGAAAACTTATCTGGGTCGAAATCACCTTTGGGCCGAACACACTTGGGCCGAAATCACTTATGTGATTTCGTCCAGTTTCAAGATATGGGGGTGTTTTCGTTAGCTTCATCATCTTCACCAACACTCACTGTAACATATTAAAAACCCAGAAACTCTAATCCCATTTCTTATCAGATTCAACCCTTTTGTACAAACAATCAATCAAAGAAATGCTAAAACATTTGATTAGATATCTTCTCAACTGTATTCTCAGAATTAACATCCAACAACATCATAGTGTTTATCATTCATTAACATACACCCACTGTTGATCAAAACTTCAAATATACACACAGTTCATGGATAATAATTATCTAACAAGTACACAATGATCAATCACATAATCACATATATAAATATATACATACATCATGATTAAACATCCAATAATCATACGATATGTAATTAAAACAACTAAATCATGAAATCACTAACCAAGGATTTAAACAGAGGTTTTGGCTTCAAATGAGGAATTCTTTCAAGTTGGGTTTTCAGAGATAGAGAGAGAAACAATGAGATAGGATAAGGTTTGATAAGTGTGAAACTTCTCTGAGAAGTTTCATGAAATAAATATCTACAATACCCCACTGGGCCAAGGCCCAGTCTCTGTTTTCGTTTGTCATCAGTGGACGAAAACACATAAGGTGTTTTCACCACTTGGGTGATTTCATGGGTACTTGTTTTCAGTAAAAGTTCCATCTTTATTTAACATGTTAATTAATACAAAACCTTATTAACACACACTCACATATAATAATTATTATGGATCCCAAGTATAAAATATCAATCGAAATATGATATAACGTATTACAAATGTAAGCGTTGTGAAACAACGGGTCGTGTAAACAAACAACATAAACAATAAAAAAAATTAACGTGCACTAAATGCGAAGATGGAATCTTGGAAACTCGAGTTGTCACAGTGTAGGCGACCGATTCACTATTCCTAGCTAAGAGATTTCAACCATATTAGTTCTGCAACAGTATCAACAATTGCTTTGTATTCTGACTCAGTAGAAGATCGAGATACAGTCCGTTGTTTCTCTGCAGTCCATGAAATAAGATTAGATCCCAAGTATACAGCAAATCCTCCCGTGGATCGACGATCGACAGGGCAACCAGCCCAATCCGAATCCGAGTAGGCTTGTACATCTTGATGCCAATAGGAGTCCGAAAAAGCATGTAGTCTGGAGCTAGAGTCGTGACGGAAAAGTAAGCCAAGTTGAGCCGTGCCATGAAGATATCGCAAGATACATTTAACCGCAGCCCAATGATTTTCAGTCGGTGCATGCATGGATTGACACAATTTATTTACCGCAAAGGCAATGTCCGGGCGAGATAAAGTAGCATATTGAAGTGCACCAACAACCTGACGATACCGTGATAGATCATTAAAAAGAGCACTATGGTCAGGGAGTAAAATATGAGAGGTAAGTGATGTGCACAAAATGCAACATATAAATTACATCAATTGTGGCATAAAACTAACCCTTTCTTAGTACTAATGTTTGGAAAAAGTGTGTTTTTGTCTTCCTTTTGTATTTTCAGGATTAAATGAGCTCAAATTAACAAAAGAGGCAAAAAAGCAGCTAAATCTAACATAAATACAAGAAAAGGAACAAACGTGGCATGCTCGACCCCCCGACAGCATCTTCCCAAGCAAAAACAAGAGAACAGAAGGCTGAACACGCCCCGTGCTCAGTGAACACGGGGGCGTTCCCAAGTGCCAGCATAAAAGACAAAGCTATAGAAGCTTCTATCACCCACCACGGGGGCGTTCCCAACGGACACGGGGCCGTGGTCAACTCTAAGATTCGCAGAATCTGAGGAAATCTTGATAGTACAGATATGCTTCTGCACACGGGGGCGTGCCCAGCGGACACGGGGGCGTGGTCAACTAATGCAGACAAACTGCAATTAATGAAGGAAGAGAAGAGGATGAACACGGGGCCGTGCCCAATGGACACGGAGTCATGCCCGAGCTGTTGTTCAGGCTATAAATAGGGGTGCTTGGCTCATTTGCAAACCATCCATTGGCACACCACCTCTCTCACACTTCACCCACCACCCACCACCATCACAACACCATCATCCACCACCATCATCCATTGTCCATCATAGAGTGTGTGAGTCGTCTCGGGATCCAAGATTGATCGTAAGAGTTCTTGACAATCAAAGGCCATGTTTGCCTAAGTCTCTTACATCACTTGGTGAAGACAAGTGTCTAGTGTAATACTTTTTATTTTTAATCTTTTCGCACTTTTTACTTGGTTATGTATTAATGACTTTAAAAACTAGTTTCTTATGTTGAAGGTGATTCTTCCTTTTAGTTTTTCCGTGGTGTCTTGGCATTATTTTACTCTCTATATAAAATAAAAGATTTTCACCATTCATATCTCCACGGTCTATATGGAGGTATGTTGGCTACCTGGTCGGGGGTTAAGGGAACGGTTTGGTAAGAGTCTTGCCTTGTTCAGTGTATAGATCCTGCAAGGACCTGGGTCAAATTTAGTAGGACCTCCTTCAATACCCACCTGTATTGGATGGCGGGGGTCCAAACTCTTTGATCCCCTCATATGTAAGCTACTATTAACACTTTAACCCGACTACTTAGGATTGTATCCCTGCTGACTCAGACTACTTAGCCGAGGGTAACGTCACCTTCAAAAGAGGGGCCTACCATAATATGCATTAATAACTTAATTAATTATCTTTCAATAATCCGACCCTTTAGGATTGTATATCCTTGCTGACTCAAACTACTGGGTTGAGGGTAACGTCACCTTCAAAAGATGGGCCTACTACAATAACTAAGATAATCTCTTAAAAAGTGCAAAAGTGCGGAAATAATCAAAGGTTACACTAAACACGAGTCGGAGCCAAGTGATTCATCTTGTCTATCTGTTTTTACTTTTATTTCATTTTTCCGCATTTTAGTTAGTTTTTATTTTTCTAGTTTAAAACCTTTTTCTAACTTTTGATTGGATTAGACGTTGAGGATAAACCGGTACTAAAAGCTCTTGTGTCCTTGGATGACCTCAGTATCTTGCCAACACTATACTACGCTCACGATGAGTACACTTGCCCATATGTGTGTTTGGTGTTAGTAAAATATCGTGTTTTATAAATTTAAAACTTGACTAACGTGTAAAAAGGGCTTAAAATATACTTAAATCCATATACACACCAACCCGCATCAAGTTTTTGGCGCCGCTGCCGGGACACAAGGATTTTAAGAAAGTTAGGAATCAACGGCCTAATCGTTTTTTCTAATTTTTCTGTTTTTTTAGGATTTTTCTTAATTTTTCAGTTTCTGCAGAGCTCAGCACGGGCCGTGCCTGGTCGGACACGGGCCGTACCCAACATTGTCACTGGCAGTTTTTATTTTCTGAGTTACAGAGAGTTGAGCACGGGGCCGTGTCGGTGCAACACAGGGCCGTGTCCAACTCCCCAGTAACAAGGATCCGGAAAACAAACACTGTATCTCCGACCACGGGCCGTGTTCACCTGAGCACGGGGCCGTGGTGAACCTTCTGACCAACGTTCTTTTCTGTTTTTATTGCAGGACTAGGAACCCAGGCGCCACATCTGAACTTTCTACGTAATGTATGAGCTCCAGTTCTAGTAGAGACATAAAAGAACCTCTAGAAGAACCCGAACGCTTTCTCAGAAAAAGACTTAAACCTAAAAACCAAGTGAAAGTTTCGAGGGACCCACTTCCAATGGCGGACCAACGTACCCTCATGAATTACCTACGACCCACCGTAGGTAATCTCGGCGCCGCTATCAATGCACCGAATGTCGAAGCCAACAACTTCGAACTTCGACCGCATTTGATACAAATGCTTCAAAACTCCGCAACCTTTCATGGGCTTGCAGACGAGGATCCTCATCTACATATTACTAATTTCTTAGAAATATGTGATACCTTTAAGATTAATGGAGCATCAAACGATGCCATCCGCCTTCGTATGTTTCCATTCTCACTAAAAGACCGAGCTAAGGCTTGGCTTAACACCCTCCTAGTTGGTTCGGTAAACACCTGGGATGAACTAGCCCAAAAGTTTCTATATAAGTATTTCCCTCCTGCTAAAATGGCTAAATTAATGACTGAAATTAATACATATTCACAAGAGGATGGGGAATCCTTATATGAAACTTGGGAAAGGTTCAAGGAGCTACTAAGAAAGTGTCCTCATCACGGTCTTGCGGTATGGAAACAAGTATTTTATGTTGAAGGGGATTCTTTTTACTTGGTTATGTATTTTTTTAATCTTGTGGCATAAAACTAACCCTTTCTTAGTACTAATGTTGGAAAAAGTGTGTTTTTGTCTTCCTTTTGTATTTTCAGGATTAAATGAGCTCAAATTAACAAAAGAAGCAAAAAGGCAGCTAAATCTAACATAAATACAAGAAAAGGAACAAACGTGGCATGCCCGACCCCCCGACAGCATCTTCCCAAGCAAAAACAAAAGAACAGAAGGCTGAACACGCCCCGTGCTCAGTGAACACGGGGGTGTGCCCAAGTGCCAGCATAAAAGACAAAGCTATAGAAGCTTCTATCACCCACCACGGGGGCGTGCCCAGTGGACACGAGGCCGTGGTCAACTCTAAGATTCGCAGAATCTGAGGAAATCTTGATAGTACAGATATGCTTCTGCACACTGGGGCGTGCCCAGCGGACACGGGGGCGTGGTCAACTAATGCAGACAAACTGCAATTAATGAAGGAAGAGAAGAGGATGGACACGGGGCCGTGCCCGAGCTGCTGTTCAGGCTATAAATAGGGGTGCTTGGCTCATTTGCAAACCATCCCTTGGCACACCACCTCTCTCACACTTCACCCACCACCCACTACCATCATCCATTGTACATCATAGAGTGTGTGAGTCATCTCGGGATCCAAGATTGATCGTAAGAGTTCTTGACAATCAAAGGCCATGTTTGCCTAAGTCTCTTACATCACTTGGTGAAGACAAGTGTCTAGTGTAATACTTTTTATTTTTAATCTTTTCGCACTTTTTACTTGGTTATGTATTAATGACTTTAATAACTAGTTTCTTATGTTGAAGGGGATTCTTCCTTTTCGTTTGTCCATGGTGTCTTGGCATTATTTTACTGTCTATATAAAATAAAAGATTTTCACCATAAGGTTGATGAAAGCACTTCTTTACAAGCACAAATCGAGGCCCTTTCTTCAAAAATCAAAAAGTTAGAAATGGCAAAAAGGGTCTCGGTTATGGCTTGTGAGGGGTGTGGTGGGCCACATGAAAATTGGAGTTGTATGAAAGAATTAGAAGATCAAACAGAAACGGTAAACTACGTTGATAATAGACCTAGGCCGTCGGGTCCTCCAACGGGTACCTATAACCAAGGATGGCGTAACCACCCTAACCTTGGTTGGAGAGATCCCAGCAATAGTAGTAACCAACAAAACCAACGAACTAACTTTCAACAACCACAAAATTTTTCTCAACAATAAGGTGGACGAGAAAGGCTTGAAGATACTGTATCTCGCCTCATCTCCGACACCGAAAAGAAATACTCAGATCGATTTCAACAATTGGAATCCAATTTTAGAAATCAACAAGCCAGCATTCAAAACATTGAAAAACAATTAAATCAAATAGCTCAAAATTTCTCCAAGAGACCACAAGGCGCGTTACCAAGTAATACCGAGACCAACCCAAAGGCACAAGTACATCTCATAACATTGAGAAACCATACCGTGGGTCCCGAAGAGGCTCCACTTCCACCAACTGAAAGAAGCCAATCTAACCAAACCACAATTCCACCCGCGGCCCAACAAGAGAAGGCTTCTCCACCAGTTCAAGAGCCTACTAAGACTCCTCCGGTTCCATACCCCGGTCGGTTAATTCGTCAAAAGACCGATGAGCAATTCACAAAGTTCGAAAATTTACTAAAACAATTGCATGTTAATATTCCATTTATCGAAGTCCTAACTCAAATGCCTAAATATTCAAAATTTATGAGAGACTTCCTCACTCATAAAAAGAAAATTGAATCATTGCAATTAGTTAACTTAGGCGAAGAATGCTCTGCCTTACTACTCAACAAACTCCCACAAAAGAAGCTTGACCCCAGAAGCTTCACAATTCCTTGCTCGATTGGGAAATTCCCCATTCGTAATGCACTAGCTGATCTCGGGGCAAGCATCAACCTCATGCCCTCATCAATGTTCAATCGACTCGGCCTCGTGAAAACAAGTCCTACAAAAATAAGCATACAACTCGCCGATAGATACGTCAAATATCCACAAGGTGTCACTGAAAATCTATTGGTCAAAGTCGGCGAATTTGTCTTTCGCGCCGACTTTGTCATACTAGATATGGAGGAAGATACCGAAGTACCACTCATCCTAGGGAGGCCATTCCTAGCTACAGCCCAAGCAGTGGTAGATATGAATGATGGAACACTAACGTTGAGGGTTGGGGACGAGGAAGTAAAGTTTGGAGTCGGAAAAAGAGTAGAAGACGAAGACCCGGTCAACTACATGAAGGTCATTGACTCGAGTTTAGATGATGCTCTCCGACGGTGTAGTATGGGATGCAAAACATCCCACTTGGGTAACATATGACCAGGCTTTGGGTCTAGCCAAGGACCCTTATAAACGTGGCGCACCACGGAGGTATTCCGCGGAACTATCCTTAGTTTAGTTTAGATTAATTTTTATGTTTTCTAGTTTAGTTTTTAATTTTCGGGAATAAAACACACTCGGGATAGTGAAGGATACCAAGGGAACTTGAACCAGCACCCCATGCACGAAAACAGGGCCATCCGACAAAATTTTCTTCATTACAGCAAGTTCAGCACGGGTCGTGCCCACCCAACACGGCCCCGTGCTGCACAATCTGTAGAAAATGCCCAGTTCAGGTAACTGGACACGGGGCGTGCTCACTGAACACGCCCCCCGTGCCTAGGCTTCTGTTTCTTTTTACAAACTTTTGTTACTTGCAATCTGAACACGGGGCCGTGTCTAGACGCCCAGTAACATAAATTTTGCTTTTTCACACCTTTTTACACATTCAATCAAGCTAAAAACTTATTTTTGGGACACATTGAGGACAATGTGTAATTTAAGTGTGGGGGGATGCTAAAACTTTGAATCTTGCAAATCCTAATCACAAGCCTTACACAAAACTCTATTGGAACCGCTAATCACCCCAAATTTTTTCAAAATTTTTTCATTTTTTTTACTTGTCTAGGTTTAATTTGGGAATTTCAAATTCTAAAAAGGTTATATTTTTACAAATTTACAACCGATAGCGTCGTGATAAAAAGAACCAACATAAGAAAATTATGAAACGGCATGACAAGCTTAGTTAAAATTTGATTATATATACTTGATCACATAAAAACCCATTCCCGCAAAAAGTGAGTTTTGAGCCTTTATTGAGCATACAAATACATATCTTTAAACTAAATGCTCATTTTTCGTTTCTTGTGTGAATAGCTGCTTGGTTCTTACAACTCTAGAACTTGCCACGATGATACATTCCTGGTCCTTACCAACTTAAACCCGAGTAAGTAAATGATGGAGGCATTAGGACTAACACTTTTTCTTTTCTACACCATTATTTTTCTTTTTTTACCACCTACCAAAAAATCCCCATAGTTAACCCCTTTGAGTCTAAACCTTTTCATTTCATAACCCAAAAACAAACACCCCTTTCACCCACCAAAACCTTTTTTTATTTTTAACCCTTTGTTTTAGTAACAAGCTCGGGTTTTCGTATGACTTTTCAAAAAAAAAAATGTGTTGATGATGAAGAAAAAGAGAAATAAACAAACAAGTTCATCAAAAATAACTTTGTTTGAATAATGGCTTCATCAAAATAAAAATTGAAAAAAAAAAGTCTTACAAAAACCGACGCTTTTTACGCCTTTCTCCCTTTTACTAACCACTAACCCAACCACCAACCTTTAACCCAAGCCTAACCCTTCACCCCAAAAGTCCTCTTGATATTTACAAAGGTACATAGTTAAAAAGGAGGAGGATTGAATGCTTGGCAAGCCTATGGTAGGAGTAAGTTTCATGCCGCTCTCGAGTGATTCACTAAAATACATCTTCGGCCGAGTGTTGAGTGATCCCCGTGAGGTATGTGAACTTGTATATAAATGGAATTTTAAAAAAGGCATGTTATGCCCTAATAAGTAATTTATCTTATGTAATGTTTTAAATAAATCATGACGAATATGATTGTAAATAAATAAAAACTTAATAAAGAATCTTGGAAATCCCGACACTCTATGACAAGCCCAAAAACCTTCTCTTCTACCCATTCCATTTGGGAGTGTAAAGCCACATTATAAAGTGTTTTGCATGAGGACAAGAAAAGATTCAAGTGTGGGGGTATTTGATGTGCACAAAATGCAACATATAAATTACATCAATTGTGGCATAAAACTAACCCTTTCTTAGTACTAATGTTGGAAAAAGTGTGTTTTTGTCTTCCTTTTGTATTTTCAGGATTAAATGAGCTCAAATTAACAAAAGAAGCAAAAAGGCAGCTAAATCTAACATAAATACAAGAAAAGGAACAAACGTGGCATGCCCGACCCCCCGACAGCATCTTCCCAAGCAAAAACAAAAGAACAGAAGGCTGAACACGCCCCGTGCTCAGTGAACACGGGGGCGTGCCCAAGTGCCAGCATAAAAGACAAAGCTATAGAAGCTTCTATCACCCACCACGGGGGCGTGCCCAGTGGACACGAGGCCGTGGTCAACTCTAAGATTCGCAGAATCTGAGGAAATCTTGATAGTACAGATATGCTTCTGCACACTGGGGCGTGCCCAGCGGACACGGGGGCGTGGTCAACTAATGCAGACAAACTGCAATTAATGAAGGAAGAGAAGAGGATGGACACGGGGCCGTGCCCAATGGACACGGGACCGTGCCCGAGCTGCTGTTCAGGCTATAAATAGGGGTGTTTGGCTCATTTGCAAACCATCCCTTGGCACACCACCTCTCTCACACTTCACCCACCACCCACCACCATCATCCATTGTCCATCATAGAGTGTGTGAGTCGTCTCGGGATCCAAGATTGATCGTAAGAGTTCTTGACAATCAAAGGCCATGTTTGCCTAAGTCTCTTACATCACTTGGTGAAGACAAGTGTCTAGTGTAATACATTTTATTTTTAATCTTTTCGCACTTTTTACTTGGTTATGTATTAATGACTTTAATAACTAGTTTCTTATGTTGAAGGTGATTCTTCCTTTTCGTTTGTCCATGGTGTCTTGGCATTATTTTACTGTCTATATAAAATAAAAGATTTTCACCATTCACATATCCACGGTCTATATGGAGGTATGTTGGCTACCTTGTCGGGGGTTAAGGGAACGGTTTGGTAAGAGTCTTGCCTTGTTCAGTGTATAGATCCTGCAAGGACCTGGGTCAAATTTAGTAGGACCTCCTTCAATTCCCACCGGTATTGGATGGCGGGGGTCCAAACTCTTTGATCCCCTCATATGTAAGCTACTATTAATACTTTATCCCGGCTACTTAGGACTGTATCCTTGCTGACTCCGACTACTTAGCCGAGGGTAACGTCATCTTCAAAAGAGGTGCCTACCATAATATGCATTAATAACTTAATTAATTATCTTTCAATAATCCAACCCTTTAGGATTGTATCCTTGCTGACTCAAACTACTGGGTTGAGGGTAACGTCACCTTCAAAAGAGGGGCCTACTACAATAACTAAGATAATCTCTTAAAAAGTGTAAAAGTGCGGAAATAATCAAAGGTTACACTAAACACGAGTCGGAGCCAAGTGATTCATCTTGTCTATCTGTTTTTACTTTTATTTCATTTTTCTGCATTTTAGTTAGTTTTTATTTTTCTAGTTTAAAACCTTTTTCTAACTTTTGATTGGATTAGACGTTGAGGATAAACCGGTACTAAAAGCTCTTGTGTCCTTGGATGACCTCGGTATCTTGCCAACACTATACTACGCTCACGATGGGTGCACTTGCCCATATGTGTGTTTGGTGTTAGTAAAATATCATGTTTTATAAATTTAAAACTTGACTAACGTGTAAAAATGGCTTGAAATATACTTAAATCCATATACACACCAACCTGCATCAGTAAGCCATAGGAGTGGCAACTGGTTTGCATTGAGAAAGACCAGCTCGTTGTATGACATCCAAAATATATTTTCGTTGTGAAAGAATCAAGTTGCCATTATGATGTACCACTTCAATACCCAAGAAATAATGTAGTCTGCCAAGATCTTTAACTGCAAATGATGAACTAAGCCGATTGATAATATTAGTAACAGCTTGTGGTTGATTACTAGTGATGATGATATCATCAACATACACAAGAATATACACAAGAGTGCCACGCCTGTTGAAAATAAATAACGACGGATCAGTTTGAGACCTGGAAAAACCAAGTTGTTGAAGTACCATAGACAACCGAGTAAACCAAGCCCGAGGAGCTTGTTTGAGCCCATATAAGGACTTGTGAAGGCAACACACATAATCAGGTTTGGTAGAATCAACAAAGCCAGGAGGTTGTTTCATGTAAACAGTTTCTTGAAGGTCACCATGCAAAAATGCATTCTGAACATCTAGCTGACGAAGTGACCGGCTGTTAGTGACAACTAGAGACAATACGGTACGAATTGTAGCCGGTTTAACTACCGGACTAAATGTCTCATGATAATCAACTCCTTCCTGTTGATGAAAACCTTTTGCAACAAGTCGTGCCTTGTACCTGCTTATTTTTCCAGTTGGGTTTGTTTTTAACCTGTAGACCCACTTACAATCAACCACATTAGCATTTTTAATAGGAGGAACCAATGACCAAGTTTCATTCTTATGAAGTGCCTCCAACTCTTCAGCCATGGCATGACGCCACACCTTAGAGGCATTGACAACGACAAAGGAAGTAGGTTCAACAGGTAGGTTAGGTAAATTGGTAGCCATATAGGCAGCTGGATCATAACGATTTGTTGGTTTAGGATTAGGCCTAAGGTGTGTTGGACGAGGTCTTGGGGCAGGAGTGGGAGGAGTTTCGGCTGAGGTGGTGGTTTGGGCAGTACCGGCTGAGGTGGTGGTGGGTAGTATCGATTTGAGTGGTTTCGGTTTGGGTGGTATCGGCTGCCGAGGTGGTTGCATTTGGTGTAATGATGGCTGGGGCAGAAGTGTCGGGAGTAGATTCTGGTAGGTCAGGCTCAAAAGGATAAGTGGAGACGTTAGGCTTATCAGGTTGGGGTGGGTTAGAGTTTTTAGGTGAGACATGATAAGGGAAAACATGTTTATTGAAACGAACATGTCGGGCAATATAAACTCTTTCAGTTGTGAGATCAAGGCACCGATAACCATGGTGAACAGGACTGTAGCCGAGAAAGATACACGAAGTAGATCAGAATTCAATTTTGTGATTATTGTAAGGACGAAGGTAGGGAAAACATTGACATCCAAAAACCCGAAGAAAGGAGTAATCTGGTCGACGTTTGAAAATATGTTCAAAGGGTGATTTGTTGGAGGAGACCCGAGATGGAAGACGATTTATGAGATAAACAGCTGTTTCGAATGCAAAATGCCAAAAACGTTGAGGAAGATGAGATTGAGCAAGAAGAGCAAGGCAGGTTTCAACAACATGACGATGAAGACGCTCAACAGTGCCGTTTTGTTCAGTGGTCTGAGGACAAGAGCGTCGATGAACTTTACCAAGATTGTGACAAAACGAAGCAATGGTGCGAAATTCCCCTCCCCAATCAGATTGAATACTTTTTAATTTAGTGTTAAATTGCCTTTCTGCCATTTTAATAAAATATATTAAGTTATGATAAGCATCAGAACGAGCTAATGGGTAGAACCACATATATATTTCTAATGATGATCAACACATAATAAAAAATACCGATAACCATCAAATGATAAAATGGGAGTTGGACACCAAACATCACAATAAACTAAGTCCAAAATATTAGCACTATGAAAACTGAGTTTGACAATGATAATTTTAAAGACTTGCCATTTGACAAGAAGTACATAACGAAGACGACAACTTGTCTAAAACAGGTAAATGAAAATGCAAAACAATAGAACGAAAAACTTGAGCATGAGGATGTCCAAGTCGTTGATGCCAAATGGTGGACGATGATTTGAAGGCAGTAAAGGCGACTTTAGGAAGAGACTTGAGCTGAGGAAGGCGAAGGGAGTACAATCCATGTTCACTTGGACTCGTTAGGAGGATGGTGCGTGTAGACTCGTCCTTCACAGCAAAATAAGAGGCATGAAACTCAAAGAAAACATTATTATCAACTCAAAACTTTTGAACAGATAAAAGATTTCTTTTAAGTTGAGGAACATGAAGGACATTAGAAAGGTGAGGGTTTTATTTGGGGAATAATTTTTTGTCGAACCAATGTTTAAAATGGGTAAGGGTTGACCGTTACCAACAAAGAGAGAATCATTACCATAGTAGGCCTCAGAGTTGTCAAGGCTCTCAAAATCTGTGGCAGCGTGATCATTAGCTCTGGTGTCAGGAAGATAGTTAAAGCTCCGGTGTGAACCAGCATCAGAATGAGTAGCATAATTAGCTTGAGACTGGGTGTGTGGTTAAGAAGACTGATTTAGGCACTGAGATGGTAGATGACCAATCCCGCAACGGTTATAGTGACCATACACGGTGTTTTGAGTAGATGCCCAAGAGAACTGACGTGAACTACCAGTTTCATGGTTGCGAGCAGTGTTGTTGTTACGATAATTACCCCTGTAGGAACCCCTTGAATTTCCACGACCTCCTCGGTTATTGTTTGAGGACCGAGGAGCATGGTAGGACTGCGGCGATTGTGGTGGGGTAGAGGCAGCAGTCGGGTTCAGTTGGTTGCCAAGTTGTGTAGCCATGAGTTGTAGGTTACTAATTTGTGTTTGAATGGATTGTAAATTCAGTTGTGGTTGTTGGGATGGGGTCGTGGCCATAAGAGCCTGTGGATTATTTGGTTGTGTTGGTAAAAGTTTAGTAATCATATAATCATGGTCACTAATAAGACCATGAAGCTCACCAAAAGTGACCGGTGGAGTACGGGTTAAAAGGTTTTACTTGAGACCATAATATTCCTCACGAAGACCGGTAACCATAAGCATGACAAGATCCTTATCCTTCATTGGTTCACCAATGTTTGCTAGAGCGGTTGCATAATCCTGAGCACGGCTTAAATATTCTGCAGGTTTTTCATCACTTTTCATAGTTATTCGAAGAAGCTGACTTTTGAGGGTTAACTCATGAGATAAGGAAACCGGCGCATAGGCACGTTCAAGAGACAGCCATATCTCACTAGAGGTCTGCCCTTGGACATGCTGAAACGATTCCTCAGAGATAGTAAATGTGATCAGTAAGCGCACATGAGCATCATTCTTCACCCATGGACTATAACTTGGATTGTCGGTGGTGGTGGTCCCTGTGGTGACTTTAGAAGATGGACATGGTATCGTTCCATCTACATAACCGATGAGGTTATGAGAAATTAGAAACGGTTCAAGCATTTGCTTCCAATAGCCATAATTTGTAAGTTTAAGAGAGAAGGCAAACTTGTGAGATTGATGAGTTGCTTTTTCTTGATTAGTGAATAAAGTGATGGCAGCCATGAGATTTGTTCAAGTTGCAGAATATTGTCGATCCGATCTGTTGGAAGATTGTTGCAGAAGATTGTTGCTGCTATTGCTGGTCAGAAGATTGCAGAAGATTGTTGATGCTATTCTCAAGATTAAGAACGTCGTAACACAGTGAGATGCAGATTGGCGGTAGTAGGGTTTAGGCCAGTATTGGCGGCAATAGAGGTCGAAGTTTTTTTTTTTAGAAGAAAAAAACACGCCCTGATACCAAATTAAATCATGGTATCGTATTATTCATGAATTGCTGATTACAATATAGATTATATAGATGACTAAGTTACATTCTAGTACCCTCTATTATAAACTAATTATATCTACACCACTAATCTAATACAAAGAGTGCGACCCAAGGGAGATGTGGATTCCCTTGGGGTGTCGGTTACAAATTTCTGATTTGCCACTTTTGCTCCCCGAACTTCATAACTACCTTCCAAACTAACTTTATATTAAAACTAATCAACCCTTGTACTTGGATGTGAATGATTAGCGATTTCATTCACCTCCTAATCATGAACATCCATGAGTTATTGTAGATCTTGAACTCCGAGCAGTTCTCGCATTATAGAAAACTTAACCCTTGCTAGCGCCTTCGTTAGTATGTCTGTCCATTGTAGTTCTCCACTGATGTGTTCCACATTGATGTGTTCGTTCTACATGCATTCTCTTTTGAAATGATAGCATGTATCAATGTGCTTACTTCTTTCATGAAAGACTAGATTTCTCATGAGTGCTATTGCAGAAACATTATCCACCCTTAGTGTTATCTTCTCTTCCTTCCAGCCTGTAACTTCACATAACAATCTTTTAAGCCATAGTGCTTGGCATGTTGCTGCAGTGCCTGCCATGAATTCTGATTCACATGATGATAATGCCACTGTCTGTTGCTTCTGTGTGCACTAGGTTATAGGTGATTCTCAAAAGTAGAATACCAGACCAGTTGTACCTTTTCCTTTGTCTGTATTAACACCATAACTGCTATCACTATAACCTGTGATCTTATATCATCCTTGCTTCTTATATATGATTCCATGCTCTTTAGTTCCTTTGATATAAAGTAGTACTTGCTTCACTGCTTTCCTTTGGTTCTTGCATGAATCTACTAAGCAGACTGATTGGGTAACATAGATATTGCCTTGTATGCAATAAGTACCAGTGAGAACCTTTTAGGCTTCTGTAATGCGTTGCATCTACTAGATCTCCTTCTTCATCTACGAATTCGAAGAACATCCTATTGGAGTTTTATACTTTGATAGATGGCTATGTGGTTATTGATTTTTATGTATTTATTTAAAAATATATGATGTTAGCATTTACTAATGTGTTGGTTATTTATGATGACCGTAGATAGTCAGATTATCATAATGGACAAACCAACATGGATCGAGTTGAAGATCAAGGATTGTACGGAGATGTGATCACATAGTTGCAATCATATGTAACATAGTTATCTTGGTTAGGAATGAATGATGTAAATGATTTAAAAAGAAGTTGATTTAAGTGGTTCTCTATTACATTGAACAACTAAAAAGAAAGAAATTTTATGATTCATATTTTCCGCTGCGTCATTTTGGGTCAAAACGTGTTAGAGTCTAACATAAAACTCGCAAACCTGGAATATATGGACCTTTCTCATAATATTTTATCTGGTGAGATCCCATCTTCTCTTAGAAGATCGAACCTTTTGTCTTGATCACTGTTGCATACAACAATCTACAAGGTATAATAGTAATATTTGACCAAGTAGTGGGAGCAAGTGATGGTTCAAAGTTGGAATTTGCTGCTGATTAAAAGGATATGTGGAGTTTATTTTGCATGTGGGTTTTATTTTCTATTCAATAAAGTATATAAGTATCCAAGTAGCAGGAGCTCAATTTCTGGTATAGCAGCTCATTTATCTTTCTTTGTAATCATTCAAATATATAAATCAAAGAGTCGAATCTGTAAGTTTCTGTATGGTAAGTAGATCTATTTATCAATAGGATTGGGAGTCTTCGATTGATGTGTCATAAGTTTCCGTTTTCAATAGAAAAAGTGTCGAGCCTGTTTTGTTCGGTGCGCGTGTAATTTGTGTGTGCTAGGCTACCTAGTTAACACAAATGAATACTTCAAATAGAAATAGATTGTAGACTTATATTTGTTCGATCATTGCACACATATTTATACTACTTAGACACTAACGGTGTTAGGCAACTCAAGTCTTAACTGTACATAATAGTAACTTCCTAAACGTCTAACGGTGTAGACACTAATAACCCACATCCCTGTGAATATTGTGACATAGCAAACTTAACATAAATAATAATAACATAACTTTCGTTTGTCACTTTTAATAAAGACAGTTTCAATCATATGCTACTTCCACTAAAAAATTAAGTTTGGTTCAACCAGATATATAAAGTTTTGTTTGATAAGTATAACTAAGGGTGCATTGACAAGACAGAATTCAACTTTTCATTTTCGCATCAAATAGGCTTATAGGAATGAAGGTGGTCAGTTCCAATGGATCATGGCTATATCAATATATACTCTCACAGTGTGAGGTGCGTAGGTCTCGATTTCGGAGGATCGATTACGAAACCAAACCCTTGTTTATATCAAACACGGTCACGAGTGCGGAAACCCCATGACGATGCCAAACCAAACACAGAAAGTAACAACACGAAGTAACCAACGAATCACAATCAATTGATTAAAACGGATGAGAACAAAGGAGCAAACAAATACACACAATGTTTGATAGTAAACTTTCACAGTAGGTATGCTCTCATGGTTTCACACAGAAACCATGTTGTGTTTATATAGGTAGGCCAGCCCAAAGGCGACGAAACACTAGGTGTTTCATCACTGTTCACGACGAAACTTGGAGTTGTGACCATAAAGGTCTTTCGTCATGTATGTTAACGACGAAACACAGAGTTTCGTCGAGGGCTGCACAAACAGGTATGCTGCAAACAGACAGTTTACAGCAGACTGATAAACACACAAACATAAACTATTCTACCAAATATGCAACATGCATTGTTCATATAACATTACATAACAACGAGACAACTTGTCGGACCAAAGTAATATAGGAGGATATCCAACTAAGGTCGACGGCGAATACGGACTCGATAACAAAAGACCATAAATTACAACGCTTAAATAGAACAAGTTACAGACACAAAATATGCATCAACAAACTCCCCCTTGTCTGTTACTTGGTCTTCGGTCTTCAATCTTCAGTGTTTCAGCGTCCAGGTGCTTCCAGCATGAATTCCTCAGTAAAAACAGTAACAAGCGACGCCTTGGAATAGTAGTGCTTGATGAGCGTCCTTGTCTTCGTAAAATATATCATGCCGAAAAAGCTTACTGATGTCGTTCGCCGACATATTTACGATCCACATCGGATCCAACATCCGAAAATTCTCACGATCACCCTTAAACACAATCACCGCTTTATGAGTATCCGAGTCGTAACACCACAATGTCATTTCTTCAAGAAAGTTTTGTTCCATAGGCATCAACGGAATCTTGTTCAAGACCTCCGCCGGCTGGTATATAAGCTTGTATCTAGCCGTATTGGTCGCTGGATCCGACGTGAACTTGATCTGTTGATATATTGGAAACTGTGGCTTGTACGACGCATCCTTCCATCCTATCTTCCGCTCGAACTTAATTCTCCTTGCAAATAACGTTGCGCCAAAGTAATTTGAATGATTAATGATCTCCAGCTTCGATAAGGCAGCAACATCATAGAACGGCAAAGATAGGATACTCAGCATGGAGTTAAAGTACTGGATTCCATGTTCGCGCTTGATCGCAACACAATGAATTTCCTTTACAAACATCCAACTCAGAATTTTCCCATGCGGCTTACCCTTTTCAAATTGTAGAAAATCAACATGTGCTTCGGGAGGCGTAGGCTTTTCAACCTTTGACAAGAAACGTTTTCTCCATTCTTGGAATGAATCAGTCGGATTATCAGAAGACGTTCGATTCTTTAACTTCTCATCAATGTCTTCTTGATTCTCTTTCATCCATTCTTCATCAAATGGATCAAACTCCATTCCGTCGGCACGAACATACGTTGATTTACCTAATTCACCTTCAAACACTATTTCTTCAATGTTTTCAACATCTGCAGTCTCTGATTCAGTTGACATTTGATCAATCACTGAGTCTTCAACCGATTTCATTTCGTTCAAGGCAAGCAGTTGTTCATGTGAAAGATCCAATCCTTCTTCAAGAATTTCTCTAGTGATAGGATGAACAGCCTGCAAAGCAAGATCAGCAGTGCTAGGGACAGAATATGTACCAGGCAAAGAGCTTTCGATGAAAGAACTGCTTTCAAGCTGTTGTATTTCTTCAACAGTCCACTGGAGGTTCCTTGTGCCGATTCAAGTTGCGAAGGCTGGAAGACAACAAGTTGAGTATTGGTAGTTGCTGGCGGTTGCTCTTATGTGGCAGATGGGTCGGGGTTTCCTGGATCCTCTGAATCATGATCACTTTTCTGTAACACTTCCTATTGCTTACATCGATTTGCCCACAGGATATTGACATGCCTTCTAACAAACTCAAAGCCTTCACTTATACGCTTGACCCCATCAACTATCGTGGGGTTTCGAGAATCGTACCACTCTTTCATATAGTCATGCCTTTCTTTGAGAGTCTCGGCCAACTTCTGAAGTTTAGAGCTGCTTTCTTTCATGCAGTTCATGTCAATACCACGAGTGTTATCCGTCGCTCGCATTTGTTGCAACTGTCACTCTCTCTCTTCATATGTAGCTTTCAAGCGAGCATTTTCAGCTTTCAGTTGTTCTATCTCAGCTTGTTGGTGATTGATTTCTGCTTGTTGTCGCCCAACAGTGGAATTCAACGTATTTATTTCCAACTGTTGTTTGACCGAGTCGGCTCTTATAACGTTTATCACTTCAGAATGCCTATTTATTTGACCTGCAGCAGCTTGCAGCTGAGAGAATAGGAAGTCTACCTTTTCGTCTTGCTGCATCTGAGAAAATATAGTGTGTCTGCGCTCTGCGGTCGGCTGCCATGTAGTTGCAGGAATGGTCGATGCAATAGAGTGAGTCGGTGCTTGAGGAGTCATTGTAGGAGTTTCATGAGTAGAAGTCACTACAGGAGTTGGTTCTGAAGATCTAGGAGGAGACGGCACAATTTCAGAAGCTTCAGTGGCCGTGAATCCAAGGTTTGGATCCATTTCTGCTTCTTGTGTAGGCTTTTGTTGAGGAACAGATTGCTGTGCAGATGAAGTACCAATGTACTTTCTTGCTTTCTTCTTTCGTCGGACAACCGTTTTCTTTTTCTTCAAACGTTCTGCTTCAGTATTCGAAGGAACGTATTCAGCATCATCCTCTTGCCTAATCCTCCTGAACCTTTTCACACCACGTTCATCAAAATAAACTTCGTACCCAGGCTCAGGTGGATTGTCATCAGATTCCGTATCCTCCTCATCACCACCAGCTGAAGTATCACCAGTTGTACCAACAATCGATGCACCAGCACCAGATACATCAACGGCACCAGCACGTGCATCACCACCATCACCACCTTCGTCATCACCATCACTGTTACTGTCAGAAGAACCAGAATCTTTTCGACCAAACTTTTCTACCATCTTTTTCTTTAACACCGGCTCCTCATCATCAGACTGGCTGTCATTGTGATGCCATTTGTCATCTTCTGGAGCGATGTAGTCGTTTTATCAAGAGCACCGAACAACTTCCTAGGCGGCTCGCTTTCTGTGTATCTCTTTATTGCAAGGCCCCTGAATATCTTCAATGAATGCTCTATCATCGAATCTATCTTCAAGATGTCATTATCGGCTTTTGGAAGACCAGGATGTTGGACATTCATGATCATTTGTAGAAAACAAGGATACATCCAGAATTTATGCCCAGTTGTTCGACCACCTGTTCTTTTCATGTTCACCTTCATGTTGGCGAAGATGTACTTTGAAATGCTAAACGGTTTGTTCAGCACTAATGCCACCATGAGTCCAACGAGATCGTTGCTTGCCGTGCCATATCCTGCACGTCTGTTGCTTATACATTGAATGAGTACGTGCAAGAGAAACTTGTAACGCATTGGAAAATCTCCCTTGTTGATTTGAGTGCTGAAGATATCACCAATACACCTCATCCTTAGTAAACAGCCACGAGTACACATGATTGGAATAGAGGACAGAGCATTCGGATCGTCTTGCAGTTCTAGAACGGTGTTCAAAATTTCTGGTGAGACATTCACGTTCACAACATTCACTTGCCCTTGAATAAATTCTGTTCCATCAACTACGACAACGCTTGCAGAATCCTAGAATGCTTTGACGAACAATTTGTAAACTGGAGTTGAAAAAATGGCAACTTTGTTTATCCGCGACTCCCTTATCCATCGCGTGATTTCCTTTAGTTCAGTGATCTTTCCTTCGGGATCTAGATAGGCAATCATATTGTGACGCTTCTCGGACATCACAAGTTCTTCCGGTTTATCAGTTATTTTGGTCGCGGCCTTACGTTTCTTCTCTTTTGGTGCCATCTGTGTTCGAAAACGTCAACAATAAGTCATAAAGATATAACATGTGTAATAACATATGTGTAGACATGTTGGAGTATGAATTGAACAGTGAACAAGTATAAACATGTCTTCTGTGAAAAAGGGCACCAAACTTGAAAATATTCTAAGTACTGGACGACGAAACATCAATACTTCGACGAAACACACTTCTTTTTCGTGAAACACTCTTGGTCAAACAAAGTCAGAGTTGACCTTTGACCAGTGGAGTTTCGTCGACAGTCTCTCGATGAAAGATGTTCCATTTGTTAAAAGGTTGTTTCGTCACAGGGGGTTTCGTCGTCTTTAGTTTGAAGAAACACAAGTTTCGTCATCAAAGGGGTTTCGTCGACTGTAGTTAGGGTTTCGTCGAATTTGGGGGTTTTCAAAATCCAAAGGGTTTTTCGCCGTCTGTTGTTTAAATGATGATTGATCCACAAACAAAACAACATTATGACACTTTGTAAAAACCCAAACAAACTTAAACAACCCAGAATGTAAATCCGACTAGATTATGACCGGAAAACACACAAATCGGTTAAACATTCAAACAACTTATCCAACCCCTGTTTTTGTTATCCGAAACCCAACCCAAATCAACATTCAAAACACCATACAAACACTATATCAGTTTTGATGAAAAGCAAAACAATAAATAAAGATTTATATGAGGAAATTGAAACATTTAGGGGTGTCCGGGTGTTTATCAACAAGTTTCAAGCAAAACAACCGGTTCCTAATGGTTCGAATCATTTGAACGAGCATTTGTATACCTTCGATTATATGAGAAATTTTAAAGAAAATGAAAGGTTTTGAGAGTCAGTGAAAGGTATGGGGTGTTGAGTGTTGGAGAAGATAAACAGTGAAGTGGGTTTGAAAAACTCATTTCTTTGAACACTGGGACCCCTTTAAATACCCTGACCCCGACGAAACTTCATCTTCGACGAAACTTCTATGGGCTCGACGAAACTCTTGATTGGGCTTGGTTGGGCTTGAACAGTAAGCCAATGACGAAAATTAAACAGGCCCAGGGGATTTTCGTTGTGGCCTCTACGAAGGACAAATGTTTCGTCGTGAACAACTTTCAAATTTGACCAAGTCTGACAACAGTTGACCTGACCATGATCTTTCGTCGATATTTAGGTCTTTCGTCGACCTTAGGGATTCTCGTGAACACTTTTCCCAAAAATTTACTGTCACACCCCGACTTTTCCACGTTTCACCAGTGGGCCCGGTTGGGGAGTATCGTGATGTAGTTGATATCATCATAGTCAAACAACACAATACATGAATGCACAGCGGAAGCAAAAGATAAATACATTACATTCCGAATATAAAGTAATATCCAGTATTACAACGGAAAGTAAAGGATCCACAGGCGAATCTTAAAATATATACATTTGTTCAACAGACTTTAGACGCCTAGAACTTGCAAGATTCCTTATTAGCGCCCTGAGCTTCCAGCCAATTACGTTCAGTACCTGTCACTTAACCTTTTTTGGAAAATATGCCAGTTTTCACTGGTAAATACACTCAACTGACTCATTTGAAAAGAGTTTAAGAAAATTGATTTAAATGCACCAGGCACAAAATATTTTGACACTTTGATTAAAATGCTCAGAGGCAAAATTAATCTTTTATAACTTGGGACAATTATATTTATAATCTTGTATACAGATTTACAGGTTCGTTGTACGTTCAGGGCCCGATGTAGAAACCGAGTCAGATTAACAGACACGCCACAAGTATAGGCCCACAAGAGAGTGAGATACCGTTATTACTTAAGCAACTGTCAGGTGTATGCCTACACCCCGTGCTTAAGACGTGGCCATTTTATAATACAATGATGTCAGGGATATCCGGGACATGGTCATTAACCCCTAAAGGCTTTTATTTCAAACAATACAGATTAAACCGGGTTACCTCAATAATTTAACCACAATAAGATTAAATATTCAATACCCAACCAAGCGGTATCATTATACCGTATCCCAAGCAGTGTTGTAAGAATCGCTAGGCGCTAGTCGGGCAGTGGGGTACTGCCTAGCGATTAATCGGGATTAATAGGGATTAATCGGAATTAATCGGATTGAGATTTTTATATGTAATTTTTAGTTACATATACACACACACATTTTTATATGTAGTTTTTTAAAGTAGACATGTTTTAACCCCTCATTAACCCCTTTTTTTAAGTAATTGGAAGGAATTTATATGGTTTGGTCAAAATTTGGCTGGCATCTTGCCAAAATTTGGCCAGAATAGGACCGTCATTGACTGCCTAGCTATTAATCAGCCATTAATCGGTGAACGACCGATTAGTGATTAATCGGCGACTAATCGGAGACTAGTCGGGATTTTTACAACCATGATCCCAAGCCCGTATAGGGAAAATATGTTAAGAGTATTTACCTGAGCTAGCTCCTGTCTTAAATAGCAAGAATTACAATAACTCAGCCGTATTCACTTAAGTAAGCGTAGGTACAATTTACCGGAAGGCTCTAGTCTGAATGATGGTATAAATAACCAATTAGAATGCTAACGGGTCTTTAATTAAGCCTAAGCTTAGACCGGTTAGTCTTAAAGAAATATACGGTTCAAACGCATGATTAAGCGAAGACCGGAATAGAATGTGTTTTAGACCCGACAAGTTTGAAGACTTGTATAATATGGGTAATCTAAACACCTTCTGGATTTTGAGATAAAACCGATAAGGTTTGACCCGTTTAGGCTAGTTTATGTAAACTAGTTACATAAACCGAACCGAACGCGTAATAAGCGTAACGGGTATACATATGAGCCATTTATAGGTTTCCTAAGTTAATATGCTTCATATATGTTGTCACATCAGTAAGATGTCTTTTATTATGCCCGAAACGAATTTAAACACAAACTATGCCCCGTAGGGGTAGTTTGGTCATTTAAAAGGTTATAAAGGAGTTTAAGTATTTACCTGAGTTACAGGTCTGATGTAATCAGAAAAAATACTTATTTTACTAAGTTATAACAGTAGGGTAAAGTAGATATGTGAAATTTATCAAATATAACCAAACTATGCACCGTAGGGGCATTTTGGTAATTTCACATAAGCCGAAAAGCTCAAAACTGAAGTCTGAGTTTAACAACTTTTGCTTACTGTTAAACTATTATAATTTGCCTCAAATATCAGTAGGTATCAACCCTTGTATGTTTAAAATAGTTTTAGTACATACTATGCGTTAAAAACGCTTAAAAAGGCGATTAGAAGCCATTTCCGGGTTCGATACATAAAGCTGATATTTTTATTATTCCAGAAGGCTTAAAATAATTTATTTATCATATGTGATCAGTAGCAAAAGGTTTGGAGTCAATTAGATATGTAAAACTCATTTTTATAGCCCGTAGGGCAAAACCGACAATTACCGGATTAAGCTTACGACTATTAGTTATGCTCAGCCTAAAATTAATTAAAAATCTATAAAAATCCCAAAATAATATATTACATCAGTAGGTAAAGAGTTTGATATCAAAAAGTATGTTTAAGTAGGCTATACGCTAAATACGCCGTTTAATTAACATAAAGCTTTAATTTTACGCTAACGAGCATAACTCTTAACCAACACCTCAAACTGATGTCAAATTTTGTATGCAAGTTTATATATCAGTAAATAAGGTTTCTACTCTTTTATATTTCCAAAAATCACGTTTTAAGGTGAAAAGGGCATAATGGTCAACATATGAGCAATTAACGGAAGCATGCATATTAATCGGATAACTAATGATCCGAGGTGTATAATCTCAGAGGGCTATACTAGCATGTAACCTGGTCCAAATGAAGCTCTTAGGTATTTCTAAATCATACCAAAATGGGTCAGAACTGAAAGTCAAAGTATAAGTCAAAGCTTTGCGACTTTTGGTTCCGAACCGGGTCTAAACAGTAAATTGTCGGGTTGAACATGTTTTGACATGTTCTTACACTCATTACCAAGTTATATTAATGATCAAACAGGTTGTATATGTTCTAAATTGCTAATTATGCATAAATTAGAATTTAAGCATCCTGTTGACTTTTTAATAACAAGTTTAACCCGACATTTGACCTAGTTAGAGTGGAAATCAGGGGGAACCCTTTTAAGGGTTTATTGCCCACATAATTACCAACTTATAACTACCTTAACATTGACTAATCGATGGACCGATAGCGATTAATCGTCAAGTCAAACCGTAATTACGACGGTTTGACTTTTAAGCTATAAACTAAGCAAAACTTAATCGAGGAAGGTCAAGGGTACTTACAAGGGTCCTATGCACGAGTAGGGAGGTCTTGGATCTGTTCCTAAGCTCCAGAAATGCTCCACAATTGCAGATGAAGGTGCGATCAAAGTTGTTGCACATGAAGCCTTTATATAGTGATCAAGAACACCACAAAAGGTTGACACACAAGTCTATGACTTACCACAACTGATCCACAAGTGTCCCTAGATGTTTAGGGATTGTTTAGGGGCCAAGGGAGATGAGGAAAATCGTTTAAAGGTCAAAATTCGCGTTTAAACTGGCAACAGCCGGTTTTCTGATGCTGGGCACTAGCTTACGGACCGTAAGGTCCCCAGTGTTGAGGTCCGTAAGCTGGTCCTCAGGCTTAAAAATCCCTTTTTCAGTTTGCATCCTTGGCTCTTGGTTTCACGAAAGGTCAACTGAGCTTATATATTGCAATTTGACCCCTTTATATTTATTTACAAGGGCCTCAAGACTTATACCCACCTTGCCAAGTCCCTGGACGCTTCTTGTTAACCCGAAAAGTCATAACTTTCAACGTTAACGCTTTAACCCCTCGCACACGAATTTGATCATAACTTTCTCATACGATAACGAAACTTTACGAAATTTATAGTGTGCATTCTAGTGAGCATAATTAACTGTTACAAAGTTTCGGGTTTGTCAAAAGGTAACTCAGAGGTATAACTTAAACATGTTGACACATTTAACCCCTGTAGTTTGTAATCTCTCACTTTTAGCTTCGTATGATCCATGATTTATTCGTTAGATGGTATAAACATCATGTAGGGTTATTATAAAGTATATTTATTCACTATTGACATTTGGAACTCGTATATTTACATACTTTCCATGATTGTCAACTTTAGTCCTTCCAGAGTAGTCTTTTACACGTTCAAGCTTATGACACGTGTCAATACATTATAGGACGTGAATTTTCGAGGTGTTACATCCTCAACCCCTTAAAAGAAATCTCGACCTCGAGATTTGTTAAGGTAAGGGAAGAATTTTCTGCCTTATATTGGGCTAAATCTTCCCCAGTATCTTTGAGCCTCTATGGCACTCCAATTGACCTTTATAATAGGCACATGTATCTTTTTGGAGCTTCTAATCCTGTTGATCCTTAATCGGCACAGGTTGCTCATAATATCATAGTTCTACATATCATTATGTGATGGTGCTTTTTGACTTATTGGTGACACGTCGCTAAATCATTAGTGCGGGTCACATTGCGCGCTCCACCAAGCCCCTTAATTGGGTCTTGGCTCGTAAGCTATTTGATCTTGATACATTCGATTTCCTTCGAATGATTCTATATTCTCGAAGCTTAACTAGCCCGATAATTTAACAAATTTAGCACACCCTTTCAGGGTGATATCTATTGTTGAACCTTATTCCTTAACAAGAATTTAGGAGGTTTGCTATTTTCATTAATCCTTGATTTTCTGCCGAATATTGGCATCTTACATATGATTATGAATTTGCGTGATCTTATTGGTCGTTTCTACTGTAACATTTAGATCCTGATGATTGGACTTACCAATCTATTGTCCTCACAATAGACGTTTAACATGCCATTTATACAAGGTCTCCAAGGGAGCAGCCTTGATGCTTATATATCAACTTATTATAGGAAAGTTTATCTTACGGTGGAATGGTTATTCCAACCACTGCTTAGCTAATTTTAAGGAATAGCTAATCCTTGTCGTTAGTCGAACAATTCGACGATCCTGGGCAGCTGATGGAAATTCTTAATCGTTGCCTAATTAGGGTTGCGGTAATGTATGCATAAGCAAAATGAACCGTCTATCTTATTTAACAATATCATACTCTTGGAATATCTAGTTAGGCGATATGAACCCTCTATTTTAAAACTTAGTAGTCAGGGTTTTGATTCTTCCAATGATGGTACTAGCCGTCTTGGAGATTTCATAATAATACAGCCTTAAATGGGATATAAAGCTTAATTCTAACTGCCTCTCAGGGGTATACAGGGAAATCTTAGGAGAAGATAATCAAGATACGAGGAGGTTACAGGGATTTCCATATCTCAGACTCCAATTCACCCATTATTGCTTGTGTTAAATAAGTGACACCTTTATGTTACTAGTTCACGAATTCCTTAATCGGAAACATTTACTTAGACAATTCTATTTTGGATATCTTCTTTGAATACTATTAGTTGACTCTAGTACCATATGATCATTGGAATATCTTTGTGGTTCAATGCATTAAACCTCCATACTGATCAGACATGGAAGCAATCTATGGAACTTATTAAGATACATCAATTTTCATACGGCGGTTTTGTCATACCATTTGGTATTCATAGTCAATAGGGATTAAGGAGATATCAATTACATGCGAATGTCCTTTATCTATAGAGAGGGTATATTAGAAATTTTTACAGATTTAGGAACAGAAAAATTAGCTCCTATTACTAAATGAATCAATTTCTTGGTTGCGATTCGACAGCTGCTATTCATCATCCTCATGGCTTTATATACTAACTATGGTTTCATTAAACCATATAGGCCAATATAGCATTAACATTCTTAATGAACGTTATTTAATGTATATCAATTTTACTTAGCCTAGGTCACAAAAGACCATTTATGGCATTTAAAGTTTGGTCCTAATCCATCATCTTTTTGACAGAGGATCAAAATGTCACATCTGTCTTTATTATAGCGATGAATTTGGATAGCTTGAAAGCTTGCCATAAGGACATCAGAAAAGAGTGATTCCAAATAAAATATCAATCTAAGATTTGTTGGGGCATTTTCTATAATGTCATCGGCAAAATTTCTATCTCGCGTTAAATGACTGGAGTCCTAATCAGCGGGGACAACAATTCACAATATTTATAGTTCCTTATAGAATCATATTTGCCAGTATCAAATAAATTTCTGTATAAACTGCTTGATATGGAAAGGTACCTGCTATACTATTATTATTCTACACCATCTCCTGGGCGTTCATCCTGAAAACTCATGCATTTGTTCTCTTGGCCTCTTCGGGCTTCTTCTGATTCCTAGGGCAGTTGGTCTTGATATGCCCCTTCTCGTTGCAACCATAACAGGTTGCATCTTTCATTTTCTTGCAATCCAAGGTTGTATGTTCCCTAGACTTGCAAATCCCACACGGTAGAGGCTGAGATTCAAATCTGCATTTCCCGAGGTGGTATTTCCTACAGGTTTCGCACCTGGTCTTCTCAACCGATTGCTGGCTGTCTCTTTTAAACCCGGAACTCTTCTTATCGGAGCGATGAGAATTCTCATCCTCCCTTTTTCGCTTTCCATCTTCAGAGGCTTTGGCAGCCTTGTTTCTAACCACATCGAGTGTGAGAGATAGCGACAGATCTGCCGCTGACCTGAATATAGTAGGTCTTGAAGCCTTAACACTGGCTTTGATTTCTGGGGCTAAACCCCCAATGAAGCGAGCAATTCTCTTGGGTTCTGGTGTTACTAGGTAAGGAACCAGTCTGGACAGGGTATTGAAACGGGTGAGGTAAGCTTGACAATCTAAGTTTGTCATAACCAATGATAAGAAATCTGACTCAATACTCTCAACCTCGTGTTGAGGGCAGTAGTTCTCCATAATGAGAGCAACAAACTGTTCCCACGACATGTTGTAAAGTGGGATCTTCGCAGCAGCTTGAATGAGAGCCTTCCACCATGCTAGTGCCTCTCCCTTGAACGATTGGGATACATACTTTACTACATCCCTTTCAGCACAACCGCTGATGTCAACCACCGTGTCCATTTCATCCAACCAGGTCATACAATCTACTGCTCCTTGCTCCCCAGTGAAGTCCCGAGGTTTGCAGGAAACAAAGTATTTATAGGTACAGGACTTGGTATGCGGTTCATTACCGAACACTATCCTCTTGGATGGAACACTGTGTTGACCAGATGAATGTCGATCATCATCCTTCTTTGGTTCTTCTTTCTTAGAGGGCGGTGGCTTGTTGTGAGCCTCCGAATAAGTCTTAGGGTCAGACTTAGAGTGGGGTACAGATGAGGCTTTACTATTAGTCTCACTATACTCCCTAAATTGCTCCTCTACAGCTTTAGATACAACTGAATCAATCAAAGTACGAAGCTCTCCTCTGGTTATATTAATCCTTTCGTCATCGCGGTTTTCCAGAGGGTGACTGTCCTCTTCCTTTGACCTAGCCATGTAGCTTTAAATGCTACATAAAAATCAAACAAGGGCAAGGTTTATACGGAAGCTTTTACAGTTTTATCGTTTTAAACGATTTATTAACCATGGTAATATAAACCACATTGGTTAATTTGTTAGTTAAATTTAATTAGCATTTTCATTATAATTTATCCTAGTTATAAAACATTAAGGATATTAAGGTGGCGCAAAGGGCCTAGTCACAAGGACAGTTTTAAATTTACAAGCCATGATTTCAGAGAATCGAGGCATTTAGGTTTGAATCAAAGTTCATTACCTTTTTCTTGACAGGGAGTTGTAGGCTACCACTGTCTTTTGTACCTTAGGACAATAAGTATGGCCCGTAGGCATTTCATCACTTATGGATGTTTATAATATGATCATATTCATTTGATGATATTAGTCAGGATCGCATTGATCATACAAACTATTATGCTTGGACGTAGTCCAACATCTTTAGACGGGGTCAGAGACCACCACGGTCGTTGTCTTATCTGATAACAAGTTTGGCCCGTAGGCACTTCATCACTAATGGATGATTATTTCAAATAAGGGAATTTAGATTAACCCCCTTTTTAAAAGGTGGCCTGTGTGACTTTAACGATTCACAGTTTACCAAAAATGTTAACGTACTTACAGATGTTAACAGGGATTGGAATCCTTTGGGTAGGTTTTACCGTCTTGGCCATGTCTGCAATAACATTTAGGCTAGGGTTTACCATCTTGGCCATGTCTGCATTGACATTTAGGCTAGGTTTTACCTTTAAGATTCCTTTAACATTTAACGCTGAACAATCCTAAATTGAAATGTTAATAAGGGTCTGAATCTAATTGTGGAACTACCGTCTTGGCCCTGCCTTAAAAATGACGCATGAGCTAGGTTTTGTCTTTTTTAGATTTTGCCATTTTATTGTAATGGTAGGTTTTATAATATAGGAATGATATTTTTAATAAAATCGTTCCTTTAAAATTTAAATAAGTATATGGTTGCCCTAAACGGGACTTCTACTGAAAATGACTCGCCCATGCAAGGGCTAATCAGAAAAATAACAAAGGAACCAAATAAGGACAAATAAAACGAATTAGAATTTGTCCTATGTTCTCGTCTAGACTCAAGAATGTGCAACTGTGTAACTGAGATTAAACACAAAAGGCTAGTGTTTAATTCACTCAGTGTTGGCTCTGATACCAACCTGTCACACCCCGACTTTTCCACGTTTCACCGGTGGGCCCGGTAGGGGAGTATCGTGACGTAGTTGATATCATCATAGTCAAACAACACAATATATGAATGCACAGCGGAAGCAAAAGATAAATACATTACATTCCGAATATAAAGTAATATCCAGTATTACAACGGAAAGAAAAGGATCCACAGGCGAATCTTAAAATATATACATTTGTTCAACAGACTTTAGACGCCTAGAACTTGCAAGATTCCTTATTAGCGCCCTGAGCTTCCAGCCAATTACGTTCAGTACCTGTCACTTAACCTTTTTGGAAAATACGTCAGTTTTCACTGGTAAATACACTCAACTGACTCATTTGAAAAGAGTTTAAGAAAATTGATTTAAATGCACCAGGCACAAAATATTTTGAAACTTTGATTAAAATGCTCAGAGGCAAAATTAATCTTTTATAACTTGGGACAATTATATTTATAATCTTGTATAAAGATTTACATGTTCGTTGTACTTTCAGGGCCCGATGTAGAAACCGAGTCAGATTAACAGACACGCCACAAGTATAGGCCCACAAGAGAGTGAGATACCGTTATTACTTAAGCAACTGTCAGGTATATGCCTACACCCCGTGCTTAAGACGTGGCCATTTTATAATACAATGATGTCAGGGATATCCGGGACATGGTCATTAACCCCTAAAGGCTTTTATTTCAAACAATACAGATTAAACCGGGTTACCTCAATAATTTAACCACAATAAGATTAAATATTCAATACCCAACCAAGCGGTATCATTATACCGTATCCCAAGCCCGTATAGGGAAAATAAGTTAAGAGTATTTACCTGAGCTAGCTCCTGTCTTAAATAGCAAGAATTATAATAACTCAGCCGTATTCACTTAAGTAAGCGTAGGTACAATTTACCGGAAGGCTCTAGTCTGGAATGATGGTATAAATAACCAATTAGAATGCTAACGGGTCTTTAATTAAGCCTAAGTTTAGACCGGTTAGTCTTAAAGAAATATACGGTTCAAACGCATGATTAAGCGAAGACAGGAATAGAATGTGTTTTAGACCCGACAAGTTTGAAGACTTGTATAATATGGGTAATCTAAACACCTTCTGGATTTTGAGATAAAACCGATAAGGTTTGACCCGTTTAGCCTAGTTTATGTAAACTAGTTACATAAACCGAACCGAACGCATAATAAGCGTAACGGGTATACATATGAGCCATTTACAGGTTTCCTAAGTTAATATGCTTCATATATGTTGTGACATCAGTAAGATGTCTTTTATTATGCCCGAAACGAATTTAAACACAAACTATGCCCCGTAGGGGTAGTTTGGTCATTTAAAAGGTTATAAAAGAGTTTAAGTATTTACCTGAGTTACAGGTCTGATGTAATCAGCAAAAATACTTATTTTACTAAGTTATAACAGTAGGGTAAAGTAGATATGTGAAATTTATCAAATATAACCAAACTATGCACCGTAGGGGCATTTTGGTAATTTCACATAAGCCGAAAAGCTCAAAACTGAAGTCTGAGTTTAACAACTTTTGCTTACTGTTAAACTATTATAATTTGCCTCAAATATCAGTAGGTATCAACCCTTGTATGTTTAAAATAGTTTTCTGATGCTGGGCACTAGCTTACGGACCGTAAGGTCCCCAGTGTTGAGGTCCGTAAGCTGGTCCTCAGGCTTAAAAATCCCTTTTTCAGTTTGCATCCTTGGCTCTTGGTTTCACGAAAGGTCAACTGAGCTTATATATTTCAATTTGACCCCTTTATATTTATTTACAAGGGCCTCAAGACTTATACCCACCTTGCCAAGTCCCTGGACGCTTCTTGTTAACCCGAAAAGTCATAACTTTCAACGTTAACGCTTTAACCCCTCGCACACGAATTTGATCATAACTTTCTCATACGATAACGAAACTTTACAAAATTTATAGTGTGCATTCTAGTGAGCATAATTAACTGTTACAAAGCTTCGGGTTTGTCAAAAGGTCACTCAGAGGTATAACTTAAACATGTTGACACATTTAACCCCTGTAGTTTGTAATCTCTCACTTTTAGCTTCGTATGATCCATGATTTATTCGTTAGATGGTATAAACATCATGTAGGGTTATTATAAAGTATATTTATTCACTGTTGACATTTGGAACTCGTATATTTACATACTTTCCATGATTGTCAACTTTAGTCCTTCCAGAGTAGTCTTTTACACGTTCAAGCTTATGACACGTGTCAATACATTATAGGACGTGAATTTTCGAGGTGTTACATTTACCAAGTCTTTGAAATTTTGCACACATGAACATATTTTGTTTATTTGAATAGATTTTCATTTCGATTGAGTTTACCAAATGCAAGGACATTTTATGAAGTAGGTTTCAGGCTTTGGGCAGAAAAACACCAAGTTACAATTTCGGCTAATCAAAAAAATGAACTTTACAAATTACACTAAAACATAATTTAAAGTGCGGTAAACTAACAAGAAACAATGAAAAAGTAATAAACAACTGTACAAAGATAAACTTTTTGCGAATTTCAAGGAAAAGGAATCATACCAGCTTACTGTCTTAGTCAACATGATTTTTTGTTCGGTTTAAAGCTCTGGATAAGTATGCTACCTTGATTATCGGTATTGTTGTTCACATAAGCTCAACTAATCAGATGTAATCACAATTAGGCAATACGATTTACGGTGAGAGTTATACTTACAAGTCATTGTTCATCCACTCACGACACATTCCCGTATCAAGGTATCACGAGAGTTCATCTTACCGGTGAATATACCATTTATCATCTGTTTGACCGTATAAAAGAATGTGAGATACTCACTTATTTTGATTGAAAACAAGCACTTATTGATGAGGAACTTGATTTTCATATGCATGAGGGCACAGGAGCAAGTCCATGAACAAGTCAGTACAACGTACAGCAAAGAGACGAACTTGACTCCCGGAAAAATGTGATATTTTATCACTTATTTGTTTGGACATGTGATTGTTGATCACTTATTGAGGTCGAATGCAATATGTACACGTATGTATAGTATCATGGAAGATCTAGACTTCGTTTCCGTTATTTTTCGGTGAAAGATACAACCATGATACCCAGATGATAAGACAACATAAAGACCGTATATCTCAGAACCTCGGCAATCAATCAAACAAAATTTCGGTACCAAGACCATATACCCGTGAATGGTTCCCACCTGACTTGAAGTCTGTTAGGTTTGTATCATCCTGCACATTTTAATCTGATTGTGAGCCTACCGATACATCGTTAGTAGAGATACTTATCATTTCTCAATTTTTTTGTTTTATATTTTGGGCATGTTGACCGACCACACCAATGAAAATCATCATCTTCCTATATCCAAGAAACTCATTTTTGGTTTTCTAATATTTTTTGAATTTTTTGCATTTCTATTTTTTTTAATTTTTGAATTTTTCAAACATAAGGACAAAAAGTAAAGACATATTTTTGGATTTTTGAAATTTTCAAATGTTTTTGTATTTTCTTGAATTTACTCCCCCTAAAATGCTAAAAGGTTACGAAAAAGAAAATCTTTTTGTATTTTTAGAGTTTTTTTTTAAGAAAATATTTACAAAAACGATTAGCCAAAGAAGTTTTACTCGGGTATCACCTTAATTCCATTGACCAAAAGTAGATAATCAAAACGTGATTTATCAAAAGCTTTAGTGAACAGGTCGGCACGTTGGTGATCGGTGTGAACTTTAACAACATCGATTAATCTTTTGTCAAAACAATCACGTATGAAGTAATATTTAATTTCGATGTGTTTGGTCTTGGAATGCTGCACAAGATTTCTAGTGATCTGTAAGGCAGCATTGTTATCAACAAAAATAGGAGTAGATAGGAATTCAAAACCGTAGTCGCGTATTTGTTGTTGTATCCAAAGAACTTGGGAGCAACAACTAGAGGCATCAATGTATTCTGCTTAACAAGTTGATGTAGCAACACAGGTTTGCTTCTTGCACTGCCACATGACCAGTCGATTTCCTAAGAATTGACATCCAGCTGTTGTTAATTTGCCGTCGATTTTGCAACCACCAAAATCAGAATCACTGAACGTGATCAAGTCGAAGCTATCATCCCTAGGATACCAGAGACCGGTGTCCGGACATCCTTCAAATAGCGAAAAATCCTTTTAACAGCTGCTAGATTTGAGGCCTTCGGGTTGGCTTGATATCTTGCAAGCAGGAACGTCGGATACATGATGTCGGGCCTCGAGGCTGTGAGATACATGAGAGATCCAATCATAGCGCGATAGTATGAAGAGTTAATGTTTTCACCCTTCAGATCCGGAGTAATCCCGTGATTCCGCAGAAGTGGGGTACCAATGGGCGTTGCATCAAACATCTGGAACCGGCTCAAGATGTCACCAACATATTTAGTCTGATGGATGAGTATCCCAGACTCGGTTTGTTGAACTTGTAGGCCCAAGAAGAAATTCATTTCCCCCATTGCGCTCATCTCGAATTTTTCCTGCATAACACGCTCGAATTGCCTGCACAAAGAATCATTAGCTGAACCAAATATTATATCATCAACGTATACATGTGCCAACAAAATATCTCCATCATGTTCTTTGATAAAGAAAGTGCAATCAATAAGACCTCTGCGAAATCCATTCTGCAGCAGATAATTAGATAAGGTTGCATACCAAACTCTTGGTGCCTAATGTAAACTATAAAGAGCTTTGTTGAGCAACCAAACCCGATCTGGATGAATAGGATCTTTAAAACCCGGAGGTTGTTCTACATACACCTCTTCATCAACCACACCGTGTAAGAAAGCACTTTTGACGTCCATCTGGTAGACTTTGAATCCTTTAAATGAAGCATAAGCTAGAAAGATCCGAATAGCTTCCAAACGTGCAACAGGTGCATAAACTTCATTGTAGTCAATGCCTTCAATCTGACGAAATCCTTGAACAACCAATCTCGCCTTGTTTTGAATGACTACTCCATGATCGTCCTTTTTGCATTTGAAAACCCAACGTGTGCCAATTTTCTTGTAATTTTCAGGCCTTTCAACAAGCTTCCAAACACCCAGTTTTTGAAATTGTTGCAGTTCATCCTGCATGGGTTCCACCCAAGAATTATCCTTTAAGGCTTCCTTCCAAGATTTTGGCTCTTTTTATGAAATGTAACACGCGAATGACCAATCATTTTGAAGACCAGATTCTCTGATGGCTGAATACAAACCAGCATTCTAGTTGTTTCTCAGCTGATTACGCGTCTGCACACCGCGATGGACATCTCCAATAATATTCTGCTGTGGATGAGTATCATGAATTCTCGTTTCAGGAACATCAAGAACACGAGTATTGATACCCAAATTATTAAGACTAAGATCAACAACCAAATCCACACCGGGCATAGGCGTAGAGGTGGATGCATTCCCTTCAGCAGTGTCTACACTCTGCACATGAGGAGTTGCTTCAGAAGCACCTTGAACAGGAGCAACCGGAGCTGAAGTGCCTTCATTCGCATCATGGTATTCATCATCTTCCGATGACTCATTGAAATCAGCAGCATCTTCAAAGTCCTCATTTTGAACCATGTTATTAACCGAATTTGAAGCTTGGGGGTTAACAATAATTCGTCTCACCAATGGCGAGTCAGCAGCGTTGTCACTTTCAAATAGCATTTGAGCAGCTGCAGATGCTTCGTCAAAGGTTGGCAGATTAAAGGAGTCGAATAGGCCATCATAATCGAACATCCAAGGATCACTCGGAGCTCTAACAGAATCTGTATACCTTCGAACCTTTACTTCATTCCATAGCTCAATCTTTTTGGTCACCAAATTCCATACACGAAAATTCGGAGTAGCATATCCAAAGAAGAAACCCTCGATAGCTTTGGGACCAAACTTTCCATGCGGCTCAATCATAGTGCATGGAGCGCCAAAAGGTTCTAAGTGAGAAATATCTGGTTTCCTTTTGTGTAGGAGTTCGAAACAAGTTTTGTCATGCCTTTTAACTGTGAGAACTCTTTTCAATGTGTAGCAAGCAGTTAACACGGCCTCCCCCCAGAATTGAACACGAAGCTTCGACTCTACCAACATCGTTCTTGCAGTCTCTATTATCGTCTGATTCTTCCTCTCAGCGACACCGTTTTGTTGTGGAGTGTAGCGAGAACTGTATTCATGAAGAATGCCCTTTGAAGTACAGAAATCATCCATTATACGGTTTTTGAACTCAGTTCCATTGTCTCTTCGGATCCTCTTTACTTTAAATGAGTACAAATTTTCCAGCAGAGTAAGAAGATTTTTGAGGATTTCAGGAGTTTCACTCTTGTGCGCCATAAAAGATACCCAAGAAAATCTAGAGTAGTCGTCAGTAACCACTAGACAATAAGCATCCACAAAGGTTGTCTTGTGTTTCATAGGTCCAAAGAGGTCCATATGAAGACGTTCGAGAGGCATGCTAACAGTGTTGACTTTCTTAATAGGGTAAGATTTCTTTGTTTGCTTTCCCTTCTAGCATGACACACATACATCTTGTAAATGAAAACTTATCACAGGAACACCATTCACAAGGTTTTTTTTTTCACCAAATGGTTCATTTTTCTTAAGTGAATGTATCCCATTCGTTTGTGCCAAGATATAGACTCCTTCTCTGTGGCTTTTGAGACAAAACATGTCACTTGCACAGATGTCGTAGTCGCTTGGCTCATATCAAGAATATAAAGATCATTAACTCTTGGAGCCGATAAGAGAATCCATTCTTTAGGAATTTTGAAACTAGGTTTCAGCACATAACAACCGACATCATCAAAATGCACGGTGAACTTCTTATCGCAGATTTGCGAAACACTCAGAAGATTGTGATCAATTTGACGAACATAATTGATCTTATCGAAACATACAACACCATTGGAGATCATTCCTACTCCAATGATGTATCCGCCTTTGTCTCCAGCAAATGCGACATAGCCTCCTCTAATATTTTTCATATCATAGAGAAGCCGTAAGTCGCCTGTCATATGCCTAGATGCTCCACTGTCAACAATCCAATGACTATTAACAGTTCCTCCTGGAACATCCTACACATATCATTCAACGATTAGTTGAGGATGGGGACCCAAGCCTTAGTGGTCTTGGGTCATTTCTGAGCATCACGAAATGTGATCTCGATTTCCTGATGATTTTCAAATACAGTACCTCCCCCTGAACTTTCACCCGTTTTAGGTTTCCAAGTTTGTTTTTGTTTACCCGTTTGATTCTTATTAAAAGATTTTGAAACTTATGGTTTTAACGATTGTGATGAACTTGGTTCCCTTTTAAGAGATTTGACTTCAGATTTTAAAGCCTTTTCAACTGCCTTCACGTTTTGACGTTGTTGTTTTGTTTCTTGTTCTTTAACAGTTCTTTTATCATGTTTTGGTGAAACAGAACGACATTGTGGGTGAACCTTTTCAGGAGGGGCTCTCTCAACAAATTTTTCTTTGGGAGTATCTATACAATTTTTAAGGATATGACCAAACTCCCCACACTTAAAACTCGTTCTCCTTTCAACAAACTTAGGAGAATCTGACTGACGGACAGATGTCGACCCTGTAGAACCTGAGGTACTTGCTCTTTCATCACACCCATTTTGTGTTGAGTGTAATTGTTTTGACTGTTACGTTTTAAAATTTTGACTTGTTGGACAAAATCAGTGTTTGATTTATTTTCAAAAGTCTCAATTTTATCAGTACCCTTTGATGCTACAAATTTGACATCACTGCTTTTCTTCCTGTAACGAGCTCCTTTTGTTTCAATTTTTTATTGAGAAACTTTAGGATTTTGAGCTCGCTTTTCTGGTTGTTTACCCTTAGAAGCAATAGGTTGTTGCTTTGTCGGTGATCTTTGATTTCCAAATTGTTTTCTAATTTTTGATTTTGGAATAGGATCACATTGGGTTACAACAACTCCCGGAATCGTCTTTCCCAAAAATTTACTCGTATTGTCTTCAAAAACTTTATCAATCAAAGATGGATTGACATTTTTAATTGGAAAATCATTGTCCGAATAAATTTTAGCATCACCGACCAAAGTATACAACACATTATTACTCTTAACGGTTGACACAGATTCCTTCACTTCTTTGACAGGATTAATCACTTGTTTTGCAACAGGTTGCACATCAGGAGTAGGAGGATCACATAGAATGTAATTCTCAATAGGAATTTCTACTCCTTTCATCTTATCAAGTGATTCATCCTGATCACTCACATCTAATTCATCATCAGACGAATCATAGTCCTCAATGATTGGAGCACTTTGATTCGTCAACGTTGAAGTGTCTATTCCTTCAGATGAGGTACTCGAGGAACTGTTCGATTTGAACCCTAATCCAGTAGTAACTTCCTCATAATCAAGAGGCACACTAGGTTCAAAACGTGGCTTTTCCTCTTCATCGGGCATTCGAGAATAGTTGTGTCTCAAAGGGGGTGGACACGACTTATACCTAACGCCTTTCTTGTTCCCTTTCAGCTGTTGAGTGTCTATGATGTGATCAAGAACATATCGGGAGTTAGAATAACTCTCCAATTTGAGCTTGATTGCATCATGCTCGCATTTGGAAACGACTAGCGCTTTCTTCGTTTCCTCAATGATATTAAAGTAGTTATTAATACCAATTTGTTTGTTGAAAACATTTTTTGTTAATTCGGAAACACTTTTCTTTAAAGTTTCGATTACATCTTTGAAATCCTTTTCATTTCGAGCTAAAGCCATGTTCGCTTCTTTGCATTTAGACAGCTCAATAACCAAACTTTGATTATGACTATGAACCTTTTCGGATTCCACTTTCAAATTTGCACACATATTACATACACTAGGAGTAGGAGTGTCGGAATTTACCTGACTTGTCGAGGCCGAGACATTTGCCATAAAGGCAGTCTGATAAGAAAAAGATCCATCTTCAGAGAAGAACTTCTCCATTTCCTTTGATTCAATTGCAGCCTTCTTGATTAGAATAGATTTCTGACACTTTAACTCCTCTGCTTCATTTAACAAGTCATTAACATCAGAATTCACTTCTTCCTTCACATCAGATTCAGAATTATAACCTCCAGCATTCGAGCTTTCTTCATCCGAACTACCGCTATAACCATAACTATTATCACTTTCAGAAAATTCTTCTTTGTGAACATGCTTGATGTGATTGATGATTTATGCATAGCATATGGTTCCTCCTCCTTCTTGATCACCATCTCCAAACTGTACTGACCAGTTACACCCTTCATCAGCTTGAACGACTAATGCTCGGTTGGTGTTTGAAGGTCCAACCTAAGTTTGGTTCGTGGTGTTGTTCACTGCTACTATCCTTCTCTCACGGTTATCTTGATTTGCATTGGAAGTACTTGTCTGATTACGGAAGGGATTTTGATTTTCTTGTCTGCTCGGCCGGGTGCACTCACGTTTGAAGTGACCCTTTTCACCGCAGTTGAAACATGTAACCGCATCCTTATCGAAACCGTACTTCGTATCCTTCTTGCCTTCCAAGCTTTTTCTTCTAGTTCGACTCATAAAGTCTTTGGCCCTTCTAACAACACTTGCAAACGCCCACTTGATATCCATTAACTCCATTTTATCAAGGTCTATCTATTGATAATCTTCATTGGTCATATTGATGTTTCCAATTTGACCTGCGACCAATCCGCAATAGGCACTGACCATTGTATTAATAAGTTCCATATGCTCCTTTGCCACTTCGATGCTTACTTTCGAAAGGTTTGATGTATCAACTCTGACTGTGTTGGGGTTTTGGGGTGGAGGGTTGTTACTGTAACATGCTTGCTGTTGTTGTGGTTGGGCTTGTGGTGGGGGCGGAATATAAGCATTTGGATCAAACTGAGGTTGAGTAGTGGAAACTTGAGGTGGAGGTTGGGGTTTAGGTAGTCAGGCACTTGCATCGAATTAAGGTTTTGAAAAAGCATGAGCTTGAGCAATAACATGCGCTGGCGGAAGATAAGCACTTGGATCGAAAACCGGTGGAGGAGCTGACTAGCGAAAGGGAAACGAGCTTGTATTGGACACAAACGCCGTTTGTAGCTTTGGTTGCTGAATGGAACTGGAACTAGCTGCAGGATTAAAACCACCGAGGTACATTTCAGTATTCTGAGGAACTGAAATCCGTTTAGCTTTCTGGGTTTCTTCATCATTCTTGTGCTCCAGCTTCTGAATGAATTCATAGATACTGACAGTACCTAAAGTACCCGTATACTTTAAAAGTTCAATGAATGAACTCCACTTTGGAGGTAAGCCATCAACAAACCTTGTAACCTTTTCATGTTGAGTTGCAATAACACCATAAGAATACATTTCACTAATTAAATGATAAAAACGAGTTGTCATATCATTTAGGGTTTCGTTATCCATGAATTGAAATGCTTCAAATTCCTTCTTCAACAAATCATGACGTGTCTTTCTTGTAGCCGCATTCCCTTCTCCTCTTGCTACCAAGGCATCCCATAAGGCTTTCGTGCTAGTACAATAACCGAATTGATGATAGATGTCTTTGTGGAGTGCTTGTGTGAGAATAGAAAACGCCTTCTTCTCCAGATCATATGCGTTTTTGTCGGCTTCTTGCATATTCATAAAGGTTGTGGCATTTGATCCTGCTTCCTCAAGAGCTGTGTTATATGGCGAAATGAAGCACGTCCATAACTCGGTGTTTTGCCCTAGAACATATGTGTGGAAACGACCTTTCCATGTCGGATAGTCGTTCATATGGTTCAGCTTTGGCGGGCGGTTGTTGCTACCCGTTTCACTCTAACTTAACAATAGATTCTGAATGCTTTGATTATGGTTCGTCACCAGTGCCCATTGACTTGCACTTATAGATTGTGGTGGAATAACATTTCTTAACCAAACGGCTGTGGAAGTCTGATCTTCACCTAGTCTTGGGTCCGTACTCCAATCCCATGGACTAGTACTACTCATGATTGCTGTATGAAAGATAATACCTGAACACACACTTGAAAACAGACTGTTAAATCACTTTTGCAAAGCCTCTGTTAAAAAATTGATAAGTGTCTCGACGAAACACTATGTCTTTGGAGAAAAACCAAGTTTGATGAAAGATGGTTTTTCGTCAAACACACTTGCCACGAAACTCAAGAACTTTCGTCAAAGTACCTTTGACGAAACACTAGGTGTCGTCGAAGTTCCCTTTGGCGAAACACTGGGGGGTTTCGTCGCTTATGTCTTTCGTCAAGATAAGGTCACAGATAGTTGGTGAGAAAGTTGGTGAGATTTTTCAAAGGAAATCTTATCCTTTTGTCTGACAAAGAACACCCGATTCAACTTACAACATCCCTATCTTACCAACCCAAGCATGGTGTACGATATTTTAATCCATTTTCAATTTATCTTTTAATTGTAAAATCAATAAATATCTCAAGAACACTTTGAAGATATGGACAACACTGATGAACACTTGAACTTTCCGGCCAAGTTTTTCAGCGGAGAATTTTCCGAATCACATATTTGCACAAAACTTTCACTAAAAACCCGGTTTTACTATGTAATCATGCAAACTAACAAGGTTTTTGATAAAACTTTTTAGCAAACAAACAAGATCTAACAGATTTTAAGAGTTCTTTTTAGAAAATCAACAACAACACAGTTTCAACACTTGATAAAATCCCAACTATGTTTCGTTTTAAACAAGGATAAGAGCCAATGCTCTGATACCACTTGTAGGTCCCGATTTCGGAGGATCGGTTACAAAACCAAACCCTTGTTTATATCAAACACGGTCACGAGTGCGGAATCCCCGTGACGATGCCAAACCAAACACAGAAAGTAACAACACGAAGTTACCAACGAATCACAGTCAATTGATTAAAACGGATGAGAACAAAGGATCAAACAAATACACACAATGTTTGACAGTAAACTTTCACAGTAGGTATGCTCTCATGGTTTCACACAGAAACCATGTTGTGTTTATATAGGCAGCCTAGCCCAAGTGTTGACGAAACACTGAAGTGGGCTTGACGAAACACCAAAGGCGACGAAACACTAGGTGTTTCGTCACTGTTCACGGCGAAACTTGGAGTTGTGACCATAAAGGTCTTTCGTCATGTATGTTAACGACGAAACACAGAGTTTCATCGAGGGCTGCACAAACAGGTATGCTGCAAACAGACAGTTTGCAGCAAACTGATAAACACACAAACATAAACTATTCTACCAAATATGCAACATGCATTGTTCATATAACATTACATAACAACGAGACAACTTGTCGGACCAAAGTAAGATAGGAGGATATCCAACTAAGGTCGACGGCGAATACAGACTCGATAACAAAAGACCATAAATTACAACGCTTAAATAGAACAAGTTACAGACACGATATATGCATCAACAAGGTGGATCATGGCTATATCAATATACATTCTCATACTGTGAGGTTCAATGGAAACCAAAAAAAGTGAGGAAATAAGAAACCATGTAAAAACACCTTTAAAAAGTTATTTTTACATGTAAAAAGTTAATTTTTACCTATTTTTTTGGAGCTTTTGTATATAAACTCTTGGAAATATAAATTCTATGTTTAGTTGTAATTATATTTAAGTACATATCGTATACTTATTTGTGACATATTTTATGTATTAGTTTAGTATTCTAGGATTTTTTAACTGTTACAGACTGGTAGGTATCAAGACAAATTAAACGGTTTTTGGCACCAACCCTCAAATAACTGTTGAACATTACTGTCAAGAACTTATGTATATATATTTCATGTCGGATCTTGCTCAAACTACCAAGACAGTTATTGTTTATTTTTTTTATCCTTATTCAATTGTGCATTCAAGAGAGTTAGAAAGAATTGTGTTTGATATCCAACAAAGTGGTATTAGAGCCAAGTTGTAAAAGATTCAAGCAAAGTTTAGACAATCCAACAAGAATCATGACATCCTGTAGACACTGTTCTGTCGCAGAAAAGAAGGCCTCATCCCGGAGATCCAAAATCAACCACCGCAAATGCCATTACTGTCATAAGCATGATCATTATGTTGCAAACTGCAATATAAAAGAACAAGCTGAGGCTTCTGTGTTGATCAGACAAGCAATTGACACTGGGATTCAAAATCTCAGTAACTAAAGTGAGGATTTGATCATTCAAGGCACTGCCTATGATTTATGGTCCGAGATCTGGTATGCAAACTCAATGATCAAACACCATTACCTCGGGTAACATATCACTGTTTAAACGGTTCAAGAATTCCTATGGAATTGAAACAAGAACCAACAATCGAGAAACTCTGTACATACAAGGGGAATTGGGGTAGTTGATATAAAACTAATGATCATACATTAAGAATTCCGAGTGTATTCCTTACACCGAACAAAAATAGAAATGTTTTGAGTCTAGACCAATTGACTAAACAAGGGTTGCTGAACAATGTTAGTGTAAATATAAACTTAATTTTAGTTGTAATTATATATTAGTACATGTCGTATACTTGTATTTGTGACATATTTTATGTATTAGTTTAGTATTTAAGGATTAATTTTGTATGACGGAATGGTAGGTATCAAGACAAAGCCATTTAAAACGGTTTTTGGCGCCAACCCTCAAATAACCGTAAACATAACTGTCAAGAACATATGTATATATATTTCGTGTCGGATCATGTTCAAACTACCAAGATATCAATAGTTATTGTTTATTGTTGTTATCCTTATTCAATTGTGCATTCAAGAGAGTTAGAGAGATTTGTGTTCGATTTTCGACATAAACACATGTAGAAGGCTTTTTAATAAAAAATGATAAATACAAAAAAAGTTTAAAAAACAATTAAAAAAAAAAGTAAAACTTTTTTTACAAAAATTAATTTTCTATTTGAACGGCTTCTACATATGTTTATATGTAAAAGCTCAGATTATAAAAAAAAATATTATTTTCTATGTAAAATGATTTTTATATGTAAAATTAGTGCTTCTCCGGTTTCACATTTTCTTTTTTGTGATTCTCCAATGAATTCACCCTTACATCCGTAACATGCTTTCAGAATCACACCTCTTTTAACATTGACCAAAATAAAAAAAAATACACACCATCCACAAAAATAATAAATGAAGTATAACATTTTATAACGTCGAATCCCTAAATTTGTAAAGCAAGTCCACAAGCATTCATAAAAAAATCCGATTGACCCGATCCATAGACATAATTTTTGTAAAATATTTTAAACTCACAATTATTAAAGTCTTATTTCTAAAACGATATTAAACACTAAAATTACTATAACTTAAATTTTAAAATTATTAAAAAACTTAAAAATATTTCTAAAAAGATATTAAAAACTAAAACTACTAAACCTTAAATTTTAAAATTATTAAAAAAACTTAATTGTAGCTAAAGAATGGGAACTGCGTACTCTCTACGTAATAGGAAGACTAAGTATATCCTTATCTTATCTTATCTTATCTAAACCAAACAACAACTTAAAACACACATGTATATTTCAATTATTTTGGCTGTTTGTATCTGAATCAAATATGGCTCCAATACATGGCTAGTCTTCCTCCCTTTAAATAATCAATCATTCCCTCATGTTTCTTCGCTTGTCTTCTTCTTGATTGTATATTATTTGCCAAGCTGAAACATGTTTGAAGTCATGGCTATACATATGACTGTAGTCAACGAGGGCCACTTGTATGACGTCGCCTTCCGTAAGGTCACAGACGTCGTTTCCACATCGTTGAAAAATGTCTCAAATTTTGAATTGTTCAAAGGAATAGTTCTAAAACGTGAAGAAAGTGCATCAACGGTTCAGGTGGTGTCACCCCAATGGATATAAAATTGTTGGAAAATACGTCCCCAAAACGGACCCGAGGGATCACGAGGCCTATAGTCAGTAAGCGTTGCGACCCAAGATTCACACAACGCAATGTCCTCTTCTTCGGCCTATGGAATTGTTGCCATTTTATATAAATATTTGAAAAGAAAATGAGATGAAAGTTGAGAGAGTTGTGTGAGAAATAAGAGTTTTTGTAAGGTAAAAAATGGTAGAATTGGTTAAATTTTATATGAGGAGTTAAACTTTTTTAAACTACTTTTTTTAATGATAATCGTTGGGTGTTGGGGGCAACAACTATAAGCCACACCAAGCAAAATGTGACACATACGTCGCCACCCTTAAGTTCTCCACGCCGGTGGAAACTCCACCGCCTCCAGCCCAACGTCGTTCGCGTGGTGGTGTGCCCGGCGTGGAGAGGCTTCCACGCTGTTCTCTCACACCCACCTTGTATTGTCTGACCCGAATAAAAAATACACCCCATCCGACCAAAATAATAAACTTCTAACGTGGATTCCCTAAATTTGTAAAGCAAGTCCACAAGCATACATAGAAAAAAAGAGTAAATTGATTACTTTTGCCACTTTTATCCAAAAAGTTTTTTTCTTGCATTACCGTCCTAGTGGTTAAAAAATGTTGCCGTTTTCATCCAGTTTATTAAATCCATTCTAATTTTACCATTAGGTTAAGGGTATTTATGTGTTTTTATAAACTTTATATTTTTATTCATTTTTACACCCCATTTATCCCCTCACCCCAAACCACACATTCATCCTCTTCATCATCACCGACCACTTTTCCAGCAAGATCCTCCGGCGAGTTTCCTATTTTCAGCGAAGATCTATTTTTGTGGCTAGTCGGCTACCTCTCTTACTCCAAAACTGGCACCACTACGTACTCGAGGTTGGTGAGCAAGACACTATAGGAAACCCAGGTATACCACCACCAAATTCGTTGAAAACCTAGGCGTCATGAAAGGTATTTATAGCATGGTTGCCAAAGTCGTTAGACGCTCCGTAGTCGAATTTAAGAGTACTCGGGAAGCCGGATTTGAGAGAACTCGGGAGTGCTCGGGATGTACTTGGCCTAGGCGGAGATTACTCGGCGAGTAATTGGCCTAGACGAACAGTACTCGGGCCTCGTCAGCCTACCTTGTAGCGACGAGTACTCGAAGCCTAAACGGGATTTTTACAACCATGATTTATAGCAAACTTGTAACCAATATGAAAAGGCCTTTATTGTTATTCCATCGGAGATTAACAGAGCATGCATCCAATGTAGTAAAAAATCACCAGCAAAGTCACAAAAAACAATGACAAGTGCGTGTTAATTAGAACATTTTAACTTCATGAATTACACACAAAAACGAGACGGAATTGAATTACGTACAATTGAATAACAGAATAACAAAAATCCATAGCATCCTAGGCGAGCTCACATAGAATCTGAATAAAACGTTTGGCTATGCGCAAATCCGCCTCAATTGATACGTAGGAGTACTTCAACCTGAGCACCAAATATAGTTAAATAGATCTTGTTGCGAGACGTCTTCTTGCCGGAGGATCTTGCCGGTTTTGGAATGAGAGAGGTAGCCGACTAACCACAAAAAATAGATGTTCGCTGAAAATAGGAAACTTGTCGGTGGATCTTGCCGGAAAAGTAGCCGCTGATGATGAAGAAGATGAGTGTGTGGTTTGGGGTGAGGGGATAAATGGGGTATAAAAATGAATAAAAATATAAAATTTACAAATAAACATAAATACCTTTAACCTAATGATAAAATTTGAATGGATTTAATAACTAGATGAAAACCGCAACATTTTTTAAACCACAAGGACGGTAATGCAAGAAAAAAACTTTTTGGATGAAAGTGGCAAAAGTGTTCGAACCACAGGGATGAAAATAGCAATTGACTCAAAAAAAAATTCCATTGACCCAATCCTTCGTCATAATTTTTGTAAAATACTTTAAAACACACAGTTACTAAAATCTTATATTTCTAAAAAGATATTTAAAAACGAAAATTACTAAAAAATAAATACTAAAAAACTTAAAAAGTTAAGAATTAAAAAAAAATAATAATTTACCTTGCCATCAAAGCTCTGTTTTGGAATTTTAATGATGATAATTATTTTATAATATAGGTGTAGCTTTAAACTCATAACACAGAAAAAGTAATCTCAAAAAAGGGTTGTAGCTTTAAATAAAGTGTATGATAAAACTAAGAACATGTGTAATGGTTAACACCCTATTTTTGGACGTATTGCGTCATATGGTAGCCCAGTCAACAATGTGGCATTATAGGGTGTTTTCTAAAATGGGTGTGGTGGGGATGTGGGCATTGTGGGGCATTATGTTTGTAATAAAATTAAATAAAAAAATCAAAAAAATCTGATTGGTTCTACTAAAAGGAAAATGAATCTGATTGGACACAAAATGAAGGGTTGGGCGTGGAATATAGCACGCCGGAAGTGATTTGGAGCAAGAACACGCCCACGGGGGCGGAGGTGGCGGCGTTTTCGGGCGTGTTTGGGGGGGGGGGGGGAAACGCCTAGTACGCATAGTCTAAAAATATACAAAAGTGTAGCTAAAGAATGGGAACAGAATAGGAGGAAGACCAAGTCTTCTTTATCTTATCCAAACAAAACAAACAATTTAAAACACACATGTATATTTCAATTATTTTGGCTATTTTAGCCTTTATCTTATCCTAACAAAACAACAATTTAAAACACAAATGTATATTTCAATTATTTTGGCTGTTTTAGCCTTTATCTTATCCTAACAAAACACAAATGTATATTTCAATTATTTTGGCTGTTTTAGCTTAATCAAATATGGCTCCGATACGTGGCTGGTCTTCCTCCCTTTAAATGATCATTCCCACCCTCATGTTTCAATTATCTTTTATCTCCAATACTCCCTCATGTTGCCTCCAACAGCTCTCTTATTTCCCTCTTCCTCAAGTAACCACAATAATATGAGTTTTGTTAGCTTCTTGATTATACTCATCCTCCTCTTCCCCACACTTGCTGGTGCAGATTGCAACCCTGATGAGAAAGAGTCCCTCTTGTCCTTCGCAACCAACTTTCCCAACCTCAACTGGTCTTCTACCGAAGATTGCTGCTCATGGGCTGGAATCTCTTGTGATGACAAAAGATATCGGGTCATCCGGTTATCCATCCCTGATAGAGGCCTTCGCGGTGTCATCCCTTCTTCTCTTCAAAATCTCACCTCTCTCTCTTTCCTCAACCTGTCTTGTAATTTCCTTTCTGGTCCCATCCCTGACGGACTTTTCTCCTCTTTCAACAACCTGCACACCATTGACTTGAGCTATAATAGGCTTTCTGGACACTTACCTCACACCTGGCCTCCTACCCTTCAAATGCTCAATCTCTCCAGCAATCATTTCGATGGGACAATTCAAACTGCCAATCTCCAGTCATTTCAAAGCATGATCACTCTTAATATTAGCAATAACAGCTTCACAGGCACTATTCCTCCTTCTATGTGTTCCAATTCACCAGCTTTAGTCAACCTTGATTTCTCTTTGAACCACTTCACTGGAAATATCCCCCAAGGGTTCGGTGCCTGTTCAAACCTTGTGGTTTTGAGCCTGGGTTCTAACAGACTCACAGGACAGATCCCAACTGATATCAGTTGCGCCCTATCTCTGCAACGTTTGTTATTACAGGGAAATTATCTTATGGGCAAGATTGATGAAAGAATTACCAACCTCACAAACCTTAGGAGTCTTGTCTTGTCTGGTAACATGTTGTCCGGTTCCATCCCTCGTAATATCGGGAAGCTATCATTGTTGGAGAAACTCGAACTTCACACTAATCTTCTCAATGGAACGCTACCTTTGTCATTGGTGAATTGCACGAAGCTTCAACTGCTTATCTTGAGGTTCAACTCTTTAGGTGACAGGCTTTCCGATTTTGATTTCTCCGGTTTCAGTCAACTAACCAAAGTTGACCTTGCCGTAAATCAATTCAGCGGGGTGCTACCTAAAAGCCTTTTCTCATGCAAATCACTTACCGCCATTCGGCTATCAAGAAATAAACTAGTGGGGGAAATCTCACCTGACATACTTGAACTGCCATCACTGTCCTTTCTCTCGCTTACAGGGAATACCTTCAAGAATCTCAGTCAAGCATTGAATATTCTTAGCCGTCATGAGAAACTCACCTCTCTCATCCTCTCTGAAAATTTCTTCAACGAAACACTACCAGCTGCAGGAATTTCAGGGTTTCAAGACCTTAAGGTCATGGTACTCGGTGGTTGCAGGTTGTTTGGTCAAATTCCAATTTGGCTGATGTCACTAACAAACCTTGAGCTTATCAACCTCTCCGAGAATAACATCAATGGCAAAATTCCTGGATGGTTACAATATCTTCCAAATCTTTTTTGTCTTGATTTAGCTGGCAATTTACTCTCAGGAGGTTTGCCTGTAGAGCTTACTAGACTTCCAGCACTTGCAACACATCAAGTTCTGGATCAAGTAAAAAATGATAACTTTGAATTACCTCTGTTCGTTGTACAACTAAATGCTTCCAATTGGCAGTATAATTGTCCAGCCTCCTTCCCCCCTACGCTGAACCTTTCTTACAATAACCTGAGTGGAAACATACCAGTTGAGATTGGCAATATGAAGTCTATTCAAGCTCTTGATCTGAGTAATAACTATTTCTCTGGCACCATTCCGAGTACAATTTCAAACCTCACAAATCTGGAAAGACTAGAGCTCTCTTACAATCTTCTATCTGGTGAGATCCCAACGTCCCTTACAAGCTTGAACTTTTTGTCTCATTTCAATGTTTCATACAACAATCTGCAAGGTTCAGTACCAACCGGGCGCCAATTTGACACCTTTTCAAACCAAAGTTACGAAGGCAATCCACGATTATGTGGTCCCCCCATGCAAAAGTCTTGTAGCAAGCGATCAGATCCTTCTTCTCCTCCTTCAGGACATAAAAAAGGCCTTGACATGGAAATGATCTGTGGACCACTCCTCGGGTTTTGTTTTGGATTTGGGGTCATTCTCTCATGTCAATTACACTGCATGTTGTCAAAAAGAACGATTTTCCCTAGATGGATCCATAGGTACTTCATATGGGCATGATGTCCTTTAGTTCCACAGCAACAGTAGATGTCGCCAAGGATGCAGGTGGAGTCATATTATTCCTTATTAGACTAAGTGTTATAGTATACAGAATAATGTGTAATATGGTTTTCTATATAAGCACCTCTTATGTAACCCTGATGGCATCATCACAATCTAATACAATTACCAAGTTTATCTTTCCAAAATAACGCAAAAGACCACAAGCATCTCACTATAACTGATGTCTTGAAAACACCAGGGTTTTTCAGTCAAAACATAATTGGTTTCACATAGTTTTTCTTTTTGCTAAGACCCCCGTAGTGGGGCGTTTTTTAAAAAAAAATTCATAAATAACGCCGAAAAACGCCCGGAACCCATTACATAGGGGCGTTTTTTAGCGTTTTTTTTTTTAAATTGAATCGGCGTTTTTTAAACCTCGCTGTGAGCATTTTGACCGACCAATCATAAACTAGCAACGGCTAGTTCTTTAACGGCTATTTCTTTTTTTTTTAAACCTTTTACCTATATATATATATATATAAACTCATTCAAAATTAACCAAAACTCTCTCAAAAACACTACCATTTTATAAAAAAACTTGATGGATTCCCCTAGTTCTTCATCCATGGTAAATTTTTACTACAAAGAGTTTTTTGCGGATGGTGATGATTCCACCGATGAGGAGGTCGAGCAACAGGCGGTTATGAGTGCTTGTCAACTAGCGGTGAGATATGTGAAGCATTGTCGTCGCCCCCAACCAGGAAAAAATAAAAGAGGTTATATTGAACGAGACCGACGCGTGGCACACGATCGTTTGATGAAAGATTATTTTGATGAGGCGCCGACATTTTCGAACCAAATGTTTAGGCGTCGTTTCCGAATGAGTAAGCGGTTGTTTCTACGCATAGTCGACGACTTGGAAGCCAACTACGATTATTTTAAACAAAAAGCGGATGCGAGAGGGGCACTTGGATTTACCAGTATCCAAAAGTGTACGTGGTCGTTACGAATCCTTGCTTATGGAAACACAACCGACATCAACGACGAGTATCTAAAAATTGGCGAGAAAATAACGCGAGACACCTTGGAGCATTTTGTCGCAGTACAGTTCCTATACTTTACTATAATGTTTACAATTTTTTTTTGAAGCTTATGTTTGTGTATGTTTTTTTTATAAAGGTATTATTGATGTGTATGGTGCACGTTATCTTAGAACACCCACATGGGACGACCTTCAAAAGATCTACGAGGTACATTCGGCGGAGCATGGTTTGGCTAGTATGATCGGGAGCATAGATTGCATGCATTTGCGTTGGGATAACTGCCTGACCGCATGGCGAGGCCAACACACACGGGGTGACCAAAAAGGACCCACTGTTATTCTTCAGGCGGTTGCTTCACAGGACCTTTGGGTTTGGTCGGCTTACTTTGGCTTGGTCGGGTCATGCAATGATATAAATGTTTTTGAACAATCTCCGTTGTTTGATGAGTGGATTTCTGGCAAAGCTCCAAAAGCGTCGTTTTACGCAAATGGAAACTACTACCCTCATGGATATTATTTGTGCGACGGAATTTATCCTAGGTATTCGATTTTCGTGAAGACGTTTAGTGATCCTATTGATGAAAAAAAGCATACTTTAAAAAGGTTCAAGAGTCTTCACGAAAAGACATTGAGAGATGCTTTGGGGTTCTTAAACAACGCTGGCAATATTTGAAAAATCCTTGTCGTGCATGGAGCAAGCAAAAAATGAGAGATGCTATGTTCGTTTGTATAATCATGCACAACATGATTTTGGAAGACGAAGGAAAGGCGATATGCCAGAATTATGTGCCAGAAGCCGTTCAAGAGGAGCATCCACAGGCCTCAATGGAAGAAAGAGTGAATAATGCGCCAGAGTTGCGTTACGGACCGTACCATTCCGCGTAAATGGTTGATTTGGTACAACACGCATGGTCGGTTCGGTATGTACCACCTGAGGGTGAGGAAGAAACGGAGGACGAGGAAGACGAAGTTGGCGAGGGTGAAGAAAGCGAAGACGAAAACTAGTGTATTTTTTTTTTAATTTAGTCGGATTTTATTTTTTTTATTTCTAGTATTGTTTTTTTTTAATTTAATGAAGTATTTTAAGTTTTTAATTAAAAAAATAATTGTTTAATGATTGGAAGGGGCGTTATTGGGCATTATTCCCACTACGGCACTTTTGCAATAACCCCCAATAATGCCCCATGCTGAGTGGACTGCCACGTGTCACAAAACGCCCCATGGTGGGGGCATTATTGAGCTAAACCACTACACATGGTCTAATTATGATTTTTCTTATTTATGTAAAGTAATTATTTCTTGATAACGGTGTATTAATGTATAAAGAGATACATCTCAACTATAACAATTTGAAAGGAAAATGGAAATCTATTTGTTTTAACATGGAATAAGACTGGGCCTGCTCCTGATTATGAGCAAGAAAAGCAAGACACAGGGGCGTCTGTGTGGTTAAAGCTTCATATTGGTATGAAAAAAAATGTATTCTTCACTTCATTCTGCTGGTACTTACACAGATAAAGTTTGGTTCAACTTGATGTATAAAACTGTGTTCAGTTTGGTTTAACTAAGGGTACAGTGACAACAACTAACTACGTTCTTGTTCTTGTTCATGATCTAGATACATATATATTTGATCAGCTGATTTATTTCAACGGATTGTATCTACAGATCTTTAACATAGATACACCTTTCTTAATCTTAAAAATCTTCCTTTCAAGAAACCAAATCGATGCTAGTTGCTAGATTCTGCTGGGATTCAGAGTTCATCACAGCGGAAGTATTATGAATGTTGGTATATAACGAAAGGTTATGCAAAAGAATGATTGAAAAAATGAGAACGAATTGGTAGACAATTATATGAAAAACGGTGTAGGTCCCGATTCTCGGAGGATCGATAACGAAACCAAATCTCTTGTTTATCACAAACACAGTCACGAGTGCGGAATCCCCATGACTATGCCAAACCAAACATAGATAGTAATAACACGAGGTAACCAATGAAACACAGTCGATTGATTAAAGTGGATGATAACAATGTTCAAACAGATACACACACAGTTTAACTCTAAGCTTTCAGACACAGGTTATGCTCTCATGGTTTCAAAGTGAAACTATGAGGTGTTTATATAGCAGCCCAGGCCCAACAGTGACGAAACCAGGATTGGGCCCGACGAAACCTCACATGGGCCTGACGAAACTCTACAGACGACGAAACTCACTGTTCATGGCGAAACCTTGAGTTTTGGCCATTTGGGGGTTTCGTCATGTAGTGCTCGACGAAACCTTAGAGTTTCGTCTAGGGCTGCAATTTGTGGATGTGCTGCAAATTGTTTTGACAGTTTGCAGCAAAACAATACAAACACAAACACATAACATAAACTGAACACATATGCAACATGCATTGTCATTTAAACATTACATAATGAAACGAGACAAACTTTGTCGGACACAAGTAGGACCGGAGGATATCCGACTTGGTCGACGGCGAATTACAGACTCGATAATCATAGAAAGACCGTATAAATACAACGTTAACTAAGACAAGTTACAGACACCAAATAATGCATCAACAAACTCCCCCTTGTCTATTACTGTCTTCGGTCTTCGATCTTCCGTCTTCAGTGTTTCAGCGCGTCCAGGTACTTCCAGCATGAATTCCTCGATAAAAGCAATAACAAGCGACGCGTTGAAATCGAAGCGCTTGATGAGCGTCCTTATCTTCGTAAAATATATCATGCCGAAATAGCTTGCTGATGTCATTCGCCGACATGTTAAAAATCCACATCGGATCCAACATCCGAAAGTTATTGTTGGTGCATTCATCTGTTGTCTTCGTCTTAAATTGAGTCTCGGGTTGCATTGCGAATCTGATCAAGAGTGATGTCATCAATCTTGATGATGACATCATAATGGTGACATCATCAATTGCTACATCACGTGTTGCATACATACACAAATCAGATTTGAGGCCTCACAAGAAGACAAAATAGAAGTCTTATATTTGTAAATGTTCGGTTTCGCTTGAAATGCATTTTAGAAGGTTTCGCTTGAAATGTATATAGTGGGTTTCGCTTGAAGGTGTCTTCAAGCGAAAGCTGAACACTATAAATAGGGTGTTGGTCATTTCATTTGTAACAGTTGATAGAATTCCATACCGAGGTGCTGCTGGTGTGAAGACTGATTGTAAACGATATAATATCAATATAATCAGTGTTTAAAGTGATATTCAAGCTATTTCGACGTCGGTTTCTTAGTTTTCGCCTCTGAAACTGATAAAATCTCTCTTGAACGACTCGTTCGGGTCGCAAACCGATCCTACAAGTGGTAACAGAGCTCAGGAGGAAGAGATCTTGCCAAAACAACCTGTTTTCGTCACTTTTTCTGATTTCTACACCATTCTTTCACAAAATTAAACATTTTTCACGGTTAAAAACAGTTCAAATTCACATATCTTGTACGTAATCATGTATTAATGAATCCTGGAAAGTTTCAGAACTAAAATCAACTTAAAAACTGGTTAAAATCATCTGGTCACTTGAAAGTTGTTCGAATTTGCTGACATCATGCTGGCTTTCGCTTGAAATGTGTGCTGAGTTTGCTTGAACATGGCTTTCGCTTGAAAAATAGTGTAGTTTGAAGCGAAACTGGGTCTTTCACTTGAAAAGTTCAGGTCTCACTTGAGTGGCTTTCGCTTGAATCTGGCATTTGCTTGAAATCATACTTTGTGTTGTGTGAAAACATTAAACAAGATCATGTGATTTGTGTCAGGATTGAATTGGTTTGATTAAGTGATTTAAAGTTGTGCATGTGAAGTGTGTCGGCAAGAGTTAATCAGGTTCATGTGATAGTACATCGATCTGTGTGACACTTTAAACAAGGTTATACTTTGTTGGGAAAAGAAATTATATCAAGTTGTCGGATTGCATGTGATCATTATTAAAAGTTACAGGTTGCAGGTCGATTGCATGTGATTTGATAAATTCAAGACATTGAAAATTGGTTTAATTTGGGAGGTCCAATGGGAATTTAAAGATGAAAAGTTGTCTGACCACTTTATCCATTCACATGTGAGATTCAATCAAACTTTGTTGAATAGAAAATAAAATTGTCGGGTTAGTGAGTCCTGCGGCTCAATCAGTAATTGTTGCAAGAATTGTTGTCGGCACTTGTGAACTCAAAGTTATCAGCTGATTATATTGAAATTGATTAATTCATTACGTACACACTTTAATCAAATTGCCAGCCTATATTTCTTCCGGCCCAATCAATTGTTCACTGTTTCGAACGGCCAAAGTATAGTGTTGTTTGATTAAAGTTCACGGCCCAAGAATAGTGTAGTTTGATTTTGAGCAGCCCAAGTTTTGAAGGTCCAAACAGTGTGGTCAGTTTGCGTGAAAAAGTTCAATTCATTTGAAATGTAGCCCAGTTCATTTGAAAAGTCTATTTTGTGAACATTTAACATCGAAATATGGATTTTGATGAATTATTGGCGTATATGAATTATGAATCTCAGCAGTATATTCCGATAAAGCAAGAAGGATAAACAGTCTCAGCAAAAGAAATTGTTGAAAAAGTTCCGGTTTTTGATCATTCATCTGATGAAGAGGGTGACAATTATGAAGAAGAAATCCGGAAACTTGAATATCTTAAACAACAACTTCCATCTGATCAACGTAGTGGAAAGTTATTTTATGCTGATAAAATTGAAAAATTGAAAGAAAAACAAGATGCAAAAAGAAAGAATCAAAAGGCAGTTATTGTTAAAGAAGAGATCAGAGCTGAGAAAGAAGTAAAAGCAACAACAACAGAAAAGCAAATCAAACCTAGTGTGAAAAGGCAGGTTGAACAAATTCCAGCTGCCAAAATTGAGAAAGAAGAATCTGAAAAACCTGTATCGGTGAATCCTGAACCAGAGTTAAAGAAAGAGGTTGAAGAAGACACACCTATCTTTGATCATTCATCAGAAGAAGAGAGTAAGGATGAAAGAGTTCATGAGGAAAAGAAACAGGTTGAAAATATCTCAGCTTTAAAGGTTGAGACAAGAGTTGATGATAAACATATTCTTGTTTTGCTGAAAAATTGTGAGATGTTGACATTTGTAAATGACAAACTCTTGAAGGATGTTGAGAGTTTGTCATTAGAAAACAAAAATCTTAAAAAATCAGAAAATGTTTTGAAAAATCAAATACAAAATTTAGAAAATGAAAAAGTATAAATTGAGAAAGATTTTCAAAGTCAAATAAAAATTTTAGAAGATGAGAGAGATTTGTTTGGTAAAAACAATCTTGAAAAACAAATTGCAATCAATTCTCATCTTGAAAAGATTATTCGACTTGAAAAGGAAGCAGAGTGTACTCAAAAGAAAATCAAGGAATGGGAAGAAAAGTTGAAGGTGTTTGTGAATACTTCAACTATTCCTTGTCCAAAACCTATTAATTCAGTTCCAATAAGTGACAATGTCACAAACTATGATAAAGTCATAGTTGAAGATTGCGATGAAAAATGTGATGATGAAAACGAATAAAATTAAAAAAAAGAATTTGTTTTTGAAATTAAAAGAAAATTTTCAAGAAACTATTCTGCAATCAACTGAAAAGGGAGAATGCTCTAAGCAAAAACCTTTGAAGAAGAAAGTGGAACAAAAACAAAAAGAGAAAATTTTGAAAAATGTTCAAAAAGAAAATAAAAGTTCATCAGATCAATCATCCAATCGCAATCAAAAATTACAAAAAGTAAAAAATGAAAATTCAAAAATTGTTGGTAATGAGTGGTGCAGGTCGGACCACAGTGCTCAAAAGCCAAATCCAGCAAACAAGAGGAGGAAAGATTATCACCAAGCCAAACAGTGTTTTGATCTAAGTGTTTGGACTAAAAATGGTGATTGGTACGATAACAGAGTGTGTTACCGATGCTGTTATCAAGGACACGTTGCTGTTAACTGCCAGAATTGGAGTTATGAGACGAGAAGATGCTATAACTGCCAAATCAGAGGTCACATTGCCAGAGATTGCCCAAGGAGATCAAATGAAAGATTGAGGGTTAATTCTCAGAAAATGGCAAAGAAATCAGTCAATGTCAAATCCAAAGAATAAAAGGTTCAAGAACCTAAAGTTCAAGAAACGAAGGTGAAGCTTTCTCAGGGGTAGAAAGACAGACTAAGGAAGAAGAGAAAGAAGGCGAGAGAGTATCTAGAGAAGATTTTGTCCTCGGGTTCTTCTGTAGATAAAAATAAGAGTTCTGATGAATCAACTCCTTCGACTACAAAGTCAAGCAAGACGAATTCATCAGATACAAATCTGAGGACAGAAAAGAAAGAGAGAAAGATGAAAAAGAAAATGGTCGGCGATGAATCTGACTCATCAAAGTCAGACAAGCCACATTCAGGCAATGAATCTGGTGTGGTAAAGCCAGAAGAGCCATGTGTTGAGGTAAAAGTTGAGAATTCTGATTTAACAATGGATGATGCAAATTTTCCACCATTGTTGAACAAGAATTCAAAATCACCCAAGGACCGTCAGGCTTGGGTAAATCTGTTTAAATAGAAAAACCTGACTTGCCGGAGATCCCAAGTTAGTAATCGTGGATCATGAATCGACATATTTCTTAATCTATGTTTGAGTAGTTGCAGGACTTGCCGGAGCTCCCAGGTTGGTAAGCGTGGAGCATGAATCGGCATTTTTCTTGAGGATTTATTCGGTAATGTCATCATACAAACGGTAAAAGGTTTGTTTGTGTTTGTTGTACAAGTGGTTAGAAGTTTTGGTTGAGCATACTTGCATATGGTAAATCATGGACATTAATTTGTACTTGCATTTTCCTATAAGTGATTGAGAGACAAGATGATGAACCACATCCCCGAACCTATTACTGATATACCTACAAGTGGTAAAATATAACAAACTTATTTTCCAGAAAAATCATTTTGATTAAAACAAACTTAATTGTTTTGAAATCTAAATGAGAAAATAGTTTGTTGTAAAGGGGAGTTCTGATTGTTTTTGCCAAGTGAATGGCGATTTGATGCAATTTGATATCAGTTGTCATGTTGTTTGTACAGTTTGTTTTCAAATTTCCTAAAATGTGTTTGCATTTTAGGGGGAGTAAGAAATTTTAGAAAATCCAAAAACATTTGAAAATTTGAAAAAGAAAAAAACATGATAAAATCAAAAATGAGTTTTGTTGTATAAAAGAGGAAATGATAGTACATCAGTGGACTATCACAACATGCTAAAGAAATGGAAAGTTAAAAAGTGATAAACGGTCTCACTGATGATGTGCCAGTAGATTTTTGCACATTTAGTAGATTGTGATGAGATATAAACTTAAATTTCAAACTTGCTTATATCGTGGGGAAACATCTCTCGGATATATGGGTAACCCCCGAAATCTCGTTTGAAAGGTCTCATAATCTGATATACTAGGTTTTTATACTCAGTGATGATGTCTGGGGTATTATTCCAGGACTTCTGCTGAACGGTAGTTCTGACCTAGTCCTCGAATAATACTTTCCGCAAATGCTTGAAACATAGCATCACCCTCAGCATATATGATAAGACAATAAAATTGCTTAGCAATGTTGTTGTAAAAAAGATCCTCTAAAGGGGACACACCCACAAGTTGAGTCATGATCTCTCTGCTGAACGGTAGTTCTGACCTGAGATCTCATGATTCTTCATAATTTATTAACCCCTACAGATATCATTTGTGTTATAATTTCCTGTAAGACTGAAGATTGGGATCTGGATACGGGAGTATATTATGAGGTGGGACACGCGATTGAGTTTAAGTGCTTAAAACATTAATATCGTATCTCGAAGCAGTTGAACTTTGTGTGAAAATTTAAGTGGATCAGTATACTGACAATCTAAGTGAATCGTTTAGAACTTAAAATGAAATGAAGCTTAACGGTGTTGGTGATTTGTCTCGGAAACTGATATGATCCTCTTACACAAACTCACAAAAAAAAATATATTGTGTGTAAATATTTCTTTATTGCTTTTCATTCTATTCAAAAATCCCAAAAAGATTTTCAGTGTGTTTTAGCTTAAATTTTGAAAAAGTCAAAAAGATTTTCGACAACTGGTGTTGAAGAGCTGATTTTCAAAATTCCAAGTGCTAAACTTGACGAACTGGTTTGGGAGTGTTGTATGTGAAATATTTTAAAGTCTTGTTACAAGTGGTCATCAGAAGTTTTGAATTTGATATTTCTTCAAGAGGTTCATCAGAGATTAAAAGTTAGATCATTTTTGTGATATTTTCAAGTGGTGTCTGAGTGTGTTAAAGTTTAATATTAGAAAACTTATGTTTGTGGTAGAGAATGTACAGGTTTGAGGAAGAGTCAGGTTCCGATACCTGAAGACTTTGTGATTTCAACAAGCCAGGCTGCAATCCCAGCATATTGAAAGGGGGAGTCTGAAGACATTCAAGTAAAGATTGTTCATGGAAAGTTTGCTGGTGATAAAAAGAGAAAGAGAGAAGATTTGAGGATTCTTACAAGCGTCAGACACTTCAAAGAGTTTGAGAAGACTGATAAAGACTGAAGATGCGAAGACTCGACACTTAAGACTCGTCAACATCTGAGGGGGAGTCTGTTGGTGCAGTCATCTGTCGACTTCGTCTTAAATTGAGTCTCGGGTTGCATTGCGAATCTGATAAAGAGTGATGTCATCAATCTTTATGATGACATCATAATGGTGACATCATCAATTGCTACATCATGTGTTGCATACATACACAAATCAGATTTGAGGCCTCACTAGAAGACAAAATAGAAGTCTTATATTTGTAAATGTTCGGTTTCGCTTGAAATGCATTTTAGAAGGTTTCGCTTGAAATGTATATAGTGGGTTTCGCTTGAAGGTGTCTTCAAGCTAAAGCTGAACACTATAAATAGGGTGTTGGTCATTTCATTTGTAACAGTTGATAGAATTTGTCACACCCCGACCGCGTATAACAACGAACCGCGGCGGAAACGCCGGGGAGTGATCGCGACAGAATTAATTGTTTCATAACCATGGCATACAAAGTTGTATTTTATTTATCAACACAAGAGTTTCATTGTTTTTAAACAGAAATACAGAGTTTATAACATAATTAAACATAGTCTATCTTCTTTTAAAGTCTCTAAGGCACAGGTCCGCCCTAGTGTCATGATCATCATCCTACGGAAAAGCACCTGAAAACACATGTGAAAGTAGGTACGTCAGCATAAAAATGCCTGTGAGATACATAGGTTTGTGAAAATAGGATTCATGACTTGTATTTGAGAAAATGTTTAGTCATGAACCTTGTAATTTGCTTTGTCTTGTAAATCATTTGAAAAATAATGAGTTCAGGTGATATGTATAAATAAGTTAATAATGTATGGTTAAATGAATAACCATGTAAACTGAGTTTGTATAAGATAAGTTGCTTGTAAAACAATGTATTGTGAAAAGTATGTAATTTGTATAAAATGTTATATGTATCAAACTGAAATGATTCAAATAACGCTACGATATATGTAATACCATACAAACACTTATATATAGGAAGTACCAGCGGCGTATCCACCATGCTTGTATCATATTACACACGCATCGTTACTTAATCACTTAATCAAACCAAACTACTAAAGTAAAATGTTCATGTATGAATGAATTGTCATGTGATAATGTGTAAACCATATCGAAATGCCTATGTTCAATGTACACCACCAACTATGTATATCAATGTCAAAATGTTCATGTTTAATGTAGATCATGTAATGTGTAACCAAAATGTCATGTATGGTAAGTGAAATGTATCAACTAGACCATATGTATAATGCACAAAACAAGGTATTGAAGTAAAACAAAGTTTAAATCAAAGTTATGTTTTGTGTAACAACTGCATGCTATACTGATACAAACATCTATGTGGTATTGTTAAAATGCATACATCCAAGCCTTGAGACTGTGGCGATAAACCCTTAAACATATTAAAGATTTATCTAAATTATGTATATCGAATTCGGTCATTCCTTTCATCCCCATACCCAGGATGTCCGGAACGGGAGTTGTCAATTCCTATGGTACCACTACCTACTAATGAATGGCATGATCAATGTTAATGAATGTATTGTTCCATGTTAAACAAACCAAATGTCATACCAAAAATGTAAGCATGTGAAAACGATGCACTAAGTATGTAATCAAATGAACATACGTAGCGTGAAATGTAATGAAAAACGATGTACTAAGTAATGCACACAATGGGCACACCTAGCATGAAATGTAATGTAAAACGATGTACTAAGTAATGCACACAATGGGCACACCTAGCATGAAATGTAATGTAAAACGATGTACTAAGTAATGCACACAATGGGCACACCTAGCATGAAATGTAATGTAAAACAGTGTACTAAGTAATGCACACAATGGGCACACCTAGCATAAGATGTAATGAAATCATGTACTATAATGTACTAACGAACATAGCATGTATATGATGTGAAAACAGGAAAGCATGAAAGTAACAAGTAGGCACATGTGTTCCACCCCAAAACAGTTTGGAAAACAGTAAAAGAGGGGTTCTATGTACTCACTTGATATTGCTCAGATGTCTTAAGATAAACACCAAGTAATGCTAGAGATCTCGGAATCAAACGGCACCTAATATAGGTAACTATGTTAATAAACCGGACCTATATCGGAAGACTGGGTAGCATTAGGGTTTGTAAACCAAATGAGTGTAGGAACTCATATGATTTGGTTTAACAAAGCCTACATACTAAATGAAACTTAACCTAAGTCTTATCGACCCATTACGATCCGTTTAGGTAGCTTATGCTATTTTAACGCATCGTGCGCGTGAAACGCATTCGGAACGCCTAACCAGCCCTATGACAAGTGTTATATGCCTAAACATGTTACATAATCAGTTATGTGACAAAGGTTTAGGTTACATATGCTTAATTACCAATTATACATGAAAAGGGTATTCTGGTAATTTACCTAAGGCATATAAACTACCTATCATACAACTACTCAAACGATGTGACCATAGGGTATAACCTCGGAACGTTATTCCCTACCTACTATGGTCACCTAATGTATTTGGTCCGATCCTAATGATCGACCAAATGGGTCGGGTTCGAGGTATAAGCGATTTATTAGATCGCTTACCCTACGACCCTAGACAACGTGGTAATCAGTAGGCATAGTCCCAAGGGACTATGACCATCGTGATTACAATCACGTTGCGAAGTTCAAACGAACTTCGCATTGACCATTACTGGTCAACGCTGAAAGTCAAACAAAGTTTGACTTTCTGACTCGAAAAGCAGTAAAATAAGGAAAAGAACGAAAGAATACTTACGAAGGGTCCCCGAATGCTAAACTCCATTCAAAAATCTCAGGTATGAAACAAATGTTTCAACTTAGAGTTTCTCAAATCAAATTTCTTGTGATTTTAGCAATGGGGGTGTTGGGGTATTTATAGTAAAAGGTCCACCGTTAAGATCGTTTCATGGAAAACGTGCCTTAATCATAACCGTACAAGTGTTGGAACCTTATGGTGACTAAAATTCCATCCTTATCAGCTGACTAGATAATTAGGAATGTGTGGTTATGAATTAAACAGCCATGATCTGCTGTTAAAAACATTGAACCTGGTCTGCAGGTTACCTTACGGACCGTAAGGTTATTTTGGTTGAGGTCCGTAAGCTTAAGTTTGGCAGAATTACAACTTTGGTCCCTGCAATGCAATCAGCCCATTTTTGACACGTTTAAGGCCCGTTAACCCCATTTCAAAGCTCTAAAATGAAGTTAAAGTATAGGGAGCTTAAAATGTGTTCAAAAATATGTCGGATGTCGGTTCGTTTAGCCGTACGAACGCGATGTTCGCTTAATTACGACGGAATGCGTATAAGCACGAAAAACGATCCAAATGACGCGACGAATGGATTTTTCTTATGGCGAACACTAAAATATAATATAGTCATGCTCACATAAATTTTTGGATGTCCGGATGTATTCAGAACGTAAGTTATGCGCGAAAATGCAAACTTGTGCACTTTTTGACACTTTTAGTCCCTGAATGACCCAAAAGTTTATTTTAGCACACCGAACCCCTCAAAGCCTATTTCTAAGCTATGTAAAGGATATTTAAGGTGTGTTTAACTTATGGTTATGTTCCGGAATGTTCGTTACAGTTCAAATTGGCATACTTTCGCAGTTTGTCAAGTTTAGTCCCTGTAAACGAATTAACTTGTTTTTGCCATACCAAAGCCTTTAAAACTTATTTCTAAGTTATGTAAAGGTTATTTAAGGTATATTAAGTATATGTTGATGTTCCGGAGTATTTCTCACATTAAACTGAGTACGTTTACGCACTAGTTTGCGTATAACTCTCCAGAAAGTGATGTAGAGTTTGGAATTGAACAAAAGTCAAAACATGAAAAATGTAAAACACAATCAAACAAACATTGGGATCAAATAACATTGTTTTATTGATAATAGAACTGTTCATAGTGATTACAAGCACAGTTGTTACAGTCTCCCCTACTTGTGGAAATTTCGTCCCGAAATTTATTTAGAGGAAACTCGAGGAAAAAGATGTGGATATTTCGCCTTCATTTGATCTTCGCGTTCCCAAGTAAACTCAGGTCCACGTTTAGCTTCCCAGCGAACTTTGACCAAAGGAATGCGCTTGCGTTTAAGCCACTTGACTTCACGTTCCATGATTTCCACTGGTTTCTCAACAAATTTCAGTGTTTTGCCAACACGAATTTCGTCAAGCGGTATGTGGAGGTTCTCATCAGCTGAACACCTCTTGAGATTGGACACGTGAAAAGTTGGATGAACATTTCCAAGTTCAGGAGGTAACTCAAGTCTGTAGGCTACGTTTCCGATTCTTTCGACGATCTTGAATGGTCCAACGTATCTAGGTGCAAGTTTTCCTTTCTTTCCAAATCTGATCACACCTTTCCAAGGTGAGACCTTAAGTAATACTGGATCACCGACTTGAAATTCCAAGGCTTTGCGTTTTGGATCCGCGTAAATCTTCTGACGGCTTCTAGCTGCCTGAAGGTTATCACGAACTTTCTTGACCTTGTCAGTTGTCTCTAAAATGAGGGCAGATCCAGTAATTTGAGCCTCGCCAATCTCATTCCAGCAGACTGGTGAACGACATTTTCAACCATAGAGAGCCTCGAAAGGAGACATTTTGATGCTGGTTTGATAACTGTTGTTGTAGGAGAATTCAATCAACTTAAGATGTGAATCCCAACTACCACCAAAATCGATCACACAAGCTCTAAGAATATCCTCCAAAGTCTGGATTGTTCTCTCAGATTGACCATCCGTTTGCGGATGATAAGCTGTGCTCAGATTTAGTTGGGTCCCCATAGCAGATTGCATGGTTCTCCAAAAATGAGAAGTGAAACGAGCATCTCTGTCAGAAATGATGTTCAAAGGAACACCATGTCGAGCCACAATTTCATCCACATAGATTTGAGCAAGTCTGTCAGCAGGAAAATCCTCACGGATTGGCAAGAAATGTGCTGACTTTGTAAGACGATCAACGACTACCCAGATGGCATCATGACCTTTCTTAGTGAGTGGAAGTTTGGTAACGAGATCCATAGTAATGTTTTCCCATTTCCAAACTGGGATCTCCGGTTGCTCCAATAAACCAGAAGGACGCTGTTGTTCAGCCTTAACCTTAAGACAAGTAAGGCATTTGGATACGTATAAGGCAATGTCTTTCTTCATACCAGGCCACCAATAATGAATACGAAGATCCTTATACATCTTATCTGAGCCCGGATGAATAGAATAGCGAGACTTATGGGCTTCATCCATAAGCAAGGTACGAAGATCATCCTGGCTTGGGACCCACAAACGGTCCATGAAGTAATATGATCCATTGTCCTTCAGTTCCAGAGCAGGTGTTATGTGATAAGGAAATTCCTTATCCATCAATCCTTGTGAAACACAAGATTGTTGAGCTTGAGAAATGCGTGCTTGGATATCGGATCGAGCTTGAATAACAGATTGAACACGTACACAATGAAGCTTAGTACGTTCCTTACGACTCAATGCATCAGCTACGACATTCGCCTTACCAGGATGGTAGCGAATTTCGCAGTCATAGTCGTTTAAAAGCTCAACCCAACGTCGTTGCCTCATGTTGAGTTCTTTCTGGTTGAAGATATGCTGAAGACTTTTGTGGTCCGTGAAAACCACACACTTTGTACCGTACAAATAGTGTCTCCAGATCTTGAGAGCAAAAACAACTGCACCCAACTCAAGATCATGAGTGGTGTAGTTCTTCTCATTAATCTTCAACTGCCTTGATGCATATGCTATGACTTTGTTCCTTTGCATCAGAACACAACCAAGACCCAATTTCGATGCATCACAATACACGACAAAAGCATCATCACCCTCAGGCAATGATAGAACAGGCGCATCGCAAAGCTTCTGCTTCAAGTGTTGAAAAGCTTCCTCTTGTTTGTATCCCCAATAAAAGGGCATTTTCTTCTGAGTTAGAGCAGTTAGAGGAACTGCAATCTTCGAGAAGTTTTCTATGAAGCGGCGATAATAACCCGCTAGACCAAGAAAAGAACGAACTTCAGTAGGAGTAGAAGGTGTATCCCAATCCTTGATCGCACTGATCTTGGAGGGATCTACTTGAATACCCCGTTCGTTTATAACATGCCCCAAAAATTGAACTTCTTTAAGCCAAAATTCGCTCTTGGAGAATTTGGCGAAAAGTTGCTCTTTCTTTAGGAGTTCAAGGGTAAGACGAAGATGTTGCTCGTGGTCAGCTTGCGTCTTAGAGTATATCAAGATGTCATCAATAAAAACAATGACGAACTGATCCAAATAAGGTTTGCAGACCCTATTCATTAAGTCCATGAAAACAGCAGGAGCATTAGTCAAACCGAATGGCATGACTGTGAATTCATAATGCCCATAACGAGTACGGAACGCTGTCTTCGGAATGTCTTCTTCTTGCACCCGAAGTTGATGATACCCAGAACGTAGATCAATCTTCGAAAAATAAGAAGCACCTTGTAACTGATCAAAGAGGTCGTCTATGCGAGGTAAGGGATATCGATTCTTGATGGTAAGCTTGTTAAGCTCACGATAATCGATACACATCCTAAAGGATCCATCCTTCTTCTTGACAAAAAGAACGGGAGCACCCCAGGGTGAAAAGCTAGGACGGATAAAACCTTTGTCAGAGAGCTCCTGAAGCTGTTTAGACAACTCTTGCATCTCAGATGGTGCAAGACGATATGGAGCTCTGGCAATGGGATTTGCACCAGGTACGAGATCAATGCGGAACTCGACTTGGCGTGCTGGAGGTAGACCAGGTAAATCTTCAGGGAAAACTTCAGAATAATCCCGAACGACAGGAATATCTGAAATAGACTTACCCTTGCCTTTATCTTCTGTAACATGTGCTAAGAAAACCACATAGTTCTTCCGCAGATACTTCCGAGCTTTAAAACAAGACATGAGTTTGAGACCACCGATAGGCTTCTCACCTTGAACCTGCAGGATCTCGCCTGTCGAAAGCGGCACACGAACAATCTTCTTAGAACAAACTATCTCTGCGTGATGCTTGGATAACCAATCCATTCCCACAATAACGTCGAAGCTTCCAAGTTGCATAGGCGCGAGGTCAATAGGAAAAAGATGGTCGTTAAGATTCAACTGGCAGTTGCGAAGAACAGAACCAAGAATAATGGGTTCACCATTAGCAACTTCTACTGTCAAAGATTTGCCTAGTTTCGTTCTAGACACGCGAAGCATTTGCTCAAAAGACAATGACATGAAACTCTTATCGGCACCAGAATCGAAAAGAACAGATGCAGGCTGATTATTAATAAAGAACGTACCGTTCACCACATTATCGTCAGCCTGTGCCTCTTAGGCATTCATGTTAAAGGCTCGGCCTCGAGCCGGAGCCAGATTCTGGTTCTGGTTGGCTAGCCTTGGGCACCGGTTTCTGTAGTGGGTCAGATCCCCACAATTATAACAAGCACCCGGTGGGTATTGTAGTCGTGCAGCTTGACCCTGTTGCTGAGCAGGAAGCTGTGCAACTTGTTGAGCCGGGTTTTGAACTGCGCGATTCTGAGCAAACCGACAAACATCGGCAAGATGACCTGACTTCCCACAGCTAGTACAGAAACGGCACTGATGTTGCGGCTGATGGTGACTGTTGCATCTATTGCACAAAGGTGCATTCCCTGTATAGGGTTTCTTTGCTGGCGGCTGTGCGGGTTGGTTGAGAGCTGCCTGATTAGCTTGGGCAGTGATAGCAAAATTTTGGGAAACCTTACGCTTCCTTGACCTCTTCGAAGGACCAGAGTTCTTTCCATTCAAGTTTTGACCTTTCTTGCTATCACCCTTGTCAGCCGACTGTTTCTTGCCCTTGTCACCCTTCCTGTGTAGCTTTCCCTTTCTAATCTGCGACTCAGTCAATGTCGCTGATAATTCGATCGCCTGACGGAGTGTGGCAGGTTCACTACCAGTAAGAATGTCTTGTACCGATTCAGGTAGGCCGTCGATGTATCTTTCAATAGCCTTGTCAAGTGGGGTAACCATTGTCGGGCAAAGCAAACTCAACTCTTCAAACCGATCAGTATAAGCCCTGTGCTCACCACTATCTTGCTTCAAAACATCAAACTCTTTCTCCAACGCCCTCTGTTCATGGCGAGGACAGAATTCCCTCATCATAAGGGCTCTAAGTTCAGCCCATGTCTGTGCGAGAGCAACTTCCGCACCTCGGTCTCTCATTACCCCATTCCACCATGTAAGAGACCTCTTCTGAAACACGCTCGAGGAGAACTCGACCTTGCGATTATCCGGGCACTGCACGTGGCGAAAAGTATTCTCAATGCTTTCGAACCACTGAAGAAGCCCAGTTGCTCCTTCAGAACCACTAAACTTGAGTGGTTTAGCCTAATTAAAATCCTTGTATTTGCATGGAACATTGTTGTTATTGTTGGCTTGGTTCCATTGAGCAAAGAGATTTGGAAATTGAGCAGCCATTTGCTCCGCAATAATTTCTGCCAGTTCGGCAGTCGCAATCAGATTGTCGCGTCGAGGAGGCATTCTAAAAGAGGAAAACATGAAAGGAAACGAGTGAGATGATTGGATGAAGAGAATGAGATGAAACAAAATCAACAAAAGCAAAGATGGTGGTCATTCGTCCGCATTACCAAGCAAACAAACGAATCACAGTGACTAATCAAAGTAAATGGGTCAAAAATAATGTATAATGAAGACATGCTCGCCTATAAGTGAACACTCATCCCAAGAATTCCCAGGTAAGCACAACTGGTCTCGCGTCTGATGAGATGTATACGAAGTGCTTGCCTAGACAGAAAACCCAGAATACAGGCATTCACCCTTCCAGTTTGCACATGTTCACATTATTTAAAACCCAAAACGTTTGACGGGATTTTGAAAATTTGAAGGCACAAGGCCACAAAACCAAACTGAAAAGGGTTCAAAACCTTACAATTGAGGGTTCAAAACCTTGTAATAAATCATTCAAAAACAGATGATTGTTTTTCAAAAATCGTTTCGGAAAAATTGGTTCTTGTTTTGATAATCACCTAAGGATAGGTGATGTATATGTTTTAAGATCGAAACACAAGATAACTTGTGTTAGGGTCCTAGAAAAGTTATAGTCTAGGTCAAAGCATTACTAATAACCTAATTCCCTATAACCATTGGCTCTGGTACCAACTCTTCTGTCACACCCCGACCGCGTATAACAACGAACCGCGGCGGAAACGCCGGGGAGTGATCGCGACAGAATTAATTGTTTCATAACCATGGCATACAAAGTTGTATTTTATTTATCAACACAAGAGTTTCATTGTTTTTAAACAGAAATACAGAGTTTATAACATAATTAAACATAGTCTATCTTCTTTTAAAGTCTCTAAGGCACAGGTCCGCCCTAGTGTCATGATCATCATCCTACGGAAAAGCACCTGAAAACACATGTGAAAGTAGGTACGTCAACATAAAAATGCCTGTGAGATACATAGGTTTGTGAAAATAGGATTCATGACTTGTATTTGAGAAAATGTTTAGTCATGAACCTTGTAATTTGCTTTGTCTTGTAAATCATTTGAAAAATAATGAGTTCAGGTGATATGTATAAATAAGTGAATAATGTATGGTTAAATGAATAACCATGTAAACTGAGTTTGTATAAGATAAGTTGCTTGTAAAACAATGTATTGTGAAAAGTATGTAATTTGTATAAAATGTTATATGTATCAAACTGAAATGATTCAAATAACGCTACGATATATGTAATACCATACAAACACTTATATATAGGAAGTACCAGCGGCGTATCCACCATGCTTGTATCATATTACACACGCATCGTTACTTAATCACTTAATCAAACCAAACTACTAAAGTAAAATGTTCATGTATGAATGAATTGTCATGTGATAATGTGTAAACCATATCGAAATGCCTATGTTCAATGTAAACCACCAACTATGTATATCAATGTCAAAATGTTCATGTTTAATGTAGATCATGTAATGTGTAACCAAAATGTCATGTATGGTAAGTGAAATGTATCAACTAGACCATACGTATAATGCACAAAACAAGGTATTGAAGTAAAACACAGTTTAAATCAAAGTTATGTTTTGTGTAACAACTGCATGCTATACTGATACAAACATCTATGTGGTATTGTTAAAATGCATACATCCAAGCCTTGAGACTGTGGCGATAAACCCTTAAACATATTAAAGATTTATCTAAATTATGTATATCGAATTCGGTCATTCCTTTCATCCCCATACCCAGGATGTCCGGAACGGGAGTTGTCAATTCCTATGGTACCACTACCTACTAACGAATGGCATGATCAATGTTAATGAATGTATTGTTCCATGTTAAACAAACCAAATGTCATACCAAAAATGTAAGCATGTGAAAACGATGCACTAAGTATGTAATCAAATGAACATACGTAGCGTGAAATGTAATGAAAAACGATGTACTAAGTAATGCACACAATGGGCACACCTAGCATGAAATGTAATGTAAAACGATGTACTAAGTAATGCACACAATGGGCACACCTAGCATGAAATGTAATGTAAAACGATGTACTAAGTAATGCACACAATGGGCACACCTAGCATGAAATGTAATGTAAAACAGTGTACTAAGTAATGCACACAATGGGCACACCTAGCATAAGATGTAATGAAATCATGTACTATAATGTACTAACGAACATAGCATGTATATGATGTGAAAACAGGAAAGCATGAAAGTAACAAGTAGGCACATGTGTTCCACCCCAAAACAGTTTGGAAAACAGTAAAAGAGGGGTTCTATGTACTCACTTGATATTGCTCAGATGTCTTAAGATAAACACCAAGTAATGCTAGAGATCTCGGAATCAAACGGCACCTAATATAGGTAACTATGTTAATAAACCGGACCTATATCGGAAGACTGGGTAGCATTAGGGTTTGTAAACCAAATGAGTGTAGGAACTCATATGATTTGGTTTAACAAAGCCTACATACTAAATGAAACTTAACCTAAGTCTTATCGACCCATTACGATCCGTTTAGGTAGCTTATGCTATTTTAACGCATCGTGCGCGTGAAACGCATTCGGAACGCCTAACCAGCCCTATGACAAGTGTTATATGCCTAAACATGTTACATAATCAGTTATGTGACAAAGGTTTAGGTTACATATGCTTAATTACCAATTATACATGAAAAGGGTATTCTGGTAATTTACCTAAGGCATATAAACTACCTATCATACAACTACTCAAACGATGTGACCATAGGGTATAACCTCGGAACGTTATTCCCTACCTACTATGGTCACCTAATGTATTTGGTCCGATCCTAATGATCGACCAAATGGGTCGGGTTCGAGGTATAAGCGATTTATTAGATCGCTTACCCTACGACCCTAGACAACGTGGTAATCAGTAGGCATAGTCCCAAGGGACTATGACCATCGTGATTACAATCACGTTGCGAAGTTCAAACGAACTTCGCATTGACCATTACTGGTCAACGCTGAAAGTCAAACAAAGTTTGACTTTCTGACTCGAAAAGCAGTAAAATAAGGAAAAGAACGAAAGAATACTTACGAAGGGTCCCCGAATGCTAAACTCCATTCAAAAATCTCAGGTATGAAACAAATGTTTCAACTTAGAGTTTCTCAAATCAAATTTCTTGTGATTTTAGCAATGGGGGTGTTGGGGTATTTATAGTAAAAGGTCCACCGTTAAGATCGTTTCATGGAAAACGTGCCTTAATCATAACCGTACAAGTGTTGGAACCTTATGGTGACTAAAATTCCATCCTTATCAGCTGACTAGATAATTAGGAATGTGTGGTTATGAATTAAACAGCCATGATCTGCTGTTAAAAACATTGAACCTGGTCTGCAGGTTACCTTACGGACCGTAAGGTTATTTTGGTTGAGGTCCGTAAGCTTAAGTTTGGCAGAATTACAACTTTGGTCCCTGCAATGCAATCAGCCCATTTTTGACACGTTTAAGGCCTGTTAACCCCATTTCAAAGCTCTAAAATGAAGTTAAAGTATAGGGAGCTTAAAATGTGTTCAAAAATATGTCGGATGTCGGTTCGTTTATCCGTACGAACGCGATGTTCGCTTAATTACGACGGAATGCGTATAAGCACGAAAAACGATCCCAATGACGCGACGAATGGATTTTTCTTATGGCGAACACTAAAATATAATATATTCATGCTCACATAAATTTTTGGATGTCCGGATGTATTCAGAACGTAAGTTATGCGCGAAAATGCAAACTTGTGCACTTTTTGACACTTTTAGTCCCTGAATGACCCAAAAGTTTATTTTAGCACACCGAACCCCTCAAAGCCTATTTCTAAGCTATGTAAAGGATATTTAAGGTGTGTTTAACTTATGGTTATGTTCCGGAATGTTCGTTACAGTTCAAATTGGCATACTTTCGCAGTTTGTCAAGTTTAGTCCCTGTAAACGAATTAACTTGTTTTTGCCATACCAAAGCCTTTAAAACTTATTTCTAAGTTATGTAAAGGTTATTTAAGGTATATTAAGTATATGTTGATGTTCCGGAGTATTTCTCGCATTAAACTGAGTACGTTTACGCACTAGTTTGCGTATAACTCTCCAGAAAGTGATGTAGAGTTTGGAATTGAACAAAAGTCAAAACATGAAAAATGTAAAACACAATCAAACAAACATTGGGATCAAATAACATTGTTTTATTGATAATAGAATTGTTCATAGTGATTACAAGCACAATTGTTACAGAATTCCATACCGAGGTGCTGCCGGTGTGAAGACTGATTGTAAACGATATAATATCAATATAATCAGTGTTTAAAGTGATATTCAAGCTGTTTCGACGTCGGTTTCTTAGTTTCCGCCTCTGAAACTGATAAAATCTCTTCTGAACGACTCGTTCGGGTCGCAAACCGATCCTACAGTTATCACGATCACCTTTAAACACGATCACCGCTTCATTTGTATCTGAGTCATAACACCATAACCTCATATCATCGAGAAAGTTCTATTCCATTGGCATCAACGGTATCTTGTCCATGACCTTCGCGGGCTGATACACAAGCTTGTAACGCGCAGTGTTGGTCGCTGGATCTAAAGTGAACTTGATTTGTTGATAAATGGGCAATTGAGGCTTGTACGACTCATCTTTCCAGCCTGTCCTTTTGTTAAACTTTAACCTTCACTCGAACATTGTAGCTCCTTCGAAGTTTGAGCGATTAATGAGCTCAAGCTTCGTCAAAGCTGCAACATCGTAAAAAGGTATGGACAATATGCTCAGCAATGATCGGAAATATTGAATACCGAATTCCCGCTTGATGGCGACGCATTGTATTTCCTTTACGAACATCCAACAGAGAATTCTTCCATGCGGCTTCACTTTCTCACACTGTAGAAAATCAACCTGTGCTTCCGGCGGTGTAGGCTTTTCAACTCTTGACAAGAAACGTTTTCTCCATTCTTGGAATGCATCAGCCGGATTATCAGAAGATGTACGATTCTTCAATTATTCATCAATGTCTTCCTGATTCTCTTGCATCCATTCTTCATCAAATGGATCAAACTCCGTTTTGTCAGCACGAACATAAGTTGATTTCTTCTCATTACCTTCAAACACAATCTCTTCAATATTTTTAACATCGGTAGTTTCAGGCTCACTCGGCATCTTATCAATCTCTGCATCGTCAATCTCTTTCATCGCGTTCAGAGTAAGTAACTGCTCATGTGATAGATCAGAAATAATCTCCCCTTCTTCTAGAAGTTCTCCAGTAATCGGATGTACAACCTTTAATGCAAGATCAGCAGTGCTAGGAACAGAGGATGTACCAAGCAAAGATTCAAGCTGTTGTATTTCTTCAACTGTTCAACTGGAGGTTCCTTTCGCAGATCCAAGTTGCGAAGGCTTGAAAACAACAATCTGAGAAGAGGTAGTTGCTGGAGGTTGCTCTGATGTAGCAGAAGGGTCAGGGTTCCCTTGATCTTCAGGATCATCATCCCTTTTCTTCATTACTTCTTGTTGCTTACATCGATCGTTCCACAGAGTATTGACGCGCTTTCGAAGAAACTCATAGCCTTCATTGATCTTCTTGACCCCATCGACTATCGTCGTGTTTCGAGAGTCGTACCACTGTTTCATGAAGTCATGTCTTTCCTTGAGTCCTTCAGCCAACTTCTGAAGTATAGAGTGGCTTTCTTTCATGCGGTTCATTTCAATACCGCGATTATTGTTTGCCGCTTTCAAACTGGCATTTTCTGCCTTCAATTGCTCTATCTCAGCTTGCTGGCGTGTGATCTCTGCTTGTTGTCGTCAAACAGTGGAATTCAACGTGTTAATTTCCAACAATTGAATGATCATATCAGCTCTTGTGGCTTTGATCACGTCCGTTTGTCGATTGATTTGACCTGCAGCAGCTTGTAATTGAGAAAATAGGAAATCTACCTTCTCATCCGGCTGCATCTGTTCAAATAGACTTTGTCTGTGTTCTGCGGCAGGCTGTGAAGTCGTTGCACGAATGGATGATGAAATAGAGTGAGTAGGTGCCTGAGGAGTCACTACAGGAGTTTCAGGTGTTGAACTCACTGCAGGAGTTGGTTCTGTAGACCTCGGAGGTGAAGGAACCATTTGAGAAGCTTCAGTGGCAGTGAATCCAAGACTAGGATCCATTTCCGCTTCTTGTGTAGGCTCTTGTGGAGGAACGAATTGCTGTGCAGAAGAAATACTAATGTACTTTCTTGCTTTCTTCTTTTGTCTAATAACCGTTTCCTTTTTCTTTGAACGTTCCGCATCGGTTTCCGAAGGAACGTATTCATCATCATCATCATCCCGTCTAATCTTCCTGACCTTCTTCACACCACGTTCATCGAGATAATACTCGTAACCAGGTTCAGGAGGATTGTCATCAGACTCAGAATCCTCTTCGTCGTTACCAGCTGAAGTGCCACCAGCTGCACCAGCAGACGATGCACCAGCAGTAGACGCACCAACGGCACCAGCACCTGCATCACCACCGTCACCAGCTTCATCATCATCACTATCACTGTCTGACGAATCAGTATCCGGTCGACCAAACTTTTCAGCCATCTTCTTCTTTAATTCCGGCTCTTCATCATCTGATTGGCTGTCATTATGACGCCATTTATCATCTGCAGTAGCAACATAGTCTGGTTTTCCAAGAGCACCTATCAACTTCCTAGGAGGATCACTTTCTTTGTATCTCTTGGCTGCAAGACTCATGATTATCCTTAAAGATTGCAAGATCATAGGTCCTATCTTTAGGATGTCATCGTCGGCTTTAGGAAGATTAGGATGCTGGACGTTCATGATCATTTGAAGAAACTGAGGATACATCCAGAATTTGTTCCAGGTTATTCTACTTCCAGTCCTCATCATGTTTTCTTTCATGTTGGCGAAGACATACTTTGATATGCTAAACGGTTTGTTCAGCACCAAAGCCACCATAAGACCAACAAGATCGTTGCCTGCCATATCATATCCTGCACGTCTGTTGCTGATACACTGAATAAGAACGTGCAAGAGAAACTTGTAACGTAATGGCAAATCTCCTTTGTTAATCTGATTGCTGAAGATGTCGCCAGTACACTTCATCCATAATAAGCAGCCACGAGTACAAATGATCGGAATATAGAACAGAGCATTCGGATCGTCTTGCAACTCTAAAACATCGTTCAATATTTCCAGAGATACAATCACATCCAGATCATTCACTCTCCCTTGAATTACCTCAATTCCATCTACTTGCACCACGCTTGCGGAATCCCAAAAAGCTTTAATGAGCGATTTGTAAACAGGCGTTGAAAAGGTAACAACTTTATTGATCCGCGACTCCCTGATCCAATGAGTAATTTCTTTCAATTCGGATATCTTTTCTTCCGGATCCAGAAAGGCAATTTGGTTGTGACGCTTCTCGGACATCATTTCTTCTTCGGATTTGTTTTCCTTCTTAGTCGGTGCCTTACGCTTTCTCTCTTTCAGTGCCATCTACATATGTAAACATACACAATAAGTAACAATGGTATACCATATGCATTAGACATGTATGTATATATGTTTATGTGTAATGTGCACTTTAACATGTATAACTATGTCTTTTGTGAAAAGCACCAAAACTTGAAAATTTTCTAAGTCCTAGACGACGAAACCTCAACACCTCGACGAAACTCCCTTCCTGACGACGAAACCTCCTTGGTCAAACAAAGTCAGCGTTGACCGTTGACCAGAGGGGTTTTGTCAAGAGGAGTTACGTCATAGAGGAGTTACGTCGTGTGCAGCATGAAGAAACTTAGGTTTCATCTATTTGGGTGTTTACAACAGTTAGGGTTTCGGCAAATTTGGAGGTTTTTCTGTTTTTCAAATTCAAGGTAGTTTCGTCGTCTGTTGGTTAATCAATGATCGATTCAATAAAACAAACACAATTTTGACACATTGTTTATACCCAAACCAACTGAAAACAACCCAGAATGTAAATCCGACATCCTTTTGACCGGAACCCACACCTAAACAACTCAAACACAAACAAACATAACATCCCCTGTTTTTGTTAACCATAACCCAACCCGAATCAAAACCAAATCAATGTACTATATCAATACAAACCCAAGTTTTAACAGTTTTTATAAGAAATCAAAACAAACACAAGTTAATATCATGAAGAAATCGAATAACCAGTATATTTCGAGGGTTTGACAAATAGTTTCGAACAAAACAGAGAAGGTTCATAGCGATCGAGACATAAAGGAACACCATGTGTATACCTTGATTTTAATTGAAAATTTTGAAAGATTCACAAGGTTTTGGGAGTCGGTGAAAGGGTATGAGAGGTATGGGGGTTTGGAGTGTAACAACTCTCATCAAAAGTCCTATTTCTTAATTTATTTTGTCCAATAGGAAACCCTAATTGAGACCCCCACGTAATCCTGCATAACCCCTAAAATTTTCAGAACAATCGGAATCAGGATCAGGTCCCCTAAAACTCAGGGGGGGGGGGGGTAAACCCTAGTTGGTATTATCTCGACAGTTTTTGATAGGAATCAAAATTTAAGAAACGGTTGACTCAGCTAAGCTACCCGTACACGAGGCTACCCTATGCTAGGAGGGCACCCCTCGCGCCACGCGACAGGGCCTCGTGCCACACGAGGGAGCCCGTTTTCCAGTATAAATAGAGGGCATTGGCACTTAGATTTCTGCGTTGGTTCAACGTTAAAATTTTCTTTACACTTCAAGATATCGTCTGATTACTATAAAAACACACACTAGCACGAATTCTGCCGCGATAACAGGGTAATAACTGGATCGCTACTACGATTCAATGTCCGATCGATTGAAACTATCCAATGGATGTTTAAGTGCTGCCCACATTAGGGTTATGCTTTGTCATTCTTCATGAATTCGACGGATGTTTAAGTATCGCACTTTGTCATTCGTTGTGAGGGTTTAATCTCGTGAGTTATCATAAATGCTGTATTACTCACTAACCTAGTTCATGTGCATGTTATTTAAATTAGGTTACAAGGCTAATCAGTAGGCTAAACTCTGCCCGTATAAATCTGCAAAGTGAGTCATTCTCTTTTTATCAAAAGTATTTTACAATACTCCATTTTCTAATGTTATAATTACAGGGACAAAGTCGTGGTTATCTTAATCACTGGCTAGTGGGGTATTGTGCACATTACTAATTTCTCATGGGTTAGGCTAATAAATCCTAACAGTCATAAACGTCACTACTTGGGGAAAGATCCAATAGTGGTATGACCATCGTCACCAGGTGACACGGTGCCAGATAAAAATAAGATAGAAGCCATTGTAATCGCTCTTATGCTGTAATTAATAACTAATGTGTCGTTTTACATACTTGAATGACTGGCCAGCATTTCCCTGCTGATAAAATATTTTTAAAACATGTTTCAGGCGACCTGCTTTGAATCAAAGAAACGTGCTACGGAGCACTAACCAGCTTGAAGAGGTGGCTCAGTTAAAATGAATAAACATGTTTTAATAAATCAGGGAATTTACTTATGAAATTCCTCTATTGTAAAATAACGGGGTTTATCCCCAGTTATGAAATAAAATAATCAGGCATTTTCAAGTTTTAAAAAGATCCTGTAAAATCTTCCGCTGTCACATCATACATACCACTGGTTCCTGTCTCGCGGCTCCTGACCGGGTCAGACCGGGGCTGGGGCTGTGACAGGAAAAGGTGGTATCAGAGCCAACTAAAAGAGCCACTGATTTAAGCCAATTAAGTATTTAAGAAAATACTTAATTTTACTAATTGCTATTTTATGATTACGTGTTTTATTATTTGAAAATTTGTTTACAGTATGGGTAAACAAAGAATTTCGGACGTTTATCATAAATTAGATACTTCACCGAAAGAAAAAGGAACTGCATCCTCAAAATACCCCGCATATACTGAAGAAGGAATATTTGTCCGTAAGGCACAGTATGAGAAACCACTTTCTCCTAAGAAAAGAAGTTTGATTATTAGAAAAAACCAAGAGAAAATGAAGAAGTCCCAACTAAAAGGAGTAATGGTTAATAAAGAAACCCAGGAACTAGGCAATAACCCACCATGGGAAGATAAATTAGATGAAAAATGGGCGGATCTTTATATGTTAGCCACTGTAGCAGTAAATGCTAACTTTTAAATACCCTGACCCAGTACTAGCCCACATATCATCTACAAGCCAGAAACTTTGTCCTTTAAATAAACCATTTAGTAAGAAAGAAAATTAAATAAATTAGAATTATGCAACCTTAGTATATTTTGAATTTCAGTTGTAATTTGTATTAATAGTAACAGTATGTGCAATAATATTTATATTAGCTACTCGTCTATAATATTTTAACTTAGCATTTTGTGTGCATTTTGCATATATGCTAAAACAGCATGAATGAGTTATCTGAAGCCCTTCAGAATCTCAATCTCTATCCCGTGAAGATAGAAATTTCCAGAGACTTTACTGGTTACTTGCCCGATGTGGAAGAACCTATGGAATTTCAAGCTCCACCTCCGGAGAAACCAAAGCCTATGAAAAGGAGAAGATTTGTAGGCTGGAGGCGAGTACGCAGGAGGAAACCAGCAACTAGGAAAGTTCCCAAAATAGAAAATCCCATTGATAAAGGAAAAGGGATCGAGATTGAGGAAAATGCTAGGTAAGTAGAAATGGAAATTGGGGAAAGTTCTAGGTAAGTAGAAATGGAAATGGGGGAAAATTCTAGGCAAGTCGAGGAATTGCCACTGCAGGAGGAATTGGATCGCGTACTGGCAAGCTGCGATATTCTCAGGCCTATCAATAATAACCTCTTCCCTTATCCTGCTGAAACCCAACTTCCAATAAATTTGGAACCAGCCATCCCAGAACCTTTGATCCACACCCAACCTTTAGGAGAAATGGACGAGTGGCGGACTAACGACTGGCAGTTTCAAAACCTCCTCAATAACCCCTATACCTTTTTCCCTCAGTTCGACCCAGAACCTATACCAAACCCACCAATAAGCAATGAAATCTTAGCTGAACTCCATCATTTTGGCGAGGAGCTAGTGGATGCAGGGAATAGGATTTGGGAGGTAGGAGAACAGATCTCCTGGAAGTACGACGAGAGGGAACATCGTTACTAAGGTGTCAACTGACGAGGGCTACTGTGAGGGGGGAAGCTGTGATTGTATAATAATAATAACAATAAAAATATAAGTTTGTAAAATAACTTAAAAATAAGACTTTTTGTAAGATAACAGTGTGTACGGATGCATAATATCATATATAAAAATGGAAGTCGAGAAATCGACAATTTTGACTATACATGTGTTGTGAATTTGTGTGATTGTTTTGCATATAATTGTTATTTATTTTCATATTAATAAATTATATATATACTTACCAGATGGAACACGCTAATAATGAACCAGTTAACCAATCAAAGCAAAATCAAGGAGATCAATTTATGACTAGGCAAGATATCGAAAATATCGTTGCTCAAGGAATAGCCAATGCTATTCCAGCAATCCTTGCTGCTGCTCAGAAACCTGTTGAACCTCAACAAATTATTCCTATCAAACGTACTCATGAAGATAACTTCAGTAATAGCGTAAATGGAGGCGGTAATCATACTAACAACGATAATGAGATACGGCAAGCCCCAATTCTCAAAAGAATGAAAGCTGCAACACCTGGTTTCACTTATAAAGAATTTCTTGCTTGTAAACCAGCTGAATTTGTAGGCAATGAAGGGGCAACTGCTGCACTGCGTTGGTTAGAGAAAACCGAAGCAGTAATTATAATAAGTAAATGTGCTGAGGAAGACAAGGTCATGTATGTGTCGCATCTTTTTAAAGAAGGGGCGCTAGAATGGTGGAATACGGTACTTCAAGCCAAAGGAAGAAATATTGCCTATTCCATGAGTTGGGAAGAATTTAAGCAGCTAATGGAAAGAAAATTATGTCCCGAATATGAAAAGGAACAAATGGCAAATAAGTTCCTGAACCATCGGATGATGAGTCTAGATTGTCGAGGGTATACTTCGACATTCTTCGAGTATGCGAGAGTGGTACCAACACTGGCTTCACAAGAACCAGTACTTATATCTCGTTACATTTGGGGCTTAATTGGTGAGATCCGTAACATTGTCAAGGCTGCGAGACCCTGCACGATCGATGATGCGGTGTAGTTAGCTAACACTCTGACTGACGAACTAGTACGCACAAGAGAAGAAACCCGGAAAAAGGAAGTGGCCCAAAAGCTTACCCAGGGATTCCGTATGGGTAACAGAAGCAGTTTCAAGAAAAAGGGGACTGGGCAATCTTCCACTATTCCGTTTTGCAATACCTGCAAAAAAGAAAGCATTTTGGAAGATGCAAGGGATATTGCAATTTTTGCAAAATTCCGGGGCACTAAGAAGAAGATTGCAGGAAGAAGAAATCCACAGTTTGCTACAACTATGGAGAAGCTGGACATATTCGGCCAGACTGTCTGAAATTTGGCAAACCAGCTGATAACAAAGCCAAACCTGCAGAAGGAACTACCAAGAAGAACGTAAGAGCCTTCCAACTGACTACTCAGGAAGCAGAGCTAATTCCTGACGTAATAGCTGGTACGTTCCTAGTCCACAACGTTTATGCAAAAGTATTATTTGACTCTGGTGCAAACCAAAGTTTTATAAATACTTCATTCTACCAAGCTCTTAACCTACCTTTAACCAAGCTTAAGCAAAATTTTACGGTAGAAACGGCAGGCGGTAATTCTGTTAACATATATAAGGTTTTGCGGGAAGGAAAAATAGAACTGTTAGGTCATAAATTTTCTGCAAACCTGTTACCTATGAATTTAGCCGGATTTGATGTGGTATTAGGAATGGATTGGTTGGTAGCCAACCATGCTCGAATTCTTTGTGATAAGAATTCCATAGAAATTCATACAACCACAGGAGAATTAGTGGTGATCACAGGAGATAAGCCACGTAAGCCAATGAAATTCATTTCAGTAATGAAATTGGCCAGTTACTCAAGAAAGCAAGAAATGGTGTATATGATTTCAGTAATCCTTAACACTAAGAGTAAGCAACTTAAGGAAATTCCAGTAGTATCAAAATACTCCGATGTATTCCCAAAAGAACTACCTGGATTACCACCTGATAGGGAGGTAGAATTTAGAATTCATCTAATTCTTGGAACTACACCGATAGCCAAGGCACATTATCGGTTAGCACCCACAGAAATGCTAGAACTGAAAAAGCAATTAGACGAATTGCTCAGTAAAGGATTCATACAACCTAGTTCATCCCCGTGGGGAGCACCAATGTTGTTTGTGAAAAAGAAAGATGGTTCAATGCGAATGTGTATCGATTATAGGGAATTGAATAAGGTTACAATTAAGAATCGATACCCATTACCTAGGATTGATGATGTTTTTGATCAATTACAAGGAGCTAGATACTTTTCTAAGATAGATTTACGCTCCGGATATCATCAATTGAAGGTACAGGAAGAAGACATACCTAAAACTGCTTTCAAGACTAGGTATGGTCATTACGAGTTTACAGTCATGCCCTTTGGACTAACAAATGCTCCTGCAGCATTTGTGGACATGATGAATAGAATCTATAAACCGTATCTGGATAAATTCGTAATTGTCTTCATAGACGATATAATTATTTATTCCAAAAGTCAGGAGGAACATTGTGAGCACCTGCATGTACTCTTAACTTTGTTAAGAGAAGATAAGCTTTACGCCAAATTCTCGAAGTGTGAATTTTGGCTGCAAGAAGTGAAATTTTTAGGACACATGGTGAATCACGAAGGCATTCACGTAGATCCCTCTAAGATAGAAGCAATCACCAAATGGAAGGTTCCGTAGTCGGCTATGGAAATTAGAAGTTTTATAGGATTAGCCGGGTATTATAGATGGTTTATTAAGGATTTTTCCAAGATAGTTGTACCATTAACTAAGCTAACTTGTAAAGCCATTAAGTTTGAATGGGGACCTAGGCAAGAAGAGGCCTTTAGAATTTTGAAACAAAAGTTAACAAATGCTCCAATTCTAGCCTTACCAGAAGGAACAGAAGATTTTGAAGTATACTGTGATGCTTCAAAACTAGGGTTAGGATGTGTGCTGATGCAACGCAAGAAGGTAATTGCATATGCATCAAGGCAATTGAAAAAGCACGAAGAAAACTATACGACTCATGATTTAGAATTAGGCGCCATAATTTTTGCCCTTAAGATTTGGAGACATTATCTGTACGGAAGTAAGTTTACTGTCTATACGGATCACACGAGTTTAAGGTACAAATTTGGGGAAAAAGAATTAAACATGAGACAAAGAAGATGGATGGAAATCTTAAGTGACTACGACTGTGATATCCAATATCACGAAGGAAAGGAAAATGTAGTTGCAGATGCCTTAAGTCGTAAGTATCATGAGAAACAACGACGAGTTCGTGCTCTTAGATTAAATCTACTGTTAGATTTAATGGAACAACTAAAGAATGTTCAAGAAACAACAATCAAGGACGATGCTGAAGGAATGAAAGGACGAATAAAAGAATTAGAGCAAGGAAATGATGGAATTTGGAGATTCCATAAGAAACGAATTTGGGTACCTAAGCAAGTGGAATTAAGAAATAAGATTTTAGAAGAAGCTCATAAATCTAGGTATACCATGCATCCTGGTAACAATAAAATGTACCAAGATTTAAGAAATAATTTCTGGTGGATAGGAATGAAAAAGGACATAGCTAGATATGTTTATAAATGTCTTACTTGTTCACAAGTTAAGGCAGAACACCAGAAACCTTCAGGCCTACTACAACAACTGGAAATGCCTGTATGCAAATGGGAACTTATAACCATGGACTTTGTTACTAAGTTGCCTAAAACCAGAAAAGGTAATGATACGATTTGGGTAATTGTAGATCGATTAACCAAATCAACTCATTTTCTACCTATGAAAGAAACCTTTAGCATGGAAAGGTTGGCAAAGTTATATGTAGATGAAATCTTATCCTTATATGGAGTTCCACTCTCCATTGTATCAGATAGGGATAGTCGTTTCACTTCCCATTTCTGGAAAAGTTTCCAAGAAACAATGGGAACCCGACTAAATTTAAGTACTGCATACCATCCTCAAACAGACGGACAGAGTGAAAGGACAATACAAACCCTGGAAGACATGCTTAGGGCATGTCTGATCGATTTTGGTGGGAACTGGGACAACCACCTATCCTTAATTGAATTCTCATATAACAATAGTTATCATTCAAGCATCGAAGCTGCCCCTTTTGAAGCACTATATGGAAGAAAGTGCAGAACACCAGGTTACTGGGCAGAAATAGGAGAAAGTCAATTGTCAGGTCCCGAGATTGTTCAAGAAACTTCCGACAAGATCACTCAAATCAAGGAAAGACTGAAAACGGCTCGAGATCGCCAGAAAAGTTATGCAGATAATCGACGTAAGCCATTAGAGTTTCAAGTTGGAGACAAGATACTTTTGAAAGTTTCTCCTTGAAAAGGAGTAGTACGGTTCAGTAAAAAGGGAAAGCTAAGTCCAAGGTACGTAGGACCATTCAAAAAATCCAGCGAATAGGACCAGTTGCCTATCGTTTACAACTACCAGAAGAGCTAGCTGGAGTACATGACGTGTTTCATGTATCCAATCTCAAGAAATGTCTATCTGATGAATCCCTGGTAGTACCTCTTCAAGATGTAGAGGTGAACGAAAAGTTAAAATTTGTTGAGAAACCATTGCAAATAGAAGACAGAAAGGTCAAGTTTCTCAAGCACAAAAGACTCGTACTGGTCAAAGTCAAATGGGATTCGAAGAGAGGACCAGAGTACACTTAGGAGCTGGAATCAGAAATGAAGAGGAAATATCCTCATTTATTCCAGTAAATCTCGAGGATGGGATTTTTATTAAGGTGGGGAGGATGTAAAAACTCTCATCAAAAGTCCTATTTCTTAATTTATTTTGTCCAATAGGAAACCCTAATTGAGACCCCCACGTAATCCTGCATAACCCCTAAAATTTTCAGAACAATCGAAATCAGGATCAGGGCCCCTAAAACTCAGGGGGGGGGGGTAAACCCTAGTTGGTATTATCTCGACAGTTTTTTATAGGAATCAAAATTTAAGAAACGGTTGACTCAGCTAAGCTACCCGTACACGAGGCTACCCTATGCTAGGAGGGCACCCCTCGCGCCACGCGACAGGGCCTCGCGCCACGCGAGGGAGCCCATTTTCCAGTATAAATAGAGGGCATTGACACTTAGATTTCTGCGTTGGTTCGAAGTTAAAATTCGCTTTACACTTCAAGATATCGTCTGATTACTATAAAAACACACACTAGCATGAATTATGCCGCGATAACAGGGTAATAACTCGATCGCTACTACGATTCAATGTCCGATCGATTGAAACTATCCAATGGATGTTTAAGTGCTTCCCACATTAGGGTTATGCTTTGTCATTCGTCGTGAATTCGACGGATGTTTAAGTATCGCACTTTGTCATTCGTTGTGAGGGTTTAATCTCGTGAGTTATCGTAAAGGCTGTATTAGTCACTAACCTAGTTCGTGTGCATGTTATTTAAATTAGGTTACATTACTAATTTCTCACGAGTTAGGCTAATAAATCCTAACAATGATAAACGTCACTACTTAGGGAAAGACCCAATAGTGGTATGACCATCGTCACCAGGTGACACGGCGCCAGATAAAAAAAAGATAGAAGCCATTGTAATCGCTCTTATGCTGTAATTAATAACTAATGTGTCGTTTTACATACTTGAATGACTCACCAGCATTTCCCCGCTGATAAAATATTTTTAAAACATGTTTCAGGCGACCTGCTTTGAATCAAAGAAACGTGCTACGGAGCACTAACCAGCTGAAGAGGTGGCTCAGTTAAAATGAATAAACATGTTTTAATAAATCATGGAATTTACTTATGAAATTCCTCTATTGTAAAATAACGGGGTTTATCCCGAATTATGAAAAAAAATAATCAGGCATTTTCAAGTTTTAAAAAGATCCTGTAAAATCTTCCGCTGTCACATCGTACATACCACTGGTTCCTGTCCCGCGGCTCCTGACCGGGTCAAACCGGGGCTGGGGCCGTGACATGGAGTGTTGGAGAAGACAAACAGTCAAGTGGTTTGAAAAAGTGATGTTGTTGCAGACCTGGGACCCCTTTATAAACCGACTTACACGGGGAAACCTCATATTAGACGAAACCTTGTTTGGGCTCGATGAAACTCTAATTTGGGCTTGGATTGGGCTTAAACATTTAGCCCATGACGAAACTTAAAAGGGCCAGTGGGGTTTCGTCGTGACCTCGACAAAATGTGGAGTTTCGTCGTGAACCAAAACAGTTTTGACCAAAGTTGATCAAGTTTGAAAATCGTTGACTTTGACCATGGAGTTTCGTCGACATAAAGGAGTTTCATCGACCTTAGGAGTTTCGTCGACCATATTTCCAAAAATTCACTAAGTCTTGAAAATTTTGCACACTGAACAGATTTTGTTTATTTGAAAGATTTCCATTTTTATTGAGTTTACCAAATGCAAGGACATTTTATGAAGTAGGTTTCAGGCTTTCGGCAGAAAACACCAAGTTACAACTTCGGCTAATTCAAAAATGAACTTTACATCTATACCCAAAACAAGAATTTAAAGTGCGGTAAACTAATCGAAAAGCTACAAAGAGCAGTAAACAACTGTACAAAAGCAATCTTTTTGCGAATTTCAAGGATAAGGAATCATACCAGCTTATGGTCTTAGTCAACATGATTTTGATTTCTGTTTAAAGCTATGGATAAGTATACTCCCTCGATTATCGGTATTGTTGTCCACATAAGCTCAAACTGATCAGATTTAATCATAATTAGGAGATACGATTTACGGTAAGGATTATACTTACAAGTTGATGTTTATCCACTCACGACACATTCCCGTATCAAGGTATGCGCGAGAGTTCATCTTACCGGTGAGTATACCATTTATCATCTGTTTGACCGTATAAAAATGTGAGATACTCACTTATTTCTTGATTGAAAACAAGCCCTATGTGATAGAATCACTTATTGATGAGGAACTTGATTTTCGATGCATGAGGGCACATGAGCAAGTCCGTGAACAGGTCAGTACAATGTACAGCAAAGAGATGAACTTGATTCCCGGATAAATGTGATATTTTATCACTTATTTGATTGGACATGTGATTTTTGATCACTTATTGATGTCGAATGCAATATGTACACGTATGTATAGTATCATGGAAGATCTAGACTTCGTCTCCGTTATTTTTCGGTAAAAGATACAACCATGATACCCAGATGATAAGCAGCATAAAGACCGAATATCTCAGAACCTCGGCAATCAATCAAATGAAATTTCGGTACCAAGACCGTATGCCAGTGAATGGTTCCCACCTGACTTGAAGTCTGTCAGGTTTGTATCATCCTGCACATTTTAGTCAGATTGTGAGCCTACCGATACATCGTTAGTAGAGATACTTATCATTTCTCATTTTTTTGTGTTTTACATTTTGAACATGTTGACCGACCACACCAGTGAATATCATCATCTTCCTTATTCCAAGAAACTCATTTTTGGTTTTATAATTTTTTTTTTTAATTTTTGAATTTTTCAAACTTGAAGACAGAAAGTAAAGACATATTTTTGGATTTTTGATTTTTCAAATGTTTTTGTATTTTCTTGAATTTACTCCCCCCTAAAATGCTAAAAGGTGAAAACCTTTTTTGAATTTTTAGAGTTTTTAAAGAAAATAATTACAAAAACGATTAGCCAAAGAAGTTACTCGGGTATCACCTTAATGCCATTGACCAAAAGTAGATAATCAAAACGTGATTGATCAAAAGCTTTTGTGAACAGGTCGGCACGTTGGTGATCGGTGTGAACTTTAAAAACATCGATTAATCTTTTGTCAAAACAATCACGTATGAAGTGATAATTAATTTCGATGTATTTGGTCTTGGTATGCTACACAGGATTTCTAGTGATCTGTAAGGCAGCATTGTTATCAACAAAAGTAGGAGTAGATAGGAATTCAAAACCGTAGTCGCGCATTTGTTGTTGTATCCACAAGACTTGGGAGCAACAACTAGAGGCATCAATGTATTCTGCTTCACAGGTTGATGTAGCAACACACGTTTGCTTCTTGCACTGCCACATGACCAGGCGATTTCCTAAGAATTGACATCCCGCTGTTGTTGACTGGCCATCAATTTTGCAACCACCAAAATCAGAATCGCTGTATGCAATCAAGTCGAAGCTATCATCCCTAGGGTACCAAAGACCGGTGTCCGGGCATCCCTTCAAATAGCAAAAAAATCCTTTTGACAGCTGACAGATGTGAGGCCTTCGGGTTGGCTTGATATCTTGCAAGCAGGCATGTTAGATACATGATGTCGGGCCTCGAAGCTGTGAGATACATGAGAGATCCGATCATAGCGCGATAGTATGAAGAGTTAATACTTTCACCCTTCAGATCCGGAGTAATCCCGTGATTCTGCGGAAGTGGGTTACCATTGGGCGTTGCATCTGACATATGGAATCGGCTCAAGATGTCACCAACATATGTAGTCTGATGGATGAATATCCTACACTCTATTTGTTGAACTTGTAGGCCCAAGAAGAAATTCATTTCCCCCATTACGCTCATCTCAAATTTCTCTTGCATCACACGCTCGAATTGCCTGCACAAAGAATCATTAGTTGAACCAAAAATTATATCGTCAACGTATACCTGCACCAGCAGAAGATCTCCATCTTGTTCCTTGATAAAGAGAGTGCAATCAATAAGACCTCGTCGAAATCCATTCTCCAGAAGATAGTTGGATAAGGTTGCATACCAAGCCCTAGGTGCTTGAGGTAAACCGTAAAGAGCTTTGTTGAGCAACCAAACCCGATCAGGGTGAATAGGATCTTCAAAACCCGGAGGTTGTTCGACATGCACCTCTTCCTGTACCACACCGTGAATGAAAGCACTTTTGACGTCCATCTGGTAGACTTTGAATCCTTTGAATGAAGCCTAAGCTAGAAAGATCCGAATAGCTTCCAGATGTGCAACAAGTGCATAAACTTCATTGTAGTCAATGCCTTCAATCTGGCGAAATCCCTGAACAACCAATCTCACTTTGTTACGAATGACTACTCCACGATCGTCCTTTTTGCATTTGTAAACCCAGCGTATGCCAATCTTCTTGTAGTTCTTCGGCCTTTCAACAAGCTTCCAAACACCTAGCTTTTGAAATTTCTACAGTTTATCCTGCATGGCTTCAACCCAAGAATTATCTTTTAAGGCTTCCTTCCAAGATTTCGGTTCTTCTTGTGAAACGTAACACACGAAGGACGAATAATTTTGAAGACCAGATACTCTGATAGCTGAATATAAACCAGCATTCTGGTTGTTTCTCAGCTGATTACGCGTCTGCGGACATCTCCTATAATATTCTGCTGCAGATGGGTATCGTGAATCCTCATTTCAGGATTTTCCAGAACACGAGCATTAATACCCAAATTGTTAATATTAAGATCAACAACCAACTCCACACCAGGAATACGCGTAGAAGTGGATGCATTCCCTTCAGCAGTATCAGCATTCTGCACATGAGGAGTATCTACAGAAGCGCACCCTGAACAGGAGCAACTGGAGCTGAAGTGCCTTCGTTTGCATCATGATATTCATCATCTTCCGATGACTCATTGTAGTCAGCAGCATCTTCAAATACCTCATTTTGTACCGTGTTGTTAACCGAATTAGAAGCTTGGGGTTAATAATAACAGGTCTAACCAATGGCGAGCCAACAACGTTGTCAGTATCAAATAACATTCGAGCAGCTGTAGATTCTTCATCAAAGGTTGGCAGATTAAAGGAGTCAAATAGCCCATCATAATCGAACATCCAAGGATCACCCGGAGCTCTAACAGAATTTGTATACCTTTGAACCTTTACCTCACTCCATAGCTCAATCTTTTTGGTCGCCAGATTCCATACGCGAAATTCAAAGTAGCATATCCAAGGAAGAAACCCTCGATAGCCTTTGTTCCAAACTTTCCATCAGGCTCAATCATAGTTCATGGACCGCCAAAAGGTTCTAGATAAGAAAGATCCGGTTACCTTTCTGTAGAAGTTCGAAACAAGTCTTGCCATGTCTCTTAACTGTAAGAACTCGGTTCAACGTGTAGCAAGTAGTCGACACAGCCTCACCCCAGAATTGAACAGGAAGCTCCAACTCTACCAACATCGTTCTTGCAGTTTTAATAATGGTTCGATTCTTCCTCTCCGCGACACCGTTTTGTTTTGGAGTATAGCGAGAACTGTATTCATGAAGAATTCCCTTAGAAGTACAGAACTCATCCATCACACGGTTCTTGAACTCAGTTCCATTGTCGCTTCTGATCCTCTTCACTTTCAAAGTGTACAAATTTTCTAGCATAGTAAGAAGATCCTTGAGGATTCCTGGAGTTTCACTCTTGTGTGCCATAAAAGCTACCCAAGAAAATCTAGAATAATCATCAGTAACCACTAGACAATAAGCATCCCCAAATGTTGTTTTGTGTTTCATAGGTCCAAAGAGGTCTATATGAAGACGTTCGAGAGGCATGCTAACAGTGTTGATTTTCTTCAGCGGGTGAGGCTTCTTCGTTTGCTTCCCTTTCTGGCACGAAACACAGATATCTTGTAGATGAAAACTTCTCACAGGCACACCATTCACAAGATTGTTTTTCACCAAATGGTTCATTTTTCGTAAGTGAATGTGCCCCATTCTTTTGTGCCAAGATATAGACTCCTTCTCTATGGCTTTAGAGACAAAACAAGTTACTTGCGCAGATTTCGTAATCGCTTGGCTCATATCAAGAATATAAAGATCATTAACTCTTGGAGCCGATAAGAGAATCCATTCCTTTGGAATTTTGAAACCAGGTTTCAGCACATAACAACCGGCATCATCAAAATGCACGGTGAACTTCTATCGCAGATTTGCGAAACACTAAAAAGATTATGATCAATTTAACGAACATAATTGATTTTATCGAAACATAAAACACCATTGGAGATCATTCCCTCTCCAGTGATGTATCCGCCTTTGTCTCCAGCAAACGAGACATAGCCTCCTCTAATATTTTTCACATCATATAGAAGCCGTAAGTCGCCTGTCATGTGCCTAGATGCTCCACTATCAACAATCCAATGACTATTAATAGTTCCTCCTGGAACATCCTGCATATATCATCCAACGATCAGTTGAGGATGGGGACCCAAGCCTCAGTGGTCTTGGGTCGTCCCTGAGCATCACGAAAAGTGATCTTAATTTCCTGATGATTTTGTAACACAACACCTCCCCCTGAACTTTCACCCATCTTAGGTCTCCATGTTTAATTTTGTTTACCAGTTTGGTTTTTATGAAAAGATGAACTTGGTTCCCTATTAACTGTTTTGACTTCAGATTTTAAAGCCTTTTCTACAGCTTTCACATTTTGACGACGTTGTTTTGTTTCTTGTTCTTTAACAGTTCTTTTATCATGTTTTGGTGAAACGGGACGACGTTGAGGGTGAACCTTTTCAGGTGGTTCTTTCTCAACAAATTTATCCTTGGGAGTGTTTGTACAATTTTTAATGATGTGTCCAAACTCCCCACATTTAAAACATCTTCTCCTTTCCACAAACTTAGGAGAATCCGATAGACGAACAGATGTCGAACCCATAGAACCTGAGGTACTTGCTTTTTCATCACACCCGTTTGTATGTTGAGTGTAATTGTTTTGACTGTTACGTTTTAAAATCTTGACTTGTTGCACAAAATCGGTGTTTGATTTATTTTCAAAAGTCTCAATTTTATCCGTACCCTTCGATACTACAAATTTGACAGTACTGTTTTTCTTCTGGTAACGAGATCCTTTTGTTTCAAATTTACACTGAGAAACGTTAGGCTTTTGAGCTCGCCTTTCTAGTTGTTTACCCTTAGAAGCAATAGGTTGTTGCTTTGTCGGTTGTTTTTTATTTCCAAATTGTTTTCTGATTTCAGCTTTTGGAATTGGATCACATTGAGTTACAGTAACTCCTGGGATCGTCTTTCCCAAAAATTTGCTTGTGTTATCTTCAAAAACTTTATCAATCGAAGATGGATTGACATTTTTGATTGGAAAATCATTATCTGAATAAATTTTAACATCCCCGAACAAAGTATACAACACGTTATTATTCCAAACAGCAGACACACATTCCTTGTCATCTTTGACATCCTTGACAGGATCTATCGCTTGTTTAACAACTGGTTGAACAGCAGGAGTAGGAGGATCACAAAGAATATAATTCTTAATTGGAATTTCTACTCCTTTCATACTGTAAAGTGATTTATCCTGATCGCTTACATCTGATTCATCATCAGACGACTCATAGTCCTCAATAATTGGAGCACTTTGATTCATCGATGCTGAAATTTCTGTTCCATCAGATGAAGTACTTGAGGAACTGTCCGATTTGAACCCTAGGCCAGTAGTAACTTCCTCATAATCAAGAGGCACACTGGGTTCAAAACGTGGCATTTCTTCTTCATCAGGCATATGAGTATAGTTGTGTCTCAAAGGGGGCGGACACTTCTTATACCCTACGCCTTTCTTGTTTCCCTTCAGTTGTTGAGCGTCAATGATGTGATCAAGCACATATCGGGAGTTAGATTAACTCTCCAATTTGAGCTTGATTGCATCATGCTCGCATTTGGCAATGGCTAACTCATTTTTGGTTTCCTTGATGATATTAATGTAATTGTTAATACCAATTTGCTTATTGAAAACAGTTTTTGTTAGCTTGGAAACACTTTTATTTATGGTCTCAATCACAGATTTAAAATCCTTTTCATTTCTAGCTAAAGCCATATTTGTCTCTTTGCACTTTGACAACTCAATAACCAAACTTTGGTTATGACTATGAACCTTTTCAGATTCCAGCTTCAAATCTACACAAACATTACAAACACTAGGAGCAGGAGTTTCAAAATTTACCTGACTGGTCGAGGCAGAGACATTTTCCATAAAGGCAGTTTGAAACGAAAAAGATTCTCCTTCAGAGAAGAACTTCTCCATTTCCTTTGATGCGACTCCAGCCTTCTTGGTGAGAATAGATTTCTGACTCTTCAACTCCTCTGCTTCATTCAACAAATCATCAACATCAGAATTCCCTTCTTCCTTCACATCAGATTCCAAATTATAACCACCCGAATTAGAACTTTCTTCATCAGAACTCCCGGTATAACCCGAACTGTCGTCACTCTCAGAAAATTCTTCCCTGTGAACGTGCTTGATGTGATTGATGATCTTTGCATAACACGCTGTTCCTCATCCTTCTTGATCACCTTCCCCGAATTGTACAGACCAATTACACCCTTCATCAGCTTGGACAACTAATGCTCTGGTGGTATTTGAAGGTCCAGACTGGTTCTGGTTTGTTCACCGCTACCATCCTTCTTTCATGATTGTCTTGATTGGCATTGGAAGTACTCGTCTAATTTCTGAACGGATTCTGGTTGCCTTGTTTGCTTGGTCGGGAGCACTCACGTTTGAAGTGACCCTTTTTGCCACAATTGAAACATGTAACCGCATCCTTATCAAATCCATACTTCGTATCCTTCTTGCTTTCCAACGAAGTTCTTCCCGTTCGACTCATGAAATCCCTTGCCCTACTAATAGCACTTGCAAACGCCCACTTTATATCCATTAACTCCATTTCATCACGGTCGATCTGTTGATAATCTTCATTGGTCATATTGATGTTTCCAATTTGACCTGCGACCAAACCACAGTATGCACTGACCATTGTATTAATGAGTTCCATATGCTCCTTCGCTACTTCAATGCTAACTTTCGAGAGGTTTGAAGTATCAACTCTGACTGTGTTGGGGTATTGGGGTGGAGGATTGTTGGTATAATGTGCTTGCTGTTGTTGTTGTTGTTGTTGTTGTTGTTGTTGTTGTTGTTGTTGTTGTTGTTGTGGTTGGGCTTGTGGTTGAGATTGTGGAAGATAAGCACTTGGATCGAACTGAGGTTGAGTAGTGGTAACTTGAGGTGGAGGTTGGGGTTTTGGTATCCATGCACTCGGATCTAGTTGAGGTTTAGAAAAAGCATGATCTTGAGCAATCATATGCGCTGGCGGATGATAAGCACTTGGATCAAAAACCTGAGGTGGTGCTGATTCTAGAAACGGAAACGAGCTTGTATTTGACATAAACGCCGTTTGAAGCTTCAGTTGCCGAACGGAACTAGAACTAGCTGAAGGACTAAAACCATTCAGATACATTTCTGTGTTTTGAGGAACTGCAATCCTTTTAGCTTTCCGAATTTCCTCTTCGTTCTTGTGTTCCAACTTTTGAACGAACTCGTAGATACTAACCGCATCCAAGACGCCTGTATGCTTTAAAAGTTCAATAAAAGGGCTCCACTTCGGAGGTAGAGCATCAGCAAACCGTGCAACCATTTCCTGTTGAGTAGCAAGAACAGTATAAGAATACATTTCACTAATCAAATGATAAAAACGTGTAGTCATATCATATAGGGTTTCATTCTCCAAGAACTGAAATGATTCAAACTCTTTCTTCAATAGATCATGGCATGTCTTTCTAGTAGTTGCATTTCCTTCTCCTCTCGCTACCAATGCATCCCATAAAGCTTTCGTGCTTGTGCAATAAGAGAATTGATGATAGATATCTTTGTGAAGAGCTTGTTTTAGAATAGCAAACGCCTTCTTCTCTAAGTCATATGCATTCTTGTCATCTTCAAGCATATTTGCCAATGTCACCGCACTTGAACCTGCTTCTTCGAGGGCTGTGTTGTATGGAGAAGTGAAATACATCCATAATTCGGTATTTTGCCCTAGAACGTAAGTATGGAAATGACCCTTCCATGATGGATAGTCGTTCATGTGATTCAACTTTGGCGGGCGATTATTGCTACCCGTCTCACTCTCACTAAGCAATAGATTTTGAATGCTTTGATTTTGATTCGATACCAATGCCCATTGACTTGCACTTATGGATTGTGGAGGCATGACATTCCTTAACCACGCGGCTGCCGAGGTTTTATCTTGACCTGGTCGTGGGTCCGTACTCCAATCCCATGGACTTGTACTACTCATATTTGATATATGAATGATAATTCCTGGTCAAACACTTGAAAACACAATGTTAAATCACTTTTGCAAATCCTATGTTTAAAAATGACAATGATCTCGATGAAACTCTCTCCACGAAACGCAGAAGTTTCGTCGATGGTGTTTATGACGAAACTATAAGGGTTTCATTGGAATTCCTAGTGATGAAACTATAAGGGTTTCGTCGGAATTCCTTATGACAAAACTCAAGGGGTTTCGTCGGGATAAGGTCTCAGACAGTTGGTGAAAGTTGGTGAGATTTTCTTTGAAATCTTATCTTTTACTGACACAGAACACCCGAAATCAACTCACAACATACCTATTTTACCAAACAAGTATGGTGACCAATATTTAATCCATTTTAATCCTTTTTCAATTTCCCTTTTAATTTTAAATTCAATGAATATCACAAGAACACTTTGAACTTCTGATGAAGATATGAAGAACAATCCCAGATTTTATGAACTTTCCTGTCACTAAATAACTTTCCGAAACACGAAATTGCTTAAAACTTTCACTAAAAACCCGGTTTATCACGTGAACAATCAAACTAACCAGGTTTTTGATAAAACTTTTTAGCAAACCAACAAGATCAACAGTTTTTATGAAAACTTTTAGAGAAATGCATGAACTTTTCAAGAACAATTTTCAGAAAAACAACAATAACCAGTTTTAACACTTGATGAAAACCGAACTATGTTTGATTTTAAACAAGAATAAGAGCCAATGCTCTGATACCACTTGTAGGTCCTGATTCTCGAAGGATCGATAACGAAACCAAATCTCTTGTTTATCACAAACACGGTCACGAGTGTGGAATCCCCGTGACTATGCCAAACCAAACATAGATAGTAATAACACGAGGTAACCAATGAAACACAATCGATTGATTAAAGTGGATGAGAACAATGTTCAAACAGATACACACACAGTTTGACTCTAAGCTTTCAGACACAGGTTATGCTCTCATGGTTTCAAAGTGAAACTATGAGGTGTTTATATAGCAGCCCCGGCCCAACAGTGATGAAACCAGGATTGGGCCCGACAAAACCTCACATGGGCCTGATGAAACTCTACAGACGACGAAACTCTAGGAGTTTCGTCACTGTTCATGGCGAAACCTTGAGTTTTGGCCATTTGGGGGTTTCGTCATGTAGTGCTCGACAAAACGTTAGAGTTTCGTCGAGGGCTGCAATTTGTGGATGTGTTGCAAACTGTTTTGACAGTTTGCAGCAAAACAATACAAACACAAACACATAACATAAACTGAACACATATGCAACATGCATTGTCATTTAAACATTACATAACGAAACGAGACAAACTTTGTCGGACACAAGTAGGATAGGAGGATATCCGACTTGCTCGACGGCGAATTACAAACTCGATAATCAGAGAAAGACCGTATAAATACAACGTTAACTAAGAGAAGTTACAGAACCAAATAATGCATCAACAAACGGTAAATTATCTTTGTATCGGAATAGTTTGCCGATGACTATTTATACATATGAAGGTGACGGTTGATATCGGTAGTTATTCTTTTGGCGGGAATAACCGTCATTTGAAACGGTGCCAATAGTTTAACATACTGTTCCAACCATTTGCCGCACCTTATCTAATATCCTAAGTTATAGTGTCAATACATAATCGAATAAGTATGAATAATTATATAATATAAGTTTATATATACGTACATACATATATATAGGGAGAAGATCATGCGAGAACCACCTCTTATTGCGAGAACCGCGAGAACCAATGTGAACACAACCAAAAATGCCTAAAAATAGCTAAAAATCACACAAATTTTTTTTTTAATATTTTTTATATAAAAATCGCTACTTTTCGAAGCCAAAAAAAATTAAAAAATATTTTTTTTTGCCACTAAAAGTAGCGATTTGAGCATAAAAAATATTAAAAAAAATTTAGATTTTTTATTTATTTTTTTAGATTTTTTTAGGTTTTTTGGGGGTTTAGTTTTTAGCATTTTAGCTTGGGGGGTTAGGTTTTTGAGGGGTGGGGGAGGGGGGTTTAGGTTTTGGGGGGGGGGGGGTTAGGTTTTTTTAGGTTTTTTTAGCTATTTTAGGTTGTGTTCACATATACATATATATATATATATATACATACATATATATATACATACATACATATATATATATATATATATATCTAATACACACCCCTAAAATTAATTTGGTTTAGAAAAGTATTAAAATCTCCTATTTTTTATTGCCCAATCATTGCCTTATTGGTTCCCCACAATTTACGTATTCTTCTTATTGTGTTTCCATGATTGAAGCTTTGTTTTTGTATTTATTCTTTTGCTTTGTTCGATGTATTCATAGAAAATATATGAAACATATGAACATCTTTTACCATCAATTTTAGATGGTATCAGAGCGGTTCAAACCATAAGATACAAGGTCAGTGATCGTCACCATGGCCGGCAATGACGAAGGCACGAAGAAGGAAGGCTCCTCACCGAACATCAACTCTCCTTTATACATCCATGCTTTGGATTACCTGAAGCAAATGCATGTCAACGGCACTCTCACCGACAACAACTACACCGATTGGTCCCAAGAGATTATGGATTTTCTCTTTGCCAAGAACAAGGTTGGATTTGTTGATGGTACGTTGAAGAAACCCGAAAAAACAACCACCGATTACATGGCGTGGATGCGTTACGACGCCATGGTAAAAGGTTGGCTCACAACGGCTATGGAGAAGGACATTAGGGGTAGTGTGAAATACACCAACACCGCCCCTGAAATCTGGTCAGATTTACGCGAAAGATTTGGGAAGGAAAGCGCACCCCGTGCTTACGAGTTGAAGCAAACACTATCCAACACACACCAAAGCGGGTCGTCGGTCTCAGCCTATTACACAAAGCTGCGTGTTCTCTGGGACGAGATCGAATCTTTGCTATCGGCCCCTCGTTGCACCTGTGACAAATGTTCATGTGGAGTCGGTAAAAAGATGAACGAATTGCGGGAAAAGGAGAGATTATACGAATTCCAGATGGGTTTGGACTTAGATTTTGCAGTAATTAAAACCCAAACTCTTGCCATGAATCCCATAACAATACTAGGAAATGCATCTCACCTAGTTGCTGAAGATGAAAGACAAAGGATGATCTCGGGTGAGAAGAAAACACCGACCGAAAGTGCTGCGTTTAAGGCTTTCAAACCGATCCGGCATGAGAACAGTACAAGTCAAAATAAAGTTGCACAAAGGATCAAAAACGTGGAGACATGGTCGAACAATGCACTCACTGTGGAAGAAATGGACACAAGAGAGATGGGTGCTTCAACATAATCGGTTATCCAGATTGGTGGTTGGATAAAATGAAACCAAAAGCAGCTCATGTTGAGAGTGATGCTAGACCCGTACCAGGCTTTAAAAAGGAGCAGTACCAATCCTTCTTGAAACACTTTGCTGAAAACGATGTCAAAGACGGTAGTGTTCAGATGGCTAACATGGTAGGTAAAAAGGGTTGGGATAACGATTGGGTTGTGGATTCTGGATCCACAAAACATATAACTCATGATGAATCAATTCTTAATAATAAAATTGATTGCTCAAATGAAGAACCTGTTGTTATCCCTGATGGCAGTGCCATACATGTGAAAGGAAAAGGGGAATGTCACCTAGAAGGGGGGGCTAAATTAAAGGGAGTCTTTATGTCCCTGAATTTAATTGCAACCTTTTGTCAGTGAGTCGATTAACCAATAATATTCAATGCTCCATAACATTTTTTTGGATTTTTATGTAATGCAGAAGCTTCATACGAGGAGCTTGATTGGTGCGGGTAAATGCAGAAAGTTTTATACCGAATGGGGTTATTTTGTGGCGAAAGAAGATCTATGATGACAATGGGGAATACTTGGCATAAAAGGTTGGGACATGCATCAGAAGATAAGCTTGTTGCAATTGATTTTCTTGAAAATATTACTTTAGACAAATTGTGTGACACTTGTTCTAAGGCCAAACATACCTGGCTTCCTTTTTCAAATAGTTTCACAAAGACCAATTGTCGCAACCCCCGATCCCAAATTCCCTGGAATGGGCGGCCGCGAGCCAGTTTCGGTGGTATCGGGTATTGTCTAATTTGGCAGCGGAATTTTCATCAGGACCGTAGTTAGGAAATATTTGATCAGAGTAAAATACCAAATTTTCATAACTTAAACACATGGGACAAAACCCAAGTTTTAAGTACACGCATCGTCATAGGAATAAATCCTATTTTTATTTAATAAAACATCTATTTCTTTTTAGGTAACTTTATTGCCACTTTTCCAAGCCTTCAGTGCTGTCCAGCTGGCTTCTATTTGGCTTTCACATTTTGTTACCTGAAACGCGTTTAAAAACATTTTGTCAGTGGAAAATACTGGTGAGTGAATCCCAGTTTAATCAAGTTTAAGTAAAATCCATTGTACAGTATTGAGGGCGATCTCGCAGTTATATTTGTTTCCAAGTCATATCAATTACCACCCACGGTACTGTCAGAACCGACTTGTGGAAATGTAACCCCTCCATTAACAAATTTTATATACAAAACCCCAACATTCCGACGATAATTGTATCCTTACAAATACTCAATAACTGTTTAATATATAATTAATTGTGTGAGGATTTGTAAAAACAGTTAACAAAAAGGAGATTACTCACATTGCTGTCTTAGATTATCCTTTAGGGTTTCCTGAGAATTATCTATAATTTACACAAATGCACACGTGTTAGTATAATAACCCATTTTAACATTAGTAATACCCTCCTCGAGACGGCATTCCAGGGGTTACGGAACCCTAGATCAATCGGGCAGAGTATCTAATACGTATCCAGGGGTTATCATACATACAACGGAGCAGAACTTCGTTATTTAGGGGGGTATTAGACCCGAGTATAATGCCTACAATGTGAAATTTAAGAAAGAAAGAAAGATCTTGTTGGACTCTGTATGCAGAAGACACATATTAAATTGATATGGCTAGTACGTTATGATCCAAGTCGAGTCATACCCAATAACAAGCTAGACAAATACTTAGAATATTTATTTGTGATATGATCAAACAAATAAATATTAACACTTATAATATTTAGAAATTGGTTTTCTAAATAATTGCACTTGACAAACTAATAAATTATATGGATAATTTATTTGAGAGAATATTTTATTTTGTTATTTAATGGGTTAAATAACATAATAAAAGTTGTACAAGTCTTATAACATATGTTGTTATATTTTTATAAAAGTTATAAAATACAAGACTTATATTATTTAAAAGAGATTTTTTTTAAATAAAGCTAGGGCCGCCCCCCCTCATGGGAACTCACAATTGTTTTTAGTCCAATAGCATTTCATGCATTTGCATGTGTGTTGATTGGGCGGTCTTCCCAACCCCTTTGGTCCAATGAATGTACATGCAATTTGCATGAGTAGATGGATCATGATTGGTTCATTTGGGTGGCCATTCTCTCTCATATCTTATAAGAGATTTGTATGACAAATTAATAAGAGATGAACTTGAATTTTAGAAATGGCTCTCTACTAAAAATCGGCCAACTATGGTTGTTCAAGAGTAGATCATTTTTCAAGTGAAGACTTGTCATTTACTTTCTAGAAAAATCGGCCAAATGATGGTTGATCATGAGGCTTTTTCAAGTTCATAAATCAAGCGCAAGAACTCTACAACCTCCTCTCATATTTTCGGCCACATGATGGTTTAAAGAGGGTTTCAATAGAGAGTTTATAAGTGTAGAAATCCTAGCTAAACACAAGTGTTTGTTGGAAGGCTTGGGGTATACAAGCTTGAGGTCTTCTACACTTGAAGGCAACCGTTTAAGAAGCATCATCTTCTTCATATCCATTACTCCTTGGAAGGTAGTATTCTAAACACCCTATGGTTGTGGTTTAATTATTTGATAGCATGCATGTTCGTATATGGATCCGGTATTGGGTTTTACATATAAAATGAGTATTATATCTTGATAGTAACATGTTTTAAATAATAATTTCCACTGCGGTTTTATTTTATAAGGATAAAATACTTTGATAAACATGTGAAAAACCCAACAATGGTATCTAGAGCCGCTTATATGGGTGCATGCTTCATAGGATATGAAATTTTCGGGTTTGTGTAAAACCCTATGGCCGAAATTTTCACCATGGTTATCCCTTTGTTTTTCAAGATTATATTCTAACATGCATAAATGAATCTTGAAAAATTATTTCATTTGGATGATTTGTTTGTTTGGACAAAACTTACCTTTTAGGTTTTTTGGACATAGCCGAAAATGGTTATTAAAAGGGAACCATTTTTTTATGCTTCTTGAAATTAATATATATATATATATATATATATTTGGATATATATAATTTTGGTGTTCATAACCTAGCCATGACCTTATGTGAATATTGTTGAATGTTTGTGTTATGATTTATATTTAATTATTTCAAAGGGTTGTAATAATTATTATTTTTTGTTCTTCCATTTGTAAAGTCATGTAATTTATTTATTTTCATTTGGTATGTAAAATAAATAGATTAAGTGCATTTTATTTTACTAGAAAAAATGTATTAGGATATTTTTTGTAAAAGAAGATGCACACACAAAATGCGGTTTTGGTTTTGGCTAATTTCGGGCCAAAAGAACTTCATAGTTCTTAACGGGATTTTAGCCCAATAACCAAAACACATTTTTGAAGTCCAAAGGAGTTTGGAGCTAAAAATAAAAGACATTTGGAAGCTCAAAGAAAGTGGAGAAATCACAACACAAAAGGAAGACTTGAAGCATTTGGATGCGGGATCAAGTGGGAGTTCAACGACACATTATTTGTGTCTATATTCACCCTTAGGAAGGACCTTTTGGCACACTTGTTTCGGCTAACAAGTGTGGTCAAAATAGTTGGCTATGGTTATGCACCTATTGATATGTGTGTTATGCTTGTGTGGTTGTTTATTTATGTTGTTTAGATGATATGTTGATATACATGCTTAACAAACTAATAATCAACAACAAGCTTAAACTTGGTTCTTAATAAATCATTAAAATTGGTTAATAAAAGGTTATTAAAAATTAGTGATTTTATAATAAAATGGGTTTTATTAAAAAGAACCTTGAAAATTTGTTTTCACAAAAGTACCAAGGATTTGAATGCATGCAAATGTATGGTACATAAAGTTTTCTAAACTAGAATTTTGAAAACTCAAAATCCCTTTTTATAAAACAAGTCAAACACCATCCTTTTATACAACACTCGAATCACTTGGGAACTCTTTTGTGGGATAAAGGTCACCTAACCATATTTGAGGGAACTTGTATATTCGAGGTGGGTTTACCATGTTTGTGGGATAAAGGTCACCTAACCACTTATGTGTATAAACTCACACGTGTGTGTAAGTTGGACGACTTGATTTGGAAACCATGAGCTTAGGGTCACCGAAGCATGGCGAACAAAAGGTGTTGATGGGATTAAACATGCCAACTAAACATAAAGATGTTTAACCGATCCCATATGGCTAGAAGTTGCAAAGGGTTGCAATTGTCAAATGTTGACTACCTTGTTAATTTAAATAGAGGGATAAAGGTCACCTAACCAATATTTAAGTGTAACGTTGGATTCTAGATTTTAATTATTAATTGTCTATGAGACATAAAAGGGTATTAATAATTAAAATATAATAATATCGAAAATACTAAAATTAAACCTTGTTAAATTTTGTAGATGGTCGCTAACAATATTACCCAAACCGTCCGTAACCTATCACTAAAAACAATCCTTGAAAAGGATTGTATCAATCAAAACACTTCATGGATTAATATCGAAACTTAAGAATCGTTCTCAAGTAAGAAAAGATATCCTATGTGTTGAACGATCCTAATCCCGATGAACATCTTATGGAAGATAAGGATGCCTATAACGATTGAATTAAGTATATCGAGGATACTATGCAAGCCTCTTGCCTCATGTTAGGAATTATGATTCCTAAGATTCAAAAGGATTTTGAACATCATGAGCATACGACATGATTACCCAATTGAAGGAAATGTTCCTACAATATGCATGGGTAGAACGTTTCGGGCGTTTTATGCATGTCGAATGGAGGAAACCCGATCGGTCTCATCTTATATCTTTAAGATGAAAAGCCACGTTGATCGCCTAGAAAGGCTCAATATGGGTAAAAGGGCTTTATCCATTTTAAACGATCAATAAGGGTGGCAAAAGGAAAGGACATCACCTCGACACCAAAGCAAATGTTGCAAATGGTAACGGAAAACTCAAAGGGAAAAGGAAAAGAAAGACTAAAGCGAAACCACTGAAACCAAAAGAAAGAAGGCAATGGTTGCCACGAACGATCCATACTTTGATTATGGAGAGATAGGACATTTAAATAGGAATTGTCCAACCTATCTCAAGGAGTTGATATTCAAGAGGGATGCGGGGCAAACCTTAGGTACAATCTTTATGAAACATATTAACCTTAATGTTATTTCTTCTAACACATGGGTATTAGATACCGGATGTGGAACTCATATTTGCAATCCGTTGCAAGAGTTCAAAAGAAATAAGCATTACGAGAAAGGAGACTATGTTTTGAAACTTCCAAATGGTTTGGAAAGTGTTTTAAAAATATATTGTGGGCTCCTAGTTTGACTAGGAACATTATTCAAGTTTCCCTTATAAGACAATATGGTTTTGATTTAAAGTTTGTAAACAATGACATTTATATTTCGATGAATGACTTGTTTTACTTTAAACCTATGCCTTCAAATGGTATTTATGAATTGGTTCATAATAATACATCATTTGATAGTTTGATGTACCAAGCAATCACCAAGAAACTCAAAATGGATTTGAGTAAGACCTATCTTTGGCATTATCGCCTTGGTCATATAAACAGAATCGCATACAAACATTTCAAAAGAATGGTCTTTTGGAAACAAATGAAATTGGTTCATTTGATATATGTGAATCTCGTTTACAAGGTAAAATGACCAAGAAACCCTTTAGTGGTACCAACTAAAGGGCAAAAGATTTATTAGGTATCATACATTCGGATGTATGTGATCCTTTTAAAGCCAATAACTAGGAATGGTGAAAGATACTTCATTACTTTTACCAACAACTATAGTAGTTGTGGTAATGTGTACTTGACACAAAGAAGAAGTTTTGAAACGTTCAAAATCTTCAAAAGGTGGAGTAGAAAATCAACTCAATTAAAGTTCTTCGTTCTGATAGAGGAGGAATCGAACTCTATTTGGATATGGTTCGATCTATTATGGCTAGGAGCGCAATATCTCTATCATTTTGGGGTTACGCTTTGCTCTATGTGGCCCATATGGCCCAAACGAAGAAAGTGGATAAGACACCTTTTGAAATATGGCATGGAAGGACTCCATCATTATCATATTTAAAGGTATGGGTTGTGAAGCTTAAGTGAAGCGATACACCCCAAATAAATTGGTAATACGATCCACTAAGTGTATCTTTGTAGAATATCCTAAATATGGTATAGGATATTAATTCTACGATCCAACAGAGTAAAAGGTATTTGTTGCTCGAAAGGCTGAGTTCTTGGAAGCTAAGTTCCTTGTGGAAGGAATTAGTAGAACAATGGAACTTGATGAGGATCAAGAACCACAAGCCAATACACGTTTGGTTGATACTAGCACTCAACAAGAGGTTGTTGAAGATAATCAAGTGGTTGATTAATAAACACAAAACGTTCGCAGATCTGGTAGAACTAGTAGTCCACCTAAAAGATATGGATTTTCATGGATGGATGCTACGTGGTAGATTCTGGTGAACCTACCACATACCATGATGCAATGTCAAAATCCGATTATGACAAATGGCTTGAAGCCATGAACGTAGAGATGCAATCCATCTATAACAACCAAGCATGGGAATTGGTTGTGCAATCTCTTAACTCCAAAGTAGTTGAAAGTAAGTGGGTTTTCAGGAAGAAAACAGATGTGCATGGTAACTTGGATACTTATAAAAGCGATACTTGTAGCAAAAGGTTTCACTCAAACTCAAGGGGTTGATTATGATGAGACCTCCTCGCCCGTGGCGATGCTAAAGTCAATTAGGATACTATTTGCCATACCTGCATAATATGATTATGAGATTTGGCAAATGGATGTCAAAACGGCTTTCCTTAATGGATATCTTGAGGAAGATGTCTATATGGTTCAGCCTTAAGGTTTTGTCAATCCAAAACATCCTAACAAAGTATGCAAGTTAAAGAAATCAATCTATGGATTGAAACAAGCATCTAGAGGTCAGAATCACTGTCTTGATGAAGAGATTAGGGAATATGGATTCATCAAGAATGTCGATGAAGCTTGTGTGTATAAGAAGGCTAGTGGGAGCATTTTACTTTCTTAGTATTGCATGTCGATGACATTCTACTATTTGGTAATGACATCCCAGCCTGAAAGTGTAAAAAAAAACTGGCTTGGAAGTTGTTTTTCCATTAAGGATATTAGAGAAGTCGCCTATATTTTGGGATAGATCAAGGCACTTGATAGGTTTAAGCTAAAATGCATACATTGACAAAATCTTGAAAAGGTTCAAGATAGAGAACTCTATGAAAGGTTTGGTACCTATTCAAGAGGGGACAATATTGAGTGCATCTCAATGTCCAAGCTCAAAGGATGAGCAAGAAAGAATGAAAGGAATCCCATATGCGTCTGCTATAGGATCCATTATGTATGTAATAATATGCACTGGACCGGACATCTCATGCGCATTAAGCATGACGAGAAGATACCAGCGAGTAACGGTCATTGGGTGACTGTTAAAATATATATATTGAAATATCTTAGAAGGACTAAGGATATATTTCTAATATATAGATCTGGTAAAGAATGCGAGTTTCGGAATTCATTGTATAGGGTTACATGGATACGAGTTTCCAAAACTGATCGAGATGGTTCTCGATCACAATCAGGGTAGCATTGTCCACTACAAAATCAGAATAAATTGCCGCTTCATTGATTGAGATAATTCATATGACTCTGCCACTTGAATTATTGCCGATCTAGGGGTAGTCCCTACCATTCAGGACCCCTAGAGATCTTTGTGATAACGATGCTGTGATTGCTCAAATCAAGGAACCTCGTGCACATCAAAAGACTACGCACATTGAGCGGAGTTTCAACTACATAAGGGATGAAGTTGAAAATGGGAAAGATATGTATTCACAAAGTTCACACTGATCAAAATATTGCGGATCCACTCACGAAGCTCCTTGAATGGGCAAAGCATGAAAGGGTCATACTTGTGCCTTAGGACTTTGATATTCTAGTGATTGGATTTGATCTATTTTGTATTTGGATATTGGAACAACTGTTATTATAACTCTTTATGGTATTTTGAGTTATGTTCCATTTTAGCATGTTTAAATCCATGAATAAGTTACTTATTCTAAATGTCCGTAATCGATCATACTTGTGGGAACAAATATGAATGTAAGACTATTATGAACTTGGATTGGTGGATATTCATTAAGTATGAATATAGAGCAAAGTGTTGCTGCCAAAGTTCATAGATATTTGTGGGATACAAATATTGGACTGACTCGCTCTCGAATATTACTGCATGGAATCATTTGTGATTGATCATAAGTAAATTTGAGTAAAGAAGAATATCATAATATCCTCTGACCTGAGATACATATTGGGTCTTGATATTCACCAAATATTGTACCTTGACTTATTTCTTCGTTGTCAGTAAGTAATATGACAGTACATAAGGCTAAGCTCATGTGTGGTATAAGGTGATTGTGAGAGACGTATGTAGTCAAGATGGGATTTGTTCCTCTTATTCGTTGAGAGTAAGATGTCTAAGGCCTGCTGAAGTTAAATCAACAGAGAGTGATCATTCTATGTCTCTGGATTTAACATGACATCTGTAACGAAAGGATAAATGATAGATTCACCCAAATCATGTTCAAGTAAGGGACTTGAAAGGGATGATGTTATTGAATGGCACATATAGTCATACGTATTAGGGGTAGTAAACCGTATTTAGGCGTTATTTACTACTTGCGTCAATCTTCTATGTATCTTGTGCAAGTGGGAGATTGTTGGACTCTGTATGCCCAAGACACATATTAAATTGATGTGGCTAGTACATTATGATCCAAGTCGAGTCATACCCAATAACAAGCTAGACAAACACTTAGAATATTTATTTGTGATATGATCAAACAAATAAATATTAACACTTATAATATTTAGAAATTGGTTTTCTAAATAATTGCACTTGACAAACTAATAAATTATATGGATAATTTATTTTGAGAGAATATTTTATTTTGTTATTTAATGGGTTAAATAACATAATAAAAGTTGTACAAGTCTTAAAACATATGTTGTTATACTTTTATAAAAGTTATAAAATATAAGACTTATATTATTTAAAAGTGATTTTTTTTAAATAAAGCTAGGGCCCCCCCCCCCCCCATCATGGGAACTCACAATTGTTTTTAGTCCAATAGCATTTCATGCATTTGCATGTGTGTTGATTAGGTGGTCTTCCCAACCCCTTTGGTTCAATGAATGTACATGCAATTTGCATGAGTAGATGGATCATGATTGGTTCATTTGGGTGGCCATTCTCTCTCATATCTTATAAGAGATTTGTATGACAAATTAATAAGAGATGAACTTGAATTTTAGAAATGGCTCTCTACTAAAAATCAGCCAACTATGGTTGTTCAAGAGTAGATCATTTTTCAAGTGAAGACTTGTCATTTACTTTCTAGAAAAATCGGCCATATGATGGTTGATCATGAGGCTTTTTCAAGTTCATAAATCAAGTGCAAGAACTCTACAACCTCCTCTCATATTTTTGGCCACATGATGGTTTAAAGAGGGTTTCAATAGAGAGTTTATAAGTGTAGAAATCCTAGCTAAACACAAGTGTTTGTTGGAAGGCTTGGGGTATACAAGCTTGAGGTCTTCTACACTTGAAGGCAACCATTCAAGAAGCATCATCTTCTTCATATCCATTACTCCTTGGAAGGTAGTATTCTAAACACCCTATGGTTGTGGTTTAATTATTTGATAGCATGCATGTTCGTATATGGATCCGGGTATTAGGTTTTACATATAAAATGGGTTTTATATCTTGTAAGTAACATGTTTTAAATAATAATTTCCGCTGCGTTTTTATTTTATACGGATAAAATACTTTGATAAACATGTGTAAAACCCAACAGATCTGGGATGAATTCGACCGAAGACCCAATGCCTTCTTTTATAGGGGTTGAGTTCGACTTTTACGCGGCCCGCGTAAAGTTTAGACAAGGGCTACGCGGCCCGCGTCAACTATCGTCAACGGCGTAGGTGATCCGGGTCAGCTAGTAGGTTCAACACGAGTCAGACACGTGTCAACACCGGGCTGCGCCACATTTTTGGCCTCTCGCGGCCCGCGTAAGGGTTAAGGGTGGCTTACGCGGCCCGCCTCAAATCCAAAATTCCATTTTTAATTGATTTTAATAATATTTAAGGTATTCGGGGCCCGTTTTCACGTATGGGGTGTATTTTTGGACGTATTGGGATATTTTAAAATATATTAGGGTGTCAGAAATTTTATGAGGGTGTCAGTTTAATTTAGGGTTGTTATACCAATGCTTGCTTTGATTTGATACATTGTGATATTTGGGGAAAGTATCGTACCTCATCTTTGTCGGGGGCAAACTACTTCTTGACTATTGTAGACGATTATAGTAGGACCACCTGTTATTCCTCCTAAAACACAAATACGAAGCTAGCAAGTGGTTAAATTTTTTTTGCAATATGGTAAACACTCAATTCGAAAGACATGTAAAATGGGTTAGATGTGACAATGGGGGGAGTTCACTTCTAACGACATGACTAATTTTTATAATGACCGGGGAATTTTACTTGAGACCACTTGTCCGCACACACCCCAATAAAATGGAGTTGCCGAACGAAAACATCGGCACATACTCGAAACTGCTCGATCCCTTAGATTTGAAGCAAATTTACCAAAGAGGTTTTGGGGTGAGTGCCTTTTAACTGCTACTCACATCATTAATCGATTTTCGTCAAAATTTATTAATGGTAAAACCCCTTTTGAGTTGGTTTTCGACTGAAAACCTGATTATGACAATATGCGGGTTTTCGGTTGCTTGGCGTACTATCAAAACACCGACAGAGTATTTTTGGGCTACCCACCAAGAACAAAAGGCTATAAAATTCTTGACATCCAAACAGGCAAAATAATAATTTCTAGAGACATCAAATTTTTTGAAGAAAATTTTCATTTCAAGAATGATGATTTGATTTATGAAGAAGTGGATGCCCTTGACCTTTTGAATAAACCTATTTGTGATAAAATTAAAATTAATGTGAAACCCACTGTTGATGAAATCCACATTAATGAAAGCACCTCAAATGAGGATTCGGATGGAAACAATGAAACAAATGAGCCTACTGGAACTAATGCCATTAATGAGCCCAACATTTATTCTACTTCAAACGAAAATGAGGCCGTAGATATTTTGGGCCAGGTCTCCGACCCACCAGATGCCAGAGATAATGAGGCCCAACCAGATATTCTTGAGCCCATCCGAGCTAAAAGAAACAGGTCCCAACCGGCTCATTTAAGCGACTATCACGTGAAGCTTCCCCCATCGGTTGACCATGCAAAACCCGTACCAAATGAAGCATCCTCAACGGTACACCCCTTATCTAATTTTGTGTCACATGAGAAGTTTTTTAAATCTCACAAAGCTTTTTTATCGGCCATTACTTCTAGTAATGAGCCAAGAAATTTCAATCAAGCTATCCAGGATGAAAGATGGAAGGAAGCGATGAAGAAAGAGATACAATCTCTAGAAGAAAACAACACGTGGAAGCTAGTTGATCTTCCAAATGGAAAATGTGCTATCGATTCAAAGTGGGTTTATAAAATAAAATAAAAACCAAATGGCGAAGTGGAACAGTTCAAAGCTCGTCTCGTTGCGAAGGGGTTTACACAGATGGAGGGGTTGATTACCACGACACATTCGCCCCGGTCGCAAAGTTGGTTACTGTTAGAACACTTCTGGCTCTAGCTGTCAAGAAAAGACGGGTCATCAACCAACAAGATGTCAATAATGCCTTTCTTCATGGGGATCTAAACGAAGAAGTTTACATGAAGTTGCCACAAGGTTTTGCTAAAGAAAATGACATGAGAGTTTGTAGGTTGAACAAATCTCTCTATGGCCTGAAACAAGCGTCCCGAAACTGGTACCAAAAGTTTACGTCATCTCTTCTCGAGCTTGGCTACAAGCAGTGCAAAGCAGATTACTCTCTTTTCAAGTTGAAGAAAGATGCGTGTTTCGTGGAAGCTCTCATCTATGTAGATGATGTCATTATAGTGGGAAATGACGCCAGGAAAATACAACACACTAAAGTGGAACTTGACAGACGTTTTAGCATCAAAGATTTGGGCACTCTAAAATACTTTCTTGGTATAGAAGTTACTCGTACTCCAGTACTCCTCCTGAGGGCCTCGTTCTAAGCCAAAGAAAGTATATTTTAAATATCCTTGAAGATTGTGGGCTAAAAGGGTGTAAACCAAGCCCGTTTCCTTTCGAGCAAAATTTAAAATTGGATAAAAATGGTGAAGAACCCAAAGTTGATGCTAGCCGATACCACCGCTTGGTAGGTCGTCTCCTTTATTTACAAGCTACTAGACTTGACATTGCTTATTCTGTAAATGTGCTAAGCCAATTTGTGGCTGACCTGAGACAAAGTCACATGGATGCAGCACATCGAGTGTTACGGTACCTAAAAGGAACAGCTGGTCAAGGAATTATTTTACCTCAAAATGGTGATTGTAATCTCACCGCATATTGCGACTCTAATTGGCTCGGTTGCCCTTTTACCATGAGATCTAAAACGGGATATCTTCTTCTTCTTGGAGGTGCACCCATTTCATAGAAGACAAAGAAGCAAAATGTGGTATCACGTTCCTCTGCTGAAGCAGAATACAGGTCCATGGCTTCCACGGTTAACGAGAATTTATGGATGCGGTGGCTTCTCAAGGAGCTAAATGTCTACAGAGTTGAACCAACTCCCCTATTGTGTGACAATCAGGCAGCTAGACACATTGCTAATAACCTAGTTTTCCGTGAACGAACCAAGCATGTAGAGATGGATTGTTACTTCGTTCGGGAGAGAGTCGAGTCTACAGAAGTTCAACCCCTATTCATTGACACTAGCATGCAAACCACAGATCTACTCACAAAAGGATTGGACACTCAACAACTTAAGTTTTTACTTGACAAGTTGGGCGTTAGAAACTGATGCGTGTGTAGCGTTATATATTTTTATTAATATTTTAAGCCCTTTTTAACACATTAGTCAAGTTTTAAATTTATAAAAAAAATGATATTCTACTAACACTAAACACACATATGGGCGTGCACCCATCGTGAGTGTAGTATAGCGTTGGTAAGATACCGAGATCGTCCAAGGACACAAGAGCTTTTAGTACAAGTTTATCCTCAACGTCTAATCAAATCAAAAGTTTTAGGAGAGGTTTTAAACAAGAAAATAAAAACTAACAATGCTGAAAAATAAAATAAAAAACAGATAGACAAGATGAATCACTTGGATCCGACTCGCCTTTAATGTAACCTTTGATGATTTCCTCACTTTTGCACTTTTTAAGAGATTATCTTAGTTATAGTAGTAGGCCCCTTTTTCGAAGGAGACGTTACCCTCAACCCAGTGGTTTGAGTCAGCAAGGATACAATCTCAAAAGGTCGGATATTGAAAGATAATTAATTAAGTTATTAATGCGTAATGTGGTAGGCCCCTCTTTTGAAGGCGACGTTACCCTCGGCTAAGTGGTTTGAGTCAGCAGGGATACAATCCCATGTAGCCGGGTTAATGTATTAATAGTAGTTTACATATGAGGGGATCAAGCCATTCGCACCCCCGCCATCTAATACCAGTGGGTATTGAAGGAGGCCCTAGTAAGCTTGACCCAGGTCCTTGCAGGATCTATACACTGAACAAGGCAAGAACCTTACCAAACCATTCCCTTAACCCTCGACCAGGTAGCCAACTTATCTCTATATAGACCGTAGAGATATGAAAGGTGAAAATATTTTATTTTATATAGACAGTAAAATAATGCCAAGACACCACGGACAAATGATAAGGAAGTTTCACCTTCAACATAAGAAACTAGTTATTAAAGTCATTAAAACAAAACCAAATAAAAAGTGCGAAAAGATTAAAAATCAAAAGTATTACATTAAATGTTTTTCTTCACCATGTGATGTAAGAGACTTAGGCAAACATGGCATTTGATTGTCATGAACTCTTACTAACAATCTTGGATCCCGAGACTACTACACACACTCTAAGGTGGTTGATGGATTAGGGTGGTGGATGTGGGTGTTGTAGTGGTGGTGGAGTGGTGGTGAAGTGGGAGAGAGGTGGTTTTCCAAGGGATGCCTTTTAAGTGAATCAGGCACCCCTATTTATAGCCTGCAGAGAAGCCCGGACACAGCCCCGTGTCCGCTGGATACAGCCCCGTGGCGATCCACTTTCTCTTTCTTCATTAATTGCAATTGTCTATAACACGCCCCCGTGTTCGCTGGGCACGGCCCCGTGTGAAGAAGCGTATCTGTACTATCAAGATTTGCATGATTCTGCGAATCTTAGAGTTGACCACGACCCGTGTTGAGCTGGGCACGCCCCCTTGCTGGGTAGATGAAGAGATGAAAGAGAAAAGTGCAGCTGATGAATTGGCAAAGTTAGCAGGATTCAAGGAAACTCGAAACGAATGGTTCATAAAAGAAGAAAAGGAGTAGAAAGACAACTCCAAAAGTAAAAGCAGAAGAAGGTTCATCTTCACAACCGAAAAAGAAACGTCAAAAGAAAACTGTTGAAACAATGCTGGTCGATGAACCAGAGGAAGATGAAATAGAAGCTGATGCTGAAAGAGATCAAGGTCGTTTATCTCCTGAATCTGAACAATTATTGAAGTCTCTTACTGAAAATGTGGAAGCTGAGAAAGCAGCTGGTGAGGAAGGTGTCAATGAAGAAAAGAGCTCATCTGATTCAGAGGTTGATGAAACTGAACGTTGGAAAAAGGTAATTTCTGATAAAGAAAAACAGAAGAAGAGAAAGAGGAGTGGAGATGAAGATGATGATTTGTATGTTCCATCACCAGAGAATGTTCAGGAGGTTCAAACACCATTTTCTGGAGGCAAGAAGAAATCTAACTGTAGGAAACGTGTCATTACACCTACAGCTCGAAGAGTGAAAATCTTGTTGAAATCAAAACCTATCCAGGAACCAAGTCAACCACCATCACCTCCACCACAAGCTGAACAACAACCATCACCACCACATCAATCATCACCACCACATCAACCATCACCACCTCAATCACCATCACAACTTCGTATCTCTACACCAATTCATGAACAACCTGTTATAACTTCACCACACATCCTTCAAACACCTCCAACCACACAACCACCAGTACAAACAACTCCTGGATCTGCTGGATTTAAAGATTTTCCACATATTCCAGAGAATATTCCTCTTGAAGACATTGGAGATTTTAATTTTGTAACTGATGATGTTGTGAAAAAGTTACAAAAGAAGGTGGAAGAAGTGTTAGCGGAGAATAAGAAGTTGGAGAAGCATGTCAAGTCTGTCAAAGCAGAAAATTCATCTTTGCTAAAAAAGTTGAAGCCGATCAAGATGATATTGATATTCTTAAAGTTCGAATAGCTGAGTTAGAGGAAGAAAAGGCTCGGAGAGATGAACAGAATGAGTATTTCAAGCTGAAAAATAAAGAGCTAGAGGCTAACAATGCAAAGAAAGAACATGAAATATATATGATGAATAAAGTATTGGAGAATTTGATCAGAAAGTCTGTTGAACAGAGATTTGAAGAGATCGCGCTTGAAGAAATTCGAGCTAGACGTAAGGCTGAGATAGAAGCCGATATGAAAAACAAAGGCAAAGGTGTTCAAATTGAAAGGGTTGCTGAAGTGAGTGAAAGGGCAATTGTTGTGACAAAACCAACAATAGATCCAGAAACATCTATTCTTAATCCTTATCCTATATCTTCAGTTTCTCTGGTGTGTTTGATGATGATGTAGAAGTTGATGATATAGTAAATGATGATGAAGAAGATGATGATGAAGAAATTATGAAAGATGATACAGATGATGTGTATTCTGCAAATAGTGATCATGATGATGATGACAATGATGACGATGATCAAGGTTCTATAGGCATCAAAGTTACTGAAGCGTCTACTGAAGAAAATGTTGATGATTATCTTCATGATGATGCTAATGAAGAACCCGAGAATGCTGAAAGTCAGGGGGAGCATGATGATACAAAGTATGTTGATGAAAGTAATGATCATGTGTCAAGATTTATTCTTCGTCTTGAGCACAACGTAGATGAAGGAGAAATCATGCATACTTATACTCTGGATGAAATCATAAAGATGACGCACATTGACGAGATTAATTTCAAGTTTGATTTTGAAGAAGAGTTTAATCAGTTCGACATCAATCAGCAGCCAGAATACCAGTACAAATACGTTGAAGATGCTGATAATTATGACAGAGTTGAGGTTAAAGATTGTAGTGACGAAGAACAGTCTAAAAGTGTTCATGTTGATACTTCTAACTTTCCAACGCTTGCAGAGTTCTTTAGTCAAGAAAATGAAGATGAGTTAAGATGGAAAATTGAAGAATGTGTTAAAAATAAAAGTTTTGGTGAAATGTCAAAGGAAGAAAGACGCGAAGAACGGAAGAAATGGTTCAGAAAAGATTCCGAAAGAAAGTTCAAGAGACCGCTGAAGTACTATAAGAGAGACAGAGAAATTTCTCTTGGAAACATAATCAGTTGGGGGTTTCTGCCGCAAGTGAATGCCTATGCAATTCGAAGAGAGTGTGGCGTACAGTACTTTGCATATATTCAAGACATAATGTCTTTGCCCTGGTGGGATGTAGAAGAACTTTCTAAAGTCAGAACTTTGTCTTATCCTGTCAGAGAACGTAATATTCCTACTTGGGGCTTAATGAAGTATGAAGCGTTCAAAGAATTCAAACACTGGAAGCCACACTATCCATAGAAAGTGAAGAAGATAGATCCAGTGACCAGCATTGAAGAAACTATTTTGCAAATTAAGAAGCCAAGAGTGATAAAGAATATTCCACTGCCGAAAATGGAACATGATTTTCACAAAGGGTTCTTATGTTGGGTGTACAGTTGCATGTCAACGGAAGCAGTGATCACGTACAGAGTGGAGAATGAAGTTAGACACATCCACTTGTATGATCCAATGTGGATAGTCAACTGCTCAGCAAAAGATATCGAGTGTTTATTTGTAAACAAAATTGGCTACAAGAAAGAAGATAAAGATCAAGCAATGCAGTTTCAAAAGGTAGCTACTATCTGCTTTCAGAAAGGAATCAATTCTGAGAATGTGTGGTTATCAAAATGGAGGAAGATTGAGAAAGAGGAGGCTCTAAAAGCTGAAAAGAAAGAAAGGAACGTGAAGAGCTTCGAGGTAAGTGGATGAAGATGCAAGCTGAAGAAAAACTGAAAGCGGCTAAAGAGAATGAAAGACTGAAGAGTTTGTTAAAGAGAAAGCCGAAGCAGAGAGAGGAAAAGTTTAAGTCTCTGTGAAGAAGTTTTTTAAGACAACCTGACTGAAGACTCCAGCAATATCCAAGGGGGAGTTTGTTGGTACACAATGTCTATCGCCTACGTCAACAGTCTAGGTCATGTCAAGTAGCTTGTAATAGGGGTTTAAAGTGTAAATGTTTAATTTTGTTAGTGTTGTAACCATTTCGTACAAAATGGATGATGTTATGTCATTTCTCATGAAATGGACTTTGCCATTTCATGCGAAATGGAACTTATCATTTCGTGCGGAATGGATCCCTATATATAGGGGTGTTGGGTTTTCCATTTGGTATGATTCGGTGAAAGTTGTCATGAAGTGCTGTCAAATTCTCTGCGTGTATTAACGTCTAAAATCAATGGAAACCCAGTTTAAAGTGTATTTCTCTGCTTCTACTCTCATTCTAACACCGATTCACAGTTACTAGATTGTTTCCGCCTCTCTAGTGATCTAGATTTGACTCAGACCGACTCATTCAGGTCGAATATCGATCCTACACCAGCCTTACGTTCACACATGAGCTTTATACCACCTTTATTCGCCTTACCTAGTCAAAGCAATTGTACTCATGCAAAATATTGTAATTCAAACACATTTCATACTAGTTACTGGCGCACCACACGCCTTAACAAAAAATTATAAACATACACGGCAGTGTATAAAATAAAGTTACTTGCACCACAGCGCATTAACAAACAGGGACCCGCGTCCCAAACCTAAAGTTAACTATCAATTGTTCATACAAAGAAAGGAAAACCTAAGCTAGGTCTTCATCTTCACCTTCTTCCCTGTCTGGGAAAATTTTTCTTAATCGCGTCATGAACTCTTTAGAATGTAGCGCAACATCGATAAGATCCATGACCGGAAGATGTAAAGTATTAAATTGCGTCTTTGCAGCAGCGAGAGCAGTTTCATTATCAACACCATGAGTAGCAGACTTACTAGTGTCCTAGTCAACCTTTAAAGAATTAACCACATGGTGGGAACATTCTGCATACCCTTGGGCATAACCATCATTCCACGCAGCAACCAGCAGATGCGCAACCGTCTTGTCTAGTTCTTCAGAACTAAAAACTGGTTCAGCAACCTACACAAAAAGGAAAAGAAGAATAAAAAGACGCACCAATATCGAGATAAGATAAATTTACGCTTGCAATCCCGTGCTCTTTCAACCACAACATATCACTCTTCAACGGTTTAAGCTCACTCTCCGCCGTTGCCCGCGCAGTCTCGGAGTTCTCCAACTTATCTTCAATCTCAGTAAGACGGCGGGAAGTTTCAGCCTGTTTAGTCCGTTCAAGCTCCAAATCCTTTTTGGCAGACTCAACTTCCGCCTTAAGTTGTTCCTGCTCAGATAATAAAGAAATAAGTTCTTCTATCTCCTTATCTCTAAGAGCGATGGTAGCACAGGTATGTACCTCTCTTTGTTCACTTCTTTCCCTATGAGAGCGCGCCTCATCGCGAGCTGCTTCAGCCTCAGCTTTTTCTTACTTCAATTTCTCAATCTCCGCATCTTGTTTTTCAACTTCTCAACTTCGGCTTTAAGATTGTTGATAACATTGAGGAGATCCATCTTCTTAGCATTATCTTTCCCGCAAATCTCTCTCCAATTTTTGCGCTCCTTGGAAAGAAGAGCAGCCTCAGCCTCTGCTTTTCTCTTCCATCCCGCAACCGACCATTCTTCAGTTTTTCGGTCATGATCAAACTTGGCCTAGTCAACCTCCAACGTAGCTTTCAACTGGGCTACTCGGGCCTCATCTTCAGAAAATGTTTTCTTGGACTCCTCATAGGCAGCCCATTCTTTGTGCATACTACGCCACTCGCGCACTATGCTATGGGTAGTAGACGTGTAAGTAGCAGCTTCTTCAAGATAAGCATGATAGGTCTGCTCATGAGGACACCCTTCTTGGAACTTAATCTCCCCAGGAGGAAAGGCTCCCTGCAACCAATCATGGCACACATGCCAATCAGAAAAAGTATCCCCTTTCTTCAACTTCCACATCGGCGCATGAACCTCATCCGCGTGTTTCGCTGAATAATATCTATAATAATAATCTCCCGGAGTTTCATCCAGGCGGATAGGAGAATTTTCATCAGCTTGAATAAAAGAACCCTGGTTTCCACCAGGATTCCTCTCAATGTTATCAGGCGCAGAATCAAAAGTCGTAGAAGGAGAAGTTGCTACAGGAATTTCTTGAGCAGATTTTCCTTTCTCTGGGCCTCGCGCCACAACTTCAGGAGACTTTGGATGCCCAGCATCAACACTCGCAGCCCCCGGGCTAACAACCTTCTCCGTTTCCACCACAACTTCAACAGGTTCTTCAACCTCAGGGTTCCCTGCCTCAGCAGTCCTCTCCGCCTCATCATCGCCGATAGCTTTAGTACCTTCTAGCTGCTCGTTGATTGAGGCGCGAGGAGGTGAAGGCGGAAGATCCTCGTTAACTGAGGATGATGGCTCCGCATGAGAACTTGATTTTTCTACAAAATAAAGAACAGATTACAAACATGTAATGCGCATAGAAAGCAAACAAAGGAAAAGGCTTACCAGGAACAGGTTTCGCAATAAAGGCATCAAGATTGCCCCTTCTGGTGATCTTCTTTCTTTGAACCTTCTTGGCAGGCTGTCCTTCAGCTTCAGCATCAGTTGGTTTTCTTTTTCCTGCCTTTTTCTTCAACAAAGGCTCGGGACTTGACTCTAAGTCAATTGGATCCTCAGGATTCGAAGGAGGGATGTCAGCAGTATCCCTAGGTTCCGCCTTTGGCTTCTTCATAACTGCAAGCGCAAGTCCCTCCAACGAGTCAGACACCACCACATAATCACACCAGGAGTCAGAGGAATGGCACGTACCTTTCTTCTCTCCTTTAGCATTTTTGGCTTTTTGAGCCTTCTCCGCATCATTCTTTCTTGGCGCAGCAGTGGCAGCTGGCGCAAATTAGACAACTCACCTACTGGGAAAAGCAAAAATTACAAAGGTTATTCAATGCGCAAGAGCAGCAAAAGATAGTATTGCAATCATAGTAAAAGGCTCCTCCCGCGGAAGAACAAATTCTTGACAATTTGAAGATACCAAAGCTCCTCATCAGCCTTTTTTGGAACGGTGCCCATCTTTCCACCTTCCTCTCGAATGCAACAACATAAAGAGAGACAACTGCAGGAAACAAGGGCAAGTTCAATAAAAAAAAAGAGTGGGGGGAAGAGAAAGAAGCAAACAGTACAAGAAAACCCCAAAACTCACCTTTACCGTTTTCCGTGTACACCGGCTTATCCTCTCGATTCATCCACCAGCAAAAGGCTCATGCTAGCACCAACCAGGGCTTTCTCTGGCAGAGCAATTGACGGAACATCCTCTAGATCCTGGTACCAATTCTCTGAGAAAGGAATTTGTATGGTTTCGGTTGGAACGTCCTCTTTACCCCTGAAAACCATCTTCATCGGAATCACTCCGACTTTAATAAAGAAGAATTTTGGCTTCCAATCGTGAAAAGATTTCGGAGGTTGCAGCAAGATCTTTTTCGCAGAAGCCCTTTGGATAAACGAGTAGAACCCCTGAGAACAGTGCATCTGGTGAAATACCCGGAAACGGGTAACCGCCGGTTCAATATGCATTGTACGGCAGACAAATTCAAAATGATGAACCCTAACCATCCCAATAGGGTGCATTTGGGAAATATGAAACTTGTAATACGAAAGAATTTAAAGGAAAAATTTTGTCACAGGCAACCGAAAGTTGCCTACAGCAAAGAAATCCCAAAACAAGGTAATATACCCGGCCGGAGCATTCGCTGCCGTCTGGCCCTCGTCAGGATACCGAGCATCCCAACTGTCAGGAAACTTGAAGTTTTGAACCAAACCATCAAAGGTTTCCTGAGGCCACTTCAATGGTGGAAGACCAAAAGCCATTTCTTCAGAAGAATCTTTGAGATGTTCTCCGGTTGACATACAGCGGAAAATTACGAGTTTTTTCAAAGAAGTGACAAGGAAGATGAAGAAGAAAGGGTTTTCAAATGGTAATGATGGCAAAAATAGGCAATCAAATAATTTATATACTCACCACCATAAATGACCTAGATAAGTGCAAAAACACCTTTTTCGGAATAGACACGGTTATCTAAGCATCAGCGGCGAGTGGGAAGAACAATGACGCGAGTTCACTCGCGCGTGGAAGCCACGATCAACAATGTACAACTGACAAGTGACAGCCTGTCACACGTCAACAGTCACCACTGCACCCTTTCACCTGCCAAAAGTCAAGATTTTCAAGAATCGAAATCAGGAGCAAAAGTATCTTCCCCAAGAAGAATCTTCATTTTTCGCGCCTAAAAACTCTACAGCAAAAATCACCCACTTCATATAGTCCAGTGCTCCGCTTATTTGCATAAGAGCAACACTAGACTGGGGGGACTTGAAGGGGTAAGGTCCCAAAAACCTTACACAGGTGCTTGGGACCATACCACAACTTCATCAATAAGCTCTCTTTGGAATGAACCTTGCGCGGCCGCGCACTGGTTCATAAAAGAGAACTTTAAAAGAAGAAACAATATTTAACATCCGCGCGCCAAAAGGAACTAATAAATCCTTGCGCAGGCTCTCATACAACAGGTAGGATAAAATCCTAACAATATCTCCACACAAAAGTCACCCAGACTAGGATAAAAGTAACTTCTCTGTTACCATAAAATTAGCATGAAGAAGAGCCACACAGGATTACAGCTGTAATCCTTCTAGAAGGCTTTATCGTGCACCACCATTCAGTTATAACCGAATGGCCACATGGCATCATCCCAGACACTCCTCAAAGTCAAGATGATGGCACCGAATTAAAGGAAGATCCATACTTTCCCACTTTCCATGTGGCATCACCCCAGGCATTGATTATGACCACGATCCGTGTGCTCTCTCACCCGTTAGTGATTAACGGTGGGAAACAAAACCGCTTACGGAAATTACTTTTCGTTACATTTCCGTCATCTTTTCGATCAACAGGTTTTCCCGCCCAAACTTCGGCTATAAATACAGGATAATGCAGGTATAATTCTCCAAGTTACACACACTTCTCTGTACTTTTACTTCTTCTTCTTCATCAAACTTGTACTTATTCTCATGCCGGAGGGTGGTCACGGAGAGAACCTCCATTCTCCCCGTGATGAGTGTAACGACTGTTTGTTTTGCAGTTGTTGTTAGAGGAAAAAGATCATTCACCTCCGAATCGAACGAGAAGACCTAACCCTTTTAAGCAGATTCAAACCCCCTGGTTCAATTGATTCCGGTCGATTAAACCAGTGTTTCTTCAGTTTTGAAATCCGGGTCGGATTTCGGAGATCTGTTTTTGACGGATCTTACAGTCTCCCCAACTTTTGGGAATTTCGTCTCGAAATTAGGAGGAAACTGCTCGTATAGGATGAAGTGTGTGGTCTTCCCTAAACTTAACGATATCGATGCCGAGAATGATCTCAAACTATGATATATCGAGGTAAGATGCAGATATTATTGAGGCGGTAGCGTTCCTGATAAGGGTTGCCTTCCTAATTAAAGTAATCGCTTTTGATGCCAGTGATGTAGTAATGAAAAACGTTAAATGTTATGTATAAGGTAGCCAATCATAGACTCCTTGACCAGTACGATTTCGAAGCCCAAGATTGGTGTATCAAAGATGTAACGTGAGAGAGTTTGCAACTGAGCTGTGAGGTATATATGTGATGCCCAACTGCAATTTGTGTCACAACTTGGGATTTTGAAAAGAAAAGTTCTCATAAAATGCCACAATTTGAGTTGAATGAGCGAAATTATAGAATTTGAATTCTCCAATCACAAAACCAAAACAAACTAACTAAAACACTCATGATTAGTCTAACGCTGCTTTTGAAAATTTGACAGACACACTTATATATAGGAAGTACCAGCGGCGTATCCACCATGTCCCTATCAAATTTTCATCCACGTCGTTATTCAAATCATGATTGACGACTCAACCAACTTCTCATGACCAGTCTAACGAGGCTTTTGATACCTTGATAAGAACACTTATATATAGGAAGTACCAGCGGCGTATCCACCATGTCCTTATCAAGTTTCATTGGCTTCGTTATTCGGATCATGACTGACGACACAAACACAACTTACATAAAACCTCTATAAGATCGGTTTTTGACTCCCGAACGATTGCGTATGACACGTGTAACGTGCGGAATCCGTACACGTGTGTGGACCGAACACGAGAATCGTACTATAATCTGTGATTCGATTGAAAGATCTGAAAAGTTACAAGTAACGTGAATCACCTTTTGCCTTTCTCTCTCTACTTTCTCTCTCTAGCTCCTATGCTCTCCAATGGTGAAAATGGCAAAAGTTCTAAATCTAACACCTAAGGGTTCTATTTATAGGCCAAGGCAATAAAGGAAGTTCTCCTTATTTACAATAATGCCACCTTGCCTTTTCCCTAAATATTACACTATAATGTCTTGTTTTCTTCAGATTCTGCTACGAACTGGGTTGACGGAGGCGATAGACATAAATGCACTAACAACCTCTCTCGACCAATCTAACGAGGCTTTTGATGGTTTGATAAGAACACTTATATATAGGAAGTACCAGCGGCGTATCCACCATGTCCTTATCAAATTTCATTGGCTTCGTTAGCGGTTTTGATTGGTTCTATGCGACGACTCAACTCAACTTACTAATTATATAACCACAACCAAACCACAACCGAATAATGTATGCGTCTCAAACCCAAAAAGGGTGCGACTAAATGGTGGCAGTACCAACATCCATAGTTATGGGGAAAAGGGTCGGTCTATGAATAAGTGAGACGATACCCCTTATCACACAAACTATGGGAAAAAGGTAAGCCGTGATGAGTGATGATGTGAAACTGCAACAACATGAACTAGCAATAAAGCAAATCATAAATGCATAAGATAGCGATACATAAAAACGTCTGAGTAAAGGATGAAAACGATGACAAATAGTAACGTCGAAAGCGTGACAACGGCACCAGCTATCAACGGTACTGATTAAGAGTTGATAATTGTATCAATTGGCATTAGTTCGAACGTCAAGGATACAAAGTGAGAGTAGCAGGTGAGGTCGTTAATGAGGGAAAACTAAACGTGAAGTCGAATGGCGGAGGAGATAACATAGCAACATTTATTTACATCCCTACCAGTCGGGCGATAATTGCGATTCGGACAAAAGTAGAAGGGTCTTAAGATAAATTAAGGAAACCATAACTTTGTTATCTTAACTCGCGTTCATTTCGTTTTGTTAATTAATTTTTTTTTTTTTTTGCACTTTACCAAGTGTAGCACATTGTTATTTTAAATTGTTCATATATAAAAGCAACTTAGTTTACTTAAAAAATATTTTCGTTAAACTTTAGGGAAAACATTTTTGGCCAAAAGTAGCACATTTACAATATATATTTATTATTATTTTATAAAACAAATTTTGAGATCAGAAAATTTTTATCGTCACCATGTGCCCTCGACTCGAATTTTCCAAACTCTGGACATAGGTTACGATATTGGTTAGGGTTGTGACGTTCAACTCATTAGACGACTCGTTAAGGTTTTAAATGTATTACCAAAAATCACATCATTACACTTGTGTTCGAAATTTTAAAACATTCTTTATTTGATTTAATTAGTTCAAAGAAACTCAGAACATTTCATTCAGAGTAGACCCATCGCATAAAAACGTTGTCGTGCTGCTGACCGCATCCTGGTTGTCTTGGAACTGGATGAGTGCTCGTTCACATGCCTCCTAGTTATCGTGGTTCTCTGGACTGTCTTGAACAGCCCGATCGTAAGGAACCAGTTGGGTGTCATACGGTACGGTCGATTGATCCATTAATGGAGTGTCTGGTTGGACACACGGTTGGATCATAAGGTGGGTGTTGGTTTCACAAATGGGGGAGTCACGAATTTGTGAAATCATGGGACTTGGGGAAAATCCCATAATTTAAGAATACAAATCACATGAAATATTATGGAGTATCAAAGGGTAGCAAAAATCTAACCCGATGACAAAATACAAAAGGATAGGGTGATTTGTTTTAACATCATTAGAATCTCATGGAATATTATAGATTTATTCCGATGGTTTATATACGAAACGATATAATAACCACATGGAGTATGATAAATAATAAAACTTATGATAAAATATTATTTCATCATAAAATATTGAAAATCATAGGTTTGGTACATCATAGGGTTTAGTATGACTTTCGTGCGTCACTTTCGTAATTACGTGTGCACCCGCAATTACCGAGCTTTCGCATGGTCCTCATATGTCTACCCATTGACGTACAACTTAACCCAAAGAAAATCGTGAATCAATAAATGACTCGAGTTTTAGGGTGCTGTAAAACAATGTTTAGGATAGTATCCATGAATTAACACGGACACGTTTTACATATCAAAGTGTTGTTAGTTCACGTGACGTTTGGTGTGACATGTTTTGGCCTAATAGGTATCGGTACTCTCATCGTCAGTCCCCAGGTAGGCAAACTAGTCCATTAATTGGATTTATACGAATGCCAGCCTAGACAGGACGTCCCGATTACCGGTACGTAACCCTTCCAGTTAATACATGTCCGTCACAAGAACTCACTTTGACGAGAGTGAAACTCAATTGAAATTTGAAACTCAAAAACGAAATGAAATCAAACTCATGAATAATTAAAATGTATTAAAGAAAATGAATTGATTCAAGACTTTAGATTTATAGGAATATGAATTAGAATATTGAGTATTCGTATATAGTATAAGGTGCGTGCTACGTGACAAGGAGAAAGAAATAATAAACTATGATTTAATAATAACACACATATTGTCATTTATGGCACATAATACTTAGCATATAACAATTAAATGTGCTCACATGCATATGTGTGTGACATTAGAAAATTTAAATCATGGACACTTTAAATATTTTTTTCTTAGCTAAGACCAGTGTTGTAAAAATCGGTATGAATCGGCGCCTAGGCGCTAGTCGGGCGTTGGCTGATTAATTTTGAGCTAGTCGGACCATTAGTCGGTAGTCGGTCCAAGTCGGTCCTAGTCGGTGCAAGGCGGCCCAAATCGGCCCAAGTCGGCCAAATCGTTTCTAGTCGGCCCACTCTTTTTTAATTTAAATCTGGCCCAAACGAATGTTTTTAACCATTAAATACGTGGCCCAAGTTGTTTAGTTACAATCTGGCCCAAAAAAAAACATGTTTCTAACCCATTAAAACATATTATATAAGGTCATGACTAATATGTTAATGTTTAAATGTTTAGATACTTATATTGTTATGTTTTAAACTTCGTTGTTTGAATTTTTAACTACTTTTTAGTATTATATTGATATTAATGTGTATATTGAATGTTTAAATACTTGATTTGCTATGTTTTAAATTTAGTTGTTTGAATTTTGAACTATATTTAAGTATTATATTGAAATTAATGTACGTGTGTGTATATATATATATATATATATAAATTTAAAAATTATATATAAAAATTCCGATCCGATTAATCCGGATTAATTCTGATTAATCCTGATTAATCCCTAGTCAGTACTCCACCGCCTGACTAGCGCCTAGCGATCTCTACAAACTGGCAAAGACAATCAAACAATTAAGCACATAAGGTACCTAAGGTACCTAATCAACAATAGACTAAGTCTAAGGGTCTAATAACCAATCTTAATTCCCTATAGTCATTGGCTCTGATACCAATCTGTCACACCCCGACCCGCAGCGGAATGGTACGGGGCATGATGATTGCCCATAGCTTATGACACTATTATAAGTTTAATATTTAGTGTCACCAAATTAAATTTTGTCACACATAACATAGAATTCAAATATTAATGTCAAGTTACAAAATCAAATAAATAAAAGCAACATATCATAGCCGGTTTATTACTAAGGCAATCCTACATGTCTTCAACTCAAAATCCGCCCACCCTTGTGTACCTGTATCGCGCATAAAAGAGTTTTGGGTCAACAAACATGTTGGTGAATAGATTCGGTTTTTTTATTTAAAAACGTTTTTCCTTTATTAATTTTAGAAAACTTTATTTTATAACATGCATTATCAAATGGGAAACTAGGTCTTTCAATATAATAAGAATTCAACACATAACTCATAAACAACACAAACATAACAATATTAGTAACCATAGACACATAGAGATTCAAGCCCCGAAAGGCGAATATGCGAAACAATGATGGCGGTAACGAGTTCGACCATTGGCCGTGGGGAACCAGTCAGCCAGGTGGATCCACACGAAACCTGTGTCACAAAGAGAGTAACACATAGATGCACGTATAGAGAAACAATAGAAATTAGCAACAAGTGACACATAGAAACACATCGAATATCATGTTATCAATTTAAATAATAAATTTGAAATCAAGCACGAGATACACCCCAAAAAGATTTAATGGCAAAAAAGGGGAAAAGAGTCGAATCTACTCACAGGTTGCGTTCCTGCTTAGTCTTGTGAAACACCGCACGACAAGAACCAGATTATATCTGAAAAGGTTGGGAATTGAAGGAGATATCATCCGCACAAGTTACAAGCCTAGAATGTTCTTCAATTAAATTCGCGATGTAGAGGTGCTGAAATGGAGAAATTCCAATGGGGTTTTGCATGGTTTGATCCAGAGAACAAATGATTTCAATCTTGAAGGTTAATTTTACAAAAAATGGTAAAACCCAAATAAGGTTCTTGAAAAAGGTTTAATGGTGATTAAGTTTCAATCCAAACTCGTAGGTTTTTTATGCTAACCGACGATTGGGTGGCTAATCTCATAAATTCTCTGGAGTTACACAACGATTAGTGTCGAAATCAAGTTTAATTGGGCATTAAAACTGACTTTTTCAAGTAAATGGTTTCAGTTTCACGTTTTAGGTAGTTATGTGAGGAAGATGGTTCGTTTCTAGATTTAGTTAAATATAAAACGATGCAGGTTTTACTTTCATAAAGGATTATGGCCTGGTGATTGGTTGATTAATTATAATCTATTTCTGTCTCAATGTCGCGTGTTCGATTCCCTTCTCCAGCGATCCCCTATCTTTTCATTTCCTTTTTTTTTACAGTGACTTACATGGTGTGTTCAAATATAAGGTGCACTGAGTAATGACACAGCATGAATATCTGGCCCAGTTGTTTGTGCGCTGATAGTTTTGGTGGTTGTGCCTGAGTTCGATTCTTGTTCATCGCATTTCCGCCTTTTTATTTCCCATTTTTAAGTTATCAATATTTGTAGTTTGATCCCTCAAGTTTAATAAACTGCTATCATGCCTAACTGTTAACACTAACTCAGTTTGCATGTTACCTTTATAAACTAACCAACAAACTATCCTAGTTGGTTAACTCCATATAACAATAATTAACCGAGCTAACTGGGCTTACTAACCTAGTTAGTTAACTTGTTTTATTTCATAGTTTCCCTTAATTATTAAAACAACCCCTTAACTTGTAACTTTGATATTTTGACAATTTTCACCCTTTAACATTTAAATCTTGTTTTAACTACCATTTTTAACGTAGTTAATTAGTTCCTATAAAATTTAAAATGATCTAACCGGGCTTCGCTTATAAACTTCTATTAAATTCCGGTTTTAATCCGATGCAACATGTGACAATTAATTACATCATAAAATAGAGTAATATAAATTCTTTTTTTTTAGGTTCGGTTTTGAAATCCGGGTCGGATTTCGGAGATCCGTTTTTTACGGATGTTACAATCAACTTCGATTCCTCGAAGAAGATGGACCTAAAACCGCCTTTCGTACGCGTTATGGTCATTACAAGTTCGTGGTCATGCCCTTTGGTTTGACCAACGCACCTACTGTTTTCATGGATTTGATGAACCGCGTGTGCAAAGCGTACTTGGCCGGTTTCGTGATCGTCTTCATCAACGATATTCTTATCTATTCCAAGACACAAGAAGAGCATGAGCGACACTTGCGTCTTATCTTTCAACTTCTTCGTACTGAACGTCTATACGCCAAATTCTCCAAGTGAGAATTTTGGTTAAAAGAGGTTCAATTCCTTGGTCATACTGTCAAACATTGGTCTTGGTTGTGTCCTTATGCAACACGACAAGGTTATCGCTTACGCGTCGAGACAACTCAAGATACATGAGAAAAACTACACAACTCATGACCTTGGACTTGGCGCAGTTGTTTTTGCGTTGAAGATTTGGCAACACTACCTTTATGGTACGAAGTGTGTAGTCTTCACCGACCATAAGAGCCTTCAACATATCTTCAACCAAAAAGAACTGTACATGCGTCAACGTCGTTGGGTGGAATTATTAAACGACTACGACTACGAAATTCGCTACCATCCTGGTAAGGTGAATGTAGTGACCGACGCTCTTAGTCGTAAAACTCATGCGAAGGGTATTCGTTGTCTCCAACTCATTAACGACCTTCAAAACCATATTCGTGAAGCCAAATATGCCTCTATTAACAAAGGTAGTCTCATGTTGAGATACAAGGCGCTGTTGAGCAAGATCTCGTGACCAAACCCGATGGTATGTTGTATTATTGCAATCGTATCTGGATTCCTAATCGCGAAAACCTTCGGGACTTTCTGATGAAGGAGGCACACAAATTGAAGTATTCCTTTCATCCTGGCGCTGACAAGATGTACCAGGATATGCGTATGTCATACTGGTGGCCTGGGATGAAGAGGGATATCGCCTCTTACATTGCAAAATGTCTCACTTGTTCGAAGGTAAAAGCTGAACATCAACGTCCCTCTGGTTTGCTCGAACAGCCAGAAATCCCCGTCTGGAAATGGGAGAGCATTGCCATGGATTTTGTCACCAAGCTTCCTCGTACTACTTCTGGTCATGACAGTATTTGGGTGATCGTTGATCGATTGACCAAATCAGCTCACTTTCTCCCCATTCGTGAAGATTTCAAAGTCGAGAAATTGGCTAGAATCTACACTGATGAGATCATCTGTCGTCATGGTTTCCCATCGACATCATTTCCGATCGTGATGCCCGTTTTACGTCTCGTCTTTGGCAAACCTTTCAATCTGCTATGGGTACTGTTCCTTAACCTTAGCACCGCTTTTCAGCCTCAGTCTGACGGTTAAACCGAGCGCACTATCCAAACCTTAGAGGATATGCTTTGTTCATGCGTAATAGATTTTGGTGGCAACTGGGATTCACACTTGCCTTTGGTCGAATTCTCGTACAATAACAGTTATCATGCGAGTATTCAAATGGCACCTTTCGAAGCTTTGTATGGTCACAAGTGCCGTTCGCCTATTTGTTGGCACGAGATTGGTGAATCTCAACTCACTGGTCCCGAGCTTATACAAGAAGCAACGGACAAGATTTTACAGGTTCGAGACAACTTACTGAAAGCCGAAAAAAGAGTTACGCCGACAAGCGTCGCAAACCCTTGGAATTCGAGACAGGTGACTACGTACTTCTCAAGGTATCCCCTTGGAAGGGCGTGGTTCGATTTGGCAAGAAAGGGAAACTCGCACCTCGCTATGTTGGTCCTTTAAAGATCCTCGAAAAGATTGGCAAGGTTGTATATAAACTGGACCTGCCTGAAGAACTCAACAACGTACATCCTGTCTTCCACGTATCCAACTTAAAGAAGTGTCTCACTGACGAAGGACTTCAAGTCCCACTCGAAGATCTCCAAGTCAACGAAACTTTGCATTTCGTGGAAAAACCCGTCGAAATCATGGATCAAGGAGTCAAGATATTGAGGCGCAGTAAAATTCCTATCGTCAAGGTTCGATGGGAAGGAAAACGTGGCGCTGAATTTACTTGGGAACTCAAGAGTGACATGAAGGCGAAATATCCACATCTTTCCGCTACAACTTCCTAAATTTCGGGACGAAATTCCATAACAGAGGGGAGACTGTAACGCCCTGCTTTTACGTACTTTCCTTAATTAGAAAGTCGTGCTTGTATTTCTATTTTTGGAAGTCTTGTGTTCTGGTAATCGTTCTTTCGTTGTAATCGTTGTAAACCCGAGACTTGAATCATAAATAAAACTTGTATTTCTTTAGTTCCGTGTGATACGTACCTTATACATGTTCATACATTTAATTTCGTTAAACATTCGATGCATATTGGTGATCATTGGAAATTTTGTGCTAATCTTGCAAATACGTGAAACTTGTGAATAATACACCCTTTAAACGAAATATTGTTCAAGGATTCTTGATTCTTTATTTATCGACACTTGATACTCGTTAAACTAATTAAAATAATGGAATTCGGAAGCTTCTTAAAATGAATAACCATTTAAGGATTTTATCCTAATTTAAATTTGTTATAAATATGGTTATTTAGCTATTGTATTTAATTTAATTTAATTAATTAAATTAATAAAATTTACTATTTGAAAGTTATTTAATAATAATTAGTTAGTCTCATTAGAAATTAGAGTTAAACTAGTTAGTTTAATTATAAGGTTAATTCTTATCATAACCTGGTTAGTTAAAGTTAGGGGACCAATTGTGTAACTTTTAAAAGTTAGAAAAACAAAATAATAAAAAGATTGAGGACCGCGGGACTCAAACCCGGGTCGGCAATCCCACACACGCGCGCCCCAACCAGCTGAGGTGGGTCTTGATATCGAAAGAAACCCAGCTCGTATTTTATTTAAAAACACATTCGGACAAGTCCTGGCGGCCCGCGACGGATCCCCTCCACTTCGTCCTGGCCCGTGACGGCCCAAAATGGCAGCACGACCAGCAGCTTTGCCCAGCTCGATTTTTGGCGCAATTTTTGAGTTTCTTTTGAGTTTATACATTGTTTTAGCATTAATTATCCCACCTAACAACTAACCAAACCTTCCCTTATAAATACCAAGCTAATCCAAGCTCAAATCACTTTACAAACTCATCTAAATCACTCCAAATCAATCCCAAATTCGTGCAACATTAGAAGGTTGGAGCATATTGTTACTTCATCACAAAAGTGAGCATAACTCACTCGTTTCTTGTCCAATTTACTCCATTCTTTTTTCCTATGTGCTTGTATTGACCTTAGCTTTGATTCCATAGGTTTTTCACAGTAAACCAGTCCTTGGAACATCGCCAAAAGGGCTCCAAAGTTCACTGTTCATTTCTGTTTTGATTAAATCTTGACTAAACTTGTTCAAACTTGAGTCTAACTCATCTCAAACCTATGTCCTTATGCTTATAACCACTTCTATGGTTAGTTAGGCTTAAAAAAAGGTTGATACATTGAAAATCAGAGGATTAATCCTCACAAACTTTCTGTTTTGTTCAAGGGTTTAAGCCACAAGTGATGTTCAAACTCAAAGCTTGATGAATGTGAGATTAAGGATTAACTTCGGTTATGCTACATAAAATCCACACATTGCTTGATCATTTCTCATAGATTAGTGTTTCATATTCTTGTATTACTTGTAAGTTCATGACCCTCCTTGTATGTTCTTACATCAAGTGTAGTGGTGAACACTTAGAGGTGCCTAAATGGAAGATTTTTCTTCCTACCTCCTACATGAATTCTATGACACTTAAGAGGTACCTAAATGGAGGATTCATCCTCCTACCTCATGCTTAACTATTGGACATACTAATATATAAACTAAATAATACTTATATGTACTATTCAACATTCGAACCTTTGATGATGAACTTGTGTTCATTCGTCAAAGTGCTAGACTAATATCATCTAAGACCTAAACCTTGTTATGATTCTAATGGGTGTCCTACTCATGAAAACATTATAACCTTTGAGGTTTCATAGTGTCAAACAAGTGTTATGTGTTAAAAGATGGTTACTTTCATATGTTATATTTTTGTGTTTTAAAACTCCGAATCTTCATTCCACCATATTATTCCCAATACATATACACTTTGTTTCTTCGCGTAGAAGGACTTGGTGTTCCAACCTCCCACAACAACTCACTCGCGGATTCACAAGTCGAAGACTTTCAAAACCGTGAGTATACTCGCAAACCCCCTTTTTATGTTTACCACTTTTGGGGTGTAACATGTTAAATTATAAAATCACACTTAAACTTTAATCTTTATACTTGCACGAAAACAATCCTTATACATGAATGCTATGTTGTTATACTTTGATGCTTATACTTAGGTGATTCTTATGTGATACTTTAGTCATTAGCTTTGTATGAGCCTCAATTTAACATGTATAGCGCTATAGGAGTAACGCACCACCCGTGAACGAGAGGTCATGTTGAATTATATCATTTTGCGTAAACAGAGGGTTGACTAGAAATATTGCATGCCTTGTGTGATGCTCTTGTATAAACTAAGTTGCCATGTGGATTCGTTTTAAACTTTTAAACTTATACTTATACTTATTATTAAACTCGTATATTCGCCTTTGCTTTTGCATTGAATTTTATTTTAAACAAGTTACAGGTTGAGGATTGATGATGCTATGAAACGGATTAGCAATGATGCCTAGATACTCACTTAGACGTTTAGGTTAAAATGTTTGATGTATTGCAAAATACATCTTTTATTCGTGTAAAGTTTGAATAGTTTTCCGTTATTTTTAGTTTAGTTTTCGTTAGAATGTGCATACTGTTGATCCAATCGTGTTTCGCAGATCTTGGTGCTAAAATCTGCTGGAAACTGAGTAAAACGAGCCAAAATACTGAAACGTCAAGTCCTGGAACGCGTTGGAAAGATCGGGAGCTGAAACAAAGTTAATATTCTGGAAAAATAGTCTCTGGCGCCCCGTGACATATTAAGCAAGTCTCTGGCACCCGGAGAGAGACTGAAAGTCACAAACAAATGGAGAAGAAGGTGGCACCCTGCCACCTACACCCTTGACTTGGTGGCGCCCCGCCAGAAGCTATAACTGGCAGATTTATTCGAGATAATTCAAGGGTTGAGTTTGAAAAACATATATATTCATCATAAACTTAAACAACAAACCGTAGTTACGAATTTAAGAACCCTAAGGCAATTTCAAGAGCATATATCGAGCTATTCGGAGCGTTTTGGCATACGAGAATCATCCGTTTGAAGCTTGGAGCATAAGAAAGAAGATCCGGGTTTTATCTCCCGGTTTTCATTATTTTCTTGTTTTCAGTACTTTGGTCATGAATTCTTGTTTTGAAACTTGTGTTTTGATTTTAGACACCATGTTTTCTGGCTAGAACCTTCGTTACTACCTAGGATAGATGAAAGTTTAATGAAGTTTGGATTTTTAACGGTTTTCTATTGTTTGTGTATGGATTGATCTTTGAAAGTAAATAACTTTAGAACCTCTAATTTGGTGCGTATGCGTATTTAGATTTGATTGTTGATTATTTGTTGTTTCACATAAACTTTGATGGATGTCTTTCATATAATGATTTTGTGTTGATTGTTCGTATCTTTGTGGGTTCGGGTAATCTTTGGGTAAATCGGCCGATAGCCTTAGAAACAGTAATTAAAATACAATTAGAACTAAGTATTATGCTTAACTTGTCGCTAAGAGGCTCGAGTTTGTTTAGGGTCTCGGTATGATATATAGCTAAGATAGGTTTTGAGAGAAGTCGGTCTTAGTTCCCTAATCACACCTGTGTCTATTAAACCAAGTTAGAGCCTTAGACTTTCGCGCTGAGAGGAAGATTGTCGTATTAGGTCACTTTTAGAGACGTTAGAGGGCTGAGAGGAAGTCTAACAACCGGTGTTCATAACAGCCTTGTAGAGTCTCACAGGTTTCTTCCTGAGAAGGGTCGGGAGGTCTTAGTAGAGATTTCTTAGGGTTTAGTATATTAAGATCACGGTTCCATACCACTGTAGTACCATTAGAAATCCATTCCTAGTTAAACCGGAGTCTAGCCTAGGTAGTCATTAATCTCTATTGAATCAAACCTTAGTTCTTATTCGTGTCGTAGTCTAGTTTTATTTTAATTTCAATTCTAGGATTTTAGTAACCCCCCCCCCCCCTCTAAACACAATAATAGTTAAGTTAGTGTCAGTGTCAGTCTAAATAAGGTCTTTAACGTACTTAATTAGAGTCTCGTGGGTTCGACATCCGGACTTACTTTTCTTTACTAGAGTCGACCGTTTCACTTGCCGGTGAGTAGTTTAGTCGAGTTTAGAGAGTCTAGATTATTACTTGAGTCTAATTTTAGGTTTATTTTAATTGATTTTTATTGAACTAGTTCTAGCACATCAAGTTTTTGGCGTCGTTGCCGGGGATTCTTGGCAATTGCGTTAATTACTTTGTTTGGACTTCATTTGATATCTTTAAGTGTTATTTGTGTGTTTGTGAGTCTTAGGAGTCTAAGTAATTTTAGTGTCTTTTCATCGTTAGAGTCTTTTGTTAGAGTCGTCTTACTTGTTTTTTATCGGTTTTGCAGTTAATGCCCCATACACGTTCTCAGGGACCAGTGAAGCCGGCGATCGACAAGTCTGCCTTCTCGACATCTAGTTCACAGGTTAGAAAATCTTCCACTTCATCTTTAACCCCTTCTGACTCTACACTTCAATCTAAACCACAAGCTTTTGACTTCACCCCGAAGTCGTCACCCCACAACTCCCCACCACCGTCCCGTACACCTAGTCCACCACCAGTTTTCCAAATGGCTGAAAACCAAACTGTCCACCAACGTTCCACTGCGGGTTTTACCGCAAACTCACCCATTACCCTCCCCGAAATCATTAATGACAAGTCCTGGCAAATTCCCTCATACATCATGACCGCCATTAACAACTCTTGTCAGTTTCACGGTCGTGATGATGAGGATGTGCCTGCCCACATCAACCATCTCACCCGCCTTTGCAACACCTTCGGTATCAAAGGTGTTAATCTTGATGCCCGCTATCTCCAAGTCTTCCCATTTTCACTTGCTGGCCGCGCAGCTACATGGCTTGATTCGCAGCCGGCAAGTACTTTTACCACTAGGGTTGGACTTAGGGATGCCTTCCTAGCTAAGTATTTCCCACCTGCAACGGCATCTCTCCTTCGAGATCAGATCCATTCATTCCGAATGGAGCCTGACGAACCTTATCACTTAGCTTGGGAGAGGTTTCAAACTTTACTCTCACGTTGTTCCCAACATCGGCTGTCTGATTGGGCTTTGGTATGAAAATTTTACAATGGTCTCACCCCCGAGTGTAAGGCCCGATTCGACACATCTGCAGGAGGCCATCTTATGGGAAAGAAATCTGTGGCTGACTGCAATGATCTCTTTGAGAGCTTTGCTCATGCTGATATTGATCATAGTGCTACCAGCAGGACTTCCGTTCCTGTTACTACTTCCTCATCCGCCCGAGCAGTAAACCAAGTTGGCTTGGATTCAAAGGTAGCATCTCAACTTGATTATATCTCCAAAGAGCTATTAGAAATTAAGAAAAAGGTCGATAGGTGCAAAGTTTGTAGGGGTGGTCATGAGACCGTAGATTGTCCAACACTTACCCTAGAATAGGTAGAGTACATCGCAGGTCAAAACAGTGGTCCAAGTAATCCGTTTAATAATAGTAACTCTAACTGGCGTAGTAATAATTACCGCTCCTCCGGTAATCCCCCTGGGTTCCCATCAGGCCAATATCAAAGCAGGGGGCTAGGTTTCTATTCTAGTGGGGGTTTGGGTCAATCGGGTCAGTTTGCTAGTTCAGGTTCAGGGGGGCAGTTTAGAAGTGAGGGGTCAAACCAAGAGGGTCAACCTAAGAATGAGGGGTCAAATAGTAGTCTATCTAGGATAGAGGACCTTCTTACCCAGCTAGTGGTTAAGGACCAGGCCACCCAACGTACCTTAGAAGAACATGCCACATTCCTCAAGAATAACCATTCTAATTTCTTAGACCTTCAAAGGCAAGTCGGAGACATTGCACGCCAATTGCAAGAACGACCTCCCTGTCAATTTTCGGGAAACATAAAGCCCAACCCGTCTGGCACTTTGAAGGCAATTTCGACCAGTAGTGGTAGGATCTTAGAAGAGGTAGTGAGACCTGGGAGTATAGAGGTAGAAGATGAGGAGCTCGTAGATGAAGAGATTGAGATAGAGGCTCCCGGTAAAGTGCAACCTAGGTTAATCCCAGCAAGTACCACACACATCGGGGGGCCTCAAGGCTAGAGTAGTATAGAGAAGCGACCCACACGAATCGTTCCATCACCCACTTTTGATCTTTCCTGTGCTCCATACCCATCTTGTCTTAAAAACCAAACTTACTCTAAAGAGTACGGGAAATTCTTAGAGATCTTTAAGCAGCTTAGGATCAACCTTCCGTTCATAGAAGCCCTTCAATCTATGCCTAAGTACGCAAAATTCTTAAAGGACCTTTTAAAGCGTAAGGATAGGTTAGAAGAGGTCTCTAACATTCCCCTTAGTGGAGGATGTTCCGTCGTAGTCTTGAACAAGATCCCAGAAAAATTGATGGATCCGGGCCTTTTCACCATTCCATGCTTGTTCGGGAGTGATACCGAGTGTAGGGCCCTAGCCGATTTAGGAGCAAGTATAAACCTCATGCCATATTCCATGTATGAGAGGTTAGGCCTGGGAGAGTTATTCCCTACACGCATGTCTTTGTCCTCAGCCGATAGATCAGTGAAGTATCCACGTGGCATAATTGAAAACCTTCTAGTTAAAGTGAACAAATTCGTCTTTCTTGTAGACTTTGTCATTCTTGATATGGAAGCCGATGAGAAAGTTCCTATCATTCTAGGACGCCCATTCTTGTGTACCGCCAAGGCTATCATTGATGTCTTCGACGGTTAAATTACACTCCAAGTCGGTGAGGAGAGAGCCACTTTCGAGATAGCACGTTCCATGGAACATCCTAGCGGTTCCGATGATCTTAGTAGTCCTTGTCATTCGGTCTATTTCATAGAGTCTTTCCTATCATGTGTCGACCATTGCTTTGACTATATTAGTGGAGCCGATCTAGTAGGGGATAGGATAGATGAGATAGTTGAGGAAGTAGAGAAAATTGTGAGTGAGAGTGAGGAAGGGGACGAGACCAATTGGGTCCCCGAAGTGTTAGAGTTAAGTGAAGTGAAAAGTGAGATCGAGAGTACACCCGTAGAGAAACCCGCTGACGTGTGCGTGACTACACATATTTTTACTATGAAATTACACACGATTTGGTTTTAAATTTATAAAAGTGATTATTACTTTTACATCAAAACACACACGAAAGTGGCAAGTGTACCCCGTCATATATGTAGTAAAGTATCGGTAAGAACCAAGTATCGATCCACGGAAATGGGCGGAGAAATAATAATAGACCTTTGTCACTAAACTACCGGTAAAAAGATAAGTTTTGTTTGATTTTAATTAAACTAAAGTAAGCGTAAACAAATACATAATAAAAACATAATATATAATAGATAAAAAGCTTTGCTTAATACACAACCACAGCAAGTCAACTAAGTCGGTTTTGGCACTAGAAGCATTCGGTCAATATTCCAATTTAAGACAATTAGTATCCCTTTCGGGAATCCTAACATGACAATCATTCGGAAAGTTAAAACGATAAACACACTTTAACCACCTAAAATTGTTCTTTAACGTGCAATTGATAAATGTCTATGAAAATCTCTTAAAAATAAGTTAGGCAGCCGTTAGGATTTTTCTAAACTCACTTAAACAAGGAAAGCGACACCGATAAACACAATGCAACCACCGAGAAAAGCATAAACTAGATTAAATCGCAACCGATTTCATTTTACAAATCTTGCACAATAATTCACTAAGATAGCAATTTTGGCCTAAACTACTAACTAAGCTAACAAATCATGGCAAGAATTTATAACGACACCATCTAACCCGTTAGAGTCCTTACGTGACGGCAAGCTCTCTTGATTAACAATAATTACAGTTTATTAAATCACTAACCATTTCTAGTATCATGATGCATACATTTAAACCAAGCTAAACTAGTTAACCAAGTTCAAAGTTTACTAATACAAGATTAATTAAGCTTCATTTTTCAACTATCTTAACTAACCAAGCATCAATCATCCAACATAATTACTTATAATCAAGAAATCAATATCAATAACAAGGTTGCAAACTAATCATCAAAGATAATCATAGAAAATACTTCAAAGTGTCATTACAAACAAAGTTTAACATACTAATGGCTATAATCTAGCAAGGGATTGTTGTGTTTTTGCCCAAAGGCTACAATAATACATAAACAATAATCTGAATGCTTGAAAGATTAACAAAAACATGGAAAGATTAGAAAACCAAACCATAAACAAGCACAAGACTAAGGATCTGGATAGTAATGGAGCTAAACGGCACAATGTGGCTTGAATCCGGGTCAAAAGCATAGCCTCCGGAGCCTTTAAAATCGCCAGTGAAGCTCCCAAAATTCCAGAATATCGAACAGAATGTTTCAGTTCTGTTTTTATATTTTTCCGCTGTCGCACGGTCGTTCTTCCTGTGGCACGACCGTGCACTTTAAGCAATTATTGGGTATGGCACACCATACTGTATGACGTCATCAGATCGTTGACCAGATTCGAAATCGCACGACCGTTCTTCCTGTGGCACGGTCGTTCTTCACCGGGTTGTTGTTGCACGCCGAGTCGCACTAGTCGTTCATCATCGAGACTCTGTTGGTTCATCGGATACGCACAGTCGTTCCTCAGATGGCACGTCCGTTCGTCACCGAGCTGCCTTGTTTTCCTGGAACGCCCAGTCGCACCCCTCGTTCATTGCCGGGTTGGACCTTACTTATCGGAGATGCACGACCGTGCATCAGGTGGAACGGTCGTTCCACACGCCCAGGTCCGTTTTCTAACAGAATCTTCGCAGCTTCGTCGTTTTGTCCGGAAAGTCCTCGTTTTTGCTATCATCTTGTCTGGTATGCAGTTTTAAGCCTGTAAACAAAAGTATACAATATTAAGTATCCGAATGACGGTTTTACGGCTAAAAACGCATAAAATAAGGGTAAAACGGGGGACTAAAATATGTGTAAATTAGCGAATATCAAATCTCCCCACACTTGAACCTTGCTTGTCCTCAAGCAAGCTAAACTAAAAAGCAATAAAAGACATAAACAAACAAGAACGATAATTTACACACTATTTTATTGAAAACTACTATAAACGGTTAGCCGGTTTGTCGAAAGACAACATCAAAAGACTCAAACCCAACAAGCATATGCAATTAAAAAGCGACAACCAAAAAGCCGTGAGTTCACATTTAATTGACTCACATGTTAATCTTCACACGACTCACAATGTTCACACACTCGGTTTTATTTATGAAACATACATAAAATGTGTATGTGTAAACACTCAATGCCTAGTCAATGAAATGTGCAATATCATAAGCTTGTCATAAGATCTCGTCTCCACCAACTAACATGCAAACAAGTGTAAATCAAGAGGTCTTTACGGGTTATAACGTTAGGCTTGGGCGAAGGGTATGGAAGTGGACATTTAAAGTGGCGAAAATGGTTAAAACTCGGTAGTAGCGTTTAACTAGCAAGAAAATAATACAACTATACATACAAACGCCTTAAAAAGGCGACTAAAGCGCAATCGAGCTTATCAACGAAATTTTTAACATTTAAGCATTCAAAATTGCTCGATTTCTATCAACTTCACCCTATTTTAGGGTGTTTTATTTTCTGGTTTTTTTTTTTTAGTAAACAATGAAATATAAACAAAAACAAGCTAGTTAAACTAGTATTTTGACCGAGTTTCAACACTAAAAAGGGTTTAAAACATAAAAAGGCTAAATTTGGTTAAGTGGGCGATAATGTGGGTAAACAAAGGTGAACGGGAAGGCTCGACATGGTTAATCCTAAAGGGTAATATAAGGTGAACGGGAAGCACAACACAAAGAACAAGTACACAACAAAGGGGTAATCTAAGTGCCTCTATCACTTTTACACAAATCCGCACGTTCATGGTCTTAACAAGCATACTAGTGACAAGTTCTAAATTACACATAACATCCGGCTCACTCCTATATCCGAAATGAACAAATATATAACAATAGGCTCAAATATGCTCACGTAATGGAAGGAATGGGTAAAAGTGTTAAAACTATCATGTAAGTCTTTCTTTGTTTGTCACGCTTTCCGGTTTCCTTTTTCAAAAATATTTTGCTTGTCGAGTTTTTATCAAGTCCGAAGCTTTCTAAAACACAACCAACCGGTTTATTTACAAAAAAATATACCAAATACAAGTATTTTTTTTGAATGATTTTTCTGATTTTCTGATTTTTTTTTATATATAGAGGACAAACAAAGTTAACAAAGTTAACCCCCTACCCACACTTGAACTTCGCATTGTCCCCAATGCGAGACCCGAAATATAGAGATAGGGATAAAAATACTCCCCTCAAGATGATGTTGATGCCACGAGACTTCCGAAGCTGCATCTGGTACGTGCTCCGGTCCAAGATCCGATAACTAAAACCTGCTAGTGTGTCACATGTGCACCCAAAACATAACAGAAACAGAAAAATCACAAAACAACCATAATATACATAAATATAAATACTACAATCCCAACAAAGACGTAACATAAATACTGAAGTAAAGAGTCTGAAAAATAAAAACATACATAACCGGGGTGTTCGAAATAACAGTCAAAATAAACACCCAATAATAAATAAAGTACTGAAATAGAAAACACCACCAACTGCTATCACCACCGCCAACTACTCATCATCATCATCGTGTCTCGTGCCAGATGGGCCCGTATCGCCATAGCCAGGAGGGTTCCACAGTGGGAACTATGGGGGATGCTGAAAATAGTCGGGATATGCGTGATGCATCTCCCCGAAAAGATATGAAAAACCCGAACTCACCCCCTGGTATAGAGTATCCTGGCGCTGCCAAAGCTGGTCCTGTGTGGCCAAAATCTCGTGCTGATCGGCCCGAATCTGTTGCTGATCGGCCCGGATCTCGTCCTGGCTAGATCTAATCTGGTCAAAGTAGGTACCATGCTGCTCCTGAGTCACTCTCATCTGCTGGAACTGCTGGTAGAATTCAGGCCAGTCCTGATGCTGATAGAATGCATGGTGTTGCGGCGAGTGTGGTGGTGTATGTGGTGGTTGGTTTTGCTCGTGCTGCTCCCCCATTTCTTCATCCTCATCTTCCACTTCACCTGGAGGCAACGGGTCCCAGACCTCGTTGTTCAATCCCTTCAACCTATCCCCCTATCAAGCTCTGCAATCACCCCCGTGAACTTCAGTGACCGAATATCGACATGAACCCCCTCGGTAATCAAAGTGAGACCTTGAAGAACCTCCTCAGTCATATAGCGCTCATTGTACGCTATTTCGGTCACATACTGACCGCCATGTATCTCACTGTTCGAAGTCCGTCCCGAGCTCTTGACGAAGTACTCAGCCATGCGTGCGGCTAGGTTGATAGGTGCTTTGTCAACCAACGCATAAAGAAAAAGCAAATCAGGTGTTGGACAGTTACCAAGACTGTCCATGCGACCGCATATCGTATGGCTAAAAACATGGTGCATCACTCGCACCAAAGGATCTCTAAGTCGCGAGGCCTTCGACATCCTCGGGTTGTAGGGGTCCCCAACGGCATTTTCAGCCCAAAATTCATCCCGGGCTGCATCAGAAGGGAAGGTGAACTGATCGTTGAAGACGTCGGGATCATCCATGTCGGCCCTAGTATAAATCCCGAGCCTTCTTCCCAAACGACCAACCAACCACGTATGCCATCGTCTACATAACCTGAAGGCTACCCGCTCCCTGTGGCGGAATTTGGGCTGTGTATGTGCAACCGGCCTTTCATAGGTATAAGATGCGAAGAATTCAATTGTCAACTCCCGGTAAACGGGTCGGTTGCAAGCGACCAGATTTGCAAGCGGGCGACTCATCATGTCATCTAATCTGTCATACTGATTGAGTTCTCGCATGACTTCCCAATCTAACCATCGGGGGACTCCAAACTGCCCCCGTCTTGCCCACAATGCATCTCGTTTCGGGATGCACAAAGCCTCTCGCTCATTGTTGGGGTCGAATTGAAGGAAAGGATGGTTCATCTGTATGAGGAAAAACATTAGAGAGAGAGAAACAGGAAAAATTTGAATCAAGAACAGCCGAGCAGCTCATTATGAAGAAACTGTCAAACTGATCTGGGCATATGGCACGGTCGTGCGACGAGACGCACGGTCGTGCGTCGCCGATGACAATGACCATCTGCCCAGAAATGTCAGAACTATCGTGAAACAACGGCGAGGCACGACCGTTCCATACGAGGAACGACCGTGCGACTTTGTTTTCTGCAGATTTTGACCCAGGCTCTAAGTAGCCCGATTTTTTTTTTCACAAATCTTCAAGTTTTTACATAAACGGGGGTCAGAAAAATGCACCAGATGTTCACGATACTACGATTCAACAAGGGTTAGGGTTTCGATTTGCTTATGAAGAGAACCCTAAAAATTTCCTTGAAGAATCGGAAGAAATCTAACCTAGAAAGCAAGGAAACAAGAAATCTACAACTAGGAACGTACCGTGCGAAGAAGGGTGTGAGATCGTGCGAAAAATCGTGCGATTTGATGAAGTATCGCTCTGGAACGGCCTGCAGCGACTAGGGTTTCGCGAGTTATGAATGGGGGCTGCAGATGAGGGTATTTATAGTGCCAAAAGACAAAACTGCCCTCAGCCTGACGCACGGTCGTTCTCCGTGTGGCATGGTCGTGCGTCACCGACATCGCCCAAACCCTAACAGCTTTTCTCGGAAATGCACCGGGGGTGCGATCCACCGTGCCGGCCCTCGGAAACGCACGGTCGTGCGTCCCGAGGAACGGTCGTGCATCAGGTGCAGATCAGAATTTTCCGCTGAAGCTATTTCCAGCAACTGTTTCGGCCGTTTTTCGTCATTTTTTTCAACACACCAACTGTTCTAACAATATTGCAATATAGAACCTTCGCTCGGCACGTACGAAAACTAAACAAACTAACGGAAACTACCAAACATAACTGAATTACGCTAAAACTACAAAAACACAAACAAAAGACGAATTTACCCTTATAGCGCCAAAGACGCTCTTGCTACATTTTTAATCACCGAGTCAGTAGCGTAGACTCATGCTAAATTTTTTTCGGCGAGTCGATAGCAAGACTCATGCTAAATTTTTGTCGGCGAGTCGATAGCAAGACTCATGCTTACTAAATTTTTGTCAGCGAGTCGATAGCAAGACTCATGCTAAATTTTTGTCGGCGAGTCGATAGCAAGACTCATGTCCCCACACTTTACATGTGCGGGCCATTACCACGCCCCTTCGGATTCTGCTCCGTGTTGCCTGGAAGTCCACCTGGGGGTCTCTCCGACAACATTTTTGCTAACTGCCCCACTTGATTCTCCACATTCTGAATGGAAGCCTTTTGACTCCGCATTTCTCCTTCATTGACCAAGAACCGCTCCTCATGCTGCTGATATCGCTTTTCAGCCATTTGATTAGCACTATTGGAGTTGTTCAGCAGTTGTGCCATCATTTCCTCTAGCTTTGCGTTGCTTTGAGAGGCGTGCGGCTGTGAACTGCTTCCTGAGCCTTGATTATGATATTGAGGCTGAAAGGATTGACCATGAGATTGTTGTGGCGCGGGAGCATGTTGAGCATAACCGGGTGCGTTCTGGTTCCCAGAACCAGATTTCCACCCAAAGTTTGGGTGATTTCTCCACACGGGATTGTACGTGTTGCTGTAGGGGTTATTTTGGGGCCTTATTTGATTGCCCATGTAGTTCACTTCCTCGTGACCTGTAAACATAACACCCTGCTCACACGTACCTGGCACGTGTGACACTCCACACTGGTCACATCCAGGGCCAACTTGCGTGGCTGTTTGGGATTTATCGAATTTCGTCGCCAGAGCCGAGATTTGTGCAGTAATGGCTGTGTAATCATCCACAGCGTGGGCTCCTGGGCGAGATGATGATGATGTAGCCCGGCCTCTATCTCCTTCGCGACGCGAGCTGGATTTCAACGCAGCTTTCTCTATGATATCGTACGCTTCCGTCGGCGTCTTTGTTCCAAGATCGCCTCCTGCGTTCACGTCTAATCACTCCTGCGTTTTGTAGCTGAGCCCCTGATAGAACGTCAAAACCAGCTGTCTCTTAGAGAAACCATGATGTGGCACATCTATCAACAAATCCTTGAATCTCTCCCAAGCTGCATGCAACGACTCGCCCTCGTCCTGGCGAAATGAAGTAATCCGGTTCCGTAACTTGTTCGTTTTCTCAGGTGGAAAGTATTTATGCATAAACTGCTCTGTCAACTGATTCCAGGTCCTGATGGACCCGGCTGGAAGTGACATAAGCCAAGCTCTGGCTTTGTCACGAAACGAGAACGGAAACAACCTCAACCGAATAGCATCTTCCGAAACATCCCTAATCTTGAATGTGGAGCAAACATGGAGAAAAGCAGCAATGTGTCTCCCGGGATCCTCATGCTCACGCCCGTCGAACTGTACTGAATTATGCGCCATGTTAATAATACTAGATTTTATTTCAAAAGAAGGTGCATCAATAGTAGGTCTAATAATACTGGGCTCCAAGCCCTCTCGTCCGGGCTGATTCGTCTCATTCAAAGGCTGATTATCGTCTGCCATGATTGCGTCTCCTCCTGAGCCCTCGGCTTCAGCGAGTACTACCTGCTCCGGCTCACCAGCTGCGAGTATCAGCCCAACCGCACTAGATCTCTCGTGAAGACGTCTCCTCAGATCACGCTCGGGTTCGTCTGATGGCTCAACAAGATCGGGAACGGGTGTCGAGAACATCAACCTGCAAACGAAAATTTAACACGGTGAATATTTTATTAACATAATAATTCTGCCCCCTTTTTTCAGCTGAATAAAAGCAGAATGTTATTAAAAACGGGCTGAAAATTTTATAAAAATCCGAAAATGGGCCCGAAATTTTATAAAAATCAACGCAATGAAAAATAATCGAATCGGCTAGTATCAAAAATTATTAAGGTGCCGAAAACCCAAAGAATAAATAAAAAAATAAATCTGGATTTGAATAAATAATTGGAACAAAAATTTACAAGTGTGAAAAATATTAACGAAAACGAATAAATCGAATTAAAAGCAAGAAATATTAACAAATAAATAATCAAGAAAATATTCACAAATATTAACAAGTATATACGCCGATAACAAAATGACTCGGGTCGTTCCTAAAACTCGTCATTGTCCCCGGCAACGGCGCCAAAAACTTGACGTGTGCGTGACTACACATATTTTTACTATGAAATTACACACGATTTGGTTTTAAATTTATAAAAGTGATTATTACTTTTACATCAAAACACACACGAAAGAGGCAAGTGTACCCCGTCATATATGTAGTAAAGTATCGGTAAGAACCAAGTATCGATCCACGGAAATGGGCGGAGAAATAATAATAGACCTTTGTCACTAAACTACCGGTAAAAAGATAAGTTTTGTTTGATTTTAATTAAACTAAAGTAAGTGTAAACAAATACATAATAAAAACATAATATATAATAGATAAAAAGCCTTGCTTAATACACAACCACAGCATGTCAACTAAGTCGGTTTTGGCACTAGAAGCATTCGGTCAATATTCCAATTTAAGACAATTAGTATCCCTTTCGGGAATCCTAACATGACAATCATTCGAAAAGTTAAAACGATAAACACACTTTAACCACCTAAAATTGTTCTTTAACGTGCAATTGATAAATGTCTATGAAAATCTCTTAAAAATAAGTTAGGCAGCCGTTAGGATTTTTCTAACCTCACTTAAACAAGGAAAGCGACACCGATAAACACAATGCAACCACCGAGAAAAGCATAAACTAGATTAAATCGCAACCGAGTTCATTTTACAAATCTTGCACAATAATTCACTAAGATAGCAATTTTGGCCTAAACTACTAACTAAGTTAACAAATCATGGCAAGAATTTATAACGACACCATCTAACCCGTTAGAGTCCTTACGTGACGGAAAGCTCTCTTGATTAACAATAATTACATTTTATTAAATCACTAACCATTTCTAGTATCATGATGCATACATTTAAACCAAGCTAAACTAGTTAACCAAGTTCAAAGTTTACTAATACAAGATTAATTAAGCTTCATTTTTCAACTATCTTAACTAACCAAGCATCAATCATCCAACATAATTACTTATAATCAAGAAATCAATATCAATAACAAGGTTGCAAACTAATCATCAAAGATAATCATAGAAAATAATTCAAAGTGTCATTACAAACAAAGTTTAACATACTAATGGCGATAATCTAGCAAGGGATTGTTGTGTTTTTGCCCAAAGGCTACAATAATACATAAACAATAATCTGAATGCTTGAAAGATTAACAAAAACATGGAAAGATTAGAAAACCAAACCATAAACCAGCACTAGACTAAGGATCCGGATAGTAATGGAGCTAAACGGCACAATGTGGCTTGAATCCGGGTCAAAAGCATAGCCTCCGGAGCCTTTAAAATCGCCAGTGAAGCTCCCAAAATTCCAGAATATCGAACAGAATGTTTTAGTTCTGTTTTTATATTTTTCCGTTGTCGCACGGTCGTTCTTCCTGTGGCACGACCGTGCACTTTAAGCAATTATTAGGTATGGCACACCATACTGTATGACGTCATCAGATCGTTGACCAGATTCGAAATCACATGACCGTTCTTCCTGTGGCACGGTCGTTCTTCACCGGGTTGTTGTTGCACGCCGAGTCGCAGTGGTCGTTCATCACCGAGACTCTGTTGGTTCATCGGATACGCACGGTCGTTCCTCAGATGGCACATCCGTTCGTCACCGAGCTGCCTTGTTTTCCTGGAACGCCCAGTCGCACCCCTCGTTCATTGCCGGGTTGGACCTTACTTATCGGAGATGCACGACCGTGCATCAGGTGGAACGGTCGTTCCACACGCCCAGGTCCGTTTTCTAACAGAATCTTCGCAGCTTCGTCGTTTTGTCCGGAAAGTCCTCGTTTTTGCTATCATCTTGTCTGGTATGCAGTTTTAAGCCTGTAAACAAAAGTATACAATATTAAGTATCCGAATGACGGTTTTACGGCTAAAAATGCATAAAATAGGGGTAAAACGGGGGACTAAAATATGTGTAAATTAGGGAATATCACCCGCCCCATTATAGCTTAAGGTTCTTCCATCCCACTTAGAGTATGCTTTGCTTGGTGAGGGATCCAATTTTCCCGTCATTATATCATCTAAGTTAGAGGAGGGGGAAAAGGGTAGGTTATTAGGGATGTTGAGAGAGAATAGGGAGGCTATTGCATGGCGACTTTCGGATATCAAGGGCATAAGCCCCGCCTATTGTACCCACCGGATACTCATGGAAGATGATTATAAGCCGGTGGTGCAACCTCAACGACGCCTTAATCCGAACATGCAAGAGGTTGTTAAGAAGGAAGTGCTTAAGTTGTTTGATGTCGGGGTGATATACCCTATTTCCGACTCACCGTGGGTTAGCCAGACCCAAGTTGTCCCAAAGAAGGGTGGGATGATGGTGATCATGAATGAAAAGAATGAATTAATCCCTTCTCGTACCGTTACCGGTTGGCATGTGTGCATCGACTACCGTAAGTTGAATGACACCACCCGGAAAGACCATTTCCCCTTGCCATTCATTGACCAAATGTTGGAGCGTCTAGCGGGTCAACAGTTCTATTGTTTTCTCGATGGATTTTTGGGTTATTTTCAGATCCCAATCACACCGGAGGATCAAGACAAGACGACATTCACATGCCCTTACGGAACTTATGCGTATCGCCGCATGCCTTTCGGGTTATGCAACGCTCCGGCTACATTCCAAAGATGCATGATTGCTATATTCCAGGACATACTTGAGACTTCTATGGAGGTCTTCGTGGATGACTTCTTGGTTTATGGTACCACTTTCGATCAGTGTCTTCTAAATCTTGATAGGATGCTTAAGAGATGTATAGAGATAAACCTTATGCTTAATTGGGAGAAATGTCAATTTATGGTGACTGGGGGGATAGTTTTAGCTCACAAAGTGTCTAGAGAGGGAATAGAGGTGGATAGGGCCAAGATAGATACCATAAGTAGATTGCCTCCACCCACTAGTGTCAAGTCCGTTCGTAGCTTCCAAAGGCATGCGAGCTTTTATAGGCGTTTCATTAAGGATTTTTCTAAGATTACGCGCCCCATGACCCGACTTCTAGAGAAGGATGTACCTTTCGTCTTTGACGAAGAGTGCATCAAAGCCTTTGGCTTTTTGAAGGAGAAACTCATTAGTGCCCCTATCCTTGTTTCGCCCAATTGGAGCTTGCCTTTCGAGCTCATGTGCGATGCAAGTGATTATGTCGTAGGTGCGGTATTGGGTCAAAGAATCGAGAAACATTTCTATCCAATCTACTATGCGAGCAAAACTTTAAATGATGCTCAAGAGAACTATACCACCACGGAAAAAGAGCTCTTAGCCGTAGTGTTTGCGTTTGATAAGTTTCAGTCATATCTTGTGCTTTCCAAAACCACCGTGTTCACCGACCACGCCGCGTTGCGTTTTCTTTTCCAAAAGAAAGACGCCAAGCCACACCTCATTAGATGGATTCTTTTGCTCTCCGAGTTTGACATTAAAATTAGGGATAAAAAGGGAACGGAGAACGTAGCCGCCGATCATTTGTCACGCTTAGAGGATCCTAAGAGAGGATGTTCGTGAGGATTCGATAGGAGACACTTTTCCTCATGAAACCATAGATTTTGTTAGAGCCGAGGTAGAGGGGTTGCCATGGTTTTGGGATTTGGCAAATTACTTAGCAAACGGTGACATTGTGAAGGGTATGCCCTACCAACAAAAGAAGAAATTTAATAGGGATGCTAGGAAATATATTTGGGATGACCCGTACCTTTTTAGGATAGGTGGTGATCGAGTGTTTAGGAGGTGTGTTTCGAAAGAGGAAGGAATGAATATCCTTAGACATGTGCATGAGGGTTTAACGGGAGGCCATCGCGGGCCGAATGTCACCGCACAAAAGGTTTTTGATAGTGGCTTTTATTGGCCAACGGTAGTTCGAGATGCTATAGTGTTCGTTAGGACATGTGACTGTTGCTAACGTACCGGCAATATCTCATCCAAGGATGAAATGCCCCAAAATCCCATCCAAGTTCTTGAAGTCTTTGATGTTTGGGGTATTGATTTCATGGGACCTTTCCCCTCATCGAGTGGGAATAGGTACATCCTCGTGGCCATTGAATATGTCTCAAAGTGGGTGGAAGCTCAAGCTTTGCCTACTAATGATGCCCGAGTGGTGGTGAGGTTTCTAAGGAAGTTATTCACACGTTTCGGTGTTCCTAAAGCCATTATAAGTGACCGTGCTACGCATTTTTGCAATTCCGTCATGGAAAAGGCATTAGCACGCTACGGTGTCACTCACCGTCTTTCTACCGCATATCACCCGCAAACTAGTGGCCAAGTAGAGAATGCAAACCGAGGGGTGAAGAGAATCTTAGAAAAACGGTAGGAAAAAGTAGGAAGGATTGGTCGGAAAAGCTCGACGATGCATTGTGGGCTTTCTGCACCGCTTACAAAACACTGTTAGGAACCAAGCCCTTCATGATTGTGTATGGCAAAGCGTGCCATCTTCCGGTAGAGTTAGAGAACCAAGCACTATGGGCTTTGAAAACCGTTAACCTTGACCTTACCGAAGCCGTAAGGAGGAGATTCTTTCAAATCCATGAATTAGAGGCCCTAAGAGATGCCGCTTATGAACGATCTTGGAGCATCAAAGAAAAGACTAAAGCGTTGCATGATAGAAGGTTGCGATGGTTGAAGGAGTTTAAGGTTGGTGATAAAGTGCTTTTGTTTAACTCGAGATTGAAATTGATAGCCATAAAGTTGAAATCGAGATGGACCGGACCGTATGTGGTAAAGGAGGTGTTTCCATACGGTACCGTCGAGTTGTATGACGAAGTTGATAAAGGTTCGTGGAAGGTAAATGGACATCGATTGAAACATTACTTAGGAGGCCCTATTGATACCACCGATGAGGAAGAAATTCCTCTAGAGGTAACACCCACCTTCACCAAATAGCGAGTTAAGAAAAACTTCGTTTGTAGAGTATGTACCGTTTGCATTTTCGTTAATTTTTCGTAATTTTTCGTAGCTAATGGTCGTTTTGGTAGTTTTCTGGGTCTTGTTTTGTCTTTTGAGTCATTTGCAGGAATGCATTACCGAGGATTTGCCGAAATTTGCGAGAAAAATGAGGTTCCAGGTAAGTTTTAAGTGTTAGAAAAATTTTTGGTTGCTTTTGGGTGGTTTGGGAAAAACTTGAATTTTTTTCTAAGGCATGAAAACCAAAATTTTAAGGAACATTCTGTGAAAAACGCCCACTGGCGGGTGGCTACCCATTGACCAACCTTGGTGGCGGCCAGCCAGACACCTCAAACCACCGGCGTAACTTGACAAGGTGGCGGGGCGCGACTCATGCCTTGAGTTGTTGGCGGCCCGCTAGGACACGTATCTGCAGCCGAAAGTTAATTAAACCCCAAAATTCCATTTTTTGAACCTACTTTCTTCTCCCCCATCGCCGTAAACCCTCAATACTCACCAACTCACATATAATTATATCACATCTGATTATCACCACCATTACACCATTATTCACCAAAAATCGGAGTTCTACTTTGGGGTTAAAGTGCAGCCAAAAATTTCTATAGTCTTCTTGTTTCTCTCAACTTTCAAGTATGTTTTTCCTGTAAATTTTTTACTTTGAGTCAAGTCTTTCACTTATTACTCAGATTAGTTTTAGTTTTAGTTTTAGGGTTAGGTTTTGGTTGAATGTAGTGTTTTGCAAGGGTTAGAGGATGTTTAAAGTTGCAGATGGATATGGTTTGGGTATTTCAGCAGAACATAGGTTGTGGGAGGCTCGATTTGGGGTTGGATATCAATATTTACACCATTCTAGTCTAGGGTTTACCAACATTGATTGTGGGGATTCGGTTCGGTGAATTTTTGAGAAAAAAATCAGATTTGTTCTACTGTTTTGACCCGTTTCACTAAGGTGATTAAAAGTTTTAAACTTTACTTCGGTTTACACTCAATGTTGGTTTGGTTTGTGGTTTAAGTTGGAACTTATTGAGGTCACATTGTGCTTATCACATAACAAGTTCGGGGTGTAAATGATTGTCGGGTTGGAATTGGAAATTGGTTTGCTGAATTTTGTTTGGTTTGTAGTACATTGGCGCCTAAAGTCCAAACTTGCAACTTTGAATCGGAATTTTTGCAAAGATAAAAACCTCCTTTAACTAGGCGGAATTTTTCAACGATAAAATTTGTTTTGAACTAATACATGGCTCATTTTAAGCAAGGTTGGACGTCAATGTCGGTTTGGTAGGCACTAGAGTTTAATTGAGGACAATTAAAGTGCCGGGAGAGGGTAGTGTACATTGAGTCCAATTTAGAGTGTCGTTTTAGTCATTTTAAGTTGTTTTAGTCTAGTTCGCGTCTAGTTTAGTCGGTTAGTGGGTTTACTTGCATGTACAAGTTAAGTAGGCTCGTCGTACTCAATCTCCATTCGGGCAAGTTTAGTTATTACTTAGCAATTGTAAAAAGTAACCCGGTCTTTTTATATCAACTTTATTTTCAGAATTTAACCGCGGATGAAATGCTATACGGTTATTCTAATTTTTCTAAAAAAAATTCAAAAAAAAATCCAAAAAAATTAAAAAATTCAAAAAATACAAAAAATAGCTTGTTACTAATATACTGCTTTGCTTTGTCTTGCCATTTTTGAAATGTTTTGCAGAATGTCAGGTGCAGGATCATCTAGTTTGCCCAGTAGGAAACGAGGCCCAACTACTCGCCCGAGAGGGGCCCAGTGATAAGGGAGCCCGAGCCGGTTCAGCAAGTTCAATCAAAACCAGTGCAACAGCCGAAATATGCTAGGGCTGTTGAGTATACGGGGTCGGGACTCCCTCATGGTCGAAGTCAAAGGATCTTAGATAGCCCTCTTTTACAGTTTGAGTTAAATTCGGGGGAGTCACAGAGGTTGGCTATTCTGTATTCGGTAGAGCTGCTACCATATAGGAGAATTGACTGGGAGGCGTTAGATCGCCTAGGGGCGAGGGCTCAGGTGGAACAGTTATTAGGGCCAAAGTTCAGGAGAGTGTTGGATTGTGATGCTATAAGGAGATCACCTTAGAGTTTCACTATACATTTGATTATAAGCAGGGGAGTTTTAAGGAAAGGGGTGCGATTTTCTTTGCTTTAGGTAGGAGGTCCTATGAGATGACAGATCCTGAGTTTGCGGTGGCCACTCAGTTCTATACACAGGATGAGGTTAGAACACCTGCGTTTCTTACTAGTTTGCAAGGGGTGTTTAAGAAGAAACATGGGTATAGTGTTCAGTCTGATGAGTTAGCGAGGTTTTGGAGCACTATTTCGAGAGTGTCGTATTCTATAGGGGCAGTTGCTAGCGATATTACCGACCCTGTCCTTTGATACATCCACAAAATTCTCGCAGTGACTTTGGTTGGTAGAGGACAGGGAGATAATAAGGTTAATCAGGTGAGTTTGTTTTGTCTAATGTGTATGGTGGAGTAGAGGCCAGGCAACTTGGCGACTGTGTTTGGGTTGTCTATGAAGAGGTTGTGGAGAGGTGGTGCTAGTGCCCGTGTTTACTGTGGGCTGTTGGTGACATGGTTAGCCGAGAGCTTAGGTGTGTTTGAGAGGTACCCGACAGATAGGATGAAGGAGGGCCAAGGCCCTTGCTTTATGAGTGTTAGGGATTTGTAGTCTGCTGGGATTATAGCATACACTGACCAGATTAGCTGGGAGCCTATACGAGAGGGTCCACAGGTTCAGCCTCCGTCTGGTTCAGGTGCAGCGGAGGCTATGCAGGGTGCGGTTGCTACCCGCTTTCAGAGGCCCCGTATTCCCTGTATTCATCAGGATATTCCTACTAGGCAGTACCCATTAGCGCAGCCGCGACCCAATCCACTTACCTTGGACTCGTTATATGACTCTATGCAGGCGGGTTTCGGGGACTTGCGTATGTATGTTGATGATCAGATTAGTGGGCTTAGGCAGGAGATGGTGGCAGGTCAGAGGCGAGGGGAGGATGGTATATGGGTTATTATGCAGAGTTTTCATTTGCAACCACCGCCTTCTTGGCAGCAGTATGAGGCAGGGCCCAGTGGGATGCAGGCGAGTGATTAGGAGACGGATGACGAGGAGTATAGCGAGGATGCAGCGATGCTGATAGATTATATATTTTGTTTATTTTTATCTTTATGCTGTTTTGATCCTCGTTTGTTAGTTTGTACTTAAATACTTTAAACAGGTTGGTTGGGTTTTTGGGGATGGTTGACGTTTGGTTTGTGGATATTTGCACTAACACTTATTATCATATACATTATCTTTTGCTAGTGTTTGGTGATTGCTTGATTAGGTTGGTATTTGTTGCCGCTTCCGTTAGCGTGTCCGAGTTAGGAATTGTTTGCTCAGCGCGTACAGATTGGAGGGCATATGTGGAATTGACTGGCACATTGACAGTCTTGCATATTCAAATCAGCTAAGTCATTTTCCACTTGTATATTTTGTATATTTATTTTATTCGGTTTTTAGTTTTTTATAGTTTAATGGTAATTTAGATAGTTTTTGAGTCGTATTTCCATTCTTGCATTAGGGACAATGCAATCTTTAAGTGTGGGGATGGGATACATGTACATAGTAGTAATAGTCGAGTCATAAAAAATCGAAAAATACAAAAAAGTTAAAAATTGAAAAAATCCAAAAAAAAATGATCAGAAAATGTCTTTTGAATAAAGAAGTTTGCAAAATTATTACGGAAGATGATAGAAAAGATGGATTTTTGTTCGGGTTCAAATAATAATAATAAGAGCTTAATTAAGTCGAGCTTGTGTCTAGTTTGAGATATGTGAATAGGCCCGGTTCGGTTTTAGATCCCTTTGTTTTAATATACCTTAATTGTCGGTCTACTAGTGGGTTTTCATTTGGGAAAAATGGGAAATTGAAACCGCCAATAAGAGTATAAATAATGCCGTTATAAGTCAAAACCGTTAGAATTTTTAATCATGAAAAAGAAAAAAAAGGGAAAAATAGAACAGGAAAAAATGAGATAGAAACTGAATGAAAGTAGGGAGGCCTATGTAATCTTGGTTGGGGATAGCGACTTTACAACCGAAATACCTCTAGGATTTGTGAAATCGAAATTGCAATAAAAATTACCGACGCCTATGTAATCCGAGTTGGGGATAGCGACTCTACAGCCGGAATGCCTCTGGGTTAGGTAAAGCAACGTCTAAGCTCAAAAGAAAGAAAAAAAAAGAGAAAGAAAAATGATGAAAAATGAAAAAAAAAATTGATTTTAAATTCTCTTGATTTTGATATAAAACGGTTATGAATTGGTCCAGTGATCGTTCCTTTTGTTCTATAAGCTTGAGGCGGGATTAAGTGGACTGTGACTTCTAGCGTGAGACCCTAGGTAGATTGACCGCACTTAAACTAAATTTGCATGATAAGGGCTTAGGACCGGATTTGGGTTTAAAGGGACAAACATATTTGCAATCGTGGCTAACACAAGTCTTGATGATAATAAATATAAATAGCTTTTGACCCGAGTAATTATTCATCTCTGATTCCGTATGCATAGATTCTTTTTCGAAGACGAAAAAAGAGCAAGTGTGGGGATATTTGATGTATTGCAAAATACATCTTTTATTCATGTAAAGTTTGTATAGTTTTCCGTTATTTTAGTTTAGTTTTCGTTAGAAAGTGAATACTGTTGATCCAATCGTGTTTCGCATGTCTTGGTGCTAAAATCTGCCAGAAACTGAGTAAAACGAGCCAAAATACTGAAACGTCAAGTCCTGGAACGCGTTGGAAAGATCGGGAGCTGAAACAAAGTTAATATTCTGGGAAAATAGTCTCTGGCGCCCCGTGACATATTAAGCAAGTCTCTGGCACCCGGCGAGAGACTGAAAGTCACAAACGAATGGAAAAGAAGGTGGCACCCCGCCACCTACACCCTTGACTTGGTGGCGCCCCGCCAGAAGCTATAACTGGCAGATTTATTCGAGATAATTCAAGGGTTGAGTTTGAAAAACATATATATTCATTATAAACTTAAACAACAAACCCTAGTTACGAATTTAAGAACCCTAAAGCGATTTCAAGAGCATATATCGAGCTATTCAGAGCGTTTTGGCATACGAGAATCATCCGGTTGAAGCTTGGAGCACAGGAAAGAAGATCATTCGTGTTTATCTCCCGGTTTTCATTATTTTTTTATTTTCAGTACTTTGGTCATGAATTCTTGTTTTGAAACTTGTGTTTTGATTTTAGATACCATGTTTTCTGGCTAGAACCTTCGTTACTACCTAGGATAGATGAAAGTTTAATAAAGTTTGGATTTTTAACGGTTTTCTATTGTTTGTGTATGGAATGATCTTTGAAAGTAAATAACTTTAGAACCTCTAATTTGGTACGTGTGCGTATTTAGATTTGATTGTTGATTATTTGCTGTTTCACATAAACATTGATGGATGTCTTTCATATAATGAGTTTGTGTTGATTGTTCGTATCTTTGCGGGTTCAGGTAATCTTTGGGTAAATCGGCCGATAGCCTTAGAAACAGTAATTAAAATACAATTAGAACTATGTATTCTGCTTAACTTGTCGCTGAGAGGCTCGAGTTTGTTAGTAGGTCTCGGTATGATATATAGCTAAGATAGGTTTTGAGAGAAGTCAGTCTTAGTTCCCTAATCACACCTGTGTCTATTAAACCAAGTTAGAATCTATAGTTGCCTTAGACTTTCACGCTGAGAGGTAGATTGTCGTATTAGGGCACTTTTAGAGATGTTAGAGGACTGAGAGGAAGTCTAACAACCGGTTCATAACAGCCTTGTAGAGTCTCACAGGTTTCTTCCTGAGAAGGGTCGGGAGGTCTTAGTAGAGATTTCTTAGGGTTTAGTATATTAAGATCCCGGTTCCATACCACTTTAGTACCATTAGAAATCCATTCCTAGTTAAACCGGAGTCTAGCCTAGGTAGTCATTAATCTCTATTGAATCAAACCTTAGTTCTTATTCGTGTCGTAGTCTAGTTTTACTTTAATTTTAATTCAAGGATTTTAGTAACCCCACCCCCCTAAACACAATAATTGTTAAGTTAGTGTACGTGTCAGTCTAAATAAGGTCTTTAACGTAGTTAATTAGAGTCTCGTGGGTTCGACATCCGGACTTACTTTTCTTTACTAGAGTCGACCGGTTCACTTGCCGGTGAGTAGTTTAGTCTAGTTTAGAGAGTCTAGATTATTACTTGAGTCTAATTTTAGGTTTATTTTAAATGATTTTTATTGAACTACTTCTAGCACATCCGTGTTGTATCAATTTTGTTATGTTATGTTATGAACAATGTTGTTATTTGAATTTCCTTGTAATGTTTTGACAATTTGATTATGAAATGAAATCGGTTGAGTTAAATATTGTCACAAATAGTGTTATGAAGTCTCTTACAATCTCGAACTAGTCCCACTCCGATGATTCCGCCTTTGGTTGGGGTTTGACAGGTCGGATAGCCATTCGGTCGGATTGTCATTCGTTTGGGATGGGTGTGTTTGTGTATGATGTGATTTTGAAATTTTCATTGTAGCATTTTATAAAACGAGAAGTATCTCTACCTTTCTGGTCGAACGGTCATCCAGTGGATGGTCGTTCGATCGGATGGCGATCCGTTCCAGGTGAGATATTTCAAGATCCAAGTCTCCTGATCGAATAGTCATTCCATCGGATGGTCATCCGATCGGATGACTATTCGTTAGGGGAAACTGATATTTTGGAGTTTAGCAAAATGTTTAAGTGTTGGAGACCACAAGTCATCTGACCGGATTGTCGTTCGATCGGATGGCGATCCGATCGGATGGCAGTCCGTTCAGTGACCTGATCGTTTGAAACTTGCAAAATTTTCTTAAGTCTGAAAAAGTTTACGGTTTGACTGAGACGGTATGACAACGTGTTAAACAATGGATACTCCACGAAGTCCAAGTCATCCGATTGGATGGGAATCACCCCGTTTAATCAGTTAACTGTTCTTGACGGTTGTTCATGTTCAACCCGCTAAGTCGGTTATCTCGTTGATAGGAATCAGTTCTCAGACTGACACTTCACTAGAGAATGAGTGGAAGGCCTGAATGAGCTCCGATTCTATCGGTTTTGAGTACATGAGTGTAAAAGAATGTGGAAGAGAAGTTATGAAAGCATCTTTTAACTCTTGTAATCTAGATTTAGGTAAAATCAGTGTTTAAACATGTTGAAATCTCTTAGATCTGAGTTCTTCTTGGTGGAATGAAGTTACACTTTGAAGTTCATGAGAACCCATGATGACATCACCCTAGAACACCCCAAATCAGCCGATTTCATGGTGAAAAGTTAAAATTTGATGGTGGGAATGATGAGAAAGTGTGTGTAGATCAAGAAAGTACAAGATTTGAGGTAGAAACTTACAAGAATCGCAAGGAATCGAGAGAAATAGGGCCAAAAGTGTGCTGGTCGAACAAGAGCTGTCACATCACATGAACAGTGATGTGACAGGTGCTATTTATAGGTGAAAGGAGAGGAGAGGCGGTGAAGAGGTGCGATCAGAGGGCAATCCGATCGGATGGTCATCCGGACGAATGGCCATTCGATCGGATGGTCCTTCGATCGAATGGGTTGTGTGGGTTGGTTTCCGACTTTTCATTTCGCGTGTTGAGCGTTGCGATGCGTTTAAGCGAGTGTTGATTAAGCGATGTGATAGGTTTAAATAATAGTTACACAAATTACATAACTAACATACAACATCATAAATAACCTTGCGTTTAGCGTTTGCGATTAGATTGCGATGCGATTGAGTTGCGGTTGCGTTTTCGATCACCACAAACAATATATAAACATGCACAGGTACAAATAATAGCACACACACGTAAAACAATGCTCAGAACTTGCGATTCAAGTTGCGACACGATTGCGATGAGATTAGCGATAGATAGATAGATTAGTGATTAACTGCGATTAAACTGCGATTATTAACACTTACTCCACATAATACAACTAAAGTACCCAAATTAAAGTAATCGATTACAAGTCAAGGAGTACAATCAATAATTAAGCAAGGAGTGACAGATCGCATTTAGCAATCTTTTCTTCCTTTGACTTTGACTTGTACTTTGACTTCAAAACGCGGGTTGTTACAGCTATGCGCTTCGTAATATCTTGTTAGCACTTTTATGTTTAGTTGTTTGAATGATAATCAAATCGTTATGATGTTTGGATATTACTAAAACGAAGGATTTCGTTTGTAGTAACCAAACAAGAATAACTAGGAAATTGCGATAAAGTACGAATGTTAAAAGGTGGTGGATTCCACTTAAATGCTTGAACGGGTCAAAATAACTCGAATAATACATGTTTGATTTTAATAACGCGATGGATTTCGCTAATGATATCAAATAGGTCAAAACAAACCAAAGTAATACCTTTGGCGTGTTAAGGCGATGGAGGTCGCTAAGTGAGTCGAACAAGTCAAATAAGTGTTATAAACTTGATGACGGCACATACACTTTACATATAATGTGTCGCAAAAATATATATATAAGTAAGTGTGCATAAATCGCATGTATAACGTCCCGTCGATTTAGTTATACTATTGGTTTTATTCCTATGGAAGGATGGGATTTAAAAACCAAGTCTATTAATCATATTTGTGAGACGGGTCGAATAACTATGAAAATTCATTTAAGCTGAGGGTTTAAATTAAGAAAAATTGTTCATGTGAATGTTGGATGTTAATTCTATGTTATAGAATACTGAATTACGATCACGTAGGAAGAAACATGACCCAATTTGGATCAAAAACGGAAAAGTTATGCTAGTTTTAGTAAAATATAGTTGAGCTGGGAATGTGCAGGTGATGTGGGGTAAAATACACGTATTTGTCCCATGTAAAGTGTATATTTTTTGTATAGTTTTTATTTGTTTTTTTTTTAGTTTTTAGTGTTGTAGTTTATTATTTTATATTGTTATAGGTCCGATGCGAAAAAGGAAAATAAACGAGCTTAAACAGAAAAATAAACAAGAATCGGGAGCTGATTAAACTCGAGGGACCAAAATGCAAAAGGCTGAAAGTCGTTTTAAAAATATATACTATACTTGAGGGGACTAAAACTGCCATATATGAAAAATGAAAAATTGATCATGGAAAATATTGAATGATGAGGGACCTAGATGAAAGTTGCAATTATATCATACGTTGCAACAAAAGAAAAGAAATCAGTATGTTCTTTCATGCCCATGGCATTATAGCCTAGTGGCATCTTGGGGGTGAGATAAGGCTTTGGGACCATTAGGTCCTGGGTTCGATTCTCACAAATGGGGGTTTTTCCATATTTATTGGGTTTCCTCCTGAATTGGTGTATAGGCATTATAGCCTAGTGGAGATGGATATGATCGGGTGGTTCTGCTGGTGGCACGATGATACTCCAGTGGTCCGTCAGTGATCCTAATTTGCCGTTAAAAAAAAGTATGTTCTTTCATGATTCACGAGGCCATGGGGTCCCACTGTTGACCAAGAAATCTCTGTTGATTGGAAAAAGAGATGGTTGACCGAGTTTAATTAAAATAGTGTGCCATCGATTTTATTTTGGTGGAGCATGGCCCAACAACATCTTACTATAATTTGTAATATCTAAATTAATTTACTATTCACGGTCCTTCAAAACCTATATATATATAAAAGTAAACAGGAAAAAATGAAAATATGTTAAAAGTTAAAAGTAAATATAAAAAATAATATATTAATATAATAAATTATTAAAAAGCTATATATTATTTTAAATTTAAATTTACTATTCATGGTACTGGGAAAACTATATATATAATTATAAATTGGGTATCAAAGAGGGCACATGGGCCATTACAGATAGAACATGCGGCCCACAACAATTGGAGATATATATTGACGGAAGATACATCATATCAGAGATATACGAGAGTGACGGCCGAAAAGGGACAGCAGACAGAACGCATACATACGAACCGAATGGATCAAACTAAAATTTTTGAGAAAAGATTTTTAAACATAAAAACTAAAAACTAAAAATGCTAAAAATAAAGATAAAAATACAAATAGACAAGATAAATCACTTGGATCCGACTCGCCTTTAATGTATCCTTTGATGATTTCCGCAGTTTTGCATTTTTTAATAGATTATCTTAGTTATAGAAGTAGGCCCCTCTTTTGAAGGTGACGTTACCCTCAACCCAGTGGTTTGAGTCAGCAAGGATACAATCCCAAAGGGTCGGAACATTGGAAGATAATTAATTAAGTTATTAATGCGAAAAGTGGTAGGCCCCTCTTTTAAAGGTGACGTTACCCTCGGCTAAGTGGTTTGAGTCAGTAGGGATACAATCCCAAGTAGCCGGTTTAATGTATTAATAGTAGTTTACATATAAGGGGATCAAACCATTCGCACCCCCGCCATCCAATACCTATGGGTATTGAAGGAGGTCCTAGTAAGCTTGATTCAGGTCCTTGCAGGATCTATACACTGAACAAGGCAAGAACCTTACTAAACCATTCCCTTAACCCCCGACCAGGTAGCCAACATATCTCTATATAGATCGTAGAGATATGAATGGTGAAAATATTTTACTTTATATAGACAGTAAAGTAATGCCAAGACACCAAGGACAAGTGATAAAGAAATTTCACCTTCAACATAAGAAACTAGTTATTAAAGTCATTAATACAAAACCAAATAAAAAGTGCGAAAAGTTTAAAAATCAAAAGTAATACATTAAATGCTTGTCTTCACCAAGTGATGTAAGAGACTTAGCCAAACATGGCCTTTGATTGACAAGAACTCTTACGATCAATCTTGGATCCCGAGACTACTACACACACTCTAAGGTGGATGATGGATGATGGTGGTGGATGTGGGTGTTGTAGTGGTGGTGGAGTGGTGGCAAAGTGGGAGAGAGGTGGTTTGCCAAGGGATGCCTTTGAAGTGAGCCAAGCACCCCTATTTATAGCCTGAACAGAAGCCCGGCCACGGCCCCGTGTCCGCTGGACACGCCCCCGTGGCCATCTACTTTCTCTTCCTTCATTAATTGCAATTGTCTGCATTAGGCTCCACACGGCCCCATGTTCACTGGGCATGGCCCCGTTTGAAGAAGCTTATCTGTACTATCAAGATTTGCAAGTTTCTGCAAATCTTAGCGTTGACCACACCCCGTGCTGAGCTGGGCACGCCCCCGTGGTGGGTATAGAAGCTTCCACAGCTTTGTCTATTTCTGCAGACATATGACCACGCCCCCGTGTCCAATGGGCACGGGCCGTGGTCAGCCCTCTGTTTCTTTTTTTGCTTGGGGAGATGCTATCGAGGGGTTGGGCATGCCACGTTTATTCCTTTACTTTGTATTTATGTTAGTTTTTGCTGCATATTTGTTCCTTTTATTCATTTAAACTCATTTGGTCCTGAAAATACAAAAGTAAGACAAAAGCACACTTTTTACAACATTAGTACTAAAAAAGGGTTAGTTTTATGCCTCATTTGATGTAATTTATATGTTGCATTTTACACACATCAGTCGGATTAGATATCAGATCTTTAGTCGATTGTCAAAGTCATAAGTCATTACATGTTCTAAGGGATTCATTGCCTGGGTGGTTTCTCCTTCTGATTGATCTCAAACTCGTGTTCCTAGTCGTTCGATTATCTTAGTTCATCTTAGATAGTTTAATTTAGATATTAGTTAATTAAAAACCCCCAAACAACAAGCATTTAAGTACAGTTAGGTTAGAGTCAGTCTAGTTAGAGTCTAGTAAACGTAGTTAGTAGAGTCTCGTGGGTTCGACACTCGGACTTACTTAGGCTATACTACATTGACCGGTACACTTACCGGTTGTGTGGTCTAGGTTTAGAGAGTCTTAGTTATAAATTTAAAACTTAGATTGTCTAGTTTAGGGTTAAAATTAGTTAGTTTAATTAGACCACTTTTAGCACATCAAGTTTTTGGCGTTGTTGTCGGGGAATCTTGGCGATTGCGTTCATTAGCTTTGATCAAACTTAATTGAAAATATGTGCTACTTGTATAGTTGTGTAATTTTTTTAGTTAGTTTTCTTTTATTCTATCTACCTTGTTCTGCTCTTTCTACTCTCTTAATGGAAGGTGATCCTATTGACCTAGATATCTCTGATGATGAGTCTTATCCCACCGAACCAATATGGGATTTGTCAGATGAAGAGGATGAGGAAAGTGAAGATGAGCTGCTTTGAGAGAGAGAATTTGCGGATGAGTTAGAGGGTTTGCCGTTAGATGAAGAAGTAGGTACGCTTGATCCGGAGGGGGACCTTGCATACTTAGAAGCTTTACTTGCAGGAAACCCAATGACGGACATCAAACAAGAAGAAGTGGTGGTGGAAGAGGAAGAACACCCCCACAGCTGGCCTGTGGAAGTATTTATAAGTACAACTAAAAAATCAACACCACGGGAGAAGGCGAAGAAACGAGCATTTGGAAACCGGGATTGGTTGCGGGTCGAAAGCTTGTACAATGAGTAGAGGAAGGAGCCTTTGAAGCAAGACCATTCTTCTCATTACATGCCACACATCCGGTTCATGCAAGGTAAATTTAAATTATGGTGGTCTGACCTGTTTCTAATTTTTAAATTCTTTTATAATTCCGCCATTGAATTTTTAATTGTTTACGAGGAACGGGTGGAATTAAACGGGTTAGCCAGGGTCCAGGTCAAAGAGAAGCCTACTGATTAAATTCAAGTGTGGGGAGGTTTTGTAAAGTTTGTATAGAGCCGTAGTTTTTGTATATTGAGACTTAGTTAGTAGTTTTTGAGTCATTTTTTAGAGTCAGTACTAGTTTGGTTTTTGCTTGTTTTTGTTTATGCAGGTTTGAATATGTACCACCCGTACTCAATCTCCATTCCATTCGGGTGATTTTGGAGCTGCTTATCAGATATCGGGCATTTCCGAGTATACCGGTCAGAGTTGAAGCTGATCACGAATGGAATGCAATACAATCGAGTTGGATTGAACGAGAGTTTTGAAGCATACGCGTATATAAACAGCTAAGTCCTTTCCATTTATGCCCTTTGTCTTTTATTTCTTATTTATTTTAGTTTTTGAAGTCGGTTTTCCATCCTACATTGAGGGCAATGTAGAGTTTAAGTGTGGGGATGAGAAACTATTGTTTAGTATCTAGTTAGTAGAGTCTTGAGTCAAAAAATTTGAAAAATACAAAAAAATTTAATAATTTAAAAATAGAAAAAATTGAAAAATCAGAAAATGTTCCTGTTTTAAGAAGTTTGCAAAATTAAAACGGAAAATGATAGAAAAATCAGTTTTGTTCGGGTTTCAAATAATAATAATATGATAATAAAAAGTTGAACTTGTGTCTAGGTTGGGATGTGTGAGTAGGCCTGGCCCGGTTTCTAGGTTCCTTTGTTTTAAAATATACCTAATTGTTAGTTTGCTAGTGGGTTCTCATCTAGGAAAAGTAGGGAAGCCAAAACCGCCAATAATAGTATACGGGATGCCGTTATAAGCTAAGATTGTTAGAATTTCTTATCAATGAAAACAAAATATAAAAAGAGCTAGACTGAAAATAATTGACAAGGCCTATATAATCTTTGTTGGGGATGGTGACTCTGACTTAGATTGCCTCTAGGATTGTTAAAAGAAGAATGCAAAAATACTAATGCCTATGTTGTCGCTCTCGGGGATGGTGACTCTGGTTGAGACAGCCTCTGGGATAAGGTATGCATAGTCTAAAGCTCAAAAGAAAAAAAAAGAAAAAAATGAAAAAGAGAAAAAAAAATTGATGTTAAATTCTTTTGATTTTAGTATAAAACAGTTTGGAAATAGTCCAGTGACTATTCCTTTTGTTCTATAAGGTTGAGGTGGGACTAGGTGAAACGGCAGATTTTAGTGTGAGACCCTAGGTAAATTAACCAAACTTGAACTAAACTTACATGATAAGGCTTAGAACCGGGTTTGGGTTTAAGACGATAAGTATACTTGTAATCACGGTTAACACAAGTTTTAATTTTAATAAGTAACCTAGATTTTTGAACCTAAATATTATCTGATTCTGATTCCGTTTGCATAAGTCCTTTTCAGGGACAAAAAAAGGTTAAGTGTGTGGATATTTGATGTGGGGTAAAATACACATATTTGTCCCGTGTAAAATGTATATTTTTTGTATAGTTTTTATTTGTTTTTTTAGTTTTTAGTGTTGTAGTTTATTATTTTATATTGTTACAGGTCCGGTGCGAAAAAGGAAAATAAACGAGCTTAAACAGATAAATAAACGAAGAATCGGGAGCTGATTAAACTTGAGGGACCAAAATGCAAAAGGCTGAAAGTCGTTTTAAAAATATATACTATACTTGAGGGGACTAAAACTGCCATATAGGAAAAATGGTAAATTGATCATGGAAAATATTGAATGATGAGGGACCTAGATGAAAGTTGCAATTAAATCATACGTTGCAACAAAAGAAAAGAAATCAGTATGTTCTTTCATGATTCACGAGGCCATGGGGTCCCACTGTTGACCAAGAAATCTCTGTTGACTGGAAAAAGAGACGGTTGACCAAGTTTAATTAAAATAGTGTGCCATCGATTTTATTTTGGTTCGTATGGGGCATGGCCCAACATCTCGTTATAATTTGCAATATCTAAATTAATTTACAATTCATGATCCTTCAAAAACTATATATATAAAAAAGTAAACAGGAAAAAATGAAAATATGTTAAAAGTTAAAAGTAAATATAAAAAATAATATATTAATATAATAAATTATTAAAAAGCTATATATTATTTTAAATTTAAATTTACTATTCATGGTACTTGGAAAACTATATATATAAAATAAAATGGGTATCAAAGAGGGCACATGGGCCATTATAGATAGAACATGCGGCCCACAACAATTGGAGATATATATTGACGGAAGATACATCATATCAGAGATAGAGATATACGAGAGTGACGGCCGAAAAGGGACAGCAGACAGAACGCATACATACGAACCGAAGGGATCAAGAGCGTGATTTCTAAGAGTTAGAGAAGAATCGATACGAGAACGAACTGGGATCGAGAAAACAAAGATTTGACACGCGTCAGTTTTTATTTTTCGATTTCTCTTTCGTTTAAACTCGTTTGGTTATGATTATGGCTGCTAAATATTATTGTTTGATTAATCGAACATGATTTATGGCTATTTTTATCATTCCACCTAGGTTTTGATAAACTTGGAATTTTTGTTTTGACTTTTATTTGACGTTTATCGACTACAACGCGTTTTGATTTAAAATAATTTTTGTTTGTTGCTGAATATGATTATGTGTGCTTGTTCTTTGCTGTGATTATTGTTTGGTTATTGATTTTGATGTGTTTAGAAAGAAGAAATTCACCCTAGACATATTCTAGTCACTTATAGGTCGTTTATTCCGGGTTCTCCATCTAGAGTTTGGTTTTAGAAATAATCCAAGGTGACCAAGTTAATTAGATCAGCTAGGTTAAAGTGTGCATCCAATCTTGATGATTAGAAATATGATTTGGGATTGTTAGGTCTGTTCTAGGCGTTGTTTGATAGTTTGAACACTGATAGCTCGGGGTTTTTCTATTTATTCGCCTTTAGTTGTTCCTAGATATTCGGCGTATCAAATTGAGGTTAGCTTCACATCTAAAAGATTATTAGGGTGGTTCTCTTCTAATTCTAGTAGTTGTGGGATTCGGTGTCTGATAGGTCGAGTCGGACCATCTTAGAACTTCATTACGTGTTCTGATTATTCTTCATAGTCGGTTTCTAGGAACTGGAGAGTGGGGGTCCCGCTCTGAGCTGACTAGTTACTATAGGACTTAATTATCCTTAGCGGGAAGTTGGTCGGATTAGATATTAGATCTTTAGTCGGGGATGGTGACTCTGGTTGAGACAGCCTCTGGGATAAGGTATGCATAGTCTAAAGCCCCAAAGAAAAAAATGAAAAAAAATGAAAAAAAAAATGAAAAAGAGAATATTTTGAAGTTAAATTCTTTTGATTTTAGTATAAAATGGTTAGGAAATAGTCCAGTGAGTGACTGTTCCTTTTGTTCTATAAGGTTGAGGCGGGACTAGGTGAAACGACAGATTCAAGTGTGAGACCCTAGGTAAATTAACAAAACTTGAACTAAACTTACATGATAAGGGCTTAGAATTGGGTTTGGGTTTAAGAGGATAAGTATACTTGTAATCGCGGTTAACACAAGTTTTAATTTTAATAACTAATCTAGATTTTTAACCTGAATATTATTTGATTCTGATTTCGTTTGCATATGTCTTTTTGAGGGACGGAAAAAGGTTAAGTGTAGGGATATTTGATGTGGGGTAAAATACACATATTTGTACCGTGTAAAGTGTATATTGTTTGTATAGTTTTTATTTGTTTTTTTTAGTTTTTAGTGTTGTAGTTTATTATTTAATATTGTTACAGGTCCGGTGCGAAAAAGGAAAATAAACGAGCTTAAACAGATAAATAAACCAAGAATCAGGAGCTGATTAAACTCGAGGGACCAAAATGCAAAAGGCTGAAAGTCATTTTAAAAATATATACTATACTTGAGGGGACTAAAACTGCCATATATGAAAAATGGAAAATTGATCATGGAAAATATTGAATGATGAGGGACCTAGATGAAAGTTGCAATTATATCATACGTTGCAACAAAAGAAAAGAAATCAGTATGTTCTTTCATGATTCACGAGGCCATGGGGTCCCACTGTTGACAAAGAAATCTCTGTTGACTGGAAAAAGAGATGGTTGACCGAGTTTAATTAAAATAGTGTGCCTTCGATTTTATTTTGGTTCGTATGGAGCATGACCCACCAACATCTCATTATAATTTGCAACATCTAAATTAATATGATTATTGATAGAACATGGGCCATTATAGATAGAACATGCGGCCCACAACAATTGGAGATATATATTGACGGAAGATACATCATATCAGAGATATACGAGAGTGACGGCCGAAAAGGGACAGCAGACAGAACGCATACATACGAACCGAAGGGATCAAGAGCGTGATTTCTAAGAGTTAGAGAAGAATCGATACGAGAACGAACTGGGATCGAGAGAACAAAGATTTGACACGCGTCAGTTTTTATTTTTCGATTTCTCTTTCGTTTAAACTCGTTTGGTTATGATTATGGCTGCTAAATATTATTGTTTGATTAATCGAACATGATTTATGGCTATTTTTATCATTCCACCTAGGTTTTGATAAACTTGGAATTTTTGTTTTGACTTTTATTTGACGTTTATCGACTACAACGCGTTTTGATTTAAAATAATTTTTGTTTGTTGCTGAATATGATTATGTGTGCTTGTTCTTGGTTGTGATTACTGTTTGGTTATTGATTTTGATGTGTTTAGAAAGAAGAAATTCACCCTAGACATATTCTAGTCACTTATAGGTCGTTTATTCCGGGTTCTCGATCTAGAGTTTGGATTTAGAAATAATCCAAGGTGACCAAGTTAATTAGATCAGCTAGGTTAAAGTGTGCATCCAATCTTGATGATTAGAAATATGATTTGGGATTGTTAGGTCTATTCTAGGCGTTGTTTGATAGTTTGAAAACTGATAGCTCGGGGTTTTTCTATTTATTCGCGTTTAGTTGTTCCTAGATATTCGGTGTATCAAATTGAGGTTAGCTTCACATCTAAAAGATTATTAGGGTGGTTCTCTTCTAATTCTAGTAGTTGTGGTATTCGGTGTCGATAGGTTGAGTCGGTCCATCTTTGCACTTCATAACATGTTCTGATTATTCTTCATAGTCGGTTTCTAGGAACTGGAGAGTGGGGGTCCCGCTCTGAGCTGACTAGTTACTATAGGACTTAATTATCCTTAGCGGGAAGTTGGTCGGTGGTGTGTGTAAGGTGTAATATGTTTTTATTAATATTTTAAGCCCATTTTACACATTAGTCAAGTTTTAAATTTAAAAAACACGATATTCTACTAACACTAAACACACACATGGGCAAGTGCACCCATTGTGAGCGTAGTATAGCGTTGGTAAGATACTGAGGTCGTCCAAGTACACAAGAGCTTTTTGTACCGGTTTATCCTCAACGTCTAATCAAACTAAAATTTTTGAGAAAAGATTTTTAAACATAAAAACTAAAAACTAAAAATGCTAAAAATAAAGATAAAATAAAAACAGATTGACAAGATAAATCATTTGGATCCGACTCGCCTTTAATGTATCCTTTGATGATTTCCGCAGTTTTGCACTTTTTAATAGATTATCTTAGTTATAGTAGTAGGCCCCTCTTTTGAAGGTGACGTTAACCTCAACCCAGTGGTTTGAGTCAGGAAGGATACAATCCCAAAGGGTCGGAACATTGGAAGATAATTAATTAAGTTATTAATGCGAAAAGTGGTAGGCCCTCTTTTGAAGGTGACGTTACCCTCGGCTAAGTGGTTTGAGTCAGCAGGGATACAATCCCAAGTAGCCGGTTTAATGTATTAATAGTACTTTACATATGAGGGGATCAAGTCATTCGCACCCCCGCCATCCAATACCTATGGGTATTGAAGGAGGTCCTAGTAGGCTTGACCCAGGTCCTTGCAGGATCTATACACTGAACAAGGCAAGAACCTTACTAAACCATTCCCTTAACCCCCGACCAGGTAGCCAACATATCTCTATATAGACCGTAGAGATATGAATGGTGAAAATCTTTTACTTTATATAGACAGTAAAGTAATGTCAAGACACCACGGACAAATGATAAAGAAATTTCACCTTCAACATAAGAAACTAGTTATTAAAGTCATTAATAAAAAACCAAATAAAAAGTGCGAAAAGATTAAAAATCAAAAGTAATACATTAAATGCTTGTCTTCACCAAGTGATATAAGAGACTTAGCCAAACATGGCCTTTGATTGACAAGAACTCTTACTATCAATCTTGGATCCCGAGACTACTACACACACTCTAAGGTGGATGATGGATAATGGTGGTGGATGTGGGTGTTGTAGTGTTGGTGGAGTGGTGGCAAAGTGGGAGAGAGGTGGTTTGCCAAGGGATGCCTTTGAAGTGTGCCAAGCACCCCTATTTTTAGCTTGAATAGAAGCCCGGCCACGGCCCCGTGTCCGCTGGACACGCCCCCGTGGCCATCTACTTTCTCTTCCTTCATTAATTGCAATTGTCTGCATTAGGCTCCACACAGCCCTGTGTTCGCTGGGCATGGCCCCGTGTGAAGAAGCGTATCTGTACTATCAAGATTTGCAAGATTCTGCAAATCTTAGCGTTGACCACACCCCGTGCTGAGCTGGGCACGCCCCTGTGGTGGGCATAGAAGCTTCCACAGCTTTGTCTATTTCTGCAGACATCTGACCATGCCCCCGTGTCCAGTGGGCACGGGCCATGGTCAGCCCTCTGTTTCTTGTTTTTGCTTGGGGAGATGCTGTCGAGGGGTCGGGGATGCCACGTTTTTCCTTTTCTTTGTATTTATGTTAGTTTTTGCTGCATATTTGTTCCCTTTGTTCATTTAAGCTCATTTGGTCCTGAAAATACAAAAGGAAGACAAAAGCACACTTTTTCCAACATTAGTACAAAAAAAGGGTTAGTTTTATGCCTCATTTGATGTAATTTATATGTTGCATTTTACACACATCAGTTGGATTAGATATCAGATCTTTAGTCGATTGTCAAAGTCATAAGTCATTACATGTTCTAAGGGATTCATTGCCTGGGTGGTTTCTCCTTCTGATTGATCTCAAACACGTGTTCCCAGTCGTTCGATTATCTTAGTTCGTCTTAGTTAGTTTAATTTAGATATTAGTTAATTAAAAACCCCCAAACAACAAAACAGTTAAGTACAGTTAGGTTAGAGTCAGTCTAGTTAGAGTCTAGTAAACATAGTCAGTAGAGTCTCGTGGGTTCGACACTCGGACTTACTTAGGCTATACTACATTGACCGGTACACTTACCGGTTGTGTGGTCTAGGTTTAGAGAGTCTTAGTTATAAATTTAAAACTTAGTTTGTCTAGTTTAGGGTTAAAATTAGTTAGTTTAATTAGACCACTTTTATGTAACACCTCGAAAATTCACGTCCTATAATGTGTTGACACGTGTCATAATGTTTGAACGTGTGAAAGAATGTTCTGAAAGGACTAAAGTTGACAAACATGGAAAGTATGTTAATATACGAGTTCTAAATGTCAACAGTGAATAAATATATGGTATATTAACCCTACATGATGCTCATACCTTCAAACGAATAAATCATGGATCATACGAAGCTAAAAGTGAGAGATTTCAAACTACAGGGGCTAAATGTGTCAACATGTTTAAGTTATACCTCTGAGTGACCTTTTAGCGAACCCAAAGCTTTGTAAAGATTAATTATGCTCACTAGAATGCACGATATAAATTTCATAAAGTTTCGTTATCGTATGAGAAAGTTATGATCATATTCGTGTGCGAGGGGTTAAAAGCGTCAACGTTGAAATTATGACTTTTCAGGTAACCATAAAGTTACCCAAGGACTTAACAAAGTTTGGTTATGTCTTAAGGCCCTTAAAAGTCAAGTTAGAGGGCTCAAAGTGCAAGAAAGCATGTTAAGGTCAAGTGTAGAAGGATCAGGGACTAAAAGCGTCAAAAAGTGCATAAGTTTGCATTTTCGCGCATAACCTACGTTCTGAGTACATCTGGACATCCAAAAATTTATGTAAGCATGACTACATTATATTTTAGTGTTCGCCTTAAGAAAAATCCATGCGTCGCGTCATTTAGATCGTTTTTCGCGCTTGTGCGCATTCCGTCGTAATTAAGCGAACATCGCGTTCGTACGACCAAACGAACCATCATCCGGCATATTTTTGAGCATGTTTTGATTTCCCTATACTTTAACTTCATTTTAGAGCCTTGAAATGAGGTTAACGGGGTTCAAACGCATCGAGAATCGCTTAAACAGGCTGCAGGGACTAAACATGTCATTTTTGAAAGTTTGCTGAAACAAGGGGGGCAGTGGCGTAGCGCCACTGCATGTGTCCTTACCAGTCGCGCTACGCGACTGCCTATTCTGGGGCAGAAACATGCAGAAACTCAGTTTTTCGCATTCGGGACCAGATTCGACGTATTAACAGCTGTTAACAGCTGTTCTCCACTCCTTAATCCCTTGCCAAGTGTTGATACCCTATGGTTAGTGACAATTTAGACACCATAACCTTCCGACAAGTGTACGGCCTTGATCGTTTCCCCTTTTCCAAGAAACGATCCTAACGGTGGACCGAAATCTATAAATACCCATCACATTTCACTTCATTTCTCACACTTGATCTGATTTTAAGCCTTCTAAGTTGAAATTATACTTCATACCTGAAGGTAAATCGGATCGAGAGCTTTCGGGGACCCTTCGTAAGTATTCTTTCGTTCTTTTATTGCTTTACGGGTCCGAAAGTCAAACTTTGCTTGACTTTCTGCATTGACCAGTTTAAGGTCGATGCGAAGTTCGTTTGAACTTCATAACGTGAGCGTGATCACGATGGTTATAGTCCCTAGTGACTATACCTACTGATTTCCACGTTATCTAGGCTCAGTGACGAGCCGTAGTTTCGGCCAGAATACGTATTCTTGCGTATTTTGTAACCAAACTACTTATGGGTATCAAAACCGTTTGTTTTGATACCAAACTTGTTTTCTAACTTAGTTAAGCATGTTTCAACATGCTTAGCTCGTCACTTTAGTTTAGTGCTTATATAGGGTCGTAAAGGTAAGCGATCTAAACAATCGCTTATACTTTCGAACCCGACCCGTTTGGTCGATCATTAGGATCCGACCAAACACATTAAGTGACCTTATGGTCACATCGTTCGAGTAGTTGTATGACAGGTAGTATATACGCCTTAGGTAAATGACCAAAATACCCCTACGGGGCTTAAATTGAGATTAAACTCGTTTTGGGCATAATGGAAGGTATCCTACTGATACCACAACATATTTAAGGCATATTAACTTAGGAAACCTGTTCGTGATCCATTCGGTTACCCGTTACGCTTATTACGCGATCGGTTCGGTTTATGTAACAAGTTTACATAAATTAGCCGAAACGGGTCAAACCTTATCGGTTTTATCTCAAAAATCCAGAATGTGTTGAGTTTACCCATATTATACAAGTCTCCAAACTTGTCGGGTCTAAATCACATTCTATTCCGGTCTTCGCTTAATCGTGCGTAAGAACCGTATATTCCCTTAAGACTAACCGGTCTAAGCTTAGGCTTAATCAAAGACCCGTTAGCATTCTAATTAATTATTTATACCATCATTCCAGACTAGAGCTTTCCAGTAAATTGTACCTACGCTTACTTAAGTGACTACGGCTGAGTTATTAGATTCTTGCTATTTAAGACAGGAGCTAGCTCAGGTAAATACTCTTAACTTATTTTCCCTATACGGGCTTGGGATACGGTACTATAAAAGTACCGCTTGGTCGGGTATGTAGACATTTAAATCGGATTGTGATTAATGTATTACATAACTCGTTTTATTCTGTATTATTTGATGTATGGCCCTTGGGGGTTAATGACCATGTCCCGGATATCCTTGGCATCATTTTACGAAATGGCCACGACCTAAGCACGGGGTGTAGGCATACACCTGACAGCTGCATTATGTAAAAACTGGTAATCCACTCCGAGGTATCATCCTTGTGGGCATTATACCGGAACTGGTAATCCACTTAGAGGATGATAGCCCGTGGGCATTATACCTGTGGCGTGTCTGTTAATCTAGTCCGGCCCTACAAACCGGCCCTAACGGACGACAAATAAGTAAAACTGTATACAAGATTATATACAAATAATTTTCCCAAGTTATAAAAGATTAATTTTGCCTCTGTGCATTTTAATCAAAGTGTCAAAAGGTTTTGTGCCTGGTGCATCTAAATGCATTTTTCTTAAACTCTTTTCAAATGAGTCGGTTGAGTGTATTTACCAGTGAAAACTGACGTATTTTCCAAAAAGGTTAAGTGACAGGTACTGAACGTAATTGGCTGAAGCTCAGGGCGCTAATAAGGAATCTTGCAAGTTCTAGGCGTCTAAAGTCTGTTGAACAAATGATATGTTTTAAAGATCCGCCTGTGGATCCTTTACTTTCCGTTGTAATACTGGATATTACTTTATATTCGGAAATGTAATAATATTTATCTTTTGCTTCCGCTGTGCATTTATATAATTGTGTTGTTTGACTATAATGTTGCCAACCACGTCACGATACTCCCCCACCGGGCCCACCGGTGACACGTGAAAAGTTGGGGTGTGACAGGTTGGTATCAGAGCCAACACTGAGTGAATTAAACACTAGTCTTTTGTGTTTAATCTCAGTTACACAATTGCACATTCTTGAGTCTAGACAAGAACATAGGAAAAATCCAAATTTGTTTCATTTTACCTTATTTGGTTCCCTTGTTATTTTTCTGATTAACCCTTGCATGGGCAAGTCAATTGCTATAGAAGTCCCGTTTAGGGCAACCATATACTTGTTAAATTTTAAAGGAACGATTATATTTAAAGTATCATTCCTATATTATAAGATCTACCATTATAATAAAATGGCAAAAAATTTAAAAAGGACAAAACCTAGCCATGTGTCACATTAAGACAGGGCCAAGATGGTAGTTCCATAATTAGATTCAGATCCTTGTTAACAATTCAATTTAGGATTGCTCTGCGTTAATTATTAAAAGAATCTTAAAGGAAAAACCTAGCCTAAATGTCACGGCATACAAGGCCAAGATGGTAGAACCTATTCAAGAGATTCAAATCCTTATTAAACATATGAAAGCATATTAACATGCTCGACAAAATGTGATATGACAAAATCACATAAGTCATTTTGGGATATACTAAATTTCCTTATTTATATAATCATCCCTTATGGATGAAGTGCCCACGGGCTATAACTAACGTCCTCTGGGACTAAAGACAGAGGTAGCCTACAACTCCCTGTCAAGAAAAGGTAATGAACTTTGATTCAAACCTTGAAGCCTCGATGCTATAAAATCAAGGCCTACAAATTAAACTTGTCTAAGTGACTAGGCCTTTTGTGCTATTATTAACTTATAATTTAGGAGTATAATAAATATCCTGAATAATTATATATTTATCAAATTAACCAATATGTGTATTAAAAACATGGTTAATAAATCGTTCAAAAAGATAAAAACTGTATAAGCTTCCGTATAAACCTTGCCCTATTTTCTTTTGCTCAGCAATTAAAGCTACATGGCTAGGTCGGAGGAAGAAAACAGTCATCCTTTGGAAAATCGCGATGATGAGAGGATTAATATAACCAGAGGAGAGCTACGTACACTGATTGATTCAGCTGTAACTAAAGCTGTGAAGGAGCAATTCCAGGAGTATAGTGAGACAAATAGTAAAGCCTCATCCATACCCCACCCTAAATCCATCCCTAAAACTCATTCAGAGCCTAATAACAAGCCGCCCTCTAAGGAGGAACTAAAGAAGAATGATGATCGACATTCATCTAATGAACAAAGTGTTCCATCCAAAAAGGAAGTGTTCGATAATGAACCGCGTACCAAGTCCTGCACCTATAAATACTTTGTTTCATGTAAACCCCGGGATTTCACTGGGGAGAAAGGGGCAATTGATAGTATGACCTGGTTGGATGAAATGGACACAGTTGTCGACATCAGCGGTTGTGCTGAAAGGGATGTGGTAAAGTATGTATCTCAATCATTCAAGGGAGAGGCACTAGCGTGGTGGAAGTCCCTCATTCAAGCTACTGGGAAGATCCCACTCTACAACATGTCTTGGGAACAGTTTGATGCTCTGATTAGGGAGAATTATTGCCCGCAACATGAAGTGGAAAGGATTGAATCAGATTTCTTATCATTGGTGATGAAGGATCTAGATTGTCAAGCTTATCTCACCACTTTCAATACATTGTCCAGACTGGTTCCATATCTGATAACACCGGAACCCAAGCGAATTGCACGCTTCATTGGGGGTTTAGCCCCAGAAATCAAAGCCAGTGTTAAGGCTTCAAGACCTGCTACATTTAGGTCAGCAGCTGATCTCTCTCTGTCCCTTACTTTAGATGCGGTCAGGCTAAGGTCGCTAAAGAAATCTGAAGAAAGTAAGAAGAAGCGTGAGGATGATAACTCACGAGGATCTGAGAAGAAACACAAGGGAAACACTGACTCTGAGAGGTCTGGGTCTGGAAAGAATGGTCAGCGGACAGAGGAAAAGCCAAGGTGCTCGACTTGCCAAAAACGCCACTTTGGAAAATGCAGAATGGAGTCCAATTCTAAATCAGGACCACCTGCATGTGGGATATGCAAGTCTAGGGAGCACAAGGCTGTTGATTGCGGGAAGATCAAAGATGCTACATGCTACAACTGCAACGAGAAAGGGCACATAAAGACCAACTGCCCTAAGTACGCGAGGAAGCCCGAGTAAGCCGAGAGAACAAACGCACGAGTTATCAGGAGGAACGCCCAAGAGATGATGCAGAATAATAATAGTATAATATGTACCTTTTGTTATCAAGCAGTTTATGTAGAAACTTATTTAATACTGGCACGTATAAATATATTATGAATGATAAAGGTTGAGAACTGTTGTTTCCACCTGATTAAGACTCCGGTCATTTAATGCCCGGTAGAAAGTGACGATGTTACGTCGAAAATGCTCCAACAAATCATATATTGATATTAATATCTATTAGAAATCACTTCTCTAATATCCTTATAGCAAACTTTTGGTTGCATACTTAAGGACTCAATATAGTGATAAAAATCGATTGGTTGCCTTAAAAATAAAGTCCATATTGTGAGTGATAAGAAGCAATTAATTATCAAGACTCCTTATGAGACAACCCTCGTAATTACACGTGTCCGTACGATTAATTAATATTAAAAAAAAAAAAAAAAAAATGGTGGAACTGACCGTCCCCGGAATCGAACCCGGGTCTAGGCCGGCCGCACCCTTTCGCGCGCCCAGCCAACCGAGCTAGGTGCCTAGTTTGTGAATATTTCCATTCTAATTAAATATAAGCACATATAGTTGATATCTCTTTAATCTCTATCGATTTCGAATACCAAATGGTATGACAAAAGCGCTATATGAGGATTGGTGTATCTTAATAAATTCCATAGATTGCTTCCATGCCTGATCAGTATGGAGGTTTAATGCATGGAACCACAAAGATATCCCAATGATCATATGGTACTAAAGTCAACTAATGGCATTCAAAGAAGATATCCATAATATAATTGTCCAAGTAAATATTCCCGATTAAGGAATTCGTGGACTAGTAACATAAATATGTCATTTTTCACAAGCAATGATGGATGAACTGGAGCTTGAGATATGGAAAATCTCTGTAACCTCCTTGTATGTTGGTCATCTTCTTCTAAGTTTACCCTGTTTGCCCCTGGAGACAGGTGGAGTTAAGAGTAACATCCCACTTTGGGTTAGAGTGTTGTAAGAACTCCATGTTGATTATGGAATAACCGAAAACCTGATTAAGTAAATTTTAAGATAGAAGATTCATAGCCTAACTCAATATCTTGAGAATTCGGTATAGGAAATTTTGAAAGACGGTTCATTTTGCTAAGGCATTGCTTACCGCAACCCTAATTAGGCGACGATTAAGAATCGCCATCAGCTGCCCAAAATCGTCGAATTGTTCGACTAACTGTAAAGATTATCTATTCCGTAAGATTAATTTGGAGCAATGGTTGGAATAATCACCTCACCTTAAGATAAGCTTTCCTATAATAACTGCCATATAAGTATCAAGGTGGCTCCTTGGAGACCTTGTATAAATGGCATGTTAAACGTTTATTGTTAGGACAATAGATTGGTAAGTCCAATTATAAGGATCTGAACGTTGCCCAGGAAACAACAAATAAGATCATATAAATCCGTACTCGATTGTAAGTTGCCAGTATTCGGCAGAAAATCAAGGATTAATGAAATAGCAAACCTCCTAAATTCTTGTTAAGAAATGAGGTTTAACAATAGATATCACCCTGGAAGGGTGTGCTAAATTTGTTAAATTATCAGGCTAGTTAAGCTCCGAGTATATAGAATCATTCGAAGGAAATCGAATGTATCAAGATCAGGTAACCTTTAAGCTAAAACCTATTTAAAGAGATTGGCGGAGCTCGCAATTCATTGCACATCAGTGGTTGAAGGATGTGTTTTGCCAATAAGTCAAGAAGCATTATCACAATATGATATGCAGATTTATAATATGATGAGCAACCTGTGTCGGTTAAGGGTCGACAGGATTAGAAGCTCCAAAAAGATACATGTGCCTATTATAAAGGTCAAGTGGGATACCCGAAGAGGTCCCGAATTCACGTGGGAAGTTGAATCCACGATGAAAGAAAAGTACCCTTACTTATTTCAGTAAATCTCGGGTCGAGATTTCTTTTAAGGGGGTGAGGATGTAACACCTCGAAAATTCACGTCCTATAATGTGTTGACACGTGTCATAATGTTTGAACGTGTGAAAGAATGTTCTGAAAGGACTAAAGTTGACAAACATGGAAAGTATGTTAATATACGAGTTCTAAATGTCAACAGTGAATAAATATATGGTATATTAACCCTACATGATGCTCATACCTTCAAACGAATAAATCATGGATCATACGAAGCTAAAAGTGAGAGATTTCAAACTACAGGGGCTAAATGTGTCAACATGTTTAAGTTATACCTCTGAGTGACCTTTTAGCGAACCCAAAGCTTTGTAAAGATTAATTATGCTCACTAGAATGCACGATATAAATTTCATAAAGTTTCGTTATCGTATGAGAAAGTTATGATCATATTCGTGTGCGAGGGGTTAAAAGCGTCAACGTTGAAATTATGACTTTTCAGGTAACCATAAAGTTACCCAAGGACTTAACAAAGTTTGGTTATGTCTTAAGGCCCTTAAAAGTCAAGTTAGAGGGCTCAAAGTGCAAGAAAGCATGTTAAGGTCAAGTGTAGAAGGATCAGGGACTAAAAGCGTCAAAAAGTGCATAAGTTTGCATTTTCGCGCATAACCTACGTTCTGAGTACATCTGGACATCCAAAAATTTATGTAAGCATGACTACATTATATTTTAGTGTTCGCCTTAAGAAAAATCCATGCGTCGCGTCATTTAGATCGTTTTTCGCGCTTGTGCGCATTCCGTCGTAATTAAGCGAACATCGCGTTCGTACGACCAAACGAACCATCATCCGGCATATTTTTGAGCATGTTTTGATTTCCCTATACTTTAACTTCATTTTAGAGCCTTGAAATGAGGTTAACGGGGTTCAAACGCATCGAGAATCGCTTAAACAGGCTGCAGGGACTAAACATGTCATTTTTGAAAGTTTGCTGAAACAAGGGGGGCAGTGGCGTAGCGCCACTGCATGTGTCCTTACCAGTCGCGCTACGCGACTGCCTATTCTGGGGCAGAAACATGCAGAAACTCAGTTTTTCGCATTCGGGACCAGATTCGACGTATTAACAGCTGTTAACAGCTGTTCTCCACTCCTTAATCCCTTGCCAAGTGTTGATACCCTATGGTTAGTGACAATTTAGACACCATAACCTTCCGACAAGTGTACGGCCTTGATCGTTTCCCCTTTTCCAAGAAACGATCCTAACGGTGGACCGAAATCTATAAATACCCATCACATTTCACTTCATTTCTCACACTTGATCTGATTTTAAGCCTTCTAAGTTGAAATTATACTTCATACCTGAAGGTAAATCGGATCGAGAGCTTTCGGGGACCCTTCGTAAGTATTCTTTCGTTCTTTTATTGCTTTACGGGTCCGAAAGTCAAACTTTGCTTGACTTTCTGCATTGACCAGTTTAAGGTCGATGCGAAGTTCGTTTGAACTTCATAACGTGAGCGTGATCACGATGGTTATAGTCCCTAGTGACTATACCTACTGATTTCCACGTTATCTAGGCTCAGTGACGAGCCGTAGTTTCGGCCAGAATACGTATTCTTGCGTATTTTGTAACCAAACTACTTATGGGTATCAAAACCGTTTGTTTTGATACCAAACTTGTTTTCTAACTTAGTTAAGCATGTTTCAACATGCTTAGCTCGTCACTTTAGTTTAGTGCTTATATAGGGTCGTAAAGGTAAGCGATCTAAACAATCGCTTATACTTTCGAACCCGACCCGTTTGGTCGATCATTAGGATCCGACCAAACACATTAAGTGACCTTATGGTCACATCGTTCGAGTAGTTGTATGACAGGTAGTATATACGCCTTAGGTAAATGACCAAAATACCCCTACGGGGCTTAAATTGAGATTAAACTCGTTTTGGGCATAATGGAAGGTATCCTACTGATACCACAACATATTTAAGGCATATTAACTTAGGAAACCTGTTCGTGATCCATTCGGTTACCCGTTACGCTTATTACGCGATCGGTTCGGTTTATGTAACAAGTTTACATAAATTAGCCGAAACGGGTCAAACCTTATCGGTTTTATCTCAAAAATCCAGAATGTGTTGAGTTTACCCATATTATACAAGTCTCCAAACTTGTCGGGTCTAAATCACATTCTATTCCGGTCTTCGCTTAATCGTGCGTAAGAACCGTATATTCCCTTAAGACTAACCGGTCTAAGCTTAGGCTTAATCAAAGACCCGTTAGCATTCTAATTAATTATTTATACCATCATTCCAGACTAGAGCTTTCCGGTAAATTGTACCTACGCTTACTTAAGTGACTACGGCTGAGTTATTAGATTCTTGCTATTTAAGACAGGAGCTAGCTCAGGTAAATACTCTTAACTTATTTTCCCTATACGGGCTTGGGATACGGTACTATAAAAGTACCGCTTGGTCGGGTATGTAGACATTTAAATCGGATTGTGATTAATGTATTACATAACTCGTTTTATTCTGTATTATTTGATGTATGGCCCTTGGGGGTTAATGACCATGTCCCGGATATCCTTGGCATCATTTTACGAAATGGCCACGACCTAAGCACGGGGTGTAGGCATACACCTGACAGCTGCATTATGTAAAAACTGGTAATCCACTCCGAGGTATCATCCTTGTGGGCATTATACCGGAACTGGTAATCCACTTAGAGGATGATAGCCCGTGGGCATTATACCTGTGGCGTGTCTGTTAATCTAGTCCGGCCCTACAAACCGGCCCTAACGGACGACAAATAAGTAAAACTGTATACAAGATTATATACAAATAATTTTCCCAAGTTATAAAAGATTAATTTTGCCTCTGTGCATTTTAATCAAAGTGTCAAAAGGTTTTGTGCCTGGTGCATCTAAATGCATTTTTCTTAAACTCTTTTCAAATGAGTCGGTTGAGTGTATTTACCAGTGAAAACTGACGTATTTTCCAAAAAGGTTAAGTGACAGGTACTGAACGTAATTGGCTGAAGCTCAGGGCGCTAATAAGGAATCTTGCAAGTTCTAGGCGTCTAAAGTCTGTTGAACAAATGATATGTTTTAAAGATCCGCCTGTGGATCCTTTACTTTCCGTTGTAATACTGGATATTACTTTATATTCGGAAATGTAATAATATTTATCTTTTGCTTCCGCTGTGCATTTATATAATTGTGTTGTTTGACTATAATGTTGCCAACCACGTCACGATACTCCCCCACCGGGCCCACCGGTGACACGTGAAAAGTTGGGGTGTGACATTTTAGCACATCAAGTTTTTGGCGTTGTTGTCGGGGAATCTTGGCGATTGCGTTCATTAGCTTTGATCAAACTTAATTGAAAATATGTGCTACTTGTATAGTTGTGTAATTTTTTTAGTTAGTTTTCTTTTATTCTATCTACCTTGTTCTGCTCTTTCTACTCTCTTAATGGAAGGTGATCCTATTGACCTAGATATCTCTGATGATGAGTCTTATCCCACCGAACCAATAAGGGATTTGTCAGATGAAGAGGATGAGGAAAGTGAAGATGAGCTGCTTTGGGAGAGAGAATTTGCGGATGAGTTAGAGGGTTTGCCGTTAGATGAAGAAGTAGGTACGCTTGATCCGGAGGGGGACCTTGCATACTAAGAAGCTTTACTTGCAGGAAACCCAATGACGGACATCAAACAAGAAGAAGTGGTGGTGGAAGAGGAAGAACACCCCCACAACTGGCCCGTGGAAGTATTTATAAGTACAACTAAAAAAACAACACCACGGGAGAAGGCGTCGAAACGAGCACATGGGAACCGGGATTGGTTGCGGGTCGAAAGCTGGTACAATGAGTAGAGGAAGGAGCCTTTGAAGCAAGACCATTCTTCTCATTACATCGCACACATCCGGTTCATGCCATGTAAATTTAAATTATGGTGGTCTGACCCGTTTCTAATTTTTAAATTCTTTTATAATTCCGCCATTAAATTTTTAATTGTTTACGAGGAACGGGTGGAATTAAACGGGTTAGACAGGGTCCAGGTCAAAGAGAAGCCTCCTGATTAAATTCAAGTGTGGGGAGGTTTTGTAAAGTTTGTATAGAACCGTAGTTTTTGTATATTGAGGCTTAGTTAGTAGTTTTTGAGTCATTTTTTAGAGTCGGTACTGCTTTGGTTGTTTCCTGTTTTTGTTTATGCAGGTTTGAATATGTACCACCCGTACTCAATCTCCATTTGGGTGAGTTTGGAGCTGCTTATCAGATATCGAGCATTTTCCGAGTATACCAGTCAGAGTTGAAGCTGATCGCGAATGGAATGCCATACAATCGAGCTGGATTGGACGAGAGTTTTGAAGCATACGCGTATATAACTAGCTAAGTCCTTTCCATTTATGCCCTTTGTCTTTTATTTCTTTTTATTTTAGTTTTTTGAAACGGTTTTCCATCCTACATTGAGGGCAATGTAGAGTTTAAGTGTGGGGATGAGAAACTATTGTTTAGTATCTAGTTAGTAGAGTCTTGAGTCAAAAAATTTGAAAAATACAAAAAAAATAAAAAATTTAAAAATAAAAAAATTGAAAAATCAGAAAATGTTCCTGTTTTAAGAAGTTTGCAAAATTAAAACGGAAAATGATAGAAAAATCAGTTTTGTTCGGGTTCCAAATAATAATAATATGAGAATAAAAAGTTGAACTTGTGTCTAGGTTGGGATGTGTGAGTAGGCCTGGCCCGGTTTCTAGGTTCATTTGATTTAAAATATACCTAATTGTTAGTTTGCTAGTGGGTTCTCATCTAGGAAAAGTAGGGAAGCCGAAACCGCCAATAATAGTATAAGGGATGCCGTTATAAGCTAAGATTGTTAGAATTTCTTATCAATAAAAAAAAATATAAAAAGAGCTAGACTGAAAAAAATTGACAAGGCCTATATAATCTTTGTTGGGGATGGTGACTCTGACTTAGATTGCCTCTGGGATTGTTAAAAGAAGAATGCAAAAATACTGATGCCTATGTTGTCGCTCTCGGGGATGGTGACTCTGGTTGAGACAACCTCTGGGATAAAGTATGCACAGTCTAAAGCTCAAAAGAAAAAAAAAGAAAAAAATGAAAAAGAGAAAATAATTTTGATGTTAAATTCTTTTGATTTTAGTATAAAACGGTTAGGAAATAGTCCAGTGACTATTCCTTTTGTTCTATAAGGTTGAGGTGGGACTATGTGAAACGACATATTTTAGTGTGAGACCCTAGGTAAATTAACCAAACTTGAACTAAACTTACATGATAAGGCTTAGAACCGGGTTTGGGTTTAAGAGGATAAGTATACTTGTAATCGCGGTTAACACAAGTTTTAGTTTTAATAAGTAATCTAGATTTTTGAACCTGAATATTATCTGATTCTGATTCGTTTGCATAAGTCTTTTTCAGGGACGAAAAAATGTTAAGTGTGGAGATATTTGATGTGGGGTAAAATACACATATTTGTCCCGTGTAAAGTGTATATTTTTGTATAGTTTTTATTTGTTTTTTTTTAGTTTTTAGTGTTGTAGTTTATTATTTTATATTGTTACAGGTCCGATGCGAAAAAGGAAAATAAATGAGCTTAAACAGATAAATAAACGAAGAATCAGGAGCTGATTAAACTCGAGGGACCAAAATGCAAAAGGCTGAAAGTCGTTTTAAAAATATATACAATACTTGAGGGGACTAAAACTGCCATATATGAAAAATGGTAAATTGATCATGGAAAATATTGAATGATGAGGGACCTAGATGAAAGTTGCAATTAAATCATACATTGCAACAAAAGAAAAGAAATTAGTATGTTCTTTCATGATTCACGAGGCCATGGGGTCCCACTGTTGACCAAAAAATATCTGTTGACTGGAAAAAGAGATGGTTGACCGAGTTTAAATAAAGTTTTTTTTTTTTTTTTTGAACGACCGACAAAATTTTTATTCATTGTAGCAAGAAGCTACCACCAAATATACAAGCTTTTACACCAATATTAAACCATAAAACTAGTGTTACATTGATTACTTAGCCACCAATTTTAAATCTATTCCAATCTTCCCATGTAAGAGACACCATCTTAGCTCGGTTCTTCACCTAGAGATACGCCACCGCTTTGATTTCATCCAAGATTTTAGTTGTATTCGGCGGTTTGTGTTGGAACACGGCTTCGTTTCTTGACTTCCAGATACTCCAAATTGTTATTAATATTACCGCATATATCGCCTTTTTCTTCATAGCAGAGTTCGAACAATACTCGTGGATAGATAGAATATCCTTCAAATCGAAAGCAATAACCGGGGGAATCGAACACCATAACGCTACATTTTGCCATATAACCTGTGCCACTTGGCATGAAACAAAAATATGCTCACTGGTTTCGTCATAATCTCCACACATAATACACCTTCGGTCTTGCACCGGGATGTTACGATCTGCCAAAGCACATCTAGTCGGCAACCGTTCCTTTTCTGCTCTCCACGCTACCAAGCCAACCTTTTTCGGAACCCAGTTACACCATTCAAATACTTTTTCAGGCCGCACCCGGTTGAATTCACTTAACTTTGTTTTTATGCTCGCTACCTTAAATGAATCAGATCCGTCTAATTTCCACCTCCATTTGTCTACCCCATTTGACATATTCAGACCCACAAGCCCAGTAATCAAATGTATTAATTGATTTAACTGGCTTTGTTCGTTTACACCTAGAGCGGGAACATTCCAGGCCCAGGTAAAGGCCCGGTTTGAGCCATTGAGACTCATTCGGTCATGCACAAGACATGTCTTGAAACTTTCAGCTTTAAACAAAACCGGAAACTTGATATAAAAAGGTAATGAATCGGCCTAGGAGTCTAGCCAAAAGGATATATTTCTCCCATTAACCAAGGTTGCTGTTGTAGCGTTGCTTAGATCTATATCAGCTTGGAGAAGTACCTTCCGGATGTTTACTATTTGTTTCCAAGGACCCGCTATAGACAACTTAGCCGGAACTTCACTCCACCCTCTCGAGTTGTGATGTATTAACCAAACGACTTGCCTCCATAAGCCCATTTTCTCCGTCTTAAACCTCCACCACCATTTAGCTAGCAATGCTAGATTTGCGTCCCTAAGAGATCCGAATCCCAAACCCCCGTATTTAACCGGAGCTATAGTCTTTTCCCATGCCACCCAATTCATTTTAGCTTTCTCCTTCGAACCGCCCCAAAAGAATACCCTTCTTATCTTGTCTAGGGCGTCCAAAACTTTAATTGGAGCCTTAAATAGTGAAAAGAAGTAAGTGGGCAACGCGTTCAGCACTGACTTAATCAAAGTGATCCTCCCGAGTTTAATTAAAGTGTAAACTGCAATTTTACCACTTGGGGGTTAGAGCCAATTGGCACTGTTAGCCCCTCCATGGAAATAATTGCAATTTACCCCCCCCCCCCCCTCCAACGTTGTTGTTATGTCGTATAATTACCCTCTGTCATCAAATAAGTTAACATATCTGTTAACTGGGATGTGAAATGACTATCTTACCCTTTCATATTACCCCATATGGTTTGTTCTACTCTGTAATATTACCCCCGGTGTAAAATGACTAAATTGTCTGTTCTAATTACCCCCTGTGATTTGTTGTACTATGCAATATAACCCCCCGGTGTTAAATAGTTCTTGCAAACCTTACCCCCTGCAGAAAAAAAAACCTTTCCCGCCTAAACCACCATCAGCCGCCATCACCCACCTCCATCACCATCAACCGCCACCACCCACCTCCACCTCCATCGCCGCTACCCACCTCCACCTCATCTCCTCCACCACCCACCTCAACCACCGGCTCCTGAGGCTTTAAAAGCAAACCAGAACCATTAAAAATTTAAAAGCTCTTTCCACTCGATTCCGGTAGCTTAAACACAAACTCCGACGACTTTAATCAGATTCCGACGAATTTTAACCAGAACCCGTTTTACATGTATTGCCCCAACCCATTTTAATGCTGCTTGTAATGTGTCTAATATTATTTTCTTATTTTAAATGTGTCTAATATTATATGGTTTTACAAATTGCTTAATTCTTTTCAGGCTAGAAATCAGAAGATCGGAGAGAAGCCCTTCTTTCTATCTCTAGTTTTGTACAGGTAAGGTTAGTGTGTTACCAAGTTTCAATTTTGAGTGATTGAGTTCTGAAGATTATTTTACTTGCTTTATCTTTTTAAGCTTGAAGTTATTTTAATTTCTACCTATAGATGCATTATTTGTTTTGTATTATATATAAAACAGTAAGCTTGTTTTTTGATGTGACTGCTAGAAAAGTGGCCATTTTACTACGGAATTTTGCTACGGAAAAAAATGCGTCACAAATTTTGACAAAATTGTGACGCATTTATGACGACAAAAAAAAAACCCCAATTTTTGAAACAAATTTGCTACACAATAGTGACAAAAACATCTAATTTTGTCACAGTTTCGTTGTAAATTTGTAGGATACCTTTTTTAATATATTGATTAATTTGTTAATTTACCATTATTAAATACATATTACTACTTTGTGCCGCATTTCCTACGGAAACCAATTAACAGAAATACATTTCGTCTTTACTTAGTAATAACTAACTTTTTAGAATTATTCAAATTTTAAAAATTAGAGTTAAATGCCATTTTAGTCCCTGTTGTTTGGGCCATTTTGCCAGTTTAGTCCAAATGTTTCATTTTTAACCTGTGGGTCCAAAAAGGTTTCACGGTTGCCATTTTAGTCAACTGGGTTAACTTCATCCATTTTTTCTGTTAACGAGAATGCCAATTCCGTCATTTTATATGGCTGAATTGCCATTTTAGTTAACAGAATTACATACAAAATGACCAAATTGGCCTTCTCGTTAACAGAAAAATGGATGAAGTTAACCAAGTGGACTAAAATGACAACTGTGAAACCTTTTTGGATCCATAGGTTAAAAATGAAACCTTTGGACTAAACTGGCAAAATGGCCCAAACCACAGGGACTAAAATGACATTTAACTCTAAAAATTATTACGTTTTTACTTAGTAAGAGCATTCACATCCTAACCATCAAATTATGTGAGGAGGGGTTTTTATATTATAAAGGGTATAAAAAGTGGTTGTGAGTAGATGAGAGAGAAAATGTTACTGTTCATCTGTATATTTGGGGGGACACTGTTCACCCGTTATAATTTTTTAATATATTTTGAAAGTGGTTGTGAGTGGAAGTGAGAGAAAAATGTAATGATAAATTTCCACTAAAAGGAACCTGCATCAATAACTATAATTTTTTAATATATTTTGAAAGTGGTTGTGAGTGGAAGTGAGTGGTTGTGGATTGGATGTGAATGCTCTAATAACTAACTTTTTATAGTTATTCAAATTTTAAAAATTACTACGATTATTGATGCAGGTTCCTTTTTGTCAAAAGTTTCAATTGATAATTACCATTATGCCCATCACTAATCCATGATAGCAGTTTTCATTTCACGTATAACTAAAACACAGCATAGGGATGTAATTTTAAAAATTCCTAATTGTCTTCCCCGAAACATTTCGTATACATTCCATATCTCAAAACCCCAAAACATAAAACAAAGTTACACATTTCAGATCTCAAACCATCTCGCATTCCATATCTCGAACCATTATTGGTGCCCTAATTTCTATGAAATCGATACCGTGATTGAACCATCTCTCATTAGGATCGAAGGATGAACAATGTAGGGAGATCAATCCTTCGTTCAGAGAAAGCCTAGCTACAGCTGAGGACTGGCGGAAGGCGCTGCTGGCGGTAGTGGTGCTTCGAACCACCTTGTGTTGTGCGTTTGATACGGAATTGGCTTTTGCGAGCTACGATACAGGGTTTGTTGTGGATAAAAGGCATGGAATTATATTAACCAATCGTCATGTGGTTAAACCTGGTTAGTTAGTTATCATCATTTTCCCCAAATTGAAGTTAGGGTTATGAGATGCAATATTGTAATGAAGTTGATTTATCTCAACTGAAGGAGAGGTAATTACTTGTTTCATCTCTGTTACTTCATGTATGGTTCTTCGGTTTGGATGGCCTCGATTCGGATTTTGGAGCCCTAGGTATCCCCTCGTGTAAAAGATCTAGTCACTATTTGATGTTAGGGTTCGGTTATGTGCTTTGATTTTGTCAGATCTGTATTGATGTGATAATTTGATTACTGTTATGCTAGAATGTTTTTGTTGATATGCATGCCTGTTATGATTAGGATATAGTTAAGAGTAGTTTTAGTGTAGTTATTGGTTGGTTTGGTAAGATTTTGAGTTGATTGTGTTAATAGGAATGCAATTATGCATGTAATTAGGAGGATCTAGTATTTCTCTGCTTGTATTGTAGAATGTGAATGTAATATGTGAGTGTACTGGAAGTACATGTGGAACACTATACATTAATATTAGTAAGTGTAACTACTTATGCTTTGAAACATACATGCAAGACTAGCTTACCCAGATATCTCATAAAGTCATCAAGTGCAATGCAATTTCTACATTTTTAAATTGTTGCTTGAGATAAGCAAGTCCATTACTTTGATATAGGTAGTCAAAGGCCCTTGGTGCAAAGGGTGAGCATGTTGCCTTGGCGCAAGGGGCTTAAAAAGCGAGGGCCCAAGGCAAGCAAGGGTCAACGGTCACAAGGTGTTATTATTGTGCTGCAAGATTATGTCTAGACATGCACTATTAGCACCTTTGACTCCATAGACCTGGATATACTCATGTATATTGTAGGATATGGTGTTTAGAGGTGAAATCTCTGACCTTATTCACTATAAGGCATGGAATCTCATGTAAACGAACTTGATATTTATAATCCAGCAATATTCTTCGTGTAGTTTACTTTTTGATTTTTAAGTCATATGTTTGAGTAAGAAAAATCTTTGCTCTCAAGGTTTTGTGACAGCTGAAGAAGTAGAGAGGCGACTATTGTTGTCCATTGGCCGTGCCATGAAGCCCTTGAAATTTTATTAGACGTGAGCACTTATTTTCATTTTTTTTATTTTAGTGCCTAACCAGTGGTTTATTCGTGTCTACAGGAGGGTCTTGCAATGATTGAAGATGGCCACAGAGATGGCAAAAGGCGTTATTGGTTCCCTTGTGTGTCTTCTGTCTCTTCCTTTGTGGCATCTGACACTCTTTGACTTTTCTCCTGGTCAGTTGTGTAATCTCATGTGTGTGATCATTAAAAATGTTCAGTGTACAATAAACAAATTGGTGAAGTTTGATTTCCTTCTGGGAAAATCAAAAGTAACTTTTAGTTTTTTCTTCATACCAAACTGACTTTTATATCCTGAGAATGCTTATAAGCTTTGAAAAGTAAAGACGATCGAGGCTTTTGTTTTCATTTCGAAACGAACTGAGCTTAAACGAGCTTGAGCTAGAGTCTAAAGGTAAGTTGGTTTAGTAAGCGAGCCCGAGCCCGAACTTCGCTTATCGAGTTCGAGCCAGCTCGCGAGCCTAAACGATGTCATTATATATGTAAATTTTAATTAATATAGTAAATATATATTCATTAATAATTATTTTATAAACATAACTATGAAAGTATAACTAAATCTTATATACTTATATGTGTATATATATTATGTTATATATAAATCTATATAAAATAATAATTATAATCAGTATAAATCTTTCTTATGTTACTAATTGTTGACTTCTGTGTGTTCTTTCTAAAAACGTAATCATCAGGGACATCATACAAAATCATCTATTACAGGTAAGAGAAAATAATCGATGTTGTGAATGTTAACCTAGTACCATGATTCTATAATTTATATCCTATGCCAAATGTCTAAAATGCCCTTCACATTGCAGGTCCTTTGCCTAGTTTCTATGAAGAAGCCTTTATCTCTAAAGCCAGAGCATGTTCAAAATGAGAAAGTGTAGGTGTATGCTTTGACTTCTCTTGTTAATTATTTGACTTTCTTGTTAGCTATATGTTGTAGTTCATTTTCGCATAACAAATTGACCAGTTAAATAGTCAACTCACTCACTAATGGTTATGCGATTTAGATTCTCCAATCTGTTCGTCGAATTGAAGACAGTGAAGTTGTGCTGGGACAATATGAAGGCTATACAGATGATCCAACGGTTTCTGATAACTCAAACGCTCCCACCTTTGCAACCATGGTTATGAGAATTCATAATGAAAGATGCGAAGGTGTGACAGCTTATCAATGCAAATAAGCATTCAGTAACAGTAACACTTACTGCTAGGTATCTTAGTTTCCCGCTTGACCTTCATTCTAGTTGGTCAACATGGGCAGAAACTGGTCATAAACAATGGAAACATGGCTCTAGGTAACTTTTAACTCATTTGACCTGTACCAACTTTTGAGCTAAAATTTTCTAGTTTACTACAATGTACAAGAAAATTGTGGCGAAGCGCGGGATATATTTACTAGTTATGTTATAATTTAGGCTTCCTTTCGGTTTTGGTATCTTATTTTTTTTATATGGGTTGTCGTCTCTGCTATTATTTCTTTTATATTGATTTATGTTTTGTTTATCGATTTAGGTACAATCTTAAGAAGTTAACTTACGAAGAGAGCAAGGAGAAGCTTATCGAGAGGTTGAATGCTGCTGCTGGAGCAAATGATGATGATTCAAAAGAAGAAGATGATGAAGAAGATTGATGATTTTTGACGTTTGTTAAACGATTGTTAGTTTGTGGTTTAAACATATTAGAAGTATATTGAATTTAAAACAACTTTTGTAATTCTTTTGATGTTTTTTCTTGTAATCTTTCAGCAAATAAAAAAACTGGATTTTTGTTTGTTTTTTTTTTTCAGTATTCCGTCACAAATGCGTTGCAATAATTTTTAATATTCCGTCACAAATGAATTGCAAAACTTTAAAGCCTTAAACGAAATGGCGTAGGAAATGCGTCACAAATTTCCGACGCCATATTTTTGTTGGAAATGCGTTGAAAATTGCTTAGTAAATAGTTTCCGACGGGGTTTTTTCCAACATCAACGTTTTGTTGCAAATGCGTAGCAAACCTGAATTTACTACGCATTTGTAACGGAAAAGCTTGTTAGAAAATGTCAAATTTCTAGTAGTGTGTCTGCCATGTTTTTCTTCTACAGGCAGCACGCAACAATGTGCTTCTTGCTGTTCCAGCACTCCTTTATGCTATTAATAACTATATAAAGTTCACTATGTAGGTACTTATAATCTAGTAGGGTGGAAATACATTTTTGAACATGAATAGGAAAAATACATTTAAACGCAACTCATACCCTGTTTTGACCCAACCCATTTTAACCAGAACCTGCCGCCACCACGTTTTCCCAACAAGCCTCTTCGCCACCATAACATAATTTCGACCATAAGTAACCCCCTAACCTTATATACAAGTCTCATATTTGTGTTTTGAACGTTAAAATCCAGAACAAATGTTGATATCATATTGGGTTTCAAAAACTTGGGTGGTGGCGGCTGATGGAGGTGGAGGTGGGCGGTGGTGGCTGATGGTGGTGGAGGGGGGTGATGGCGGCTGATGGTGGTTTAGGCGGGAAAGGTTTTTTTTTTCTGCATGGGGTAAGGTTTGCAAGAACTATTTAACACCGGGGGTAATATTGCAGAGTACAACAAACCATAGGGGGTAATAAGAAAAAGACAATTTAGTCATTTTACACCAGGGGTAATATTACAGAGTAGAACAAACCATAGGGAGTAATATGAAAGGGTAACATAGTCATTTCACATCCCAGTTAACAGATCTGTTAACTTATTTGACGGCAGGGGGTAATTATGCGACATAACAACAACGTTGGGGGGGGGGGGGGGGTAAATTGCAATTATTTCCATGGAGGGGGTCAGAGTGCCAATTGGCTTAAACCCCAGGGGTAAAATTGCAGTTTACTTTTAATTAAAATAATGTGCCATCGATTTTATTTTGGTTCGTATGGAGCATGGCCTACCAACATCTCATTATAATTTGCAACATCTAAATTAATATATATGGGTATCAAAGAGGGCACATGGGCCATTATAGATAGAACATGCGGCCCACAACAATTGTAGTTATATATTGACAAATAAAACATCATATCAGAGATATACGAGAGTGACGGCCGAAAAGGGACAACAGACAGAAGGCATACATACGAACCGGAGGGATCAAGAGCGTGATTTCTAAGAGTTGGAGAAGAATCGTTACGAGAACGAACCAGGATCGTGAGAACAAAGATTTGACACGCGTTTGGTTATGAATATGGCTGCTAAATATGTTAGTACATTATGTCTATCGTCTCCGTCAATCAGATCGTAGCAGAAACTGAAGAAATCTAGAGCTTTTATTGTAATATTTAGATAAAAAGGGCAAGGTGGCAATCTTGTAAATAAGGAGAAATCCTTATACCTTGTGCCTATAAATAGAAGACTTAGGGTTTTCACTAGAGACTTTTGCTAGTTTGGAGCTCATTTGGTGATCTTAGAGTTTGAAGTCTGGAGAGAGAAACTAGAGAGAGAAAGGTGATTCACGGTGATTGTACTCGTCATATCTATCAATAGAATCACGTTAATTGTACGAACTTGTGTTCGGTCACGTTCGTGCACGGATTCCGCACGTCGCACGAGTTGGTTCGCAATCGTTACGGAGTCAAAAACCGGTCCTATAAGTGGTATCAGAGCAGGAGCTCGATTGCGCAGATCAAACGCACAGAATCGTTCAAGAATTGATCATAATCAGATCCAAAAATATCCAAATTTGTCGAATTTCTCATATTTTTCTTGTTCTTCACGTTTTATAACGAAAAACTTAAAATTGATGGGGTTTTAACAGTCAAAATTGGCTGATTTTTTAGTATAACGTGCGGAAATCATAAACGTATAATCCTTCAAAATTTCAGATCAAAATTCCAAACCGTTTGTGAGAAATCTGAGTTTTTGTAACTGAAAACACTGAAATGTAAGTCAAAACTGGTCACCGATCGGTTGGCAATCCGATCGGGTGACATACCCATCCGATCGGGCCACATATACCCATCCAATCGGGCCACCTAAGCCCATCCGATCGGGCCACAAAGCCCATCTGATCGGGCGACATTGTCCATCCGATCGGGCCACACCAAAGCCCATCCGTTCGAGCAGCAGGCCCATCCGATCGAGTAGCATAGGCCCATCCGATCAAGTAATATCAGCCCATCCGAACGAGTAATATCAGCCCATCCGAACGAGTAACATCAGCCCATCCTAACAAGTAACATAAGCCCATCCGAACAAATTACTTGGCCCATCCGTTTGAGTTACTTGGCCCATCTGATTGTGTAACCTTGGCCCATCCAATCGAGTCACATTATCTGATCCGATTGAATGATATACTGATCCGACTCAGTATTATCTGATTCTTCATTTTTATCTGACTGTTTGTGTGATTCGTTTGCAGGTGATTTACAAGGTGCGAATTTCAAGAAGTAGATTGAAAATGACAGGAGGCGGTGAAGAATTTTACAACACGTTTTATAATGCATTCACTTCAGAATCCTCCGAAAGAAGAACAGAAACAAGAGATCTTTCAAAAGAGATTTCGGACAGTTTGAAGTACGACAATATGTACGGAAACCAACAGAAACCACCGAAATTAATGAGTGTTGAAGATTATAACTGGTGGAAAAATCGGTTTGAGGGTTGGGTAAAAGCTTTTGCACATGAAAGTTGGATAAAATTAAAATACGGATATATTGAACCAACGAAGGAAGGAGGAGTTTTATTAACTGATGCAGAGCTCACAGAAAAAGAAAAAAACATATTGTTGCTGAACAAAGAATTATTACATTGTTATATCAATCAGTTAGAGAAGATATTATTTCACTACTTGAACATGAGAAAACGTCAAAAGGTTTGTGGGAAGCGTTAGAAAGAAAATGTACTGGTAGTGAGGAGATTATCAAAAACAAACGTTCATTATTGAAAAAAGAATTTGATATATTTGCATGTATGAAAGGTGAAACTGTACCACAGATGATTGAAAGATTTTGTCACCTTAAACTTGAAATGGAAAGAATTGGGGTGTCAAAAGATAATGAAGAGATCATTGAGAAGTTGATAGAAGTTGTTCCAAATGAAGACGACCAGTTAAATTATGTCATGATTCTCAAAAACAGCAATGATATGAGCAAAATGACCCTGGACTGGCTGATTGAGAAGCTTGAAGGACATGATTTAGAAATCAAGAAACAAAACAAAATAGGAATCCAGCTGTATAAACATAATGTCGATCTATACTACAGAGGAAACATGATTGATCAAAAGTCAAAAACGGCATTTAGTGCTGGAAGCTCAAGGGATTCACCTCAGCATAGTCTTTCAAGAGATTCGGGTTATCATTCAATTGGTTCAAATTCATCAAATCCGAATATAGTCCAGTGCAATATCGCCATAGATCTGAAAAACTCTCAAAGTCTGAATGCAGAAGCTGCCAAGCAACAAATGGTGTTTTTAGCATCTGTCCTGGAATCGTACGAAAGTCTGATCGTGGGAAAAATTGGAAATAAAAAAATGACAAAGGAAGATTATGACTAGATCGATCCAGAGGAGATGGAGCTAATGGATATTAAATGGTGCATCGCTAGCGCAATGAGGAGAACACAACGCTTCATGGAGATTACTGGAAGATTGTGTTTGGGATCTGCTGATTCGAAATTGGGGTTTGATAAGGCAAAAGTTACCTGTTTTAGGTGCAAACAGAAAGGGCACTTCAAGAGAGAATGTACAAACAGGCAAACTGATGAAGTTGTGAATCCATTCAAAGATGATTATTATCAGAAAGCAATTTATCATCACAACAGTGGATCATCAAATGCGAATCAAAAACAGATCGGTGAAGGGTCGTCAAAGGAAAGATCAAGGGCGATGGTGGTTATTTAAGAAGACGAAGGTTATGACTAGAGTCAAGTTCTTCCAGAAGAAGATTATGTTGGATCTGCATTTGTAGCCGAAATAGTTCAAGATAAAAGATGGCAAAGAGATAGTGCGAGATATGAGATTAGAAAATTGAATGCTCCATTCAAAGAAGCTCAGAAAGCTAAAAGATGGAAGGCTGAATTGGAATGTTATATGGATCCACAGGGTAATCCAGTGGTTGATCCTTCTAAGGTGGATTTTGATGCAGTAACAGATCTTTTTCCAGATCAGGACACTTATCATACAAGAAGGTTATCTGAAAAAGGTTATGAAGCTGATCTGATGAACAAATTGAAAGAAATTTTTGAAGCAACTCTACCAAAGGTGGTTGAAATGAAAAAGAGGAAAGAAGAAAAGCTGGAAAGGCTGATAGAGGAGGTGAAAAGAACGGCAGAGGATGCTGATGAGGATGAACAAAAGAAGGAAGAGGATCAGAAAGTTGAAACAGGAGAATCACAAGTGTCAGATGACACTGAGGTAACTGAATCTTCTGAATTATTAAATGTTGAAAATGTTGATAAAAACTGAAGATAAGTGCAGGAATTGCATAGAAATGTGCAAAGTCTGTACTGAGAAAGATGAAAAGATAAAAACAAAAGATATTGAAATAAACAAAATTGAAAATGGTTTCAAAACAAAATGTAAGGAAATGCTTGAAAATGAAGAAATTTTGAAACAAAAGATTGAAAAGCTGACACTGAAATGTCAAGATTTTGAGAAGAAAAATGAAATTTTAAGATAAATGTGTACAACAAAATGTGAAGGTTGTGTTGAAAAAGATAATAAGTTTCAAGATTTTCAAAAAGAGTATGATAATTTGAAATGGTCAAGTCGGAGGGTACAAGAAGCTTATGATTCTTTGAAGAAACAAGTCAAATGTTTTGATGAAGGATTGTCTGAAACTTTAACAATAAAGGAACTTTATGAGAAAAAAGTTTAAAGAAAAGCAACTTGAATTAAACAAGTGTGTTGATGAAGTTGCTAATCTCAAACAAGTTCTGGTTGAAAAAGAAAAGATTGTTTCAAAACTTTAAAGTTATCATAGTTCTTCGTACATTCTCGAACGCATTTTCAACATCACACCAGATAACAAAGATTCTGACAAGAATAAAAAGGGTATTGGTTCAGAATATCATCAGGTACCACCACCATTAAGAGATAATTATACCTTTTATGATGAGGAAAATGTGGAAAAAGGTCTGAATATAGTTGATTAATTACCTGAAAGTATCAATGTGACTTACGCCAAATCTGATGAAGTTGATGATTCAGAGGTGGTAAGTAAGGTTGTTGAAAACGTTTTGAAAGATGAGTCTACCAAAGGTAAGTCTGATCACAGGATGAAAATGAGGGAAATTTTCATGATGGCTATCTTAAACAGTCAAAATCTGAGAAAGTTGTGAATGATGATCTAAAAGGATTGGCTTATACCATGATTGGATTGGACAAACTATTCTCAGATAACGAGTTCCCGATTCAGAATGTGATTGCGGATAAAATTGACAAAGTGTTCAAACTTATAGAAATCGAAAAGTCAGAAATTTCAAAATTTACTGGGAAGAGCAAGAAAGCTTTTTATAACAAACCTGGTTACAAAAAGAAGAACATGAAGGCAGGGTTGGGTTACAAAAAGAAACAAAATCAAGATAAAAGGTTTGAAAAGAAAATTTTTCAAAAGAAAATGAATTTCATTCACGGGAAAAGTTCGGAAGAAGAGAAAGAACTTCAATTTAGACGACAGTCTAATGAAGAGTTCTATGCTCAGAAAAAGCAACAACAAGAGGCTAAAGATGTTTCGAGGAAAACTTGTTTTAAATGTGATCAAACTGGACATCTTGCACGAAAGTGTCCAAACCCAAAGCCTGTTAATGTTGAAAAACAGAAATCTGAGGATGTGAAACAAAGGTCTACCAGATTTGATTCAAAACAAACTTGGAGGTACAACACAAACAAGTTTGCTTCGAATCAAACTTGGAAATCAAACCAGACTAGGTTTGATTCAAGACAAACCTGGAATTGTCACACACCCAGATTCAGAACAACACAAAGTTGGCAAACATCGGTTGATATGACAAAACCAAACCAGTTTTGGAAATCAAAAGTTGTTGTTCAAAATCAAAATAATCAAAACGAGTCACGATTTTACAAAAGAAGCGCTTCAAAAGGACCAAACTGGGTGGTTAAGAAACAAGTGACTTCTGTGAATGACGAAAAAGTTGAAGTCAAAGATGAAAAAGTTTTTGTACAAAATGACAAAGATTTTCCATCATTGAATGAATTTTGTGTTGAAATGCCTAAGGTCAAACAGAACTTGGCTGAATTATTCAAGTAATTGAGTTGGGTATATGTGCAGGTGCTCCCGAAGAAAACTAAATGTCAACTAATGGAGTATCGGAGCAGCCTGGCACTAGAGAAGAAGGCTGCTGGTCCCTGCCACTGAGAAACAGGGAGTTAGTTTGTTTTTGTACATAAATAAACCATATTTCAAAAAAACCCTAAAAAATAAATAATAATAATAATAATAATAATAATAATAATATGTTTTTCAATTTGATTTTGACAAGCTGATCGAAGGGCAATCCGATCGGGTGGCAATCTGATCGGACAGCCATCCGATCCTCATTACTATGTTTTTGATGTTCACTGTGCAACCTTGTCAATGATCGAGTGGCAATCTGATCGGGTGGCAATCCGATCGGACAGTCATCCGATCCTCATCACAATACGACAAAAATTCCAATTGTTTCAAGCTTGTCAAGGATCGAGTGACAATCCGATCGGATTGACACAATACGAAAAAAATTCCAATTGTTTCAAGCTTGTCAAGGATCAAGTGACAATCCGATCGGATGTCAATCCGATCGGATGACAATCGGATCGGATGACAATCCGATCGGGTGGTCATCCGATCCATGGCATTCACTCTCAAAGTTTGACTGGTCAATGGCTTATCTGTTTGTCACATGGATCGAGTGGCAATCCGATCGGATGACCATCCGATCCATATGCAGTTGGTTTGGCTATTCTTTGCTCAAGATGGTTCATCGGATCGGATGGTAAACCGATCGGACGACCGTCCGATCCAGTGCACACACATGAATACACATGCTTGAACGTTCATTGCTTGTTTGCTTATGTTTGATTTGTTTGTTTTTTTAATATATTTTGTCAAAAATAAAAAATTACAAAAATTTGTTGATTGCATATGCCGAAACCCTCACGGCGGAACAAACATGATTAATTTCACAAGATTGAAAAACGGTTTTCAAACTGTAAAATATCAATGTGTTGTAAATTATGGGGGTAATTACTGCTTCACATGTTATATTTTCTTCAAAACAATGCACGAAAAGCATAAAATGGATGGCGAGACAAAGCTATCTACATCGTTTTGTCAAATTTTCTTTAAATGGTTTTGAATTTTAGGGGGAGTAAGAATTGTTGTCAGAAAATCCAAAAACATTAGAAAATTTGAAAAAGCCAAAAACATGATAAAATTCAAAATGAGTTGTGTGTAAAAAAAAGAGGAAATGATAGTACATCAGTAGACAATCACAGTACGCTAAAGAAATGGAATGTTAAAATGTGATAAACGGTCTCACTGATGATATGCCAGTAGGTTTTTACACGCTTAGTAGATTGTTTTCGAGATATAAACCTAAATATCAAATACTTGCTTATCTCTTGGGGAACATCTCTCGGATATATGGGTAACCCCCGAAATCTTGTTTGAGAGATTGCCTGATTCTGAGATACTAGGTCTTTATACTATTTGATATCTGGGGTATTATACCTAGACTTCTGATATTGCGGAAGCAGTGGCCTAGTCCTCCTATAATACTTTACGTGCTTTTAAAGCTTACCCTCTGCATAAAATTGAAAAAATATCAAAAGATATGAATCAATTGCAGTTGAAGAAAAGATTCCCTAAAGGGAACACACCTAAATTCGAGCCTTCATCTCTTTGACTGAATGAAAGTTCATACCCGAGCTCTCAAGGTCTCGCACTAACCCAGAGTACAGATATCAAATTGGTATACTCACCTGTAAGACTGAATCTAGGGAATTTTGATACAGGATTATATTCTGAGGTGGGACACGCGAATAAGTTGAAGTCCTTAAAACACTAATCTCGTATCTCGAATATGTTGAACTTTGTGTAAAAATTTAAGTGTATCAGTATATATACTAACAATCTAAGTGAATCGTTGATAACTTAAAGTGTTAAAAGCTCAACGGTACTAGTGATTTGTCATAAACTGATATGATCCTCTGACATGAACTCAAACAAAAATATAGTCTGTAAATATGTCTGTAAATATTTCTTTACTGCTTTATGTTTCAGAAAAATACAAAAAGATTTTGATTTCATTTTATTTTCGACAACCGATGTCTGAAAGCTAAGTTTCAAAATCTATGTATGATGATCGTGTTTCTGAAAATAAACAAGTTCATTAATTTGAAACTTGAAGTTTTTAATCAAAAATCAAAAACAATTTGTGAAATCTCCAAGGTCATTAAGTTGGACTTGGATGATTAACTGTGAGGGATTTAGATTCTTAATTTGTTAAAATCTGTTGTAAAGAGCAAGGTATGAAGTTTGTTAAAATTTGGATTCTTAATACTACCAAATCTATGAAGTTTGTTGATAGGGGGAGAGAATCAAGTAATCCTGGATATATTCGTATTATTATATTTAGAGCCAGGATCTTGATTTAAAAAGTTTTAAAAAGAGGCAGGTTACGATTCCTGGACAACTGAAAATGCTTTCACTGTAAAAATATTTTAGCATATGTTGAGAAAGCCAGGTCATCAATCCTGGATGTTCATAATGCTTTTACTTATAAATGTTTGAGGATTGCAGATGTTGTACCAGATTACGATCCCGATAGCCAAGTCTAAGGGGGAGTCTGAAGACGAGCTCGACGCAAGGGGGAGCTTGAATCCGGAAAGCCAAGTGCCGATCCCAAAAGCACGGAAGCTTGAAGAAAGGGGGAGCCTGAAGAAAAGGAGTCTAATCGAAAGGAGGAGCAACGGAAGCTAAAGACAGATCCACGGGGATTCTGTTCAAGCAAGAGGGAGTATGTGGTTGCTGATGATATCAAACCTTTAAGAAGACTTATAGAGAGAGAAAGACAAGACGCTACGAGATTGTCTACGACAATATCCAACGGGGGGTCTGTTAGTACATTATGTCTATCGTCTCCGTCAATCAGATCGTAGCAGAAACTGAAGAAATCTAGAGCTTTTATTGTAATATTTAGATAAAAGGGGCAAGGTGGCAATCTTGTAAATGAGGAGAAATCCTTATACCTTATGCCTATAATTAGAAGACTTAGGGTTTTCATTAGAGACTTTTGCTAGTTTGGAGCTCATTTGGTGATCTTAGAGTTTGAAGTCTAGAGAGAGAAACTAGAGAGAGAAAGGTGATTCACGGTGATTGTACTCGTCATATCTATCAATAGAATCACGTTAATTATACGATCTTGTTTGGTCACGTTCGTGCACGGATTCCACACGTCGCACGAGTCGGTTCGCAATCGTTACGGAGTCGAAAACCGGTCCTATAAAATATTATTGTTTGATTATTCGAACATGATTTTTGGCTAGTTTTATCATTCCACCTAGGTTTTGATGAACTTGGAATTTTTGTTTTGATTTTTATTTGACGTTTATTGACTACGACGCGTTTTGATTTAAAATAATTTTTGTTTGTTGCTGAATATGATTATTTGTGCTTGTTCTTGGCTATGATTATTGTTTGGTTATTTATTTTGATGTGTTTAGAAAGAAGAAATTCACCCTAGACATATTCAAGTCACTTATAGGTCGTTTATTCCGGGTTCTCAATCTAGAGTTTGGTTTTAGAAATAATCCAAGGTGACCAAGTTAATTAGATCAGCTAGGTTAAAGTGTGCATCCAATCTTGATGATTAGAAATATGATTTGGGATGTTAGGTCTGTTCTAGGCGTTGTTTGATAGTTTGAACACCGGATAGCTCAGGGTTTTTCTATTTATTCGCGTTTAGTTGTTCCTAGATATTCGGTGTATCAAATTGAGGTTAGCTTCACATCTAAAAGATTATTAGGGTGGTTCTCTTTTAATTCTAGTATTTGTGGGATTCGGTGTCGATAGGTCGAGTCGGTCCATCTTAGCACTTCATTACGCGTTCTGATTATTAGTCGGTTTCTAGGAACTGGAGAGTGGGGGTCCCGCTCTGAGCTGACTAGTTACTATAGGACTTAATTATCTTTAGCGGGAAGTTGGTCGGTGGTGTGTGTAAGGTGTAATATGTTTTTATTGATATTTTAAGCCCATTTTACACATTAGTCAAGTTTTAAATTTATAAAACACGATATTCTACTAACACTAAACACACACATGGGCAAGTTCACCCATCGTGAGCGTAGTATAGCGCTGGTAAGATACCAAGGTCATCCAAGGACACAAGAGCTTTTAGTACTAGTTTATCCTCAACGTCTTATCAAACTAAAATTTTTGAGAAAATATTTTTAAACATAAAAACTAAAAACTAAAAATGCTGAAAATAAAGATAAAATAAAAACAGATAGACAAGATGAATCACTTGGATCCGACTGGCCTTTAATGTATCCTTTGATGATTTTCGCACTTTTGCACTTTTTAAGAGATTATCTTAGTTATAGTAGTAGGCCCCTCTTTTGAAGGTGACATTACCCTCAACCCAGTGGTTTGAGTCAGCAAGGATACAATCTCAAAGGGGGTCGGAATAATGGAAGATAATTAATTAAGTTGTTAATGAGAAAAGTGGTAGGCCCCACTTTTGAAGGTGATGTTACCCTCGGCTAAGTGGTTTGAGTCAGTAGGGATACAATCCCAAGTAGCCGGTTTAATGTATTAATAGTAGTTTACATATGAGGGTATCAAGCCATTCGCACCCCCGCCATCCAATACCTATGGGTATTGAAGGAGGTACAAGTAAGCTTGACCCAGGTCCTTGCAGGATCTATACACTGAACAAGGCAAGAACCTTACTACACCATTCCCATAACCCCCGACCAGGTAGCCAACATATCTCTATATAGACCGCAGAGATATGAATGGTGAAAATCTTTTACTTTATATAAATAGTAAAGTAATGCCAAGACACAACGGACAAATGATAAAGAAGTTTATCTTCAACATAAGAAACTAGTTATTAAAGTCACTAATACAAAACCAAATAAAAAGTGCGAAAAGATTAAAAATCAAAAGTAATACGTTAAATGCTTGTCTTCACCAAGTGATGTAAGAGACTTACCCAAACATGGCCTTTGATTGACAAGAACTCTTACGATCAATCTTGGATCCTGAGACTATTACACACACTCTAAGGTGGATGATGGTGGTGGATGTGGGTGTTGTAGTGGTGGTGGAGTGGTGGCAAAGTGGGAAAGAGGTGGTTTGCCAAGGGATGCCTTTGAAGTGAGCCACACACCCCTATTTATAGCATGAACAGAAGCCCGGCCACGGTCCCGTATCCGCTGGACACGCCCCCATGGCCATCTCCTTTCTCTTCTTTCATCAATTGCAATTGTCTGCATTAGGCTCCACACGGCCCCGTGTTCGCTGGGCACGGTCTCGTGTGCAGAAGCGTATCTGTACTATCAAGATTTGCAATATTCTGCAAATCTTAGCGTTGACCACACCCCGTGCTGAGCTGGGCACGCCCCCATGGTGGGCATAGAAGCTTCCACAGCTTTGTCTATTTCTGCAGACATATGACCACGACCCCGTGTCCAGTGGGCACGGGCTGTGGTCAGCCCTCTGTTTCTTGTTTTTGCTTGGGGAGATGCTGTCGAGGGGTCGGGCATGCCACGTTTATTCCTTTTCTTTGTATTTATGTTAGTTTTTGCTGTATATTTGTTCCTTTTATTCATTTAAGCTCATTTGGTCTCGCAAATACAAAAGGAAGACAAAATCACACTTTTTCCAACATTAGTACTAAAAAGGGTTAGTTTTATGCCTCATTTGATGTAATTTATATGTTACATTTTACACACATCAGTCAGATTAGATATCAGATCTTTAGTCGATTGTCAAAGTCATAAGTCATTACATGTTCTAAGGGATTCATTGCCTGGGTGGTTTCTCCTTCTGATTGATCTCAAACTCGTGTTCCCAGTCGTTTGATTATCTTAGTTCGTCTTAGTTAGTTTAATTTAGATATTAGTTAATTGAAAACCCCCCAAACAACAAAACAGTTAAATACAGTTAGGTTAGAGTCAGTCTAGTCAGAGTCTAGTAAACGTAGTCAGTAGAGTCTCGTGGGTTCGATACTCGGACTTACTTAGGCTATACTACATTTACCGGTACACTTGCCGGTTGTGTGGTCTAGGTTTGGAGAGTCTTAGTTATAAATTTAGAACTTAGATTGTCTTGTTTAGGGTTAAAATTAGTTAGTATAATTAGACCACTTTTAGCACATCAAGTTTTTGGCGCCAATGCTGGGGAATCTTGGCGATTGCGTTTATTAGCTTTGATCAAACTTAATTGAAAATTTGTGCTACTTGTATAGTTGTGTAATTTTTTTAGTTAGTTTTCTTTGATTCTATCTACCTTGTTCTGCTCTTTCTACTCTCTTAATGGAAGGTGATCCTATTGACCTAGATATCTATGATGATGAGTCTTATCCCACCGAACCAATATGGGATTTGTCAGATGAAGAGGATGAGGAAAGTGAAGATGAGCTGCTTTGGGAGAGAGAATTTGCAGATGAGTTAGAGGGTTTGCCGTTAGATGAAGAAGTAGATACATTTGATCCGGAGGGGGACCTTGCATACTTAGAAGCTTTACTTGCAGGAAACCCAATGACGGACATCAAACAAGAAGAAGTGATGATGGAAGAGGAAGAACACCACAACAGCAGGCCCATGGAAGTATTTATAAGTACAACTAAAAAATCAACACCACGGGAGAAGGCAAAGAAATGGGCACTTGGGAACCGGGATTGGTTGCGTGTCGAAAGCTGGTATAATGAGGAAAGGAAGGAGCCTTTTGTGACAAGTGTACTCTGTAATCGATGTACATTGTAAAACAATGTTGGTTATTAATAAGACAATGTGATTTGGTGTTATTATATGTGTTTTGGTATTATTATGTGTGTATTTGTGTTTGATGATTTTACAATTTGATTCGATTCCGATTTCAAGCTTTAAATCGCTTTCTGGAAGGTTATACGCAAACTGGTGCGTAAACGCAGTCAGTATAATGCAACAAAGACACCAGAATAGTGACATAGACTTGACATACCTTAAATAACCTCCACATAACTTAGAAATAAGTTTTGGATGGTTTGGTGTGTTGAAATCAAGTTTGTTCGATCGCAGGGACTATTTGTGTCAAACTGTGAAACTATACCGATTTGTATAGTAACGAACATTCCGGAACTTGATAATAAGTTAAACATACCCTAAATATCCTTTATATAGCTTAGAAATAGGCTTTGAGGGGTTCGGTATGCTAAAATAAACTTTATTGATCAATAGGGACTAAAAGCGTCAAAAAGTGCATAAGTTTGCATTTTCGCGCATATCTTTCGTTCTGAATACATCCGGACATCCAAAAATTTATGTAAGCATTAAAAAATTTTATTTTAGTGTTTGGCATAATAAAAATCCATTCGTCGCTTAATTTGGATTGTTTTTGCGTTCGTTACGACTTCCGTCGTAATTAACCGAACAACGCAACCGTACGACCAAACGAGCCGACATCCGAGATGTTTTTGACCATGTTTTGAGTTCCCTATACTTTAACTTCATTTTAGAGCCTTGAAACGAGGTTAACGGGGCTTAAACGTGCCAAAAATGCCTTAAAATGCAAGTTTCTGATGTGCAGGGACCTGTTTTGACAATCTGCCAAACATCCTTACACGGGCCGCGTAAGGATTGATGTATATTTACACGGGCCATGAGGCCATGTCAGACAGAAAGTTCTGTTTCAGCAATCTGGGCTGAATTCAGGGGTTTTAATGCAACTTTTGCAATACCTTGAGCTGGTTTTCGGCCCCCATTGTATTCTAATACCATGTACCCACATGTATGGCCAAGATTACACCCTCAAAACACTTGGAATCATCCTATTGATCCTAACTTCCTATAAATAGCAAGCTTCCTCATTTGGGTTTTTCACACCTTGATTCAATCTCTGCTCTAAGTTGAGGTTTTAACACCTCATACCTGAGTAATTTTGAATCAAAACACCCTCTTGGACCCTTTGTAAGTCCTCTTCTTGCTCGTTCTTAGTTTTGGCCAGTCAATGGTCAACACAAAGTTCCATTGAACTTTGTAACGTGAGCGTAATCACGATGGTTATAGTCCCTTGTGACTATACCTACTGATTACCACATTGTCTAGGCGTTGTGACGAGTCGTAGTTTCGGCCAAAATGCGTATTTATGCGTATTTTGTAACCAAACTACTCTTGGGCATCAAAACCGTTTGTTTTGATACCAAAACCTGTTTTCTAACTTAACTAAACATGTTTTAGCATGTTTAGCTCGTCACTTTTAGATTAGTGCTTGTATAGAGTCGTAAGTCAAGCGGTCTAAACAACCGCTTAGACTTTCAAACTTGACCCGTTTGGTCGATCATTAGGATCCGACTAAACATGTTTTGTGACCAAAGTTGCATAGGGAATAACCTTCCGAGGTTATACCTTATGGTTACTTAGGTTTAATTAGTTGTATGATAGGTAGTTTATATGCCTTAGGTAAATGACCAAAATGCCCTTTTCATGCATAATTGGTAATTAAGCATATGTAACATAAATTTTTGCCACATAACTGATTATGCAACATATTTAAACATGTTTAGGCATATAATACTTGTCATAGGACTAGTTAGACGTCTCGAACGCGCATTTGCGCGCACGACGTGTTAAAGTAGCATAAGCTACCTTAATGGGTCGTAATGGGTCGAAAGCACTTAGGTTAGGTTCCGATTTAGGATGTAGGTTTTGTTAAACCATATCACATGAATTCCAACACTCATTTGGTTTACAAGACCTCATTCTGTCTGATCTTCCGATTTAGGTGTCGATTGTTTGACTAGTGATTTGATTACTAGGTGCTGCTTGATTTCTCTGGTTTACTTGAGTTTGTTGAAGTTCTATTGATTGAGGACACTTTGCACTTCAAGTGAGTACATAGTTCCCCTATTTTACAATTTTCAATTGTTTTGGGGTGATTCATATGTATCAAAACGATTTTCGATATTATAATAATGATTTCAAAAACGATTAAGATGGTTTATACTAAACTAATAACGATTTCGATAATGTGAACAAACTTGTTGGACGTAGTTACATAATGAATGACATTCATTAGCATTGATCAAGCCGACCAGTATTAGGTTATGGTACCATAGGATCTGACAAATCCCGTTATCGTACTGCACCCATGGTTATTTATGGTCTAGGTGGGTAACTACTGAATCTGATTATTAACTTACCCTTTGGTGGTTTGTTAATGCGATAAGCGAGATAGTCGAGTCATGAAGGTTTGAATGTTATTAGTGAGACGACCATAAATAGTTTTCACAATTAAAACGAGGATGATTTAAACGATTTAAACGAGTTAACGATTTGGAAACGATTTGAACAAGTTAAATGAATTGGATAAACGATTGGCTTTTGGTTAAGTGTCTAGATAACGGGACGGGTGTAATATGGTGAAAACATGGTAGATACGCCGCTGGTACTTCTTATATATAAGTGTTTTCAACATATTACATACCGTGGCGTTATTTAGTTCACTTGGGTAAACGATGTCACTTAACGATGTTTTCGAAAGGATATAAACCATATGAGTTTTATTAAACGAGTTAATATGAAATGTTTTACAATTTGGTTTACTAAAACAAATGTTTTTGGGGTTAAGAATCATGGCTACGAGGTTTTATAAATTATAACCCGCTTGATTTGAGTTGGTTAATTTCGTTGCAATATTATACTCTTTTCAAAACAAGGTTTTTAATAAAGTATTGCAACATGTAAACTAGCCATGAATCCGACACTCTTATAAAACCTATGTACTCGCCAGCATTTCTTTGCTGACTTTGTTTTTACATATGTTTCAGGTGATGTTGCTTGATGTTGATTGCTAGGATGCATAAGTCACATAGCATCTAGACGAGGCCTTAGTGACATAATAACAATGATAGTCGATATGTAACTTGTTTGTTTCGTGTTAAAACAATGTAAATTACTTAATGAAAAAATAAAATGAAACTTTTTGTATTCCATGGTTGTGAAACAATAATTCCGTTACAACACTCCCCGACGTTTCTGCCACGATTTGTTGTTTTACGTGGTCGGGGTGTGACAGAAGAGTTGGTATCAGAGCTAATGGTTATAGGGAATTAGGTTATTAGTAATGCTTTGACCTAGACTATAACTTATAGGACCCTAACGCAAGTTGATCTGCGTTTAGATTTTTAAAACAAAACCATCACCTACCCTTAGGTGATAACCACAATGAGAACACAAATTCGAATCTGCTTCAAAAATTAATCATCCATTCTAGGATGATTGATTACTAGGTTTTGAACCCTCTGTTGTAAGGTTTTGAACCCTTCCAGTTTGACTCATATTTGGCTTAGTGCCTTCTGATTTTTCAAAATCTCGTCAAAGTTTGGGTCTAAATAATGTGAACACGTGCAAACTGGAAGAGTGAATGACTGTACCCTGAGTTTTCTGTCTATGACTAGAGTGTTCGTACAAATCCACATAATAGGACCAGTCACTCTTACCTGGGAACTCTTGGGGTGAGTGTTCACTTATAGGCGAGCATGTCTTCGCGATACATTATTTTGATTCATTTACTTTGACTAGTCACTGCGTGTCATTTGTTTGTTCGAGGTAACGAACAAATGATCGCCTTCCTTGTGTTTTTTCTTCAATACCTCTTTTATTTCTCCTAATTATCAACCTCACTCGTTTCTCATATTTCCTTGTTAGACCATGCCTCCTCGACGTGATGCACAATCTTTTACTGCTGAAGAAGTCACAGCCCTTGTCTCTCAGCAAATGGCTGCTGTGCTTCCAGGTGTTGTGACCCAAATCCACGAGTTATACAACAATAACAACAATAATGCAAAATGTAATTTCAAGAATTTCAATTCTACTAAGCCGCTAAAGTTTTCTGGGTCGCAAGGAGAAACCGCGCTCCTTCATTGGTTCAAAAGAATCGAGAGCACATTCAGACATGTGAAATGTCTGAATGGGCGTAAGGTTGAATTTGCATCAAGTGTGTTCGAGAAGCGTGCTCTTACGTGGTGGAATGGTGTTATGCACGATAGGGGTGCCGAAGTGGCATTGGCACAAACATGGGAAGAGCTTCGAGCTCTCATGATGAAAGAGTTTTGTCCCCGTCACGAAATTCGAGCTTTGGAACGAGAGTTTGACGACCTAAAGAAAGATAGGGGAGAACACCGTGCGTGTACGGATCGTTTTGAGGAACTCAGTCTTTTGTGTCCCACTATGGTTACCCCACAGGAGAAAGCGATAGAAAGGTATATCGATGGTTTACCCGATTCCATACAGGATATTATGACTACCATTAATCCTACTACTCTTCGTCATGCGATCGAGTTGTCGGCTACCCTGACTGAGTCTCAAGTCAGGAAGGGTAAACTTACCCGCAAGAGTGATAAGAAGAAGTCGACCGATTCTGTCAAGGAAAAGGGTAAGGGTAAGAAAGGTGAGTCGTTGAAAAAGTTTAAAAAGCGAAAGGGTGCTCAGAATTTTGCAGTAACAGCCCAGAACCCTCAGAACCCACCGGCTCAACCACCTGCGAAGAAAGCGTATGCTGGTACCGCACCTCATTGTGCTCGCTGCAATGGTCATCATGTTGCACAACAAACTTGTAAGCAATACACAACATGTGGTAAACTTGGGCATTTGGCCAATGTTTGTCGTTTGGGACAGAATCAGGTTACCCAGGTTCAAGCTCCGGTTCAAGGGAATGCTGCGAGATTCCCACTGGGTTCATGTTTCAATTGTGGAGAGTTTGGTCACTTCCACAACAACTGTCCGAGGCTGGTGAATGCAAACGCGAATGCTAATGCGAACTCGAATGCGAATGTCAACGCAAATGTGAATCCCGCTCGTGGGCGAGCGTACAATTTGAATGCAAACGAAGCGAGGGCTGACAACGAGGTGGTGAATGGTACGTTTCTTGTTAACAATAGACCTGCATCTATTCTTTTTTATTCTGGTGCCGATAGAAGTTTTGTTTCATTGTCATTTGATCCTTTGCTTGCGATACCTAGAACTAAACTGAGGAAACCCTTATCTGTTGAAGTTGCTATTGGTAAACCCCTTGTTCTCGATTCTGTTATTCGTGATTGTCAGTTGAACCTTGATAACCATCTTTTTCCCATTGACCTCACACCGATGTAACTTGGGAGTTTCGATATTATCGTGGGGATGGATTGGTTAACCAAACATCATGCTGAGGTGGTTTGTTTCGATAAGATTGTACGTATTCCTCTTCTGTCTGGCGATGTTCTGGAAGTTCGTGGTGAGAAACCATCTGGTGGATTGAAGCTTATGTCGTGTACGAAAGCCCAAAGTTATTTGCCAAAAGGATATGTTGCTTTCCTGGCACATGTCACAGAGGAGAAAGGGAAGAGCAAGAGTATTCTGGGTATTCCGATTGTTTGAGATTATCCTGAGGTGTTTCCCGATGAACTGCCTAGTTTGCCTCCAGTTCGTCAAGTCGAATTTCATATTGACCTTGTACCCAATGCCAACCCGATTGCGAAAGCACCTTATCGTCTTGCACCGTCGGAGATGCAAGAGTTATCTAAGCAGCTTCAAGAATTATCTGATAAAGGATTCATCCGTCTGAGCTTTTCACCATGGGGCGCTCCTGTCCTCTTTGTGAAAAAGAAAGATGGATCTTTTCGAATGTGTATCGATTATCGTGAGCTTAATAAGCTTACCATCAAGAATCGATATCCCCTACCTCGAATTGATGATCTCTTCGACCAGCTGCAAGATGCTTCATGCTTTTCCAAAATTGATCTGCGTTCTGGGATCACCAACTTCGTTTTCTCGAAGAAGATATTCCCAAAACTGCTTTCTGCACAAGATATGGGCATTACGAGTTCACTGTCATGCCTTTTGGTTTGACGAATGCCCCAGCTATCTTTATGGACTTAATGAATAAGGTCTGTAAACCTTATTTAGACAAGTTCATCATTGTGTTCATCGATGATATTCTCATTTATTCAAAGTCTCAAGCCGAGCATGAGCAACACCTTCGCTTAACATTGGAACTCCTTAAGAAGGAACGACTTTTTGCTAAATTCTCCAAGTGTGAATTTTGGCTTAAAGAAGTTTAGTTCTTGGGTCATATAGTCAACGAGCAGGGTATTCATGTGGATCCATCCAAGATTGCTGCTATTAAGGATTGGAATACACCGACGACACCTACAGAGATTCAATCTTTTCTTGGTCTTGCTGGTTATTATCGTCGATTCATTTCTAATTTCTCGAAGATCGCGGTTCCACTCACTGCTTTGACTCAGAAGAATAAGCCTTTTGAGTGGGGACCCAAACAAGAAGAAGCGTTCCAAACGCTAAAACAGAAGCTATGTGATGCTCCTGTTCTATCTTTGCCCGAAGGAAACAATGATTTTGTTGTCTACTGTGACGCGTTGAATCTAGGACTTGGTTGCGTTCTTATGCAACGAGGTAAAGTCATAGCTTATGCGACTAGACAGTTGAAAGTTCACGAGAAGAACTATACGATTCATGATCTTGAGTTAGGAGCTGTGGTTTTCGCGCTCAAAATCTGGAGACATTATCTTTATGGCACAAAGTGTGTAGTTTTCACAGACCACAAAAGTCTCCAGCATATTCTTAATCAGAAAGAGTTGAACATGAGGCAACGACGTTGGGTTGAACTCTTGAATGATTATGATTGCGAGATTCGCTACCATCTTGGTAAGGCGAATGTTGTAGCCGATGCGCTTAGTCGAAAAGAGCGAGTCAAGCTTCATTCTGTTCAAACTCTATCTGATATTCAATCTCATGTTCTTCAAGCTCAACGGTCTTGTGTGATCAAAGGCTTATTGAAAAATGAACTACCGCTTCAACTCGAGCTTAAACTCGAAAGGAAAGACGATGGTTTGCTCTACTTCAAGGATCGTTTGTGGATTCCAAAACAAGACGATCTTCGCACTTTATTGATGGACGAATCTCACAAGTCTCGATATTCTATCCATCCTGGTGCTGATAAAATGTACAAGGATCTTCGTACTCAGTACTGGTGGCCTGGTATGAAAAAGGATGTTGCCCTGTATGTATCAAAATGCCCGACTTGTCTTAAAGTCAAGGCTGAACATCAACGACCTTCTGGCTTACTTGTACAACCAGATATACCAGTTTGGAAGTGGGAGAACATTGTTATGGATCTCATCACAAAGTTACCGCGTACATCTAATGGTCATGATGCTATTTGGGTTGTTATCGATCGTTTAACAAAATCAGCTTATTTTATTTCAATTTGCGAGGATCTATCTGCTGATAAACTTGCAAAGATTTATGTTTATGAGATTGTATCACGATATGGTGTTCCTTTGGACATCATTTCCGATCGTGATGCCCGGTTTTCATCTCATTTTTGGAAGACCATGCAATCTGCTTTGGGAACCCAACTGAATCTAAGCACTGCTTATCATCCCCAAACAGATGGTCAATCTGAGAGGACGATTCAAACTTTGGAGGATATGCTTAGAGCATGCGTGATAGACTTTGGTGGTAATTGGGATTCACATCTTCCACAGATCGAGTTCTCTTACAACAACAGTTATCATGCTAGTATTAATATGGCGCCATTCGAAGCTCTCTACGGTCAAAAATGTCGTTCACCTGTCTGTTGGAATGAGATCGGTGAAGCTCAGCTTACTGGACCTGAGCTCATTTTGGAAACAACAGACAAAATCAAGAAAATCCGCGATAATCTTGTGACAGCTCGAAGCCGTCAAAAGAGTTATGCGGATATGCGACACAAGCCCTTAGAATTTCAAGTCGGAGACCGTGTCCTACTCAAGGTGTCACCTTGGAATGGAGTAGTGAGATTTGGAAAGAAAGGAAAACTTGCACCTCGATATGTGGGACCATTTATGATTATGGAAAGAATTGGAAAGGTTACCTATCGACTAGAGCTACCTCCAGAGCTTGGAAATATTCATCAGACTTTTCACGTGTCCAATTTGCGAAAGTGTTTAGCTGATGAAGATCTTCACATTCCTCTCGACGAGATTCAAATTGATGAAACGACGCACTTTATCGAGAAACCTGTGGAGATAACGGACCGTGCATTCAAACAGTTGAAGAACAAACGGATTCGATTGGTCAAGATTCGTTGGGAGTCCAAACGTGGCCCAGAGTTTACTTGGGAATGTGAGGACCAAATGACGGCGAAGTATCTGCATTTGTTTTCACAAGCTTCCTCTAGTTAAAATTTCGGGACGAAATTTCCTGAAGTAGGGGAGACTGTGACAACTGTACTCTGTAATCGATGTATAATGTAAAACAATGTTGGTTATTAATAAAACAATGTGCTTTGGTGTTATTATATGTGTTTTGGTATTATTATGTGTGTATTTGTGTTTGATGATTTTACAATTTGATTCGATTCCGATTTCAAGCTTTAAATCGCTTTCTGGAAGGTTATACGCAAACTGGTGCGTAAACGCAGTCAGTATAACGCAAAAAACACTCCGGAATAGTCACATAGGCTTGAAATACCTTAAATAACCTCCACATAACTTAGAAATAAGTTTTGGATGGTTTGGTGTGTTGAAATCAAGTTTGTTCGATCGCAGGGACTATTTGTGTCAAACTGTGAAACTATATTGATTTGTATAGTAACGAACATTCCAGAACTTGATCATAAGCTAAACATACCCTAAATATCCTTTATATAGCTTAGAAATAGGCTTTGAGGGGTTCGGTATGCTAAAATAAACTTTATTGATCAATAGGGACTAAAAGCGTCAAAAAGTGCATAAGTTTGCATTTTCGCGCGTATCTTTCGTTCTGAATACATCCGGACATCCAAAAATTTATGTTAGCATTAAAATATTTTATTTTAGTGTTTGGCATAATAAAAATCCATTCGTCGCTTAATTAGGATCGTTTTTGCGTTCGTTACGACTTCCGTCGTAATTAACCGAACAACGCAACCGTACGACCAAACGAGCCAACATCTGAGATGTTTTTGAGCATGTTTTGAGTTCCCTATACTTTAACTTCATTTTATATCCTTGAAACAAGGTTAACGGGGCTTAAACGTGCCAAAAATGCTTTAAAATGCAAGTTTCTGATGTGCAGGGACCTGTTTTGACAATCTGCCAAACATCCTTACATGGGCCGCGTAAGGATTGATGTATATTTACACGGGCCGCAAGGTCATGTCAGATAGAAAGTTATGTTTCAGCAATCTGGGCTGAATTCAGGGGTTTTAATGCAACTTTTGCAATACCTTAAGCTGGTTTTCGGCCCCCATTGTATTCTAATACCATGTACCCACATGTATGGCCAAGATTACACCCTCAAAACACTTGGAATCATCCTATTGATCCTAACTTCCTATAAATAGCAAGCTTCCTCATTTGGGTTTTTCACGCCTTGATTCAATCTCTGCTCTAAGTTGAGGTTTTAACACCTCATACCTGAGTAATTTTGAATCAAAACACCCTCTTGGACCCTTTGTAAGTCCTCTTCTTGCTTGTTCTTGTATTTCAAGCATGAAAGTCAAACGAAGTTTGACTTTCAGCTTTGACCAGTCAATGGTCAACACAAAGTTCTGTTGAACTTTGAAACGTGAGCGTAGTCACGATGGTTGTTGTCCCTTGTGACTATACCTACTGATTACCACGTTGTCTAGGCATAGTGACTAGTCTTAGTTTCGGCCAAAATGCGTATTTATACGTATTTTGTAACCAAACTACTCTTGGGTATCAAAACCGTTTGTTTTGATACCAAAACCTGTTTTCTAACTTAACTAAACATGTTTTATCATGTTTAGCTCGTCACTTTTAGATTAGTGCTTGTATAGAGTCGTAAGTCAAGCGGTCTAAACAACCGCTTAGACTTTCGAACTCTACCCGTTTGGTCGATCATTAGGATCCGACCAAACATTTTTAGTGACCATAGTTGCATAGGGAATAACCTTCCGAGGTTATACCTTAAGGTGACTTAGGTTTAATTAGCTGTATGATAGGTAGTTTATATGCCTTAGGTAAATGACCAAAATGCCCTTTTCATGCATAATTGGTAATTAAGCATATGTAACATAAATTTTTGTCACGTAACTGATTATGCAACATATTTAAACTTGTTTACGCATATAATACTTGTCATAGGACTAGTTAGACGTCTCGAACGCGTATTTGCGCGCACGACGCGTTAAAGTAGCATAAGCTACCTTAATGGGTCGCAATGGGTCGAAAGCACTTAGGTTAGGTTCCGATTTAGGATGTAGGTTTTGTTAAACCATATCACATGAGTTCCAACACTCATTTGGTTTGCAAGACCTCATTCTGTCCAATCTTCCGATTTAGGTGTCGATTGTTTTACTAGTGATTCGATTACTAGGTGCTGCTTGATTTCTATGGTTTACTTGAGTTTGTTGAAGTTCTATTGATTGAGGATACTTTGCACTTCAAGTGAGTACATAGTTCCCCTATTTTACTGTTTTCAATTGTTTTGGGGTGATTCATATGTATCAAAATGATTTTCGATATTATAATAATGATTTCAAAAACGATTAAGATGGTTTATACTAAACTAATAACGATTTTGATAATGTGAACAAACTTGTTGGACGTAGTTACATAACAAATGACATTCATTAGCATTGATCAAGCTGACCAGTATTAGGTTATGGTACCATAGGATCTGACAAATCCCGTTATCGTACTGCACCCATGGTTATGTATGGGCTAGGTGGGTAACGACTGAATCTGATTATTAACTTAACCTTTGGTGGTTTGTTAATGCGAGAAGCGAGATAGTCGAGTCACGAAATTTTGAATGTTATTAGCGAGAAGACCATAAATAGTTTTCACAATTAAAACGAGGATGATTTAAATGATTTAAACAAGTTAACGATTTGGAAACGATTTGAACAAGTTAAACGAATTGGATAAACGATTGGCCTTTGGTTAAGTGTCTAGATAACGGGACGGGTGTAATATGGTGAAAACATGGTAGATACGCCGCTGGTACTTCTTATATATAAGTGTTTTCAACATATTACATACCGTGGCGATATTTAGTTCACTTGGGTAAACAATTTTGAAACGATGTCACTTAACGATATTTTCGAAAGGATATAAACCATATGATTTTTATTAAACAAGTTAATACAAAGTGTTTTACAATTTGGTTTACTAAAACAAATGTTTTTGGGGTTAAGAATCATGGCTACGAGGTTTTATAAATTATAACCCGCTTGATTTGAGTTGGTTAATTTCGTTGCAATATTATACTCTTTCAAAACAAGGTTTTTAATAAAGTATTGCAACATGTAAACTAGCCATGAATCCGACACTCTTATAAAACCTATGACTCACCAGCATTTCTTTGCTGACTTTGTTTTTACATATGTTTCAGGTGATGTTGCTTGATGTTGATTGCTAGGATGCATGAGTCACATAGGATCTGGACGAGGCCTTAGTGACATAATAACAATGATAGTCAATATGTAACTTGTTTGTTTTGTGTTAAAACAATGTAAATTACTTAATGAATAAATAAAACGAAACTTTTTGTATTCCATGGTTGTGAAACAATAATTCTGTTACAACACTCCCCGACGTTTCCGCCACGATTAGTTATTTTACGTGGTCGGGGTGTGACACCTTTGAAGCAAGACCATTCTTCTAATTATATGCCACACATCCGGTTCATGCCAGGTAAATTTAAATTCAGGTGGTCTGACCCGTTTCTAATTTTTAAATTCTTTTATAATTCCGCCATTGAATTTTTAATTGTTTACGAGGAACGGGTGGAATTAAACAGGTTAGACAAGGTCCAGGTCAAAGAGAAGCCTCCTGATTAAATTCAAGTGTGGGGAGGTTTTGTAGAGTTTGTATATGTCACACCCCCAAAATACCACACGCGGGAACCCCCGCGAGGCGTGTGACGTACCAGGATCTAGCCACCAATCATGTTGAACTCATAACATTATTTCAAACAAAACTTTCATTTATTAAAATCATTGTTACAAAACATTGTTTACATTTTAGCGGAAGCATACTACATTAAGTAGAGTTTCATATCCCAAGTGTATAAAAGCCATTAGACGTGTCTCATGATTCCATGCAAATCGACCCATGACCACTCCAGCATCCCAGACAACAAGTTCTATTGCTATGCACCTATAGACCTGCAAGCATGCAGAAAAGTGTATCAGACAACACTGGTGAGTTCAAAGTTTGTTAACACGTTTATTTACCAGTTATAAGCTTAAAACATTTCAAAGATTTGATGTTGTTAACAACTCGATTACCGCAGATGGCTCCAGATTATTTGCCCTTCCCCAATGCTCTATCAAACATTGGTAAAGTGGTTAAGGTAATTAGTTCACGCCCGTCCTCCCCGGTACGGTGTGAGGGTGCCAAACCTAATAGCGCTATCAACTAATAACCCCGTTGCCTCCCCGACAACCAATTCGGTATATGATGGGACTTAATGATAGATATGAGTGTATTAACCAACATCCCAGGTGTAACATTCCAGTCAAACCCATTTACCCGACATTCCTCCCCGGAACGTTTACCAAATGTCCCTCCCCGGGACGCATGCTTGGAAAAAGAGCAGGGAACTCACCTTAGATTTGCTCGGTATGTTTCGTTACGTTACCCGTTCCAAGTTGGTCAACCAAACCCTACTGTGGTTACCAGTATAATCACTATCATAATCAATAAAATCACGTATTATATCACAGATTGCATTCATCACAAAGATTACCGTGTAACACATAGTCCAAACTCAAATCTCATACAAGTTCACGTCTCGCGTGCATGCCACATAACAATACTTTACAGGTGAGTTGGCTATTTACAAGAACCCAATCAGGTTTCTTATTCTTAGTTAATATTATTAACATGCATCAAAAAGGATTTCACCAACATAAGCATTCATCAGCATACACATCATAAATCACGGTTCTGTCTATTTACCAACAGCATCTCCACGAAGGTCCTATTCTTCGTCGAACATGAGTACGGCAAAGAACCATAACGCCGAAGAATCAATCTTCGTCAAGCATGAGCTCGGCGAAGAATCATAACGACGAAGGATCATTCTTCGTCGAGTCTGGGTACGATGAAGTATCCTTGTAATGAAGGATCATTCTTCGTCGATCACATCAACATATGGTTTTCTTGTAAACCCTAATCATGCAGTTACAAATCATAATCCACAACTTTAATATGTTTCAACTATCACTGATCATTGTAGTAATAATTATTACAGAATTAATCGACAAGGTATTCAATCATGCTACTCATAATCAATATTCAGTTGAATCAATTTACTCAAGCATACAAGTTTTAACTCCATTCACATGATCATAGAGCCCTAATTCTACCATGCAATTACCATGTATCAGCCGATCACATCATACGACATTATTCAGTCGAGCACATCATACACAGTTTCTAATACATCCTATGATCAACATTAATTTCTACAAACCCTACATCGAGTTATCTCGATTCATACAAGTGGCCTGCACAATTAGGTTCGTGAACCCTAGCATTCATCCCTATTCATTCTCATCATTCACGTTAGCACATAACATCAAGACCATTATCCTAATTCACATCAAATCACACGTAACCGAGATCGATTAATACGAACAATACAAGTGTAAATACTAACCAGGAGATTGTGGGAGATGTACAAGAACAGGGGACGGAAGAATGTATCGAAAGGAGGGGCTTGCCGAGTCCAAGAAGTTGCTGCCGTCATCTGCTTTCTTAGAATGGAGTTTAGGGTTTTCATTTTTACTTGTGAGAGGAGTTGTATATCTCCTTACATAACACGCGTATATACAATCAAGTGGGATGGGCTGGGCTTAGTTCGGATATAGAATGGGCCGAGAACCCTTTCGGCGAACAACTCCCTTGGTGAACTATGATCATGACGATGAACTATCCCTAAAACCATCCTTCGTCGAGCTATGATCATGACATTCTTCGTCGAACTATGATCATGACGAAGAGCCCTTCTTCGTCTGAGTTCTTCGTGGTTTAAGTATAGTGTGCAGCCCAGAGTTTCATGTGAAGACTCATGACAATGACGAAGACTCATTCTTCGTCGGGATGGGTGATGACGAAGGTTCATTCTTCGTCGGGCAAGGTTGTGGTGAAGAATCCATTCTTCGTCACAAGGGATTCTTTGCCATAAGAGTTTTCATTAAACAATAAATATTAGACATTAAACCACCATGCACAGCTATACAATAATCATTCCAATAAACCACACATGACCCCACCAATTGTAATAAAAAAACAGGATTATGAAACAAGCGATTCGTAGGAAAAAGGGCCTTGAAATCTTGGGTTGTCACATCATCCCGAACTTGAAAGAAATTTCATCCTGAAATTTGACAAGTAAACCAAAGCGACAAGATGTTGAGTCAGGGTGACTAAGGATTTTCCCCGGGTGCCACATCATCCCCAACTTGAAAAGGAATTTCGTCCCGAAATTCGTCAATGACATCCAAGGTTGAAACAACCGTTTGAACAATTGAGGATACTAGAGCTTCATCCGTTCACTGCGTTTCACGTGAACTCCGGTCCACGTCTTGATTTCCAACGAACACTCACGATTGGAATTCGACTATGTTAACGAACCTTGACTTCCTGGTCCATGTCTTCGATAGACTCCTCGACAACTGCAACTTGTCTAATAAAGGTATCACAAATGTTTCGACAAACACCGCCTTAGATTCGAGACATAAATGTGTTTGTAGGCCACGCCCCTGATTCTTTTCAGAATTTGGAATGGCTCAACGTGACGTAAATTCAACTTGCCACGCTTCCCAAGTCCCGGACCTGTGATTAGGTTGCCACCCACCTAAGTCAAACAAGGAGATTGGCATTATCGTCCATGCAATGCCTCAACAGGGATGTCTGAATACTAGAATGGTAACTGCTGTAGTAGAACTCAACCAAAGGTAGGTGTCCTCCCATTTTTTACTAAAGTCATTCACACACATACTCGCAGCATGTCTTCGAGTGTCAGGATGGTTCGTTTACTCTGACCATTTGTCCTACAATGATGAGCAATGCTCTTGTCCAGATGTGAGCCTAGGGTGTTGTGTATTGCCTGACATAGATCAGGTATAGATCAAAATCAGAGGTAACAGGAGTTGACACCCCATGCCTAGAAACCGCCCTTCACAGGTAATTACCCACAGAATACGAAGACATGTCAATTTTCCTTGATTACAAGAAAGTGTACTAATTACATGAGACATTCAATGATCACCCATGTGACATTGTTTCTGTTCTGAGTTTTAGGCAGACCAGTGACAAAATCCGTGGTAGTCTGTTCTCGTTTCCAGATGGGTGTTTCTGGTTGCTGACACAAGCCCGAAGGTTTCTGATATTCCACCTTGACTTTCGCACAAGTCAAAAATCGTTCATGTACATTGCTATATGGACCTTCATGCACGGTTGCTAGTACCAGATTTATAGATCCTAATATCTCCTATCGAAATCCAGACGACTAGAATAACAAGGCTGGTGTGCTTTGCTCAACACAAGTTCCCTTAGATTGCCTCCATGCCCCGCATGGACCCAACTTAAAAATTTTCTTCCTTCAGTGCTTCGATTTGAACAGGGCAAATCTGATCAGATGGGTTAGAGTCGCTGGTGTGCTGCGAGGCTCATACGCGTCTAGGTTTCACAGTCGAAATCATTGAAAGGTTTCATCCAGCGATGCCATCACATTTTTATCTCTTTTCAAAACCAGGGTACACGGGAGGCTCTTGTGATCGGTCTAAGTAGTGCATTTGGTACCGTCTAAGTAATGCCTCCAATTTAAATCCAAAGACCATGGTTTCCACCGCAGGTTGTGTGTCGTGCAGTTCCTCTTCGTAACTCCATTACGTAAGTCATCACCTTCTCGTGTTGCATCGACGTGTAACTGGGACTGATTCGAACCATCATGGTATACCACTAGATCATTAGTACCTTCGGATAGAAGTGATGCTCAGTGCATTGCCGAGTTAAGTTTCAAAAGCTAAAAAGACGTTCCCCTATTTTGTCTCCCATGAATTCACAGTACCCCGCTGTGCTAAAGAGGTTAAAGCTGCGCAATCTTCGAGAATCCCGCGATGAATCTGCGATAGTATCTAGCGAACCCAAGGAATTGCTGTATCCCCGCAGGAATCTTTGGTGTCGATCAGTTTCTAACAAAATGGATTTTAGCGAGATCCACATGTATTCCCACTTCGTTGATTATATGACCAAAAATGTACCTCTCGAATCCAGAAGTTACATTTAACAAGACTTCGTGTGAAGTGGCTCCTCCCTCGGGAGCTCTAAAATAAGATACAAATGCCGCCCATGATGTTCCTTTCTCCTGGAAATGATTCAAAACGTCATCAATAAATACGGTCGATTCATGTGGTCCATAAAGCTGCTGGTGTGTTGATTAACCCAAAGGTCATGGAATACAAATTCGCAATGGCTGCATTGCGTTCGATATGCCGTTTTAGGAACATTCTCCCCTTGGACTTCCATCTGATGATAGTTCGTTCGTTAGTCAATCCTCGAATGGAAGCTTGTCCCTCGCAACTGGTCGACAGGTTGTCAATACATGGTCGAGGCAAACGGTTCTTGACTGTCACCTTGTTAAGTTCTCGATAATCAGTACACATACGAAAAGGCTTATCTTCACAGATATAACTAGGGCTCCCCAAAGCGAAAAACTAGGTCCTGACAAAACTCCTGTCCAACAGTTCCTGTAGTTGAGTAGACAGTTCTTGCAACCCTCCTGGTGCGAAACAGTAGAGAGTATGAGTAATCAGGGTTGCCTCTGGCGTGGGATCAAACTGAGATTCTGCCTAACAGTTGTGGAAGTAAACCTGAAAGTTCCTCGGGTAGCACACTGAGAGGAATCATGAACAATTGGTGGATCCTCGATCCTCTCTTCCTTAGTCTTAACGTCAGCAACGGTTGTTAACGTAGCGGGGTAATCCCCCCTGTAGACACTTCTGGGCCTTCATTGCTGAAATGATGCTAATCTTTGCACCACTCTGTCACTTTAGGTCAGACGATGATTCTCCACTAGGGAGAGGGATACGCAAAATTTTATCCTCACCGGGTATATCTGCTTGATATCTGGATAACCAATCCACACTAACTATTGTGTCGAAACCATCAAAGATAGTAGAAGGAAGGTCGATGTCGAACACTTGTCCCACAAGGTCGAGTTTGCGTTCCAACGAATATATGAGGCTTCAATTGACTTGCCATCAGCCGATTTCACAACAAGTTCAGTTTCAAGGAGTATTAGAGTTGAACAGAACAGGGACGAGACGATTAGTTACCAAGGATGTGCAGGCCACCATGTTGCTATAGTCCTGGCGCCACCCACGTCAATCCTAAATGCCCTTCCATGAGCATCATTTCCGGTGTTGTTGTTTTCGTTACGAGAATTCCCAGTACTGCCGTCGTTCCCTTGGTTGTTGTCGTCTTGATTCTAACAACGGCCAATCCATATCATAGGCACCTTCATTTCCATACTGTAGGCTATGATTATGAGTACCTTGATGTCGCCATGACTGTTGTCTCTAATGTCGTTGCTTGAAACGGAGCCCTGCGATCTTTCACCAACATGGTCCATCTTTTCACATTTCTGTGTCACGTCCTAAGGCGCTACTCATTGTGCTGGCAGTTACACATTCCACACCATGGTCAATTGTCATCGTTTATGTCCCGATTAATTCGTAAGAGTTGACTCCCATAAGTCGCTGACTAGGGTTAAGGATTCGGTCGAAGTCAATTTGCTGGAGTTCGTTGCCGGTAATCAGGGTCGTTCTAAATACTGAGGTCGATAAAGTACTACGCCCATCCTCTTATCCATTGATCTTGCAAGTTGATTGAGTAATACACGGTATGTTGTGAGAGTGTTGCAGAAGTGATCGCACTTCAGGATCTAAGACGTCAATACGTTGAGTTCCAACAAACGAAGAGGAGTGAGAAAGGTATAGACCAAACATTTAACGTTTCAACAACTGTCTCAATGACGTTCGCACTAACACCTAACGTTCCTACACGGTTCGCTAGACGTTTAGTTACGTGTTCAAGTATCACTCGATATCATCGAGACTCGTAGGGGTTCAGAGGGAAGTGAAAGGACCATGTTCAAACAGGAGACAGTGATTGCTATGACCCATATGGATCGTTGTGCTTCATATTTGGTCGAACAATGGAATGGAACCCCTTTCACACTTGTTAGGCCTCGTTGGGACTCACATGCACCCCACATTATTATTATGTATGCACCCACAATAATAACATGATTTGCATCCTCATCTCAGCTCCTCCTAACTCGTGTTAAATAGTTCCTCAGACTCGAGTAGCAAACAAAGAACATCACAAAACATGGGTCACGAATGTCTAGGGGAGATGCCACTCTATCAATCACATACACAGGCAAGTAACACATGAATTCATATTGTTGTGCTAAACGTGCAATCACATGCAATATCATATGTAAGCGTTCACTAGTTATGCAGTACAATGAGTAAATAAGAGACGAACCTTGCAGTCTGGAGCTGAGTGTCATGGTCGTATTCAGAACTTGTTCAGTTATAGTCTGGTTTTATAAAAACGTTTTAAAACCAAGTTCACTATAACCAGTGGCTCTGATACCAAACTGTCACACCCCCAAAATACCACACGCGGGAACCCCCGCGAGGCGTGTGACGTACCAGGATCTAGCCACCAATCACGTTGAACTCATAACATTATTTCAAACAAAACTTTCATTTATTAAAATCATTGTTACAAAACATTGTTTACATTTCAGCGGAAGCATACTACATTAATTAGAGTTTCATATCCCAAGTGTATAAAAGCCATTAGACGTGTCTCATGATTCCATGCAAATCGACCCATGACCACTCCAGCATCCCAGACAGCAAGTTCCATTGCTATGCACCTATAGACCTGCAAGCATGCAGAAAAGTGTATTAGACAACGCTCGTGAGTTCAAAGTTTGTTAACGCGTTTAGTTACCAGTTATAAACTTAAAACATTTCAAAGATTTGATGTTGTTAATAACTCGATTACCGCAGATGGCTCCAGATTTTTGGCCCTTCCCCAATGCTCTATCAAACATTTGTCAAGTGGTTAAGGTAATTAGTTCACGCCCGTCCTCCCCGGTACGGTGTGAGGGTGCCAAACCTAATAGCGCTATCAACTAATAACCCCGTTGCCTCCCCGACAACCAATTCGGTATATGATGGGACTTAATGATTGATATGAGTGTATTAACCAACATCTCAGGTTTAACATTCCAGTCAAACCCATTTACCCGACATTCCTCCCTGGAACGTTTACCAGATGTCCCTCCCCGGGACGCATGCTTGGAAAAAGAGCAGCGAACTCACCTTAGATTTGCTCGGTATGTTTTGTTACATTACCCGTTCCAAGTTGGTCAACCAAACCCTACCGTGGTTACAAGTATAATCAGTATCATAATCAATTAAATCATGTATTATATCACAGATTGCATTCATCACAAAGATTACCGTGTAACACATAGTCCATACTCAAATCTCATACAAGTTCACGTCTCGCGTGCATGCCACATAACAACAGTTTACAGGTGAGTTGGCTATTTACAAGAACCCAATCAGGTTTCTTATTCTTAGTTAATATTATTAACATGCATCAAAAAGGATTTCACCAACATAAGCATTCATCAGCATACACATCATAAATCACTGTTCTGTCTGTTTACTAACAGCATCTCCATGAAGGTCCTATTCTTCGTCGAACATGAGTATGGTGAAGAACCATAAGGATGAAGAATCACTCTTCGTCGAGTATGAGCTCGGCGAAGAATCATAACGACGAAGGATCATTCTTCGTCGAGTCTGGGTACGATGAAGTATCCTAGTTACGAAGGATCATTCTTCATCGATCACATCAACAGATGGTTATGGTTTTCTTGTAAACCTTAATCATGCAGTTACAAATCATAATCCACAACTTTAATATGTTTCAACTATCACTGATCATTGTAGTAATAATTACTACAGAATTAATTGACAAGGTATTCAATGATGTTACTCATAATTAATATTCAGTGGAATCAATTTACTCATGCATACAAGTTTTAACTCCATTCACATGATCATAGAGCCCTAATTCTACCATGCAATTACCATGTATCAGCCGTTCACATCATGCGATATTATTCAGTTGAGCACATCATACACAGTTTCTAATACATCTTATGATCAATATTAATTTCTACAAACCATACATCACATTATCTAGATTCATACAAGTGGCCTGCACAATTAGGTTCGTAAACCCTAGCATTCATCCCTATTCATTCTCACCATTCACGTTAGCACATAACATCAAGACCATTATCCTAATTCACATCAAATCACATGTAATCGAGATCGATTAACAGGAACAATACAAGAGTAAATACTAACAAGGAGATCGTAGGAGATGTACAAGAACAGGGGACGAAAGAATGTATCGAAAGGAGGGGCTTTCCGAGTCCAAGAAGTTGCTTCCGTCGTCTGCTTTCTTAGAATGGATTTTAGGGTTTTCAATTTTTCTTGTGAGAGGAGTTGTATATCTCCTTACATAACACGCGTATATACAATCAAGTGGGATGGGCTGGGCTTAGTTTGGATATAGACTGGGCCGAGAACCCTTTCGGCGAACAACTCCCTTGGCGAACTATGATCATGACGACGAACTATCCCTAAAACCATCCTTCGTCGAGCTATGATCATGACATTCTTCGTCGAACTATGATCATGACGAAGAGCCCTTCTTCGTCTGAGTTCTTCGTGGTTTAGGTATAGTGTACAGCCCAGAGTTTCATGTGAAGACTCATGACAATGACGAAGACTCATTCTTCGTCGGGATGGGTGATGACGAAGGTTCATTCTTGGTCGGGCATGGTTGTGGCGAAGAATCCATTCTTCGTCACAAGGGATTCTTTGCCATAAGAGTTTTCATTAAACAATAAATATTAGACATTAAACCACCATGCATAGCTATACAATAATCATTCCAATAAACCACACATGACCCCACCAATTGTAATAAAAAACAGGATTATGAAACAAGCGATTCATAGTAAAAAGGACCTTGAAATCTCGGGTTGTCACAGTATAGAGTCGTAGTTTTTGTATATTGAGACTTAGTTAGTAGTTTTTGAGTCATTTTTTTAGAGTCGGTACTGCTTTGGTTTTTGCTTGTTTTTGTTTATGCCGGTTTGAATATGTACCACCCGTACTCAATATCCATTCGGGTGATTTTGGAGCTGCTTATCAGATATCAGGCATTTTCCGAGTATACCAGTTAGAGTTGAAGCTGATCGCGAATGGAATGCTATACGATCGAGCTGGATTGGACGAGAGTTTTGAAGCATACGTGTATATAACTAGCTAAGTCCTTTCCATTTGTGCCCTTTGTCTTTTATTTCTTATTTATTTTAGTTTTTTTAGTCGGTTTCCATCCAACATTGAGGGCAATGTAGAGTTTAAGTGTGGGGATGAGAAACTATTGTTTAGTATCTAGTTAGTAGAGTCTTGAGTCAAAAAATTTGAAAAATACAAAAAAATTTAAAAATTTTAAAAATAATTTTTTTTTTGAAAAGTCAGAAAATGTTCTTTTTTTAAGAAGTTTGCAAAATTAAAACGGAAAATGACAGTAAATCAGTTTTTTTTTTTGGGTTTCAAATAATAATAATATGAGAATTAAAAGTTGAACTTGTGTCTAGCTTGGGATGTGTGAGTAGGCCTGGCCCGGTTTCTAGGTTCCTTTGATTTAAAATATACCTAATTGTTAGTTTGCTAGTGGGTTCTCATCTAGGAAAAGTAGGGAAGCCAAAACCGTCAATAATAGTATAAGGGATGCTGTTATAAGCTAAGATTGTTAGAATTTCTATCAATGAAAAAAAAATATAAAAAGAGCTAGACTGAAAAAAATAGACAAGGCCTATATAATCTTTGTTGGGGATTGTGACTCTTACTTATATTGCCTCTCGGATTGTTAAAAGAAGAATGCAAAAATACTGATGCCTATGTTGTCGCTCTCGGGGATGGTGACTTTGGTTGAGAAAGCCTCTGGGATAAGGTATGCATAGTCTAAAGCTCAAAAGAAAAAAAAAATGAAAAAAAAATGAAAAAGAGAAAAAAATTTGATGTTAAATTCTTTTGATTTTAGTATAAAACGGTTAGGAAATAATCCAGTAACTGTTCCTTTTGTTCTATAAGGTTGAGGCGGGACTAGGTGAAACGACAGATTCTAGTGTGGGACCCTAGGTAAATTAACCAAACTTGAACTAAACTTACATGATAAGGCTTAGAACCGGGTTTGGGTTCAAGAGGATAAGTATACTTGTAATCGCGGTTAACACAAGTTTTAATTTTAATAAGTAATCTTGATTTTTGAACCTGAATATTATTTGATTCTGATTCCGTTTGCCTTGGTCTTTTTCAGGGACGAAAAAAGGTTAAGTGTGGGGATATTTGATGTGGGGTAAAATACACATATTTGTCCCGTGTAAAGTGTATATTTTTTGTATAGTTTTTATTTGTTTTTTTTAGTTTTTAGTGTTGTAGTTTATTATTTTATATTGTTACAGGTCCGGTGCGAAAAAAGGAAAATAAACGAGCTTAAACAGATAAATAAACGAAGAATCGAGAGCGAGAGCTGATTAAACTCGAGGGACCAAAATGCAAAAGGCTGAAAGTCGTTTTAAAAATATATACTATACTTAAGGGGACTAAAACTGCCATACATGAAAAATGGAAAATTGATCATGGAAAATATTGAATGATGAGGGACCTAGATGAAAGTTGCAATTAAATCATACGTTGCAACAAAAGAAAAGAAATCAATATGTTCTTTCATGATTCACGAGGCCATGGGTCCCACTGTTGACCAAGAGATCTCTGTTGACTGGAAAAAGAGATGGTTGACCGATTTTAATTAAAATAGTGTGCCATCGATTTTATTTTGGTTCGTATGGAGCATGGCCCACCAACATCTCATTATAATTTGCAAGGTATATTTACATATATCCCCCTATTAAGAGCCTTTATTACATATTTACCCAAATTTTAAAATCAATTATATATTCCCTTTCTTCTTGTGAAATTACCCCTTTACCCTTTTTTAATTTAATTGTTTGACTAAAATCACTGCAATTTCCCCAAAATCTAGTTCCTTTAACTTCAAATCTCGTTCCATTCACTTGAAATTTTCTACAACCATTTCTTATACAAATACATATACATACACAGTAGATCATAGATCGTCTTTCTGTTTTATCCTATGCCATCATCGATTCATGGTCGCCTTGTGTAAACCAGCCATCGCCACCGTGAGCCATAAAAGGGGCCGTCGCAACCCATTTTCCGTACAAGCAAATGACGCCGCAGCCGTTGGTTTCGACCACAAACCGCCCGCTTGTCTGGCTGAGGTGGAAACCCACCTTAAACCAATCGCCGGCACCGGCAGTCCTGCACCATCGCTTTGAACCACCTCCTAGGTGTATGAATGACAATTCTTTTTCCAGCTAAGAATTTCCGACGTATGGTTGGGGTCAGTGACGGAACTAGCCCAAAAGGTTAGGGGTATCCTATTTTTTTAGGATCAGGGGTATCCTTTATATAACATAAACGGAGTCGAGGGGTATTTTTACACTACGAAAATGGAGTTAAGGGGTATTTTTACACTACGGAGACGGGGTTTAGGGGTAGCCCGTGCTACCCCTATTTACACTCTAAGTCCGCCACTGGTTTAGGGAGGGGAAATATGTAATTGAATTTTTTCATTGGGTAAATACGAAATAAATGATCTTAGGAAGGGGATATATGTAAATGACCCAATTTGCAACATCTAAATTAATATATATGCGTATCAAAGAGGGCACATGGGCCATTATAGATAGAACATGCGGCCCACAACAATTGGAGATATATATTGACGGAAGATACATCATATCAGAGATATACGAGAGTGACGGCCGAAAAGGGACAGCATACAGAACGCATACAATCGAACCGAAGGGATCAAGAGCGTGATTTCTAAGAGTTGGAGAAGAATCGATACGAGAACGAACCGGGATCGAGAGAACAAAGATTTGACACGCGTTAGTTTTTATTTTTCGATTTCTCTTTCGTTTAAACTCGTTTGGTTATGATTATGGCTGCTAAATATTATTGTTTGATTATTCTAACATGATTTTTGGCTAGTTTTATCATTCCACCTAGGTTTTGATGAACTTGGAATTTTTGTTTTGACTTTTATTTGACGTTTATCGACTACGACGCGTTTTGATTTAAAATAATTTTTGTTTGTTGCTGAATATGATTATATGTGCTTGTTCTTGGCTGTGATTATTGTTTGGTTATTGATTTTGATGTGTTTAGAAAGAAGAAATTCACCCTAGACATATTCTAGTCACTTATAGGTCACTTATTCCGCGTTCTCGATCTAGAGTTTGGTTTTAGAAATAATCCAAGGTGACCAAGTTAATTAGATGAGCTAGGTTAAAGTGTGCATCCAATCTTGATGATTAGAAATATGATTTGGGATTGTTAGGTCTGTTCTAGGCATTGTTTGATAGTTTGAACACTCGATAACTCCGGGTTTTTCTATTTATTCGCGTTTAGTTGTTCCTAGATATTCGGTGTATCAAATTGAGGTTAGCTTCACATCTAAAAGATTATTAGGGTCGTTCTCTTCTAATTCTAGTAGTTGTGGGATTCGGCGTCGATAGGTCGAGTCGGTCCATCTTAGCACTTCATTACGTGTTCTGATTATTCTTCATAGTCGGTTTCTAGGAACTAGAGAGTGGGGGTCCCGCTCTGAGCTGACTAGTTACTATAGGACTTAATTATCCTTAGTGGGAAGTTGGTCTGATTAGATATCAGATCTTTAGTTTAGTCGATTGTCAAAGTCATAATTCATTACATGTTCTAAGGGATTCATTGCATGGGTGGTTTCTCCTTCTAATTGATCTCAAATTCGTGTTCCCAGTCGTTCAATTATCTTAGTTCATCTTAGTTAGCTTAATTTAGATATTAGCTAATTAAAAACCCCCAAACAACAAAACAGTTAAGTACAGTTAGGTTAGAGTCAGTCTAGTCACAGTCTAGTAAACGTAGTCAGTAGAGTCTCATGGGTTCGACACTCGGACTTACTTAGGCTATACTACATTGACCGGTACACTTGCCAGTTGTCTGGTCTAGGTTTGGAGAGTCTTAGTTATAAATTTAAAACTTAGATTGTCTAGTTTAGGGTTAAAATTAGTTAGTTTAATTAGACCACTTTTAGCACATCACCAGGTTTTGAAACAATCTTTCCGTCGAAATTGCCCGCTCGCGTCACGCGACACCTACCAGGATTGACCGTCGCTGCCCGCGACACGTGTCGCGTCGCGCGACATTTACCAGCCACTCCCGTCGCGGCATGCGACGGGTTAGAATTGCAGAAATAGTTGCTGTTGTGTGTTTTGACTTCATGAACTCATTAAACCAAGTCTTAACTATCATAAACTAACCATTTTGGGTGTTTTTGATTGTAGGTAACTTTATGAAATAGACGGATGGCGATCAAGCATATGAAAGAACCGAATACACACAAAATTGAAGCTTCCGCAACTAAATCACAACTTTTGTTACTAAACTCTTTGGTGTTGTTTTGTCTAACTTTGTAAATATTGAACCAATACTTCGCAAGTTAAGTATGTATTAGTAACATAAAATGTTCTAAAACTTTGTAAACATGGTTTGATGGTTATGGAACTTATATAAAAGTCGGTATACTAATGTTTTTGAAAAACGGCATTTCAATGTATTATATACACCAAAGAAATTATTAAATTTTAGAAAGGGTCTTACACAACCCTCAAATAACCGTGAACATAACTGTCAAGAACATATGTATATATTGTAACATCCCGTATTTTTCTAACACCGTATTATTTAACGAGTAACAAATGGGACTTGCAAGACATGATACAGAGTATGGTTTTAGACACGACGGTTCAGTTTGATGAAATTGGAAGGGGCATTATGTAATTTATGAAACTAGAGTTATGACTTTAGGAACAAGAGACCATGTGGAATGAACTCAAGGGACTTGAAGTGTATCTTGTGTGATGTAACAACTTTGGAACTAAGATGCAACATGAATTATAAACCCTATTGTCGTAACCACCCTACGACACCATAACCTTCACGACGAATCACGCAATGCAAACGCAGATGACCACTTGTTGCTATATGCTTTTTGTTAAGCAGTTTAGGGACATGGACGGGTAACGGTGTGAACGCGGTGCGTAGAAACCATGGTGCGGTTTGTTTCGGTTTGGCGTTTTGTTCATGGGTGATCGCTGGTTTGCTTGGCTTTGCACTCGACAATAGATAACGGTAACCTTCTTCTCTGATCTCTTAGTCCAATAGAACATTTCAGCTTGGTTTCGTTTCTATGGCGAACCGCTACGTTGGTCGTGAACCTGGTCACAGTTCGCTTGGGTTGCCATTGTGATCAACTTGTTGACAATGATCATCCTACTCGGCCATAACCGTAAACCTAATCATTGGAGGAGCGGTAACCGAGTGTTTTACGGAACGGGACGGGATAGACGGACTTGGATTGGTATGGAATTTTTTTTTGCATGAAAAAGGAATACATAGAATGTTGTTGAACATTGGGAGGTGCTAACAGTAGACGACATCTAAGGCTCATGGTGGTGATTTAATTTTAAAAGATGATTAATTTCATGAGTCTATGCATACATGTGTGATGGTAGTATGGTTATGAGCTAATATTGTGAACAGTGGCATTAATTGAGGTTGTAAAAAGGCCATGATTTGGGTGATCATTAAAATCTGCGTATGTTGGTGCACTTGTGTCTGTACTTTGTCTGTATTTTGTCATGATACAAAACGATGTCTTGTATTAGTCTGAGTTACGTCTTAGGTTTGTTATTATGTGCGTTCGATGTAAGTTTGACCAAGTCAACCATCCTCCTGGTTTGACTTGGCCAAACAGCTAGCACATTGTTTGTATGTTGTGTGTGTCGAAGGATGAGGCATCGAAGGATAGTTTAGATCCTTCGATGAGCTCGAAAGATAGCCTTCGATGGATGGACCTCGAAAGATCCCATCCTTCGAGGTACATGTTGATCCTTCGATGAGTTTCTGGTCGATAGATGATCCTTCGATCAGTCTATCTGATCCTTCGACCAGACCTGCTGTGTTCGAGTATAAATACCCATGCAATGTGTTCACTTCTGGCAAGACACACAGACATAAGGGAGACACAAGCGAGAACACTTAGAGCATTCTGTTGAGAGCACACACACACTCACGACAGTTTGAGAGAGTTTATAGAGTACATCTGTAAACATTGAGCTTGTAACTGGACCTTTCATACGTATTAATACAGAGGTGTTAATCGTTGAATCTTGTGTGTCGTGCATTTGCGTGTTCTATCTCGGTTTGCCTTTCTCGGTTGGATTCCGCACAACCGGGTTGGTTTGTACACAAGGATTAGGTGACTAGATCCTCCCCTAGCCGGACCTACAAGTGGTATCAGAGCCTTGGCTCTTCTCCTTGTTAAAACCGAGCGTTTTCGGGTTGTTTTTCGGGTTTTAGAAGCTTGTATTTTCTGGAAATTTTCTGTTTAAAACTTCGAAAATCTGCATGTTTTGCTGGAAGTTCTTATAAAAACCTTGTAGTTTATCATTTTCACATGTTATAAGTGGGTTTAGAGTGAAGCTTCAAGCAAAAACTCGTGTTCGGCACTTTCGGGTCTCCGGAAAACTCATAGTTTTCCAGAAAACTCATTGTGTTCTTCATAATATTCAAGTGTTCTTCAAAGTTTTACATCTTTTGATCTTGTTTAATTATTTTTGAAAGTTGTTTGTGCATTGGGAAGGGACAACTGATTAAAACAATCAATCCAAATCTGTTTTGGTAAAAGGCAGGGTCTGAACATACCTTCTGCCGAAAGTTGTGCACCAACCCGTCACCTTTCTCACCAACCTGTCAACTTTGTGTCAGTGTGTCAGAGCTCATCGAAAGATATCCTTCGAAGTCGAAAGATCATCTTTCGATCAAGGAGGTTCGACAGATACCCATCCTTCGAACATCTTTCGAAGTCAGTGAGTTATCTTTCGAGCCAAGGAATCTTTTCGAAGGATATATTGTTCGAGCTACTGTTGCATTTCGAAAGATAAGGATCCTTCGTCTTGGAGAATCTTTCGAAGTCATTGTTCGAAATTCAACAGTGATCTTTCGAACACTGTTGATCCTTCGAACAAGTGTCTATCTTTCGAACAAGTGTTTATCTTTCGATCCTTGTCTGTTTAAGTTTAACAGTTTGTGTTTTTCAGGTCTTTCGATCCTTGATCTTTCGGCTGTTTGTTTCTCTTCAACATTTTAACATAGTTTGTGAAAATTAATTTTTCAAATTTTAAATCAATTTTCACTTAATATATTAATTTTTATAAAATGGGAACAAACGGTCAGTGGGATCCAACCGCGTGGACTAAAATAACTTCGACTCCACAATCATCAGCTACGCACGGTCAGTGGGATCCAACCGCGTGGACTCTAACATCTTCACAATCATCAGCTACGCAATCTGAGCCAGATTTCGACAAAACTGCATGGATGAGAGGTATTGCCCCACCTCAAGCTGCAATGATAACTGCAAATCAATGGGCATTGGTCACAAATCAAAGCAGCAGCATTCAATCTATGATGCAGAACGACAGTGAAACTGGTACAAGCACAAAACCGCCAAAGTTAAATCACATCAATGATTGGGGATGGTGGAAAGAAAGGCTGAGAACTTATGTTCAGGGGCAAGGTCAAGATCTATGGATGTGTTTCTTCACCGCATTTGACAATGATTTGGAAGTTGCAGGATCTAATCCACAAACTTACAGCACTCTGTCTGATGAAGATAAGAAGAAATTTGAGTTAGAAAAGAAAGCATTCATGATTCTCACACAAGCTCTTAACAGAGACATTTACCACCAGTTTGTTTACTGCACGACAACTAAAAGCTTGTGGGATATGCTCACGTTACGATGTGAAGGAAATGCTCAATCTAGAAAGATCAAGCAAGATTTACTGAAGAAAGAGTTTGAAGGATTCACGTGTATGGAGAATGAGACTTTGGCAGATTTATCTACAAGGTTCCATCACTTGTTGAGCGAGATGTTTGCTTTTAGAGTCACTGCCACTCCACAAGAAATGACGAAGAGATTTGCTGATAGCTTACCAGCAAAGTGGAGCAGTTATCTTGAAATTCTCAAAGAAAATGGTGTTTTAGACACAATCACCGTTTATGATTTAATTCAAAAATTGGAGAACAAGGATGTAGAAGAAAAACTTAAGGCAAAAAGAACACTAACTCCTCAAAGTCCAGAGATGTACTTTGGGATTGCAGGAGGTATCAGTGGAGAAAAACCAGCTTCTCAACACGCGAAGCTTCAAACAGCTTTCATCTCAAACACCGGACCATCAACAACAGATCAGTTTGATCCTTCAGCATACTCGATGTATCCAAGATCAAAGTCTTCTTCTCAACAACAGTATGTGCAACCGACAGCTCAGCAATTCACACCACCGCCTTTCTTAGATCCAAGCAGAGCTCAGAAGCAACAACCGCAACAGCAAGGATTTTATGGAAACTCTTCAAACGTTCAAGCCACTTCCAATCCGAACACAGTCAGATTAGACACTTCCAACTTTTCCAAAGTCAGTGTCGAAATAGCCAAGGAGCATATGGAGATGTTGAACACCTTGGTTAGTGCTTATTGTGGATTGATCGCAGGTCAGATTGGGAATATCAATCTAACCAATGAAGATTATCAGCAAGTGGATAGAGAAGAGTTTGAAATGATGGATATCAAATGGGCTCTTGCTAGTGCAATTCGAAGAGCAAAAGAGTTTATGGAAAGGACGGGGAGAACCAACTTGGAAAGCAAGAAAGACACCAAGTATGGGTTCGACAAGCAAGCTGTAACGTGCTTTAACTGTGGTGAACGAGGTCATTTCAAAAGGGAATGCACAAGACCAGCTCAGCATGGAAACCAAAATCCCTTCAGAAATCAAGGCAACCAGCAGAACCAGAACAGGAACAATGTTCGTACGTTGATACCTGTCAACAACCAAAGCCAAGCAGGGCCATCAAATGCCAACCGGGGACTCGTGGTTCAAGTTGATGAAGGTTGTGATTGGTCGCTTCAGTTGGGAAATGATGCTCCAAATGGTGGAACAGCATGTTATGCTAAAGTGATTGAGAAGGTAGTAGAACCCGTGTCTGCTGGTGAATCTTCAGAAGATGAAGATAGTTCGGGTTATAGTGGGAGCATGGATGGGGAATCACTCGATGCTGGTGATTTATCAAGTGATGCTTTAGATTTGAAGGTTGATGAACTTTTGGCTGAAGCTGAAGCATTATGCAAGAGGAGATCTATTCTCTGCCAGAAATCTGCTGGAACTTCCGAGAAACTTGCTAAGTTCTTCTCTGAAGATGGATCTTTTTCTTTCCATTCAGCCTTTACGGCTAATGTCGACAGTTCATCAAGTCAGGTATGTGTCGATGAACCCACTGTAGTTAGTTGTGAAAATTGTGATAGTTTAAAGGTTAAATATGCTGAAAAGGAAAGTCAGTTTGAAATCACACACAAACACAATCAAGAATTGATTGTAGATCTTTCTAAAGCAACTGAAGCTAACTTGTTTTTAACCAGAAATGAAAAGGAGTTTAAAGCAACAATTGCGTCATTAAAACATGATGTTTCTGAATTACAAAAGGCTGTTTTGCGAAAACAACAAGCTAACAATGATCTTATTGACACAATTGAAAAACAAATGGTAGAGTTAGCAACAGCTCGATGTGAATGTGAGACAATTAAGCAGAAACTGGAAAGTTATTCCAATTCCCGCTATGTTTTGGATCACATTATTGATGTTCAAAAGAAAAAGGGGGATAAGAAGTGTATGGGATTCAAATCATGTCCTCCCCCAATGAATCACAATTACTCCAAATTGCCTGATGACGAGGATATGCCCCGTTTTGAACCTACTGTGCCACTCGGTCTAGACGACTTTGCAGCAGGCCTCGGGTTCACAACTGGTACATCATCCTCGGGTCAATCAGAATCTGAGAATGTGACAGATTCATCGTGTGTTAAGGAACAGAGTCCTCCCATTGTTGAGGATACTGATTCTTCGGATGATGAATCTGATTCATCGGATGATGAATCTAAAGAAATTGTGAAACAGCAGTCTAACTCGGTTACAACAGATATTCCAATCGAGAATCACATTCTGTGTGATCCACCAGTGAAACCGAGTCAGACTGAAATGTCAAAAGCAATGGAGTCCCTTGTATCTAGTTGTGAAGGGAATAACTTGTTGTACACGCTCAAAGGAGATGACAAAATCTACTCTAACAAAGATTTTCCAATTAAAAATGTAAATCAAGATTTAATTGAGCAAACTTTTGAAGGATGTATTGATAAGTTTTTGGGGAACAAAAGTGACAAAGTTACCGTCACTCAATGTGATCCAATTCCGTGTGAACAAATTAGAAAACAATACGGAAACCAAAAACCACCAATTGAGCGAAAACAACAAGTCAACTCCGGAAAAGGTAAGGTACAGGGAAAGAAGGCTCAGAACAAGAATGTTCAAGCACCTAAAGTTCAGCAGCAAAAGGTGCAAAACAAAAGAGCTCCTGTTAAGAAAAGAGAACCGAAAGTAAACTTTGTTGGATCCAAGGGTACAGATAAACTTGAAACATTTCAGGATAAATCTAACGTTGATTTTATAAAACAAGTTAGAATTTTGAAACGAAATGATCAGAATAATTACACCCAACACACAAACGGATGTGATTTAGGTCCAAGTACATCTAGATCACAAAGTTCATGGTCTGGTTCTCCGTCTGGTCATCAACATGTTTCTCCGAGGTTTGTAGAGCGGAGAATGTGTTTTGAGTGTGGCACAGTTGGGCATATTGTAAGATACTGCCCATACCTGCAAAAGTTGAAGGCAAAAACGAGTGCTCCCCAAGAAACCAATTACCAAAAACGACCTGTTTCCCCGAAACAAGACCCACGTGTCTTGAAAGAAAGGGAAAAGAAGTTAAAGCAAAAGAATCAAAAGGTAATTGAGAAGGCCTTAAAATCAGAGGTCAAAGAAGAAAAACCTGTACAAGCAAAATCTACAACGGTAAAACCAGTAGATGCAAAAATAATTAATACAAATACTGGTAAAGGACAAACAGCTTGGAAACAAAAACAGGTAATTCAGTCAGGGGGAGCACCACAAGTTCTGTTTCCTAATCATCAAGTGATTGAAATCACTTTCCTTGATGATCAAGGACGACCCAAGTCCACAAAGGCTTGGGTCCCCCTCTCCAACTAATCTTTGAGTGAGTGTGTAGGATGTTCCAGGAGGAACTATCGATAATCGTAAGATTGTTGATAGTGGAGCGTCATTGCACAAGATAGGCGACAGAAGAAATTGCTGCCTTTGATGGAGAGAAAATGGAAAGGGAAACAGAGTTGTCTGTTGAAAAAGAGATTGAAAAACTTTGACAAATTGAAAATCATTCCAAAGTTTGATTGTTAAAGGCTTTGATCGGGTCCCCAGGATAGATTCAATCAAAATGTACGCACCTGTAGCACGTCTGAAGTTCAAAATCAACAAGATGAACGTGCAGTGTACATTTCTTCGTGGTGTGATTGAAGAAAATGTGTTTGTTGAGCAAACCAACCGGGTGTGCGGATGCCTTGGCATGGGTTGAACAACCGCACACTACTTCTGAAAGAGAAAGACAAAAACCTTCGCTGGTGCAATGTGGAAGACCAGCCGGACCCAAAGGTTTTTGATCTTGTTGCTGTCAAGAGATTTCTCAGTAGCTACAAAAAAAAAAAAAAAATCGACTTTGAAATCCACACCGGGTGGATATCCAGTTTGGGAGAGCGCTCAGATTCCTGGCAATGCACGAAGAAGTTGCAGGATTACGGTTTTGAATTTCTAATCTCTCCTTTACTTGTCGATATTTAAGCTACTTTATAAATTGTTGTCCTCTCGCAGCACTCTTTGGCCAGACAATGTTGTCATGGTCCGCACCGCAAACCGACATGCCAACTGATTTTTCCAAAATTCGATAAATCTTTTCAGATTAAAAATTAATTTTGGTAAACGGCATTGAGGTAAAACATGAGTTAACCAACATCGGAAAGTCATTTTTGTAAATACCTTTGTGTTTTTAAATTTATCTTAGTTTGTTGATTTTAGGGGGAGTAAATCCAACTTTGAAAAATCCAAAAAACATCGAAAAATTTCAAAAGCACAAAAACAATAGAAAAACAAAAATGAGTTTCCTGGCGAGCAAAAGAGAAAATGATAGTACATCAGTGGTCTGTCTAAACCTCTTTAAACCTTAAATGAAAAACGATAAGCAGCTCTATATAAGATGTATCGGTAGGCTCACAATCATTTTAAAGTGTGCAGGGTGATATAAACTTAAATCCGACTGAAGACCAGGTGGGAACCATTCATTGGCATATGGTCTTAGTACCAAAATTTCGTTTGAGAGATTGCCGAGGTTCTGAGATATTCGGTCTTTATGCTGCTTATCATCTGGGTATCATGGTTGTATCTTTTACCGAAAAATAACGGGGACGCAAGTCTAGATCTTCCATGATACCATACATACGTGTACATACTGCATACGACCTCAATAAGTGATAAACAATCACATGTCCAAACAAATAAGTGATAAAATATCACATTTATCCGGGAGTCAAGTTCGTCTCTCTGCTGTACGAAAGTACTGACCTGTTCACAGACTTGCTCCTGTGCCCTCATGCATCGAAAATCAAGTTCCTCATCAATAAGTGATTATATCACATAGGGCTTGTTTTCAAATCAAAATAAGTGAGAATCTCACATCATATACGGTCAAACAGATGATAATCGGTATACTCACCGGTAAGATGAACCCTCGTGCATACCTTGATACGGGAATGTGTCGTGATGTGGATGAACACCGGTTGGTAAGTATAAATCATACCTTAACGTATCCCCTCGCCATAATTACAAATGATAAGTTGAGCTTATGTGGACAACAATACCGATAATTGTTATAGGATGCTTATCTAAAATGTTAACTAAAAGAACAACAAGAGCGTTTTGGCGTGACCGTACACTGATATGATTCTCTTACCCTCGAAACTCGCAAAAAGAATGTCTGTAGATATTTATTTACTGTTTTCAGTTTATGTATCTTTGTATATATGTATTTATTGTTTTCCGTCTTTACGTTTGAAAAATGAAAAATTTCAAAAAGATTTTAGGTGTGTTTTAATATAAACTTTATAAAATCCAAAAAGATTTTGCTTCGAGTTTATTTTTGATTAACTGATGTTGGAACTCGAGTCTATCCTACTCAAAATCCTGATTCTAAGCCGGAAAACAATTGCACCTTCATAAATGGTCGAAGTTAACACATTTTGAAAGTTAAAGGATTAAAATTGTACATTTTCTAAACTTTCAAACTGTTGTCGGTTGGTGTTTGATTGAGATTTGATCTCATATGTGTCTTTTGTTTAAATGTTAACTATATTCCAAGCGGTTGTTCTCATTATGTGTTTAGCTTTCTTGCATGTGCAGATGCTAAAGGCGAGGAGAACATGTTCAATGACAAGCTTTGGAATGAAGACACGAAGTGGAGGCACTCAAAGGATAAAATGATCGAGTTGCCGCTGACCTTCATCAACACCACAAGGATCTGAAGATTTGGCAAGTCAAAAGATTCACGAGCATGACTCAATGGAGAGTTCAATCTAAGGGGGAGTTTATTGACACACTACCTAAATGAAAAGGGGAGTTTGTTGGTACACTTTCTGCTTTCAAGACGTGAAGGCTTTGAAGATCCTCCGACGTGGAAGACATGAAAGTTGAACCTCACGAGTAGCGTCCAAGGGGGAGTTTGTTGATACATATTTTGTGGACACGACTCGGCTCGGTTCGACTCAGCTCAGTTGAAAGGACGTCAGAGACTTGAAGACATGAAGATCGAGACAAAGCTACAGCCAAGGGGGAGTTTGTTGGTGCACTTGTGTCTGTACTTTGTCTGTATTTTGTCATGATACAAAACGATGTCTTGTATTAGTCTGAGTTACGTCTTAGGTTTGTTATTATGTGCGTTCGATGTAAGTTTGACCAAGTCAACCATCCTCCTGGTTTGACTTGGCCAAACAGCTAGCACATTGTTTGTATGTTGTGTGTGTCGAAGGATGAGGCATCGAAGGATAGTTTAGATCCTTCGATGAGCTCGAAAGATAGCCTTCGATGGATGGACCTCGAAAGATCCCATCCTTCGAGGTACATGTTGATCCTTCGATGAGTTTCTGGTCGATAGATGATCCTTCGATCAGTCTATCTGATCCTTCGACCAGATCTGCTGTGTTCGGGTATAAATACCCATGCAATGTGTTCACTTCTGGCAAGACACACAGACAGAAGGGAGACACAAGCGAGAACACTTAGAGCATTCTGTTGAGAGCACACACACACTCACGACAGTTTGAGAGAGTTTATAGAGTACATCTGTAAACATTGAGCTTGTAACTGGACCTTTCATACGTATTAATACAGAGGTGTTAATCGTTGAATCTTGTGTGTCGTGCATTTGCGTGTTCTATCTCGGTTTGCCTTTCTCGGTTGGATTCCGCACAACCGGGTTGGTTTGTACACAAGGATTAGGCGACTAGATCCTCCCCTAGCCGGACCTACAGCGTACATGGGTGTGTTAAAAAAAATATGAATTTAAACAATTAAGAGTATGTCAGAGCTTGGCATGAATTGTTAAATAAATACATTGAGGCGTGTCATGCACCTTAATTAGTTAAGCATTCTAGCATGGATCTCAATTCTTTCACTTAGATTTTAAAGAATTTAGTTTTCGAATGCCGATCGGTTGTTACTATATTATTGTATGTGAGGATCTATAGGGTTTTAGTAACCTTATTCGGGTGGCGACAGGTTCGTATTCGAGTACACATTTGCGTGACGCTAGCCTGTGGACCGGAAGCTTTGCAACCGGTGAGTTCTAATCCCCTTTGTCTTAAATATTTTTGGGGCTAACATACATGCTTTTCACATGTTTTCATACGTGTCATGAGTTTTATATATTAACGAGTTATGCGATAAAAATGTTTTATACACATTTTTCCACAAACAATATTTTTATACGACGTAGTGATTAATCTTGCTTTATTAGTCCTGCGTAGGCGTATGTTGTTTTACTTAGTGATGTCGAGGTCGTATTGGTATGGGGCGTGGTAGATGTTGATATTTAAAGCACTACTTGTGTCATGATAAATTTTAATTGGTAACTCTATCGTAGGTTCTGAACCTTAGTGGTAGCGAGAACGTGAAGGTAGTAGTTGTCGGGTAGTTAACATCCGTTTAACCTTATATCTGTATCTATGTGTTTTATGTGAATTGCATCCTTGGGGTGCTTAATGTGGGTTACTTGTGATGGCGGCGGTACCTTCGGGGTGGCGTCAGGTCATGAGATGCGGGCTACTTGTGATGGCGGCATTACCTTTGGGGTGACGTCAAGTCATGAGATGCGGGTTACTTGTAATGGAGGCGTTACCTTTGCGGTGACGTAAGGTCATGAGATGCGGGTTACTTGTGATGGAGGCGTTACCTTTGGGGTGACATCAAGTCACGAGATGCAGATTATTTGTGATGGCGGCAATACCTTCGGGGTGGCGTCAGGTCACGAGAAACATCACTGAGATGTTTAAATGATTAGTCATTGTGGCAACGACGAACCCTTCGAGGTATTATGTCGGTGACGGAATCTTCGGGGCCAAATTGGAGGAGACGAAACCCTGACGAGGGCAAATGATGATAGCCTACGGGCAACAACCGATGTGGTAGGTTCCCACCTTATGTGCTTATTTGTTTCACGTTATTTAATGGTGGGTAAATGATGATTATTTGTGTACTTGACGAATGATGTTAAATGATGTGGGTGACGAATGATGTTCTATTATACGGTTGTCAAGCGATGTTAATGATGCGGTCTAAATTATATATATTTTATATCATTATTCCTACACTTTTGAGTGACTTTATGGTTGTTTTTGATTAAAATCCACTTGTAGTTGGTTCGGGGTTGGAGTTTGGTGATTATAACACAAAATGAGCTAAAATGGATAAAATATTTCTAATAATAACGATTATTATTATTAGTTATAAAGTTAAATGGTGATAATTGTTTATGAAGTGGTTTGTGGTGGAAACATTTTATACAGATGATAAAGAGAACGTGGAATTCATTGAAAAAGAAATGAAAGAAATTAAATGAGTTAATTAATTCTAGTTCTAAAAGAATGTAATTAATTGCTTCTTGTTTAAAATGCAGGATGTGAAAAGAGTTGGTAGAATTTATTATTGGGTGTCAACATATTCCAAAAGATGGTGGAGGAATTAATTCCTTTTGGAGGGTTCGACAAACAAGGAACAGTAAATTGCAGTGGGCCGCCCAAAAATAAAAAGCAAATGAGAATCGAGAGTTTAGGGGATATTACAAGCAAAAGGAATTAAATGGGAAGGGCCCACTTGAAGATGGATGTGAACAAGAGACGCAGAGACTTGAGGGTGGATTCATCTTATGATGGAAATTTGAAAGCAATCAGGGGGACCACCGACAATTGTTTTTAAAAAGAAACATCATCATTGGCAGACGGAAACGGGAGGGGATTCCCATAATCCCTATTTTACTTTCTAGAAAGGATCGCATGAAGAAAAAAAAAAGTAGTACGGTTGTTTGTTGGCTCAAGAGAAAGAAAAGAAATATTCGGTTCGTGGTTCGAGCATTGTGGGTTCGGTATCACACTTAATTTTTCTAATTTTTTACATTGAACCATGTTTTGTTTAATTTTTAGAACCAAGTTTGTCATGCTTTTAATTATTATGAGTAGCTAAATTTCTAAACTACTTAGGTTAAGATGAACTAATTGTTGTGATGTTATTTTGAATCTGGTTATGATTATTTTATGCGATTTACATGATGTGTCATTGAAATTGATTTTGATATTGCATCTGGAAATTGTTTATAACTTGGTTATTGAAATTAGTAATTTAGGCATAGAGAAATCTCCCCTAAAACTATGTTTGAATATAAATTGAAAATCTTAGGATTTTCAGTTTAGGCCTTGACTTTCGATGAAACAAGTTAATCAAGAATTAAAATCAACCCAATTGAAATTTGCAACCTTATATAGTGATTAGAAATAAGATCTAGGTTTGCTAGGTTATTAGCTAGCCGTTGGTGGGGTAAATTAGGGGACTGATAACTCGGCTCCGTTTACTTCTTCGCGTCTAAGGTTTCCTAGGATTTCAAGTTTTAATGATTTTATCTGCTTCACGTTTTTGAGATCTTCTCACAACATAAAAAGTTTTTAAGATCAACAAGATTTTATTCTCGTGGGATTTGGTATCGATAAGTCGAGCCTGTCCATTTTAGCACTTCGCATTTCGCTCATTTTTACTTGGTCTATCATCTCTAACGGGAGGTTTATCGGGTGAATAAGAGCATTTAGTCATAACCTGAGGAAAGAATAACATCACATAAATCTAGGGATTCGATACCTAAGTAGTACTTTTCCATATTATTTAAAAGGCAGTTCCAGATTTTGCTTTCTTGTATCGTCCATTCTGTTATCTTGTGTTGTTTGTATAAATTTCTTGTTTATTGTTTTCTTATTCATTATTTAAAAATATAAAAACCCCAAATGAAAATGAGCTAGGTTTTCGATAAAGGTCAATTATTGAAATTTCGCCCATAGTGTCCACGGATTGATATCCCGGTCTTGCCAACTACACTACACCGCGACCGGTGCACTTGCCGATTGTGTGTGGTTTAGTAGCAATTCCCTTTTAAAAACTTGTTCGAATTTAATATACACATTTTCACACATCAAGTTTTTGGCGCCGTTGCCGGGGACACTGGCAATTTTGATTCCGACCTGAGTCGTCAATCTAGTTTTTACTTGTTTTCATAGATTAAGGTTTGTTTTTTTTTTTTTCGTTTGCTTGAATTATATGCCTTTTTTATTGCTTTTTGCTTATCTAGTTGTTTTTGTAAATATATATATATATATTTATATATTTTGTTAGTTAGTTTATTTTATGTATTTTTATAATGTGTTTGATCTGTGGAGGACTCCATCATACCAAAAATTGTCCAAATCCATCGGGGTATCCACAGATTACTCTTCTAACTTATATTCACAGCCACAACCATATCAAAATTATTATTCTTCACCATATCAAAATTCCTATCCTTCACCATATCAATCATGCAATGAAAGCGAGTACCCACCTTATTTTCCAACATTTGTGGAATCATGTCAAGTCTTCGCTCAGACAGCAACATTACTGAAGCAAAACTACGAAGCACTAGAGCAAATGTTAGAAAAGATGGAAAACAACAATCAACTCATGAATCCATTTTTGGGAAACTATGTCGTTTTAGTTAGATTTACAAAAAAAAAATTAATTAAAAAATAAAATTTAAATGCTTGTTTTTAACTTATCCCAGTCCTTTAAGCACATATAAAACATAAGCATTTTCAAAACATCAGTCAAAAGCAATTTAATTTCTGAATTTACGAGTCAAAAACACATGTTTCTTTAAGTTTCGGGATAGTAGGTTGACTAAATCAGTTTTGGGAATAAAAAGGTTTTGGGATGCCTAGGATAGTGGATGGAGCCGGAGAGTTAATTGGTTGTGCATTGTCGATATCGGTAGCCCTTATTTTCCACATAATAGTGAGATTTGAGCCTTTACATGTTTGGTATATATGATCACTACTTTCGTTTCATGTGTGTTTACCGACTCGTTGCATTACTTTAGAACTTGTGTGTTTTAATACAGTTTGAGACCTTCGGTTAGGATTTAACATGGATATGATAGAGGCATTAGGATCACCCTATTTGTGTTACCTTTGTGTTAGACCCGTTTTACCATTACCCTTAGATACACCACTTTGAGCCTAGCCATTCGTTTGTTACCCATTGTTGATGTGATAACCGGATCGTATTGTGTATTATTATCTTTATCTCGAAAATGAAAAAAAAAAAGAAAATATGAAAAAAAAGAGAAAAAGAAAAAAAGATAAAAAAATAGAATAAAGTTTAGGTCAAAATGACCAATATGTTAGTATTTGTTTCGTGCTTATCCGGTTTATCGTGTGATTATGTGTTTAGCCACTTATTTCAAAATAAAAAAAAATAAAAAAATAAAAAAAAACCTTACCTTTAGCCCTTACCTACCCATTAAAGCCCTCTTGATCCATGTCTAGTTTTAACAAATAGGTGGAAATCTGATTGACGTACAAGCTTATGATAGTATGTTTCAAAGTTCGGTTTTGAGAGTTCACTCGAAATTACATATATTTTAGCCGAGAGATGAGTGACATTGTGAGGGGTGTTGACAGTGCATAATCGATTGCTTGAAGGTAAGAAAAACTTGATTAGGTAGGCCCGTTTCATTCAAATATTATGATTGGTCAACCTTTTGAACGTTGTAAGTCTTGTGAAACCGCTGTATTAATGATTTTGGTAGTTCACGTTATAATTTGTTTGAGACTTGCGTCATTGTTAAGTGTTTAATTTGGACATGTTGCTTGGGATTTTGCTTAGGGACAAGCAAAAGGTAAAGTGTGGGGATATTTGATGTGGTCTAAATTATATATATTTTATATCATTATTCCTACACTTTTGAGTGACTTTATGGTTGTTTTTGATTAAAATCCACTCGTAGTTGGTTCGGGGTTGGAGTTTGGTGATTATAACAGAAAATGAGCTAAAATGGATAAAATATTTCTAATAATAACGATTATTATTATTAGTTATAAAGTTAAATGGTGATAAGTTTATGAAGTGGTTTGTGGTGGAAAGATTTTATATAGATGATAAAGTGAACGTGGAATTCATGGAAAAAGAAATGAATGAAATTAAATGAGTTAATTAAGGCTAATTCTATACGCACCCCCCTAATTCCTGATTACACCCCCCCTTGTGAGAGGAAAACTGGCGGTCCCACGCAGGCCCCACCTGTAAGTATGTGAGAGGAGAGGGGTGTAGAAAGTAATAGAGGGGGGTGTAGATAGTATCACCCTTAATTAATTCTAGTTCTAAAAGAATGTAATTAATTGCTTCATGTTAAAATGCAGGGTGTGAAAAGAGTTAGTAGAATTTATTATTGGGTGTCAACATATTACAAAAAGATGGTGGAGGAATTAATTCCTTTTGAAGGGTTCGACAAACAAGGAACAGTAATTGCAGTGGGCCGCCCAAAAATAAAAAGCAAATGTGAATCGAGAGTTTAGGGGATATTCATATATATATGTTAATAGATAAACTGAATGAACAGTGTTAAACACTCCTCATTGGAGGATATAGGCGGTGATGAGTCATCACCACATAAACACCTGCCCTAATTTACAACCATCGAGTCATCCATGAAACCCAAGTCATACATATCTTGATTGGTTCACAAGGGCGGTGCCTTCACCCCTCCGGTCCATATTTAAGGTGGTGAGAAAGAGGTGTCGATTGATGATGGTGGAACGGTTAATGGAGGAGCACCGCCGCCCCTTCCGTCCATCTTGTCTGATCGACGCCTATCCCGTCTTCAATCTCCTCGGCTGAGCGCCTGTTTAGTGAATACCCGTCGTTGCCGCCGGCCATTTGAGTCTGATTCTGGCAGCAACGGCTATTCCGATGGAGGCCTATTGTTGCCAGCGGCCATTTGAGTCTGTTTCTAGCGGCGACGGCCTTCAGATTTCTCCATGGTAACCTCTTTTTATCTCCGTTCTTGAGTTTTATACTTTTAGAGCTTTGGGTATAATGCATGACTTCTCTAATTTGAGAACTCTTTGGATCTGTAAAGCCTAAAGAATTTCTGGTGTAAAACCCTAAGTCTACTATGAATTTCTAGGGGTGGAGTTTAATTGTTGATATCCAGTAATCTTGATTATTGGGTTCTGAAATATGAAATCCGGTGATCATGAAGTTGTAAAGGTGGAATCTTTGCATGTTAGGAGGTCTTTGTTCCTGAATGGGGTCTTTGATTTGTGTTGTTGTAGTCTTTGTATTTGAATGGGGAATTTGATTGTACCACCGTATCGAAACCGTAAGTTAGTCTTTGTTTTTGCAACCTCCGTTGCACCCATTATCAACCAGTTGAACTTCACCCGGCCTGTTGGAATTAAGGATATATGGAACTGAAAGTTATATTTGGTCGTTGCGTACCGAGTTCGTTTGCTGGCTATGATGACTTTGGTAAAAAAAATTGAGGTTTGATGTTGCATAGCAAGGATGGCGAGTGCAGTGTTTGCTACTAGCAACCTGTTATGCAGCTATGACAACCTCAATACCTATTCTGAGCCGTCTATTACAAGTCATTAAAAAACCAAAAGGAGTTCCAGTTCCATAAACGACCTCATTAAAATGAGTGAATCATTTCCGTTTGAATGGATCAGTAAAAATGGAAAGAAGGGTTTCATGTAACTTCAATGACTACAGCTAGCAGTCGTTGGGGTGTTGTGATGTCAACAAACACAAGATTTTTTTACCAGGTATTGTTATGTGCTTTTATCGAGCATATAAAGTTATAGCAGAATGTTAAATTTGCAAATTTGAATGCATATTGTTAATATTTTGGTAAGTAACAACAATGCATTTGAGTGCAAAGTAAATTATAGTTTCTTTTTCAAGTGATACACATAAAATAAATTAGAAAATTTTTTCAGATATAAAGCATTATTAACCGAGTATTTACTACCTACCTTCCTGTCATGACATTGTATTATCAAAGCTGCTATATTAATCTAAATGCTTAAATCCCTCGCCAGGTATATGCAATGCTAGATTATTTCTCCTTTTAATGCTTCTATTCCCAGTTCCCACAGGCGTGACAAAGAAGATTACTAAGGAAGGTGATGGGTATGAAGCACCTGTTAATGGTGATCAAGTTGAAGGTAATTTTATATTTTTAAACTCGGACTCTTCATGAGTTGAGCTCGAGTCAGGTGAGCTCAAGCGTGGTTCGAATTTTCAACCAAGCTGGCTTGATTCAGCTTGGCTTGAAGTTTAAACTGAATTAACTATTTGAATTGGCCTCTGCTACTTGCAGACCGGTCACGTGGTCGTGCGGTGAGAGGTGACAGAATCACCCTTCAATATCATTGTTCTTACTTCTTTGGTATGGATCTTTATTGTTGTACATGGATTATAATGTGGAGAATGAAAGACAATAAGGAGTGGAGAAGTATTTCATTGTGAATTGCATCACACTTGACATCTTACGTGCCTTTTTTCACTATGTTTTTTAATTAAATATGGATAATGAATTGTGATCCCTATGGGTCGAGTGGAAAATATGAGAACATAGTCTTGCGTTGACAACAATTTCATTGTTCTTGTAGACCACCAGGGACACGTCTTGCATCACGTAAACAAATTTACTACTAGACACGAGTAGTTGTTGACCCGTGATTTTTCCGCCGCAGCGCGCGACGGTATAACACTAATCTAATCTAAATCTATCAAAATCTATTAATAGAGGATTTGAATGAATAATGATACTGAAAATCACAACCGTCTGTTTTGATCCCACGGTTTAGATAAGTGAAGGTTCCACGCGTCTCCTCCAAAGCCTTTCAGATTTCATTAGTGAATTAAATCTGAAAACAAAATGTTCAATTAAAAAACATGAGTAGTTAATTAGTGCGTAAAAAGAAGTGATAACGGATTTGATTTTTACAGGTCCTGGTTGTTCGTCAGTTGTAGAAAGGGCATTTATGAACCAGTGTCCATTTGGTGGAGAGTGATTATAGCTGGAAAACGGGTTGGATCCGCAATTTAGTTTTGGGATTACTTCGAGAAGATATGTAAGTTTGTGTTTATTCATTAATTTAATTGTTAAGTGTAGCATAATTGTTATTTCATGAAACTTTGCAGTTTCAAGAGAATGACACTGCTTGGACGCGCTTTTAGTGTTACCTGAGGCATGTGACTTTCAGTTCTATAGCTATTGACACAGGTCACAACTTATGCTGGTATTGCATGGGTTTTTTTTTTTATCAATGACAGCATGTAATTGTCAGGAAATCGTTTTAGTGTGATTCACGTGTATGACCCGTTGGCCGTTACCATCCCGTCCATCAGTATGTCATATAAGATTACCAAAAGTGTTTATCTTTTCATTTATAAACAAACGATTCTGGAGATCTTATGCCTTCAAAATGGACTTTTGGGCGAATTTCAACCTATTTTATCATAACTAACTTTTGCCATAATTTACCAGTAATCAAGGTGAATAATTTAATTTAATTGTCTATTATATATAATTTACATGTTTATTCCTTCTGAGTACGACTCCCATACAATTCTTCAGAGAGCTGGAGTAGCGAATTTAAAGGGGTGATAGAAAGCAAACCTAAACGATGCTTAAAATATCTGCAAAAAATATGCTTTCACAATCGAACATAATAGAAAAAATGTTGAGGCAACCTGCTGTTTAAAACCATCATAGAAATGAATAATGGAATCAAGAGAACTGGAGGATTTTAAAGGCAAAGCATACAGGTGCTAGAGGAGATTAAAAGCGAAGCGTACTGGTGCTATAGGAGATTAAAGGCGAAGCGTACGAGTGCTAGAAGAGAAGAGAAGATGAAAGGTGAAGAGTACGGATGGGCAAATAGTAGAAGTCAAGTTTGGGGACTGAATCAAGAGAACTGGAGCAATTTCACAGGCCTGGACTTTGGCTAATGCACCTGGGTTTCTTTTTATTCTGCTATATGGTATATTTTTTTTTGTTTGGTTTCATCCTTTAAACCTTTCACCTTTTTGCAGCACTTCGAAAGAAAATAAAAAAACTTGATAAGGATTGTTTTGCTCATTTTTGAACTTATTTCGTTTTTTCATTGGGGAACTTCATAAGTTAGAGAATTTGATTAAAATGATGGTTAGTTTACTATGTGTTCTAAGCGTTTTGCACTTTCAGATGAGGTTGTTGGGTCGAAGATCGCACATAATGGTTAGAAGATATAATGTGAGTTTGTTGTTATAATTTATAATCTTTATACTTCTGGACTGAAGATTGCACGTTTGATTTGAAGATACACACACGATGAGTTTGTTTTTATATAGTATAAGTTTTATATTGATATAGCTACAAAAATGGGTTGACATTTGATCATTTGCTGTGTTTATAGATGTGGCGGCAGCGGTCAGGTTATGAGATCTAAGAGGCAGATCTGTGTCTCTATTCACAGTTTTGAAGTTATTGGAGTTAAAAGCTCTATTCTCTTTTGAAGTCGCCATTATCTCTTAATGTTTTCGCTAAGTTTTGGTTAGCATTTCCAAATTTAGGAGTGTTGACTACAAAGCAGTATGGAATGATAAGAGCATTTATCATAGAGCGTGTACGTCCACTTAAATGAAGTTGAAATTTATCGGATTTAAAAAACAAAAACACCCAACGCGCAACGCGCGAGATCTAAAGCACTAGTTACAAGCAAAAGGAATTAAATGGGAAGGGCCCACTTGAAGATGGATGTGAACAAGAGACGCAGAGACTTGAGGGTGGATTCATATTAGACTAAAGGGTATGGGGGCCGGCTAGGCCCGGCTAGGACCGGCGCCGGTCCCCCACACCGCCCCCATGAGGTTCGGCTCGGCCCAAACGGCTCCCCACAACCGGATAAGACGGGCCCCATTTGAATATTATATTTCCTTTTTCAATTTAAATACCCTCTCTCTCATCCTTTTTCAATTTAAATACCCTCTATCTACTCCATTTTCAATTTAAACACTTAGAAAATTATAAAATAATGAAGTAGGGTAGCCCCATCCTCCATCCCCCTCAAATGTGAAGGAGGCCCATCCCCTACGAGCCGCCTAGGTGGCGCTGACGTGGCGGCTCATCCCCTTCAAGCCCATCCTCTCCATACCCTTTAGTCTTATGATGGAAATTTGAAAGCAATAGGGGGACCAACTACAATTGTTTTTAAAAAGAAACATCATCATTGGCAGACGGAAACGGGAGGGGATTCCCATAATCCCTATTTTACTTTCTAGAAAGGATCGCATGAAGAAAAAAAAACAAGTAGTACGGTTGTTTGTTGGCGCAAGAGAAAGAAAAGAAATATTAGGTTCGTGGTTCGAGCATTGTGGGTTCGGTATCACACTTAATTTTTCTAATCTTTTACATTGAACCATGTTTTGTTTAATTTTTAGAACCAAGTTTGTCTTGCTTTTAATTATTATGAGTAGCTAAATTTCTAAACTACTTAGGTTAAGATGAACTAGATGTTGTGATGTTATTTTGAATCTGGTTATGATTATTTTATGTGATTTACATTATGTGTTTTGAATCTGGTTATGATTATTTTATGTGATTTACATTATGTGTCATTGAAATTGATTTTGATATTGCATCTGGAAATTGTTTATAACTTGGTTATTGAAATTATTAATTTAGGCATAGAGAAATCTCCCCTAAAACTATGTTTCAATATAAATTGATAATCTTAGGATTTTCAGTTTAGGCCTTGACTTTCGATGAAACAAGTTAATCAAGAATTAAAATCAATCCAATTGAAATTTGCAACCTTATCTAGTGATTAGAAATAAGATCTAGGTTTGCTAGGTTATTTGCTACCCGTTGGTGGGGTAAATTAGGGGACTGATAACTCGGCTCCGTTTACTTCTTCGCGTCTAAGGTTTCCTAGGATTTCAAGTTTTAATGATTTTATCTGCTTCACGTTTTTGAGATCTTCTCGCAACATAAAAAGTTTTTGAGATCAACAAGATTTTATTCTCGTGGGATTTGGTATCGATAAGTCAAGCCTGTCCATTTTAGCACTTCACATTTCGCCCATTTTTACTTGGTCTATCATCTCTAACGGGAGGTTTATCGGGTGAATAAGAGTATTTAGTCATAACCTGAGGAAAGAATAACATCACATAAATCTAGGGATTCGATACCTAAGTAGTACTTTTCCATATTATTTAAAAGGCAGTTCCAGAATTTGCTTTCTTGTATCGTCCTTTCTGTTATCTTGTGTCGTTTGTATAAATTTCTTTTTTATTGTTTTCTTATTCATTATTTAAAAATATAAAAACCCCAAATCAAAATTAGCTAGGTTTTCGATAAAGGTCAATTATTGAAATTTCGCCCATAGTGTCCACGGATTGATATCCGGTCTTGCCAACTACACTACACCGCGACCTGTGCACTTGCCGATTGTGTGTGGTTTAGTAGCAATTCCCTTTTAAAAACTTGTTCGAATTTAATATACACATTTTCACACATCAGTTAAATTGTGTCGTTGCCAGACGAGATCAAGTTACAATTGAGTTTTTAGGACATCAATTGTTATGTTCTAGATACGAGTCGGTTTAGTTCATGGTCCTATGAATTGAGATGCATCGCGGGTTATCCTTTTGGTGTCTAAGTAATCTGATCCATATCGAAAAGGATTACTGGTAGGATGATTAGACCGAGGATATGGGTGGAGTTTTGGGTTACGGGGTTGGAGTCATTAAACTTTAAAATGACGTTAATGTATTTAAAAAAACGATGGTGGTTTTAAAATGATGGTGTTTTGGTTTTCAAATAAAGCATCTAGGATGTGTTTTAAATGTTTCATCTAAACTTTTAGAACTCATTCAGCGTAGCTGACTTTTGCATGTATGTTAGATTGTTTTGCAGGTGTGTGATTCGAGTCGATGTTGCTCTTGGCTAGCAGATGGGATTACTCGTTTATATGGTGGAATGCATTCGATTTGTTAGAAACTAAATAACATTTTATCTTTTTATTTAATCATGTACTGTCTTAATTAAAATTTCCGTCGCGTATTGTTTAGAAAAGACTTATTTTCAAACAGCACACTGTGATGTGACCCGACTATAGGGCACCCGGTTTGGGGGCCTTACAAGTTGGTATCAGAGCAGTGGTTTAAGAGAAATAGGCATTCTTAAATGCCTAAACTTAAACTGTAATGGGACAAAAGTAACGAATGCCACCATGATTATCCGCTAGCTAAGAGGTATGTGTTACGTGTCATGTTTAGTAATTGAAATTTCTTTGCGTTGTGTGTTTTTATTATGTGAAAGGTAAAATACTAGCGTGACCTTGATAGGAAATGCTTAGAATGTCTGCAGTAACACGGACAACCAATAGTACTTGATCAACGCTATTGGCGGTCTATTGTTACTTCACATGTTTTGAATGATGACCTTGAATGTATCATGCGAGGGTTTTGCCTTGGGTGGGTGGTTAATCATATGTTGATGGTGTTAGTATGCCTCTAGACGATATTTCCTTGTTTATCGTCTATTGTTTAACGATGGAGTTGTTTATGAGTCTTGCGACGTACATTCAATGATTTAGACGTTGGTGTGTATATATGTGGTTGTTGTTGGATTATGTGTAGTTATACGTGGCCATGTGGCAATGCTTGAAATACTTGATTTTATCTTCGCATAATCTTGGGTGTGGTCTAAAGATTATGTGAATAGATTAGTTTAGAGAGAGTGTGTGATTTATCTACACATACAGTCTTGATCTATGCCTTCCGCATGAATATTTAGGATGATGAGAAGTGTACGGTTACTTAAGCGTAACCTATAGAAACTGTGGAGACGTTTCTTGTGACAACTGTGTTCTGTAATCATCGTATAATGTAAAACAATGCTGATTATCAATAAAACAATGTGCTTTGGTGTTATTATATGTGTTATTGTGTTTGATGATTTTACAATTTGACTCGATTCCGATTTAAAGCTTTAAATCGCTTTTTGGAAGGTTATACGCAAACTGGTGCGTAAACGTAATCAGTTTAACGCGACGTACACTCCGGAACTGTGACATAAGCCAAACATACCTTAAATACCCTTTACATAACTTAGAAATAAGTTTTGAAGGATTCGGTATGGCGAATACATGTTTATTTGAACTAAGGAACTAATTGCGACAAAACTGCGAAACGAACATTGGTGACCGCCCGGATAATATTTAAATCCTGAAAATATTCTGTTATGATTAAAATTTTATTTTTAATCAGTTTCGTGTTGAAAAATAAATTAAAACGCTTAAAAACGTTATTTTTCAAGTTTAAGCACGTACCGCGTGTTTCTGCGCAACACAGTGCTTCTACTGCAAAACGCAGACAACACAGCCAATCTCGGCAACTGAAATTTATTTCAGTAATATTTTGGCTAGTTTATTTTTATAGAATAATAAAAATAATTTAGAACGCCATAAACCGGGATTTAAACGTTAGATAAAATACCCGGTATCCAGTTAAATACCTGTTTTTATCTAGTTTACCATCAAAAATTTCATTTACCCCCCCCCCCCCCCATATATATTACGGTCACTAAGACCCACCAAACTACAAGATTTGATTTTTTATTTTGCTTGGATCTTGCTTGATTTTCTTTGGACAAGTGTTATTGCATGCCACCTTCATATCTCTTCCATATCTCTTGATATATCTCCATATCTTTCAAGATCACACTCCACTCAACAAATTTCCATCTCTCCTCTCTCCCTTGAACCGTAACCCCCACCTCCATCACCATATTCATTTTTTCAACTTTGTTCATCAAGATCAAACCCCATTCCATGCATATTTCAAGTTGGTATGAAGATCCAAAGGAGTTTCCAAGGTGCTTTCAAGTGATTTCAAGCTCCATATCATCAAAATCTCATCCAACAACTTACTTGAATCTTGAAGGTATAACATTTATGTTTAAATCATACTCTTGATTCTTGGTTGTTCTTGATGATTTGAAGTTCTCTTGAATCTTGGAATTTTCACAAACTTGAAATCTAAAAAGAAATGGGTCTTGATACAAAATAAAAATGGTGATGTATATGTATGTATATAACCGTACATATATATATATATATATGTGTGTATGAGTGTTTGAAGTTTGATTTCTTGATAAGTACTTGTTTAAGTTGTTGCTTGTTCTTGAAAAATAGTTAAAATGCAAGTGTTTGATGATTTGTGTAAGACATGATAAATGTTTAAATACATCAGCAAATAAACATGAATAAGTTGCATATTTGATGCATTTAGATTCATATAATATGACGTTGATATGATAGTGTGCTTTAGGCACTTGTACATGAGGATACATGTTGATTTAAAGCTCAAGAAATGATAAAAAATGATTGTAGGATAAAAATGTTTTTGAACAGGTTATAAACACTAAAAATAACATTATTTGGTATATTATAATGGCATGAAACTTTGACATAGGTTTGATAACTTTGCATGTCGTACATCTAGCTTAAAAAGTGGTAAAATATGTAAAATTTGCATGATTTATGTGCTTTATGTAATACCTGCACTATCATGAGTATAACCACTATTTTATTCAGTAAATAACATGGGTTATGTTAAAATATCAAGTCGTTTATATTTGGGATGGTTAGGGTAACGTTTGATGCAAAACTATGCGCTAAAACGGTTAAAAATCGGCTTTTCGGAGGATTTTTATAAAATTGTTTTAGATCAGTAAGTAAACTGATAATTTTGATATAAAAATAAGTATTTTAACTTATATTAAGTTTACTTGGTGTTTGGTTAGTCATACGTGACTTCCGACGCCCGAAAATGTTACCTAATCGCTAAAATAAGTATTTTCGACATACACTAGAATGGGTTGTTCATGGGTAAATTTTATGTGTTTCAATGTGCTATGTGTTTTATAATATGTGTATGATGATGTGCTTAATGTTAACAATATTATGTGTATTACGATATTAAATTTATGTCACATTCGAGAATATATACAAATACACCAATGTAATAATAACTTTTTGAGAAAAATCTCAAAGTTATGTGAAAATTCTAAGTATCGGAGAAACTTATGTATTTTTGTGGGTTTTTTATTATTAAATCATTCTTATTTAATTTAGGACGAATAAACAATTTGAGGGATTGTGTTAACATATAAAAACGCACCCAAAGGTGAGTACATAGATCCCCTCTTTTTACTGTTTTCGATTGTTTTGGGGTGATTCATATGTATCAAAACGATTTCGATATTCTAACGATGGTTTCAAAATGATTGAGATGGTTTATACTAAATTAATAACAACAATGTGAACGAACTTGTTGGTTGTAGTTACATAACGAATGACATTCATTAATTATGGCCGAACCGACCAGTATTAGGTTATGGTACCATAGGATCCGACAAATCCCGTTATCAGACTTCACCCATGGTTATGTGTGGGTTAGGTGGGTAACGACTGAATCTGTGATTGTTAACTTACCCTTTGGTGGTTTGATAATACGAGTTGAACAAGATGAACGATGAACGAGTCACGAAGGTTTGAATGTTATTAGCGAGACGACCAAAAGTAGTTTTCACAATTAAAATGAGAACGATTTGAACGAGTGAACGATTTGAATGATTTGGAACGATTTGAATGATTTAAACAAATGAACGATGATCTATAACGTGAACGAGTTAAACGATGTCACACAACGATGTTTACGAAACTATATAAACCATACGAGTTTTATTACGATAACGATTTATGATTTGGTTTACATAAACAAATGTTTTGGGTTAAGATTCATGGCATCGAGATTTATAAATTATGACCAATCTGTTTTGACTTGGTTATTCATTTTACAATACAAACATTTTACAAAACAAGGTTTCTAATATCGATTAACGAAGTTGTACGAAATATTTCAATATGTAAACGAGCCATGAATCTGACACTCACACAAAAACTATGTGCTCGCCAGCATTTGTTTGCTGACTTTGTTTTTACATATGTTTCAGGTGATATTGCTTGATGCTGATTGCTAGAATGCATGAGTCACATAGGATCGGGACGAGACCTTAGTGACATAATAACGATGATAGTTGATATATAACTTGCTTGTTTCATGCTAAAACAATGTTAATGTTTAATATTTAATAAAACGAAACTCTTTTGTATCCATAGTTGTGAAACGATAATTCTGTTACAACACTCCCTGACGTTTCCGCCATGATTTGTTGTTTTACGTGGTCGGGGTGTGACAGAAGAGTTGGTATTAGAGCCAATGGTTATAGGGAATTAGGTTATTAGTAATGTTTTAACCTAGACTATAACTTTCTAGGACCCCCAACGCAAGTTGATTTGCGTTTAGATTTTTAAAAACAAAACCGTCACCTACCCTTAGGTGATAACCACAACGAGAACACAAAATCCGAATCTGCTTCAAAAATTAATCATCCGTTCTAGGATGATTGATTACTAGATTTTGAACCCTTTGTTGTAAGGTTTTGAACCCTTCCAGTTTGACTCATTTTTGGCTTAGTGCCTTCTGAGTTTTCAAAATCTCGTCAAAGTTTGGGTCTAAATAATGTGAACACATGCAAACTGGAAGAGTGAATGCCTGTACCCTGAGTTTTTTGTCTAAGGATAGAGTGTTCGTACAAATCCACATAATTGGACCAGTCACTCTTACCTGGGAACTCTTGGGGTGAGTGTTCACTTATAGGCGAGCATGTCTTCGCGATACATTATTTTGATTCATTACTTTGACTAGTCACTGCGTGTCGTTTGTTTGTTCGAGGTAACGAACAAATGATAGCCTTCCTTATGTTTCGTCGATATTTTCAATACCTCTTTTGTTTTTCCTAATTGTCGACCTCACTCGTTTCTCATATTTCCTTGTTAGACAATGTGTCCTCGACGTGACGCACAATCTTTTACTGCTGAAGAAGTCGCAGCCCTTGTCTCTAAGCAAATGGCTGCTGTGCTTCCAGGCATTGTGTCCCAAATCCACGAGCTATACAACAACAATAATAATAACAATGCACAATGTAATTTCAAGAATTTCAATTCTGCTAAGCCGCTAAAGTTTTCTGGGTCGCAAGGAGCAACTGTGCTCCTTCAATGGTTTGAAAGTATCGAGAGCACATTCAGACATGTGCAATGTCCGAATGGGCGTAAGGTTGAATTTGCATCAAGTGTGTTTGAGAAGCGTGCTCCTACATGGTGGAACAGAGTGATGCGCGACAGGGGTGCCGAAGTGGCATTGGCACAGACATGGGAAGAGCTTCGAGCTCTCATGATGAGAGAGTTCTGTCCCCGTCATGAAATTCGAACCTTGGAACGAGAGTTTAACGATCTAAAGCAAGATGGGGGAGAACACCGTGCGTATACGGATCGATTTGAGGAACTCAACCTTTTGTGTCCTACTATGGTTACCCCGTTGGAGAAAGCGATAGAGAGGTATATCGATGGGTTACCCGATTCCATACAGGATATTGTGACTGGCGTTAATCCTACTACTGTTCGTCACACGATCGAGCTATCTGCTACCCTGACTGAGTCGCAAGTCAGGAAGGGTAAACTTACCTGCAAGGGTGATAAGAAGAAGTCGAACGAATCTGTCAAGGAAAAGGGTAAAGATAAGAAAGGTGAGTCATCGAAGAAGTCGAGAAAGCGAAAGGGTGCTCAGAACTTTGCAGTTACTGCTCAGAACCCTCAAAACCTACCAGCTCAACCGCCTGTGAAGAAAGCGTATGCTGGTACCGCACCTCATTGTGCTCGCTGCAACGGTCATCATGTTGCACAAGAAGCTTGTAGGCAATGCACAACGTGTGGTAAGTTTGGGCATCTAGCCAACATCTGTCGTTTGGGTCAGAATCAGATTATTCAGAATCAGCTCCAGTTCAGGGGAATGCTGCTAGATTCCCACCAGGTTCATGTTTCAATTGTGGAGAGTTTGGTCACTTCCGCAACAACTGTCCGAGGCTGGTGAATGCAAACGCGAATGCTAATGCGAACCCGAATGTGAATGTCAACGCAAATGTGAATCCCGCTCGTGGGCGAGCGTACAATCTAAATGCTAACGAAGTGAGGGCTGACAACGAGGTGGTTAATGGTACGTTTCTTGTTAACAATCGACCTGCATCTATTCTTTTTGATTCTGGTGCCGATAGAAATTTTGTTTCATTATCTTTTGAACCTTTGCTTGCGATACCTAGAACTAAACTGAGAAAACCTTTATCTGTCGAAGTTGCTACAGGTAAACCTCTTGTTCTCGATTCTGTTATTCGTGATTGTCAGTTAAACCTTGATAACCATCTTTTTCCCATTGACCTCACGCCGATGCAACTTGGGAGTTTCGATACTATCATGGGGATGGATTGGTTAACCAAACATCATGATGAGGTGGTTTATTTCAATAAGATTGTTCGTATTCCTCTTCCATCTGGCGATGTTCTGGAAGTTCGTGGCGAGAAGCCATCTGGTGATTTGAAGCTTATGTCATGTACAAAGGCCCAAAGTTGTTTGCGAAAAGGATATGTTGCTTTCCTGGCACATGTCACCGAGGAGAAAGGCAAGAGCAAGAGTATTCAGGATATTCCGATTATTTGGGATTATCCAGAGGTGTTTCCTGATGAACTGCCTGGTTTGCCTCTAGTTCATCATGTCGAGTTTCGTATTGACCTTGTACCCAATGCCAACCCGATTGCGAAAGCACCTTGTCTTCTTGCACCGTCGGAGATGCAAGAGTTATCGAAATAGCTTCAAGAGTTGTCTGATAAAGGATTCATCCGTCCGAGCTTTTCACCTTGGGGAGCTCCTGTCCTCTTTCTGAAAAAGAAAGATGGATCCTTTCGAATGTGTATCGATTATCGTGAGCTTAATAAGCTTACCATCAAGAATCGATATCCCCTACCAAGAATTGATTATCTCTTCGACTAGCTGCAAGGTGCTTCATGCTTTTCCAAGATCGATCTGCGATCTGGGTATCATCAACTTCGTGTGCTCGAAGAAGATATTCCCAAAACTGCATTCCGTACGAGATATGGGCACTACGAGTTCACTGTCATGCCTTTTGGTTTGACAAATGCCCCAGCTATCTTCATGGACTTACTGAACAGGGTTTGTAAACCTTACTTAGATAAGTTCATCATTGTGTTCATCGATGATATTCTCATTTATTCAAAGTCTCGAGCTGACCACGAGCAACACCTTCGTTTGACCTTGGAACTTCTGAAGAAGGAACAACGTTTTGCTAAATTCTCCAAGTGTGAATTTTGGCTTAGAGAAGTTCAGTTTTTGGGTCATATAGTCAATGAGCAGGGTATTCATGTAGATCCATCCAAGATAGCTGCTATTAAGGATTGGAATACACCGACGACACCTACAGAGATTCGATCATTTCTTGTTCTTGCTGGTTATTATCGTCGATTCATTTCTAATTTCTCAAAGATTGCGGTTCCACTCACTGCTTTGACTTAGAAAAATAAGCCTTTTGAGTGGGGACCTGAGCAAGAAGAAGCATTCCAAACGCTGAAACAGAAGCTCTGTGATGCTCCTGTTTTATCTCTACCTGAGGGAAATGATGATTTTGTTGTCTATTATGATGCATCGAATCTAGGACTTGGTTGCGTTCTTATGCAACGAGGTAAAGTCATAGCTTATGCGTCTAGACAGCTGAAAATTCACAAGAAGAACTATACGACTCATGATCTTGAATTAGGAGCTGTGGTTTTCGCACTTAAAATCTGGAGACACTACCTCTATGGAACGAAGTGTGTGGTTTTCACAGACCACAAAAGTCTCCAGCACATTCTCAATCAGAAGGAGCTGAACATGAGGCAACGACATTGGGTTGAACTCTTAAACGATTATGATTGCGAGATCCGCTACCATCCTGGTAAGGTGAATGTCATAGCCGATGCGCTTAGTCGAAAGGAACGAGTCAAGCTTCATTCTGTTTGAATTCTATCTGATATTCAATCTCGTATCCTTCAAGCTCAACGATCTTGTGTGATCAAAGACTTATTGAAATATGAGCTACCGCTTCAACTCGAACTCGAACTTAAACTCGAAACAAAGGACGATGGGTTGCTATACTTCAGGGATCGTTTGTGGATTCCGAAACAAGACGATCTTCGCACCTTGGTAATGGACGAATCTCACAAGTCTCGATATTCTATCCATCCTGGTGCTGATAAAGTGTACAAGGACCTTCGTACTCAGTTCCGGTGGCCTGTTATGAAGAAGGATGTTGCTTTGTATGTATCGAAATGCCTAACTTGTCTCAAAGTCAAGGCTGAACATTAACGACCTTCTGGTTTACTTGTACAACTTGAGATACCGGTTTGGAAGTGGGAGAACATTGCAATGGATCTCATCACTAAGTTACCGCGTACATCTAAAGGTCAGGATGTTATTTGGGTTGTTGTCGATCGATTAACGAAATCAGCTCATTTTATTCTGATTCGCGAGGATCTATCTGCTGATAAACTTGCAAAGATTTATGTTGATGAGATTGTATCACAGCATGGTATTCCTTTGGATATCATTTCCGATCGTGATGCTAGGTTTTCATCTCATTTTTAGAAGACCATGCAATCTGCGTTGGGAACCCAACTGAAACTAAGCACTGCTTATCATCCCCAAACAGATGGACAATCTGAGAGAACGATTCAAACTTTGGAGGATATGCTTAGGGCATGCGTGATAGACTTTGGTGGTAATTGGGATTCTCATCTTCCACTGATCGAGTTCTCTTACAACAACAGTTATCATGCTAGTATTAATATGGCACCATTCGAAGCTCTCTACGGTCGAAAATGTCGTTCACCTGTCTGTTGGAAGAGCTCATTCTGGAAAGAACAGACAAAATCAAGAAAATCCGCGATAATCTTGTGACAGCTTGAAGCCGTCAAAAGAGTTATGCGGATATGCGACGCAAGCCCTTAGAATTTCAAATCGGAGACCGTTTCCTACACAAGGTGTCACCTTGGAAGGGAGTGGTGAGATTTGGAAAGAAAGGAAAACTTGCATCCCAATATGTTGGACCATTTAAGATTGTTGAAAGAATTGGAGAGGTTGCCTATCGACTAGAGCTACCTCCAGAGCTTGGAAATATTCATCCGAATTTTCACGTGTCCAATTTGTGAAAGTGTTTAGCTGATGCCGATCTTCACATTCCTCTCGACGAGATTCAAATCGATGAAACAATGCACTTTGTCGAGAAACCTGTGGAGATAGTGGATCGTACATTCAAACAGTTGAAGAACAAACGGATTCGATTGGCCAAAGTTCGCTGGGAATCCAAACGTGGCCCCGAGTTTATTTGGGAATGTGAGGACCAGATGAAGACGAAATATCCGCATTTGTTTTCACAAGTTTTCTCTAAATAAAATTTCGGGACGAAATTTCCTAAAGTAGGGGAGACTGTGACAACTGTGTTCTGTAATCATCGTATAATGTAAAACAATGTTGATTATCAATAAAACAATGTGTTTTGGTGTTATTATATGTGTTATTGTGTTTGATGATTTTACAATTTGACTAGATTCCGATTTCAAGCTTTAAATCGCTTTTTGGAAGGTTATACGCAAACTGGTGCGTAAACGTAATCAGTTTAACGCGATGTACACTCCGGAACTGTGACATAAGCCAAACATACCATAAATACCCTTTACATAACTTAGAAATAAGTTTCGAAGGATTCGGTATGGCGAATACATGTTTATTTGAACTAAAGAACTAATTGCGACAAAACTGCGAAATGAACGTTGGTGACCGCCCAGATAATATTTAAATCCTGAAAATATTCTGTTATGGTTAAAATTTTATTTTTAATCTGGTTCGTGTTGAAAAATAAATTAAAACGCTTAAAAACGTTATTTTTCAAGTTTAAGCGCGTACCGCGTGTTTCTACTCAACCCAGTGCTTCTACAGCAAAACGTAGACAACACAGCCAGTCTCAGCATCTGAAATTTATTTCAGTAATATTTTGGCGAGTTTATTTTTATAGAATAATAAAAATAATTTAGAACGCCATAAACCGGGATTTAAACGCTAGATAAAATACCCGGTATCCTGTTAAGTACATGTTTTTATCTAATTTACCATCAAAAATTTCATTTACCCCCCATATATATTACGGTCACTAGGAGCCACCCAACTACAAGATTTGTTTTTTTATTTTGCTTGGATCTTGCTTGATTTTCTTTGGACAAGTGTTATTGCATGCCACCTTCATATCTCTTCCATATCTCTTGATATATCTCCAAATCTTTCAAGATCACACTCCACTCAACAAATCTCCTTCTCTCCTCTCTCCCTTGAACCGTAACCCCCACCTCCATCACCATATTCATTTTTGCAACTTTGTTCATCAAGATCAAACCCCATTCCAAGCATATTTCAAGTTGGTATGAAGATCCAAAGGAGTTTCCAAGGTGCTTTCAAGTGATTTCAAGCTCCATATCATCAAAATCTCATCCAACAACTTTCTTGAATCTTGAAGTTATAACATTTATGTTTAAATCATACTCTTGATTCTTGGTTGTTCTTGATGATTTGAAGTTCTCTTGAATCTTGGAATTTTCACAAACTTGAAATCTAAAAAGAAATGGGTCTTGATACAAAATAAAAATGGTGATGTATATGTATGTATATAACCGTACATATATATATATGTGTGTATGAGTTTTGAAGTTTGATTTCTTGATAAGTACGTGTTTAAGTTGTTGCTTGTTCTTGAAAAATAGTTAAAATGCAAGTGTTTGATGATTCGTGTAAGACATGATAAATGTTCAAATACATCATCAAATAAACATGAATAAGTTGCATATTTGATGCATTTAGATTCATATAATATGATGTTGATATGATATTGTGCTTTAGGCACTTGTACATGAGGATACATGTTGATTTAAAGCTCAAGAAATGATAAAAAAATGATTGTACGATAAAAATGTTTTTGAACAGGTTATAAACACTAAAATAACATTATTTGGTATATTAGAATGTCATGAAACTTTGACATAGGTTTGATAGCTTTGCATGTTGTACATCTAGCTTAAAAACTAGTAAAATATGTGAAATTTGCATGATTTATGTGCTTTATGTAAGACCTGCACTATCATGAGTATAACCACTATTTTATTCAGTAAATAACATGGGTTATGTTAAAATATCAAGTCGTTTAGATTTGGGATGGTTAGGGTAACGTTTGATGCAAAACTATGCGCTAAAACGGTTAAAAATCGGCTTTTCGGAGGATTTTTATAAAACTGTTTTAGATCAGTAAGTAAACTGATATTTTTGATATAAAAATAAGTATTTTAACTTATATTAAGTTTACTTGGTGTTTGGTTAGTCATACGTGACTTCCGACGCCCGAAAATGTTACCGAATCACTAAAATAAGTATTTTCGACATACACTAGAATGGGTTGTTCATTGGTAAATTTTATGTGTTTCAATGTGCTATGTGTTTTATAATATGTGTATGATGATGTGCTTAATGTTAACAATATTATGTGTATTACGATATTAAATTTATGTCACATTCGAGAATATATACAAATACACCAATGTAATAAAAAATAATAACTTTTTGAGAAAAATCTCAAAGTTATGTGAAAATTCTAAGTATCGGAGAAACTTATGTATTTTTGTGGGTTTTTGATTATTATATCATTCTTATTTAATTTAGGACGAATAAACAACTTGAGGGATTGTGTTAACATATAAAAACGTACCCAAAGGTGAGTACATTGATCCCCTCTTTTTACTGTTTTCGATTGTTTTGGGGTGATTCATATGTATCAAAATGATTTCGATATTCTAACGATGGTTTCAAAACGATTGAGATGGTTTATACTAAATTAATAACGATTTCGACAATGTGAATGAACTTGTTGGTTGTAGTTACATAACGAATGACATTCATTAATTTTGGCCGAACCGACCAGTATTAGGTTATGGTACCATAGGATCTGACAAATCCCATTATCAGACTTCACCCATGGTTATGTGTGGGTTAGGTGGGTAACGACTGAATCTGTGATTGTTAACTTACCCTTTGGTGGTTTGATAATACGAGTTGAACAAGTTGAACGATGAACAAGTCACGAAGGTTTGAATGTTATTAGCGAGACGACCAAAAGTAGTTTTCACAATTAAAACGAGAACGATTTGAACGAGTGAATGATTTGAATGATTTGGAACGATTTGAATGATTTAAACAAATGAACGATGATCTATAACGTGAACGAGTTAAACGATGTCACACAACGATGTTTACGAAACTATATAAACCATACGAGTTTTATTACGAGAACGATTTATGATTTGGTTTACATAAACAAATGTTTTGGGTTAAGATTCATGGCATCGAGATTTATAAATTATGACCAATCTGTTATGACTTGGTTATTCATTTTACAATTCAAACATTTTACAAAACAAGGTTTCTAATATCGATTAACGAGCCATGAATCTGACACTCACACAAAAACTATGTGCTCGCCAGCATTTCTTTGCTGACTTTGTTTTTACATATGTTTCAGGTGATTTTGCTTGATGTTGATTGCTAGAATGCATGAGTCACATAGGATCGGGACGAGGCCTTAGTGACATAATAACGATGATAGTTGATATATAACTTGCTTGTTTCATGCTAAAACAATGTTAATGTTTAATATTTAATAAAATGAAACTCTTTTGTATCCATGGTTGTGAAACGATAATTCTGTTACAACACTCCTCGACGTTTCCGCCAAGATTTGTTGTTTTACGTGGTCGGGGTGTGACATGTCTAGCCTAGGTATGGTGTCTAGTATGATGATTGGTACGATCCATGAAGAGTACGACTGTGTGAACACTACACGAGTATGTGGGAGATGAGTGGCGGTAGCCACAAAATGAGATAAATGTATTTACACAGTTTTAGAGTTTGAATGTAAGACGTAACAAGTGGGTAGTTGGGTTACTACAAAGCAAGCGATTTATGCTTTGTTGTTTTAAATGTTGTCATGGTATTGTTCTAGCACTATTAGTTTTCTGTAGGACATATCGAGTTAGTGCTTGATAGAATACCCTAATCTTTTCTAATGTTTTTCACGATGAACGATGTGGTAGTAAGACGTTAAGTGTTTTGACACCTTTCTAGATGTGTGATGATGTGCCTTTGTGTGACATTTATACGGATTAGTTGAGAAACAGTACGTTAAGTCTATAGACGAGGTTACAAATGTTGATACGGGACACACTTTTGAATGCACCCGTGGTCCGCTAGGCAACTATGACGAAAGGGCACCAAGCTGAAGAATTTAGCATAGTGTAACGATGTGAGGTGCCGACTTTTGAGAAGAGCTTCTCATTGACGATTTGATGGATGCGTCTTCAAGGGACTTAGAAAGTTTGTGATGATTGAGTTAGCTTTAGGCAATATAAGCTATGTTTTTGAAGGAAATGGGAATGATTGACGGACATCATATCCGGACACGATGACGATGCTATTGTGGTAGATATGGCATCTACGGGAATAAACATATGGGGAGTTATAGATGAACTCGTGAAAATCATCGTTAGAGTTAAATGGATTGTCTTTGTAGGCAATCTGAAAAGTTACGTATGAACTTTGGGGAATCATCGAGGTTCGACGATCGTAGTATCGGTTAAAAAACGTTGCATCCACCTGTAGGTTGTGACGGGTAGTGACGACGATTCAAGGAGTACTTCGGTTTAGGAACGACAATGAACTTACCAGTGTTGGTGGTCATTGGAGCAATGAGGCCATCGAGGTTGTTGAGGCACAACGAAGGATGTGTCAATAAGTTCAAGGTGAGAATGGGATTCGGCGTAACGGATGGTGATGTGATGTTAACAATGACAAAATGGACGACGTCATTAGTAATGATGTAAAAGATGATAAAACAATTGGTTGTGATCTATGGAATGGTAACGGTAGAACACCACTTTATGGTGACCGACGAGTGGAAATGCGAAATGTAAATTGATAATAATCTTCCACCTTATAAACCCTATTGCCGTAACCACCCTACAACACCATAACCTTCACGACGAATCACGCAATGCAAGCGCAGATGACCACTTGTTGCTATATACTTTTTGTTAAGCAGTTTAGGGACATGGATGGGTAATGGTGTGAACACGGTGCGTAGAAACTATGGTGTAGTTTGTTTCAGTTTGGCATTTTGTTCATGGGTGATCGCTGGTTTGCTTGGCTTTGCACTTGACAATAGATAACGGTAACCTTCTTCTCTGATCTCTTAGTCCAATAGAACTTTTCAGCTTGGTTTCGTCTCTATGGCGAACCGCTACGTTGGTCGTGAACCTGATCACAGTTCGCCTGGGTTGCGATTGTGATCAACTTGTTGACAATGATCATCCTACTCGGCCATAACCGTAAACCTGATCATTGGAGGAGCGGTAACCGAGTGTTTTACGGAACGGGTAGGGGATAGACGGACTTGGATTGGTATGGAATTTCTTTTTTTGCATGAAAAAGGAATACAAAGAATGTTGTTGAACATTGGGAGGTGCTAACAGTAGACGACATCTAAGGCTCATGGTGGTGATTTAATTTTAAAAGATGATTAATTTCATGAGTCTATGCATACGTGCGTGATGGTAGTATGGTTATGAGCTAATAGTGAACAGTGGCATTAATTGAGGTTGTAAAAAGGCCATGATTTGGGTGATGGTTAAAATCTACGTACTGTTGATGCATATTTTGGTGTCTGTAACTTGTCTTTATTTACGATGTATTTGTACGGTCTTTTATTATCGAGTCTGTATTTCCGTCCGTCGACCAAGTCGGATATCCTCCTATCCTACTTGGGTCCGATAGTTTGTCTCGTCGTTATGTAATGATTTATGAACTATGCATGTTGCATATTTGGTATGTTTTATGTTTATGTGTTTAATACAAGTCTGCTGCAAACTGTCTGTTTGCAGCATACAAGTTTTGCAGCCCTCGATGAAACACCATGTTTCGCCGAACACATGCATGACGAAAGACCTTTATGGTCACAACTCCAAGTTTCGCCATGAACAGTGATGAAACACCTAGTGTTTCGTCAACTTTGGTGTTTCGTCAGGCCCACTTCAGTGTTTCGTCAACACTTGGGCTGCCTATATAAACACAACATGGTTTCTGTGTGAAAGTATGAGAGCATACCTACTGTGAAAGTTTACTGTCAAACATTGTGTGTATTTGTTTGATCCTTGTTCTCATCCGTTTTAATCAATTGACTGTGATTCGTTGGTTACTTCGTGTTCTTGTGATTTTCTGTGTTTGGTTTGGCATAGTCACGGGGATTCCGCACTCGTGACTGTGTTTGATATAAACAAGTGATTTGGTTTGTGATCGATCCTCCGAAATCGGACCTACAAGTGGTATCAGAGCATTGGCTCTTATCCTTGTTTAAAACCAAACATAGTTGTGATTTTATCAAGTGTTGAAACTGTTGTTTATGATTTTCTGAACATTGTGTTCTTGAAAAATTGATAATTTTCTGGAAAAGATTCTGAAAATCTGCTAGATCTTGTTTGTTTGCTGAAAAGTTTTATCAAAAACCTTGTTAGTTTGCATGATTACATAGTAAAAACCGGGTTTTTAGTGAAAGTTTTAAGCAAATTTGTGGTTCGGTAAATTCTCTGGTGAAAGACCTTGACTGGAATATTCAAATCTTCATCAGTGTTCTTCAAGTGTTCTTCAAACATTCAAAGATATTCTTGATTTTAAAATTAAAAGAAATTGATAAAATGATTAAAGAATTGGACACCATGCTTGGGTTGGTAAGATAGGTATGTTGTAAGTTGAAACGGGTGTCCTGACAGTACAAAAGGATAAGATTTTCTTTTGAAAAATCTCACCAACTCTCTGTGACCATATCGCAACGAAATCCCCTAGTGTTTCGCCAAAAGGAACTTCGACGCACTGTTGACGAAAGACCTAGTGTTTCGTGGGAAGGGTGTTTGACGAAAAACCATCTTTCATCAGACTTGGTTTTTCGCCAAAGACCGGGTGTTTCGTCGAGACACTTGTAACATCTTTACAGAAGGTTTGCAAAAGTGCCTTAACTGTTTCATTTCAAGTGTGAGACCAGATATTCTCTTTCATACATCAATCATGAGTTGTACTAGTCCATGGGATTGGAGCACGGATCCAAGACCAGCTGAAGATCAGACTTCCGCAGCCATTTGGACGAGGAATGTTATGCCACAATGATCTATTAGTGAAAGTCAATGGGCATTTGTGACGAACCAGAATCAAAGCATTCAGAATCTATTGTTAAGTGAGAGTGAAACGGGTAGCAACAACCGCCCGCCAAAGCTGAATCATATGAACGAATATCCGTCTTGGAAAAATTGTTTCCACACTTATGTTCTAGGTCAAAACACCGAGTTATGGACGTGCTTCATTAAGCCATATAACATAGCTCTTGAAGAAGTAGGATCAAATGCCACAACTTTTGAAAATATGCAAGAAGCCGACAAAAAGGCATATAATCTTAAGAAGAAGGCGTTTTCTATTCTCACACAAGCACTCCACAAAGACATCTATCATCAATTCGCTTATTGTACTAGCAAGAAAGACTTATGGGATGCCTTGGTAGCAAGAGGAGAAGGGAATGCGGCTACAAGAAAGACACAGCATGATTTGTTGAAGAAGGAATTTGAATCATTTCAATTCATGGATAACGAAACACTAAATGATATGACAACTCATTTTTATCATTTAATTAGTGAAATGTATTCTTATGGTGTTCTTGCAACTCAACGGGAAATGGTTGCAAGGTTTGCTGATGGTCTACCCCCAAAGTGGAGTTCATTCATTGAACTGTTAAAGCATACGGCTACTTTAGATACTGTCAGTATCTATGAATTCATTCAGAAGTTGGAGCACAAGAATGATGAACAAATCCGGAAAGCTAAACGGATTCCACTTCCTCAAAATACTGAAATGTACCTCGCAGGTTTTAATTCTGCAGCTAGTTCCAGTTCCGCTCAGCAACCAAAACTACAAACGGCGTTTATGTCCAATACAAGTTCCTTTCTTATTCCCCAGTCAGCTCCTCCTCCGGTTTTCGATCCAAGAGCCTATCTTTCGCCAGCGCATGTTATTCCTCAAGCTCACGCTTTTTCAAAACCTCAATTTGACACGAGTGCCTTGCTACCTTAACCCGAACCTCCACGTCAAGTTTCAACTACTCAACCTCAATTTGATCTAAGTGCTTATATTCCGACCCCACCACAAGCCCAACCACAACAACAGCAAGCATGTTATAGTAACAACCCTCCACCCCAAAACCCCAACACAGTCAGAGTTGATACTTCAAATCTTTCGAAAGTAAGCATCGAAGTGGCAAAGGAACATATGGAACTTCTCAACACAATGTTCAGTGCCTATTGCGGATTGGTCGCAAGTCAAATTGGAAACATTAATTTGACCAATGAAGATTATCAACAGATAGACCGTGATGAAATGGAGTTAATGGACATCAAGTGGGCATTTGCAAGTGCTGTTCGAAGGGCTAAGGATTTTATGAAACGAACTGGGAGAACTACCTTGGAAAGCAAAAAGGATACGAAGTACGGTTTCGATAAGGATGCGGTTACATGTTTCAACAGCGACAAAAAGGGTCACTTCAAACGTGAGTGCACTCGACCGAGCAAACAAGGCAATCAAAATCCCTTCTGAAATCAGACGAGTACTTCCAACACAAATCAAGAAAACCGTGAAAGAAGGATGGTAGCTGTGAACAACACCACTAATCAAACACAGGATGGACCTTCAAACACCAACCGAGCATTAGTAGTTCAAGCTGATGAAGGATGTAACTGGTCAGTACTGGTTAGAGATGGTGATCAAGAAGGAGGAGGAACCGCTTGTTATGCAAAGATCATCAATCACATCAAGCATGTTCACAAGGAAGAGTTTTCTGAAAGTGATGATAGCTCGGGTTATAGCGGCATTTCGGATGAAGAAAGCTCGAATGCAGGAGGTTATAATTCTGAATCTGATGTGAAGGAAGAGATGAATTCTGATGTTGATGATTTATTAAAGGAAGCTGAGGAGTTAAAGTGTCAGAAATCTATTCTTATCAAGAAGGCTGCTGTCGCATCAAAAGAAATGGAGAAGTTCTTCTCTGAAGATGGATCTTTTTCTTATCAAACTGCCTTTAAGGCAAATGTCTCAGCCTCGACGAGTCAGGTAAATTCCAACACTCCTACTCCTAGTGTATGTAATATGTGTGCAGATTTGAAAGCGGAATCCGAAAAGGTTCATAGTCATAATCAAAGTTTGGTTATTGAGCTGTCTAAATGCAAAGAGGCAAGCATGGCTTTAGCTCGAAATGAAAAGGATTTCAAAGAAGTAATCGAAACTTTAAAGAAAAGTGTTTCCGAATTGACAAAAACTGTTTTCAACAAACAAATTGGAATTAATAACTACATTAACATCATTGAGGAAACAAAGAAAGAGCTAGCCGTGGCAAAATGTGAGCATGATGCAATCAAGCTCAAATTGGAGAGTTATTCTAACTCCCGATATGTGCTTGATCACATCACAGACACTCAACAGCTTAAAGGGAACAAGAAAGGCGTTGGGTATAATGGGTATAAGTCGTGTCCGCCCCCTTTAAGACACAACTATACCAAAATGCCTGATGAAGAGGAAATGCCTCGTTTTGAACCTAGTGTGCCTCTTGATTATGAGGAAGTTAATACAGGATTAGGGTTCAAATCGGACAGTTCCTCGAGTACCTCATCTGAAGAAACATAAACTTCAACGTCTACGAATCAAATTGCTCCGATTATCGAGGACTATGATTCGTCTGATGATGAATCAGATGTGAGTGACCAGGATGAATCACTTGATAAGATGAAAGGAGTAGAAATTCCAATTGAGAATTACATTCTGTGTGATCCTCCTACTCCTGTTGTGCAACCTGTTGCAAAGCAAGTGATAGATCCTGTCAAGGAAGTCAAGAATGTCAAAGATGTCAAGGAATCTGTGTCTGCCGTTAAGAGTAATAATGTGTTGTATACTTTGGTCGGTGATGCTAAAATTTATTCAGACAATGATTTTCCAATTAAAAACGTCAATCCATCTTTGATTGATAAAGTTTTTGAAGATAATACCAGTAAGTTTTTGGGAAAGACAATCCCGGGAGTTGTTGTAACTTAATGTGATCCTGTTCCAAAATCAGAAATTAGAAAACAATTTGGAAATGAAAAATTACCGACAAAGCAACAACCTATTGCTTCTAAGGGTAAACAGCCAGAACAACGAGCTCAAAAGCCTAAAGTTTCTCAATCAAAGTTTGAAACAAAAGGAGCTCGTTACAAGAAGAAAAGCAGTGATGTCAAATTTGTAGCATCAAAGGGTACTGATAAAATTGAGACTTTTGAAAATAAATCAAACACCGATTTTGTCCAACAAGTTAAAATTTTAAAACGTAACAGTCAAAACAATTACACTCAACACACAAATGGGTGTGATGAAAAAGCAAGTACCTTAGGTTCTACAGGTTCGACATCTGTTCGTCAATCAGAATCTCCTAAGTTTGTTGAAAGGAGAACATGTTTTAAATGTGGGGAGTTTGGACATATCATTAAAAATTGTACAAATACTCCCAAAGAAAAATTTGTTGAGAGAGCCCCTCCTGAAAAAGGTCACCAACAACGTTGTTCTGTTTCGCCAAAACATGATAAACGAACTGTAAAAGAACAAGAAACAAAACAACGACGTCAAAACGTCAAGATAATTGAAAAGGCTTTAAAATCTGAAGTCAAATCGATTAAAAAGGAACCAAGTTCATCACAACCACCGTTGAAACCAGAAATTTCAAAATCTTTTCATAAGACTCATTCTGGTAAACAAAATCAAACTTGGAAACCTAAAACGGGTGAAAGTTCAGGGGAGGTGCTATTTTTCAGAATCATCAAGAAATCGAGATCACATTTCGTGATGCTCAGGGACGACCCAAGACCACTAAGGCATGGGTCCCCATCCTCAACTAATCGTTGAATGAAATGTGCAGGATGTTCCAGGAGGAACTGTTAATAGTCATTGGATTGTTGACAGTGGAGCATCTAGGCACATGACAGGCGACTTACGGCTTCTTTATGATGTGAAAAACATTAGAGGAGGTTATGTCGCATTTGCTGGAGACAAAGGCGGATATATCACTGGAGAAGGGAAGATCTCAAATGGTGTTGTATGTTTCGATAAGATCAATTATGTACGTCAAATTGATCACAATCTTCCGAGTGTTTCGCAAATCTGCGATAAGAAATTCTCCGTGTATTTTGATGATGCCGGTTGTTATGTGCTGAATTCTGGTTTCAAAATTCCTAAAGAATGGATTCTCTTATCGGTTCCAAGGGTTAATGATCTTTATATTCTTGATATGAGCCAAGCTATTACGACATCTGCACAAGTCACATGTTTTGTCTCGAAAGTCACAGAAAAGGAGTCTATATCTTGGCACAGACGAATGGGGCACATTCGTTTGAGGAAAATGAACCATTTGGTGAAAAACAATCTTGTGAATGGTGTCCCTGTGAGAAGTTTTCATTTACAAGACGTCTGTGTGTCGTGCCAGAAAGGAAAGCAAACGAAGAAATCTCACCCGATTAAGAAAGTCAACATTGTTAGCATGCGTCTCGAACGTCTTCATATGGACCTCTTTGGACCTATGAAACACAAGACAACCTTTGGGGATGCTTATTGTTTGGTGGTTACTGATGACTACTCTAGATTTTCTTGGGTATCTTTTATGGCGCACAAGAGTGAAACTCCTGAAATCCTCTAGAATCTTCTTACTTTGCTGGAAAATTTGTACTCGTTGAAAGTGAAGAGGATCCGAAGCGACAATGGCACTGAGTTCAAAAACCGTATAATGGATGAGTTCTGTACTTCAAAGGGCATTCTTCATGAATACAGTTCTCGCTATACTCCACAACAAAATGGTGTCGCTGAGAGGAAGAATCAGACGATAATAGAAACTGCAAGAATAATGTTGGTAGAGTCAGAGCTTCCTGTTCAGTTCTGGGGGGAGGCTGTGTCTACTGCTTGCTACATGCTAAACAGAGTTCTCACAGTTAAAAGGCATGACAAAACGTGTTTCAAACTCTTACACAAAAGGAAACCAGATGTTTCTCACCTAGAACCTTTTGGCGCTCCATGCACTATGATTGAACTGCACTGAAAGTTTGGTCCCAAAGCTATCGAGGGTTTCTTCCTTGGATATGCTACTCCGAATTTCGTGTATGGAGTTTGGCGACCAAAAAGATTGAGTTATGGAATGAAGTAAAGGTTCAAAGGTATACTAATCCTGTTAGAGCTCCGGGTGATCCTTGGATGTTTGATTATGATGGGCTATTCGACTCCTTTAATCTGCCAACCTTTGACGAAGCATCTGCAGCTGCTCAAATGTTACTGGAAAGTGACAACCCGACTGATTCGCCATTGGTGAGACCAATTGTTGTTGTCCCTCAAGCTTCTACTTCGGTTAATAACATTGTTCAAAATGAGGAATTTGAAGATGCTACTGATTACAATGAGTCATCGGAAGATGATGTATACCATGATGCGAATGAAGGCACTTCAGCTCTAGTTGCTCCGGTTCAAGGTGCTTCTGAAGCAACTCCTCATGTGCAGAATGTAGACACTGCTAAAGGAAATGCATCCACCTCTACATCGATGCCAGGCGTGGATTTGGTTGTTGATCTTAATCTTAACTATTTGGGTATCAATACTCGTGTCCCTGATGTTCCAGAATCGAGAATTCATGATACTCATCCGCAGCAGAATATTATTGGAGATGTCCATAGTGGTGTGTAGACGCGTAACCAGCTGAGAAACAACCAGAATGCTGGGTTGTATTCAGCTACCAGAGAATCCGGCTTTCAAAATGGTTGGTCCTTCGCGTGTTATGTTTCACAAGAAGAACCAAAGTCTTGGAAGGAAGCCTTAAAGGATAATTCTTGGGTGGAAGCCATGCAGGAAGAACTGCAACAATTTCAAAAGTTGGATGTATGGAAGCTTGTTGAAAGGCCTGAAAATTACAAGAAAATTGGCACACACTGGGTTTTCAAATGCAAAAATGACGATCGTGGAGTAGTCATTCGAAACAAGGCGATATTGGTTGTTCAGGGATTTCGTCGGATTAAAGGCATTGACTACAATGAAGTTTATGCACTGGTTGCACGTCTGGAGGCTATTCGGATCTTTCTTGCTTATGCTTCATTTAAAGGATTCAAAGTCTACCAGATGGATGTCAAAAGTGCTTTCTTACACGGTGTGGTTGAAGAAGAAGTGTACGTCGAACAACCTCCGGGTTTTGATGATCCTATTCATCCAGATCGGGTTTGGTTGCTCAACAAAGCTCTTTATGGTTTACATCAGGCCCCAAGAGCTTGGTATGCAACCTTATCTAACTATCTATTGGAGAATGGTTTTCGGCGAGGTCTTATTGATTGCACTCTCTTTATCAAAGAACAAGATGGAGATCTTCTGTTGGTACGGGTATACGTTGATGATATAATATTTGGTTCAACTAATGATTCTTTGTGCAGGCAATTCGAGCGTGTGATGCAAGAAAAATTCGAGATGAGCGCAATGGGGGAAATAAATTTCTTCTTGGGCCTACAAGGTCAACAAACCGAGTCTGGAATATTCATCCATCAGACAAAATATGTTGGTGACATCTTGAGTCGGTTCCAGATGTCTGATGCAATGCCCATTAGTACCCCACTTCCGCAGAATCACGGGATTACTCTGGATCTGAAAGGTGAAAGCAGTAACTCTTCATACTATCACGCTATGATTGGATCTCTCATGTATCTCACAGCCTCGAGGCCCGACATCATGTATTCGACGTGCCTGCTCGCAAGATATCAAGCCAACCCGAAGGCCTCACATCTGTCAGCTGTTAAAAGGATTTTCCACTATTTGAAGGGTTGCCCGGACACCGGTCTCTGGTACCCTAGGGATGATAGCTTCGACTTGATCGCGTTTAGTGATTCTGATTTTGGTGGCTGCAAAATCGATGGCAAATCAACAACAGCTGGATGTCAATTCTTAGAAAATCGCCTGGTCACGTGGCAGTGCAAGAAGCAAACCTGTGTTGCTACATCTACTTGTGAAGCTGAATACATTGCCGCCTCTAGTTGTTGCTCCCAAGTCTTGTGGATCCAACAACAAATGCGCGACTACGGTTTTGAATTCCTATCTGCTCCTATCTTTGTTGATAATAATGCTGCCTTACAGATCACTAGAAATCCTGTGCAGCATTCCAAGACCAAACACATCAAAATTAAATATCACTTCATACGTGATTGTTTTGACAAAAGACTAATCGATGTTGTTAAAATCCACACTGATCACCAACGTGCCGACCTGTTCACTAAAGCTTTTGATAAATCACGTTTTGATTATCTACTTTTGGTCAATGGCATTAAGGTGATACCCGAGTAAAACTTCTTTGGCTAATCGTTTTTGTAAATATTTTCTTTAAAAACTCTAAAAATACAAAAAAGATTTTCAATTTCGTAACCTTTTATCATTTTAGGGGGAGAAAATTTCAAGAAAATACAAAAACATTTGAAAAAGTCAAAAATCCAAAAATATGTCTTTACTTTCTGTCTTTACGTTTGAAAAATTCAAAAAATTCAAAAAAAATTTGGAAAATTCAAAAATTCAAAAAAAAAATTAGAAAACCAAAAATGAGTTTCTTGGATAAAGGAAGATGATGATATTCACTGGTGTGGTCGGACAACATGTTCAAAAATGTAAAAAGAAAAATTGAGAAATGATAAGTATCTCTACTAATGATGTATCAGTAGGCTCACAATCAGATTAAAATGTGCAGGTTGATACAAACCTAACAGACTTCAAATCAGGTAGGAACCATTCATTGGCATATGGTATTGGAACCGAAATTTCATTTGATTGATTGCCGAGGTTCTGAAATATTCGGTCTCTATGCTGTCTTATCATCTGGGTATCATGGTTGTATCTTTTACCGAAAAATAACAGAGACGAAGTCTAGATCTTCCATGATACTATACATACGTGTACATATTGCATTCGACCTCAATAAATGATCAACAATCACATGTCCAAACAAAATAAGTGATAATATATCACATTTATCCGGGAGTCAAGTTCGTCTCTTTGCTGTATGATGTACTAACCTGTTCATGGACTTGCTCCTGTGCCCTCATGCATATGAAAATTAAGTTCCTCATCAATAAGTGATTCTATCACATAGGGCTTGTTTTCAATCCAAAAATAAGTGAGTTTCTCACATCTTTTATACGTTCAAACAGATGATAAGCGGTATACTCACCGGTAAGATGAACTCTCGTGCATACCTTGATACGGGAACGTGTCGTGAGTGGATAAACACCGACTTGTAAGTATAACTCTTACCGTAAATCATATTTCCTAATTATGATTACATCTGATCAGTTGAGCTTATGTGGACAACAATACCGATAATCGTGGTGGTATACTTATCCAAAGCTTTAAACCGAAACAAAAATCATGTTGACATAGACCGTAAGCTGGTATAATTTCTTTTCCTTGAAACTCGCAAAAGATTGCTCATTGTACAATGTTTATTGCTTTTTCATTGCTTTTCGTTAGTTTACCGCTCTTTAAATTCTGTTTTAGTGTAGTTTGTAAAGTTCATTTTTTGAATTAGCCGAAGTTGTAACTTGGAGTTTTCTGCCGAAAGCCTAAAACCTACTTCATAAAATGTCCCTTGCATTTGGTAAACTCATCACAATGAAAATCTGTTCAAATAAACAAAATCTGTTCAAGTGTGCAAAATTTCAAAGACTTGGTAAATTTTTGGGAAAAGTGTTCACAAAAAATCCATAGGTCGACGAAAGACTTAAATGTCGACGAAAGATCATGGTCAGGTCAACTGTTGTCAGTCTTGGTCAAAATTGAATTTGGTTCACGACGAAACACCTTGTTTTGTCGAGGTCACGACGAAAATCACATGGGCATCATTAACTTTCATCATGGGCTTACTGTTCAAGCCCAATCACATGTTTCGTCGAGCCCATCTCGAGTTTCATCGAGGATGGAGTTTCGCCGAGTGAGTTAGTATTTATAGGGGTCCCAGTTCATTCAGACCTCACTTTTTCAAACCAATTCCCTGTTCACCTTCTTCCACACTCAACCATCCCATACCCTTTTACCGACTTCAAACCCCCTTGTTTTTCTCAAAAGTTTTCAAACATCAAAGGTAACACAATGATCGTTTAGATGCTTTGAACCTTTAGAAACCTTGGGTTTTGCTTGAAACTTTTCGAAATACCCTGTTTATTTGATTTCCTCACGATATAAACTTGTTGTTTGTGCTGGTATTTCATAAAAACTGATAGATATAGGGTTTGTCTAAGGATTTGTACCTTGATTTGGGTTAGGTTTCGGATAACAAAAACAGGGGATGGGTATTTGTTTGATGATTAACTATTTTGGGTGGGTTTCGGTCAATACGGTGTCAGTTTTACATTCTAGTTTGTTTTGTCTTGTGTGTGGTTAAAAACAAAGTGTCAAAATTGTGCTTGTTTGTCAATCAATCATCGATTAACAGTCAATCGACGAAAAACCTTTTGATTTTGAAAACCCCCAATTTGATGAAACCCTAACCTGTGACAAAACCCTAACTGCCAACGATGAAACCCCTTTGATGACAAAACTTGTGTTTCTTCAAACTGAAGACGACGAAACCCCCTGTGACGAAACAACCTTTTAACTATTGAACATCTTTCGTCGAGGGACTATCGATGAAACACCACTGGTCAAAGGTCAACTCTGACTTTGTTTGACCAAGGGTGTTTCGCCATGAAGAAGAGTGTTTCGTCGATGTGCTAGAGTGTCGTCGTCCAGTACTTAGAAAATTTTCAAGTTTAGTGCCCATTCACAGAACAAGTGTATTTGAATGTTAACTGTCCACTTCACACTTGAACTTGTATTGACATATGTCTAATGCACATATTGTGACAATTTAACTTATTGTGGACGTTTTCGAATACAGATGGCAGCAAAAGAGAAGAAACGTAAGGCCGCGACCAAAATAACTGATAAACCGGAAGAACTTGTGATGTCCGAGAAGCGTCACAATATGATTGCCTATCTTGATCCGGAAGGGAAGATCTCTGAACTGAAGGAGATCACGCGGTGGATAAGGGGGTCGCGGATAAACAAAGCTGTCACTTTTTCAACTCCAGTTTACAAGTCGCTCATCAAAGCATTCTGGAATTCTGCAAGCGTTGTCCAAGTTGATGGAACTAAAGTTATTCAAGGGCAAGTGAATGATGTGAACATGAATGTCTCACCGAAAATCTTGAACACCGTTCTAGAACTGCAAGACGATCTGAATGCACCGTCCTCTATTCCGATAATGTACACACATGGTTGTCTACTAAGGATGAAGTGTACTGGTGATATCTTCAGCAATCAAATCAACAAGGGAGATCTGCCAATGCGGTACAAGTTTTTATTACACGTACTTATTCAATGTCTTAGCAACAGGCGAGCTGGCTATGACATGGCAGGCAACGATCTCGTGGGACTCATGGTGGCATTAGTGCTGAACAAACCGTTTAGCATTTTAAAGTATATCTTTGCCAACATGAAGGAGAACATGACAAGAACTGGTGGTCGAACAACTGGGAATAAGTTCTGGATGTACCCTCACTTTCTGCAAATGATTATGAATGTCCAGCATCCCAATCTTCCAAAAGCCGATGATGACATCTTGAAGATAGAGTCTATGATCGAACATTCACTGAAGATATTCAGGGGCCTTGCAATAAAAAGATACAAGGAAAGCGATCCGCCAAGAAGATTGATTGTGCTCTTGGAAAGACAGACTACATCGCTCCAGAAGACGACAAATGGCTTCACAGTGACAACCAATCTGATGATAAGGAGCCGAAGTTAAAGAAAAAGATGGAAGAAAAGTTTGGACGAAAGGATTCAGATTCTTCTGAGAGTGACCGTGATGGTGATAATTATGGTGGTGATGGTGGTGATGCAGGTGTCGTTGGTGCATCCACTGCTGGTGCATCGACTGCAGCGGGTGATACTCCAGCTGGTGATGATGAGTAGGATACGGAATCGGATGATAATCCACCTGAGCCTGGGTATGAAGTTTATTTTGATGAACGTGGTGTGAAAAGGGTAAGGAAGATTAGACGGGAGGATGATGATGATGAATACGTTCCTTCGGACACCGAAGCTGAACGTTTGAAGAAAAAGAAAACGGTTGTCCAACGAAAGAAGAAAGCAAGAAAGAACATTGGTTCTTCATCTGTGCAACAATCCGTTCCACAACAAGAACCTACACAATAAGTGGAAATGGATCCAAACCTTGGATTCACAGCCACTGAAGCTTTTGAAATGGTGGCATCCCCTCCAAGATCTTCAAGACCAACTCCTGTAGTCACTTCAGCTCCTGAAACTCCTACAGTGACTCCTCAAGACCCAGCTCCCTCAATTGCATCAACTATACGTGCAACGACTTCTCAGCCGGCCTCAGAGCGCAGACAAACTATATTCTCTCAGATGCCGCAAGATGAAAAGATAGACTTCTTATTTTCTCAATTGCAGGCTGCTGCAGGTCAAATCAATAGGCAAACGGCAGTGATAAATGTTACAAAATGCGACATGATCAAACAACAGTTGGAAATAAACATGTCGAATTCCACTGTTGGTCAACAACAAGCAGAGATCACTCGCCAACAAGCAGAAATAGAGCAACTGAAAGCTGAAAATGCTCGCTTGAAAGCTGCAGATGTAGAGAGTGAACGACAGTTGCAACAGATGCGAGCGGCGGATAACACTCGCAGTATTGAAATGAACCGAATGAAAGAAAGAAGCTCTGAGCTTCAGAGGTTGACCGAGGCTCTCAAAGAAAAGCATGACTATATGAAGGAGTGGTACGATTCTCGAAATACCATTATAACTGATGGGGTTAAGAAAATCAATGATAGCTTTGAGTTTGTTAGAAAGCGCGTCAATATTTTGTGGAACGATCGATGTAAACAGCAAGAAGTGTTGAAAAAAAGGGATCATGAGGGAACCCTGACCCTTCTGCCACATCAGAGCAACCGCCAGCAACTACCTCTACTCAACTCGTTGTCTTCAAGCCCTCATAGCTTGGATCTACACAAGGAACCTCTAGTGGAACCTTTGAAGAGATACAACAGCTTGAAAGCAGTTCTTACGTCGAAATCTCTTTGCCTGGTACATCTTCTGTTCCTAGCACTGCTGATCTTGCTTTGCATGCCATCCATCCTATTACTGGAGAAATTCTTAAAGAGGGAGAGATTGTTGCGATTCTTTCACATGAGCATTTACTTGCTTTGAATGAGATGAAAAAGGTTGATGATGTTGCTATTGATGATATTCCGAGGGATCCCGAAACAGCAAATTTAGAGAATGTGGAAGAGATAGTCTTTGAAGGAGATGATAAGAAGTCCTCATATGTACGAGAAGATGGGACTGAGTTCGCTCCTTTTAATGAAGAATGGTTAAAAGAGAATTTGGACGTCATCGATGAACAATTGAAGAATCGTGATACTTCTGAAAATGCAACCGATGTGTTCACAGAATGGCCAAAGCAGTTCTTATCTAAAGTTTCCAAGCCTTTGCCAGCGGAAGCACAAGTTGACTTTCTGCATTTTGAAAAGGTTAAGCCGCATGGGAAAATTCTGAGCTGGATGTTCGTGAAGGAAATCCACTGTGTCGCAATCAAGCATGAATATGGTATTCAATATTTCAGTTCGCTGCTGAGCATCTTGTCCTTACCATTTTACGATGTTGCAGAATTGACGAAGCTTGAGCTCATTAATCGATCAAACTTCGAAGGAGCAACGTTGTTTGCACGAAAGATAAAGATGAACAAAAGGACATAATGGAAAGACGAGTTGTACAAGCCTCAGTTTCCTATCTACCAGTAAATTAAGTTCACTTTGGATCCTTCAACCAACACGGCATGATACAAGCTTGTTTATCAGCCGGTGAAGGTTATGGACAAGATTCCCTTAATGCCGATGAAACAGAACTTTCTTGATGATATGAGGTTATGGTTCTACGATTCGGATACGCATGAAGCGGTGATTGTGTTTAAGGATGATCGTGAGAACTTTTGGATGCTAGATGAGATGTGGATTGTGAATATGTCGGCGAACGACATCAGCAAGCTATTCCGACATGATATCTTCTACGAAGACAAGGACGCACATCAAGCGCTAAAATTTCAATGCGTCGCTTGTTTCTGTTTTTACCGAGGGATACATGCCGGAAGCACCTGGTCGCTGAAGCACTGAAGATTGAAGACCGAAGACCAAGTAACAGACAAGGGGGAGTTTGTTGATGCATATTTTGGTGTCTGTAACTTGTCTTTATTAACGATGTATTTGTACGGTCTTTTATTATCGAGTCTGTATTTCTGTCCGTCGACCAAGTCGGATATCCTCCAATCCTACTTGGGTCCGACAGTTTGTCTCGTCGTTATGTAATGATTTATGAACTATGCATGTTGCATATTTGGTATTTTTATGTTTGTGTGTTTAATACAAGTCTGCTGCAAACTGTCTGTTTGCAGCATACAAGTTTTGTAGCCCTCGACGAAACACCATGTTTAGTGTAACACATGCATGACGAAAGACCTTTATGGTCACAAATCCAAGTTTCGCCATGAACAGTGACGAAACACCTAGTGTTTCGTCAGGCCCACTTCAGTGTTTTGTCAACACTTGGGCTGCCTATATAAACACAACATGGTTTCTGTGTGAAAGCATGAGAGCATACCTACTGTGAAAGTTTACTGTCAAACATTGTGTGTATTTGTTTGATCCTTGTTCTCATCCGTTTTAATCAATTGACTGTGATTCGTTGGTTACTTCGTGTTCTTGTGATTTTCTGTGTTTGGTTTGGCATCGTCACGGGGATTCCGCACTCATGACTGTGTTTGATATAAACAAGTGATTTGGTTTGTGATCGATCCTTCGAAATCGGACCTACACGTACATGGGTGTGTTAAAAAAAGTATGAATTTAAACAATTAAGAGTATGTCAAAGCTTGGCATGAATTGTTAAATAAATACATTGGGGCGTGTCATGCACCTTAATTAGTTAAGCATTCTAGCATGGATCTCAATTCTCTCACCTTAGACTTTAAAGAATTTAGTTTTCGAATACCGATCGGTTGTTACTATATTATTGTACTAGGTTATAACCCCGTGTGTTACACGGGTTGAATAAATGAATTTTATATACTAAATAATAAAACAATATATCTTTAAAAACCACATTTATTGCACGGGTTGAATAAATATAATTTTATATATTAAATAATAAAAAGTTATATTTATAAGAATCATATGTATTGTACGGGTTGAATATAAAAAGTTATATATATAAAAACCATATGTATTATACGGGTTAAATAAATGTAATAATTATATATACCAAATAATAAAAACTTATATTTTTAAAACTATGTGTATTACATGGGTTGAATAAATATAATTTTATATACCAAAGAATAAGAAAATTATATTTAAAAAAACTAATGGATATACTCAGTAGTAGACGATAATATTTAGTAGGAAGGTTATCTATAAACTTTATTCAAACCTATAAATGTACACGTAATATATATTATAATTTACATTTGCATTACCATCTTTTGCAAGTTTGCAAATATAGTTTGCAAATTTGTTTGTTATAACGGCAAATGTAAACTGCCCATGCATTATTGAGTATTGACGGCATATGTTTTATTATATTATGTGTTTATTTTATATTATTTTTATTATTTAATGGGTTATATAAATTTTAAATAATTTGAATAATATTTACTTTGTATTACGTTATATATAATAGATAGCTTTATATATGATGACAAGTGTCCTTTAAATGGTTTCTTTTATTATATAGTATAGATTTGTAAAATAACTAAAAAGAATATGAAGTTGGTTTAATCCTAAGTTTGGGTGAATAGTGGAAATAAGCAAAAGTTGAAGATTGGTTACGTTAATTCTTGGTTAATTTTAAATTTGGGATTTTGTATTTAAATAACTCCAACTTTCACCTATTGGCCGATAGTACTCCCAACTTTCGATTTGTACCACACCACTCTCAACTTTCAACTTATTGGCCGATAGCACTCACAAACGAACTGAACCCTAACTCAGTTAGTTTTTTTTTCTGGTGTAGCACTTGTATGGTGATGTGGCATCTGAAGTGGATTTTTTTGATGATGTTGCAGCTGACGTGACGACTGACTTGGCTTTTTTATGACGTGGCACCTGACTTGGTTTTTTTATGACGTGACGCTGGTTTTGTGACGGATCAGTTGATGTCAGCAAACTGAGTTAGTGTTAGGTTAGTTTGGGAGGGCTATCAGCCACTAAGTTGAAAGTTGAGAGTGGTATCGATAATTGGTGAAAATTGGGGTTATTTAAATCCAATATCCCAATTAAATTCGATATAAATATTGGTTTGAAGTAATTGTTTTATTTAAATTGAGTTTGAGTTGCATTAGAATTAGTTTATTCTAGCATACTTAGAGAGTTATCTATTCACTTTTAGTTGAGTTATTGGGTTTACAAGAATGAAAGAGTTAAAGCGAGAGTTGTCATAAAATCGTTTTTTCTTGTGTTTATGTATAGATTTTTGGGTCTGATTTCGAACAATTTGTATGTTAATTAAAATCATCATCATACTCACTACTCAGTAAATCCCACCAATATGAAAGCAAAGGTAGAGTCTGAGGAGGGTAAGATGTACACAGCCTTACCTCTATCCCGAAGGACCGCCACATGATGCATGATTAACCGTCCTCAGCTTTTAACGTTATTTTTATGAAATTAGTAAAATAATGTTAAAATTAGTGCATGATGTATGTTAGTTAAAATAATAAAATAAATAAATTTGTGTTTGTGTGTATAGATTTTTGGGCCTGATTTTGAACAATTTGTACGTTAGTTAAAATAATAAAATAAATAAATATCACATCATTAGTGTGCTTGTGTGAACATAAGAAAACAGCCACAAAAAAAGTATGTGCATCTTGCCATAGTTTATAATCATAAAACTGGTATGGCCATTGACTTTGAATTTACAAAATAAGCTTCAAACATTTGCACTTTATTATTTGGTTACATGCATGCATCAACACATAAAGTAAAACACTACTGGCCAACTAACAAACCATGATAAAAACACATTCAACATTGTAATAAAATAATAATAACATTGAATCCAATAGTCTCAACTGTTAAATTATTGGATCATACATCCACATAACTAACAACACCTTCATCTAACCTTAATTCTAAACCCACACCTCACATAATTCCCCTAAACTCTACAAAATGATCCACCGACGCTAAGTCTCCCGCAAAATTAGGCAATGTGCCTGTGCGATAAACTCAAACTGATGAACACTGATACCAAAATCGCAAGGACAAACGGTCTTGTAGCTATGCCACCGGATATTGACCTGCAGAGTTAAAACATTCAAGTTTAGGTCATTTCCCATAGCTTTCAAGTAAAAATTACATAATGGCCACATGCGAGTCTAAGGTGTGGTTTACGTGGTCCTACTGGTTAGCAGGTATTGGTGGGCCCGTAAGTTTTTTCTAACGGGTTCTCATAGTTATAACTTATAATAACAAACAGATTATAATTTACTGTTAATATTCATTGGGGTCTACAAGCGCATAGTTGTTAATAGCGATGATAGCGAGTGCTATAGAGAATAGCATAGCGTAGCGCTGGATCATCGCTATCTGATGTTTAGCGATCAATAGCGACAATTGGGGTTTTTTTTTTACTTTTAAATATTAAAAGCCGAATTTTTAGGCATTTTAATCGACCAATCAGCTGTAATCTTCACTAATTTCACCGAAAAATCTTAAATTCGTGAATAAACCCCTAATTTTGTTGAAAAAAAAATTCTAATACGTTATCGCTAAACATCAAATAGCACTCGCTATCGCTACGTAGTGTATAGGTAGCTTGTTGCTATTTACCGCTATTAACAACCATGTACAAGATTCTTGTACTTTGTCACTCTGTGTCTATACCATTCAAGTTATAGTCATATTCTTCGATCAAATCGCAAAAGATACAAAAAAAATTAATCGGATAGTTAATCTCTTTAATCACCAGATTAAGAACAAAATTCACAAAAAATTACAACTTAAACATCTTTACACATAAATGTGTCACTAACCACATTGATATCTAAATCTGTCCGTAATACATCATAAATCACTAAAAGAGTCCCTAGAATATATCTAAATCAGTCAATAAAACACATGTAATAGTAAAAAAATTAACAAAACGGACTAATAGCAAAATCAGTTCACTAAACATTAACATAAAACCAAAGTTAAGTTCAAAGGTGAATTTGACATACTTGATTTCTTGAAACAACAGCAAACCTTTCTTCAATCACTAACACCCTGTACATTAATTAACTTCAATAATTCAGTTCAGAAAACACAAAAATGTTAAAAAGTATACAAAATCTAACAAAATAAAGAATAATACCGGAAGAACAAAGCAGATGCACAACAGAGAGGGAAGGAGAAATGTTTTGGCTTTAAAGACTTCATCGGAGGATGAGGGCAAAGAAGAGGAACACAATTTCACACCCCAATCCGTGTGAATGATGATCTATACCGTCCGATTAAGTTACAAATTCAAACACAGCCGTAGGATTTGTGTTTGTTGAATAAAGTTGGAGTTTTATGCGAAGAGGGGACTGAAAAATCTGTCTTCGTTGAACAACAGGGATACAGTAGGTTTGATTGTGGATTTTTGAATCCAAACTCGAAAGGGTATTTGGCTGTAGGATAGAGAGAAGGAGAAAAGGAGAGAAGAAGAAGAAGAAGGCGAGGAAAGGGAAAGAATGGGCGATTAAGGTTTTGGAAGCATGCATTAACTTGCAGGAAGAGAGAGAGAGAGACAAACTGCATGTTCTGTGGATCATTAATGGTCTTTGACCTTACTTGGCTTTCTTTAAAGAAAATAGAAAAGACGGAAATTTGGAGGAGGCGACGCGTGGACCAGAAGAAGCAGGGGAGTGACACATAGGAGAGAAGGAGAAAGGATGGCTTGTGGTGTTGACACCTCAGCCAAAATCCTTTTGATTTATTATAATAGAGAGATGTGAGGATCTATAGGGTTTTAGTAACCTTATTCAGGTGGCGACAGGTTCGTATTCGAGTACACATTTGCAAGACGCTAGCCTGTGGACCGGAAGCTTTGCAACCGGTGAGTTCTAATCCCCTTTGTCTTAAATATTTTTGGGGCTAGCATACATGCTTTTCACATGTTTTCATACGTGTCATGAGTTTTATATATTAACGAGTTATGCGATAAAAATGTTTTATAAACATTTTTCCACAAACAATATTTTTATACAACATAGTGATTAATCTTGCTTTATTAGTCCTGCGTAGGCGTATGTTGTTTTACTTAGTGATGTCGAGGTCGTATTGGTATGGGGCGTGGTAGATGTTGATATTTAAAGCACTACTTGTGTCATGATAAATTTTAATTGGCAACTCTATCGTAGGTTCTGAACCTTAGTGGTAGCGGGAACGTGAAGGTAGTAGTTGTCGGGTAGTTAACGTCCGTTTAACCTTATATCTGTATCTATGTGTTTTATGTGAATTAGCATCCTTGGGGTGCTTAATGCGGGTTACTTGTGATGGCGGTGGTACCTTCGGGTGGCGTCAGGTCATGAGATGCGGGTTACTTGTGATGGCGGCGTTACCTTTGGGGTGACGTCAGGTCATGAGATGCGGGTTACTTGTGATGGCGGCGTTACCTCTGGGGTGACGTCAGGTCACGAGATGCGGATTATTTGTGATGGCAGCGTTACCTTCGGGGTGGCGTCAGGTCACGAGAAACATCACTGAGATGTTTAAATGATTAGTCCTTGTGGCAACGACGAACCCTTCGGGGTATTATGTCGGTGACGGACTCTTCGGGGTCAAATTGGAGGAGACGAAACCCTGACGAGGGTGCCCTAACCAGGGCAAATGATGATAGCCTACGGGCAACAACCGATGTGGTAGGTTCCCACCTTATGTGCTTATATGTTTCACGTTAGTTAAATGGTGGGTAAATGATGATTATTTGTGTACTTGACGAATGATGTTAAATGATGTGGGTGACGAATGATGTTCTATTATACGGTTGTCAAGCGATGTTAAATTGTGTCGTTGTCAGATGAGATCAAGTTACAATTGAGTTTTTAGGACATTAATTGTTATGTTCTAGATACGAGTCGGTTTGGTTCATGGTCCTATGAATTGAGATGCATCGCGGGTTATCCTTTGGTGTCTAAGTAATCTGATCCATATCGAAAAGGATTACTGGTAGGATGATTAGACTGAGGATATGGGTGGAGTTTTGGGTTACGGGGTTGGAGTCATTAAACTTTAAAATGACGTTAATGTATTTTAAAAAGACGATGGTGGTTTTAAAATGATGGTGTTTTGTTTTCAAATAAAGCATTTGGGATGTGTTTTAAATGTTTCAACTAAACTATTAGAACTCATTCAGCGTAGCTGACTTTTGCATATATGTTAGATTGTTTTGCAGGTGTGTGATTCGAGTCGGTGTTGCTCTCGACTAGCAGATGGGATTACTCGTTTATATGGTGGAATGCATTCGATTTATTAGAAACTAAATAACATTTTAAGTTTTTATTTGATCATGTATTGTCTTAATTAAAATTTTCGCTGCGTATTTTTGAGAAAAGACTTATTTTCAAACAGTACACTGTGATGTGACCCAACTGTAGGGCACCCGGTTTGGGGGGCCTTACATATATATTTCATGTCGGATCTTGTTCAAACTACCAAGATATCAATAGTTATTGTTTATTGTTGTTATCCTTATTCAATTGTGCATTCAAGAGAGTTAGAGAGATTTGTGTTCGATTCTGACATAAACACATGTAGAAGGCTTTTTAATAAAAAATGATAAATACAAAAAAAGTTTAAAAAAACAATTAAAAAAAAGTAAAACGTTTTTTTACAAAAATTAATTTTCTATTTGAACGGCTTCTACATATGTTTATATGTAAAAGCTCATATTATAAAAAAAAATTATTTTTTCTAAGTAAAATGATTTTTATATGTAAAATTAGTGCTTCTCCAGTTTCCCATTTTAGTTTGTGATTCCCCAATGAATTTACCCTCACATCCGTAACATGCTTTCAGAATCACACCTCTTTTAACGTAGACCAAAATAAAAAAATACACACCATCTGCAAAAATAATAAACGAAGTATAATATTTTATAACGTGGAATCCCAAAATTTGTAAACCAAGTCCACAATCATACATAAAAAAATCCCACTGACCCGATCCGTAGACAAAATTTTTGTAAAATATTTTAAACTCACAATTATTAAAATCTTATTTCTAAAAAGATATTAAACACTAAAATTACTAAACTTAAATTTTAAAATTATTAAAAAACTTAAAAGTATTTCTAAAAAGATATTAAAAACTAAAATTAATAAAACTTAAATTCTAAAATTATTAAAAAACGTAAAAGTTTTTGAATTTAAATATAAATTAAATAAAAACAATTATTTTATTTTCAATAATTGTAGCTAAAATATTTTATTTTCAATATTTTATTTTCAATATTTTATCTAAACAAAACAACAATTTAAACAACACATGTATATTTCAATTATTTTGGCAGTTTGTAGCTGAATCAAATATGGCTCCAATACAATACATGGCTGGTCTTCATCCCTTTAAATGATCAATCCCTCCCTCATGTTTCTTCGTCTGTCTTCTTCTTGATTGTATATTTCAATTATCTTTTGTCTCCAATACTCCCTCATGTTGACTCCAACAGCTCTCTTATTTCCCTCTTCCTCTAGTAACCACAATAATATGAGTTTTGTTAGCTTCTTGATTATACTCATCCTCCTCTTCCCCACACTTGCTGATGCAGATTGTAACCCCGATGAGAAAGATTCCCTCTTGTCCTTCGCAACCAACTTTCCCAACCTCAACTGGTCTGCTACCGATGATTGTTGCTCATGGGCTGGAATCTCTTGTGATGACAAAAGATATAGGGTCATCCGGTTATCCATCCCTGATAGAGGCCTTCGCGGTGTCATCCCTTCTTCTCTTCAAAATCTCACCTCTCTCTCTTTCCTCAACCTGTCTCGTAATTTCCTTTCTGGTCCCATCCCTGACGGACTTTTCTCGTCTTTCAACAACCTGCACACCATTGACTTGAGCTATAATAGGCTTTCTGGACACTTACCTCACACCTGGCCTCCTACCCTTCAAATGCTCAATCTCTCCAGCAATCATTTCGATGGGACAATTCAAACTACCAATCTTCAGTCGTTTCAAAGCATGATCACTCTTAATATTAGCAATAACAGCTTCACAGGCACTATTCCTCCTATATGCACCAATTCACCGGCTTTAGTCAACCTTGATTTCTCTATGAACCACTTCACTGGAAATATCCCCCAAGGGTTCGGTGCCTGTTCAAACCTTGTGGTTTTGAGCCTGGGTTCTAACAGACTCACAGGACAGATCCCAACTGATATCAGTTGCGCCCTGTCTCTGCAACATTTGTTATTACAGGGAAATTATCTTATGGGCAAGATTGATGAAAGCATTACAAACCTCACAAGCCTTAGGAGTCTTGTCTTGTCTGGTAACATGTTGTCCGGTTCCATCCCTCATAATATCGGGAAGCTATCATTGTTGGAGAAACTCGAACTTCACACTAATCTTCTCAATGGAACGCTACCTTTGTCATTGGTGAATTGCACGAAGCTTCAACTGCTTATCTTGGGGCTCAACTCTTTAGGTGGCAGGCTTTCCGATTTTGATTTCTCCGGTTTCAGTCAACTCACCAAAGTTGACCTCAACAGAAATCAATTCAGCGGGGTGTTACCTAAAAGCCTTTTCTCATGCAAATCACTTACCGCCATTCGGCTATCAAGAAATAAACTAGAGGGGGAAATCTCACCTGACATACTTGAACTGCCATCACTGTCCTTTCTCTCGCTTTCAAGGAATACCTTCAAGAATCTCAGTCAAGCATTGAATATTCTTAGCAGACATGGGAAACTCACCACTCTCATCCTCAATAGTAATTTCTTCAACGAAACACTACCTGCTTCAGGAATTTCAGGGTTTCAAGAGCTTAAGGTCCTGGTACTCGGTAGATGCAGGTTGTTTGGTCAAATTCCAATTTGGCTGATGTCACTAACGAACCTTGAGCTTATCAACCTCTCTGAGAATAACATCAATGGCCAAATTCCTGGCTGGTTACAATATCTTCCAAATCTATTTTATCTTGATTTATCTAACAATTTACTCTCAGGAGGTTTGCCTGTAGAGCTTACTAGACTTCCAGCACTTGCAACACATCAAGTTCTGGATCAAGTAAAAAATGATAACTTTGAATTACCTATGTTCGTTGTACCACTAATTAATGCTTCCGATTTGCAGTATAATCGTCCAGCCTCCTACCCCCCTAGGCTGGACCTTTCTGACAATAACCTGAGTGGAGACATACCAGTTGAGATTGGCAATATGAAGTCTATTCAATTTCTTGATCTGAGTAATAACTATTTCTCTGGCACCATTCCCAGTTCAATTTCAAACCTCACAAACCTGGAAAAACTAGAGCTCTCTCACAATCTTTTATCTGGTGAGATCCCAACGTCCCTTACAAGCTTGAACTTTTTGTCTTATTTCAATGTTGCATACAACAATCTGCAAGGTTCAGTACCAACCGGGCGCCAATTTGACACCTTTTCAAACCAAAGTTACGAAGGCAATCCACGATTGTGTGGTCCCCCCATGCAAAAGTCTTGTAGCAAGCGATCAGATCCTTCTTCTCCTCCTTCAGGACATAAGAAAGGCCTTGACACGGAAATGATCTTTGGACCACTCCTCGGGTTTTGTTTTGGATTTGGGATCATTCTCACATGTCAATTACACTGCATGTTGTCAAAAAGAATGATTTTCCCTAGATGGATCCATAGGTACTTCATATGGGCATGATGTCCTTTAGTTCCACAGCAACAGTAGATGTCGCCAAGGATGCAGGTGGAGTCATATTGTTCCTTATTAGACTAAGTGTTATAGTATACGGACTAATGTGTAATATGTTTTTCTATATAAGCACCTCTTATGTAACCCTGATGGCATCATCACAATCTAATACAATTACCAAGTTTATCTTTCCAAAATAATGCAAAAGACGACAAGCATCTCACTATAACTGATGTACTAGCAGATATGTTTCGTCGAAAGATCAACTCGCAGATATACTCACAAAAGCCGTCAACGGAAACGCCTTTAGTAGCTGTTTAAGCAAGTTAAGTATTGGTGATCCCACTACTCAACTTGAGGGGGAGTGTCAGAAAGTAAACAATATGTCATAGTGTAGTGGCTAAATGTATAAAATGGTGTTCTATATAAATACCTTATTTTGTAACCCTAGAGTAAACACAATACAATTTCTCAATACAATCAAAACCCCAATCACTGTGTATTCTCTATACCAGACAACAATGACAACAACAAACTGCATTCTTTTCGTGATCTAGATACAAATTGTTAGATAATATTGAAGCCGATAATCATGCACTTCCGGTGATCCGGATTTGGGCCGCTCGTTTATTATGTTTACTAGTTTTATTTGGGTCGAACAATTATGTATTTTATGTTTTATTTGCTTGTTTCGATTTGGGCCAAAGTCCATGAACATTGGGTCATTAACTTTAGACATTAGGTTAATTTGGTTTTTAGTTGGGCTTGATTTTGAAAAGGCGTATGTGTGTAAGGGATACCGTACATACGGTTATGAAGGAATGGACACACCTCTTCAACAAGTATATAAGGGTTTGCAAGTTTCATTGTAACCGTACAGTTCAAGGTCAAGTTTATCAAGTTTGGGTTTCATATTTTCGGTTAGTTATAATTTTCGGTTATCTTGTATTTCGGTTTGATCATGAAGTGGTGTGATGTGTGTTGTGATTTCAAATACTTGTGTGATCATCTTTCTTCTCGGTCCTGGGAACCGTTAACTCTGATACCAACAAATATAAATATTCCATCTTGTGTTGTTAAAAAAAGGTAATAGTTTAAAAAAACTCATGTATTACACAAGTTGAATTAACCCGTGCATTACATAGATGAACAAAATATAATATAATCAGTTAAAACATACAATTATCAACATATAAACTTAAAAATTGGACTCTAATATATAACTATTTACTTACTATAATACATGTGTTAAAGCGGAAAATTAAACTTGTCGTGAGCTCGCATTGTCATTGTAAACTCGTATATTCTTTTTTAGTCATCAATATCTATATATTTAAAGAAAATGACTACAAAAAGTTTATTAAATAGTTTGCATTATATAAAGCTAAAGCTAAATTAGTATGCATAAAATATAACTTATCCTCATCATCCATCCATGATTCGTTGTATAATTTGGTTTCATAGTTAATCCTAAAATTTATCTTTAAAAAAAGAATTATTTTAAAAAAAAGGTATTATTTAATAACATGTGTCTCCCATTTGGTTTATTATATTATATACTAGCGTGGTGCCCGCGCGTTACGGCGGGGAAAACCATTAAAGGTTGTTAACAATCAAGCTCCTTTCCATTAGGCTCGAACCAGTTCCAAACCCTACGATTTCTATCATGCTTAAACCAGTGTCTCTCCATATGGGTTGCAAGCCGGTTTCAGTTCACGGATAAACTTGAATGTGCACCTCTAACATGTATCCTGTGCTGCAGGCAACATATTTTAAACATTTGGTTGAATTCACCACCCTTAGAATATGCTATAACAACATGCATAAAAGATGTTTTAAACATAATAGAGACTAGGATCAAATACAAAGGAATTTTGGTCCATTAATCTAAGATTTAGAGAGTTGAGATTAGTTTTAAAGAAAAGAAGATAATTGAAGGGTATAAAAGGAATCCTATATTTATTTACTTTATCTCTCCACATGCAAGACATATGTCAATTCCCCTCATCAATTTAAATCGTCCATAACTTTTTCATACGATATTTTTTTTAAAGTTCGTTGACGAGGTATGACCCGAATAGGCCAACCCGAGCCGGTCATTACCTATTATTTTATTATAAATAAATAATCATAGACATTCGTTCTAGAACATTCCATCTTGCATGGATAGATCACGCAACCAAATCTCAAACTTTTTGGGAAGATTATGCAAATCCCTAACTTATCGGAGCCCTTCCTAAGTTAGGGGAAACCCTAATGGTAAACTATAAATAGAGGAAAACATCAAAGGTATTGATCATCTTACTCTCGTACAACTTTCTTCTCTAGACATATTCTTTTACTCCCAAAACCGAGACTTATTCTCACGCCGGAGGGTGGTTACAGGAATAACCCCATTCTTGTAACGAGTCCTAACGGTGTTTTTGTTTTGCAGCTAACCGTTCGGGTCATTGAGAGTTGAAGCCCTGGTTGGATACTACCGCAAAGGTCAATGTTTCTTCATTGGCGCCATCTGTGGGACCTTTTCGGTAACAATTAGATTGAACCCCATGGCAAGTGATCAGAACGTAGCAGTTACCCCAAGCCAAACAATGACAGACAACAATCCGGTGTCAGGAGCAGTCCCTATCACCACCGCGCCGGCCTCACCGGCTGTCACCAGGTCGCTTGATCTGGAGTTCGAGGCGGAAGGACCACCACCAGGTTTTACAGGCATTACCGCCGCTTCCTCTGGGACCACGGCGGCAGATTTATTTTCCTACACATCTCTGCGGTTACAGTCGGTTGAACCAAGTGTAACCGGCGTTAATATGTTCACCCCAGTGGCAACCACTAGTGCGCAAATATCACGTCTTAACTCTATGCCAGTTATTACATCGGCAAGCCCAAGCACTGTTATACCACAGGCGAGCATGCCTCAGTATTACCAACCTTCAGTTACATACGCCATGCCGCCCTTGTATTCTGCAGCACTAACAGCGGCACTGTCTACGCCACCTCACCAACCAGTGGTCATGCAAGCAGGAATTATGAACGCTCCAGTTACGCCGGGAAATCAAGCTTATTTCCCCGGGTACTATTACGCACCCCCATATGGGTATTTACCCCCATACAGTAATTCAATGTACACACCCCAGGGAGCCACGCAAGGCTATACACAACAATCGCCATACGCGGCTTATATGCCGCCTTGGTGGACCTTTCCAACGTCACAACCGGTTTACGCTCAAACCCCGCCAACAGCGGAACCTGCTTATGACAGAGGGAACACATCCAGACCCAGATTTTCTCCGGGCGGAGGCCCCAGTTCCATGCTAAACGTCACTTCGGCTCAACCCTCTGCCACTCAGGGTATAAGCCAGAGCGGGGTCATCCCTCCAGTACAACCCATCAATGTAGAAGAAGAAGAAGAACTCACCAGACCTTACAAGCCAATGGATGCAACTTTCAAATCCAATTTCACTAGAAGAATAGCGGAAGCTCTTATCAAGGAAAAACCCAAGATGCCTCAAACTGTAGGCAAATATGATGGTCTAGGTGACCCTGATGACCATCTTAATCTATTCAAAAGCGCAGGGGAGGTAGCCTGTTGACCTATGCCCCTCTGGTGTAAAATGTTTGTGCAAACACTGATAGGCGCGGCTCGGGTCTGGTGGGACAGTCTGCCCATTGGGGAAATTGACAGTTTCGAAGATCTAGAGTCCAAATTCATCCTGCAATTCAGCCAGCAGCGCAGGCACACGAAGGATCGGAACGAGCTCCTCCATATCCGCCGCCGAGACAATGAAACGGTGGAAAATTTTATTGTTAGATTCAACAAAGAAAGCCTGGCAATCCCGGGTGTAACGAAAGATCTAGCGTGTGGAGCTTTCCTACAAAGAGTAAACGACGACGAGTTGTTAAGAACACTTCATGGAAGGGATGGCGTACCTCCCACCATCGATGAAATACTGAGGATAGCTAAAGTGTACGTTATACAGGAAAAGGCCGTAGCCGCCAGTCACGCGGCCAATAGGAAAAAGGAGGCTCTGAAAAACCAAGAAGACAGGGAGCAGCGACGTTCTAAAGGTAAGGGTAGAGGAGACCGATACCAGAGCAATGACAAGACGGACTCGCGGTATGACAGGCCCAGAAATGCCTATTCAAGGAATGAGTCCTCGAAACCGCGATCCGACTACCCCAACCTGAGCAAGACACCAGCAGGGATCCTAGCTTCAGAGAACCTCAAGTTTAATCCTCCAAAGCCGCTGAAAGACAACCCCAACAAAGATACAAGTAAATATTGTGAGTACCACAAATGGAGCGGCCACGATACGAACGACTGCTTTCAGCTAAAGAAGCAGATTGAATACTTCGTGAAAGCGGGTAAATTGGCACATCTAGTGAGGGATATCAAGTAGGGCCCGCCCCCCGTTAAGGAAGAAAACGACAAGGCGGCGGGTAAAAGACCGCGAGAGCTAAATATGGTATACGCGGATAAGGGGAAGGGGCAAAACGGAGTTTCTCCACGCTTGAACCCTGGATGTTAGCGACCATGACCATCGAGCCTCGCGTGGAAGATTTGCACCTCACCACGGATGCTCTGATCATATCCGCTGCAGTAGGGGATTATCACATGAGAAGGATCCTGGTAGATACCGGGAGTTCAGAAGACATTATCTATGAACACTGTTTCAATAGAATGCAACCAGAAGACAAAAGGCTGCTTGAGTCAGTGCACGCCCCCATTAAAGGTTTCACAGGGGAAAAGGTTGACCCTATTGGTCAGATTACCATTCCAGTCACATTCGGATAAGAGCCCCGGGAAAGAACCATACTCCCAACATTCCTCGTGGTACATGCTGAGTCATACCACAATGTGATCATCGGAAGGTTCACCCTAGGAAAATTGGATGCTATAGTCTCCACAGCACGAGGTTTCATGAAGTTTCCTACCCCGCGGGGTGTTGCAATGGTATTTCGCGACAAACTAGGGGAGATATTGAACCCCAAAAGATGTCGTCAAGGACCTACCGGGGCCATTGGCCTGGAAAGATGGGTATTAAGCACACGCCATCCGGATCAGAAAGTTACGATAGGAGACAGCCTCTCCCCTGAGGTTAAAAACGATTTGAAACAGCTGCTGAGAAGGAATGTTGATATCTTCGCTTTCGAACATTCTGACATGACGGGAATACCCCGCGATAAGGCAGAACACAAGCTAGCAACACTCCCCGGTATTAAACCAGTCGCGCAGGGTAAGCGTAGTATGGCTCCGGATCGAAAGGCAGCAGTTGTCAGAGAAGTACGAAAGTTGGTGGAAGCCGGAATCCTCAGAGAGACACAGTATCATACATGGGTATCAAACCCTGTGATGGTAAAGAAACCCGACGACACATGGCGGATGTGCATTGATTTCAAAGACCTGAACAAAGCATGCCCCAAAGACGCATACCCGCTGCCCGAGATGGATTTCAAGGTTGACTCCCTGATCCCTTATAGGTATAAGTGTTTTTTAGACGCCTATAAAGGGTATCACCAGATCAAGATGTCCAAGGAAGACGAAGAAAAAACGGCATTTCACACCAACATAGGCATCTTTTGTTACACTAAGATGCCTTTCGGCTTACGAAACGCCAGGGCCACTTACCAGCGACTCATGGATAAAGCCTTCGAAACACAAATCGGCAGAAATTTAGAAGTATATGTTGATGATCTGGTAATCAAGAGAAGGGAAGAAAAACAAATGCTGGAAGACATTGAAGAAACTTTCCAAAGGCTCAGAGAATACAATATCAAACTCAACCACAAGAAATGTTCTTTCGGGGTCGAAGAAGGAAAGTTCTTGGGCGTGGTAGTCACCCGGGACGCCTTTAAAGCTAACCCGGAAAAGGTAGCCGCCATAACACGGATGCCCTATCCCAGGACTTTGAAAGAAGCGCAAGCGTTAAACGAGCGTTTAGTGGCTATAAACAGATTCTTAGCAAGGCATGCCGAAAGATCTTTGCCATTCATAAAAACGGTAAAAGATTGCCTCAACAAGAAGAATTTCAAATGGACCGCTGAAGCGAAAGAAGCCCTACAAGACATGAAACGTTTCATCGAGAAACTACCCATGAACGAAGTGCTTAAAATGTATTTGGCGGCAGCCCATAATGCGGTAAGCGCGGTACTCATGGTGGAAAGAGATGGGAAGCAAACACCCATATATTACATCAGCCGGGTGTTGGCGGGACCCGAAATGCGGTATCCAACCATAGAAAAGTTGGTACTGGCACTGGTTCACGCCACTCGGCGATTGCGAAGGTATTTTCAAGAACACTGCGTACAGATCTTGACGAATTACCCGCTGCAGCAAATTTTGCACAAACCAGAAATCTCCGGAAGATTGGCCAAATGGGTGATTGAATTAGGAGCTTTAGATATCGAATATCGAAAACGAACAGCAGTCAAAGGATAGGTGATCGCCGACTTTTTGGCCGAAATCCCTGATGGAGAAACTATAGTGGATCCCGCCATCCAGGACATCCCGGAATCCAATACCGCCCGGCAAACCTAGAAACTTTACACTGATGGATCATCTAGTGGAAAAGGGTCCGGGGCAGGTCTAATGTTGATAAGCCCAGACGAAATAAGACTAATGTACGCCATACGTTTCGATTTCGAATGCTCCAACAATGAAGCAGAATACGAAGCACTACTCGCAGGGTTGAGAATGGCCCAATCTATGGGAGCTACACGAGTGGATGCATATGTTGATTCTTTACTGGTCAATAATCAAGTAAATGAGACGTATGAAGCCAAAGATGAATCAATGGCAAGATATCTGGAAAAAACAAAGGAGCTCGTGGCTTCCTTCGATAACGTCACACTCAACCACGTTAACAGAGGAAAAAACCAGATAGCGGATGCTTTGAGCAAGCTCGCTACTTCGGGTATGGAAAAAGAAGTAAAGGTTGAAACATTGCAGATGCCCTCAATTGAACCTCGAAGCGTCTTCGCCGTTACAGCGGAGGAACCTTGTTGGTACACCCCAATGCTAAAGTTCCTTACTAAGGGGGGAATTACCCCCTGCGAGGGGCGAAGCTCATAAGGTACAAACAAAGGCACTTCAATACGAAGTGAACAACGGCGTCCTGTATCGGAAGTCATACTTGGGACCACTCATGCGGTGTGTCTCCCCGGAAGAAGCAAAATACTTGATCCAAGAGATTCATGATGGCATATGCGGCATCCATGCTGGACCCCGGGCAGTTGTGGCTAAAATCCATAATGCCGGGTACTATTGGCCTGGGATGCACGAAGACGCGGTACAGGAACTCCGAACGTGTCGTACTCAGGCCTAAAAACAACTTAATCCTGTTACAGCGGCCTGGCCTTTTCAACAATGGGCAGTGGATATTGTTGGACCATACCCGCTAGCTCCCGGAAGGCTAAAATACTTAATTGTGGCGATTGATTACTTTACCAAGTGGGTGGAAGCCAACCCTTTGGCTAAAATCACGGCAGAGAACGCCAAAAAGTTCCTTTGGGAACACATAGTATGTCGGTTCGGACTGCCGCTATACCTGGTAAGCGACAACGGAACACAGTTCACCGACAAAGTCTTGCAAGAATGGTGCGCCGACCTCCAGATCCAGCAAATCTTCACGTCGGTGGCGCATCCTCAAGGAAATGGCCAGGTAGAGCGGGCGAATAGGAGTTTGCTGGATGGCATAAAAAGAAGATTAGATTATGAGGGAAGAACTGCCGAATGTCCTCTGGGCACACCGAACTATGCCTAAGACAAGCAATAATGAAACCCCCTTCAGCCTAACCTATGGTGCGGAAGCAATGATACCCGCGGAAGTGGGATTGCCATCGTTACGTCGCCTCACCACCGGCGATGATAATGACAGACTCCTAAGGGAAGGCCTGGATCTACTCGAAGAAAGGCGTGAAGCTGCCGCTATCAACGAAGCAAAATACAAGAAGACATTGGAAAGTACTACAACAAACGTGTGGCACAGCATACTTTCAAAAAAGGCGACTACGTCATGCGCGATAATGAAGCCAGTAGAGCGGAACCCTCAGGCAAACTGGGACCCAACTGGGAGGGCCCCTACGTCATTCAAGAAGATCTGGGCAAAGGGGCCTACCGCTTGTCTAGACTAGATGGCACCGCTGTACTGCGTAGCTGGAACATGGCCCAATTGAAAAAATGTTATCTGTAATGCCTTGCTCCTAACAGCAAGATAAGACTTTTCTTTTTCTGGTAAACAAGTGTAATCCATCCACAGTGATGTCGCTTCTTTTTATCTAAGTTTTGAGTTTAATAAAAGTTATTTCCTTTTGTTTTCCCTCATTACTTAAACACACAATAAAATTTACCATCGCATTTTAACTGCACATAACGGTAAACAACAAAAGTACCCTTAAACACGAAATATTTTCATATATATAAGTCATGGGGTCAACATGTACAGCGCTAAGAGCGGGTATCTTGGTAATAGATACGATAACCGTTGCAAAAAGATAGGTATTTTGGTAATAAATACATACAAACTATCTTACACAAGCCAAGTACTTGTCCCTGTTGTTAAAAACCAACATAGGGGAACCAAAAAAGAACATGTTCTAATACCTACTCCTGGGAACGGGTTGCCATCACCTCTGCAGGGGTATGCAACACCGTACCACTACAACCCAGCACACAGGGATCAACGGCCAAGTCATCGGTGTGCCCTCCAACCACCGGTGGAGCTACCCTCCCCGGGTCACCAACGGGATTCTTAACAGAACAACCACCACGGCGACGTTCATACACCAAATGGCAACGTTGAACATGATCAGCCGGGATGACATTCATCAAAGTATCAGCTGATAGTGATGCCACATTCGTGTCAGCTAGCAAAGGGTCCTCATAAATGACACTCTTGCACGACCGGCTCACCCGGGGCAATACAGCATTGGTAGGCGACCCTCTTTTCTGGATCATCGACTTCGTTACCGGAATTTGCAGTTGAACCCGACCATCGGCGGCATCTAAGCGCCGGAAGATGTCAGAAAGTCTCTGTCTATAAGTTTTCCGACTCATTTTTTCAAATTACCAAATTAGGAAAAAGAAGCCCAATTTATAGAAGGGAAAACAGTTTTGACAGAAATGACGATAGCAACATTAATGGAAAATAATCATTACACGTCAAGTCGCCAAACTTCAGAAGAACAGCGGCATTGCCCATCATGACATTAGCATTAAATGTCTAACAAACCATTCAGATATTTTCGCAAAAACCAAGTCAAACAGTGTCATTACAAATGTTGTGAGAAAGTACCATACATGATAAACAAAATAAACCACTTATTCCTCCTCTGACTCTTGTTGGACCGTGTTCCGACCCTAAACAGTCAGTTGAGAACGTTCATCATCACGTATAAAGGCGGAATCAGTATACGCAACGTAACAACAGCAGTTCCTTTCAATTCCTTCTCTTTTATTGCTTTCTGATTCAATTTTGACAGAGTTCCGTTACACAAGCAATGGCAAGGTTCCGCTCCAATGTCACTAATGAAGAACACATGACCGGTATATATAGGTGGACTGGTTTCGCTTATATAGACAGTCCATATAAGCGAAACCTCATGTGTCGTATAAGCGAAACCTCCCTAGGTGACCACATGAGCGAAACCTCCTAAGTACATATAAGCGAAACCTACTCTAACTTATGTACATAAAAGTGAAACCTCAACATAAAACCCTAATTTTGACTTTCAAGATCCTATGTTGACCTATCTTGACCTAAGACTTAATACAGACGTAGTCAACAGACATTCCATGCATCAACAACTCTTCCGCGGGGTCCAGCATCAAACGCAAGGATTCAACGCCATCCTCATTCACCTTGTCCACCAGGTCTGCATATGCAGGCAATGGCTCGTTGTATGCTGCCTCCAGTGCATCAGCCATGTCACCTTAGAATTTGCCCTAAGCCGCATGGAAATCAGAAGTAATTTTTTCCGACTGCGGACAGTCAAAGTATCCTTTGTAAGCACCATCATGGTGACCAGACTGATACGCGGCAGCAGAGAGGCGATCTATTAGCGCTGTAAAAGGCGCCGATTGGCGAAGGTTTTCAAGCGCCCCTACTAGTCCGTTTGTTATCAACTAGTTCCTATCACCCTGCAAAGCAGTTAAGCTATCCACTTCAGTGTTTGCTTTCTCCAGGGCACTTTCCACCTCCTTCAGGCGCGCGGCAGAAGATTGTGCAAGCGTATTTCTTTCAGAAAGAAGGGAATCACAACGATGCTGAAGTTCCCTAAGCTGCCCCTCCCGTTCCTCCAATTCTGCTTGTTTCACCTGGGCTTTAGCATTTGAAGCCTCTACCTCAACAATCAAAGCTTGATAGCGCTCCTGCACCTGAGACACAAAGTCAGTGTCAATTCGGAATTTTTCCACTTGAGCAGACATTTCAGATCTCACCTTCTGGGCCTCAGTAATAGCTTTACGCTCTAGCTCCTCCTGTACGCTCTTAGCGTGAGCAAGGACCCGGTCCTTCTCCGCTATATCGCGAGCCCATATAAGCCGCTCCTCAGCAAGGTGGGCAGTCACCCTCTTCAAGTCATCCTCAGCTTTGTTTTTCTCTGATAAAAACCGGCTCTCCCTCAACCCAGTGGCTTGGAGCTGACTCTCCAGGCGGCACTTCTAATCTTTGAGTTCTTCAATAATGGCCCGCGCTTGGTGGAGCTCATTGTTATCATGCATCCACCTATGCCGGGTCTCTGTAAGCCTCTGGGGCTGACTAACAGAATCCACAATCGCGGAATTCATCAAATTCTCGTTGTTCAGGCCTTCAACATACGCCGTTTCTGCCGGGGGGTAAGCTCGTTCAACCCAGTGCTGAACCACTTGGGGAAAGATCAACCTAGAAGACTCCGCAATTTTCCACTGTGGCTGGTAGCGTTTATCCCGAGTGTTGGGATCCCAGTTGATAGTAGGCAAATAAAGGTCATCACCCAGGCGACACCCATCATCAGCAATGCCACTGCTGGACCCCCCAGTATCGCCAGCAGCATGATCTACAGCACTAGTCGCCTCGTGAGCAAGGGATACAGCAGGCACCTCTTTCCCGGTGGCAGAAAATATACTCAATGGAGAATCAAACAAAGAAGAAGGAGCGACACTGGAGGTCAGTGGCGTGGAAACTAGACTAGCTGTTACAGTCACAGCAGCGGTAAGCGGCGGCATGGCACAACTAACAGCGGCGGTAACACTCGCCTGAGGAATAAGCTCTGAAAGGCTGCTACCGCCAGCAATGGGAAGCACTACCCCCACAGATGACAAGGGGGTGGGTGTCACATGTTCAGCTGGAGCCCCGCCAGTAGTACCTGTATCGAAGACAAGCTTTAGTAACACGAAGCTCATAATTCATAATAACATTCGAAGATAAAACAAACACATACCAAGCGACAGGGCATAGGCGGCTTGCACAGCCTCGAACGCGGTTAGAGTAGGAGCGACACACGTCTTTCGTTTCTTCGCCACATGGATGGGGCTTGTCATTTCAGTAGTAGTAGAGGTATCGCCCCTGGTGAGTGCTGCCCCACCAGCGGAAGACGTGGCCGCACCAGCTACCATGTATTTCCTCCCGGTAACCTTTATCCGGGTTGGTTTCTTCTCTAGGGCGGCAACGCCACTACCCCGCTGAGGGAAAGGGGGGATATGTAGGCAGCGGGATCCGCCGGCAGGGCGATAAAAACTGCTCAAGGTGAACTCTCAAAACATCTGGCTCTTGTTCGTCGAGCACGCGGTCCGCGGCCCTCAACGCAAGATGCCGCAGAGGGTCAACAAAGTCAAACAAGCTCCATTCCCCTGATAGGTACACATGTGTTATTTTCAAAATGGCAGCATACATCACTAGTAAAAATATGAATACCTTCATCATCCCTTCGAAATGAAGGATACTGCTTGATGTCGCGCCACAGCAGACTCATCCCCCGCCATTACCAGGGCCCCTTCTAGGATTACTGTGCACTCGAAAGGGCGGCCACACAGCCTTGTATACAGGGCGTTTGACATATAAGCATCTTCAGAAGGACCATCGTCCTTAACCTTGTCCTTTGGTCCCATATCTCTGCCGTGCATCTCGCCAGGAATCACACAGGCATCGATATAGAAAATTTTCTTTTTCCAATCTTTGTCCTTGGAACTGGTAGGAATATCCCTCAGACAAGACACATCGGTATCTCTCCGGTCGAAGGTGAAAAAGGGGGATTTCCACACAAGAACAAAGAAAGCCCTAAACCCAATAAGTTCCGGAATGTACCCTAGGGCTGCACAAGAAAATTCGAACTGTCGAAGTTTCACTAATCCTAGTGGATGTAGTTGGGAAATGTGAATACGGTAATGGTCAAGAACCAATTTGCAAAACTTGGTAATAGGCAGTCGGAAATTGCAAAATTTGAAGAAATCACTAAACAACGTGATTTTACCCTCCTTCAACGGAAATGTTGTGTCCGTTCTTGATGGTAACACGGGATTCCACTCAGCCATGATACCAAAATCTTGCCAGGAATCACACAGGCATCGATATAGAAAATTTTCTTTTTCCAATCTTTGTCCTTGGAACTGGTAGGAATATCCCTCAGACAAGACACATCGGTATCTCTCCGGTCGAAGGTGAAAAAGGGGGATTTCCACACAAGAACAAAGAAAGCCCTAAACCCAATAAGTTCCGGAATGTACCCTAGGGCTGCACAAGAAAATTCGAACTGTCGAAGTTTCACTAATCCTAGTGGATGTAGTTGGGAAATGTGAATACGGTAATGATCAAGAACCAATTTGCAAAACTTGGTAATAGGCAGTCGGAAATTGCAAAATTTTCAGAAATCACTAAACAACGTGATTTTACCCTCCTTCAACGGAAATGTTGTGTCCGTTCTTGATGGTAACACGGGATTCCACTCAGCCCTGATACCAAAATCTTGCACCATGTTGTTGTAAGACACAACTCCCCATTTGCAGAACAGGGCATCAGAACTGGCTGAGGCAGAGGAAGAAGATTCACCGCTCTTTGAGGCCATTTGTTTGAAATAGGGAAGTGAAAGAAAGAGTTGTGAGGAAATGGAATTTGAATCTCACAAACAGGGGTACTATTTATACAAGAAGGTAACTTTAAAAATTCGAAAAGATGAACAGACGGAAATACGCGTCAGAGCAGGGTTACTACAGTTGTCATCCCAATGATGACTTAACTGTCACGTCCTATCCCATCGCCGCCATTTTCTCATAACATATAACGGCACTTCAATCGATAAAATTTGCCCTAAACAGGGTATACTGACTTTTCCTTCTTTTAGTCCGATCTCATGAATTTCATTTCATAACTTCGGACTGGGGGGACATGACGAGGTATGACCCGAATCGGCCAACCCGACCCGTTCATTACCTATTATTTTATTATAAATAAATAATTATAGACATTCGTTCTAGAACATTCCATCTTGCATGGATAGGTCACGCAACCAAATCTCCAACTTTTTGGGAAGATTATGCAAATCCCTAACTTATCAGAGCCCTTCCTATGTTAGGGGAAACCCTAAAGGTAAACTATAAATAGAGGAAAACATTAAAGGTATTGATCATCTTACTCTCGTACAACTTTCTTCTCTACACATATTCTTTTACTCCCAAAACCGAGACTTATTCTCACGCCGGAGGGTGGTTACAGGAATAACCCCATTCCTGTAATGAGTCCTAACAGTGTTTCTGTTTTTTAGCTAACCGTTCGGGTCACTGAGAGTTGAAGCCCTGGTTGGATACTACCACAAAGGTCAGTGTTTCTTCATTCGTCATAATAACAAGCGTTTTTTTATCTTAATTATGAGTATAATATTGCTATATAAAAATAAAATAAAAAATTTCACTTTTACTGAGGGGGGTTTGTTTTTTTTTGCATTGTGTTAAAGGTTCATATCATTGTATCTTTTAACTGGGTTTTGTTCATTACGTTTTGGGTTATTATCAAAACTTATAACACAATGTTAATTTGGGTTCAGGCCACTGCGTTGGTATCAAAACTTATAACCAATCAGAAGTCGGCCTAGGCGGCCGATTAATCGGCGCCTAGGCGCTAGTCGGTGGGTTACTGCCTAAATTTAAGCTAGTCGGTCAAAAAAATTGGTTATGGTCAAAATCGGTCAAATTCGAACAAAATCGGTAAAAATCAGTCAAAATCGGTCAAAATCGGTAAAAATCGGACTAATCGGCCCATGTTTTTTACCAAAAAACACAATTTTTGAAACCTGGCCCATGGTTTAAAGCCCAAATTTTAGTTATAAATCTATTTTAACATTAAAGTTTAGGTATTGTTGGTGCATATGTATGTCGACTTCGTCTTGTATCGAGTCTTGTACCTAGATAGGATAAACCAGAGCTCGGTAGGCTAGAAAATAGGTATTTGGTGTTAACAGTCCAATTCGCATGAACTGACTAGGCCAGTTTGTACGAACTGACCAGGTCGTGTGGAGCATGTTTCATGCGAACTGGACACACTATATATAGCTGAGCTTGGGTTTTCATTTGTAACTTTGTGATTCCGGAGCAGAGGTGCTGCCGAAGTGTCTCCAGACTGTGTAAAGCTGTGAAATCAATACAAGAGACATTATAAGTGATTCTATGTGTAAATCAAGCTGATACAACATCGATACGTCTGTTTCCGCCTTTCGTATTGATCTAGAACTCTTCTGATCGACTCATTTAGGTCGAATCTCGATCCTACAAGTGGTATCAGAGCTCAGGAGGAAGAGTTCTTACCATTTCAGCTTGTTTTCACTGAAATTTCCGACTTCTACTCATTCTTCTTCACATTTTTCAAAATTAACAGAGTTTTCATGGTTAAAATGGACAGATTTCTTGATATATTACGCGAAACACAGTTTTAATCAATCCTTGAAAGAATTAGATCTAAATTCGACCTAAATGAGTCGATCAGAAAAGTTCTAGATCAATACGAAAGGCGGAAACAGACGTATTGATGTTGTATCAGCTTGATTTACACATAGAATCACTTATAATGTCTCTTGTATTGATTTCACAGCTTTACATGGTCTGGAGGCACTTCGGCAGCACCTCTGCTCCGGAATCACAAAGTTATAAATGAAAACCCAAGCTCAGCTATATATAGTGTGTCCAGTTCGCATGAAACATGCTCCACGCGACCTGGTCAGTTCGTACGAACTGGCCTAGTCAGTTCGTGTGAACTGGACTGTTAACACCAAATACCTATTTTCTAGCCTACCGAGCTCTGGTTTATCCTATCTAGATACAAGACTCGATACAAGACGAAGTCGACAGACATATGCACCAACAGACTCCCCCTTGGATGTTGATGAAGTCTTCGGTGTCGAGTCTTCAGTATGACAAGTCTTCAGTCTTGATCAGTCTACACTCTCTCCAAAGTATCTGACATTGTAAGCCTTCAATCTCTATCTTCTTCCATGAGCTTCTATCTTTAACAAAATTTCAGGATTAGAAACTGGCTCTTGCATCTTCAGACTCCCCTTTGCTAACAGACTCCCCCTTAAATTGTTTCGGGATCGCAATCTGACATAGCTCTTGATCTAGAATCGAAACCTGGCTTCAAACTCTGCTCAGGCTTAGACACGGGGATCTTATTTTGTAGCGTTCACAGTCTCAGGAACGTCTCCTTACTCTTTGTAACCTGCACAATTCTCTACCTAACAATAAGATTCACAATAGTTAAGATTTAACAAATTTAGAATCCCTGCTGACCACTTGTAATTGAAACATTCAAATTTAACATTTAACCCTCTCTTTCACTTTTTTACATATGATTCCTAAACTTTTAAATTTATTAATAAAAAGTATAAAGTTATCTCCTAAACTTGTAAATTTATTAATAAAAAGTATAAAGTTATCTATATATAATATAAAAAAATTTGTAAACTTATACTTAAGATGTTCAACCTGATTAATCCCTATTAATCCCGATTAATCCCTAGGCGGTACCTCACCGCCCGACTAGCGCCTAGCGCCTTCTACAACATTACTTATAACACAATAAAGATGGTGTTATATATGGGTACTCTATATATTGTGTTATCGGTTCTGGTCATTGTGTTTATTCTGCTATCCATTATGTTTTAATTTGTTGTTCGTTGTGTATTAGTCTGTTATCTGTTGTGTTTTAGTTTGTTGTCCATTGTGTCTTTTATATGCTCTCACTAATTGTGTCTTTTATTTGTCGTCATCAATTGTGTTTTTAGTCTACTTTCCATTTGTTTTTAGTTTGATACTCATTGTCTTTTACGTTATGTTCATTGTGTCTTTAATCTGTTGTCATCCATTGTGTTTTTTGTCTACTTTCCACTGTGTTTTTAGTTTGATACTCATTGTGTTTTACATTATGTTCATTGTGTCTTTTATTTGTTGTCATCGATTGTGTTTTTGGTCTACTTTTCATTGTGTTTTTAGTTTAATAGTCATTGTGTTTTACGTTATACCCATTGTGTCTTTTATCTGTTGTCATCGATTGTGTTTTTACTCTACTTTATATTGTGTTTTTAGTTTGATACTCATTGTGTTTTTAATTTGATACTCATTGTGTTTTATGTTATGTCCATTGCGTAATACGCAACTGGGTTTTCAAATATTTTTTTCTAAATATAACAAAATGGTACTTATATTAAAGATAAAAATACGCTCGATTTTATGGTATAATTTTTTTAGAAACAAACGACGTATAAAAAATTTATGGACGTTTAAAAAATAGGGGGGAAATAGCATATGACTTACATGTGCATAATCTTTTTATTTTCTTTAACAAAATTACTCTTTCCACTTGATTTCTTTTGAGACACTTGTCACTCTATAGTGGCTTCTTACATTTTTTATTTTTGTACTAGTGCTAATACCCGCGAATTTCGCGGTGTTGAGAAATGATATGTTTTTTATTTTTTATTTTTAAAATTACGTTTATACTGATCATAATGCATGGATTTATTATGGAAATCTAAAGTTGAAGATTAAAATACACCGAAGCATCGTACTATAGATCTAAAATAACCAAAAAGATAACTAAATGAAAAAAAATATGTTTTTCTGGTTTGAAATATAAATTGAAAGTCTATTACTCTAATACTTCTACTTGCTGAAACTTCGTAACCAATAACCTCGAATTTGTTTTTGACCAATTAAAAAAACAATCATCACCTAAAAGAAATATGTTCGACTTCAATTATATCATGCCATCCAACAACACCATACCTATCGTAAACCAAATATATAACAAAATTTTATTAGTAATATATTGAAATATGTTGAAAAATAAAGTAAAATAAAAGTAATCAATAACATGAGTAATCGATTGACAAGCCTTGTTTGACTATCAATATTCTCTATACAAAGATTCTTAACCCAAGTATTTCCTTCAACAACTTTGATCTTTATTTCAGAAAACTCATCTAAAGCACCTAAGTCAATAATTAATTTGGGAAGGATCTACATTTGATAACAACATTAAACAGAAAAAATAGTAAAAGATAAAATAGGATAGTATAATACCAGTTGATGAGTTACTGTCATTGCAAAAAAAAGATAGTTAGGATTGTCATTAACTTGTAAATAACTTTCGACATTGCTAATATGTTCGTATTCTTGCTAAACATAGATGAAAAGTCCTTTATTCTATAGCACATATTTTTTCAATGTTAAACCATGTGCCAATTGCAGCGAGCACCACGTACGGAAAAAATTCAATACCAAATAAAAAATTTGTATCGAATTAATTAGTCGTTTTTGAGAAAAAAGCCAACAAAGTAAAAGAAAGTACAACATGCAACAAAAAGTCCACACCCCTAGAAACCCAGCTTGAACCCCACCACTGTGAAACGCTATTGCAAGCAACAAAGCCTCCTACTTGCATAATATGTAAATTTTGTTTGTGCACGAAGTAAAACCATAAGTAAAACACATAATTCGTTTCATTGATTTGTACATATAATTGTCCACAAACATTCAAACCACGACGTTACAAACTCATTATCAAACACATGATGTCCAAAAGTTTTTAAAACCAACATACTAAAGACATTGTACCTTTTATAAACAAAAACTGTTAACAAAATGTTGACCACCTTCTTTCAACCTCTCTTTACAAATCCAGTAAGCAATAACATACATGTTGCTTTAAAAAACCTGAACTCACACTGATTATCAAAAACCAATCATTTGTCTGTAACAAAAGTCTTCCATCCCTTTATATTATCTCTTTCATAGCCCATCAAATACTCGAAAGAAACACGACATCCAACACCATCCTTATCCCTAATTTTTAGATCCACCATTCTGTCCAAACCATTATCGTTAGCCCTTTTCTTTAGGCAGCCACTACAATGAAAGCATGATGATTTAAAAAATATAAGATTAAACGAATTGGTTTATATCTATTTTAAATCAAGATAATTTAGTGAGAGAAAGCTCACAATTTTATCAGAAATTTGAAGCATCAGATGCATACCTTCATCTTCTTGGTTCACATCATTGTGATTAGCATTCATAATGTAATCATCATCAGAAATGATAATAACATCATGAGGTATTCTATAATAAATAAACCGACAAACCTCCATAGATGATTCTGGTTGAAGCTGCCACGTCAGCCTTGGAGAAAGGGCATACGCAACTTTGTCTCCTACAATTTGAAAATTATTTTACCAAATTAAAGAAAAAGGTAATAATATCTTAACTAACAAATGGACATGAAACATTCATATCTATATACCTTTATTAAGAGCCCTTTTAGTAATTTTGCCATACGTACACATCTTCAAGCAACATGTACAAAAGATCCAAGCTATTTTAGAGGGGGTAAACCTATGTAGCACGGGGACTCCATTTATGTGACCGTACCCGTATCGGGTACTTGTCGGGGACGGAAACACCATGGGTACTTGTCGGGGACGTTTCCTAAACGATTCCAATGTCGGGGACGTATCTGGTAGAAGTATCCAGCCCGTTTCCATTTAATTTTAGGGTTTTAACCCTTTCAAATTCCACAACCGGCCATTAAATAAATAGACCTATCATATTCGGCTTCTCTAATCTCTAAATTCTCAAGTCTCATCATCTCTAATTCTCTATCGATTGCCGATCTCTCACTAGATGAATCGGAATTTGAAAATGATTTGATTATTGATAATTAATTACCTTTGGAAGATGTAGTATTTTTGAAATTTGTTTAATATATTTTTATTTTTTTATATTTTTTATTACCGTACCCGTATCTTGAAATTTTGAGTTTTGCCGTTCCTCGTTCCCGTATCGTCCCCGTACCCCGATCCCGTACCCGTTCCGGTGCTACTTAGGGGTAAACTTGCCAAATGTTCAAAAATTTAAGACACTTTAGGGGTATTTTAGTGATTTTTGGCACCTCAATGTCATTAATTGATTTTTTTTTCATGAATATTATCAATGTAATCTTTGTTGGTTCAGGCCCCTCACTCAATACTAGCTATACACTCAAGCTCACGTAATGTATGTATGTAAAAGAAAAGTTGCAGAAGGAAAATTGAAGGCTGTATTATAATTGAAAGATGGGGTGCATCTTATTCAATAAACATGGGCCAATATATAGCCATATACAACACACGTGCAAATACAAAAAGGAATAAACTAGTAATATTCTATCCTAAAATGCAGGAAACAAGCCCACGATTTTGACCCATTAAACTCTAATTAAACATGTGAAATAATACAATATTAAAATATCTTAAACCCGTGAACAGGTCCACAACTTCTACCCGCGACCCGTTCACCAGCAAAACCTGCTAACACGTGACCCGTGTGACCCGCGAACTAACCCGTCATCGACACGTGACCCGTTAACTATTGAACCGTGACCCGATAACGTGCTAGCCGTGTGAACCGTGAACCGTAACTAACCGATTAATCCAACAATCACCCCCTTAATCGGTTTGTTCACACCCGTCACCGCAGCACCGAATCACCCTTTTTTTTCCCAAACCATCTCGACTTCTACTGGACTCCCGACCTCAACCACGGTCATGCCCAAAGCCTTCTCGATTCAACCCGGAAAAAATAAGTACACTTTTAACATCTCACATGGCTTCACGTTGGAAACGTTCACTAACATCTTGACTCATCACGGATCAACGACCTCTACCCGGTCACATCCGAGTCACCCGATTTGAACTCCAACGCCATTATCTTGACACCCGTACCTTTTCCCGATCAAACTTGTTCCAAGAGGCATCTCCACCGACAAGAAAACAAAGCCACCCTCTTCTAACGTTTTCTCACCTTGCCAAACGAAGTGAATCCAAAGCCCACCTGCTTTGATGGATTTTTCTACCCGTTTTTCACGCACTATGCCGGTCTCCTCTTATCAGGAACAACCCGATCAAGGTACCTGCGACACCTGCTGTTGTCACCGGATATATTCCAGTTGCTCAAACCCGCAACTAACATCCGAACAGCCCTTTATCTTCCTCCTTCAATCACCACTAGCAGCCCCAGAAAGCAAGTGTTTATCACCGGTCACCCCCGTCGTCTTAACCGGTACGCCTACCACAACAACGGCCTACCGAAACACCATAACGCCTCTGATTACGGCTGCTAAACAGACCAGAAACAATGCCTGCTGTCTCGACCCTTCTTTTACGCCTGCCCTCCATCGACCGACACACCCGCCGGCGGCGGAGGCTTCCCTGTTACGAGCCCTAGGCTCTGATACCAAATGTTGGTTCATGCCCCTCACTCAATACTAGCTATACACTCAAGCTCACGTAATGTATGTATGTAAAAGAAAAGTTGCAGAAGGAAAAATGAAGGCTGTATTATAATTGAAAGATGGGGTGTGTCTTATTCAATAAACATGGGCCAATATATAGCCATATACAACACACGTGCAAATACAAAAGGAATAAACTAGTAATATTCTATCCTAAAATGCAGGAAACAAGCCCACGATTTTGACCCATTAAACTCTAATTAAACATGTGAAATAATACAATATTAAAATATCTTAAACCCTTGAACAGGTCCACAACTTCTACCCACGACCCGTTCACCTGCAGAACCCGCTAACACGTGACCCGTGTGACCCGCGAACTAACCCGTCAGCTGACACGTGACCCGTTAACTATTGAACCGTGGCCCGATAACGTGCTAGCCGTGTGAACCGTGAACCGTAACTAACCGATTAATCCAACAATCTTCCAGAACACAAACTGTCCAAATTCTAAACCGACTTTGATAGTTATTGAGGATTTATGATGAAAATTAGATCAAGCTATTAAACGGTTCTTATACAATCGTATCGTCATCAGTTGTGAATGCCAAGCATATCAAAAGTTTGATTGTTCAATGGGGTTATGGCGACAGCCGAATTCAATAAATGCGAAATCAAACCAAAACGGTTTCAGGATTTAATCATAACCATATGATGAGATGGAAGCTGAATTCCAATCGCAGGTTAGTAAGATTCATCACAGTTATCTTGTAAACCAATTATAATCTCTTCATTGTGATTATTTAGTTGTTTTATGCATGTTTTTACTGAATTATAAAGAATTGGAGATCTAGGGTTCATGTTATGTTTGTATTTTGGTAAATTAATGTGTTTTGAGGAGTTCGTGAATAGGTCTGATGTTATATGAGTAAAATGTAGTTGTTTATTGTGAGAATATGATGTTGACGTTTCTATTTGGTGTGTACATGGTGTTTGAACGAAGAAATTGGGGATTTTCACCTGAAAATGAAATTTCGTGTGAGATGTGAGTGAAGAATGATCCGAGTTGGTGGGCTTCACCTTCAGGTAAATTTATAAATCCTGATCCAATCAATCAAATCTTTATTTGCTTTTAGTTAATCGTGTATGGGATGTTGGAATTATTTAGACCTGGGAAGTTTGATGATGGCTGTGGAAACTATGATCGGCTTTGCTCTCTTCATTCTTCCTTTCATGGACAGGTTCATGTAGGGTAACCAATTGCAAATGTAAACTACTATTTCCTTGAGCTAATTTATGTATCAGCTATTTCTTGATATTTTTCTTGGTTAAAATAGATAGTATCTTATTGTTTTACGAACTCCACATAGAGAAACTAAAGTTTTTAATGGCGAAACTGAAGCTACATGCTCTCTGGAATCACCCGTTGTTTCTTTTAAATCATTTTTATTTTCGATTTAATCATGATAGTTACGGGAAATTAGGTTTTTAACTTTTATTAGTTGATTAAATTTTTAGCCGTTTTATGCTGGACTGATGATCTGATTATTAGATTGAACAAAATTTAAGTGAAATTAAGTTTCTTTTAAATCATTTTTAGTTAATTGAAATTATTGCTCGTGTTGATCTTGAACGGATAGATTATCACAATAAACATCTTTAAAATCTCCGATATGCAATCAGGCAAGTCAATCTACCAATAATTTTTTTATAAAAAAATGTTACACATGTAACACCCTATTATATATAAGATACTAGGTGTACACCCGTGTGAACACACGGGTTTGTTCTAATAACAATCGGAATCAAATACTAAAAAACATATTATAATATGTCTTATTTGTATATCAACCATGTTTTATAAACAACATATTAGTTCATGTTTTCATTTTAAACAACATATTACCAAGTACTTAGCTTATTTGTATATCAACCATGTACACTAACACTTAATTTCATTAACATTGTTTTATAAGGATATGTAACTAAATGCAAATAATTTAAATCATATATTATAATCTGTTTTTAGTATTATTGAATTATACAATAACAATGGACCTTTACTGAATTTTACACTAACAATGTGTCAAAAAAAATTAACATCATATATAAGAAGTTATTTGACAACATAAAATTAGGTTATGCTTTCGTTTTCGACAAAATATTATCAATTATTTACCTTATTTCTATATCAAACATGTACACTAAAACAAATTGTCTTTAACATTGTTTTATAATATGTAACTAAACATAAAGAATTTAAATAATATATTATAATATGTTTTTTTAGTATTTGGTTCCGATCGTTATTAAAACAAACCCGTGTGCTCACACGGGTGTACACCTAGTTATTTAATAAAGAAAACTCGAATTATATACGGAAGGGATCATGAGTCCCTGCTATGTGAAAAGTCCATAATACCCCCCACCCTTTAATATCTACACTTAAAGTCCATTCACCAGTTTCAATGTTTCATCATCATCATCAACAGCTCCCAATATCATCATCATCATCATCAACAGCTATCATCATCATCAACATCGAAGAGATCAACAGATCATCTTCATCGAACATCGAACAGATCATCTTCATCGAACAGATCAGGTTCATCTTCATCCTCATATTGGTCATTCGATGTGTTTATGTGTTTATATTGTGAAAAAACAGAGCGATGATTCTGGGTTTGATTTTGGGTTCCATTCGATGATTTTGGGTTGATTTTGGGTTACATTCGATGATTTGGGTTGATTTTGAAAAAACAGAGGGTTGATTTCATTCGATGTGTTTATGTGTTTATATTGTGAAAAAACAGAGGGTTGATTCTGGGTTTGATTTTGGGTTCCATTCGATGATTTTGGGTTGATTTTGGGTTACATTCCATGATTTGAGTTGATTTTGAAAAAACAGAGGGTTGATTTTGGGTTTGATTTTGGGTTCCATTCGATGTTTTTGGGTTTGATTTTGGGTTCCATTTGATGATTTTGGGTTGATTTTGAAAAACAGAGGGTTGATTTTGGGTTCCTCATTTGAATGTGTTTGATCGGATCAGTTTCGGATTGAATGTGTTCCTCATTTTGATTCGATGATAACAGTTTGGATTTGATTTGATGATTTGAATGTGTTATTTGGGATTAGGGTTTAGGGTTTAATGGATTTTTGGTTTATTCTTGTGGGTTTAGGGTTGAATGGATTTTTGGTTTGATTCTTGTGGGTTTAGGGTTTAGGGTATCAACTGAGTGAGTATATTGCTAAAAATGCATCAAAACAGAGGTTTGCAATGTGTTTAGTTGTACAGAATGTGTTTTGCTTTGGTTTGGTTTGGTTTGATTTGATTAGGTTTGATTCTTGTTTTGTTGGTTTGATTTGGTTTGATTCTTGTTTTGTTGTACATAATGTGTTTTGGTTTGAATGTGTTTAGGGTTTAGGGTATCAACTGAGTGTTAAGAACTGATCGGATCAGATTCAAATGTGTTGCTCATTTGAATGTGTTTTGTTGTACAGAATGGCTGCGGATGTAAAGATACGCAAAACACCAACTACGAAGGCGAGAACACTTGACAACCTCCTAGAAGATGCGGTGCACATAAGGAAGTGATTGATATGAATGAATATAACCCCAGTGGAGCTCTTCGATTTTCCTTGAAATTCCAGAGCTCGCTAATTACATATCTACCACTGGGGTTATATTCATTCATATGAATAAATATAACCCAGGTGGCAGATATGTAATTAGATAGACTGGGGTTATATTCATTCATATCTGGATCAGACTTCCCGAAGTGCACCCGTCAGTAAATATCCACAATTGCTTGTGGTCGTATGACGTTTTGTCTCTGTATTGTATGTTACGGTCTTTTGTTATCGAGTCTGTAAGTTCCGTCAACTCTACGAAGTTGGTATGACGGGTCTTTTGTTATCGAGTCTGTAAGTTCCATCAACTCTACGAAGTTGGTATGACGTTTTGTCTCTGTGTTGTATGTATAAAAAGTTTACATTTAATATACAATTTAGGCTTTGATAATTTGTTATACATTTAATATACAAGTTTACATTTAGGGACTCAGGTTGATATTTCACTCATACCATAGGGACGCAAAGTGTTATTAATATATGCAAAAAGACGGTCTTACCCCTGCCTCTAACAGTCAACCTGACGGCAGGGACTCAAAGTGTTATAAATTAATACCACAGGGGATCAGAATGCAAAAAATTGTTTTTAGGGGCTCAAGTTGATGTTTGGGACATACCACAGGGACGCAAATTGCATTTTACTCAAATTAATGCATACCATTGGTTTCCTTGATCAATTATGCGTATTCATCGGATTGTTTCTAAGTATTTAAACCTCTGTTGACTTACCAAACATCTGTTCAGGCTTAAATAGATGTTTGGCCTTAAACAAATGTTTGACCTTCTCTATCAGATATTTGGACTAAAACAGATGTTTGGCCTTAAACAGATGTTTGGCCTTAAACCTCTGTTGACAAACCGGAGGGATTTAAACCTTTGTTGACTTATCAAACATCTGTTCAGGCTTAAACATAATATATTCTTAAATCTTCATTACTAACTATTTAATATTTCCTATATTCACCCTTGTAATACACGGATTTCTAACCTGGTTATTTTATATATAAAGATATTAACATTTACACAACATTTACATACACGTGCCGCCGATCGCCTAAAACCACTTGGAATGCCCTGCCAAACTATAGATACTATAATTGATATCGAGCAGCAAAGGCAAAGCTGATTTTAAGGAACCTTTGCTTTAGTTCATGCGTCATATTTTATCTTTTATGAACTATAAACACACAGGCATTCTAAGTAAAGCAAAACAATTATATTTCTTAAACTGAGTTTGTATTTTTTTTCATGTCTAGGTGGGATATAAGGTGTGGCCATAAACATCAGTATCACTAATAAGAAGAAAATGACAAAAATTGTGATAAAGTATAAAATTTCAAATTTGTCCTCAAATCAAAACAAACTCTTAAATAATAAGTCAAGAAGTCGAACACATACAAAAGAGAAATATTGATCATGGTGTTTTCACTTCCATGTTTATAAACTTGAATATTTTTTTCTATTACATATCAAATTAGCCCCTGAATAAAACATGCAATAGAACTAACCTTTAACATACCCTAAAAATACCTTACGAACTCACAATTTGTAAACTATGATTCAACCCCAAAACCGACCCTGAATCATTTAGGCATGGCGTCCTGTTTCTGAACTGTTTTGGCAGCCGCAACCATCGCTTATAATGGTTGTTTAGACACCATTAGCAGCCCCAAAACTGCACCTAATTGCATGTTGTTGCTATTCCTTTTGTTGTTTTGTTATGGTACTCGTTACCCCTACTATCCAATGTTATTTGACCACTGTTTACAGCATCGAGGCACCACCCACGCAGCCACAAACAACCCAAATCGCTGCTGCCCCAACACAAGGATTTGCTCCAGAAACCGTAGGACGCATGACAATGTGGTCTGGTTCGCTGCACTTTTATAACAAAGTCCTCATGTTAGTTTTTCAATTATAATTAAATCTCCTTTTACTACACCATTACCTATAGAGTAAACTCAATAGGAAGTATCTAATCGTTAATACGAACTCAAGTTAGCAGAGACTATCATAAATAAGCGGTTGTAAATTTACCTGTTTAAATACGTTGATTTTTTTGTCCAAATAAGCACCAAGCAATATCAAATCCATTCCACAATGACCATTTTTATGCACTTGATTTTTAAGTCCAGTTGAAAGTAAAAACACATCTGCATCAACATGAACATCATCAAATAAAGTCTAAGTTTTTAGCACATGAATGAATAAAATTTCGTTCGAAAAGTTCAAAATAATACACTTAACACTCCAATCAATTCTTAATGTTAAACTATGTTTATAATAATAACAAACTATGTTAAAGCTATATATGGGGTATGTCACTCAAAATTCAATAATCTCAGTATGTACCCTATGATAGAGATTCATTATCATGAGCTAACTTATCAGTTTATATTCTACAAACTCTTAGCGACCAATTGGGATGAATTTCATTTTAGAATGAACATAACTAAAAGGTTTAACTTTATCACAATTATAATTAGCTCATGATTAATAACAGTTTTAAAATCTAACCATTACCTTGAACCTAATGACTTTCATGCCAAGATCCGGGGATGTTTGGGATACTTAGCAGCAACCTTTCGTACAATATCGTAGGAAAACCCAAACAGTGTTTCTGGCTTTGATGCAGCCTTTCTTGCATTGTCAATTTCTGCAAAAAAACCTAAATCAAAAAGGTTGGAAATAAAATTTGAAATCGGTAAATATAATAAACCTGCCACTTACGTAGATTCAGGCCATCCTCATTTATAATGCTTTTTCCTAATGTTTTCTTTGCTTTTTAGGGGGAAGATGGTTTCCACAGGGCATACAAAGCACAGATTATTGGCGGAAGCCCGCCACATTTAACATATAAAGTTTTTTTATATGTTAAATATGGCGGGCTACCGCCAATAACCTGTGTTTTGTATGCCCTAGGAGAGAAGCACCTATGTTCCCCTTAAAAAGCAAAGAAAACATTTCATGTCTGATTTGATGTTTTTCGTTGCTGAAAGGTCGACTGTGTGATCATGCTTTACCTGAGAACAAATGCACCAAGTTAAGCTCAAGGTTTTTCAACTTGATCAAATGTCACTTATACCCTTTAATAAAGACCTTGTTCGTTTTTTGCACGCCCTATTCGTTTTTTTTAATGTTGAAACAACGTTAAAACCTAAGACCCTATGCTGAATCGTCGTTTTTTGCACCTGATTGGGCCGAGGCGTCGCCTGAAAACGCTTCACGTGTTTTGACGCTTCAGAGCAAATAAAGCGTTTTGCCAAACGGTTAACGTTTTAAGCGAGCTTAAAGCGCGCTTTTTGTTGATGCAGATTTTGTGTCCGATGCTTGTCGAATAGATTAGTTTTATTTTACGCTGAATTTGTAATAGTTAGTGAAACGGTCTATCGAACGTGTATAGACCCGCTCGTTTGAAGTGGTCAAACGAGAGGGTTATTCGGTTGACCGTGTGGGTTTTGCTAGACAAACAGTTAGATTATGGTTGTATAATGTTTTGTGTCGAAGGATAAGGCATCGAAGGATTGTGTATATCCTTCGATGAGCTCGAAAGATATCATTCGATGGATACAGATGGACTTCGAAGGATATGCCATCCTTCGAAGTATATGTGGATCCTTCGATGGCTTTGTGATCGACAGATGATCCATCGATCGGTCTGTTAGATCCTTCGACCATACAACCTGTGTTGGGTATAAATACCAACACTTTGTCATTTGCAAAACAAGAGAGTGAGAGGAGGTTTGAGACCTCACCCGGGGAGAGATCACCACTTGATCTCTCCCGGAATGTATACTCCTTTGGTATTAGTTCGGTTATCATGTAATCGGGCCGATTTGTAACGTTTTACTACCGGATTAATACAAAGTTGTTTGTTTATCATTGCTAATCTCTTCCGTCTTTGAACATAATCACAAGAATCACGGTTTCGGTCCCCAAACCCGGTCCTACAATTGGTATCAGAGCCATGGTGCCCGATTTAGTAAATCTAACCGTTTACTAAGTCACATGTGCTCTAGATCTGTGATTTTTGTGCTTTTTGTTCAAGATGTAAAAATGGTGAAAATCAAGAAAAACTCAGATCTGGACCCGAATATTCAGATCTGTGCTGAAACGAGTGTTGGGTTTTATGTTTTTCACCTAAACATTCAAGTTATCATCATCAAAAACTGTATACAAAGTGTTTTCATCAAATCTGCAGATTTACACAGTCGCTGTGTTCTTGATGTTCTTATCATCTTCATATTTCGAAAGATCAGACAAATTTCGAAGGATCATCTATCTTTTCGAAAGGTCATCTTTTGTTTCGAAGGATCATCTATCTACTTCGAAGGGTCACTTCAAATCCTTTGAAAGATCAGCTGACTTCGAAGGGTCATCTCAATTTCCTCGAAGGATCAGATTTGTTGTGCTTCGAAGGATCAACATCAACAACTTCGAAGGATAAACATCAACAATTTCGAAAGATCCTAATCTTCCACGATCAACAACATCGAAAGATTCCAGTCTTCGAAAGATACCTGGTTTTGAAAGATACCTGGTTTCGAAGGCTCATTAATTTCGAAAGATCACCTTGGTTGTGTGTCGAAGGATCAGCTTTGTTCATCACAGAAAGAGAAAAGTCAGACATGAAAGTTGTTGTCGGCTGAGTGTGTATCGAAAAAGCTGAAGAAACAAAGCTAGGTTTCCTTTCTGTTGGACTCACCATGGTTATTTGTTCACAAGATTGGGCCTATTTTCTTAGAATGATGATGGGCCTTTAATTTAGAATTGGATCTTGGAAGTCCAGAGGATTGGTTTGGGTTGGGTGTTCGCGAAAGATGTTGAGTTGATTTTTAACGTCAAATTTGTACGGTTTGAGGGCGTGCGGGATGATGATAGATGATGAAAACTTGATTTTTGAAAAATGTGGGGTAGTCACGGTTACCGATGCAAATGGCAAAAATGGTGACGCGACTATTATGGGCCAAAAACGGTATGTTTGCTTCCGCACGTCAATATTTATGATTGTTACCGGTTATTCGTAAATGTTCGAAAGCATTTTGTTTATTGTCATATTCTCGCATTTGAAGACGAACGTATGAACCTAGAATGTCAATACCGGTCCTAACGAGTTCACAAAGTCTTTGGAGGGATACAAGTCGGATCCTACGAGGTACTAGGCGAAATTTCTTTATCAACTAGAATATGCAACGAAGAAATCTTTTTGTTTATTGTCATATTCTCGCATTTGGTAACTAATGCATGAACCTAGAATGTCAATACCGGTCCTAACGAGTTCACAAAGTCTTTGGAGGGATACAAGTCGGATCCTACGGGGTACTAGGGGACGTTCTTATTCAACTAGAATATGCAAAGAAGAAAGTCGTTTTCGTGAATTTTCGGAACCGAGAACATTCAATAAAGATTGACGACAGTTCCGCTTAGTGGAGGGAATTGGTGAACATTTGACGACAGTTTCTTTGAAGTGGAAAGAATCTGTTAAGGTTTAGAGATTTTACCAAAGAAATGGGGGAATAAAACGTATGATGAATTTCTTCGGTAAATTTCTAAACGCAATCACAGGTGGTAGAGTTTGTGATTTTCTGGTGATACAATCGGTTCGGCGTGGAATGTTTTGCACATACACATATTTGAGGATTTTAATCAATTCTCCAGCCAGCGTGAAGGGTTTTGCACGGAAAAATACAGGTTTCTAAAGTCTACAGTAGTTACAAAAGCGCTGTTCACTGAAGACCTGGGGAATCTTAATGAAAGCTGATAGTTCAAGGCTGAAGACCTGCAGGATTCGGTTTTGGGTTTGATGTTTCTTTGGGATTTTACAGGGATCTGGGGGTAACTCAATTCGTTGAGTTTGCAAACGATGTACTTGGTCTAGCTGACTTCCTGAGTACTGATGCTGAAGATCCGTAGTGCATTACGTGGTCAACTTCACAAAGGCGAGACAATGAGATCTGGATGTAGTTCAACTAAGCATGCTGGTTGAGCTTGCAAGGGATACACTTGGTCTAGCTGACTTTCCTGAGTGTTGATGCTGAAGATTAAAGTGCATTACTTGGTCGATTCCACAAAGACGGTTTACAGAAGACAGTTCACCAGAAATCTCTATCAATGTAGTATGCTTGAAGATCAAGACTTGATGCAGTTTTTAAAGAATGGAACCCTTATCAAATGCCGGTTGGAGTATTGGAAGATCAGCGGAAGATCGGTCAATTGAGGAAATTGCACAACACCCAACACGGATACGCGTACTTTAAGGGGGAAATATTATACAAGGAGCATCAAGATACTACTTACCTGGATCATCGGTCAAGGGGGAATTTGTTAACACAGAGAAGATGAATACTTGACTGAAGATCGATTGCAGTTGCATTTTCAGCATTCGACAGCAACGGACAAGGGGGAATTTGTTGATGCAGATTTTGTGTCCGATGCTTGTCGAATAGATTAGTTTTATTTTACGCTGAATTTGTAATAGTTAGTGAAACGGTCTATCGAACGTGTATAGACCCGCTCGTTTGAAGTGGTCAAACGAGAGGGTTATTCGGTTGACCGTGTGGGTTTTGCTAGACAAACAGTTAGATTATGGTTGTATAATGTTTTGTGTCGAAGGATAAGGCATCGAAGGATTGTGTATATCCTTCGATGAGCTCGAAAGATATCATTCGATGGATACAGATGGACTTCGAAGGATATGCCATCCTTCGAAGTATATGTGGATCCTTCGATGGCTTTGTGATCGACAGATGATCCATCGATCGGTCTGTTAGATCCTTCGACCATACAACCTGTGTTGGGTATAAATACCAACACTTTGTCATTTGCAAAACAAGAGAGTGAGAGGAGGTTTGAGACCTCACCCGGGGAGAGATCACCACTTGATCTCTCCCGGAATGTATACTCCTTTGGTATTAGTTCGGTTATCATGTAATCGGGCCGATTTGTAACGTTTTACTACCGGATTAATACAAAGTTGTTTGTTTATCATTGCTAATCTCTTCCGTCTTTGAACATAATCACAAGAATCACGGTTTCGGTCCCCAAACCCGGTCCTACACTTTTTTAAACTAAGTTTCCAACACAAGAAAACTACACAATTGTTTAATTTTATTTTTTACTATTTTCTTCTTTAGCACATTAAATGTAATATTTGAATGTGATAACAAAAGCAGTGTGACTTACAGGAAGTGACTCCCATATGGCTTCTTCAGTCAAATGTTCTTCATTTACTGGCAGTAATGCCTTGCACATTCTGTACACATTACAAATCTTGTTTTCAGATTATAGGGTTACTTATTTCAATATTCATTTACAAAATCACCCACAAATAAAACTAAAGCGACCTAATGCTCGGACCATCGGTTCCCATTCAACAATCAGATTAACAAACTTAGAATGCTTGTACTCCAATTACTGTGTAGGTATCAGTTGATATGGAAGCAACCATAACAGAGGATACTCAATGGTATTTAATGCTCGGACCATCGGCTCGCTTTCAACAATCACTTGAGGTAAGCCTACAACAGGAACTTTATCTTATGGAAGTCAACTCAAGTTTATAATGTCGATGATACAATCAGTAGCTTAAAAATGTTAAGCATGTAATTGAGCATTCTTGTCAAACACAAAAAATGGTTCTTAAAGTTAACCAATATCCAACAACTCAACAAAAACTTACATTGATTAAACCAAATAAATGAACAGAAGCTACTACATCAGGAAGAATAATGATAAGTCCCTCATTTGAGTGACTTCTAGCCAAAGCAAATCCAATAACATATTCCAAACATAAACCTAGGAACATAAATCCTAATAAACAATTAATCATCAAATTCTTTAATATAGGAGGAACGGTTATTAGAGATAAAGGAAGTAAATCAGTTCGGTAAATAAAGTATTATAAAACCTCAAAGTAACAAATCCCAAGTGTGGTTTTTGAAAAACATATATTAATAAACTTCATGAAGGCACTATGCAAGAACATATACAAATCATATAAAAGATTTGAAAATTTAGACTTCATGTAAAACTCACAAGACACTTCACTGTTCTTTAACATTAACTCCAGTCTCTACTTCATTATTTTTTATAAGCGGTTCAAGATTACTAACCAATACCATGTGACTAAACCATTCCTTGTCATCTTCTTTACCCATTGGCAGAAATAAATTAGACTTTAGGGACAAACTTGATGTGATCTTTGCCCCAGCTTCACTGTCATCGAAAGTAGAAATATTTTTAAGAAAACAAAAAGAAAATTTTAACGAATCAACACGTCATAGAAAGTAACAAATTTTATATAAAACGAAAACAACTATGTAGAAATATTCTTAACGAAACAAACAGAAAAGTTTCCTTTGTACCCACCTCCCGGTCAACTTCCACTGCTTGTCCTGCATCAAAATTAATATCAGAAAAGTCAATCTTTATTAAATAAACATGTAGCATGTTTGGGTTCCAAAATTATAATTAGGTCCATTGACATATTCATTAAAGCAACCAGTAGCAATCTTGGATAAAAGAAATTTACAATAAGGGCATTGTACCAATCAGTAGCAATCTTGGATAAAAGAAACTGGTAAAACTGAAATTGCAAAATTCTGAAGCAGTGAAACTTTGAATATTCAATATTAAACCATAGTATTACAAAATTATAATTTTGAAAAATAATAAAAATTAAACATTACAATTAACACTTAATAGAATATCTCGTTCTCTCGCCTTCTTCCATGCAATTTTGTTTTTTGTTTTAATTTGTAGATCAGCTAGCATATCACAGATCTTCTGATCCTGTTTCAGCAAATTTGTAATAAACTCTTCTGCTTTTTCTTTAAACTCTGTTGGAGTAGAAGAGGCAACTTCATCCAGTAGTGCAATGCTACTCCAGGTTTGCTTATAATATTTATCACTAACAATAGCAACTTTTTGGTTGAGTTCTTCAGCGTTTCTCTGTTCTTGGAGTGACCAGGTTGAAAATTCGATTTTAAGATCAGTAGTATCGGACCAGTGGTAGAAGGTTTCCGTTGCCATTTAGGAAGAATGTAAGTGTTTTTGGACGATTTGTTTTAGGATGAACGTTTTTTTAAAACTGGAGTGTTGATGTTTTCAAGTAAAAAAATAATGATGTTTTATAGTGTTTAAAATCTTTGATAGGGTAAATGAAGAGACATCTCCTAATTATGATAACCTTTTTTTGAAGGTTTCAATTTTGTTCTTTGGTTTTCTACATATTTAATTTTACTTGTTTTCCCATTAAAACTCATTTTTCAAAGGTTTTGCATTAAAATGCTTAATAGGATAACTGAACAGGAAATTCCCATATACACGTTTTTGACACTTAAATCATTAAATGTACATGGTTTTTAAGTATAAATGTTAATTTAATGTTTGCCTTTAAAGCTGACCTTTGGCCTGTTACATATAGTATATAATAGCATTGCCAATAATTTTTTTTTTCATCAAAACATATTCATTCAGTGAAACAGAAGCCCAACTATTATTGTTTTGCCTTAGTTCTTATAAATATATCAAAATGGAGTCATATACGTTTGCAAAATCTGACGATTTCAAGCAACGCTTTATTAAACAAATCGAAGACCAAGTTTTGGCTGATAGGTCTACTCTTCAAGAGTTGAAGAGGTGTTTTAACGGACTGGAAGTTGGTCTGCTGACAAGAGACCAAGTTTCGAGGGACTTGAGGGCGATGCCGAGTACTTCCGTTCGTGACCTGTGTGTTGCGAGTAATATAGAATGTGGAGAAAGAGATCTGGAGGTCATGAGAAAGATCAATGAGATACACCGAGAGGTTCAGTGCTCCATGGAGTTGAAATTAAAGTTCCTTGTTCTTGCAATTAGAGTTAGATGTGTCTGATTAGTTTTCTTTTTTTTATATGTAATTGCTACTTTCTTAATACTTCATATTTTATAAGTATTAATTTTTTTTTTATCACAGTTTAGTTTTACATCTCTTCATGAGTTTGAAGATAAAGAGACGGTGTTCCATTTTCGATAAATTAGAAAATATTTCATTTAACTTTTTTTTCTTAAGATTGTTGTTTGGTACCATGGATGATCTGTTTAATGTTCATTTATGTGCTGACTTTAACAATTTTGAAAGCAAAACAGTTTCAACAAACACGGGTAAGTCTTTCCTTAATAAACAAAAACTAAAGTAACCATGACTTAAATACTATATCACCGCTGTGGACATGACCGACCACTAATACCAAAATAAACAAAAACTAAACTAACCATGACTTAAATAGTTAAAACTGACCTTAGCCAAGTTATTCCAACAAATGTCTTGTGAGTTGTAGCTGGTGATGCACTTTTGTTACATACCTTAGCCAAGTTATTCCAACAAATGTCTTAAAGGTGGATCTGAATCTCTTGAACCATATCATTCTACACAATAATAGACAAAACTTAAAATTCCAATCAAAATTTAAACCAATTACCACTACAAATGTATCTAAAATCAACCAGCATATTTTACCTGAAGTTTGCCATTGTTAAGCACCACTATAGTGGTGTACTCTGCAACAATACGACAACGTTTGCATCAATCCGGTCTCTTTTTCACGCTCTCATCAGTCAATATACTGAGTGTGAAACCAAAGAAGAACTGAATTAGACATGATAATGTTGCCACTAATGAGTAAAAATTAACAAAACATATACCGTCAAGCATCCGAACACGAATAGCTTTATCTAAAGATAACACTATGAGGGAGTTAGATGAACCTTTATAGTGGAAGAAAGGCTCTTTCTTTACAATAAACTCTTCACTGATGAACGACTCAAAATTGAACGGCTCAACAATAAACTCGGTTTGAACTGTTTAACAAAATAATCAGATTTTTAAACATCTCAACTGATGAAATTGAAAACTTCATATAGTAAGAAATCGTGTTGTCTGGAATCTGCCACCACACTGCCTTAGACACTTGAAATCTCTAAACATAATCTAAAAAAACACTGTTATTAATAATTCTTGTAAGACATACACGTTACTAAAAATCACCCATTATGTGAAACATCTGTTTCCTAACCTCTGTTTGAAACATCTGTATCCTAACCTCAGTTTCAAACATCTGTTTCGCCAAATCACTCCTAAACATCTGTTTCCTAACCTCTGTGTGAAACATATGTTCCCTAACCTTTGCTTGAAACATCTGTTTCCTAACCTCTGTTTCAAACTATACTAATTCAAGGATGACTTAATTAGACTTTTAAAGTCAAATTGCTCATCCTTTTAAAATCATTCTTGACATTCTAATATTCAACTTCAATCAATATATATGTAAGATTTAAGACAAACCCTAAATCAAGCTGCACATCTAACAACAAACTCTTTGACAAAAAAGGTCAAGATCAAATCTTTTTTAGGTTTGACTGAATACCCCACAATCTTAACTCAAATTCAACCAAAACCCATATCACAGAAACTCCAAATTCCTAAATTTCTACAAACATATGTTCTGATCAACAACACAAACCCTAGAAGCAAAATCAGAATGAAATCAACAACAAAATCATTCTTGACATTCTAATATTCAACTTCAATCAATATATATGTAAGATTAACCACCGATGAAAATTCGTTTAATAATAATATCTCAAACTAAAACTTATCGGATTTTATTTAACTGTAAAGTTCATACATTCACGTGAGGAGACATAACAGTTGTTTAATGCTTTAGTTCAACTAAATAATTATTAGGTGAGAGAGTGAAACTGTGTAAAGGCATAAACCGATGTATATCTACTTCATATACATTCAATTTAAACTAACAGTAACACTTTCACATATTCAAATTCAAATACTTCAGAAAATTATGCAGATCTATGACTTAATAATTTTACAATAAACCATCTCAATTGCCCGTCAGATTCAAATTTTAGATCATTAATACTTAGATAATTATATGACCGTGTGATTATAAGAGCAAAATACCTAGTCTCTGTCTCCTTTCAGAATATGAAATGAAAAAATCAGTTCCTTTTGTAGAGCTTGTGCATAAGGGCCTGAAAAAACCAAACAATCTCATCAAATGGCCAGAAAAAAATACCATTTAACAATATCAAATTTCAAACTTTAATAATAATTTCTAGGTCATGAAATTTCACAAGAATACAAGTTCTGTAACAATATCAAACTTCAAACTTTAATAATTTCTAGGTCATACAAATAGATATAACAACCAGATTTAGGGTTCATAATGTAAAGCAGAAAACACTAACCAGCAAATTCCAAAGTTGAAAGAGTTTTCTTGTAGGAAATCGGACAATACAAGCATTGATAAACCATGGGACCTGAAATGAAAATCAGTAGAATAAAACTGATATTAGCAATCAAATATCGTATTGTGTGATTAGTGAAATAGATAAGAAAAGAAGAAAACATAAAACAGGTCCGTGACCGGCTTCATCGATGCCCAAGCTTCAAAGAACAAACATCAATCGCCATTGATTGAAGTTATAACTCTGTTTTTGTGAAGTGTTGTCTGAAATTCATAAAATTCGAACTTTTTTGTAACTCAGAAATGTTGATCTAAATGTCGATCTTGAAACCCTAGATGAGTTTTGAAAGAACTCTGGATTTGAGACAGAGAGACTGAAATTTGAAAATGGAGCCATAAGTATATTTGAGGGAAAGAGGGATTGAAATTATGATTTGAATTTTGAAAATGGCTCCAAAACCATCATTATTATTATTATTATTATTAACTAAATGAAATGATTTTTTTAAATAAATAAAGTGGGGTTTATGACATAAGCGGAATGACATAATGTTGATACACGATTGTGGACGCGACTCGACGTGACGCAGCTCGGCTTAGCAACGGCATTCCTCCGTCGTTTGTAAGAAGATCGCAACCAGGCCAAGAGAACAAAGGACTTGATTTTGTCCTTGGGCTTATAACACATCAGCAAATCAAAGTCTTGGGCTTGTAACAGTCTTGGCGAAACACACTTGGGCCCAAGCCCAACATCGATGAAACAAGAGTATAGTTGACGAAACAAGTCTGTTTCATCAACCTCATCTCTGTTTCATCAATATCAAATGTGTTTCATCTAGTTAGCTTTGTGTTTCGCCAAGCCAAGTCTGTTTCGTGGTGCTGTGACTATAAATAGTCAGTCTGTGGATAAGAAAATGTGAGACACATGAACAGAGAGCACACACACACACGAGAGTTTGAGAGAGTTTGCAAAATATATTTGTAAACATTGCTTTGTAACTGAACCTTTCATACGTATTAATACAGAGGTGTTAATTGGTGAATCTTGCGTGTCGTGTATTTGCGTGTTCTATCTCGGTTTGCTATCTCGGTTGGATTCCGCACAACCGGGGTGGTTTGTACACAAGGATTAGGCGACTAGATCCTCCCCTAGCCGGACCTACAAGTGGTATCAGAGCCTTGGCTCTTCTCCTTGTTAAAACCGGGTGTTTTCCGGGTGTTTGAAGTTTTTATTTTTCTTGGAAAATCTGATTAAATCTTCAAATATCTTCATAGTTTGCTAAAAGTTCTTATAAAAACCTTGTTGTTTATCATTTTTTACATGTTAAAAGTGGGTTTTTAGTGAAGTTTTAAGCAAAACTTGTGTTCGGAAAGTTATATTTCACCGGAAAATTCATAGTGTTCATATAACATTCAAAGTGTTCTTCAAGTTTTACACTTTTTGATCTTTGAAAATCATTTGTCAAAGTTGTTTGTGAATTGGTATTTGTGTCTTGATTAAAATATTGATAGACATTGTTTGGTTAAAAAGCATGATGATGGTTTGAAAAGTAGGGTGTGTGTCAGGAAGGATAAGGTCCAGCCGAAAGTTTCACCCACTTTTTCACCAACTTTCTAAAGCATTTCAAATCTGTTTCGCCAAAAAGCAATCGACGAAACCAAAGTTTTTCCTTTTCAGTTTCGTCATTTTGGGTTTTGGGCCTCACTCTCTTGGGCTTTATTTCGTCGTTCATGAACATTGTTCTTTGGGCCCTTAATTGATTTTGGACCAGTTTCGTAGGACATTGTTTGGTAACTGTTTCGTCGAGGCCCAAAGCAACAATTACATCAGTCTGTTTCGCCAAACAATTAATTTGGGCCTGTTTCGTCTAGGAGCTCAATTTAAAATTCAAAATCTGTTTCGTAAAAATAACAACGTCTAAGTCTGTTTCGTGGAACTTTGGTTTCGTCGAAACACTTGGAATTTTTAAACAGAAGGTTTGCAATTGTGATTTACCTGTTTGTTTGAGGTGTGATTTTCAGGTATTCATTTTTCTTGATCAAAAATGAATCCGATTTGGGGTACTCCGGTAAATACAGATATGTATTATGGTACTCCGTCTCCGGATAGCGGAAAGTATAGAAATACGAGTTTGTCTCCTTCGTGGGCCGAATCTCCCGCACCGAAACAATCTATCAGAGCAACTGATATGTTCGGAAATCCAATACCTGTTCGATCTACCGGACCAACAGATCTGTACGGAAATCCGCTTCAACCAGTTCCTCAACCAGTGCCTCAACAGCAAACCCAAAGGCCTCCTGTGACAACTGATCTATATGGCAATCCGATACAAGTTCCAGTAAAACCAGCCCCACAACAGCAAGTCTATCTGCCATCTACTGTAACCGCTTGTTTTGCTGAAATTGTCAAAGATGCCAGCAATGGTGAATCCTCGGGAAATAATGACAGTTCTGAACATGACAGTAGTTCAGATGAAGATGTTTCAACTTCAGTTGAGTATGATACAACTTCAAGTTCAAGCGAGGATGGATCTGAATGTGAATCATCAAGGGAGGTTGTTGATTCTAATGCAGAAAGGTCAACATCTGAGAGTGATTCCAGTCAGGTATGTGTCGATGAACCCACTGCTATTAATTGTGATAATTGTGCTAGATTAAGTGTTAAATGTGCTGATATGGAGGCAAACATGTCTGAGTTGCAAGGAAAACATGATGCTTTAGAAGCTAGTTTGTTTGACTTGCAAGACAAACATGTTTCATTGAATGCTAAGTTGTGTGAACTGCAAAGCAAACACGAGGCTTTGCAAGAGAAATATGATGTGACATTCATTCACAACCAAGAGTTGACCGTGGATCTTTCTAAATGCACAGAAGCCAACATGTTTTATGAAAACCATGAAAAGGAATTTAAAACAATGATTGAAACCTTAAGAAGAGATAAAACCGAGCTGACAAAAATGGTTTCAAGAAAACAAACGGAAATAAACCTTTACATCAGTAGACTCGAGATAATGCAAAAAGAAATGGCTTGTGTCAAAACTGAAAGTGAGGCGATCCAACTTAAGCTAGACAGTTATTTGAGCTCTAGCTATGTGTTGGATCACATCATTGATGTTCAGAAAGAGAAACGGGATGTCACATGCATTGGTTACAAGAAATGTCCACCACCTGTGAGACACAATTATGATGCCATGCCTGATGAGGAGGATAGAACTTTCTTTGAACCATCTGTCCCTTTAGACATCAAGGAATTTGCAACAGGACTCGGATACAAGAAAGAAGTATCATCCGATTCAGATGTGTCAGCAGATACATTTGTAACTGTTGAACATAATCAGGATCCTCCAGTTGTGATTGAGGATGCTGATTCTTCTGATGATGAATCCGATGATACTAACTCAGCAAAGTCTGATGCGGTAATCAAAGAAGAGGACATACCTCTTGAGAATCATATTCTATGTGATCCTCCTGCAAAAACCGCTAAGACTGTTGCAATCAAGTCCACGTCTGCAAAAGAGTCGGAGAGTGTGGATTTGCTGTACACTCTTGTTGGTGATGATAAAATATATTCTGACAAAGATTTTCCCATTAAAAATGTTAATCAGTCCTTAATCAGTAAAGTCTTTGAAAATTCGACAAGTAAGTTTTTGGGAAAGACAGGATCACTTGTTACAGTTACACAGTGCCCTCCTATTCCAAAGGCCGAAATTCGAAAACAATATGGCAATCAGAAATTACCAACAGTGAAAAAGCAGCCAAATCATGCCAAACCAAAAGGAAAATCACCGACTCAGGGTCAGAAGAAACAGAACCAAAAGAAGAACAAGAAGGTGGACTTTGTGAAATCAAAGGGAACGGACAAAATTGAAACTTTTGAGAAAAAATCTAACTTAGATTTTGTTAAACAAGCAAAAGTGTTGAAAAGAAATGAATCACACAGTTCGAAACCTAGTACCTCGGGATCACAAAGTTCATCATCGACAAGACGATCACATGATACTTCGGGGTTTGTTGAACGAAGATCATGTTTTGAATGTGGTGAAATTGGGCATATTATTCGAAATTGTCCGTATCTTCATAAGGTAAAGGCAAAGGTTGATGCCCCCCATGGTAACAATTACCATAAAAGATCTGTTTCACCAAAACAGGACCCTCGTCTTGTTAAACAACGAGAAGTGAACCAGAAAAAGAAACAACGAAAAGAAGTTGAAAAGGCGTTAAAACCGGAGGTTTCCCAAACAAAATCTGTTAAATCGGATGTTAAACATGAAAAACAAAAACAGATTTGGAAACCAAAATCGGTAACTGTTTCAGGGGGAGCTACAGCAATTCCGAATCATCGGGAAATGGATGTCACAATTCTCGATGATGACGGACGACCCAAGTCTGTGAAGGCTTGGGTCCCCCTCTCCAACTAATCTCTGAATGAGTGTGCAGGATGTTCCAGGAGGAACCATTGATAGTCTTAGGATTGTTGATGGTGGAGCGTCCATGCACAAGATTGGCGACAAAAGGCTCCGAAATACTGTTACATCCAAGGAGAATATTGTTGCCATTGATGGAGAGAGGAGAAAAGAAGACAAAGATGTCTGATGAAGAAAAAAGAAATGAAGTTGAAAAATTCGACCAGTTGAAGTATGTGCCAAAATTTGGTTGTTATGGTTTTGATCGGGTCAACAGGAAAGATTCAATCAAAATGTACGCGCATGCAGCACGTCTGAAGTTCGAAATTAACAAGATGAACGTGCAGTGTACATTTCTCCACGGTGTGATTGAAGAAAATGTGTTTGTTGAACAAACTACACAGGGTGTGGGGATGCCTTGGCGTGGATTGAACAACCGCACACTACTTCTGAAAGAGAAAGACAAAGACCTTCGCTGGTGCAATGTGGAAGACCAGCCGGACCCAGAGGTTTATGATCTTGTTGCTGTGAAGAGACTTCTCAGTAGCTACAAAGAATCGACTTTGAAGTCCACACCGGGTGGATATCCAGTTTGGGAGAGCACTCAGATACCTTGCAATGCACGAAGCAGTTGCAGGATACGGTTTTTAAAATTCTAATCTCTCTTATACTTGTCGATATTTAAGCTGCTTTATGAATTTTTATCATCTCATACAGCACTCTTTGACCTGACACATCGAAATCAAATATCACTTCATACGTGATTGCTTTGATAAAAGGCTTATCGATGTTGTTAAGGTCCACACCAATGACCAACGTGCCAACCTTTTTACCAAAGCATTTGACAAATCAAGATTTGACTTTTTATTATTGGTAAACGGCATTAAGGTCAAGCAAGAGTAATCCACATCGGAAAATCATTTTTGTAAATATCTTTGTGTCTTTTAATTTTATCTTAGTTTGTTGATTTTAGGGGGAGTAAATCCAAATTTGAAAATCCAAAAATATCGAAAAATTTCAAAAACACAAAAACAATAGAAAAGCAAACATGAGTTTCCTGGCGAGCAAAAGAGAAAATGATAGTACATCAGTGGTCTGTCTAAACCTCTTTAAACCTTAAATGAAAAATACGATAAGCAGCACTATATAAGATGTATCGGTAGGCTCACAATCATTTTAAAGTGTGTAGGGTGATATAAACTTAAATCGACTGAAGACCAGGTGGGAACCACTCATTGGCATATGGTCTTAGTACCGAAATTTCGTTTGAGAGATTGCCGAGGTTCTGAGATATTCGGTCTTTATGCTGCTTATCATCTGGGTATCATGGTTGTATCTTTTACCGAAAAATAACGGGGACGCAAGTCTAGATCTTCCATGATACCATACATACGTGTACATACTGCATTCGACCTCAATAAGTGATCAACAATCACATGTCCCACAAAATAAGTGATAATATATCACATTTATCCAGGAGTCAAGCTCGTCTCTCTGCTGTACGAAAGTACTGACCTGTTCACGGACTTGCTCCTGTGCCCTTCATGCATCTTAAAATCAAGTTCCTCATCAATAAGTGATTCTATCACATAGGGCTTGTTTTCAATCAAAATAAGTGAGTTTCTCACATGTTCATATACGTCAAAACAGATGATAATCGGTATACTCACCGGTAAGATGAACCCTCGTGCATACCTTGATACGGGAATGTGTCGTGATGTGGATGAACACCGGTCGGTAAGTATAAATCATACCTTAACGTATCCCCTCGCCATGATTACAAATGATAAGTTGAGCTTATGTGGACAACAATACCGATAATTGTTATAGGATGCTTATCTAAATGTTAACTAAAAGAACAACAAGAGCGTTTTGTCATGACCGTACACTGATATGATTCTCTTACCCTCGAAACTCGCAAAAAGAACGTCTGTAAATATTTATTTAATGCTTTCAGTTTCTGCATTTTTGTATATATTTATTTACTGCTTTCAGTCTTTACATTTGAAATATTCAAAAATTCCAAAAAGATTTTAGGTGTGTTTTAATATAAACTTTATAAAAGCCAAAAAGATTTTATTTTTATTTTATTTTCGATCGTACGATGTTGGATCTCGAGTCTTCGTTACCTGAAACCTGACTTAAAACCGCATTGACTAAATCTTCATAAACGGTCGAAATTTGCAAGTTTTGAAAGTTAGAAACTGAAATTGACAAATTTATTAAACTTTCAAGCTGTCAGACGGTGTTTGATTGTGACATGGTCATTCGTGTGTCATTTGTTTATATTAACTATATTCCAGGCAGTTGTTCTCATTACGCGTTTAGATTTCTTGCATGTGCAGATTCTAAAGGCAAGGAGAACATGGTCGATGACAAGCTTCGGAATGAAGACACGACGTGAAGGCACTCAAATGATGAAAACGATCGACTTGCCGCTGCCCATCATCAACACCACAAGGATCTCAAGCACTGAAGATCAAGTCTTTCACGAGCATAACTCAAGGGGGAGCTTATGTTAAGGGGGAGTTTGTCAACACACTTCCTACATGATACGGGTAGTTTGTTGATACACTTTCTGCTTTCAAGACGTGAAGACTTTGAAGATCCTCCGACTTAGAAGACATCAAAGGCGAATCTCGCGAGTAGCGTCCAAGGGGGAGTTTGTTGATACACGATTGTGGACGCGACTCGACGTGACGCAGCTCGGCTTAGCAACGGCATTCCTCCGTCGTTTGTAAGAAGATCGCAACCAGGCCAAGAGAACAAAGGACTTGATTTTGTCCTTGGGCTTATAACACATCAGCAAATCAAAGTCTTGGGCTTGTAACAGCCTTGGCGAAACACACTTGGGCCCAAGCCCAACATCGATGAAACAAGAGTATAGTTGACGAAACAAGTCTGTTTCGTCAACCTCATCTCTGTTTCATCAATATCAAATGTGTTTCATCGAGTTAGCTTTGTGTTTCGCCAAGCCAAGTCTGTTTCGTGGTGCTGTGACTATAAATAGTCAGTCTGTGGATAAGAAAATGTGAGACACATGAACAGAGAGCACACACACACGAGAGTTTGAGAGAGTTTGCAAAATATATTTGTAAACATTGCTTTGTAACTGAACCTTTCATACGTATTAATACAGAGGTGTTAATCGGTGAATCTTGCGTGTCGTGTATTTGCGTGTTCTATCTCGGTTTGCTATCTCGGTTGGATTCCGCACAACCGGGGTGGTTTGTACACAAGGATTAGGCGACTAGATCCTCCCCTAGCCGGACCTACACATAAGCATATCCTATGTGGCATCCTATGTGGCATGGCTGAGAGGCTGACACGTAAGCAAAGTGAGGTCAGCTTTTAAGCTCCTTTTATAGATAGTATAGACTTTACATTTTTTCAGTGCTGGTTTTAGAGTGAAGGGATACTTTGTTTGGTCACTGGTGGATAATTTTGAATGGGATGAAGGTTATTCTGCTCATTTCGGTCTAATATATATAGATTTTAAGGGCGGAAAATATACAAGGTACCCGAAAAACTCCGCGATATGGTACAAACACTTTCTCGGTTATAGCAATAAACAAAAGACCGAAAAGAAAAATAATCTTGCCCATGACCGAACATGTAAATCATCAGAGAAACAACAAAGTAAGTGATTCACTTTTCGGCTTTGGTTTTTTCCTACTTGATTATGCTGATTTGTTATTTTGTTCAATATTGGTCAAGATTGGAGTTGGAGCTTGAGAACAACTGTTACTGCTTGGATCTGCTTTCGTTTCTGCTGCCAAGGTTTGGTCTGCTTTTGTATCATCTACGATTAGAAATATAAATCGGTGTTTCGATCTTGACAGGTTTATTTATTTAGTATGTATGTATTTGTATTAATTAGTAGTTATGTTAATTGTAGGATTAGTATGAAAGTTAATTACAAATTGGGTGGGGTAAAGTTGAAGGATGAACAAAGGTGAGTATAGGAGGGGAGGGGCTGCAGCTCACATTTCAGATTCTTGGAGGTTACTGGAACATTGGCTGAAGTTGGAGGGTAAAAGTGAAAAATGTATAAAAGGTTTGTTGAATTTATAGAGGGTGATGAACTGATAATTGTTTAATTTATTTAGTAATTATGTGTTTTAAAGTTCATTTGTAAAGAATAAAACATAATGAATGTTACTGAGTTTAGTCTCCTGTTTGTTTTGGTTAAATAAAAGCAGTTGCCTTGCCTTTGACAAAAAAAGACTATTATATGCCTTTGACAAGATTGATATAGTATTAGAGATCTAGGAGCTGTATGCATTAACAGTGCACTTTTGGCGAATTTTGACGTGTTTCCCTTTTTTACCAAATTAATGGATTTGGCTTATTTGACCCGTTCATAAATAGACATCTAGGAGCTGTATGCATTAACAATACACTTTTGGCCACTTTTGACGTGTTTCCCCTTTTTTTTTACCAAATTAATGGGTTTGGCTTATTTGACCCGTTCATAAGTCTATGATTCTACAATGGTACCCCTTTGATTTTCAACCTCATACCTTTTTAGGTTGTCACCGACTCACTATGCGGAACTATGTTGTGTTTGCCATTCTTAGATATGTGAGTTTTCCACCAAGTCAATAATTAGTAGAATGCTCGTATGGGAATATGTTGTGGAGAGGTTTGCTATTTTGTTGGAGGTGAATCTTTGTTCTTTATTCATATTTATTGTTAATTTGTATTTTAAAGCATACTAAAAACATATGAAATTTGTTTATGTTTTTTAAAGTATTGAAATTGTGGGAAGCAGGTTTAGGGATATTGATGGTTATGGATCAATTCACTTTTATAATTGCTCTATAATATTTGAGTTTTTGAAAATTTTTGGTTTCAAGAATGAGCTGCAGACGAAGTAAACGAGGATACATTGTTTAGATATTCTTGCAAATATAAATGCACTTTGATTTTGCAATCGCTCAACTTTGTTTCTTGAAAGATTTAAGTTACTTAGTAAGGACAGATTTAAGTTATATTATCTGGCGAATGCCTTATATGGAGAAATCGTCAAGACAGTTGAAGAGAAGTTTGTCTTTTCCCCTCGCCAGCGAGCCGTGTTTGAGTGTTTGCGAGCCCCCCATGCTCAGGATTTCCTGTCTGTTGTTCCCATCGAAGGTTTAGGGCAGAGTATGTCGGCGGTGGAATACCGGGCTATCCTCAAGTACCGTTTAATGATACCCCTTTTCCAGGCTGATGACCCATGTCCTGTGTGTCAGAAGTGTTGCTTGGATTCTTTTGGGGAGCATGCAGTACATTGCAAAGAATTGCCGGGGTTTAAGTATCGTCATGATTTAGTTCGCGATGTGCTGTATGATGTCCTTAAGCGAGCAGGGATCTCGGCAAAAAAGGAAGCTCCAGTGAACTTCTTGACTGATCCATTAGAAGGGAGATCTACGCTACGGCCCGCTGACATTCTTGTTTTTGGATGGGAAGGAGGGAAACACGCGTGTGTCGATTTGACAGGTGTGTCCCCCCTCGTTGGGCTAAGGGATCACGGTTTTGTGGTGGGACAGGCGATAACCAAGGCAGAGGCGGGCAAAGTAGCTAAACACGAAAAAGCTTGTATCGAGAATCAGCACGTGTTCGTCCCGTTCGCTTTCGATACATTTGGCGCTCTCGCCCCTGACGCGGTGCGATTCCTAAAGCGAGTTCAACAGGTGGTAAGCAGTAACACCACACATGTTAAGGGGCAGAATTTTGTGTTTAGCAGGGTAGGGTTTGCCATTCAGAAGGGGGTAGCGGCGCAGCTTGTTGCTCGTCTACCTGCCATTAGTTTGTAATTTCTGTTTATAGGGTATATAATATATTAATAATTCATACCAAAAAAAAAAAATGGTTCACTTAAAAACGATGACTTTGGCCCGTTTAGTGAAAACAATGAGTTTGACTCGTTTATAAAAGTAACCACAATTCTAATTTTCTCTTAATAACATGAAAACTTTGTCAAGAAGAAAATTGTTTTGAGAATTAAGATAAGATAGTTTCCACAAGTTTTCAAATGAAGTTAACTTAAGATCAAAAGTTGGAGTTAACATTCAATTTTATATCCAGATAATAGAATTTTGTATATTATATTACAAACTTATATTAAAGCTTGTCTGTTGGGTCCTCAAGTTACTCATTTCATTGAACCCTTTGTTTCAACCTGGATATAAGATGAAAGCAGATTAAAGGTATGTGCAAGTCACTGAATATACATATCTATATGTGAATCAATTAACTTAATACCAAAAGCCAATTAAAACACAAAAGAGCTTTATAATTTATTGAGAAAGTTGTCATTTTGTAACATATATTAAATGGAGATATATAAATAATGTTTAGCCTTTAAAGCTTTATTTATGAAAGATTTTTATATAAACAGAAGAGGTGTGACAACAAAGAAGAGAGGAAAAAATTGACAAAAACTTATGTTGAGAGTCCAAGTTACATCTTTAACTTGAGACCTGCCAGGTTCAAGCCAAATGTGAGATGCTTGCTTCACCTCCATTATAAGTTTTATCTACATTAAATTATCAAGATCCATATCCTTATTCCTACGATACATTCTAACCCGTAATAGAAGATACAAACATGGCAAAATAAGATGATTATAAAAAAGAGGGTGACAATTAACATGAGATTTCAAAAACTCTTGAAGAACTGTAGCATTTTCATAGGGCTCAAGCTTCTAGTGAAGATATCTATTATAAGAAATGATGTACATGTACCTTCATATCATAACTAAAAGGCATGATACTTATTCTTATTCTGAAAAGAAGTATGAAATAATATGATTCACCTACAATAAAGATGATGGAAGGTATAAGAAGTTCTATAAGATAAGTGGTGCTTAAAAAAATAAAAACAAAAATAGGGATTATAGGCTATACTTTTTCTAGTAGTTCTCAGTTGTTAAAGTGAGATGGTCGTCAGAGGAACTATTTTCTAGTTGTTTGAAGTTGCTAGCTCCTTTTTTTTACAATTGTGGTCACCACCATCTAATGAAAAAAAAAACTTGATAAAAATTAACACACAACAGTTCATAGCATGTTTTAATTAAAAGTAGTTAACAAAGTTATCCCTCATTGGAAACTCAGAGAGATCTACATCGTTCATTCAACACATCACACAGATGGAGTTAAAGTTCTTTGAAATCTGTATCTAAAAAAGTAAAAAAATAATCAAATTGTGACACACCAAAAAGTACAAAACAGTGTCGTGATATATATAACAAACTTTTGTTGTGAATTTTCCAAGGCTATGTTTTTTAAAACAATAGTTGATATTAGAATTTAAAAAAATACCGGTACGGGTACTTTCCCGAACCGACTCGATTTTCGGTACCGACATTCAGTGTTTTCGGTACTGGTTTTTACCTTCAATTATCGGTTCGTACCATACCGGTTATTTTCGGTACCGGTACCTATTTTTTTGGGATTTTCGATACCGGTTGGTACCGAGCTCATCCCTACCTTTTGATACACTAGTAATCCTTGCTAACGTTCCTATCTTTTTCTCCGTTTCATTCACATGTGTCAACTAAGAGATCTTTGTCATGAGACAATAATGATATTGACTAACTTTATAAAATATGAATTACAACCTTTTCAATTTTCAATGCATTAATAGATTTTAGTGGTTTACTGATCATACGAATCTTGTGTTAAATATAACATAGTATTTACATGCTAATGTTGCCAGAATGACAAACTAAACTAAAAAGATCATAAAAATTTGAGCCAATTTCGAGTCCTAATTTACTTTTCCAAAAGTACATAAGATCAGAAAGCATTTTTGGCATAGAATATTATCAACGTCGATCAAGCGTAGTTTCGTAAACTGCTAGAAGAAAACGAAATAAAAACCTGATGAAAACGCTGGAAACGTACCTTTTTCATAGCTAGTCATTGTCACCTATGTATTTCTTCCATCAACCCAGCCATGTTGCGTAATGTATCAAAACTAATCGCCACCACCGAATCCCTAACATGAATAGTTCATCAACACCAGATACGGAATCAACTCGGTTAGGCGGATTTGCAGACGACTGAATCAACACACCACCACCATTAAGCCTGATAAGATCAACAGAAGTAGCAGACGCCATACAATCCCAAATCATCGTTGTAGTCGGGTTTGCAGCGGAAGCCTAGCCTTTCAAATCATCCCTCTTTAGTTCACCAGCCTAAAAAACAGTAACCATGTCAAGAATATAAATGTAATCTTATCTTGTCAAAAAAACCTATAAAGATTTGATAGATGCGGGTCAAGAACATATGTAATTTTATCTTGTCAACAAAACATATAATTATTTGTTAAACGCGGCCTCATTGGTGGACGAAGTAACGGGACCAAATTGGGTGTCGGACTGCCGGTCAAAATAGACACTTTTTAAAATTTTACTATGACGACTCAGATCAGGTTAAGTTTATCTGCAAAACTTGCAACTCATTGGTTGGGTCAACATGTTTGATAGGGCAATCCGGTAATTTAAGCCAACAAACCATATAATTCCACTACATCAAAGCAAACACGGTTTCCTGGAACTCTAGAAAAAAACCAAGTTTTTCTCAGGAATTCCATGACATCAACATTCATTCTCAGTTCATCCCTTTCTTCTCAGTCAAAAGAAAACGAACTAAAACTTACAGCGAAAGACATGCAAGAGTAACCGCACAACCCCCCTAAAACACTGTCAATCAATAAACAATTTAGAAAGTAAAGATCAAACATATTTGAATTTGAGAAACCCTAAAGTTCTTTTTATAATTCAAGAAAGTAATTAGTAGACAACACACAAATCATAAAAGCTCTACTTTTGTGACAAATATTTCTTATGTCTGAAAGTTCAACAGACTTGACAATTTCAGAATACCAATATATATTATGATCCCTACACATGTTTGGCAAGACCACATGCACAGTCTGGTGAGTTCAAAATTTCATAGTTCAACACTGAGAAGTTAAGAACCAATCCTACACGAATTGAGTGTGTTTGGGAAAGTTCAGCATTTGTAATGTCTTACAAAATCGAATGCTTTATATAATAGATCTATAATGACAAAATAATTGATGAAAATAAGATGTTTATAACTAATATATCAAATATTTGTCATTTATCAATTCAATTATAAAAAAGATTGACTCAAAAATATGCATCCTTTTGAATCTTATAATATCATCTTTACCCTTGAACAAACTACAGCAAGCTCAAATCATATCGAGTTATAATTCATACCCTAAACCCTAAAATTAACCATAAACAAATGCTCGTTAATATTGTCATAACCCTTCGATTTGATGATAACTATAACAATCGTATCAATGATTCTTAGATAACAATCGAATACGGTGAAACAATAAAAAGATTAAAAATGCCTTTATATAGTTAATTAACGGATGGAATTGTACCTCTGGACGATTCGATACGCATAAGAAACAAAAGAATGGTGAGATCAAAGCTTTGTGATGAAACACCATACTATCAGAAATCAAACAATATAAACACAAAAATCAAGAATCTCGAATAAAGCTAAACCCCTAAAACGAAAATCTAGCTAAAACTGAAAACAGACAAAACCCTAAAAATCTAAATCCAGGGTTGAGAACAGAGAACCTTTCCTTGAATATATGATGATGAAGTGGGCAGATCATAATATCCTTCAACTTACTTCTCTGAAATCATGAAATCTTCTGTCGAATCACCAAAGTCGATTAAAAATCATTAGCATATACGATATAGGATCTGAGAGAGATGATTCAGATTGCTTCTTTCAAACAATGCACATTAGGGTTCTTGGATGTGAGATATTACCTGTTGGGCAAGTATGATTTTATTGCATACTTTTAGAATATGATATTACCTGTTTCAGCTTGCCAGAGGGAACATAATACAAATCAAATCATCAACCTTCATCATCATCACAAAATACATAAACAAATCTGGAACAATGAACATCATAATACAAATCGAATCATCAAACATAGGTTATCTATAATACCAGAAAACATAAAACTTTGTAGCATCAAAAACCGAATCAGAGATTATTTTGAAACAAACTTAACGGAATTAAAAAAAACTCAAAACCCTAAAACGATTAAGACGAATTGTATCACTCTTAGATGAACAAATATATGTTAAATCAATGTTAGGGTTTCAAGAATATTCGATTAGATGAAAAGGTTTGAGTTTTTAAAAAACCCTAATCGATGAACCAATATATGTTAAATCAACGTTAGGGTTTCAAGAATAATTGTTAATGCACTTTAGGTGATAAGTGCATGTCTCCCATTCTATAGGGTCTTTATTGTACATTTGTTGAAAGTTAGTCCTAGTTTTATCCTAGGGAAAGATAGTCCCAACTTTATCCTAGGGACATTTGTCCAAGGTTTATGTCTAGGAAAAAGGTCAGAGGTTTAAGTTAGGGACTATAGTCAGAGTTTTGTTTTGTGTAGTTTATGTTGTCCGGGCTTTCTAGTTTGTCTTGGAAGTCCGGGTTTTGCCTTGTATATATACCTTTATGTGGAATAGACAAGGGAGCGATTCTGTGTGAAATTATGTGCACCTAACCCTAATCATTGTGTGTGTGTGTCTGGCGGCTACTGTGTGTGTGACGTCGTTCATCTTCATCATCAAGAATACTCAGTGTATTCTTGATTTCTCTCACAAATCTTGCATTCTAGTGTTTCATCTACAGTGGTTCATCATCAGGTGGATTCCGCACACCTGTTGGTGGCTTTAGCTGAGTGAGATCTTGGATTAGGAGGCCTAACAAGTGGTATCAGAGCAGTGTGCTCATACTACTGTAGGTGTTTCTTAGTTTGAAGGTTTTTGTGAGAAAAGTTCATCTTTGATAGGGATTAGTGAGTGGTTAGTGAGTTTTTGTGTTTTATTCATGATTCTTCATTCATATCTAGTGATTTGATGATGGATTTTGAGTAGTTTGGTGATTTTTAGTGTTGTTCTTCATCTGGGTTTTACAGGGGTTTTGGTTCTTGTTCATACAGAGTTTGAAGGTTGAAAAAGATTCCTAGTTTGATCTTTGGAAGCAGTGTCCGTGGTTTATATTTGGTGTTTGTGTCTCCGGGGTATTGTTGAACCAGTGTGAAGTCACATTGGGGAGATAGTCCGGGGATTAGTTCTTCTGAGTTTTGAGAAACTCTTGTCCGAATTTTTTCCTAGTGTCTTTCAGGTCTGAGTTTTTCCTTTTCCAGTGTCCGAATTTTTACTTAGTCTGAGTTTTATAATATATTAGGTCAAGTGTTTGGTCCGAGTTTTTGTTCTTCTTTGAAGTCTTATAGGTCCGAATTTCTAATATATTAAATGATCTTGACCTAGTCCAAACTTTAGATGATCTTGACCTAGTCCGAACTTTAGATGATCTTGTCCTAGTCCGAACTTTAATATACAGCGATCTTTTGTAGTTATTACCTTGTCCGAACTTTAGATGATCTTGACCTGGTCCGAATCTTTTAATATATTAGGTTAGTCCGATTTTGTTTAGTTATTTAGGTAGAGTCCGAGTTTTATTAGTCCTAGTAGAGTCCGAGTTTCATCTAATAAATTAGTCCGAATTTTCTTTTCTTTTATTTAGGAGTCCGAATACTAAAAGGTGTAGTTAGTCCGAATTATTTTTATTATTTATTATGAGTTTAGTGTCCGAATTCTATAGAGTTCATTAGAGTCCGAATTTTATGCTCTTAGGGTGTCTAAGTTTAGATTTCTAACAGTGTAGCGTCCGAGTTTTTCTGTTTGTGTTTTATTTCAGGTTTCTGTGATCCGGGTTTTTCACACTCTGATTAAAGCTCAGACACTTCACTCCGTGTTTTCTCTCCAAGTTGGTCTTAGAAAATCTTTTCAGTAACACAGTTCTTGCTTGGTAACCTACTGTTGTTTTCTAAAATGGCAAACAACAATCTGACTGCAATGGTGCAAAACCTCAAGCACAATGCTGAGGTAAGAAGTAACGACAAACCTCCGTTGTTGATAAACGAGCTTGATTTTCCTGAGTGGAAGGAGCGGTTCGAAAGATATGTACGAGCAAAAGACATCAAGATTTGGTTGTGTATTGTTAAAGGATGTGGAGCTACTCCAGTACGTACGTTGACGATTGATACGTACTTGGCTCTCACTGACGACCAAAAGAAATTTTTTGATTGTGAAGAGAAAGCTATGTCAATGATTACGATGGCTATGACACAATCGATACTTCATACTTTCCGTAAGAGAAGTACCTCGACGGAGTTGTGGGATAGCATGATCGAACGCTATGAAGGAAATGCAATATACAGGAAACGACGACTCGAACGTTTGAAGACTCAATTCGTTGTGTTTAAGGCCTTGAGTAATGAATCATTTGATGATACAGTGAACCGGTTTTATCATTTGTTGAGCGAACTTGAAAGGAGTCAAGAGGGTATCTACACTGAATTTGAGAAGGTTGAGAAGTTTCTGAATTGCCTTTCCAGAGATTGGAATATGTACACCGCTTTGATTAGAGAAGGTGTTCTCTACGAGGAGCTCTCATTGGAAGAAGTTATACAAAAACTGAAGGGTTATGCTTGGAATATGGAAGATCAAGCATCCGATTTCGAGAAGATCCAAGATCCTCAGTTATATAAGGCTTCAAAACCAACGGAGAAGGGTAGTAATGGTGGAGTCGGTGTTGCTTTGTATTCGGAGAATGAAGGTCCTGCAAGTGAACACGCCTTTATAAGCAACAATGACAGTTCAGGTGGAACAACCAATTCCAATCAAGGGATGTATTCTTCTAGTGGAGCTCAGAAATCTCAAGCGACAAGCTTGAACATTCCAAAGGTAGATGCAAGCTGTTTAAAGTTGATTGAAGAAAACATGAGCCTTTTGGCGTCCTTCATGACTGCCTACGAGAACTTCTGTCTTGGAAAGCTCGTTGAGCCGTCAAGCCTCGATGAGGACTTTGATCAGATAGATCAAGACGAAATGGAAGAACTTGATCTACAACTCAATATGGCACTGTTAGTCCGTAGAGCGAAGAAGTTTCTGTTGAAGACGGGTAGGAAGTTCATAGGAGGTCATACAAAGACTCGAATGGGAGTCGACATGTCAAAGGTAAAATGTCACAACTGCGGCATCTACGGGCATTTCGCACGTGATTGTCGGAAGCCGAAGATGGAAAGATCGAACAGAGAAAACTACTCTCAAGGAAACAACTCAAGACCTCACAACAATTCAGCAACTACCTCCAACTCAAGTGCTCGTCCAAGTGGTTCTGAAAATCTTACACCTTCAACAAACAATGCTATGGTGGCTCAATCTTTACAAAAGGTGACTGAGCCTTACGACTGGGGTTGTGCATTGGAAGACATTTCAGGAGCTATTGTGTCACAAGCCTTTATAGCTGAAATTGTCAACGAAGAAGTGTGTGAAGAGATTGTTGAAGAAACTAGCATTGAGGAATTTGCGGTTGTAGCTGAAGAAGTATGTGAAGAGATTGTCGAAGAGACTAGCATTGAGGAACTTCCAGTTGTAGCTGAGGTTCTTGGGGAAGAGTTGGATTCGGGACATGTTTCTGAGAATGAAGATTACCCGAATGAAGAGTCTGTTGAAAAGGCTAACAAAACAGAAGATGGAGAAAAAGGAGAATGCTTTGAGTTCAACATCTCCACAGCTGAAATGCAGCAATTTGCGGATGCAGAAGCTAAACGGTTGGAAGAAAAATCCGTAGAAAACGAAGCATGTGCATTCATGGCTGGCATTGAGGTAAAATCATCTTCTGTAGATAAGCGATGTGCTAGATGTGTTGAGTTTGTCACTAAGATTGATAGATATGCACTTCATAACACAAACTTAATTGCAGATTTAGAAAAATCCAGAGAACTCATTGCTGTGTTGTCTAATTCGGATAAACAACACCGAATTAAGATAAAAGCGCTGAAAAATGATATCTCTGAATTTGAGAGACTTGTGGCTCAGGGAACTGTTAAAAATCAGGAATTAAAATCTGAACTTGAAATGAACCAAAATTGTGTTTTGGAAAAGAACAAAATCATTTTGGAAAAAGATAATCTGATTTTAGACTTGCAACGAAAAATTGAAAAGTTCGGGGATTCATCTGAAGTGATGAATTTCTGTATTAACAGCCAACGTCTCAAAGAATCTGAGGAAGAAATGTTCGGCATCGGTTATAAGAAAGTGCCTCCTCCGGTAAACCATAACTATACATCGATGCCAAGCATTGATCCTGAATTGTCAAATTTTGTGCCAAAGACCCCTCTAACGGTTGAACCGCAAAGTGAGTCAGAATCTGAGCCAGATGAAGTTACCGACTCAGATCAGTCGAAGATGAGTGGAGTTTCAAAGAAAAATGAAGTAAATTTTGAAAACATTGAAAATTTGATAAACAATAAGATTTTGGAAATGTTTAATCAAGTTCAAAATGTGAAGTCAAAACCAAAGTCACGTGGGAAATCTAAAAGGTCTTTGAAAAATATCCCTAAAACTGAGTTTGTTAAAGGTGAGGATTTTGTCAAAGAAGAAGTAAAGATCGAAACTGGTTCCAACTCTCAGTTTGTGAACCAAATTTTGAAAAATTCCACCAACGACTCATCATCTTCGACCAGCCATGAGGATCGTCCAAAGAATGCTGCGAAATTTCGCAAATGTTATAAGTGTCGTGGGAAAGGACACTTAGCAGCAGATTGTCCAAATGACAAGGGTAAATCCCATGTTGATCCTGATCAAAGGAAACCTTTTGTTGAAGAACCGCAAAATGAAACAGATAATGTTGAAAAGAAAAACAGTAAAAATCATAAGGTTGAGAAAAACAAAGTGATTAAACAAGAAGTAAAACCGGTTGTCAAACCAAATGTTAAAACACAACAAAATCAGGATCATGGGGAGAAACCAGTTGTTATAAATCGTGGTAAAGGACCGGAAAGTTCATCTCAAAAACATGATACTCGTGAGAAAACCCCTCACAAACGACAAAATCATGTTACTTTCCAAACACTTGAGAATGGCCAACGTTCTGGAGGTTCGAGCAACAACAATGTTAGACCTCATGCACAGAACAGATTCCTGAATGACCGAAATGCGTCACCCCCTCGATTTCCAAATCAAAGACAGCATTCGGATAATCATCCACGATCATTCTCAAGACACGATGATGTTCCTAGATTTGGTAGGAATTTTGAGCCACCCGGGAATCAAAATTACAGTTACCAAAACTATGGAAGCCGAGGTTATGGAAGCTCTGGTTATACCAACAGATCGTCAACTCCGTATAATCCACGATTTGCGTGGAGTCATTCCAACAATTTCTGAAATGGAAATGGAGGACATAGAGACGATGATGGCTATTTCAAAGAGTTTTCTTATGTTGACGAATCGGGACGACCCAAGACCATCATGGCTTGGGTCCCACACTCTAACTAAATTTTCTTATTGGGGAGTGTAGGAGCAGCTGAAAAGAGCTATCTATATTTGGTATATCGATAGTGGCTGTTCCATACACATGACAGGAAATAAAGAGTTATTAAACAATTTTAAACAAATTCGTGGTGGTTATGTGAATTTTGCCGGTGAGAAGGGTGGTTACATCACCGGTGAAGGTTCGGTGTCAAATGGAAAAATTACGCTGCATAAAGTGAACTACGTTGAAGAACTAAAGCATAACTTGATGTCGGTTTCTCAAATTTGTGATAACAAGTACACGATGTTGTTCACCGATAAAGCTTGCTTCGTTTTGCGTCCGGGATTTGTTGTTCCTAAAGATTGGATCGTTATGAGGGCTCCAAGGGTGAATAACACATATGTCATGGATATGCGCCCGTTGTTTTACTCGTCTGCTCCAGTGACATGTCTACTTTCGAAGGCGACTGAAGATCAATCGTATCTCTGGCATAGGAGAATGGGCCACGTGCATCTGCGAAAAATGAACCACTTAGTGAAAAACAACTTAGTGTTGGGGGTTCCTTTACGTAGTTTCAATATGCACAACAAATGTGAATCATGTGAAAAAGGAAAAATCAAACGAAAGCCTCATAAACCGAAAACAGTTAACTCAATCCAAAAACCACTTGAATTGCTTCACATGGATCTTTTCGGCCCGATCAATGTTGCTAGCATTGGTGGGATGTCTTATTGCTTAGTTGTCACTGACGATTTCTCACGTTACTCATGGGTATTTTTCTTAAAAACAAAGGATCAAACTGCTGGTATTTTAAGAGACTTATTCAAACAACTTGAGAAAAATTATTCACTTCCTGTTAAGAAAATCCGAAGTGACAACGGCACTGAGTTTAAAAATCATTATATGGATGAGTTATGTCGGGAAATGGGAATAGTTCATCAGTTCAGCGCTCCATATGTTCCTCAACAGAACGGAGTTGCAGAACGGAAGAATCGTACCCTAATTGAGGCGGCCCGAACTATGCTTTCTGAATCAAAATTGCCAATTTTCTTCTGGGCCGAGGCGGTAAACACTGCATGTTATGTGTTACATCATGTGCTTACGGTCAAAAGAGAAGATAAAACGTGTTATGAATTGCTTGAAAACAAGAAACCGAACTTATCTGGTTTTCAACCTTTTGGGATCAAGTGTGTTATCAAACGGACCAAAGATACTCCTAAAATGGGAGAAGTTGGTGAAGTTGGGTTCTTTTTGGGTTATGCCAATGGAACTCCCAACAAACGCGTTTATAACGTTAAGAAGCGTTCAGTGGAGATCGTGTTTGATATAACTCCTTTGAGTTTCGATCCTCCACCGTCCGAGTTCGGTCCCAAAAGTGGTTATGATTATGATAAACTATTTGATTCATTTGATCTTCCTGATGTTTCAGAAGAAGATTCGGAGGTTGTCTACACACATCTTGTGAACAAAGATGAAGTGGATGCGAGCTGGAGAGCAAGTATCCCTACTAATGTGTCTTCGAATGTTCTAGTCGCTGATTCTAAAATCGTGAATGACGTTGTTGCTGAGCAGATCCCCAATGCAGCTGCTCAAACTACAAGTGGTGATCTTTACGTTGACTTTTCAGCATATCCAAATGTTAATGTGTCTTCTGGAAATGATCAAGCTTCTAGTAGTAATGCAAATGTTGAGGGGGAGATTCCATCGAATTTGGGAAACAATCTTCAAGCTCCAGGAATTCCAGTTCCAAGAACAAATATTCATCATCCTGTTAATAATATTATTGGGAATCCAAATGCGGGAGTGCAAACGCGAAGGAGTATTTCAGAGATGCAATGTCTGTTCTCTGCTATCAAGAAAGAAGAAATCTACAATCTTAGCCTGCATGAATGTTTTATCTCTCAGATAGAGCCGAAGAACTATCAAATGGCTCTGAAGGATAATTCTTGGTGTGAGGCGATGCAAGAAGAGTTAGCTCAGTTCGACAAGTTAAAGGTGTGGAATTTGGTCGATCTTCCAAAGGGCCAACATGCAATCAACACGAAATGGGTTTTCAAGTGCAAGAAAGACGATAAGGGTGTCGTTATCAGAAACAAAGCACGGTTGGTTGTTCAAGGGTTCAATCAAGAGGAAGGGATTGACTATACCGAAGTTTATGCTCCGGTGGCAAGACTGGAAGCTATTCGTTTGTTTCTAGCCTTTGCTGCACACATGCGTATCAAAGTCTATCAGTTGGATGTGAAAAGCGCCTTCCTTTACGGGAAATTGCATGAAACTGTGTATGTGTCCCAACCACCGGGTTTCGAAGCTCCAAGGTTAGACAACAAGGTCTATCTGTTGGACAAGGCTCTTTATGGTCTCCATCAGGCCCCTCGAGCATGGTATGAGACGTTGTCAAAGCATCTATTGGAGCATGGGTTCTCGCGTGGTGCAATTGACTCCACACTGTTCATTTTGAAGAAAGGGGGAGATTTTCTGATCGTGCAAATTTACGTTGATGACATAATTTTTGGTTCTTCAAATGAAGAATTGTGTCGTGAGTTCGAGGCTGTGATGAAGTCAAAATTTGAAATGAGTGCGATGGGCGAGTTATCATTCTTTTTAGGTCTTCAAGTGAGTCAAGAAAAAACCGGGACGTACGTGCATCAGACAAAGTATGTCCACGAGATTCTCAAAAGATTTGGATTGGAAGATAGCTTACCCTATGACACGCCTCTCCCGACAAATATCAAGCTTTCATCCGATGATGTGAAAGATCCTGAAGTGGATCCGACTCTATATCGAGCAATGATAGGTTCATTGATGTATCTTACTGCTTCACGACCAGATATTATGTTCTCTGTTTGTTTGTGTGCTAGGTACCAATCAACTCTGAAGGAGTCTCACTTGAAAGCAGTCAAGCATATTTTCAGATATCTGAAAGGGACGCCTAAGCTTTGATTGTGGTATCCAGCTGAAGGTGGTCTGGATTTGATGGCGTATGCTGACGCAGATTTCGGAGGGTGCCGGATGAACAGAAAGTCAACCTCTGGCGGCGCACAACTTCTTGGGAACCGTCTTGTCTCTTGGCAATGCAAAAAGCAAGTTGCCGTTTCTCTATCCACGTGCGAGGCCGAGTACATTGCTACTTCAAGCTGTTGTGCTCAGGTTTTGTGGATTTAGCAACAAATGAGAGACTACGGTTTGAATTTTACTCGAACTCCTATTCTTGTCGATAACAACTCTGCCATTTCCATAACTAACAATCCTGTTAATCACCCACGCACTAAGCACATAGATGTTAGGCATCATTTTATTCGCGACTGTGCTGAGAAGGGTTTAATAGAAGTGGTTAGGGTAGACACCTTGGATAATCTTGCCGACCTGTTTACGAAGACATTCGATCGGGCTAGATTTGAAAATCTGGTCCGAATGATTGGCATGATCAACCCTGAGTAAAATGCTTTTCAAAACTCGCATAGAAACTTTATTTTATGTTTACTGTACAGTTCTTACCGCTTTCCAAAAAAATTGAAAAACTCCAAAAATATTTTACTTAGTTGTAGGATAAATTTTAAGAAAAATACAAAAACATTTGAAAAATATAAAATGAAGTCGTGTTGAGATATAAGGGAAATGATAGTTCATCGGTTAGTCGTATCTGGTGCAGGATTATAGTAATATATAAAATTAACCGTTAACTGTAACAGCTTCATTATACGTTGCTTCGGTAGGTTTTACGCGTCAATAAGAACCTGTTTTTGGTATATAAACATAATGAACTGCGTAACTTGTGTGGTACATCTCTCGGATATATGGTCTTGGTACCGTAATTTCGTTTGATAGATTGCCGAGGTTCTGAGATACGTGGTCTTTATGCTGTTTATCATCTGGGTATCATGGTTGTTTCTTTTACCGAAAACAACGGGGACGCAAGTCTAGATCTTCCATGATACCATACATACGTGTAAATATCTTTAATACATGATGCATTCAACCCAAATAAGTGATAAACAATCACATGTCCCACAAAATCATGCTGGAGTCAAGTTCGTCTCTTTGTCTGTACGATGGTACTAACCTGTTCACGGACTTGCTCCTGTGCCCTTTGCATCTGAAATTCAAGTTCCTCCTCAATAAGTGATTCTATCACAAAGGACTTGTTTTCAATCCCAAATAAGTGAGTATCTCACATTAACTTATACGTCAAAACAGATGATAAATGGTATACTCACCAGTAAGATGATCTCTCGTGCATACCTTGATACGGGAGTATATTCTGAGGTGGGTAAACATAGTTACAATCAGTTGTTAATACACTTAATAGCATATCTCGAAAACAGTGTTCGAAAGCGTGCTAAAACTTAAGTGGACCACAATACCGTTGAACGTCTTGAACTGTTAATATCATTCTAAGAGCTTAAATTGATAATCTATGTTCTTGTGTTGGATATTGACAGAAAAACCTATATGATCCCTTTGCTCCGATTTCACAAAAAGATAATTAGTGTAAATACGTTCGTAGGTTTAATTTCTTTATTCAGTCAAAAATCAAAAAGATTTTGCTTTCTTGTTTCTATGTGCAAGTTATCATTTTAAAAATTCTCTAAGGGTTGTGAACATTCTTTAATAAGGTGTTAAACATCAAGTTAGGTAATCTTAAAATAAGTCTTTTTGTATATAAAAATCGGTCGTGCAAGATCCATCTAAGTGTGTGGGTAATCACGTCATTTTAAGGTGTTTCGGTAAATCTGCTTCCAAGTTGTGATATTTTTTCAAAAGTATAAGTTTTGAAGTAAGTTGCTCTGAGTGATTGTGTTTTGAAATTCAAATTATTAAATATTGGTTGTTTAATATTTCAAATTTGTTGATTCCGGGGTATTGGAATTAATTTTGGGATCCAGGTTTGGGCTGAGTATCTCCGGTTAAGTTTCTTAATCCGGGGTTAAGTGTTTCAGGTCTGGATCGTTCATCTCAAGATGGAAGATTTGAAGAAGCTGTGTGCATCTGGATTGTTCATCTCAAGATGGAAGTTTTGAAGAAGCTAAGACGTCTGCCGTTGCATTTCTTTGAAGAAGATCAACCGTTAGCTGATCAATAAATCAAAGTCGTGCAGTTCTGTGTGAAAAACCAGGCAGCGAGTTCTCGAAGAAAGGATGAAGATCTCAAGTCCAATGAAGACCATGCACTGATCAAGGGGGAGTTTGTTAATGCACTTTAGGTTATAAGTGCATGTCTCCCATTCTATAGGGTCTTTATTGTACATTTGTTGAAAGTTAGTCCTAGTTTTATCCTAGGGAAAGATAGTCCCAATTTTATCCTAGGGACATTTGTCCAAGGTTTATGTCTAGGAAAAAGGTCAGAGGTTTAAGTTAGGGACTATAGTCAGAGTTTTGTTTTGTGTAGTTTATGTTGTCCGGGCTTTCTAGTTTGTCTTGGAAGTCCGGGTTTTGCCTTGTATATATACCTTTATGTGGAATAGACAAGGGAGCGATTCTGTGTGAAATTTTGTGCACCTAACCCTAATCATTGTGTGTGTGTCTGGCGGCTACTGTGTGTGTGACGTCATTCATCTTCATCATCAAGAATACTCAGTGTATTCTTGATTTCTCTCACAAATCTTGCCTTCTAGTGTTTCATCTACAGTGGTTCATCATCAGGTGGATTCCGCACACCTGTTGGTGGCTTTAGCTGAGTGGGATCTTGGATTAGGAGGCCTAACAATAATCTATTACAGTTCGTATAAAGATTATCGATTGAAAAAACGAATAAAAATAGAGAATATAACCTTCTTGCATGTGAATTGCGATATGAACCATGGTAATGAAACATTTGATTATCAAGACAGATGAATGATCGATGATGGAGAAACCCTAGATTGCGAAAGAATGCAAAACAATATAATCAACATCAAAAATCAGCAAAAGAAACAATAGATGAAAACGAAGGAAAATCAAATCAATAAACTATTAAAACGAAGATTGAATGTTAAATAATAATAAAATCTTCAAGGTTAATTGAAAGTATCAGTCATCTAACCTTGATTTGAAAATTAATTTGAAGAGGTTTGATGGTCGGCAGAGAAGAACGCCCAGAGTGAATTTTGTGAAACCCTAGTTTGTGATATGAAAAGTGATTGTTGTCCGGGTTATAAGGCTTTTATACCAACGCCTATTTGACCCGAAATTGGTAAATCGGGTTCGCATTTTCTTAGAATGGATTGATGACTGGGAATGGGAAAAGAACCATACAAATGCTATGTGTCATTTATAGCCTAAACTAGGTTATAACCCGTGAATACTCACGGGTTGTAAATAACTAATGTAACAATTTAATTAAAATGTACGATGTGGGGAAAATAATTATATTTATACATTAAATAAATACTAACTATCGAAAGGTTAATATTAATATTAGTATGTTATAAAAGAAAACGATATAATTCATAAATTTATAAACATTTATAGTTTAAGTCGAATTCATAAATATCCAGTGATTGAATCCACCAACACAGACCAAACACACCCGAGCCATAAAATACACACCTCTTGCGGTCACGATTCAAACACCAAAACGCACACCCCAAAAAGATACCCACCTAAATCCAGCCAACTAAACAAAAAATAGGGGCACTGAGCACCTCTGAACTATAGTCTTTTATATTCAATCATACCGTATTACCCCAATACAATACATAACCAACATGTAGGTCCCTCGGAGGTTGAGGTGCAACCTAATCCTTGTTATATCTAACACACTAGCGAGTGCGGAATCCAAGCTAGCATGCAAACCGGGAGTTTATACGAGAACAAGCACAAACACAACACACAAACATCACCGATTAACACCACTTGTATTAATACGTATGAAAGGTTCGGTTACAGCACAAGGTTTACAAATGTATTCTGTAAACTCTCTCTCTCTCGTGTGTGTGTTCTCTCAACAGAAATCTGATATGTCTAAGTGTCTAAAAAATGAAGTCTCTACTGAAGTGAACACATAACATGGGTATTTATACCCGTCACAGCTAGTCTGGTCGAAGGATCAGATAGACTGATCGAAAGATCATCTATCGACCTGAAACACATCGAAGGATCACATATACCTCGAAGGATGATATCCTTCGAGATATCCTTCGAGCTCATCCATCGAAGGTTTATGTTTCGAGTTCATCGAATGATATAAACAATCCTTCGATGACACATCCTTCGACCCAGACATATTTCAACCAAAGACTAACTGTTTGGCCAAGTCAAACCGGAGGATGGTTGACTTGGTCAAACTTACAGGACTACAAAGACATCGTTTGGAATCATGACAAAATACAAACAAAGTACAGACACAAGTGCACCAACAAACTCCCCCTTGGCTGTAGCTTTGTCTCGATCTTTGTCTCGATATTTGTGTTGATCTTTGTGTCTTCAAGTCTTTGACGTCCTTTCAAGTCTTCAATGTCGGAGGATCTTTAAAGTCTTCACGTCTTGAAAGCAGAAAGTGTACCAACAAACTCCCCGTTTCATGTAGGAAGTGTGCTGACAAACTCCCCCTTAACATAAGCTCCCCCTTGAGTTATGCTCGTGAAATACTTGTTCTTTATGAATTGAGATCCTTGTGGTGTTGATGATGGTCAGCGGCAACTCGATCATCTTCATCACTTGAGTGCCTTCACGTCGTGTCTTCATTCCGAGGCTTGTCATCGACCATGTTCTCCTTGCCTTTAGAATCTGCACATGCAAGAAATCTAAACGCGTAATGAGAACAACTGCTTGGAACATCATAAGCAAACGACACACATGTGACCATTGCATAATCAAACACCGTCCGACAGTTTGAAAGTTTAACAATTTTATCAATTTCAGTTTTTAACTTTCAAAACTTCCAAATTTCGACCGTTTTATGAAGATTTAGTCGATTCGGTTTTCGTTCAGGTTTCAGGTAACGAAGACTCGAGCTCCAACATCGTACGATCGAAAATAAAATAGAAATAAAATCTTTTTGGCTTTTAGAAAGTTTATATTAAAACACACCTAAAATCTTTTTGGTATTTTGAATATTTTAAATTTAAAGACTGAAAGCAGTAAATAAATATATACAGAGATGCGGAAACTGAAAGCATTAAATAAATATTTATAGACATTCTTTTTGCGAGTTTCGAGGGTAAGAGAATCATATCAGTGTACGGTCATGTCAAAACGCTCTTGTTGTTCAATTAGTTAACATTTAGATAAGCATCCTATAACGATTATCGGTATTGTTGTCCACATAAGCTCAACTTATCATTTGTAATCATGGCGAGGGGATACGTTAAGGTATGATTTATACTTACCGACCGGTGTTCATCCACATCACGACACATTCCCGTATCAAGGTATGCACGAGGGTTCATCTTACCGGTGAGTATACCGATTATCATCTGTTTGACCGTATATGATGTGAGATTCTCACTTATTTTGATTTGAAAACAAGCCCTATGTGATAGAATCACTTATTGATGAGGAACTTGATTTTCGATGCATGAGGGCACAAGAGCAAGTCCGTGAACAGGTCAGTACTTTCGTACAGCAGAGAGACGAACTTGACTCCCGGATGAATGTGATATTTTATCACTTATTTTGATTTGGACATGTGATTGTTGATCACTTATTGAGGTCGAATGCAGTATGTACACGTATGTATGGTATCATGGAAGATCTAGACTTGCGTCCCCGTTATTTTTCGGTAAAAGATACAACCATGATACCCAGATGATAAGCAGCATAAAGACCGAATATCTCAGAACCTCGGCAATCTCTCAAACGAAATTTCGGTACTAAGACCATATGCCAATGAATGGTTCCCACCTGGTCTTCAGTCGATTTAAGTTTATATCACCCTGCACACTTTAAAATGATTGTGAGCCTACCGATACATCTTATATAGAGCTGCTTATCGTTTTTCATTTAAGGTTTAAAGAGGTTTGGACAGACCACTGATGTACTATCATTTTCTCTTTTGCTCGCCAGGAAACTCATTTTTGTTTTTCTATTGTTTTTGTGTTTTTGAAATTTTTCGAGTTTTTGGATTTTCAAATTTTGGATTTACTCCCCCTAAAATCAACAAACTAAGATAAATTTAAAACACAAAGGTATTTACAAAAATGATTTTCCGATGTTGGTTTTACTCTTGCTTGACCTTAATGCCGTTTACCAATAATAAATAGTCAAATCTTGATTTGTCAAATGCTTTGGTAAAAAGGTCGGCACGTTGGTCATCGGTGTGGACGTAAGCAACATCGATTAGCCTTTTCTCAAAGCAATCACGTATGAAGTGATACTTAATGTCGATGTGCTTAGTCTTTGAATGCTGCACAGGATTTTTAGTGATCTGTAGGGCAGCAGAATTATCAACGTAAATAGGAGTAGTTAGGAATTCAAAACCGTAGTCGCGCATTTGTTGTTGGATCCATAGGACTTGGGAGCAACAACTTGAGGCAGCAATGTATTCAACTTCGCATGTTGATGTAGCTACACAGGTCTGCTTCTTGCACTGCCATGTGACTAGGCGATTTCCCAAAAACTGACATCCAGCCGTTGTGGATTTGCCGTCGATTTTGCATCCGCCAAAATCAGAATCACTGAATGCGATCAAGTCAAAGTTATTATCCCTAGGGTACCATAGACCGGTGTCAGGGTAACCCTTCAAATAACGAAAAATCCTTTTTACAGCTGCAAGATGTGAGGCCTTCGGGTTGACTTGATATCTGGCAAGCAGGCACGTTGGGTACATTATATCTGGTCTTGATGCTGTGAGGTACATAAGAGATCCGATCATCGCGCGATAGTATGAGGGGCTAACAGCTTCACCCTTCAAGTCTGGAGTAATTCCGTGATTTTGCGGCAATGGGGTACCGATGGGCGTTGCATCAGACATCTGGAACCGGCTCAAGATGTCACCAACATATTTAGTCTGATGGATGAAAATCCCAGACTCGGTTTGTTGTACTTGTAGGCCCAAAAAGAAAGTCATTTCCCCCATAGCACTCATCTCGAATTTATCCTGCATAATGCGCTCGAAATTCCTACACAAAACATCATTAGTAGAACCAAATATAATATCATCAACGTATACCTGTACCAGTAGAAGATCTCCATCTTGTTCTTTGATGAAAAGAGTACAATCGATAAGACCTCTGCGAAATCCATTCTCCAGCAGATAATTAGATAAGGTTGCGTACCAAGCTCGCGGTGCTTGATGAAGACCATAGAGAGCTTTGTTGAGCAACCAAACCCGATCGGGATGGATAGGATCTTCAAAACCTGGAGGCTGTTCAACGTACACCTCTTCTTCCACCACACCATGTAAGAATGCACTTTTCACGTCCATCTGGTATACCTTGAAACCTTTGAATGAGGCATAAGCCAGAAAGATCCGAATTGCTTCTAGACGTGCAACAGGTGCATACACTTCGTTGTAGTCGATCCCTTCTATCTGACGAAAACCTTGAACGACTAGCCTTGCTTTGTTTCGAATAACGATTCCACGGTCATCCTTTTTGCATTTAAACACCCAACGGGTACCAATCTTCTTGTAACCAGCAGGTTTCTCTACGAGTTTCCAGACACCAAGCTTCTGGAATTGTTGCAGTTCTTCCTGCATTGCTTCAACCCAAGAGTTATCTTTCAAAGCTTCTTTCCAAGTTCTTGGCTCTTCCTGTGAGACATAACACGCGAAAGACCAATCCTTTTGTTGACCAGATTCTCTAATCGCCGCATACAAGCCTGCATTGTTGTTGTTTCGCAACATGTTTCTTGTTTGAACGCCACTTTGTACATTTCCGATGATGTTTTGTTGAGGATGGGTATTGTGAATCCTTGTCTCTGGATTATCTTGAACTGGAATATTTGTACCCAGATTGTTGAGATTGAGATCAACAACCAATTCAATGCCCGGAATTGACGAAGAGGATGATGCAGTAGCTTCAGCTGTTCTAGAAACATCCACTGGAGGTGTACCCTCTGAAGTACCATGAACTGCTGTTATTGGAGCTTCTTGATCTGCATCGAGAAATTCATTATCCTCTGAAGATTCGTTCAAATCGGTAGCATCGTGAAAATCCTCATTGTCGAGAGCATTATTGTTCACTGAAGATGGTTCTTGATTGACAATAATTGGACGAACCAACGGTGAATCTGTTGCATTGTCACTCTCGAAAAACATCCTTGCCGCAGCATTTTCTTCAACTGCTTCAACATTGATCGAATTGAAAAAGTCATCGTACTCAAACATCCAAGGCTGACCAGGACATTTGACTGGTAAAGTGTGCCTTTGTACTCTGACTTCAGACCATTCCTCGACCCTTTTAGTCTCTAGATTCCAGACTCTTAAGTTTGGGGTGGAATACCCAAGAAAGTATCCTTCAATTGCTTTAGCCCCAAACTTTCCATTAGGATCGATTATTGTGCACGGAGCTCCAAACGGTTCAAGATATGACAAATCTGGTTTCCGTTTGTTAATAAGCTCAAAGCAGGTCTTGTTGTGCCTTTTGACTGTAAGGACTCGGTTCAACGTATAACAAGCAGAGGCCACAGCTTCAGTCCAAAATGGAATCGGCAATTGTGACTCTACCAACATAGTCCTAGCAGTCTCGATCAATGTGCGGTTCTTACGTTCAGCGACGCCATTCTGTTGAGGAGTATAAGCTGCACTAAATTCGTGAAGAATACCTTTTGAAGTGCAAAACTCCGCCATGGCATGATTTTTGAATTCAGTACCATTGTCGCTACGTATCCGCCTAACCTTCAACTTATATAGATTCTCGATCTGAATGATCAAGTTTTTGATAATACCGAAGGTTTCACTCTTGTGTGCCATGAACGCCACCCAAGAAAATCTTGAATAATCATCAGTTATCACAAGGCAGTATTGATCATTCCTAATACTTTTGTGCTTGACAGGACCGAACAAATCCATGTGCAAACGTTTAAGAGGAACAGCCACCGTGTTGATTTTCTTTGTAGGGTGTCGCTTCTTCGTTTGTTTTCCTTTCTGGCACGAGACACAGATGTCTTGAAGATGGAAGTTTTTAAGAGGAACACCATTCACTAATTCATTTGACACCAAATGATTCATTTTGCGTAAGTGAATGTGACCCATTCGTCTGTGCCAAGAGATTGAGTCTTTTTCTGTGGCTTTGGAAACGAAACAAGTTGCTTGTGCAGACGTAGTAATAGCTTGGCTCATATCAAGGACATACAGATCATTTATCCTTGGAGCCGACAAGAGAATCCATTCTTTTGGAATTTTGAAGCCGGGTTTCAGCATATAACATCCATTTGCATCAAAGTGTACTGAGAACTGCTTATCACAAATTTGAGAAACGCTAAGAAGATTGTGATCAAGTTGTTGTACGAAGTTGATCTTATCAAAGCTAACAACCTCGTTGGAAATCATTCCTTCACCCGTAATATATCCGCCTTTATCTCCAGCAAAAGCAACATAACCTCCTCTAATAGATTTAACGTCGTAGAGAAGCTTCATGTCGCCTGTCATGTGCCTGGATGCCCCACTATCAACAATCCAATGACTACTGACAGTTCCTCCTGGAACACCCTGCACATGAACTCACATAATTAGTTGGAGATGGGGACCCAAGCCATTGTGGTCTTGGGTCTTCCATTTTCATCAATAACAATAACTTCTATTCTTTGATGATTTGAAAATTGTGATGGTCCCCCTGAATTTGTGGTCAATTTAGGTTTCCATGTCTGTTGAGTTTTACCAGTTTGATTGTTTAACAATTTAACTTCGTGATTGTTTGAAGTTTTTGAAAATTTTGAGTTTTCTGGCTTAACTGAAACAGATTGTTTTTGAACCACATCAGTTTTAAGTGCCTTTTCAATCACCTTGACTTGTTGGTGTTTCTGTTTCTTTTCCCTTTCTCTTACAAGTCGGGGATCTTGTTTTACAGAAACAGATCGCTTTTGGTGATTGTGTTCACGGGGATCATCTTCTTTGGCTTTTAATTTATGAAGATACGGACAATTTCGAATTATGTGTCCAATTGTACCACATTCAAAACATGATCTTCGTTCTACAAACCCCGAAGTATCATGTGATCGTCTTGCCGACGATGAAGATGAACTTTGTGATCCCGAGGTACTAGGTTTTGAACTATTTGGTTCATTCCTTTTCATCACTGTTGCTTTCTTGACAAAATCCAAGTTAGATTGATTTTCAAACTTCTCAATGTTGTCCGTTCCCTTAGATTTCACAAAGTTCACATTCTTTTTCTTCTTCTGATTCTGCTTCCTTTGAGTTTGAGTCGGTGTTTTTCCTTTTGGTTTGGTTTTATTTTGCTGTTTTTGCACTGTTGGTAATTTCTGATTGCCAAATTGTTTTCGAACTTCGGCCTTTGGGATAGGAGGGCACTGGGTTACTGTAACATGTGGTCCTGTCTTTCCCAAAAACTTACTTGTTGAATTTTCAAAGACTTTACTGATTAATGATTGATTAACATTCTTAATAGGAAAATCTTTGTCAGAATAAATTTTATCCTCACCAACAAGAGTGTACAGCAAATCCACACTCTTCGACTCTTTTGCAGACGAGGACTCAATTGCAACAGTCTTAGCGGGTTTTGCAGGAGGATCACACAGAATATGATTCTCAAGAGGTATGTCCTCTTCTTTTATCACCGCATCAGACTTTGCTGAATCAGGATCATCAGACTCATCATCAGAAGAATCAGAATCCTCACTGTATATCACAACTGGAGGAACCTGATTCGGTTCGGCAGAAGACACACATGTATCTGCTGACACATCTGAATCTGATGATACCTCTTTCCTGTATCCGAGTCCTGCTGCAAATTCATTAACATCTAGAGGAACAGATGGTTCAAAGAAAGTTCTGTCCTCCTCGTCAGGCATGGCATCATAATTGTGTCTCACAGGAGGTGGACATTTCTTGTAGCCTATGCTTGTGACATCCCGTTTCTCTTTCTGTACGTCAATGATGTGATCCAACACATAGCTAGAACTCAAATAACTGTCTAGCTTAAGTTGGATCGCCTCACTTTCTGTTTTCACACAAGCCATTTCCTTTTGCATTACCTCAAGACGAGTTATATACAAATTAATGTCAGTTTGTTTTCTGGAAACCATTTTAGTTAACTCGGTTTTATCTTTCTTTAATTTTTCAATTACCGATTTAAACTCCTTTTCATGGTTTTCATAAAACATATTGGCTTCAGTGCACTTCGAAAGATCAACGGTCAATTTCTGATTGTGAATGAATGTCACATCATATTTCTCTTGCAAAGCCTCATGTTTGCTTTGCAATTCACACCACTTATCATTCAATGAAACATGTTTGTCTTGCAAGTCAAACAAACTAGCTTGTAAAGCATCATGTTTGCCTTGCAACTCAGACATGTTTGCCTCTAGATCAGCACATTTAACACTTAATCTATCACAATTATCACAAACAACAGCAGTGGGTTCATCGATACATACCTGACTTGATGAACTGTCGACATTAGCCATAAAGGCTGAATGGAGAGAAGACGAAGAATAAGCAGCTTGATCCACCAAAATAGATCTTCTTTGAATTCCTGCTGCAGCTTCTTCCAATAGCTCATCAATATTTGCATCGACTGACGCACTTGATGTGTCATCTTCCTGATCATTCCCTGAACCCGAGGACTCTTCATCTGAACTTCCACTGTAACCTGAGCTGTTTTCATCTTCAGAAGATTCATCACCATTGGTGGAAGATTCTCCACCACTGGCGTGTTTAAGATCCTTGACAATTTCAGCAAAACAAGCTGTTCCATCTGGAGCATCATTTCCCAATTGAATTGACCAATCACAACCTTCATCTACTTGAACCACAAGTGCCTGGTTGGCATTTGATGGTCCTGCTTGACTCTGGTTGTTGACAGGCACCAAGGTGCGCTCACTGTTCCTTACTTGGTTCTGATTTGCCCTGTTGCCTTGACTTCTGAAAGGATTCTGGTTTCCATGTTGAAATGGCCTCGTACATTCACGTTTGAAATGACCACGTTCACCACAATTGAAGCATTTAACAGCCTGCTTATCAAACCCATACTTGGTGTCTTTCTTGCTTTCCAAGCTGGTTCTGCCCGTTCTTTCCATGAAATCCTTTGCTCGCCTAACAGCACTGGCAAAGGCCCACTTGATGTCCATCATCTCCATCTCCTCTTTATCGATCTGCTGATAGTCTTCTTGAGTCAGATTAATGTTGCCAATCTGACCTTCCACTAATCCACAGTATGCGCTCACCAACGTGTTTAGCAGCTCCATGTGTTCCTTGGCTACTTCCACACTGACTTTAGAAAAGCTTGAGGTGTCGAGCCGTACTGTATTTGGCTTTGATTGTTGACCAGCAGATGATGTGCTTCCATAACACGCTTGCTGTTGAGGAGGAAGTGGATTCCCATACATGTCTGTTGGTCCGGTAGATCGAACAGGTAATGGATTTCCGAACATATCTGTTGGTTCGGTAGATCGAACAGGTAATGGATTTCCGAACATATCAGTTGCTCTGATAGTTCGTTGGCTTTGCTGTTGTGGTGCTGGTTGAGAAACTGGTTCAAGCGGATTTCCATACATGTCTGTTGTTCTGATAAATCGTTGGCTTTGCTGTTGTGGTACTTGTTGAGGAACTGGTTCAAGCGGATTTCCATACATGTCTGTTTTTGGAGGGACAGGAACTTGGATGGTATTGCCATACATGTCAGTGCTAGACACAAACGCTGTTTGAATTGGAGCATGTGAAGAAAGTTTTGTAGAAGTGCTAGAAGTTCCATAATACATTTCAGGATTTTGTGGCACTGGAACTCTTTTCGCCTTGAGAGTTTCTTCCTGATTCTTGTTTTCCAGGATTTGAACAAAGTCATTGAAGCTTGTTGTAGCTAAAGTGCCATTGTACTTCATGATTTCCAAGAAAGTATTCCATTGAGGTGGCAACGCATCTGCAAACTTCTTCACAATCTCTGCTGAAGGTGTAACGACCTCAAAATTTGCCAATTCAGTCAGCAAATGATTAAATCGACTTGTCAAATCTCCTAAAGATTCATTCTCCATACAAGTAAAACCATCAAACTCTTTCTTCAGCAGGTCTTTTCTCAATTGACGTGTCGCTTCATGTAGGACCGAGTTTCGTGACCGAAACCGTGATTCGTGTGATTATGTTCATACACGGGAAGATTAGAGATGATAAACAAACAACTTTGTATTAATCCGGTAGTAAAACATTACAAATCAGCCCGATTAACAAGCTAACCGAACTAATACCAAAGGAGTATACATTCCGGGGAGAGACCAAGTGGTGATCTCTCCCGGTGAGGTCTCAAACCTCCTCCAACTTCCTTGTGTTACAAATGACAAGGGTTTTCTATTTATAGTCACACCCCTTGCCTTGCAAACACACACACGGTCAAACAAATAACCCTCTCGTTTGACCACTTCAAACGAGCGGGTCAATACACGTTCGTTTGACCATTACACTAACTATTACATATTCAGCATAAAATAAATCTAATCTATTCGACAAGCATCGGACACAAAATCTGCATCAACAAATTCCCCCTTGTCCGTTGCTGTCGAATGCCGAAAATGCAACTGCAATCGATCTTCAGTCAAGTATTCATCTTCTCTGTGTTAACAAATTCCCCCTTGACCGATGATCCAGGTAAGTAGTATCTTGACGCTCCTTGTAAAATATTTCCCCCTTAAAGTACGCGTATCCGTGTTGGGTGTTGTGCAATTTCCTCAATTAACCGATCTTCCGCTGATCTTCCAATACTCCAACCGGCATTTGATAAGGGTTCCATTCTTTAAAAAACTGCATCAACTCTTGATCTTGTCATAAGAACTCTATTTCATACAAGCATACTACATTGATAGAGATTTCTGGTGAACTGTCTTCTGTAAACCGTCTTTGTGGAATCGACCAAGTAATGCACTTTAATCTTCAGCATCAACACTCAGGAAAGTCAGCTAGACCAAGTGTATCCCTTGCAAGCTCAACCAGCATGCTTAGTTGAACTACATCCAGATCTCATTGTCTCGCCTTTGTGAAGTTGACCACGTAATGCACTACGGATCTTCAGCATCAGTACTCAGGAAGTCAGCTAGACCAAGTACATCGTTTGCAAACTCAACGAATTGAGTTACCCCCAGATCCCTGTAAAATCCCAAAGAAACATCAAACCCAAAACCGAATCCTGCAGGTCTTCAGTCTTGAACTATCAGCTTTCATAAAGATTCCCCAGGTCTTCAGTGAACAGCGCTTTTGTAACTACTGTAGACTTTAGAAACCTGTATTTTTCCGTGCAAAACCCTTCACGCTGGCTGGAGAATTAATTAAAATCCTCAAATATGTGTATGTGCAAAACATTCCACGCCGAACCGTTTGTATCACCAGAAAATCACAAACTCTACCACCTGTGATTGCGTTTAGAAATTTACCGAAGAAATTCAACATACGAAATTTTTATTCCCCCTATTTCTTTGGTAAGATTTCTAAACCTTAACAGATTCTCTCCACTTCAAAGAAACTGTCGTCAAATGTTCACCAATTCCCTCCACTAAGCGGAACTGTCGTCAATCTTCATTGAATGTTCTCGGTTCCGAAAAATCACGAAAACGACTTTCTTCTTTGCATATTCTAGTTGAATAAGAACGTCCCCTAGTACCCCGTAGGATCCGACTTGTATCCCTCCAAAGACTTTGTGAACTCCTTAGGACCGGTATTGACATTCTAGGTTCATTCATTCGTTACCAAATGCGAGAATATGACAATAAACAAAAAGATTTCTTCGTTGCATATTCTAGTTGATAAAGAAATTTCGCCTAGTACCCCGTAGGATCCGACTTGTATCCCTCCAAAGACTTTGTGAACTCATTAGGACCGGTATTGACATTCTAGGTTCATACGTTCGTCTTCAAATGCGAGAATATGACAATAAACAAAATGCTTTCGAACATTTACGAATAACCGATAACAATCATAAACATTGACGTGCGGAAGTGAACATACCATTCTTGGTTTTTGGCCCATAATAGTCGCGTCACCATTTTTTACATTTGCATCGGTAACCGTGACTACCCCACACTTTTCAAAATACCATCATCTTGTTCAATCGAATAATCAGCAGCAACATTTATTCAGCCGACAACTCTTCTTGTTTTTGAAATCCAGCAACAAAACTGCGATACCCAGCAACAATCGAGTCGAAAGATATCCTTCGAGGATCAAACTTTTCGAAAGATGGATCAGGTCGAAAGATATCCTTCGAGGATCAGACTTTTCGAAAGATGGATCAGGTCGAAAGATATCCTTCGAGCTGATCAGACTTTTCGAAAGAGGGATCAGGTTGAAAGATATCCTTCGAGGATCATCTTTCGAAATTGTTGAGGGTTCCCACAAATATCTGGTATCTTTCAAACCAGATCTGCATCCTTCGACCCAAGGTCTCATCTTTCGAGCACCTTTTTCATCTTTCGGGTCTTTAAGCAGCCATCAAGAACATCAAGAACACAGCGACTGTTCTTATGCAGATTTGACGAAAACACTTTGTATACAATTTTTGATGATGATAACTTGAATATTTAGGTGAAAAACATAAAACCCAACACTCGTTTCAGCACAGATCTGAATATTCGGGTCCAGATCTGAGTTTTTCTCATTTTCACCCAACTTTTCTTCTTGAACAAAAATCACGAAAATCACAGATCTAGAGCACATGTGAGTTAGTAAATGGTTAGATTTACTAAATCGGGCACCATGGCTCTGATACCAATTGTAGGACCGAGTTTCGTGACCGAAACCGTGATTCGTGTGATTATGTTCATACACGGGAAGATTAGAGATGATAAACAAACAACTTTGTATTAATCCGGTAGTAAAACATTACAAATCAGCCCGATTAACAAGCTAACCGAACTAATACCAAAGGAGTATACATTCCGGGGAGAGACCAAGTGGTGATCTCTCCCGGTGAGGTCTCAAACCTCCTCCAACTTCCTTGTGTTACAAATGACAAGGGTTTTCTATTTATAGTCACACCCCTTGCCTTGCAAACACACACACGGTCAAACAAATAACCCTCTCGTTTGACCACTTCAAACGAGCGGGTCAATACACGTTCGTTTGACCATTACACTAACTATTACATATTCAGCATAAAATAAATCTAATCTATTCGACAAGCATCGGACACAAAATCTGCATCAACACTTCATTTCCTACGCCCCTAGTCTTCAATGCGTCCCACAACCTCTTCGTTGTCTTGTAACTGACAAACTGATGATAAATATCTTTACTTAACGCCTGAGTAAGAATGGCATATGCCTTCTTTTCCAAATCATAGACCTTCTTCTGATCTTCCGTAAGATCTGCAAACGTAGCAGCAGATGATGCGGCAACCTCTATTGTTTGATCGAAATCTGTGATGAACCGCAAGTGCATCCATCCTGGATATTCATATAAGTGCATCAACTTTGGAGGCCTATTCAAACTTCCGGTTTCGCTCTCGCTTAAGAGAATGCTTTGAATACTTGGAGTTTGATTTGATACGAATGCCCATTGACCGGTAGAAGTTGCATTAGCTTGAGAAGACACCGGTGCGGGAGACGGAGTACCAAAATACATATCTGTATTTACCGGTCTATTCCATCTTGGATTCATTTTTGATCAAAAATAATAAGACCTGAAAATCACAAACTTGTTAAACATAAACAGACTAAGGATCGAAGGATCAAGACTTGTTCGAAGGATCAACAGAGTTCGAAAGATCACTGTTGAATTTCGAACAATGATTTCGAAAGATTCTCCAAACGAAGGATCCTTATCTTTCGAAAAAGAGAACTGTAGACCGAAAGATGTATGCTTCGAAAAGATTCCTTGAATCGAAGGATAAGTCACAGACTTCGAAGGATGCTCGAAAGATGATAATCTGTCGAACTTCCTTTGATCGAAAGCTGATCTTTCGACTTCGAAGGATATCCTTCGATCTGCACTGACACAGCAGACGAAAATGACAGGTTGGTGAAAAAGGTGATGGGTTGGTGAGATCTTTCGGCAGAAAGTATGGTCAGACCATCATTTTCACCAAAACCAAGATTTGAATAATAAAATATTACTAAAAATCGAAGCTTCTTATCCAGAAACCGGTCACCGGAGTAAGCCGGAGTTTGGCCGGAGATGACCAAAACTCTTAAAAACAAGTTTTTTAAGTTACCCAAACCTTCCTTTAACACACCCGATAAGTTTAGAACACGTTTTAACGACTGAAGATACGAGAAAAACACTAAAAACGGCTGCTAAACAAAGTGAGTTTTTGTCCAAAACACTCCAAAGCTTGTATAAAACTCGGTTTTTAACAAGGAAAAGAGCTACGGCTCTTATACCACTTGTAGGTCCCTCGGAGGTTGAGGTGCAACCTAATCCTTGTTATATCTAACACACTAGCGAGTGCGGAATCCAAGCTAGCATGCAAACCGGGAGTTTATACGAGAACAAGCACAAACACAACACACAAACATCACCGATTAACACCACTTGTATTAATACGTATGAAAGGTTCGGTTACAGCACAAGGTTTACAAATGTATTCTGTAAACTCTCTCTCTCGTGTGTGTGTTCTCTCAACAGAAATCTGATATGTCTAAGTGTCTAAAAAATGAAGTCTCTACTGAAGTGAACACATAACATGGGTATTTATACCCGTCACAGCTAGTCTGGTCGAAGGATCAGATAGACTGATCGAAAGATCATCTATCGACCTGAAACACATCGAAGGATCACATATACCTCGAAGGATGATATCCTTCGAGATATCCTTCGAGCTCATCCATCGAAGGTTTATGTTTCGAGTTCATCGAAGGATATAAACAATCCTTCGATGACACATCCTTCGACCCAGACATATTTCAACCAAAGACTAACTGTTTGGCCAAGTCAAACCGGAGGATGGTTGACTTGGTCAAACTTACAGGACTACAAAGACATCGTTTGGAATCATGACAAAATACAGACAAAGTACAGACACAAGTGCACCAACACAACATACCACTGAATAATTGCAGAGATAGGTCCACAAATAACACCAACCCACCCCGATGAACGGAGAAGACTCAAACACGATATCGAAACCCGAAAAGTAGGGATCGGCCATCTACTACACAATGCAAGCCATCCAAAATTATAACCATACCAAAAAGAAATAACAGCATACGTGGGAAACAAATAATAATATAAATGTAATAAATTCCAAAAACGTTATCTTTGAGTAAGTATGGAAATTAAATGATTGTAAAATTATGGGTAAGTTAGTTTGTAGAATTTGTAAATTTAAACAGCATAACATTGGTCCACATAATGAAAACATGTTTAGCAACTTTTAAACATTGAGAATGTTAAAGTGTGGTGAATTGAAATGTGAACAGTTTTGAAATAGTTAAGCTTTCATCTTGTTAAATATAAAACCTAAAAACATAATTCAACACCGAAGATGAACATAAAACCCAAAAATATAACTCAAAACCAAACATCACCATAGTGGTTCCAAAAAACATAGCTAAAATCATTCAATAAAACCCTACTAAATTCCAAAAGCTATAACCCCAAACGTTTAAGTTTTTAACCATGCCATCATTGTTTCGTGTATGCATTTGAAATTAATAATATACATTCTTTCCTGGTAGTTTTGAAAACTCATTGATCACAACTGGATAAACCATTGTCTGTCGAGTACATTTCCCATCCTTTTACAGCATACCTCTTGTAACCAGTAGAAAGTTCCATCCGAACTTATTCTATCAACATTCTTTGCTCTCAATTGCGTTACATTATCGAATCCAACCACCCTAACAAAACCAATCAGAAAGCACTACAAAACAAATAATTTAACGTTAAAATATGATTTGCACGGTAGATGAATATATATATATATATATATATATACTAATTAAAAATAGAAGGTTCTACTTCTTACAAAGCGGGACGTCACATATGTAGTGACAACAGGGTCATTTTCATCCATGGAACTATCTTTTTCAATATCAATTACATCATGTGCAGACTACTGGCCATCATCTTCACTAACTATTTGCTCACGTAGCTAAAGTTGATGTCCATTTCGCCTAAAAACTGGCATGTTAAAAACAGAATCACCAACCATCAAAGATTAAAAACATATCTTGTGAAACATATGTCCATCATTCACTCCTTCACTGAAGTAGTAAAAACTCCTTTTTTTTCTTCATTCTGACACTCCACTGATGAACCTCACTTGTACAAATCATACGGTCATTGGCTGCTTTGGAAGATTGTTAGAAAAATAATGATTCACATATGAAGATGGCAAAAACTGCATAAATAACCCGTGTATCAATATTAACTTGCAATAATAATAAAAATAATTTAGATGTGCACTCGTGATTTCAGAAGAAAAAAAATCTTACCTCAAAGTCTTAGATAACTCCTGAATAACTTTGCCAACTTTCATCCATAAGGGCCTATATATTTATATCAATGCAATTATTAAACCGAAGACATTCATTGTGATAACCAATGTATACACCATTATTACTTGTTCTTGAAGTTTTAGATTTGATATTGGAATGCTAATCTACCAAATTTATTATCTTTGTTTAGACACCTTTTGTTATTTGAAAGAAATCTCAAGGTTATTTAAAATCTCACCTTATGTATATTTTTGTGCAAAACCAACTTTATCAACTTCATCACTTCCAAACATAGCCTAAGTTCTTCTTTTTTTCCAAATCAGCCCTAAACCCATTTAAAAACATGCTTTCAGTTCAAGAAAATCAACAAAAACGTTATTAAGCATCGCTATTATAAAACCATTTATGATAGGAGTAAGTAATCATCACCCAAAACCCATTAAAACCATTGAAAATATTAAAACGTGGACGTTTAGAACTCACCTATAACGTTTGAACTCAAACTTTGTACGTACACCATGATTCAACCCCGAAACCGAACCCAAATCACATGACATGGATGTCTCGTTTTCCGTTCTGTTCTAGCAGCCATCACCCCCATTACCCGGTGTCATTTGCAACCCTCGAGCAACTCCCACTTAGCCACAAACAACCCGAATCGCTGTTGCGAGATGCCCCGTGATTTGCTCTCGAAACCACCCCGGAACATAAGACAACGTGATCCCGTTCGCTGCACTTTATGGGCAGATGTATTTCACCTTTCATAGCAGCGAAGTAGCCACTGTTCACCACTGGATGTGGTCGTCGTACCGACATAGCCAAGCATTGCTGCCATTATCTTGTTTAGCACGGCACCGTCGCCCTTCGTAGATCGCCTCTTGCCTCTTGCCACTTTAGATCGAATTGCATCCACTATTGCAACATCCCTCGGAGGAACGATATAATGGAATTAACTATGGTTTCAAAATTCTCATGGAAGTTTTACCTATCATAAAGTCATGCACCATCATAGCCTTCAAGATCTTCACCATTGGATGCAGCTCGGAAAATAATGGATCTTCTTATGAAAAGGCCAATGGGTTTGCTTGGGTAACCCAAAACCTACAGATTCAACATGGTTGTATATGAAACTATAATTTTTAATGCCTTTTAATTAATAAATTTATTCGGAAAATGAAATTTGGAAATAGACTGATGTACCTTATGAGAGTCGAGCTTGTCTTCTTGGCAATGAAACTTAAAGCCCGACCTAGATAAGCTCCGACCAAAGTCTCCCCAAGTCCCCAAAATCACCATATACCTGCACCATAACATGCCACATCAGCAAAAAAGCTCCACCATCACATGCCACATCCCCCAAATCATCTCATTTATTAATATGTGTTGGTGCACTTGTGTCTGTACTTTGTCTGTATTTTGTCATGATACAAAACGATGTCTTGTGTTAGTCTGAGTTACGTCTTAGGTTTGTTATGTGCGTTCGATGTAAGTTTGACCAAGTCAACCATCCTCCGGTTTGACTTGGCCAAACAGTTAGCACATTGTTTGTATGATGTTTGTGTCGAAGGATGAGTCATCGAAGGATTGTTTAGATCCTTCGATGAGCTCGAAAGATAAACCTCCGATCGATGGATATAGATGGACCTCGAAGGATATCATCCTTCGAGGTATATGTGGATCCTTCGATGTGTTTCAGGTCGATAGATGATCTTTCGATCAGTCCATCTGATCCTTCGACCAGACGAGCTGTGGCGGGTATATATACCCATGTAGTGTGTTCACTTCAGTTGTGAGATAGACACTATAGCAGAACACACACACACACGAGAGAAGTTAGAGGGTTTGCAAAATACATTTGTAAACATTGAGCTTGTAACTGATCTTTTCATACGTATTAATACAGAGGTGTTAATCGTTGAGTCTTGTGTGTCGTTTATTTACGTGTTCTTGTTCATCTCCTTCTCTCGATCTCGGTTTGCATGCTAGCTTGGATTCCGCACTCGCTAGTGTGTTAGATATAGCAAGGATTAGGTTTGACCTCATCCTCAGAGGGACCTACAAGTGGTATCAGAGCCGTGGCTCTTTTCCTTGTTAAAAACCGAGTGTTTGGATAAAACTCACATGGTTTAGCACCCGTGTTTACTGTTTTTCTCGCTGTTTTTGTCGTAAAAACGTGTTCTAAACTAACCGGGTGTGTTAAAGGACGGGTTGGGTAACTTAAAAACTTGTTTTTAAGAAGTTTGGCAATTTCCGGCCAAATTCCGGCTTACTCCGGTGACCGGTTTCTGGGTTGATCTTTCGATTTTTAGTATATTTTATTGGTTGAAATCTGGTTTGGCAGAAAGCATGGTCTGACCATACCTTCTGCCTTCTGCCGAAAGTTTCTACCAACCCATCACCTTTTCACCAACCTGTCACATTTGTCAACTGTGTCAGAGCAGATCGAAGGATATCCTTCGAAGTCGAAAGATCATCTTTCGATCAAGGGAGGTTCGATAGATAATCATCCTTCGAACATCCTTCGAAGTCTGTGACTTATCTCTCGATCCAAGGAATCTTTTCGATGCATACATCTTTCGGTCTACAGTTCTTTTTCGAAAGATAAGGATCCTTCGATTGGAGAATCTTTCGAAATCATTGTTCGAAATTCAACAGTGATCTTTCGAACATTGTTGATCCTTCGAACAAGTATTGATCCTTCGATCCTAGTTGTTTAACTGTTTGTTTCAAGTGTGTTAATCAGGTTGTTATCATTCATACGTCAAATATGAGCTGCACAAGCCCTTGGGATTGGAGTACGAATCCACAACCAGCTCAAAAACATATGTCGTTGGCCGAATATATGACGAGTACAATACCTAAACAACAACAGTCAATAAGTTGGGCAATGGTGGCGAATCAAAATCAGAGCATTCAAAATATTTTGCTTAGTGAGAATGAGACGGGTAGCAACAATCGCCCACCAAAGCTGAATCACATGAACGACTATCCATCATGGAAGGGTCGTTTCCATAATTACGTTCAAGGGCAAAACACAGAATTATGGACGTGCTTCACCTCTGCATTTAGTGAAGCTCTTGAAGAAGCAGGATCAAATGTGACAACTTTCAACAATATGCAAGAAGCCGAGAAAAAGGCATATGATCTGGAGAAGAAGGCGTATGCTATTCTCACTCAAGCACTTCACAGAGACATCTTTCATCAATTCTCATATTGTAAGACCACGAAAGCTTTATGGGATGCATTGGTAGCGAGAGGAGAAGGAAATGCAGCTACTAGAAAGATACGCCATGATTTATTGAAGAAAGAGTTTGAATCATTTCAGTTCTTGGAGAATGAGACTCTAAATGATATGACTACTCGTTTTTATCATTTACTTAGTGAACTGATTTCTTACAAGGTTGTTGTATCTTCACAGGAAATAGTCGCACGGTTTGCTGATGCTCTACCACCAAAGTGGAGCTCATTCATTGAATTGTTAAAGCATACAGGTGTATTGGATACTGTGAGTATCTATGAGTTTGTTCAAAAGCTGGAGAACAAGGATGCAGAAGAGATCAGAAAAGCTAAACTAATTCCTGTCCCTCAAAATCCAGAGATGTACTTTGGAGGGATTGCTCCTGCTGCTAGTACAAGCCAGCAACCAAAGATACAAACAGCTTATGTGTCAAATGCTTTCGACCCAAGATCCTATTTTGGAGGAGTAGCCACACCTCAACCCCAATTTGATCCAGCTTCCTATTTTTCAAAACCTCAAGTTGCACCACCCCAACCCCAATTTGATCCAGCTTCCTATTTTTCAAAACCTCAAGTTGCACCACCCCAACCCCAATTTGATCCAGCTTCCTATTTTTCTAAACCCCCACCACAAACCCAACCACAACAAGCCTTCTATGGTAACAAACCTGATACTTCAAATTTTTCCAAAGTGAGTGTAGAAGCTGCACGGGATCACATTGAAATTCTTACCACTATGGTTAATGCCTACAGCGGATTAGTCGCAAGTCAAATTGGCAACATTAATTTGACAAACGAAGACTATCAGCAGATAGACAGGGATGAAATGGAGTTAATGGATATCAAGTGGGTGTTTGCAAGTGCAGTTAGAAGGGCAAAGGATTTCATGACTCGAACTGGAAGAACTTCGTTGGAAGGCAAAAATGATACGAAGTACGGGTTCAATAAAGATGCTGTCACATGCTTTAATTGCGGTGAAAAGGGTCACTTCAAACGTGAATGCACGCGACCGAGCAAACAAGGCAACCAACAAGGCAACCAAAATCCCTTCCAAAATCAAACAAGTACTTCAAATCAAGCTAACAACGAAAGAGGGATAGTAGCTGCTAACAACCAAACCAACCAGTCAGGGCCTTCAAACCCCAACCGGGCATTGATAGTTCAAGCTGATGAAGGATGTGATTGGTCTGTACAATTGGGAGATAATAATCAAGGAGGTGGAACTGCATGCTATGCAAAAATTATCAATCACATCAAGCATGTTCACAAGGAAGAGTTTTCTGAAAGTGATGATAGCTCGGGTTATAGTGGGAGTTCAGATGAAGAAAGCTCGAATGCAGGAGATTCTAATTATGAAAATGGATCTTTTTCTTATCAGACTGCCTTTATGGCGAATGTCTCGGCCTCTACAAGTCAGGTAAATTCTGATCCTCCTACTCCTAGCATATGTAGTGATTGTGAAGAATTGAAACATGAATGTGCTAATGCTAAACATGCTTTTGAAGAATTAAAACTTGAATGTGCTGAATTGAAACGTGAATCTGAAACGGTTCATAGTCACAATCAGAGTTTAGTTGTTGAACTGTCAAAGTGCAAGGAGGCAAACATGGCCTTAGCTCGCAATGAAAAGGAGTTTAAAACAGTTATTGAAACCCAAAAGAAAAGTGTTTCCGAATTAACAAAAACTGTTTGTAACAAACAAATTGGTATTAATAACTACATTAATATCATTGAGGAAACAAAGAAAGAGCTAGCCGTGGCGAAATGTGAGCATGAAGCGATCAAGCTCAAATTGGAGAGTTACTCAAACTCCCGATATGTGCTTGATCACATCATTGACGTTCAGCAACTAAAGGGAAACGTTAAAGGCGTTGGTTATAGGAAGTGTCCACCCCCTTTGAGACACGACTATACCAAGTCGCCCGATGAGGAGGAAATGTCGCGTTTTGAGCCAACTGTACCTCTTGATTATGAGGAAGTTACAACTGGCCTAGGGTTCAAACCGGACAATTCATCGGAGGGCTCATCTGATAGCAAGGAAAAGTCATCATGTGCTTCAAATCAAAGTCCTCCAACCATTGAGGACTATGATTCTTCGGATGATGAATCAGATGTGAGTGATGAGGATAAATCTCTTGATGATAGAAAAGGAGTAGAAGTGCCTTTTGAGAATCACATTCTGTGTGATCCTCCTACTCCTGCTGTGCAATCAACTGGTGCTAAACAAGAGATAGATCCTATCACTGAGACAGTGTCTACTGTTAAAAGTGATAACGTGTTGTACACGTTAGTCGGTGATGATAAAATTTATTCAAACAAAGATTTTCCAATAAAAAACGTCAATCAATCCTTGATTGATAAAGTGTTTGAAGATAATACAACTAAGTTTTTGGGAAAAGCGATCCCGAGAGTTTCAGTAACTCAGTGTGATCCTATTCCAAAAGCTGAAGTGAGGAAACAATTTGGAAACCAAAAATTACCGACTAAACAACAACCTGTCGCTTTTAAGGGTAAACAACAACAACAACGAGCTCCAAAGCCAAAGGCTAAGGTTGAATCAAAAGGAGCTCGTTACAAGAAGAAAGCAAAAGATGTCAAGTTTGTAGCATCAAAAGGTACTGATAAAATTGAGACTTTTGAAAACAAATCCAACATCGATTTTATCCAACAAGTCAAGATTTTAAAACGTAACAGTCAAAACAATTACACTCAACATACAAATGGGTGTGATGAAAGAGCAGGTACCTCTGGGTCTACAGGTTCAACACGTGAAAGTCGAACCGGTTCTCCTAAGTTTGTTGAAAGGAGAATTTGTTTCAAATGTGGGAAGGTTGGGCACATTATTAAAGACTGCAAAAACTCGCCCAAACCAAATTTTGTTGAAAGACCCCCCTCTGAACAAGGTCACTTACAACGTCGTCCTGTTTCTCCAAAACATGATAAAAGAACTGTTAAAGAACAGGAAACAAAACAACGACGTAAAAACGTGAAGGTGATTGAAAAGGCGTTGAAACCGGAGGTTGTCCAAACAAAGTTTGTTAAGTTAGAAATTAAAAATGAAAAACAAAAACAGATTTGGAAACCAAAATCGGTAACTGGTTCAGGGGAAGCTCAATCCATTCCAAATCATCAGGAAATCGAAGTCACAATCCTCGATGATGAAGGACGACCCAAGTCTGTTAAGGCTTGGGTCCCCCTCTCCAACTAATCTATGAGTGAGTGTGCAGGATGTTCCAGGAGGAACTATCGATAGTCATCGGATTGTTGATAGTGGAGTGTCCATGCACAAGGTCGGCGACAAAGAAGTTGTTGCCTGTGACGGAGAGAAGAAAAAGAAAAGAAGACAGAATTGTCTGTCGAAAGAAATTGAAAGCTTCGACAAAATGAAAATCATTTCAAAGTTTGATTGTTCAAGGCTATAATCGGGTCCCCAGGATAGATTCAATCAAAATGCACGCACCTGCAGCACGTTTGAAGTTCAAAATCAACAAGATGAACGTGCAGTGTACATTTCTTCGCGGTGTGATTGAAGAAAATGTGTTTGTTGAACAAACCAACCGGGTGTGCGGATGCCTTGGCATGGATTGAACAACCGCACACTACTTCTGAAAGAGAAAGACAAAGGCCTTCGCTGGTGCAATGTGGAAGACCAGCCGGACCCAAAGGTTTATGATCTTGTTGCTGTGAAGAGATTTCTCAGTAGCTACAAAAATCGACTTTGAAGTCCACACCGGGTGGATATCCAGTTTGGGAGAGCGCTCAGATTCATTGCAATGCACGTAGCAGTTGCAGTATACGGTTTTAAATTTCTAATCTCTCCTTTACTTGTCGATATTTAAGCTGCTTTATGAATTGTTATCCTCTCGTAGCACTCTTTGGCCAGACAATGTTGTCATGGTCCGCACCGCTTACCGACATGCCAACTGATTTTTTTTCCAAAATTCGATAAATCATTTCTGATTCAAAATTAATTTTGGTAAAAGGCATTGAGGTAAAACATGAGTTAACCAACATCGGGAAATCGTTTTTGTAAATACCTTTGTGTTTTTAAATTTTATCTTAGTTTGTTGATTTTAGGGGGAGTAAAATCCAAATTTGAAAATTCAAAAACATCGAAAAATTTCAAAACCCAAAAAAAAAAACCCAAAAACATTGGAAAAACAAAAATGAGTTTCCTGGCGAGAAAAAGAGAAAATGATAGTAAATCAGTGGTCTGTTGAAACCTCTTTAAACCTTAAATGAAAAGCGATAAGCGGCTCTATATAAGATGTATCGATAGGCTCACAATCATTTTAAAGTGTGCAGGGTGATATAAATCTTAAATCGACTGAAGACCAGGTGGGAACCATTCATTGGCATATGGTCTTAGTACCGAAATTTCGTTTGAGAGATTGCCGAGGTTCTGAGATAATCGGTCTTTATGCTGCTTATCATCTGGGTATCATGGTTGTTTCTTTTACCATAAAAATAACGGGGACGTAAGTCTAGATCTTCCATGATACCATACATACGTGTACATACTGCATTCGACCTCAATAAGTGATAAACAATCACATGTCCCTCAAAATAAGTGATAAAATATCACATTTATCCGGGAGTCAAGTTCGTCTCTCTGCTGTACGAAAGTACTGACCTGTTCACGGACTTGCTCCTGTGCCCTCATGCATCGAAAATCAAGCTCCTCATCAATAAGTGATTCTATCACATAGGGCTTGTTTTCAATCAAAATAAGTGAGTTACTCACATTTTCATATACGGTCAAACAGATGATAATCGGTATACTCACCGGTAAGATGAACCCTCGTGCATACCTTGATACGGGAATGTGTCGTGATGTGGATGAACACCGGTCGGTAAGTATAAATCATACCTTAACGTATCCCCTCGCCATGATTACATCTGATAAGTTGAGCTTATGTGGACAACAATACCGATAATTGTTATAGGATGCTTATCTTAATGTTAACTAATTTAACAACAAGAGTGTTTTGACATGACCGTACACTGATATGATTCTCTTACCCTCGAAACTCGTAAAAAGAATGTCTGTAAATATTTGTTTACTGCTTTTCGTTTCTGCATCTCTGTATATATTTATTTATTGCTTTCCGTCTTTACAATTTGAAAAATGAAAAATTTCAAAAAGATTTTAGGTGTGTTTTAATATAAACTTTATAAAAAAAAAAAAAAAAAAAAAAAATTTTGCTTCTAGTTTATTTTTGATTGACTGATGTTGGAACTCGAGTCTATCCTACCCAAAATCCTGATTGTAAGCCGGAAAACAATTGCATCTTCATAAACAGTCGAAGTTAACAAGTTTTGAAAGTTAAAGGACTAACATTGATCATTTTCTAAACTTTCAAACTATTGTCGGTCGGTGTTTGATTGAGATTTGATCTCATATGTGTCGTTTGTTTAATGTTAACTATATTCCAAGCGGTTGTTCTCATTATGCGTTTAGCTTTCTTGCATGTGCAGATGCTAAAGGCGAGGAGAACATGTTCGATGACAAACTTTGGAATGAAGACACGAAGTGGAGGCACTCAAAAGATAAAATGATCGAGTTGCCGCTGACCCTTCATCAACACCACAAGGATCTGAAGAATTGACAAGTCAAAAGATTCACGAGCATGACTCAATGGAGAGTTCAATCTAAGGGGGAGTTTATTGACACACTACCTAAATGAAAAAGGGGAGTTTGTTGATACACTTTCTACTTACGACGCGTGAAGACTTTGAAGATCCTCCGACATGAAAGACACAGAAGACGAACCTCACGAGTAGCGTCCAAGGGGGAGTTTGTTGATACATATTTTGTGGACACGACTCAGCTCAGTTCGACTTGGTTTCGACTCGCTTGAAAGGACGTCAAAGACTTGAAGACACGAAGATCGAGACAAAGCTACAGCCAAGGGGGAGTTTGTTGGTGCACTTGTGTCTGTACTTTGTCTGTATTTTGTCATGATACAAAACGATGTCTTGTGTTAGTCTGAGTTACGTCTTAGGTTTGTTATGTGCGTTCGATGTAAGTTTGACCAAGTCAACCATCCTCCGGTTTGACTTGGCCAAACAGTTAGCACATTGTTTGTATGATGTTTGTGTCGAAGGATGAGTCATCGAAGGATTGTTTAGATCCTTCGATGAGCTCGAAAGATAAACCTCCGATCGATGGATATAGATGGACCTCGAAGGATATCATCCTTCGAGGTATATGTGGATCCTTCGATGTGTTTCAGGTCGATAGATGATCTTTCGATTAGTCCATCTGATCCTTCGACCAGACGAGCTGTGGCGGGTATATATACCCATGTAGTGTGTTCACTTCAGTTGTGAGATAGACACTATAGCAGAACACACACACACACGAGAGAAGTTAGAGGGTTTGCAAAATACATTTGTAAACATTGAGCTTGTAACTGATCTTTTCATACGTATTAATACAGAGGTGTTAATCATTGAGTCTTGTGTGTCGTTTATTTACGTGTTCTTGTTCATCTCCTTCTCTCGATCTCGGTTTGCATGCTAGCTTGGATTCCGCACTCGCTAGTGTGTTAGATATAGCAAGGATTAGGTTTGACCTCATCCTCAGAGGGACCTACAATATGTATAGATAAGTCAATTCTTTTAATAATTACATTAATCATTTTAGACACCTACTAAATTATACCAAAAGCAAGAAATCAGGAGAAAATTTAAACTAAAATCTAACAAAACAATAGTGCAATGATATGTACCTTGTTTAGTGAAAATTTAAACTAAAACCCGCGTTTTGTGAGGTTTTTTGCTTAAAAAATGCAGTTTTTTGCCAGAAAGAGTGCTGAAAAAACCTACACTTGTTTAGTGTTTTTTTGCTGAAAAAATATGCTATTCTCTATATCATTTTATTTACCAGACTCGATGAGAGAAACACTGAGCCATACCACCGTTATCCTCTCCTACATCATCGACACAGAAATCTGGATCCAACCCAAGCACTTTGAATTTATCCCAAAAGAAGTCTCACTTCCCTTTAACCCAATCATGTTGATCCTCTGCTGTAACCGCTTTACCATCACTATAGAGAGCATCAAGAATATGTTTTTTTCTGCGTATCCCTTATACCATAATCTTTACCTCAGATCTTGATGGGATTTCTCTACACCAGCCAGGTAGGACTCAGCCAAGATCAAAAGGGGATTGCTCATTAGTGGAACAAAACTCAGTCGTGGCATCATCTAATATGCGTAATGTAGGTCCCGAAATCTGAGGATCGATTACGAACCGAATCACTTGTTTATAGTAAACACGGTTACGTGTGCGGAATCCACGTAACTATGCCAAATCAAACATATATAGCAATAATAACAACGGATTAATCAATGATACACACTCGATTGATTAACGGGATAAGAACCTATTACAACTGATACAAACATAGTTCAGACGAAATTTTGGCAGAGTTTTGTTACTATGGTCTGTTTCTTATCTCTGAGTTCAAATGAACACAAAGTGTTGCTTATATAGTCCCTGGGCCATTGATATCGACGAAACACACAAGTGTTTGACGAATCTGAATATGGGCCAGACATTGGGCCTGGAACAGCCCAATACATGACGAATCAAGGTCTGATTCGTCAGTACATGACGAATCAAGGTCTGATTCGTCATGACCTTCAAACGAAACAGAAGTTTGTTTCGCCATGAAGTGTTCCGACGAAACAGAAGTCTGTTTCGTCGAAGACTGCAACTGTTGTGTTTGTTCCTGTTATCAGACAGTAACAATCAGCAACACATAAACATAGTAATGACAAAACTACCCTTTAATGCAACATGCATTGTTCATAATACATTACATACCAAAAGAGACAAATAAGTTGTACACAAGTAGATAGGAGGATATCTGACTTGGTCAACATAACATACAGACTCGATAATTAATAAAAGACCATTCAAAATACATCGTTAAACAAGACTAGTTACAGACACTAAAAATGCATCAACAAACTCCCCCTTGTCTGTTACTCGTCTTTGGTCTTCTAATCTTCCATCAGTGTTGTTCGGACCACGTACTGCCCGAATGAATACCCATGTAGTAGCAAAAACACGCTACTCGCTGAAACTTTAACGCTTGTCTTGCATCTTGATCTTCATAGAAAATATCATGACGATATAATCTGCCAATATCAGCTTCAGACATGTTGACGATCCACATTGGATCCAACATCCGGTAATTAGCACGACCATCTCGAAACACAATTACAGCTTCATGAGTATCCGAGTCGTAGCACCACAATGCCATGTCTTCCAGAAAATCCTGCTTCATAGGCATCAATGGGATTTTATCTACAACCCTCGGAGGCTGATATACAAGTTTGTATCTGCAAGTGTTAGTGTCCGGATCAAGAGTAAACTTGATCGGTTTATAAACAGGAAATTGTGGCTTGTAGGATTCATCCTTCCACCCTGACTTCTTGTTTACTTTCACCAGACGCTCAAATAAAGTAGCGCCATCGTATTTTTCACGATTGAGAAGCTCCAGCCTTGTCAACGCAGAGACATCATAAAATGGTAAGGAAAGAATGATTTGAAAAAGTGACCAAGTGGGACCTATATATACTCCGCCCTGTCTCGACGAATCTGAGAACTCGACGAAACTGAAATGGGCCCGGCGAAACAGAAACTTGGGCTTGAACTTGGGCCTAAACTTTAGCCCATGACGAAACAGAGTTGGGCTCCTGTGATTCGTCGTCTGTTATGACGAATCAGATTTGATTCGCCGACTAAGGTCTGATTCGTCGACTATGTTCTGATTCGTCGACACTTGTGATTCGTCGACAAGTCTGTTTCACCAACAGATTTTTCAAAACAGTAACACCCAGGCTGGAAATATTTTGCAGTCAAAACAGTAACACAGGCTGGAAATATTTTGCAGTCAAAACAGATTATGAACACAATTCCATTCAGTTTGAATTTTCAAATGCAAGAACGTTTTTATGAAGAAGGTTTCCGGCTTCCGGTAGAAAACACCAAGCAACAACTTCGGCTTAATCAAAAACGAACTTTACACAAATATACTAAAAACAAATTTAAAGCACGGTAAACTAAATGAAAATGCGGAAAACTGTTAAAAACACTAAACAACTGTACAAGTGCAATATTTTTGCGAATCTCAAGGACAAGGAATCATACCAGCTTACGGTCTTAGTCAACATGATTTTGATTTCTGTTTAAAGCTCTGGATAAGTATACTACCTCGATTATCGGTATTGTGGTCCACATAAGCTCAAACTGATCAGACGTAATCATAATTTAAGAGATACGATTAACGGTAAGGATTATACTTACAAGTCGATGTAAATCCACTCACGACACATTCCCGTATCAAGGCATGCACGAGAATTCATCTTACCGGTGAGTATACCGATTATCATCTGTTTGACCGTATAAAAATGTGAGAGACTCACTTATTTTGATTGAAAACAAGTCCTATGTGATAGAATCACTTATTGATGAGGAACTTGATTTTCAGATGCATGAGGGCACAGGAGCAAGTCCGTGAACAGGTCAGTACTTTCGTACAGCAGAGAGACGAACTTGACTCCCGCAAAGAATCTGTGATAATTTATCACTTATTTTGTTTGGACATGTGATTGTTGATCACTTATTGAGGTCGAATGCAGTATGTACACGTATGTATAGTATCATGGAAGATCTTAGACTTCGTCTCCATTATTTTTACGGTTTGATACAACCATGATACCCAGATGATAAGCAGCATAAAGACCGAATATTTCAGATCTCGGCAATCTCTCAAACGAGATTTCGGTACTAAGACCATATGCCAATGAGCGGTTCCCACCTGACTTGAAGTCTGTTAGGTTTGTATCATCCTGCACATTTTAGTCTGATTGTGAGCCTACCGATACATCGTTAGTAGAGATACTTATCATTTTTCTTTTTATTTTGCATTTTGAGCACATTGACCGACCACACCAGTTTGTAATTCATCATTTTCCTTTATCCAAGAAACTCATTTTTGGTTTTTCTATTGTTTTTGAATTTTTTAATTTTTCAAACGAAACGACAGAAAGTAAAGACATCTTTTTGGATTTTGAACTTTTGCAATGTTTTTGTATTTTCTTGAAATATCTCCCCCTAAAATTCGCAAAGTTTACAAAAACTAAAATCTTTTTGAATTTTCAAAGTTTATAAAGAAAATATTTACAAAAACGATCAGCCAAAGAAGTTTACTCGGGTATCACCTTAATGCCATTGACCAAAAGAAGATAATCAAAACGTGATTTATCAAAAGCTTTTGTAAACAGGTCGGCACGTTGGTGATCAGTGGGGACATGAACGACATCGATTAACCTCTTATCAAAACAATCACGGATAAAGTGATATTTAATGTCGATGTGTTTAGTCTTAGAATGTTGCACAGGATTTCTAGTGATTTGCAAGGCAGCATTATTATCAACAAAAATACGAGTAGATAGGAATTCTAAACCGTAGTCGCGCATTTGTTGTTGTATCCAAAGAACTTGGGAGCAACAACTCGAGGCAGCAATATATTCTGCTTCACATGTTGATGTAGCAACACACGTTTGCTTCTTGCACTGCCACGTGACAAGGCGATTTCCTAGGAACTGACATCCTGCTGTTGTCGATTTGCCATCGATTTTGCAACCACCGAAATCAGAATCACTGTATGCAATTAATTCAAAACTATCATCCCTAGGGTACCAAAGACCGAGGTCTGGGCATCCCTTCAAATAGCGTAGAATCCTTTTGACAGCTGACAGATGAGAGGCCTTCGGGTTTGCTTGATATCTTGCTAGCAAGCATGTTGGGTACATGATATCAGGCCTCGAAGCGGTAAGATACATGAGAGATCCGATTATGGTACGATAGTACGAGGAGTTGATGCTTTCTCCCTTCAAATCCGGAGTAATCCCGTGATTCTGCGGAAGTGGGGTACCAATGGGCGTTGCATCTGACATTTGGAATCGGCTCAAAATGTCACCAACATATTTAGTCTGATGGATGAATATCCCAGACTTTGTTTGTTGAACTTGAAGGCCCAAAAAGAAATTCATCTCTCCCATAGCGCTCATTTCGAACTTTTCTTGCATAACACGTTCGAATTGCCTGCACAAAGAGTCATTAGTAGACCCAAATATTATATCATCAACATATACCTGCACCAGCAGAAGATCTTCATCTTGTTCTTTGATAAAGAGTGTGCAATCAATAAGACCTCGTCTAAATCCATTCTCCAGAAGATAGTTTGATAAGGTTGCGTACCAAGCCCTAGGTGCTTGATGTAGACCATAAAGAGCTTTGTTGAGCAACCAAACCCGATCGGGGTGAATAGGATCTTCAAAACCTGGAGGTTGTTCGACATGCACCTCTTCTTGAACAATACCATGAAGAAAAGCACTTTTAACGTCCATCTGGTAAACTTTGAATCCTTTGAAAGAAGCATAAGCTAAGAAGATTCGAATAGCTTCCAGACGTGCAACAGGTGCATAAACTTCATTGTAGTCAATGCCTTCAATCTGACGAAAACCCTGAACAACCAGTCTCGCTTTGTTGCGAATAACAACTCCACGATCGTCTTTCTTGCATTTATAAACCCATCGTGTTCCAATTTTCTTGTAATTCTCCGGTTTTTCAACAAGCTTCCAAACACCAAGCTTTTGAAATTGCTGCAGTTCGTCCTGCATGGCTTCAACCCACGAATTATCTTTTAAAGCTTCCCTCCAAGATTTTGGTTCTTCTTGTGAAACGTAACACGCGAAAGACCAATCATTTTGAAGACCAGTTTCTCTAATAGCTGAATACAAACCAGCACTCTGGTTGTTTCTCAGCTGATTACGTGTCTGCACACCTTGTTGGACATCTCCTATGATATTCTGCTGTGGATGGGTATCGTGTATCCTCATTTCAGGATTTTCAGGAACACGAGCATTAACACCCAAATTGTTAATATTAAGATCAACAACCAACTCTACACCTGGAATATGCGTAGAAGTGGATGCATTTCCTTCAGCAGTATCATCGACTTGCACATGAGGAGTGTCAACAGAAATACCCTGAACTGGAACAACTGGAGATTTAGTGCCTTCAGTCGCATCCAGATTTTCTTCATCTTCTTCTGATGACTCATTGCATTCAGTAGCATTTTCAACTTCCTCATTTTGAACCGTGTTGTTAGACGAATTAGAACTTTGTGAGTTAACAACAACAGGTCTAACTAATGACGACTCAGCAGCATTGTCACTATCAAATATCATTCTAGCAGCTGCGGAATCTTCATCAAAAATTGGCAGGTCAAAGGAGTCGAATAGCCCATCATAATCGAACATCCAAGGATCACCTGGAGCTTTAACAGGATTTGTATATCTCTGAACCCTTACTTCACTCCATAGTTCAATCTTTTTGGTAGTCAGATTCCAAACACGAAAATTTGGAGTAGCATATCCAAGGAAGAAACCCTCAATAGCTTTCGCGCCAAACTTTCCATCTGGATCAATCATAGTGCATGGACCACCAAAAGGTTCTAGAATTGAAAGATCTGGTTTCCTTTTCTGTAGAAGTTCGAAACAAGTCTTGCCATGTCTCTTAACCGTAAGAACTCGGTTTAATGTGTAGCAAGCAGTCGACACAGCCTCTGCCCAGAACTGAACAGGAAACGCCGACTCTACCAGCATTGTTCTTGCAGTTTCAATTATCGTCCGATTCTTCCTCTCCGTGACACCATTTTGTTGTGGAGTGTAAGGAGAACTGTATTCATGAAGAATGCCTTTAGAAGTACAGAACTCATCCATAACACGATTTTTGAATTCAGTTCCATTGTCGCTTCTGATCCTCTTAACTTTCAACGAGTAGAGATTTTCCAACATTGTAAGAAGATCCTTGAGGATGCCAGGAGTATCACTCTTGTGTGCCATAAAAGCTACCCAAGAAAATCTAGAGTAGTCATCAGTAACTACTAAACAATACACATCTCCGAACGTTGATTTGTGTCTCATAGGTCCAAAGAGGTCCATATGAAGACGTTCGAGAGGCATGCCAACAGTGTTGATTTTCTTCAAAGGGTGAGACTTCTTTGTTTGTTTCCCTTTCTGGCACGAAACACAGATATCTTGTAGATGAAAACTTCTCACGGGTACGCCATTCACAAGATTGTTTTTCACCAAATGGTTCATTTTTCTCAAGTGAATGTGTCCCATTCTTCTGTGCCAAGATATAGACTCCTTCTCCGTGGCTTTCGAGACAAAACATGTGACTTGTGCAGAAGTCGTAATCGCTTGACTCATATCAAGAACATAAAGATCATTGATTCTTGGAGCCGATAATAGAATCCATTCATCAGGAATTTTGAAACCAGGTTTAAGCACATAACAACCGGCATCATCGAAATGCACGGTGAACTTTTTATCGCAGATTTGCGACACACTGAGAAGATTATGATCAATTTGACGAACATAATTGATCTTATCGAAACATACCACACCATTGGAAATCATTCCCTCTCCAGTGATGTAACCGCCTTTGTCTCCAGCGAAAGCAACATAGCCTCCTTTAATGTTTCTCACATCATATAGAAGCCGTAAGTCGCCCGTCATGTGCCTAGATGCCCCACTATCAACAATCCAATGACTATTAATAGTTCCTCCTGGAACATCCTGCACATATCATCCAATGATTAGTTAAGGATGGGGACCCAAGCCAAAGTGGTCTTGGGTCGTCCCTGAGCATCACAAATAGTGATCTCGATTTGTTGATGGTTTTCCAAACAAACAGCTCCCCCTGAACCTTCACTCTTCCTAGGTTTCCAAGTTTGTTTTTGTTTACCAGATTGAGTTTTGTAAACAAATTTTGAAACTTCTGGTTTTACAGGTGAACTTGGTTCCCTTGGAACAGAATTTTCCTTAGATTTTAAAGCCTTTTCTATTTTCTTCACATCTTGATGTCGTTGTTTCGATTCCTGTTCTTTAATAGTTCTTTTATCATGTTTAGGTGAGACAGGACGACATTTAGAGTGAATCGATTCAGGTGATGCTCTTTCAACAAATTTCGCTTTCGGAGTGTTAGCACAATCTTTGATGATGTGCCCAAACTCCCCACATTTAAAACACGTTCTCCTTTCAACAAACTTAGGAGAACTGGATCGACGATCAGATGTCGAATTTGTATAACCCGAGGTACTAGCTTTTTCATCACACCCGTTTGAATGTTGAGTGTAATTGTTTTGACTATCACGTTTTAAAATTTTGACTTGTACGAAATCAGTGTTTGACTTGTTTGCAAAAGTCTCAATTTTATCTGTACCCCTCGATTTCACAAATTTGACATTGTTGTTTTTCTTCTGATAACGAGCTCCTTTTGTTTCAAATTTTGAGTTGGAAACTTTTGACAATTTAGCTCGTTGATCTGATTGTTTACCCTTAGAAGCAATAGGTTGTTGCTTTGAAGGTGATTTCTGATTTCCAAATTTCTTTTTAATTTCAGTCTTAGGAATTGGATTACATTGAGTCACATTAACTCCCGGAATCGACTTTCCCACAAACTTACTTGTGTTATTTTCAAAAACATTATCAATCAATGAAGGATTGACATTTTTAATTGGAAAATCATTATCTGAATAGATTTTAGAGTCACCAACTAAAGTGTACAACACAATATTACTTTTAACAGTAGACACAGGATTTATCACTTGTTGAACAACAGATTGAACAGCAGGGGTAGGAGGATCACACAGAATATGATTCTCAATTGGAACTTCTACTCCTTTAAGTTTGTCAAGTGATTTATCCTGATTACTCACATCTGATTCAGATTCATCATCCGACGACTCATAGTCCTCAATGGTTGGAGGACCTTGTTTCGTAGATGTTGACTCTTTTTGCTCAGAATTTGTACTTGGAGAATTGTCCGATTTGAACCCTAGGCCAGTAGTTACTTCCTCATAATCAAGAGGCACACTGGATTCAAACCGTGGCATTTCTTCTTCATCAGGCATATAAGTATAATCATGTCTCAAAGGGGGCGGACACTTCTTATACCCAACACCTTTCTTGTTTCCCTTTAGTTGTTGAACATCAATAATGTGATCGAGCACAAATCGGGAGTTAGAGTAACTCTCCAATTTTTGCTTGATTGCATCATGCTCACATTTGGCAATGGCTAGTTCTTTTTTAGTTTCCTCAACAATGTTAATGTAATCATTTATACTAACTTGTTTATGATAAACAGTTTTTGTCACTTCGGAAACATTTTTCTTTTGAATTTCAATCATAGATTTAAATTCTTTTTCGTTTCGAACCAAAGCCATATTCGCTTCTTTGCATTTAGCCATTTCAACAACTAAACTCTGATTGTGAATATGAATCGTATCACATTCAAGTTTTATTCTATCAAATTCATTTTTCATATATTCACAATCTCTACAGTTGATAAGAATTTCAGATTTTACCTGACTTATAGAATCTGAGACATTTGCCATAAAGGCAGTCTGATAAGAGAAAGATCCGTCTTCAGAAAAGAACTTCTCCATTTCTTTAGATACTACCTCAGCCTTCTTAATCAGAACTGATTTCTGACATTTCAACTCTTCTGCTTCATTCAATAAGTCATCAAGATTAGAACTTGCTTCTTTGCTCACATCAGATTCAGAACAATAATCACCCGAAGTAGAACTTTCTTCATCTGAACTCCCGGTATTACCAGAACTGTCGTCACTATCAGAAAATTCTTCCTTATGAACGTGCTTGATGTGATTGATTATTTTTGCATAACACGCTGTTCCTCCTCTATCTTGATCACCTTCCCCAAGTTGTAAAGACCAATTAAACCCTTCATCAGCTTGTACGGTTAATGCACGACTTTCATTTGATGGTCCAGACTGATTCTGGTTAGTGGTGTTGTTTACAGCCACTATCCCTTTTCCACGATTGTCTTGATTAGCATTTGAAGTACTCGTCTGATTACGGAATGGGTTCTGATTGCCTTGTCTGCTTGGTCGAGTGCACTCACGTTTGAAGTGACCCTTTTCCCCACAATTGAAGCATGTAACTGCTTCTTTATCAAAACCGTACTTTGTATCTTGTTTGCTTTCCAAAGAACTTCTTCCTGTTCGAACCATAAAGTCCTTCGCCCTTCTAACAGCACTTGCGAATGCCCACTTTATATCCATCAACTCCATTTCATCACAGTTGATTTGTAGATAGTCTTCGTTGGTTAAATTGATGTTTCCAATTTGACCTGCGACCAAACCGCAGTAAGCACTGACCATGGTATTAATAAGTTCCATATGTTCCTTTGCTACTTCAATGCTAACATTTGAGAGGTTTGATGTATCAACTTTGACTGTGTTAGGATTGTTGGTATAATGAGCTTGCTGTTGTTGTTGTGGTTGGACTTGTGGTTCTGGAATAAAACCTCCTCCTGAATATGCCTGAGGTTGAGTAGTAGAAACTGGAGGTATAAAAGGAATAAAACCTCCTCCTGAATATGCCTGAGGTTGAGTAGTAGAAACTGGAATAAAACCTCCTCCTGAATATGCCTGAGGTTGTTGTGGTACGGATGGAATAAAACCTCCTCCAGAATAAGGCTGAGCTTGAGTACTGGCAACTGGAGGTGTATAAGGAATAAAACCTCCTCCAGAATAAGGCTGAGCTTGAGGAAACGGAGAAGAGTTTGTATTTGATACAAACGCCGTTTGTAACTTTGGTTGCCTCAGACTAGCTGACGGGTCAAAACCTCCACCATTATACATTTCAATATTCTGAGGAGCAGCAATGCGTTTTGCTTTTCGGATTTCTTCATCATTTTTATGTTCCAGCTTCTGTACGAATTCATAGATAGTTATAGTGTCAGCATCTAGAATACCTGTATGCTTTAGAAGCTCAATGTATGGACTCCACTTTGGTGGTAGAGAATCAGCAAATCGTGCACAAACTTCCTTTTGAGTTGCATTAACAGCATAGGCAAACATCTCACTAATCAAATGATAAAACCGTGTGGTCATATCATTTAGAGTTTCGTTTTCCAAGAACTGAAACGACTCAAACTCTTTCTTTAATAAATCATGTCGTGTCTTTCTGGCAGCTGCATTTCCTTCTCCTCTTGTCACCAAGGCATCCCATAAGGATTTTGTGTCCTTACAATAAGAAAATTGATGATAGATATCTTTATGAAGTGCTTGAGTAAGAACAGCAAACGACTTTTTCTCAAATTCATATGCTTTCTTGTCATTTTCCTGCATGTTAGTAAAACCTTCGACCGTTGAGGCTGCTACTTCAAGAGCATCATTGCGTGGAGTAATGAAACACCTCCAAATATCAGTGCTTTGACCTTGAACATATGTAATGAATCGACCTTTCCATGATGAAAACTCGTTCATATGATTCAACTTTGGCGGGCGATTGTTGCTACCCGTTTCGCTCTCACTAATCAGAAGATTTTGAATGTTTTGGTTCTGATTGGATGCCAAAGCCCATTGTCCGGCACTTATAGTAGGTTGACCAAAAACTTTCTTCACCCACGCTGCTGCGGAGGTCGGATCTTCACATGGTCTCGAATCCATACTCCAATCCCATGGACTAGTACAACTCATATTTGATGTATGTATGATAGTACCTGCACAAATTTCTTGAAAACAAACAGTAAGCAAACTGATATAAGTCTTCTGTTTAAAACAGATCTGTTTTCGACGAAACAGAAATCACGAAACAGGTTTGTTTCGTCTGAATGAATGACGACGAAACAGACTTGTGATAATTGTGATTTGTGGCGAAACAGAATTTGTTTCGTCAAAGATGTTGTGGCGAAACAGACGTTTGATTCGTCAACGATGTTGCGACGAAACAGATGTGATTCGTCGGCTGTGTGTTTCGTCAAAACTGGGTAAAAGTCAGTGGATTTAGATATTTAAAATATCTACTGACCAGTCAAGGATAAGACCAGACAGCAAGATATTTAAAACTGACACAAGTATGTTGTAACTTCTTATTTTCAACGAAACAGTGTGACCAATTATCAACTTTTACACAAAAGTCAAGATAGTATATTATAAGTTGCAACACTTTGATTTAATCAAATTATCAGATCAATTACTCAGTTTATAACAAGAACACCTATGAACATATGAAGAACACACTCAAGAACATGAAGTTTCCGATGAGTTTTCCGATCACCGATAATTTTCCGAAACACGAAAATACACTAGATTTTCACTAAAAACCCGGTTTAAAGCATAAACAAACAATCTAACTTAGGTTTTTGATAAAAATCTGTAGCAAACACCAGTAAAACAGCAGATTTATGAATATTTTTCCAGAAAATATTAATTTTTCAAGAACTCATTTTCAGAAAAACACACACAAAATACTTGATAAAAACCGAACAAGTTTGATTTTAAACAAGGATAAGAGCCAAAGCTCTGATACCACTTGTAGGTCCCGAAATCTGAGGATCGATTACGAACCGAATCACTTGTTTATAGTAAACACGGTTACGTGTGCGGAATCCACGTAACTATGCCAAATCAAACATATATAGCAATAATAACAACGGATTAATCAATGATACACACTCGATTGATTAACGGGATAAGAACCTATTACAACTGATACAAACATAGTTCAGACGAAATTTTGGCAGAGTTTTGTTACTATGGTCTGTTTCTTATCTCTGAGTTCAAATGAACACAAAGTGTTGCTTATATAGTCCCTGGGCCATTGATATCGACGAAACACACAAGTGTTTGACGAATCTGAATATGGGCCAGACATTGGGCCTGGAACAGCCCAATACATGACGAATCAAGGTCTGATTCGTCAGTACATGACGAATCAAGGTCTGATTCGTCATGACCTTCAAACGAAACAGAAGTCTGTTTCGCCATGAAGTGTTCCGACGAAACAGAAGTCCGTTTCGTCGAAGACTGCAACTGTTGTGTTTGTTCCTGTTATCAGACAGTAACAATCAGCAACACATAAACATAGTAATGACAAAACTACCCTTTAATGCAACATGCATTGTTCATAATACATTACATACCAAAAGAGACAAATAAGTTGTACACAAGTAGATAGGAGGATATCTGACTTGGTCAACATAACATACAGACTCGATAATTAATAAAAGACCATTCAAAATACATCGTTAAACAAGACTAGTTACAGACACTAAAAATGCATCAACACGTAATCTAACTCCATATCTGGTTTTATGCTCTTGATGGTGTCACATATAAATTTAAAATCAACATAGAAAAAAAAAACCAAAAATTCAAAAATCTCAGATTATAAAATCATGGCAAGTATCACCCATCGGAAATTCCAAAAAGAATATAAAATCAACATGGCAGGTGTTATAGCAACTTAGCTTGTCTTGTTGACTATTTGAAAACACATGTAGCACCTATTGAAATTTCCTCATCTTATAACTTATGTAGCATAGCATAGCGATCCCCAAATATGTATCAAAATAAAAACGATAAATATAACAAATTGTGACAACTGTTAATGGCAAATTCCATAGTCTTGGATACTTAACAAACAAACAAAGATAAAAAAAACTAACAGCATATAACATAGAGTCGCCACTGAAACCACCTAAAGATATTCAAGACAAACCTAAAAAATAATACATGAATACAAACTACTTTTAACAATTATCCCATTTGAACCAAGTCTAACCTTGTTTACCCGAAGAACCCTACTTGAACAAACTCGTTACCGGAAAACTGATTAAAGATAGTTATTAGGGTCAGCTTTTGGTTAGACTTTCAAACATCTAAAAACGTGAATAACACAAAAAGATTAACCTGATAAACATCCCTAACTCCAACATGTTCAACATTAGGCAAAACATCAATACCAAAAGAATATATTCCTAATTATAAAAAAATACACACACCTTTTTTCCAGAATGTGAGCGACGCACATGCCTCAGAGCAATCCCAACGTTTGGCGCAATCGGAGCTTTAATTGAATGCTCAGACATCAACCACGACACGACATAAATTTTGGCGAATATGACAATCGATTTTACTCTGAGTTGCTAGTTTCAACACTTCCCTCTGTCAACAGTCGGAAACACCTCACGCGTTGTCGCCATTTCCTCATGCAAATCCCTAGATAATTTTAATAAAATAACAATAATCTCAGCATCAAGAAGTTTAAAAATAAATGTGGTCAAACAAAATTACCAAAAAAAATAACTCCCAATTGCTGAACTCAAAATTGCATGTTGAAATGAGAGAGGTTGCTTGTTTAACCAATCCATGGATACAAAGCTTGTCTAGCTGATCAGATGATGAGGTAAACGCCTTCGCAATTCAAGTCAAACAAACCGAAGCACACTCCAAAACCTTAAAATATAGTAAAATAAAAAGAAAATCAGTTAACCAATGTTCAGCAGATAAAATTTGAACTTGGTAGTACTCACCTTGGCATCATGGTGCTAAGGAAGATTAGTCAATAAGGGAACGCCATTCATTACAAAATCAGTTGCATCATATGATGAGGCAAACAAACCAAAGCACACTCCAAAACCTTAAAATATAGTAAAATAAAAAGAAAATCAGTTAACCAATCTTCAACATATAAAATTTTGAACTTGGTAGTACTCACCTTGGAAGTTTCTTGCACATGTTCGCTGCAGTAGATAATGACACATGTTGCGACACATAACAAAAAACTCAATATCTCAATATTTACTTAAAAATACATCCCTTCTTCCATACATCTAACATAATGAGCATAAATGTGTAAGGTGTACCTGAACTCTTGTTGAAAAGAATCGATATAAGAAAGCACGGTCATTAGTACCATAAGCACATGCACAAAAGAATCCACAAAAACGTACTTAGTGAATCTTCCGTTCAATCGAAAGCATCCAACATAACTGCGTCAACAACTCAACCTGTTTTCCCTCTTCTCAATTTGCACGCAATCCTGACCAAATTTTCTTCAACCGCCCACTCTGATGAGACGACGGCGCTGCCATTGCGAACGAAGGAAGCATATCATCCAACCATAAATTTTATCACTTCAACATTATAAAAACACAACATTCAAATCCAATGAAATATAATCTAAGAATTGTAAATATATACACTATCTAAACATACATTATCAATAGATTAAGACTTGAAAACGATCCGGGTACCCAGAAGGTCTCAATCATGTGAAAATACATCTTTATTAACAAAAAATTAAATATAAAAAGACACATTAAATGGCATATATAGAAAACCAAAAGTTAGGGTTAGTACTTACAATGAATGGAGGATTCAGAACAGGGAAACTCAGATTTGAAACATCAAAACTAAACGATTTACTACTTTAAAAAATGATAAAAAAGAAGAAAACATAAATAACATACCATACACCTTGCTTATTGGTGGGAGTGAATTGTAACACCTGAAACATGGCACATAGAGATTATTAGTGCATTAATAAAGAAAGCCCAGTCTGACATGTTATCAAATAAAATATTTGAGATGACAAGATGGTGGGGTCAGACGGGTTAGGTAACCTGTTGAAATGGATCATTTTTCTAGTTTTGGATACCTTAGTGACAGATAGATTAGAATCAGACTCCCAAGATATGGTTGAATTAGACTCATTTCCATCTACTTCGTTATCTGTATACAAATATAGCTATTCAAAATCAATATATTTTTTTATTTGAACATACCAAGAGTTTAGAAAAAAAGGAGATTTAACAATTACCAGGTGGTAAGTTTTGGTATGATGAAAATGGTACCAGATAATAGTCTCCATTTGCAAGCATGTCCCTCTTGGTAGCCATATCCACCTAAAGAAACCAACATAAGTTATAAGTGACATGATATAGAGTTTATAAACAATAGCATACCGATTTTCAATTCTCAAGAGGTTTAAAAGGCAATACTTACATCTAGAGGAACCCGCACTATTTTAAGTTTTTCTATAAGGCAATCAATGGGATTGTCATCCTTTATTTCAGAAAGAAAAATGTGTTTATCATCCATGAAGTTAGAACAATCTTGAATGTCCTGAAATAGAAATTGTTCTTAGAGCAAACGCACACCACTAAACCATATAGTGAAATTAGCTAATCTTGTTGAAACTAAAATTACCGTATCTTTGGCCCTATAAAACCACTGAGCACAAAAATATGGTTCTCCATCCACTCCTTCAAACATTTCCACAATTCTGCAGATGTAATAATCTTCGCCCTCACCAGCCTAAAATAAGAAATAAATTAATCATGGTTAATTATGCTAAAGTTATAATATTGTAAATACAAATTTTGGCCAACATGAAAAGTGTACATAACAAACAAACGACCAGCGAAATGTGTTAGTGTTAAACTAATGAAGTCGTGTACTCGTTAACATGAAAATTAGATATTAAAAGTGATTTGCATACCCCAACCCATCTATAGGCTCCGAAGTATCTTCTTCAGGGCCGTTGTTTTCCAACGGATCTGTAAAAACACCAATCAAAGGGCTGAAAACACCATAGAAAAGAAGAATCAAGAAGCAACCAGCCATGGAGAATCGGATCTGGGTTTCCACACACAATTGTAGACAATTGGATCTTGAAGATGGAAAATTCCCTAAAAACTCAAATCAGCATCGAAAATCATATATACGCGCTTCATCAACAAGACATATCATATATCAGCAATCAAATAAGTCAAACACAAATTTCAGATTACAAAAATCGAAAATAACACGCAAAAGGTCATAATCAAATCAATTAACAAAAAGTATTCGACTGCATCTGATCCTCTACAAAGTAGAACCCTAAACTGATAAATAAAAAGAAATCATAGTTTAACTCAGGATGAATTTGATTGGAAGAATTTGTTCGATCAGGATTAGGGTTTGTTTGGATGAATCATGGGTAGATGACAACGAAAGATTAGGTTAAATTCAGGATGAAATGCGTAGGAGATAAACATACTTCAAAGAATCGAATAAGCGGCTTCAATGGAGTGAAGAAAACATAGAGATGGATTCAAAAGAATGAAAGCGGCGATGAAGTTGTCTATTAGGGTTTACAAAGAAAAAAGTGAGAAAGTTGACTTTTATATGGATCCGAATTCATGGTAATGGATGACCCAAACTCAAACGGATCCCGCGTCCAAATTTATGTAGATTAGAAATTTATAATGCATTCTCAATTCCCTCCTAAACTCAACAAAACAACTTGCCACATCAGCAAAATTGTCCCAAATCCAATGCCACCTAGCCCACATCACATCTCATTTATATATATATATATATAACTCAACCAAAAAATTATATCAATAAAGCTAGCTTTTCATACAAAAAATATCCATATCCTAATTATTTAGGAGTGATTGTTAATTTAGACATAACATCAACAAAATTATAACTATAAGACTTGGCTCATACAAATATTATAAATTCTAGTATTTTAAAACTTAATGTAGATGATCAACCACAATCAAAACTTCATCCTCTTCTTATAGTGGTACAGTGTTATGCAAATTGGTCTTAAATCAAATGGGTTGAGTTGAGTTGAATGTTTGCCTGTTGCTTTACGATCAAGTCAAAGATCGAAAGGAGACAGCTGATTAGGCCGGAGGGTGTGGAGGCGCCACCCAAGCCACCTCAGCGTCGATAACGCCTAGATGGCGCCACCACCCCACATTGCGGCAATTACAGAGGGGCGGTATGGTTCCGGCTTCAGCATGGTAACGAGCTACTTTGGCATGATCGAAGTTGATTAATTGAAAATGTTACCGTTGAATGGTAACAATTTAGAAAAACAAAATAATTTCCTATTTTATAAATTTAACCTATAAATACCCCACATTCTCTACACTTTTTATACAATTCTACCTCAAACTTTATACACATTCTCTATACTTTTTATACACTTTTATCACAATGTTTCCCAACAACCAAAACCCGTGGGATCCGACCAACTCGTTTTGGCAAAGTGCGCCAAACAATGAGCAAGAGGACCGTTATCGAAGAGACCCGCGTACGAGTGAGCTTGGATATTATCCGATACCACTTAGCACCCCCAACTTCTCCTCATCCGACCACCCCACCGATGCCCGGTTTTTACGGGTATTATTCTCAACCTCCATTTTTTTCCCAAACATACCCCATACCCAAAACACAACCCAAACCGAATCCATACCTGAAACCCAAGCTGAACCCACTTCCTCAAAAAAGCGAAGTCATCGAAAGAAGGATGAGACCGAAAAACGTGCTACTAAGAAGATCGAATTTTGGTCGCCTAAGGAAGAATTTGAGTTGGCAAAAGCATGGCTAGACGTATCGGAAGACGAGATTGTTGGTAAATTTTATCTCTATATATTTTTTACATATTTTTATAAACATATAGTTTTGTAATATAATTTTTACAAAACATATACTTTTGTAAATATATTTTTTATAGGAAACGACCAAGACATAAAGGTATTTTGGGCTCGTATACGTGAGAATTTTTTCGCCGCAATGGGTCGTGGCGAATATCGAACGCCCGACTCTTTTTCGGGAAAGTGGAGCGCTATGAAGACGAAGGTTAGCAATTTCAACAACATATATACTAATCTCGTCAACAATAATCGAAGAAAAAGTGATTCGAGTGGCGTGGAGGTTATGACCCAAGCCCACACCGACTATAGATTGTACCATGGGCATTACTTTACGATGGTAACTACGTGGGAGCTTCTTCGCAAATCTCCCAAGTGGCATCTTGTACCACCGTTCGACCCAAGACGCCCTAGGTCTAAACGGTCCAAATCAACATCCACTACCGAACCATCCGATCCGATGCTCGAACAACAATTAATCTAAAAGATGATATTGGCGAATTTGAAGAACCAGAAGAGCTGCATCGACCAAAGGGTAGGGATAAAAGTAAGGCAGCGGCACGAGGAAAGTCTTCTTCAACGCCATCGGATGGCCCGTCAAAGTTGAACGACTTCGAGGCAAGTCTCAACAAAATAATCTCGATTAGGGAAAAAGACCAACAAATGAAAATGGAGAAACAAATCCATAAAGACATGGATTTTCTTGCGAGAGATTTTTTCAAATCTAGCGGGAGAAGGACCGAGTCATTTTGGAGGCTCGTAAGGCAAAAATTCGGGCGAAATATATGTAGTTGCTTTTATTTTCTAGTACCTTATGTTTTTTTAATGACTTTGTAATGTTTTTATTTTTTTAATGAAATTATGGTTTTTTATATAGTTATTAAAAATTGGCATTTAATTTAAAACAATAAAATACATAAAAGTGTGCGTAATGGTGCGTGCCTTAACCTGATCCGATCAACCTATTTATAGTAAAGAAAAACTAACTAAATATCCTATTATTCCGGGATTCTGCGGATATTCCCCAAACGAACGTTGCAGTCCTGGTCTTTCGGGTTCAACGTCTTCAAGCTAACCGATTTGCCCGAGTCTTGAGGGGAAGAAGTCTTTTTGAACGTTGGACACTTGCACCTCCTAATCTGCACGTGGTAAAATCAGTTAATACCAGGATATCGTACCAGGATGTTACCAATATCCTGATCCGGTATCCTGATCACAAATAAACAATCAAAGCCAGAATATTAGTCAGGATATATGTTCAGAAAATGACCCATAACACACACCATCCGCAAAAATAATAAACGAAGTATAACATTTTATAACCCGAATCCCTAAATTTGTAAAGCAAGTCCACAAGCATACATAAAAGAATCCATTTGACCCGATCCGTAGACATAATTTTTGTAAAATATTTTAAACTCACAATTATTAAAATCTTATTTCTAAAAAGATATTAAACACTAAAATTACTAAAACTTAAATTTTAAAATTATTAAAAAACTTTAAAATATTTCTAAAAAGATATTAAAAAGTAAAATTGCTAAAACTTAAATTTTAAAATTATTAAAAAACTTAATTGTAGCTAAAGAATGGGAACTGCGTACTGTCTACGGAATAGGAAGTGTATCTAAAGAATGGGAACTGTGTACTCTCTACGTAATGGGAAGACTAAGTCTATCTTTATCTTAATCTAAACAAAACAACAATTTAAACACACATGTATATTTCAATTATTTTGGTTGTTTGTAGCTGAATCAAATATGGCTCAAATACATGGCTGGTCTTCATCCCTTTAAATGATCAATCCCTCCCTTACGTTTCTTCGTCTGTCTTCTTCTTGATTGTATATTATTTGCCAAGCTGAAACATGTTTGAAGTCACGGCTATACGTATGCCTGTAGTCGATGAGGGCCACTTGTATGACGTCGCCTTCCGTAAGGTCACCGACGTCGTTTCCACATCGTTGAAAAATGTCTCAAATTTTAAATTGTTCAAACAAATAGTTCTAAAACGTGAAGAAAGTGCATCCACGGTTCAGGTGGTGTCACCTCAATGGATACAAAATTGTTGGAAATACGTCCCCAAAACAGACCCTAGGGATCACGAGGCCTATAGTCGGTAAGCGTTGCGACCCAAGATTCACACAACGCAATGTCCTCTTCTTCGGTCTATGGAATTCTTGCCATTTTATATAAATATCTGAAAAGAAAATGAGATGAAAGTTGAGAGAGTTTTGTGAGAAATGAGAGTTTTTGTAAGGTAAAAAACGGTAGAATTGGTTAGATTTTATATGAGGAGTTAAATTTTTTTAAAGTACTATTTTAATGATAATCGTTGGGTGGTGGGGGCAACAACTATAAGCCAGACCAAGCAAAACGTGACACATACGTCGCCACCCTTAAGTTCTCCACGCCAGTGAAAAATCCACCGCCTCCAGCCCAACGTCGTTCGCGGGGTGGTGTGCCCGGTGTGGAGAGGCTTCCACGCTGTTCTCCCACACCCACCCTGTATAGTCTGACCCGAATAAAAAATACACACCACCCGGCCAAAATAATAAACTTCTAACGTGGAATCCCTAAATTTGTAAAGCAAGTCCACAAGCATACATAAAAAAAGAGTAAAGTGCTAATTTCACCCCTGTGGTTCGATCACTTTTGCCACTTTTATCCAAAAAGTTTTTTTCTTGCATTACCGTCCTTGTGGTTCAAAAAATGTTGCCTTTTCATCCAGTTTATTAAATCCATTCAAATTTTACCATTAGGTTAAGGGTATTTATGTCTTTTTATAAACTTTATATTTTATTCATTTTTACACCCCATTTATCCCCTCACCCCAAACCACACATTCATCCTCTTCATCATCACCGACCACTTTTCCGGCAAGATCCTCCGGTGAGTTTCCTATTTTCAGCGAACATCTATTTTTGTGGCTAGTCGGCTTCCTCTCTTACTCCAAAACTGGCACCACTACGTACTGGAGGTTGTGTGAGCAAGACATTATAGGAAACCCAGGTATACCACCACCAATTCGTTGAAAAACTAGGCGTCAGATGAAACGTATTTATAGCATGGTTGCAAAAGTCGTTAGGCGCTCCCTAGTCGGATATAAGAGTACTCGGGAAGTCGGATTTGAGAGTACTCGGGAGTGCTCGGGAAGTACTCGGCCTAGGCGGAGATTACTCGGCGAGTAATTGGTCTAGACGAACGGTACTCGGGCCTCGGCAGCCTACCTTGTAGGGAGTACTCGGAGCCTAGCAGTGGCGAAGCTTGACCATGAAAACGGGAGGGGGGGGTCGAAAACGTATATACCCAAAAATTTCTATAGAACCGGGGGGTCAAAAACGTATGTACCCAAAAAAAATTTATACGAAAACTACATATATAACACTACTGAGCGAAAAGTTCGGGGGGTCGGGCGCCCCTCCCCGCCCCTCTTAAGCTACGCCCTTGGAGCCTAGACTGGACTTTTACAACCATGATTTATAGCAAACTTGTAACCAATATGAAAAGGCCTTTATTGTTATTCCATCTGAGATTAACAGAGCATGCATCCAATGTAGTAAAAAATCACCAGTAGAGTCACATAAGACTGCGGGGTATGGGGGGCTTGGGTTGGGGCATTTGTTGACACGTGGAATGGGAGGCCCCCCCCCCCCCAAACAAACCCACGCCCATGGGGTATGGTGGGGCTTGGGTTGGGGGCTTGGGTTGGGGGCATGAGTTTGGTTTGGCCATTGAGAGCCTGCCATGTCACCTTACTAGCCCTACTAGCCCGCCCCACGCCCGGCTTCAAACCCACGCTAGAAGGGCCACGCCCAAACCCATGCCCACCCGGGGTGGTGGCTTGGGCGTTTTCAGCCCACCCACGCCCGAACCCCCGCCCCATACCCCGCAGTCTAAAACAATGACAAGTGCGTGTTAATTAGAACATTTTAACTACATGAATTTTCATTTTCAACATATACAATTCCCGTGGGTGGGAATAGTGCTTTGTAGCGATTGGCTGAAATCGGCGGCCGTCCCTTCCTTATTAGATCAACAATTTTATTATTTTATACAAGCTTTAAAATTACGGTTTTGCCGCAGAATAGTGTTTCTCTGCCATTGGTTCAAATGGCCGGCGTGCAATACCCATTGGACCAACCGGTTTATTATTTTATACCCACTTTAAAGTTAAAGTTTTGCCCCCCATTAAAAAATGCGGTTTTGTCCTAGCTTCAAAATACATTTACCCTTTTGCCCCGAGCTAAAAAATACGATTTCGCACTCGGTAAAAAAAATACGCTTTTACCCTCAGCCTAAATTACGTTTTCGCCCCGGTTAAAAATAAAATTTTGTTCCCCCGCCCCCCAGCTCAAAATTACGAATTTACACCGGTTTATTATTTTATACTTACGTTAAAATTACGGTTTTGCCCACAGTTTAAAATTACGTATTTGCCCCCGGTGCAAAACAAATTTATGCTTTTGCCCCCAGCTAAAATTTACGAATTTCCCCTCGGTTCAAAATTACGATATCACCCTCAATTTAAAATTACGTTTTTTGCCCCCCATGAAAAAAAAAATATGATTTTCCCCTAGCTAAAAATTAGGATTTTACTCTCGGGAAAAAATGATTTTCCTCCAAGTAAAAATAAAAATATGACTTTGCACTAGCTAAAAATCGTGTTAAAAAGCTGATTAACACTCTTTTTACTTTTTATTTCTACCAAAACTATAGTACTGTTTTTTTAATTGGTTGAGAATTGTTCGGACATCGCCCGCAACGCGGGCGGGGCATCACCTAGTTACACACAAAAACGAGACGGAATTGAATTACGTAAAATTGAATAACAGAATAACATAAATCCATAGCATCCTTGGCGAGCTCACATAGAATCTGAATAAAACGTTTGACTATGCGCAATGACACAATCCGCCTCAATTGATACGTAGGAGTACAGGCGGACCCATAATGTTTTTTAATGGGGTTCATTTTTTTCGGTGTTCAAAATTTTCATAACAAAATTTGTTTTCAACGAGGTCCATTTTTTTTGGTGTTCAAAATTTTCATAACAAAACGTTAAAATTTTCGGGTCGGTCCTCATTCGGGTCGGGGCATAGCGAGGTTTGAACTAGATTTAAAAAAAAAAAAAGGAAAAACAAGTTATACAAGGATTGAACCCATGACCTCTTGTTGGTAAAGAGAGGGATTTACCACTACACCAGGTTTACTTTTATTTCTATTGTGTCCAGCTAATTGTATTTATGGAGTCCTTATACAATTTAATATACCGAATCTACTAATTTTTTAAAAAACATTGGGGTCCGGGGACCTCGACCCACTCTATGTGGGTGGGCCCCTGGGAGTACTTCAACCGGAGCACGAAATATAGCTAATAGATCTTGTTTCGAGACGTCTTCTTGCCGGAGGATCTTGCCGGTTTTGGAGTGAGAGAGGTAGCCGACTAACCACAAAAATAGATGTTCGCTGAAAATAGGAAACTTGTCGGTGGATCTTGCCGGAAAAGTGGCCGGTGATGATGAAGAAGATGAGTGTGTGGTTTGAGGTGAGGGGATAAATGGGGTATAAAAATGAATAAAAATATAAAGTTTATAAAAAGACATAAATACCTTTAACCTAATGGTAAAATTTGAATGGATTTAATAAACTTGATGAAAATGGCAACATTTTTTAAACCACAAGGACGGTAATGCAAGAAAAAAAACTTTTTGGATGAAAGTTGCAAAAGTGTTCGAACCATAGGGATGAAAATAGCAATTTACTCTAAAAAAAATTCCATTGACCCAATCCGTAGACATAATTTTTGTAAAATACTTTAAAACTCGTAGTTACTAAAATCTTATATTTCTAAAAAGATATTAAAAAACTAAAATTCCTAAAAAAATAAATACTAAAAAACTTAAAAAGTTCAAGAATTAAAAAAAACAATTTACCTTGCCATCAAAGCTCTGTTTTGGCATTTTAATGATGATAATTATTTTATAATATAGGTGTAGCTTTAAATTCATAACACGAAAAAGTAATCTCTCAAAAAAAAGTTGTAGCTTTAAATAAAGTGTATGATAAAACTAAAAAAATATACAAAAGTGTAGCTAAAGAATGGGAATGGAACAGGAGGAAGACCAAGTCTTCCTTATCTTATCCAAACAAAACAACAATTTAAAACACACATGTATATTTCAATTATTTTGGCTGTTTTAGCCTTTATCTTATCCTAACAAAACAACAATTTAAAACACACATGTATATTTCAATTATTTTGGCTGTTTGTAGCTGAATCAAATATGGCTCCAATACATGGCTGGTCTTCCTCCCTTTAAATGATCATTCCCTCCCTCATGTTTCAATTATCTTTTATCTCCAATACTCCCTCATGTTGCCTCCAACAGCTCTTTTATTTCCCTCTTCCTCCGGTAACCACCATAATATGAGTTTTGTTAGCTTCTTGATTATACTCATCCTCCTCTTCCCCACACTTGCTGATGCAGATTGCAACCCTGATGAGAAAGAGTCCCTCTTGTCCTTCGCAACCAACTTTCCCAACCTCAACTGGTCTTCTACCAAGATTGCTGCTCATGGGCTGGAATCTCTTGTGATGACAAAAGATAGGGTCATCCGGTTATCCATCCCTGATAGAGGCCTTCGCGGTGTCATCCCTTCTTCTCTTCAAAATCTCACCTCTCTCTCTTTCCTCAACCTGTCTTCTAATTTCCTTTCTGGTCCCATCCCTGACGGACTTTTCTCGTCTTTCAACAACCTGCACACCATTGACTTGAGCTATAATAGGCTTTCTGGACACTTACCTCACACCTGGCCTGCTACCCTTCAAGTGCTCAATCTCTCCAGCAATCATTTCGATGGGACAATTCAAACTACCAATCTCCATTCGTTTCAAAGCATGATCACTCTTAATATTAGCAATAACAGCTTCACAGGCACTATTCCTCCTTCTGTATGTTCCAATTCACCAGCTTTAGTCAACCTTGATTTCTCTATGAACCACTTCACTGGAAATATCCCCCAAGGGTTTGGTGCCTGTTCAAACCTTGTGGTTTTGAGTCTGGGTTCTAACAGACTCACAGGACAGATCCCAACTGATGTCAGTTGCGCTCTATCTCTGCAACATTTGTTATTACATGGAAATTATCTTATGGGCAAGATTGATGAAAGCATTACAAACCTCACAAACCTTAGGAGTCTTGTCTTGTCTGGTAACATGTTGTCTGGTTCCATCCCTCGTAATATCGGGAAGCTATCATTGTTGGAGAAACTTGAACTTGACACTAATCTTCTCAATGGAATGCTACCTTTGTCATTGGTGAATTGCACGAAGCTTCAACTGCTTATCTTGAGGTTCAACTCTTTAGGTGGCCGGCTTTCCGATTTTAACTTCTCCGGTTTCAGTCAACTCACCAAAGTTGACCTACGCAAAAATCAATTCAGTGGGGAGCTACCTAAAAGCCTTTTCTCATGCAAATCACTTACCGCCATTCGGCTAGCAAGAAATAAACTAGTGGGGGAAATCTCACCTGACATACTTGAACTGCCATCACTGTCCTTTCTCTCGCTTACAGGGAATACCTTCAAGAATCTCAGTCAAGCATTGAATATTCTTAGCCGTCATGAGAAACTCACCACTCTCCTCCTCTCTTACAATTTCATTAACGAAACACTACCTGCTTCAGGAATTTCAGGGTTTCAAGAGCTTAAGGTCCTGGGACTCGATGGTTGCAGGTTGTTTGGTCAAATTCCAATTTGGCTGATGTCACTAACGAACCTTGAGTATATCAACCTCTCTGATAATAACATCAGTGGCAAAATTCCTGGCTACTTACAATATCTTCCAAATCTTTTTTATCTCAATTTAGCTAACAATTTACTCTCAGGAGGTTTGCCTGTAGAGCTTACTAGACTTCCAGCACTTGCAACACATCAAGTTCTGGATCAAGTAAAAAATGATAAATTTGAACTACCTATGTTTAATGTACGACTACATGGGTCCAGTTGGCAGTATAACTGTCTAGCGTCCTTCCGCCCTCTGCTGGACCTTTCTTACAATAACCTGAGTGGAGACATACCAGTTGAGATTGGCAATATGAAGTCTATTCAAGCTCTTTATCTGAGTAATAACTATTTCTCTGGCACCATTCCCAGTTCAATTTCAAACCTCACAAACCTGGAAACACTAGAGCTCTCTCACAATCTTTTATTTGGTGAGATCCCAACGTCCCTTACAAGCTTGAACTTTTTGTCTTCTTTCAATGTTGCATACAACAATCTGCAAGGTTCAGTACCAACCGGACGCCAATTTGACACCTTTTTGGTCCAAAGTTACGAAGGCAATCCACGATTATGTGCCCCCCCCCCCCCCCCCCCATGCAAAAGTCTTGTAGCGAACGATCAGATCCTTCTTCTCCTCCTTCAGGACATAAGAAAGGACTTGACACAGAAATGATCTTTGGACCACTCCTCGGGTTTTGTTTTGGATTTGGGATCATTCTCACATGTCAATTACACTGCATGCTGTCAGAAAGAACGATTCTCCCTAGATGGATCCATAGGTACCTCATATGGGCATGATGTCCTGTAGTTCCACATCAACAGTAGATGTCCCCAAGGATGCAGGTGGAGTCATATTGTTCCTTAATAGAGTAAGTGTTATAGTATACAGACTAATGTGTAATTTGGTTTCTATATAAGCACCTCTTATGTAACCCTGATGGCATCATTGGTTTCACATAGTTTTTCTTTTTGCTAATTATGCTTTTTCTTATTTGTGGAAAGGAATTATTTCTTGATAACGGTGTATTAATGTATAAAGAGATACATCTCAACTATAACAATTTGAATGGAAAATGGAAATCTATTTGTTTTAACATGGTATAAGACTGGGCCTGCATGGTTGGTAATGTCATCTGGGTGATATTATTTAAGGTCACATGATTCTTCCATAAAAAAATTTTAATGCCAGGCCTGCTCCTGATTATGAGCAAGAAAAGCAAGACGCAGCGGTCGTCTGTGTGGTTAAAGCTTCACATTGGTATGAAAAAACATGAATGCGTCACTTCATTCTGCTGGTTCTTACACGGATAAAGTTTGGTTCAACTTGATGTATAAAGTTGTGTTCAGTTTGGTGTAACTAAGGGTACAATGACAACAACAAACTGCGTTCTTTTCGTGATCTAGATACAAATTGTTAGATAATATTGAAGCCGATAATCATGCACTTCCGGTGATCCGGATTTGGGCCGCTCGTTTATTATATTTACTAGTTTTATTTGGGTCGAACAATTATGTCTTTTATGTTTTATTTGCTTGTTTCGATTTGGGCCAAAGTCCATGAACATTGGGTCATTAACTTTAGACATTAAGTTAATATGGTTTTCAGTTGGGCTTGATTTTGAAAAGGCGTGTGTGTATGGGATACCGTACATACGGTTATGAAGGAATCGACACACCTCTTTGGTGATCGACGTCTCTTTCCACAACACACCTCTTCAACAAGTATATAAGGGTTTGCAAGTTTCATTGTAACCGTACAGTTCAAGTTCAAGTTTATCAAGTTTGGGTTTCATATTTTCGGTTAGTTATAATTTTCGGTTATCTTGTATTTCGATTTGATCATGAAGTGGTGTGATGTGTGTTGTGATTTCAAATACTTGTGTGATCATCTTTCTTCTTGGTCCGATTGGTCCTGGGAACCCGTTAACTGTGATACCAACAAATATAAATATTCCATCTTGTATTGTTAAAAAAAGGTAATAGTTTAAAAAAAAAGAGAAAATTACCAAATTAGCCAATAAAAACTGACTTACCAAATTAGCCATTTGATGCCTCCTTGGAGCAGGGCATCACATTTTTCGAGAGTTGTTATGCGTCTGCAGGTCCTAAGGATGCGTCAGGGAATAGTCAAGCGACACGTGTGTCAATGATTGGGTCTGAAAAATTCTGCTGCTTCGAAGGCGTCTACCAGACGCATCCACTTTAGCTTGCGTCTGGCTTAGTGTGATGCGTCTGGCTTGGTACAAGTTTTTATGCGTCGATCAGAGACGCATCCAAGGCGTCTATAAGACGCTTCCATTGTCAGCTTTTGGATGCCCCTCAAAGCTGCTTCTTATGCGTCTACAAGACGCTTCCATTTGTCAGCTTTTGGGTGCCCCTAACAGCTGCTTCGTATGCGTCTAAGGACTCTTCCATTTGTCAGATTTTGGATGCCCCTAACTGCTGCTTCGTATGCGTCTAAGGACGCTTCCATTTGTCAGCTTTTTGATGCCCCTAACTGCTGCTTCGTATGCGTCTAAGGACGCTTCCATTTTTCAGATGTTGGATGCCCCAGCACAGCTGCTTCGTTTGCGTCCACTGACGCTTCGGTTGTCAGCTTTTTCGGAAGCGTCTTATCTCGTTTATTTATGCGTCTAAAGACGCCTCTACTTTTGTGGGTTCCGCAACACGTGTCAACCGGAACTGCGGTTGGGACGCAACACGTGTCAACCGGAACTGCTTAGACGCATGTAATGCGTCGGTAAGTACACCTTTGACTCTTTACACTGACAGACGCATTGGAGGAGTCTCGAGACGCTTTAGACAAAAAGCAATTAGTTTTCGTTTTTATTTATTTGATGTATTACACGTTTCTATTTTTAGATTAGATTCTATGTACCAGTACCATTACTCTAAACATTTTACAAATTTTCATCTCCAAATTTTTACAAAAAATATCTATCTTTATATTTTTTTTTCTCTATTGATATGGGAGTCAGATTTGTTGTTTACTGTGGTGGCAAGTGGGAAGTCGTTGATGGGAGGCTAGAGTACGTGGTCGAAGCAGATTCTGTTAGACGTGGATTTGAAACTTCTAAAACAATTTCTTATAACACATTTTTAAAAAATCTTAGTGAGTCAACAGGTCTTCAAAACATCACACGTGTATCTTACAAAATGTCAAGTTTTAGCGATCTCATTGATATAATTGATGATTCCGATCTTACTTTTTTTTTCAATATTGCGGAAAGAAACCCTCATGAGTTATTTAAATTATATGTGGTGCAAGAACAAGTTGGTTCATCTGTGGGTTCTTCCAATTTTTTTAAATGTCCCGATCTTAACGTAAATGTTTTTCCTGAAGATGAAAGTAACGCATCATATAAATCTGGAGTTACTGATAATGTTAATTGTCCTCTTGAAAATAAAAGCCAGTTTTACATAGGTTATATTTTCCGTAACAAGCAGGAAATGAAAATAGAATTAGGAAAATTGTGTCTTTCCGAAAGTTTTTCGTATAAAGTAGACAGATCATCCAAAACTCGTTACGAAGTATCTTGTATTGATGAGAATTGCCAGTGGAATTTCAAGGCAGCGAGTCGAGAATCTTGTGATGTTTTTTACGTTAAACATTTTAACAACAAACATACATGTTCTAAGACGCAAACATATCCACATATGCGACAAGCAAACCCAATGGTGGTGGGTAGCTTATTAAAAGAACAATTCAAAGATTGTGGACGGATATACCGTTCGACTGAAATTGTAAAGGATTTTAGGATTAAAGAAAAAGCCAATTTATCATACATGCAAGCATGGCGTGGGAAATGTAACGCATTAGAAATTTTGCAAGGTAGTTCGTCAAGTTCTTTTGCCGAACTTCCCGTCTATTGTTATAACTTGGAGAAGGCTAATCCAGGAACAGTGACACACATACGCACTGATTCTAAAAGTCATTTTGAAATGTTATTTGTGGCTATAGGTGCGGTGGTAAGTGAAAGACTATAAATAAATAAATCAATAAATAAATTTTTCCAGAAAAATCTAACATTATCGTATTGCTTTCAGATTCGGAGCTTTGTCCGTAATTTAAGACCGCTTATCATCATAGATGCGGCCCACTTGAAGGGTGAATTTAAAGGAACAATGTTTTTGGTTGTTAGCATGGACGGAAACAATCAAATTTTGCCTATTGGTTATGGCATTGGTAAATCTGAAGACGGTGAGTCGTGGACGTGGTTCCTTTCAAAACTGAAAGAATGCATCGGCGAGCATCCAGATTTGGCAATCATTTCTGACCGGGCAGCTTCTCTACAATTAGCCGTACGGGTTGTGTTTCCAAGAAGCTTTCACGGGTTATGTTGTCGTCATTTGATGGTGAACCTTCTTTTACCATAAAAAAAAAAGGAATATGAGAGTCTTTGGTGGAAGACTTGCATATCTTACCAGATATCCGATTTTCAAGAATCATTCGACGCGCTATGTGCCGCTGTTCCAAGATTACGGAACATTCTTATAGAAATTGGGTTTGACAAATAGTCAATAGCACATTGTCCAGCCAGAAGATATCATTACATGACATCTAATAGCGCTGAATCTATGAATGCTTTATCAAAACATGCCCGAAAAATTCCAATAACCCAACTGATAGAATTTTTCAGACAGACTGTCCAAAAATGGTTCTATGATCATCGGAACGAGGGAATTCAAGGGGAACACTTGCTTACAAAGTGGGCTCAAAAAAAAATTCAAGGCAAAGTTGAAGGTTCTCGTTCGTGGGTGGTTGCTGGAATTGCTCAGGACAGTTTTGACGTTGATGACGGTGGAAAGAGAGGTTTAGTTGACTTCTCTAATGAAACATGCAGTTGTCGAGTTTGGCAAGTATCTGGGTTACCTTGCGGGCACGTTATTGCGGTATCTAGATTTTTAGGTGAACCAGATTGTGCTCATTATGCGATGTCATGTTACACTAATCAAGTTTATAAATCCACGTATGAGGAGCATATAAATCCAGTCCCTGATAAATCAGAGTGGGAAGTACCCGATGGACGGGTGAATCTGCAACTACCGCTTATTACAAAACGACAAGCCGGACGTCCGAAAGAAAACAAACGAATCCTATCGCTAGGAGAGGACCCAACTCCCATATACTGCGGTAAGTGCAAAACGTATGGGCATTCTCGTGCGAGCTGTTTAGCACCGCCCAAAACAAAGACTTCTTCTCGCATCGTCTCTAAGCCACAACCCACACCCGTCCAAGTTGAAGCCGGAGAATTTCAGCATTATGTACTTCAAAATACATACCCCTCGTACAATTTGGGTGATGATTAAAGAAGTTTTTTGTATAAATTTATGCCAAATGTATATCCTATTTAAGATATATTACAATCATTATTTTATATATATTAATTTTCTGTTTTAACTTATTTGTAATTCACAAAAAAAGTCTTTTATAATTTAAAAAAAATAACATAATTTCACTAAATAAACAATTAACAAAAATTTCGATCCAATTAACTAAACAAACAATAAATTCACTAGGCATTATTTATTAATTAGATTATTAACGGGGTGTGAAACGTGCAGAATAGAGTTGATCTGCCATAAATCTTCTATATCTCATACAGGCATCTTGCATGTTTCGTTCCTGCCAGTTTGGAAGTACACTGTTTTGCACAAGATTTTGCAGTAACATAGTCACACCCGAATTCCGACCAACCCGATGTTCCGATGTAGGCCAGACAACATCCCCGGTGTACTCCAACGCATCAGCCTCACTTAGTCCAGCATTTTCCCAATATTGTATACGACCGAGGAACCATAAGAAGAGACTCTCGAATTCTACTAGCGTTTGGTGTATCCTTCTGTGAACGCTGAATCGTTCCCCGCAATTAAGTGCATCACAATTATTGGTAAAATAAACGATAAGATTTAGTGAGTGCATATCTATCTTTAAGATTATCCAGCCTTCTTTGTCTTGCGATATTGGTATGTAAACCTGAAAAGGAGATACGGTAAATATTTAGTGAGTGCATATCTATGTTGCTCATTCTTACAATGTAATTTTTTTTTACCGTATCCACTTCCCAAAAGGCAGGGTATACTTCTACATCGCCTGTAGCGTATCCGTAAGCATCTTGATCCTGTTCCGACAGAAGGTTTATAAAATTTGGGGGTAGAATGGTCCAACGAACAGTTTTTGATGAAGATGTCCCTTGACGATTTTCTGTTTCTCTATCTTGTATTAGCTTGTTACACCATGCACGGACATGCTATAAATTTTTTTAAATGATCATATTTAGAAATTATAAATAATATAAATAATAAAACTATGTAAAATAATCTAATTACCGTTTCTTGCATAAATTCATCTCCACAATACCCTAGAACTCCACCCCACCACTCTCTGTCTAATGGCGTTTGCCCCATATAAGTTGAATAGCAAAATTGGCTATCACCGTCGTAGTAGAAGTCAAGAACATTTTGTGACCAATAAACAGATTGGTCATCCCGATTAAGCCAAACAGTGTTCTCTACACAATCTGGAATGCTTGATTGATGCCTTCCTTTTGACGACATTATTGTGCAAATTTGTTGTGGTATGAAGAAATTCCCACCAATGGTCCATATTTATAGACCAATAATAACTTCCACCTACCTCCTCTTTTTTTATAACTAATACTATTATTATAATTTTTTTAAACCGTTTATAAAAATAGGTAAAGGAAATATTAATAAAATAATTTAATAACTTTTTATAAAGTCCTAGAATCTGTTTTTTTTTTTTTTTATTTAAAGGTATTTTTTTAACTTATACAAAATTAGCATTTATTATTGTGAATTTCAAAAGATGGAATGGCAATTTAGTTCTTTTATTAAACTTTAATTACTTTAATCCATGCCTATATATATACCCAACTTCCCATTTTTCATCATTCCACTTTCTTTGCTCTACACAAAACCTTTAAGAATATGGATGATTCATGGACCGAGGTTGAAGACATTGCCGTTGCAATGTCCTACGTTGAGACGAGACACCTATGCCGGCATGCGACTATAGATGACGCCTTTTGGGTCAGCATGTTCCACATGTTTTGTAGACATGTTGGTGAAACGGAACGAGATGTGAAGGAGGTGGAGACCCGTTCGGCCTACCTAAGGTGCATGTGTTCCGGGTTCAATGGAAGGGTAAAGGGAGCGTCCAAGGCAGGGTCCAAGGAGAAAAAGAAGGTAACTGAACAAGAAGTGATCGAGGACGCAAAACTAGAGTACCTGTTGACGTATCATGAAGACTTCGATCGGGTCTCTGTTTGGGAGATTATGAAGATTTACTTGTAAATCTTCATATAGTTCATCACTTATGTCTAACATCACCCGTTTGTTAACCGATTTTGGTTTTATGTACTAGTTTGGTTAACAAGTTTTTTTTTTATATTTAAGATATGTATGAAACGCACCGTTTTGGTTATATTAATATATATTATGTGCATTAAAATGGCCCGAAAATAGTGCATTAAATCTATTTGGTTATATTAATATATATTTGGTTAACAACTTTTTTTTTACATAATTCTGCACCCCCTTCTGAATTGGGCCGATTAAGAATTGCTGCACTAATGGAATGAGAATTGGGCCGAATCTGAATCACAATTGCTGCACTATTGGAATGAGAATTGGGCCAAATCAGAATTGGGCCGATTAAGAATTGGACCATTGAATTCGGTCCCAAATCGGAATCAGAATTGGGCCGAATCAGAATTGGGGAGAATCAGATTTGGGTGTCCGGATCAGAATTGTACAATATTATTACAGCAACTTTTAGCATATTGTCAACGATTGTACCAGTTTATCCATGAAAGATAGTGCTTTATTGTTAGGGTATCAACTACTCATAACTTTTAGTGTTATTTGATATAGGTTCTAATTCCAAAGGGTTGGTTAAGTATAAGAAGTTATGAATTGAATCAATAATTAGAAAAGAACTGGCCGAAGTTGACAATATGCTAAAAGTTGATATTGTCAACGATTGTACCAGTTGACAATATGCTAAAAGTTTTCGTAATGAGCCAAATCAGAATTGGGGAGAATCAGATTTGGGCCAGCCCAACCCGTAATAATGGGTCAGCTGCATGGGCTAGACCAAAATATTGTAATGTAAATGGGCCATAAACAATAAACAAACAATTAAAAACACTCCGTTTCAATACTTAAAGCATAACCCGATTTGGGCCTGCCCAATGACATTTTTTGAAATCGAACAATTTTAATTCAGTGGAAATAGTATGGGGCGAATCAGAATTGGGCCATTGAATTGGGCCCCAAATCTGAATCAGAATTGGGCCGAATCAGAAATGGGGCGAATCAGAAATGGGCCGGCCCAATGCAAATGTTCAATGTCATAATACCTTGTTTACGGATCTACAACTTTTTCATCAACTTGTTCATCCTCATCATTTTCAAATGACTGGCAACTAATGACGAGATCAAAGTTTTCCGGTAACAGGCTATCGTAGAACATGATAGCCAACCTTTGTCTCATTTGGTAAGCTGCCTTTGCGGTGTTTTCTTCTCAATAATAGGGTTCCTTGTTGATCAACCTTTCCATGAAAATGCAAACCCATACACCACAATCTCCTAAACTCCCTAATTGTTGAGGTACTTGCCTGGGGTAAACGACTTTGAACGGCAATGACATCTTTAATGGCTCATCGGCTGAATAGTATTCGTTGATGCGTAGCCATATGTCGAAGGTAAAATTGATGTGGTAAATGACTTCCGTTCTGTCTTTCACCATGCTTTCACTTTGCAATAAACTACACACGTAGGAATATGTAAATTGTAAGAAATTGATTCAATGCACTACATTGGTAGTATATATACGATATGACGAACATGTCGTAAATTGTGAGAGTCCGATTGCGAAGGTGGAACATCGCCAAAATCCAATGCACGTTTTTTATATTCAACGGAACATAAACCTATCCATGCATAAAAAAGTTGCTAGTAATTTTTTTATTTTTAAATGAAATATATATAAACATTTCGGCATTCAAACATAATTTACCTCGTCAACTTCGGAAATTGGTGGAATAGGAATCAAGGACCCATTGAAATAGCCCTCCATCCTCCGGTGTGCATCACACTCAATTATGGTCAACTGAAAATAGGGTGGTAGAATGCTCCAACGATCGGTGTCATTCCTCTGCTCGTACATCTTAATCATCCAACCATATAAATGTTGTTTTGAAAAATTTTTAAAATAACAGATTTGAAAATATAAATAATTTGAAAGCATGAATATTGATAATTTTCTTACATCATCACTTAACCAACCGGACCCGTCGTCACCTAGCAACGAAGACCAAAATTGTGGACCAACTTCACCGGTCATCGTTTTTCCAAGATTCCGGGTCCTTGAATCCATCTTGCTTACCAGTGAACGTTCGATGATATACCAATCTCGGATCTTTTGAATCTGTTTATCCGTACACGTACTATCTTCTTTGTTCTTGTTTCTCTTTGACACATTCTTGAACAAAACAAAAGGTGATAGCATAGACGGACCGGGCTTTACTAACCTCTCTGATCGCCGCAATGCGGCTGTCGGGGCATCGTCGACTAACTGTTTTGTATTATTACATACAAGATCGTCACACGGTTGCAACTTGACAGTTGCCACTTCATAATCACCAACATCATTGAAGTTCACAAACGAGTCTACTTCCGGCTACATACATAAGTTTAAGTGATAACAAACATTAGTATATATTATTTTTGATGTAATTGAATTGCTTAAATCCTCGCAATACAACATTACCTTTCCAACTGAATGAACGCTACCATGATCAAGACTTAGACTCATTAGCTACATAAGAAATAGACATATTAGCATCACTATTACATAAAACACATTTATTTAATTTCACCCTCACTTTTGCCTCAACCTTTGCCTCAATTAGCGAAGTTAGCTTCTCATTGTTCTCGTCCAATATTGATTTAAATTTTTCAACAATAGACGATTCTAATTCATCCGTATTTGAAACATTTCCTCCATCATGAATTGCAGACCTTCTTTTTCTTGCTGGTTAGGTGGCCATGGGGGACAACGCTGCATAACCTTCAAACCCGTCAGCAACCCCATCATTTGGAATCTCACCACTGCTGTGCATCGTATCAGAATTGGGTTGCATGTTACGGGGTACCTCACTTGCTATACGAATACTATCTAAAAACTGAACACTCGATATGTACCACTCAGTCTGCATCTCCTGACTAGTGGGAAATATGGTTTGAATCGGACGGTAATGTTCATTCTAAGAATTGAATAATGAAAAGTTTTATCAATCAGTTTATTCTAATCTTACTATATAACTGAGAATAAAATAACAAACTACAGCAATTACCTTTTGTGCAGATTCAAGAATGCGTTCAACGGTGGCAGTTGTAACCCTTTTTCCAGGCCCCCAACCCAAAAATCTTGGAATTGCTTCGGTTTTAAAAAATGAAACCATCTCCTTAAATTCTGGAAAGACTTCATAAATCCACATCTACACATATACATAAATTTAATTTATTTTATTTTAAGTAAGCGGTTGCAATGTATTGCATCAGATTAAATCAAAGTTTGTACCTTAAACGGCCAAACGCAACCAGGCAACGAGAACCCAGCGTTACCCTCTTGGTGTCGACGACTCAAATCATAAACATGCACATACGTGCTCTGCCAAAGATAGCTACCCCACGGAAAGTTGTTCCATGCTTCTAAATCATCAACCAAATTCAGAACCATTTTGTCAATGGATTCGAACTGTTGGGTACCTTTAAAACCTAACTCTAGTAACATCAACAGACAGATACGAAGACAATCGTCTTCACTGAGTTATGACCAGCCCGAATCAAATGCATCTTCTAAATGACGTAACTTTACATCGCGTGTCCCCGGGAAAATTCTTGATCTGAACGAACTAGGTGATCCATTAGATATCGTATTTGTAATCTGTCCATATCTAAACCCGGTGATAAGACAAAACTGGATGGGAGTAAAATGAATAAAATCATTCCCAAACACATAACTTATTCCATTGTTAGGATTATCAGTGGGAACCTGATGTCGTGCAACACAAAGCAAAAGTGGGCTTTCACAAATGACAGACTCAAGATCCAAATAGTGACCAAAGACCGTCTGCCTTAGCCTATGTTCTAAATTACCTGTCATTTTCTTCTTGATTTTATCTAGAACCGTCCAAGCTACTCTAACTCTAATTCTAGGAGCCTTAGCCTACATCAGTGGGATAATGAATGGTAAACACTACAACAAAAACTAAAAAACCAATAGCACTACCATAAAAAAATTAAGATTAAGAAATACCAGTTTAGTGGTAGCCGGAAGAGTGTTGTCCTGCATAGCAACCATATCTTCTACAGTGAATTCAATGTTAAAGTTTGGGATTGAGTCATCCTCCCAATAATTCTGATTCATTGTGCGTGCTTCCGTTAAAAAACGGGTCGGATCGGGTCGGAGAGTAACGGAATCGGGTCGGATCGTGTGGTTTACTGAGGAAAGATGGGTCGGAGCTCCGGCAAAGGTGGTCCCTGTTACCCGCTTCGGAAGCAGCAGCCTAGGAACAGTGTAACCACCGCATGTGGTGGTCCCTGCAATGGGAGACGTCTAACACCGGAAGCGTCTATGGACCCCTCGTTTAATGTGTAGCTGCATCGGATGCCTCTATAATAACTTTAATTTCCATTAATCAATTTAAGAGTCAAGGGCAGTTTCCTAGGCGTCTATGACGCATGGGATGCGTCGGACAAGTGTGTAGCTGCATCGGATTGCAGACCCAATAAACCATTAAAAATTTAAAAGTCAAGGACACTTTCCTAGGCGTCTATGACGCATGGCATGCGTCGGACACGTCCCATCTCTTTAAATTCTTTTTTTTTAATTTTTAATGTAATCTTTTTTTTATATAAGTAACTTTTAATTTTTTGTGTAATTTAAATCATATTTCATGATATTTTATGCGTCGGACACGTCCCTTCACATTTTTCTAGGATTCGTAGACGCATCGGATGCGTCGGGATGTCCCATCTCATTTATCTTGTTTTTTTTAATGTAAATTTTTTTTATATAAGTAACTTTTATTACAAGTGCAAAAAGACATAAAAAATCTTTGGTTCCGTAAATTTTATAAAAAAGCATGACCGAACGGCGGGGAAAAGAATTAGCTGGTGAAGAATACTGCTCTCAACCTGCTAAAAAATCCTCAAGTTGGATCCTTAATCGATGGAGGAAGCCGGTGACTGCAGCAGAAAGCGGAACATCATCCAACCCCCAAAAAATGGGAGAAGAAGACTGTCTACATAATAGACATAGCCTACCTCAGCACAACCGCGGTAGATGGGCGATACCAGACGATGAAACAGAAAATTGGTCGAAAGATGTGCTCGAATTCTACAACAGAGGCGACGCACCGTTCTGTTATTCAGTTGTTTTTAATAGATCAGTACAGCTTGACAAAAACTTTTGGGGAACTTTATTGGGATTTCGTTTCAACGGCTATCTCAACGACACAGTAAATTATAGTAAATTATATGAACAATTTTGCGTAAACTATATTTTTGTTAAAAAATGTTACTAACACTACAATTTTTACAGCATATCGAAGCGTGGGTTGGAAGACTGATGAATTGGAGAAGTAGAAAGCTTCAAAAAGACCCCTTGTTAAATCTACGTTGGACAATACTACCACCAAAGTTTTATGAGTGTTTATTGGAATCGGTTCTGAAAAACGCGGCTACTTACTGTAACGGTAAAGTAAGCCCGTTTCCTTCCTTTTTTTGACATTGATTATGTTTTTTTCCCGATCCCGCTAGAAAATAAAGAGTGGCTAATGCTACGTCTCGAGCTGGCAACCCAACAGCTGGTAATGTTCCCGGGTCAAGACATTTGTGCAGGCGAAAAATACAGACAGGTTGTCATCCCTAGGCTGACAAAAATATGTGTATACTTAGGAGCAGTATTAGTTAATTTGCGCTATTGGAAAAAGACTGGAAAGCCAGAAAAAATCATTTCATTTGAAATGAATGATGACTATGTCGTGTCAAACTGCTCTTTGACTGGAAACGAAGCTGTGTATCTATGTATGCTGATGGAGCATCTCGTTACAGATAAACCGATAAATCTCACCGGTGACATCAATCAAAAAATGAAGTCATATAGAAGGTTCATGGCAGATAATTTGTATTTCTGGCGTTGTTTACCACGTCCTAACGTAGTTTAATATGTAATTTTTAATTTACCTTCATGATCGTTTTACTTTCTGTTCTTTATGTAATAATTCCTTTATAAATATAATTTAATTAATACTATAAAAATAATTTAATTGCTAAATTTTATATAAAATTTGTTTTTCATTTCTCTTTTATAACAAATCACCTAAAATATGAATTTCTTTAATAACATATTAACATTTTAATATATAAAAATTAGAAAATATTGGCATGTTTTTTTTTTTTTAATTCAGATTCATATATTTATGTGTATTCATAAGAAATTACTGAATTATATATAAAATAGAAAAATTTGTTTTTAATTCACCTAAAATTTGGACTACTTTTTGATAACATATTAACATACATTTTACCATTAACATAAATTTTACCATTAATAACTATTTCTCTAATTTAAACGCTGGTCACTTTTCTTGGGCTCCCCACAATCCATGTAGTTTGACTAACTACCACCAACTCGCAAACACGAACACTGGAGTTCTGCCATGGCACAATCGTAAGCAAAGCTTGCTTTTTCATCGGTGATACCGTCCCACTCATCATCAGTATTCAGAGGCGGCGGGTTGAATAAATTAGGATTTAAACGGGGTGGTGGCGGTGCACGGTAGCCTGGTGGCATTGCACGGCAGCCTGGTGGCGGTGTATAGTTGTTTGGTGGCGGTGTACAGTGGGGTTGTGGCGGTGCACGGCAGAATGGTGGCGGTGTACAGTAGGATGGTGGCGGTGCACGGCAGCCTGGTGGCGGTGCACGGCAGCCTGGTGGCGGTGCACGGTAGGCTAGTGGCGGTGAAGGGTAGCATGGTGGTGGGTTTCAATCACCCGATGATTCAAATTCTTCAAATTCACCACCACCCATCTCTTCTAATTATTTCTAAAGTGGTATACTAGTTACCAAATTTTAAATATATAGATGGAGATATGGATAAAAATGTCAAATAAAAAAAAAGAAAAAACATACAACTTTTTATTTACTTTAAATACAACAATTAAACCTAATAAAAAAAACAAACCAAAATAAACCAAAAAAATAAATTACAGACTAAAAAAGATATTTTTTTAAGCGATAACACGAAGTGATCCAATTCCTCCACAAAGCTCGGTCTCCAATTCCTGTTTGTTTTTGAATAATTTGGCGGCTTTGGAGGAGCGGTAGAGGACGTGGACGGGGAAATCCGATAACACGAAGTGATCCAACGTTCCCTTTGTAGGTGAGTTCTTCGAATTTCTTCGTTAAACCACCTACCATAAAATGGGAGGACAGATCACTTCCATCGCTTGGGGTAGGTCCCGTCACCCATAAACACTAGGACTTCTAAAGCTCAGGAAAACGTCATCTTCAACACTGTTAAACAACTTCATTTTTATTTGGAGAGTATCAAAAGGCGGATACATTGACATAAGCATTTTATAAATCAGTTGGTTTGGAGACAAAATGTTGAAAATATCTGATTTTATTCATTATATATATAGTAGAAAGGGATTGAAATAAAAAAAATGTAAATGAATATGTGAAATATAAAAAAAGAAAAAGAAAAGCACGGAAACCGATGCCCCCCATGCGCCCCCATGCGTCTGACAGCTCCTCCAAGGAGCCGTTCAACGAGCCACAACGAGCCAGCCATTTGTCTCCGGATGCAGCTAAGCCGGACGCATCAGCCTACTTTTTGGCCCGGATGCGTCGGCGGCTGACCTATCAAGTTACTTTTGCCACGTGTCAAGTCACCATTGGCGGACGCATTAAATGGGGGATGCCCTGCTCCAAGGAAGCATCAAATGGCTAATTTGGTAAGTCAAAGTTTTTCTTGGCTAATTTGGTAATTTTCTCAACAAAAAAAAAAAAAAAAAAAACTCATGTATTATAGGTTGAATTAACCTGTGTATTACACAGATGAACAAAATATAATATAATTAGTTAAAACATACAATCATCAAAATATAAACTAAAAAATGGGACTCTGATAACTATTTCCTTACTATAATACATGTGTTAAACCGAAAAATTATACTTGTCGTGAGCTCGCATTTTCATTGTAAACTCGTATATTCTCTTTTTTATTCATCAATATCTATATATTTAAAGAAACGAGTTTTTGGGACCCGCGCTTTGCGGCGGGACTATTAAACCGAACAAAAGTATACGTAAAAACTTTGAACGATGCATGCGTGTTGCGGGGTGTTAACTCACCAAATTCAGACCTAGACGTAAAACATTATCGTAGAACATAATAACTAAGTTGAGACGATAACAAATACCAACGTATAATAACCATTAATAAAGCCATGTTTATTAATGATCATGATTGATGTTCTTTATGAATTTATTAATATTTAAATATTAGTATAATGGGATTTTGCATTTTGAAATTAACTAGAATTTAGAACCCGCGCTTTGCGGCGGGTTCGTTAGACTAGTGGGTATGGAGAACCTCATCCCCAAGGGGATGGGCCGCCACGTCAGCGCCACGTAGTCTCGGCTTGGAGGGGATGGACCTAGGGGGTGGGGGATGAACCCCTTTATATATATATATGTATGTATGTATGTATAAGAGTGTGTGAGGGAAGGAGGGGCGTCGAGATCGGCTCCCAGCGGCCGTTTTTCACGGGCCTGGCCCGGCGCCGGAGCAAGGGGTGGGAAGATGGGGCGGCGACATGGGGACGGGCCGAGGGACGAGCCCCATTCCCTCTGGTCTTAAACAAAACATAAAATATACGTAAGAACATTGAACCATGCATGGGCATTACGGCTTGTTAACTTATAAAAAATTAAACAAAACGTAAAATATTGAAAAGAATAACTAAGCCAAATTGAAAACATTGAAACACACACGTATGCAATAGGTAAAAAAATTATCATCTTAAACAACATTAACTATTTGTAATGTATAAGTATTCATAAATAGCAAAAAATCTTTTAAACATCTTAAAAGTAACAATTCTAGTATCTTTCACCGGTACATATTTATTTATCATATATATAATAAACTAATATTATCGTATAGGTACAACATTGTTCTTTCAAAATTAACAATAATAATAATAATTAAGACACTTACAAAATCAAGGCTAAAACCATGTGTTGTATGTTATTCTACAAATACAAATACCATCATCAGAAAAATGAAAAATGTCAGTGCATATCAGCCTCTCTCTATCCTTCACACTTTCTCTACAAATGCCAGCAAAACACCACCACGCCACCTTAGCACCACCACCACCACCACAGCTCTATCATCTCATACCACCGTCTGCCAGCTCCACCATCTCGATTCTCGCCACTGTGACGCGATCTCTTCACCACCATCACTACCCCACCACCACCTGACTGTCATCATCACACAACACCATCACCACACAACCGTGAATGACCACCTCGGCTCCGTCCTAAACGCCATTACCCTGTTTCTCTCTCTACATTCTCTGTAAAAACAATCTCCCTACAACCGCTGAAACCATCACCACCGCCACCTGGAATCGGACTTCTCTCCCCTCCGACTTCGCCATCCACATAATCATGCTACTGCCGCCACACCAACACACCACCGTCTTGGCCTGAGAAATGGAATTGCCGCCGTCACACTACTGGCATGGCCATCGTCGTTGGCTTGTTGCAACACCACCTCATTATAACTTATTAATGGTGGTTGTATCAGGAGAGAGAGAGAGGAGGGGAGGGAGATGAAAAGATTGACCAATTAATTAAAAGCAATAAAAAATAAGAAATAACAGTGTTTGACAAATGGGTGAAAGAAATTTGAATAGGTGGACCAATAGAATGAAAACAAAATTGAACAGTAAAATTGAGTCTTGCAAGAAACTTGCTAATTAATATAGGGAAAATTAAAAAGTGATTTACTCTTATATGTTAATCATAATGTTTTCTATGAAATATCCCTATTGAATACATGGTCTCAAAGTAAAAGAAATTAAATTATTTTGAATTGCTTAGAATACGATAATGTTAAAAAAACTAAAACCATAATGGGAGTGTGGGACTTATCCCAATTGAAATGACAGCCTCTTCTACACCTCTCAAGTATCAACCCTCAGCAATCTTTTCTCCAAACCCTAAACCCGCGACTTTCAATCTCCATGGTCAAATAAAAAAGTCAAACTAAGAAAACCCAACAAACCCACCACTCATCTCCCCACTCTTCAGCTTTTCAAAACCCCATCTCTAAGACCGTGGAGTATGGTGGGGCTTGGGTTGGGGGCATGAGTTGACACGTGGAGTTTGAGCCCTCTACCGGTGAGTGACGTGTCCGTGGGGTATGGCGGGGCTTGGGTTGGGGGCGTGGCTTGGCAGTTTATTAGAAAAAAATTACAAAAAGTTAAAAAAATACATACAACATTAAAAAAAACCTAAAATTTTATTAATTCAAACACCCGCTATGACATGGCGGTGGACAGCGAATAGGAGGCCGCCACATTGGATCTCAAGCCCGCCCTACGCCCGGCTTCAAACCCAAGCCCCAAGGGCCACGCCCCAACCCAAGCCCCATACCCCATAGTCTAAACCCATTAATTTACTTGTCTTCTTTCCCCCACTATCTAAACTACCCACTCTAAAAAACCCAATTTTATCCACACATTCCCACCCTTTACAAACTCCATTGATGAAAATTTCATCAAGAATCTTGAAAAGTTTGCAATTTTTCCGGGCCACGATTGTCGGAGGCGGTGAGCTATTACACTGTCGATCTCCTTACAGCCATAGAATCCATCGATGGTAGTAGCCTTCGAACCCCGTCGACGCCGCTCGGGTGTACAGTCTGCCGCCCCCAACACCACCAATGGCTTCCATGCCTCCAGATTTTTCCCCACCTTCAACAGAACCGATCCACATGCCTGATCAGTGGTGATGTCGACACGACGGCCCCGCGAAACCACCTTCGTCGGCCCCTCGCTATTCACTCACTCTCAACCCTAACTTCTACTTTGTCTCTCTAAAAACTGCCTTTACCTCTTCCCACCCCCTTAGTAACCACGGTGGTCACCAATCTTGTTGCCGATGACGGTGTCAATATTTCCAGTTGTGGTGGCTGTCGTGTTGGTGGATGGGGAAGCCGGAAGCCACCAGTGCAAGGGAAACGGTGGAGAATGGTCATGTGTGATCAGACTTGTGATCCAGGAAAAGTGTCGTGAAGCACTACCAGCTTAAGGAAGTGGCTCAATATAAAATAAAGAAACATGTTTTGTAAAAATAAAGATTTCTCCGTGAAATCATATGATTGTAAATTACCGGGGTTGTATCCCGAGTTGTGAAATAAAATAATCGGGAAATTTAAATTTTAAAAAGATCCTGAAGAAAACTTCCACTGTTAAATAAATACCACGAGATTTTCTGTCCCGCGGCTCCTGAAACGGGTAAAACAGGGTCGGGGGGCGTGACAGAAAAAGGTGGTATCAGAGCCACTGATTTAAGCCAATTAAGTATTTAGAAAATACTTAATTTTACTAATTGCTATTCTGTGATTATGTGATTTTCTATTTGACTATTATGTGATTTTCTATTTGACTATTTGTTAATTACAGTATGGGTAAGCAAAAGCTTTCAAACATCTATCTTAAATTAGATAGGTCATCCAACGAGAAGGGAAGTTCATCCCAAACCAAATCCTCAAATCACTCTGGAATTCCTGAAGAAGGAATATTTGTGCGAAAGGCACAATATGAGGAACCACTTTCTCCTAATAAAAGAAGTTTGATTATTAGGAAAGATCAAAAGAAATTAAAGAAATTACAAACAAAAGAAAAGAGAGTTAATCAGAAAACCCAAGAACTAGGCAGTAACCCACCATGGGAAGACAAGTTAGATGAAAAATGGACAGATCTTTATATGCTAGCCACTGTAGCAGTAAATGCAAATCTTTAAATATCTTGTTTCAGTTTTAGAACCTTTATCACTTACAAGTTAGAAACTTTATCCAGTAAATAAATAAGTTTCCAATAAACCCTAATATGTTTTAGTTGTCAGTTGTTCTTTGTATTAAAATTTGTCACACGGTATGCAATAATATTTAAAGGTTGTTTCTGAAATTTTGTTATAAAAAATTTTAACTTAGTAATTTTTGTATTTTGCATATGTGCTAAACAGCATGAATGACTTGTCTGAAGCCCTTCAAAATCTAAATCTCTATCCGGTAAAAATAGAGGTTTCCAGAGATTTCAATAGGTATATACCAGACATAGAAGAACCTATGGAATTTAATGCTCCACCTCCGGAGAAACCCAAGCCTAATAAGAGGAGAAGATTTGTGGGATGGAGGCGTGTGCGCAGGAGGAAACCCGCAACCAGGAAGATTCCTAAAATAGAAAATCCCTTAGACAAAGGAAAGGGGATTGAAGTCAGTGAAGGTTCTAGACAGGTGGAAATAGAGTTTGGAGAAGGTTCTAGACAGGAGGAAATGGAGTATGGAAAAGGTTCTAGGCAAACCCAGATGGAAGTTGGGGAAAGCTCTAGACAGATTGAGGAGTTACCCTTTCAGGAGGAATTAGATCGTGCATTGGCGAGTTGTGATGTCGTCAGGCCTATTAATAATAATCTATACCCTTATCCTGCTGAAACACAACTACCAATGAACTTGGAACCAGCAATCCCAGAACCTATAATCCACACCCAGCCTCTAGGAATGGATGAATGGTGGACTAATGATTGGCAATTCCAAAACCTGCTCTACAGTCCTTATTCCTTTCTCCCTCAGTTCGACCCAGAACCTATACCAAATTCACCTATGAGCATTGAAAACTTAGCTGAACTCCGCCACTTTGGCGAGGAGCTGGTGGATGCAGGAAATAGGATCAGGGAGGTAGGAGAACAGATCTCCTGGAAATACGACGAGAGGGAACGTCGTTACTGAAATACCAACTGACGAGGGGTAGTAGGGTTATGAAAATATGGTTGTATAATAATAAAAGTAAACTATAATCTTGTAAAATAACTTAAGGTAAAACTTTGTAAGATAAAGGTGTGTATGGACGCATATTATAAAATATATATAAAAATGGAAATCGAGAAATCGATAGTTTTGGCTATATGTGTGTTGTGAACTTTGTATGATTGTTTTGTGTATGATTATTATTTATCGGATACTAATAAATTATATATTAATTATCAGATGGAAAACGCTAATAATGAACCAGTTAATGAGGTTAATCAATCTGAGCAACACCCGGGGGATCAATATATGACTAGGCAAGATATAGAAAATATCGTTGCTCAAGGGATAGCCAATGATATTCCAGCAATACTTGCTGCTGCGCAGAAACCTGTTGAACCTCAACAAATCATTCCTAGCAAACGTATTTCTGAAGATAACTTCAGTAATAGCGTAAACGGAGGCAATAATCATATTAATCACGATAATGAACCACGGCAAGCTCCGCTCCCTAAGAAAATGAAAGCTGCAACGCCTGGTTGCACTTATAAAGAATTTCTTGCCTGTAAACCAGCTGAGTTTGCAGGTAATGAAGGAGCAACTGCGGCACTGCGTTGGTTAGAGAAAACCGAGGCAGTAATTACAATAAGTAAATGTGACAAGGACGACAAGGTCATGTACGCGTCAAATCTTTTCAAAGAAGGGGCGCTAGAATGGTGGAACACGGTGTTACAAGCAAAAGGAAGAAATATAGCCTATTCCATGAACTGGGAAGAATTTAAGAGTCTTGTAGAAAGAAAATTCTGTCCCGAATATGAAAAAGATCAAATGGCGAATAAGTTCCTAAATTATAGAATGATGGGTGTAGATTGTCGCGGTTATACTTCGACATTCTTTGAATATGCTAGAGTGGTACCAACACTGGTTTCGCCAGAACCGGTACTCATTTCTCGCTATATTTGGGGACTAATTGGAGAAATCCGTAACATCGTTAAAGCTGCGAGACCTCGTACTATTGACGATGCGGTGGAATTAGCTAACACCCTAACTGATGAACTGGTATGCACCCGAGATGAAAATAGGAAGAAGGAACTGGCTCAGAAAATTACCCAAGGAATTCGTACGGGTAATAACAGCAGTTTCAGGAAAAGAGGAACAGGGCAATCTTCAACTCCGCCATTCTGCAAGAATTGCAGAAAGAAACATTATGGAAGATGTAATGTAACCTGCAACTTTTGCAAAACTATAGGACACCGTGAAGAAGACTGCAGAAAGAAAACAAGAATCTGCTTTAACTGTGACGAAGCAGGACATTTCAAAACAGAATGTCCTAAATTGGTCAAACTAGTAGACAACAAAACCAATACGGCCGACGGAGCTACTAAAAAGAATGTTCGTGCATTCCAATTAACTACTCAAGAAGCAGAACTAATTCCAGATGTGATAGCTGGTACATTCTTAGTTCACAACATTTACGCAAAAGTATTATTTGACTCTGGTGCAAACCAAAGTTTTATCAATACTTCATTCTGTCAAGCTCTTAACTTACCTTTAACCAACCTTAGGCAGATTTTTACAGTCGAAACAGCAGACGGAAATTCTATTAACATAGATAAGGTTTTGCAAAAAGAAAATATAGAACTTTCAGGTCATAAATTTCATGCAAACTTATTGCCAATGAATTTAACTGGATTCGATATTGTATTAGGAATGGATTGGTTAGTAGCCAACCATGCTCGAATCCTTTGTGATAAGAACTCCGTAGAGATTCAGGCACCTACTGGAGAAACAATCATGATTACAGGAGATAAACCACGTAAACCCATGAAGTTCATATCAGTAATGAAAGTTGCTAGTTATGAACGGAAGCAAGGAATAGTATATATGATTTCAGTAATCATTATTACTAAGGGTAAAGAACTTAAGGAGATTCCTGTAGTCTCAAAATACCCAGATGTATTCCCAGAGGAGTTACCAGGATTACCACCAGATAGGGAAGTAGAATTTAGGATTCATCTAATTCCTGGAACTACACTGATAGCCAAGGCACCTTATCGGTTAGCACCTACAGAAATGTTAGAACTGAAAAAGCAATTAGATGAATTATTAAGTAAAGGTTTCATACAACCTAGTTCATCCCCGTGGGGAGCACCAGTGTTGTTTGTGAAAAAGAAGGATGGTTCAATGAGAATGTGTATTGATTATAGAGAATTGAATAAGGTTACAATTAAGAATCGATACCCATTACCTAGGATTGATGATCTTTTCGATCAACTTCAAGGAGCTAGATATTTTTCCAAGATCGATTTACGCTCCGGATATCATCAATTGAAGGTACAAGAAGAAGACATACCTAAAACTGCTTTCAGAACTAGGTATGGTCATTACGAGTTTACAGTCATGCCCTTCGGATTAACAAATGCACCTGCCGCATTCATGGACATGATGAATAGAATCTGTAAACCGTATTTGGATAAATTTGTAATTGTCTTTATCGACGATATACTTATTTATTCAAAAAGTCAGGACAAGCATTGTGAGCACTTGCATGCACTCTTAACTTTGTTAAGAAAAGAAAAGCTATATGCCAAATTCTCGAAGTGTGAATTTTGGTTGCAAGAAGTGCAATTTTTAGGACACATGGTGAATCACGAAGGTATTCACGTAGATCCTGCTAAGATAGAAGCAATTACCAAATGGAAGGTTCCGCAATCCGCAATGGAAATTAGAAGTTTTATAGGTTTAGCTGGATACTATAGACGGTTTATTAAGGATTTTTCCAAGATAGCTGTACCATTAACTAAGCTAACCTGTAAAGCAGTTAAGTTTGAATGGGGACCTAAGCAAGAAGAAGCTTTTAGGATTCTAAAGCAAAAGTTAACAAATGCTCCAATCCTAGCTTTGCTAGAAGGAACCGAAGATTTTGAAGTTTACTGTGATGCTTCAAAACTAGGATTAGGATGTGTGCTAATGCAACGCAAGAAGGTAATTGCGTATGCTTCAAGGCAATTGAAAAAGCATGAGGAAAATTATACGACTCATGACTTAGAGTTAGGCGCCATAATTTTTGCTCTTAAGATTTGGAGACATTATCTGTACGAAAGTAAATTTACTGTCTATACAGATCACAAAAGTTTAAGATATATATTTGGGCAAAAAGAGTTAAACATGAAGCAAAGGAGATGGATGGAAATTCTAAGTGACTACGACTGTGATATTCAGTATCACGAAGGAAAAGCAAATGTAGTTGCTGACGCCTTAAGTCGTAAGTACCATGAGAAACAACGCCGAGTTCGTGCTCTTAGATTAAATCTATAGATAGATTTAATGGAACAACTAAAGCAGTTCCAAGAAATAGCAATCAAGGATGATGCTGAAGGAATGAAGGGACGAATAAAAGAATTAGAACAAGGAGTTGATGGAATTTGGAGATTCCACAAAAGAAGAATTTGGGTACCTAAGCAGGGAGAATTAAGAAATAAGATTTTAGAAGAAGCCCATAAATCTAGGTATACTATGCACCCTGGAAACCATAAGATGTACCAAGATTTAAGAAATAACTTTTGGTGGATAGGAATGAAAAAGGATATAGCTCGATATGTTTCTAAGTGTCTTACTTGTTCACAAGTTAAGGCAGAACATCAGAAACCTTCAGGTCTATTACAACAACTAGAAATGCCTGTATGGAAATGGGAACTCATAACAATGGATTTTGTTACTAAGTTACCTAAAACCCGAAAAGGTAATGATGCGATTTGGGTAATTGTGGATCGATTAACCAAATCAGCTCACTTTCTACCTATGAAAGAAACCTTTAGCATGGAGAAGTTGGCAAAGTTGTATGTAGATGAAGTCGTATCCTTACATGGAGTTCCACTCTCCATTGTTTCCGATAGGGATAGTCGTTTTACTTCCCATTTTTGGACAAGTTTCCAAGAAGCAATGGGAACTCGACTAAATTTAAGTACGGCATATCATCCTCAGACGGACAAAGTGAAAGGACAATCCAAACTCTAGAAGACATGCTCAGAGCATGTGTGATAGATTTTGGTGGAAATTGGGACGATCATTTACTTTTAATTGAATTCTTCTATAACAATAGTTATCATTCAAGTATTGAAACTGCCCCATTCGAGGCACTGTATGGAAGAAAGTGCAGAACTCCAGTTTGTTGGGCAGAAATAGGAGAAAGTCAATTGTCAGGTCCTGAAATAGTGCAAGAAACGACCGACAAAATTACACAAATCAAGGAAAGACTGAAGACGGCTCGAGATCGCCAGAAAAGTTATGCTGATAATAGACGAAAGCCGTTGGAATTCCAAGTGGGAGATAAAGTACTATTGAAAGTTTCACCTTGGAAAGGAGTTGTTTGATTCGGTAAGAAAGGAAAGTTAAGTCCAAGATACGTAGGACCATTTCCAGTGATCCAATGTATAGGACCAGTTGCTGATCGTTTACAATTACCAGAAGAGTTAGCTGGAGTACATGATGTATTTCATGTATCCAATCTCAAGAAATGCCTATCAGACGAATCTTTGGTAGTACCTCTCCAAGATATAGAGGTAAACGAAAAGTTAAAATTTGTTGAGGAACCTCTTCAGATAGAAGACAGAAAGATCAAATTTCTCAAGCACAAATGACTAGTGCTAGTTAAAGTCAAGTGGGATTCAAAAAGAGGAGCTGAATACACTTGGGAGCTGGAATCTGAGATGAAGAGAAAGTATCCCTACTTATTCCAGTAAATCTCGAGGACGAGATTTTTATTAAGGTGGGGAGGATGTAACAACTCTCATCAAAAGTCCTATTTATTAAATTAATTTGTACAATAGGAAACCCTAATTGAGACACCCAAGTGATTCTGCACTAACCCTAAAATTTTCATAACAATCGGAATCAGGATCAGGGCCCCTAAAACTCGGGGGGGGGGGGGGTAAACCCTAGTTGGTAATATCTAAACAGTTTTACGTGTATAACGAATTTGCATGCGAAACCAACTCAGCTAAGCTACCTGGACACGAACCTACCCTACCCTAGAAATGCATGCCCCGCGCCACGCGACAGGCACACATGTCCCTGCCGCGACATGCGGGGGGACCAATTTTCAAGTATAAATAGGGGAGTCTGGTACATGCAATAGTGCGTTAGTTCGACGTTCAAACTCAAAATATACGCTGAGATATCGTATAATTACTATAAAACACACACAATTCACGAAGTGCTGCCGCAATACAAGGTAATAACTCGATCGCTGCTACGATTCAATGTCCGATCGATTAAACTATCCAATGGATGTTTAAGTGCTGCCCACATTAGGGTTCATGCTTTGTCATTCGTCGTTAATTCGATGGATGTTTAAGTATCGCATTTTGTCATTCGTTGTGAAGGTTTAATCTCGTTAGTTATCGTAAATGCTGTATTAGTTACTAACCTAGTTTGTGTGCATTGTTATTTAAACTAGGTTATCAAGGTTAATCAGTAGGCTAAGCTCTGTTCATATTAAATCTGCAATGTGAGTCATTTTCTTTTTATCAAAGTACTTTATAAATTCTTAAATGTTTTCAAAGTTATAATTACAGGGATTAAGTCTTTGTAGTCACCAAATTACAGCCGGTATGTTGGGTTTTGTATAGATTACTTGATAACCGTCACTATTGGACAACAAGTTAGCCAATGAGTGATATGACCATAGTCACAGACACCACTGGACTCAGAGGTTACCGATGAATGTCGAGTGACAAATATCGTGGGTAGTTGGTTGATATATGGAAACATTGTAATCGCTCTTAATACTGTAAATTATAACAAACGTGTCGTTTTATTAAAAAGAATGATTCACCAGTATTTCCCGCTGACAAAACCCTTTTCAAACATGTTTCAGGTGATCTGTTGTGATCCAGTAAAAGTGCTGTGAAGCACTACCAGCTTAAGGAAGTGGCTCAATATAAAATAAAGAAACATGTTTTGTAAAAATAAAGATTTCTCCGTGAAATCATATGATTGTAAATTACCGGGGTTGTATCCCGAGTTGTGAAATAAAATAATCGGGAAATTTAAATTTTAAAAAGATCCTGAAGAAAACTTTCGCTGTTAAATAAATACCACGGGATTTTCTGTCCCGCGGCTCCTGAAACGGGTAAAACCGGGTCGGGGGCCGTGAAAATTATATCAACTGTTATATGTTTTCAAACGTCGGTTTAAGTCATAGTTGAATGTTGGTATGAAGCAAAATAGAGATCTATAAGAATTAACCACCCTTAGTTTCACTTTAACCATAAACACTTGAATTACCAAAATATATTCCACAAACCATTATACTATATATATACATATATATATATATATGTATATATACAGGTATAGGATCCTGTACATTAATCCAGAAGTGTGAGAAGTGTATTATAACACTATATAACACCATATAAACACTGTAAAACACTATGTAACACCATATAACACCATATAACACTATGTAACACTATATAACACTATATAACAAATATAACACTATATTTTGTCTGATAGCATGTCTATGGTAGATGTATAGTGTTATATATTGTTATATAGTGTTATATGGTGTTACATAGTGTTATACGGTGTTATATGGTGTTACATAGTGTTATACGGTGTTTATATGGTGTTATATAGTGTTATATATAGTGTTATAATACACTTCTCACACTTCTGGATTAATGTACAGGATCCCTATATATATATATACATATATATATACATATATATATACATATATATAAAAGAAGGTTAACGTACATTACAGCTTAACGTACATCACGTACGACAGGTAATTACGCACGTTCATTTTAAAATCACGCACGTTATAACTCAAAAATCTAAAATCACGCATGTTGAAACACAATAATCACGCATATTGAAAATATTAATCACGCATGTTATAGAACAAATCACGCACGTTGTTGTACGTGAAGTACGTTAAGCCGTAATGTACTATATACTTTTTCTATATATATATATATTGTTGGTAAAGGACGATAAATAGTAACTTTATTTTTATAATAATATATAGCTTTTTATTATTTTTTTTACTTAATATATTATAATAGCTTATTATTATATTTACTTTTACTAACATAATTTTATTTTTTTCTTTTTTTAAAACCATATATTTCCTTTACCATTTTTAATAATTTTTTTCTTTTTTTAGAATATATATTAATTTATCGATTAATTTAATTTGATACTTTTTTAATAATTTACGTTTATAACTTTTTTTCTACAAACTTAAGTACGTAGTTGTGCTTGATTTTTTTCTTTTTTTAAAACCATATATTTCCTTTACCATTTTTAATAATTTTTTTCTTTTTTTAGAATATATATTAATTTATCGATTAATTTAATTTGATACTTTTTTAATAATTTACGTTTATAACTTTTTTTCTACAAACTTAAGTACGTAGTTGTGCTTGATTTTTTCTCTGACATTCCGTTATAAGTTTTGTTAAAAATGAAATTGTACTCAAAATAAAGTATTTTTTTGGTATTATAAAACGGTACGATGATAAACTAAACTGTTCTAATGATTTGACTTTCTAAACAACATGCTTTATTTTCAAATCACGATTGTTTTACATTATCATTTGTTACTTCTAAGAATGACCTAAAACTTAATCAAGATTAACTAAAAAGTCTAAAATACAACTATGTAGTTTATCACCTAACTTAAATAAAACAAAAAAAACAATTATCAAACAACTAAACCCAGTACAATAAAAAATAACAATCATCTGGATCTCATCAAACAAGAAATAAATATGCAAATAAAAACTGAATAAAACTGAGATTATTATTATTCATTCAAGAAAAGTAGAGCTTAGACAAGCCGTAAACGACACCGCATCAGAATCAACAACGAAACTCAATAACTTCTTCTTTTAGTCTGATCCTTCAATCAAAGAAGATACAATAGTAGTATTGTAACCTCAAAACACTGACTTGAATAATCCTCTAACTTTCCGGAGGTTTATCGTCAGGGATTGGCATCACCGGCCGGTTCATTGGCAGTTGTCGACGGACATGATCGTCGCCAGTGATTGGGTGGTGATATTCAAATACTTTGCAAGAGAGAAATCGTATGATCAAATCCAGCCAAGTGATTTTCTTACGGGTTATAGCTACCATGTGATTTTGAACTCTAGATTTTATTTGCCACTGAACACTATATATTTGTCAATGATGGTTAACGGTTTGACTGTTTCGAAATTCAATTCGTTTGGTCGATTGGTAAACCATGTGGCAGAGAACTCTTTAAATTCTTTTTTTTTTCAATTATTTATTTATAATTATCAATTTAATACCCATGTAGAATGACCATTTTGCCCACTTACAAATCCTATTGAGTTAAGCGCTATAAATTGTATTTACTTAATTTTTTACAGATATCCTTAGTAAATGCTTTATAATATAGTATAGATAGATGGTATAGAAGATTTGTATTTACAAAACAACAATCAAAAATTAAAATACATTACATACATATAAGTTTTATCAAAATAAATAATAAAATTATAATTTTTATATAGTTTTATTTATATATACTTCACAACACTCAAAATATAAATAACATTATCAAACATATATTCCAAATGATTTTTTTTCCGCATAATAACCTACTAAAATAAGTCAATAATCGATAAGGATTAAGGATAAATATAAATTTAAAGAGTTAACTGTCATTTTTGTCCATGTGGTTTGTTCACTTTTGCTATTTCAGACAAATTTTCAAAAACACACTAGTTTCCTCCCTGACATACTGGAAACGTGCCACTTCAGTCCAAAATTTAAAACCTAGTTAAGTAAGACATGTTAATTGAAGGGTATTATTGTCAATTCATAAAATAAGGTGAAAATAAAAAAATATACGAATTGACAATAATACCCTTCATTTAACCTGTTTGACTTAACTGAGTTTTAATTTTTGGACTGAAGTGACACATTTCCAGGTTCCAGTATGTCAGGGAGGAAACTGTTGCATTTTTTCAAATTGGCCTGAAATGGCAAAAGCGAACAAACCACATAGACGAAAATGACAGTTAACTCAATAAAAAAATCAGGCATATAGTTCTGGTAAACAGCCAAACAGGTATGTAGTTGCAAGTAATCGGGCCAGGTAACTAATCTCATATCCATAGCGTTTGTAAAGGTCGGGTTTTTTCAGGAACCTTCCGGTGCAACGAAATCATTCATTATTATAAAAACGGTTCGAAATCTCTACTCATACAACACTCGTTTCTTTCTCTTCAAGATTAAGAAAATAAAAAAAAAAAAGTCATCCCGTTCCAATGTCTTCTCCCGCAGAGTAATTTTCTTCAATCTCTACACAATTATGTTTACACAATTACACCTAGACGATCATTGTTCAATATTCTTCGTTGATTTGCAGTTTCAGTTCATGAAATTCCTGTTTAGAGCTTCAATTATGTTTGTTTAATGTAAATATTGTAACGATCTCGCGTCAAATCGACTCGAATTCCTGATCCGTGTGTTGTTTTAGTCGTGTAGATGATTGTTATATGTGGATTTTGTTTTGTTTTAGGAATCGTAGGGTTTTTGTGTTGATTGACTGTTGATTATTGTGTGTGTTTGTTGTTTTGAAATCAATATTGATGTGTAATTTTGTAATTTAGGTTTAGCTAATAAGCTTGTTTAAGTTTCATGATTTAGCTGTATAACATTTGTGAAGGACTTTTATGTTGATTGTTGTCTTTTTTTGGTTATTTTGAAATCAATTGATGACAATTGGATGTGTAATTTGAATATTAAGGGACGAATTTTTGTTCTGTAATTTTGGTTTAGCTAATAAGGTTGTGTAATTTCATGATTTAGCTGTATAGCATTTGTGAAGGAGTTTTATGTTGATTATTCGTTTTTTTTTTTTTTTTTGGGTTATTTTGAAGTCAGTTAATGACAACTGGATGTGTAAATTTGAATTTAAGGGACTAATTTTTATTCTGTAATTTAGGTTTACCTAATAAGGTTGTGTAAGTTCATGATTTAGTTGTATATCATTTGTGAAGGAGTTTTATGTCGATTAACTGCTGATTATTGTGTATTTTTGTAACTTAGGTTTAGCTAATAGGTCTGTTTTGATTTCATGATTTAGCTGTATGGCATTTGTGGATTGAACTGCTAAGAGCAATGTGTGATTGTTAGTTTTCTCCCTTATTTAGACTTTTAATTATTGTTTCCGAAATTTGGGGAACACTATAAATATAGGGTAAGTTATGCAGATGCAAAAAGTTGTGGATTCTGTACATTTGTGGCATGGTTGATGTATATGTTTAGCTGCTATTTGTTCAGTTAGCAAGTCTTGAAGCTATGGTATCCAATAAGTGCTTTCCGAAATTTGCATGAAATTTGGAGACCCTCTTATAAATCATTAGTTGTTACACACTTACACCAGATTATGAAGTATAACAAATCATACCTTAGTGTATAAACATTAAGGTTGAAATCATACAAATTATACCTTATGCATGCTTTTTTGTGTTGATAATGTCACTCTAGTTTGTGACTAACTGCATAAAATATAGAACATTGTTACTCTGAAAGAAGCATGATATAGACGAAAAAACGGATATAGACGAAAAAACGTGAAATGCGAAGGTTTTAATATGATAGGTATGATCAATATGCAATGCAAATAGGATATTGTTCGATCTCGTCTTTTATCGATGATGTCACTCTAGTTGTCATGCTACTCGTATAAGATATAGGATATCCAGAAACCAATAACTGTCTCATACTCACATTGATATGACTATTAATTAATTACTACTTTACAAGGATTTATACAATTTGGAAATACATATCTGAAATGAATACAAGTTGGTTAAGCTGAAGTAACCCACCTAAAACTAAAAGGAGTGTAAGATTGACTGAGTTTGAATGCACTGCATTTTATTTCAAAATTGCTTAGAGCAATTCTTATTTGGAGATAAATTTATAATTATATTTAGCCACTTTAAAAGTACTACATCTTACCTTTTGGCTTTGCATGATTAAAAGTTTTTATCGATTTTATGATATAATACCAATACTTTTACATTGAAAAAAAAGTCTACTGTTTCTGAAAGGGAGGTTGTAGTTCTTCTACATCGTGTCTACTTTTATCATGTGCTTATCAACTATTCGCCTTAATATTGCTTTTTATGTGTTCAAATATATGGAAATGGAAATTTTGACCCATTTACTTATGAATGGGTTGATTTGGTTGTCTGTTATTTCAAAGGGACCAAATGGTTCATATAAAATATTTAGCTTATAGAGTAACTGGTCAATATATATGATTTATTATTGTAATTATACATTTACATTTTTAAACTGTATTCGTGATCATACATAAAGCATTAATTATTTATAAACAATGGGTAAAATAGCATAAGCGGGTCAATTAAACATGATCCACATTGAGCCGTCAAAACTAGAAAAATGATCCATTGTAATCGTTACCCAACCCGCTTAACACCACCATCTTGCCATCTCATCAATTGTCTTATTGGACAGTTAACATGTTGGGCTGGGTCTTTCTTTATTAATGTACTGATCTTTATGTACCGTGTTTCAGATGGTACAATTCACTACCACCTATAAGCAAGGTGTATGGGACCTTGTGTTTGTTAACTACAGCAGCCGTTTCACTAAAGTTATTGTCACCCTATTATATTGCATTGCTCCATGAGGAGGTCTTTTATCGTTTTCAGGTATGAGTTTTCTTTTGATTGATAAATAAATTGAGATGACAAATTCAAAAAAAAGTTATTGCCTGCCTTTTATATTGCATTGATCCATGAAGTGGTTCATAACTATTTATTTTCTTTTAGCATGAAGGATAGGTCCAAAATAAATTACTTCAGGCCCATTTATAAATCTTTTGATGGTTTATGATAATGGAGATAGGTTTATAAAAAGAAAAAGGTTTATGTGTTGCTGAATGCTGATGTGGCATAACATGGAAACTTTATTAACCTCTAGAAAAGAGTAAAGTACATGGATGGTCCCTGTAGTTTACCAAAATTTTGTATTTGGTTCCTAGCTTTCCAAAAGTACACAGATGGTCCCTGTGGTTTGCACTTTGTAACACATTTAGTCCCCAACTTTTTTCAAAAGTACATGGGTGGTCCTTGTAGTTTGCATTTTGTAACACATGTAGTCCCTAACTTGGACCTGCTAAAATCTTTAGATTTGTTGGTTGGGGACTAAATGCGTTGCAAAATGCAAACAACAGGGACCATCCATGTACTTTTGAAAAGCTAGGGACCAAATCCAAAATTTTGGTAATTGGTAAACCACAGGGACCGTCCGTGTACTTTACTCTCTAGAAAGTCTATGACCGTTATGCTCTTATTATAATTTGTGCATTATTAGTTATAATCAAATTAAAATTGGACAAAAAAGGGTTCATGGGTCAACCCATTGTGACCCTTATGGCCTTATTAAAACTTATCGGTTCTAACACGAACCTGTTTTGACCCGTTCTGCTCATTTTGCCATCTGTAAATAAATCTAAGCAATAATATCAAGAACAATTTTTCGTAATATCAACAACGATTCTCTTCCACAAGAATCAGAATACTTTCGAGTATCGCAATGATTGTAACATGTTTGTTTAAAGTTTTCACTATAATTCATATTTCAGGTGTGGAGACTGCTTACGAACTTTCTCTTTCTTGGGCCTTTCTCTATCAATTTCGGAATCCGCTTACTAATGATGTGAGTTATTTATTACTTCTGTCAAGCCATAGGTGTTCATGTATATGAATTATGAAGTTCAATTAGTTAATGCTTATTGTCTTGCTTTTTCTGATCTTTTTTATTTGTTTCACGTTAGAGCACGATATGGAGTTCAATTGGAGAGTGGGCCTTTTAATAGACGTACAGCAGACTTCTTATGGATGATGATATTTGGTGCTTTAACGCTTTTGGTATGTAAAAAATAATAAAATATATTATTATGATGCAACACTTCTATATGATTATCTTTTGAGTTTTGTGAGAGCAGAAGTTAATGTAGTAGGATATCGTAGAGGTGATAAAATGTGTCAAGTTAAAAACAGGTCATTTTTTGTGTGCTTCTTAAAATTTATGAATAACTAGTGGGTTACCCGTGCTCCACAGTGATTTCGAAACGTAGATAAAAATAAGCATAGCGTGAGAGTTAAAGTTGTTTGATGTTTAAGCTAAGGGGATAAACATGTCATTATAGTTGAGCGGCTAAAGTTGTTTATTATTAAACTCGAGGGGCTAAAGTTTATTATTTAAGTTGAGGGGCTAAATTGTAGTTAAGAGGCTAAACATGTCTTTACCAAAATTGAGGGGTTAAACCATAGTTACCTAAATCGCTAGGGTACCCACGATCCACGTATTGGATCGTGGTGTACCCAATCGCAATTCGCTACCGACCCGGAACGTCCTGGTACGGCGATCCAAATTGATTAGGTCCGGCGATCCGAGTTGCTCAGGTACGGCGTTCTAGAATGATAAGTTTCGGTGTTCCAGAATGATAAGGTTCGGCGTTCCATATGACGAATTCCGATGGCCGGTGTTGTTTTCAGCCGGAATCCAGGAAGAAAGGGAAGAAGAAGACAAAAACATGAAGAAGAAGAAGAAGACAGCGGCTGCTAGGTGTTTTAGGGCTTTTTAGGGTTTAAAGAAGTTTAGTTATTTCAACATTTAACCCCTCTATTTTTACTAGTTTACATTTAAACCCTAAAACTTGTAGTTTTTTACATAAAAAGTATAAAAGTAGTTTGTGTATTTAAACATTTAACCCCCTCTATCTTCACTAGTTTACATTATGTTTGGTAATTTGAATTTTGGAATTTGGTAATTTGAAATTTCTGTTTTATTTGTGTACACCGAACCGGACTCCATGGTACACTGTACCGGTTCGTACCGAAATGAACCTACCCCCCTCTGTACCGAAAACGTCACCTCTAGCGAATCGCGTACCCGAACCACGTACCCGTACCAGAGCGAACCGCGAATTAAGTAACTATGGGTTAAACATGTTATTATTAAAGTTGAGAGGCAAAAGCTGGTTAATACCAAAGCTCAGGGGCCAAAGTTGATTGATGTGACAAAATAGCATATTTATAGTGTATGTAATTTCAACAACTTTTGACTCCTTTAACCTGTTCAAGGCATCTGAACCTTTTTGTTCATTGCTACTTTTTTTTCCCTCAATTGACCGATTATCAAACAAATACAATCCGCATTGACCCGCTTTATATAAACGGGTTAACATGGCTGCCTCTATCGGTTACATTACATTTGTGCTAACCTTTCTTTACGTCCTTAATCTTCTACTATGTCTGAAACTTAGTTGATGATTGATTATATGTGTTGACCTCATTATATTGAATGATTTTAAATACCTCAAGTCACCTTTTCATCAGCCAATTAACTGTAATTTTACCTGCTTGTGTAGGTATTATCGGCAATTCCTCTCTTTGAGTCGTACTTTTTGGGGGTATCGCTCGTTTTTATGCTCCTGTACGTGTGGAGCAGGGAATTTCCAAATGCTAACATCAACATTTATGGCCTTGTGCAACTAAAGGTATGCTTCTTTTTTGTGAACTCCATTTCATTTATACCTGTAGCCTATGGATTAGCAATTTAGCATTAATCGATACAAAGGGTTTTCACTTCTTTAAACATTTTTGCATTCATGCAATATTCTAAGCCTTGGGACATGGAAGAACATATCCTAGAACCAATGTTTTCATGACCGAACCGGACGTCGAACCGGTCTCCTTACGGGTCCACTGGACGGCCGGTCGAACCAGTTGAACCGGATGTAAGAACCGGGTGATGCCGTAAATATTATAAAAACAAAAGGATAAAATTGAATTTTTTTAATAAAAATTCGGTTCAACCCTTAAAAAATCCGTTTCAAGCAGTTCGACTCAAAATGGTTTTTATAGGGTGAATCGGACTGGTCAGACCCCCGGTTCCAGTCCGACTAATCCGGTCTGGTTTTCAAAACATTGCCTAGAATTATAGGTCGAAAAATGTGCAGGTCATGCCGGTCAAAACGAGCCTTGGGAATTGAATTTACTTATGAACATGTATATCTCCATTTCTAAAAAACATAGAAATAGTTTAGTGTAACTGATTATGAAAACACTCATCAATTAAAAAAAACGATTTAGGATGAGGTAAGCGGTTGAGTACGCTTATGGGCTTGTAAACGGAATTAGAAAATCCATGTAAGGATCTGAAATTTACATGTTCTTTATAAAGTTTAGGGGCAGCTTAATATATGTCCTTGTAGAAGTTCAAAATTTCGTATTTCCCCCCAAGTTTCATAATATCATATTTGCCCACTTCATTCGTAATTTAACAAAATCAGTGTCATTATAACATGTTTCTCTGAATAAACAGAGTGAACAATATTTTATGAAATGCAGTAATAACATTATTTTAGTATGTATGTTATGGAATGGGTAAATTTAATAAGTTTAGTTTTCTAAAATGATAAATATAAGTTTAAGAATTTCGGAAATATGAATTTTTTTACTTTTAGACGGATATGTATATATGAGAAATTAATCGATAATTATTCTGTACTTTTAGAAGGATACATATGAGAGTTTAATTGATTTTTTTAATCTTTTTGACTTGCATCATATTTAGCTAACTTTTTTAATATATTACCACTTAACCCAATGGAGATAAATTTGACTAATATGTAGCCATTTTTAGTTAAATTGATTGAAATTGCTACTTTTACCTAGAACCTATATGTACACATACATAGTTGTTAAAAGCCATCACCTCTTGCGCCTAGGCCCATTTTTCAGGCGAGGCGAGGTAGTTGCACTTTAAGTCGAGGAAATTGCGCTTTAATTCTCGAGTTGATGGTTCAGGCACACATTCCATCCAAATTCTCTAAATTCCGACAAGATTCTAGCCAGATTTCTACTTTTATCCAAGGAAAACTACTTGTCTACACTAATACACTAATATTTTAGAACTTTTGGTACTAAATAGATGATATAAAGTGGTATATAATAGATTTTGTTTATTTTATTTGAAGAATAATATTCTTTTTCTAATACATAATATATTTTTTATTTTTTTCATTATGCGCTTTATTTTTCTCAGGCCCTCGCTTTTTTTGCGCTTTGCGCCTAAGCCCCAGGCGAGGCCTATGTGCCTTGAGTGCGCCTAGCGCCTTTAATAACTATGCACATATAAACAAAAGTAGTGGACACCTTCAAATCTGTTGACCCAATATATTTTCATTCAATTTTTTATATCAATTACCATCTTACCCGTTGGAGATAAAATTTTCGCCAAATAGACCCATTTTAGGTAGATAGGTGAAGTGCCACCTTTACCTCTTCATCTATTTAAGACCCAGCTAACCAGGTTTGACCCTTAGGGCTGACTAAATAAACCCGTATCTGACTATTAAGTTCTCCACACTATTTGCAGGCATTCTATTTGCCATGGGCCATGCTTGCGATGGATGTAATATTTGGTTCACCAATCGGCCCTGATCTATGTGGCATCATTGCGGGACACATGTACTACTTCTTAACGGTTTTGCATCCTTTAGCTGGGGGAAAGCTTATACTTCAAACTCCGAAGTGGGTGTATCCTTTTATTCTTTATTCCTGTATAATAGCTCTTAAATGGGCGGGTTGGGCAACATATATAACGGTTTTGGTTGAAATGGTTCGTTTTAGTAGGGTCCGCGTTGGGTTGACGTGCAAATATTTCTTTGCCCATTTAATATTTTTATATAAATAATAATAAATAGGTTTGTTACAATTACAAGAACAATATTTGACAAATTGCATGAAATAGAACTAGGATGTTAGCAACCACTCCAAATTAGGTGCAAAATAGAAACCAACTTACACGTTACCACCAATTTTAGCAACCAACTTCGTTTTAACTGATTTTACGTGCAAATTGTTGTTTGGCTAATGCAATGTAGGGGTGTAAACGAGCTGGGCTTGGGTTGTCATGTTTTTATGAAGCTCGAGCGCAGCTCGGTTCGAGTCTACTTATTTGAGCTCGAGCTCAACTCGCGAGTAAAGCTCAAGCTTGGCTCGAGCTTGCTTCGATATCGCTTAAAGAGCCAAAGCTCAGCTCGAGCTTGGCTCGCCAATGTTGTTTGTTTAAATCATATGGGCCTAAGTTGAAACCGACTTGGGCTTTTTAGGAGTTGGTTATAATCACCATCATTTTAAAATGTAAAAAAAAAAAAACTAAAATTTTGTTTGGGCTCGCCTTGTATTTCAGGCTCGGGCTCGGGCCTGATAACTAAACAAATAGTATTTCGGGCTCGAGCTCGTTAAGGGTCGGCTGGTTCAAGCTTTTAACCGAGCCAATGCCGAGTGGGCTTGTTTACACCAATAATGCTAGAGCTAGAAGTTACATGACATGTGAACTTTCTTTTCTTAACTTGATATTGCTTAGACATAAAATAGTTGCAAAGTACAGAATTGGAGCTCCAGCATATACTCCGGCCCAACCGGCTAGCAACACGAGTGGGGCATTTAGAGGAAGATCTTACCGCGTTGGTGGTTAGTTGTATCTTATGAGAATCATTTTGATTTTGAAAACAGGGTAAGGTAGGAATTTGACACATTTTGGATATCAAAAATGCCATTTGTAGCTCTCATGTACAAATCTAAAAGTGTGTCAAGACCTAATGAGTCTTTTAATCTTATAATTTTTGCACTTTTTTTTTTTACTTTTCTGTTCAACTTGGGGTGTAACTGAGGCGAAACAATATATAGTTTGTGAATCACTTTGACATAAAGCTTGAAACTTGAGTCAGTCTTCAATTTCGAGCTTCAGCTTGATTAACTAATCAATACTTCGGGTTATCAAGATTTATTGTACGCTCTACATCTACATGTATCTATACAAAGGGTAAAAGTAAAAAGGTTATATAACATAGCTCGAGGGTAGCTTGTCGTAACACTCTTTATCTTTGTTGGGAAGTTACTTGTGTATCTCAAGTGTCTTATGTTCATGTCGTAATTTGTTTCGAGTAGCTTGCAAGATGGTACACAACACAGTTGTAGTTTAGGTTCTAAGTTGATTAGTTGTTTTGTGCCACTTTTTGGATATGTCTGGGTGTGGTATGAACTTAGTTTGCACCCTTTTCTCTTATATATAAACATTGTTCGACGGATGTATTTTATAAAAGGGTTAGACGGTTTGTGTGTTTTGTCACCCCGTCGTTAACCAACCCCAAAGTAATAAAAACAAGAATCACACGCATGTCCCATCCTTGGGGACGTTTAAGATTATGTTTTGCTCTTGATACTTACCGCATGGGGGCGTTTAAGATTATGTTTTGCTCTTGATACTTGCTGCTTTTCGGCAGCATGAATATTGTTTTATTTTTTAAGTAGGGTTTTAGAGGGGCAAGATCAAACGAGGTAACAACTTCAGCTCTTACGTTTAGCGTAACCAAATTTGTAGACAAACGGATTTAAAAAAAAAAAAAAGATTGGCCATTTGTACACTATTTAGCTGAATTTTGGTACAGCTAACTTGTTTAGAATGTTCGTTAGGGGAGGAGGGGTGGTTCACTAGTGATAGATTCTAGTGATGGGAGCACCCAATCAAATCATGCCATGTCAGCACCTAATATTCTATCACTAGTGATAGAAATGTAGTGGGGGTGGTATCACTAGTGATAGGGATTCCAATGTACAAATATTAATGCACAATGTACAAGACACACGTTCCATTTTTTGATTTGCAACGCGTTATACACTCAACGAGTGATAGATTAACGAGTGATAGAAAGGGGTGGCGGCGGTGTAGAGTGATAGATTAACGAGTGATGGGGTGGTATCACGCACCACCCCGCCTGCCCTTACCGATTTACTATTAAGTTAAAAAAAGATTTTATTTTTGCACAAGAAGTTTCATTTATTATACACAAATAAATACATACATATATATCAATGGTAAATACATACTAGTTTATAATCCGATGAGTAATGTATCCAGTGGCGGATCCAGAAATTTAGGTGAGGGGGTGCCAAAACGTGTCCAACCAACAATGTATATGGATTTAACTAGGTTTGGCAAAATGGGCGGATCAAGTCGGGTCACGAGTCAAACCGGGTTAGAGTCAGAATGTGTCAATATATTGCAGCTCAGGTTTGGTTTGGGTTAAAATGGGTTTACATTCATTAATGTATATCTCTTCTCGCATTATTTTTGAAACATGTATATTAGAGTGAATTTCAAGTATTGTCCTTTATCTTTATACCTATTTTCAGGCGTTGTTCTTTATGTTCAAAATTGACGAGTTTTGTCCTTTATGTTTTCAAATCATACACGTTTTGTCCTTTAAGCCTAACCCAGTTAGTTTTTTCAGTTAAATTTGGTCATGTCCGGTACCAAATTGGTACTTAAGATCTTTCGGTTCGGCAAATTTGGTACCGGTACCCAGAACAATTTGCTCATCTCTGACCACGGGTTTCATACGAACAACATCGTTACCATACAACTTTTTTTGTTGATTTTCTTTCGGTTAACTTTTTGTGTTTTTTTCTACATTTTCTTTTTATTCTTGTCAGCAGTTCCGTTCGCAACACGCTCGTAGTGAATTTAAAACACATGTAAACACAGACTAAATAACAAAATAAATTCGCCGCAACGCGACGAACTTTTTTAAACCTATTTAGATTTAATTGAAGTCCCTGTTACTATTTTTTATAAGATACGACAGCCAAACAATGTTATAACTAAAAAAAGGGTGCAAACAAAGTTCATCCCACCCCTAGACACTTCCCAAGAGTGGGACAAATCAATCAACCAATAATAGAACATAATAACCAAGTCATCTAACATAGAACAATAGACCCTAAACTGTTTCATTTTTTTTTTTTTTGAAAAGTAACTTTCATTAACGACAAACGCCGACCCAAACCGGGCCGACAAAACAACACAACAAACTTACATATTTACAAAAGTACACCAATCTTTCCACTCTATCCCTTTGTGTTTAGATCTGCTAGAGAACCAAAGATAACCAAGAGATTTAACCTCACTCATAATGTTTTCTATTCTAGCCGACGAATTAGAGAACTTAATGCTATTTCTAGCACGCCAGATACTCCAACAAGCAACCCTTATAATACCTTGAACCGCTTCCTTTTTCCTCTCTGTTCCAATTATATCTTTGTGAATACCGATAAGGTCCTTGACTGAAAAGGCAAATATGTACGGAATCTTGCACCAAGAACTAATCCCATTCCATATAACCGCCGCCACTCGACACGCTGTAAAAATATGATCTGCAGATTCTTCAGCTTCGTTACACAGCAAACATAAGTCTTCGCCAATCTGAATGTTCCTTTTCTTCAAACCAACAGCTGTGGGAATGCTTTCCGAAATCGAACGCCACATATGGATGTTAACTTTCACGGGAGTCCATCTACACCATTCCATTTTAATTTCATTTCCTTGACCCGCCTCACTGAATAACAAGTTCTTAACTGCTTTGACAGAGAATTCACCTTTCGAGTCCGGTAACCACTTCCACCGATCCACTTCAGCCGAACACTGGACTCCATTCAGCAATGAACAGAGCTGATCAAGGCTGTGCAACAGCTCCAAAGACAGGGCAGACGAGATCCAGCTCCAAGACAGCACCGATTCCGAGCCTATGCTTTGAACTCTCTCCGCAACCAAACACCTTTTATTCGATTCTTGCCTAAACAAATCTGGAAATCTGATTTTTAGAGGCCCGTTGATGATCCAAGTGTCTAGCCAAAATCTAATTCTTTCTCCGTCGCCAACCACTCCTTTGATGTAGTTCCTTAACGGAAACCCAGCCACCTTCGTGTTAACGAAAATATTAGAAATATTATTCCAAACCCCATTAAGAGACTTTTTGAACGGGATGCATTCCCAACCGACTCTATTCGAATGAAAAGCGTTGATGACTCTTTTCCAAAGATTATTGTTCTCCGTTTTATACCTGCATCCCCATTTTGATAAAAGAGCAATGTTGACCTCATGTAATTTAGTTAAACCCAACCCTCTGTCTTTTTTATGACGCGAAACCTTATCTCACGCAACCCAATGCATTCCTCTATGGACCCCCCCCCCCCAAAAAAAAAACTTTTTAATCAAGGACTCCAAATCATGAATGACCTTTTTAGGAGCTTTGTAGAGCGAAAAATAATATGTTTGAAGACTTTCCAACACCGATTTGATGATAACAACCCTACCCCCAATTGATAAAAGATGCGTTTTCCAATTGGCGAGACGGGCCCGAAACGTGTCATACACCGGATGCCAATTACCAATACGATTCATATTGGCACCTACTTTTAACCCTAGGTACTTGAAAGGTAAAACATCCGCCCTACAACCAACCTCCTTAGCCATATCCTCAATCTCCGCTCGATCCATTCCTATGTCGTATAAATGGGATTTATCCAAGTTGATTTTAAGGCTCGAACAAATAAGAAAACACTTGAGCACTCTCACGATGTTGATTACTTCAAACTTGGACCATTCCCCCACCATGACCGCGTCGTCCGAGTATAAGAGATGAGAAATAATAGGCACGTTATTCGGAGTAGCAATACCTTTTAAAACCCCTCCCTCTCTAGTTTTATCGATCATACATGAAAGAGCTTCCATCACCACCAAAAAAAGGAAATGAGAGAGAGGATCCCTTTGTCTCATTCCTTTTTCACATTTAAATGTGAAAGTGGGCGCCCCGTTAACCAGAACCGAAGAACTCGCCGAATTCAGGATTCCCAATATCCAAACACACCATTTATTTGGAAAACCCATTTGTTGAAGTATACTAACCACAAATTTCCAATTCACGTTATCGTATGCTTTCTCAAAATCAATTTTGTAGAAAAAACACCTTAGCTTTCTTTTTTTTCCTCCACGAAATGATCTCGTTGACTATGAGAGGACCGTCTAAAATATATCTACCTCGAAGGAAAGCCGATTGAGTGTCCGAGATAATGTCATCCATAACCTTTCTCATCCTGTTGGCAATGACTTTGGATATCACCTTACTAATCACTCCAACTAAATTGATTGGTCTGTAGTTATTAAGCGAGACAGGATCAATAATCTTGGGAATGATCGTGATGAAAGAAGCCCCACTCGCGAGGCTTATTTCTCCAATTTGATGAAACCGAGAGAAAATACGAGAGAAATCATTTTTGAAAAGCTCCCAAAATACTTTGATGAACCGCATATTCACCCCATCTGGCCCCGGGGCCTTATCATCCCCACATTCAAAAACAACCAACTTAATTTCCTCTTCAGAGAATTCTTCAACCAGAAAATTTTTATCCTCTTCCGATATCTTCTTTAAGTTATTGCAAACTAGATCTGGTCTAGTCTTAAAATCAACTTTAAACTTATCACGGAAGAAAGACAATACCTGTTTTTTAATTAAGGAGGGTTTTGAACACCACTCCCCATTTATTGATAGACCGTGAATAGTATTGGAAGCCTTTCTATTATTAACCATCGCATGGAAAAAGCTCGAATTTTCATCACCCTCGAGAGCCCATCTCAGACGCGCTCTTTGCTTGAGATCCATGGATTTTCTGATTTCAACCTCTTTAACAACTCTTCTATTTTCCGCTAAAATCCATTCTTCCTCCCCCGAAAGCTCCCTTTGCTCCATATCCCTTTCCAACTGCTCCAATTCAAGCAAGGCCGATCTAACCTTCTCTCCCTCTTTTGCAATGTATTCATCCCTCCACGACTTTACGGCTGATCTAATCGACGCAAACTTAGCAGTTAAACAAACATCCGGGGGATCAAAACTAACACAACCTTCAACAGCGGCCTTAACCACTTCTTCGAAACCTGGTTTTCCAATCCAGGAACTGTAAATACGGAAAGGACGGGGCCCATAGTTCATGTCAACCGTATTAAGAACAATCGGGCAGTGGTCCGAGAATCTACTGGGTAAAGCTCTCACACACGTCGTTGGCCATTTATTAAAAAAGCTCGGACAGACCAGAAACCGATCCAACTTTCTTAATTTCTTTCCGTTATCCCTAATACAGGTAAACTTACGACCTTGCATAGGGTACTCAAGCAAATCATTGTCATAAATAAAATTATTAAAGTTTTCGGCACAGACCTGCTTGAATTTATATTTTCTTCTTTCTTCTGGACATCTGACTGCGTTAAAATCCCCGACGATAATCCATTTACCTTCAAAAAAAATTAATAATGCTAGATAACTCATTCCAAAGCTGCAATTTATCCGCCGTTCTCTGAGGAGCATAAACATTGACCAAGTTGACCTGATCCCCACTACTAGCCAAGACTCCTTTTATAAGCAAATAATATCTTTTCTGAACCACAGCTTCAACTTTTAAAATATTAGGATCCCAAATCCAGATTAAACCTCCCGAAAGACCAACCGAAGCAGAATGAGTGAATTCAAATTTTCTATTACCCCAATACCCAATCAAATCCGAAACAGTCACAGAATCTACCTTAGACTCTTGAATAGCTAAGACACCGATCTTATTAGCCAATTTAATTTCTTTAATCCACTTGCCTTTAGCTCCCCCGCCAATCCCTCTGATGTTAACGAACAGAATATTCATCAGAGAACAACATTAATGCCTTCATCACGAATGGTATCTCTAACCAACTTGTTGTGATCACCAAATTTAACGCCCACCGTCTTGCCGATATTAATTGTAGCTTCGACTTCTTGTGTCTTAGACTCGAGAGAATCTCTGACGAAATCTTCCGATCCTGCTGGAGACTGATCGGAACCGATCACCTCCTCGTCTTCGCCAAAATTCACTTCCTAATCCGATCTGACTAACGACGGAACGATCGCCGCTACCTGCACTGGAATAAGATTTTCCGGAATATTCTCAATGTTGACCTCAGCAGCTACCCGATTAAGATCAAAAATAAAATCCCCCTTTTCCCTAGCTCTCTTCTTGGGCCTATCTGCAGAAATTGGGCTGGAAGAAACATCCCTATTGACACTTTTGTTTCTGGGCCTAATTTTAATTCTTTTTTTTTGTTGGGCCTATTCCCATTGTCAGCAGATTTAAAAAAGAAATAATCATTACGTCGATTATGGTTAGAGCCGTTATTTTCTTAGCCCCCCAGTAGGATCGTGTACGGACCCGAAACGAGTCGACCAGAGGTGTTCTACACAATATGAAAGGCGGAAACAGACATATCGTGTGTGATTCAGCAAGATATACACTAATAACTGTCTTTTGATTGATTTCTGAGCAATTACAGATCTGTAGACACTTCGACAGAGCTTCGCCGTAGGAAACACTCTTCTCTAATTCCGCTCCAAATGACACAACCTATCACCTATTTATAGATTTCTGATTCCGCTTGAACATGACTCAAGCGGAATCACATTACAAGCGAAAATACATTCTCAAGCGAAATCAGCAGCTTCAAGCGGAATTACATGACTAATTCCGCTTGGAATTACCAGATGACCTCTTCAAGTGGAATTAGTATCTTCAAGCGGAATTAACTATATGTCTTGATTTCTCGATCTTCGTGCCATGAACAATGCAAGACTCGATACAAGACGAAGTCGATAGACGCATGCACCAACAGACTCCCCCTCGAATGTTGACGAGTCTTAAGTGTCGAGTCTTCAACGTCTTCAATCTTTATCAGTCTGATTGTTCTTTTTGAAGTGTAAGCATCCTCAAACTTTATCTCTTTCTCTTCTTCAGCAGCAACAGACTCCCCTCGAACAATCTTATCTACTCGGATGTCTTCAGACTCCCCCTTTCGATTTGCTGGGATCGCAGTCTGGCTTGTTGAAATCACAGAGTCTTCAGGTATCGGAACCTAGCTCTCTATCACTCAGAGTCCTGCACATTCTCTACCTCACAATAAACTTCAACAAATTTAAAATTTGACAAATTTTATATTACACTTGCAGGAAACTTTCCAGAATGATTTATCAATGTTAGAAACTTCAGATGACCAATTGTATGCAAATATTCAAAAACTTTTCTTATTTAAACATAAACTCCCCCTCACCACATGCTCATGACATATTTCATGTGTCCCACCTCTTGAATATACTCCCGTATCCAGATCCCAATATTCAGTCTTACAGGTGAGTATACCACAGATGATATCTGTAAGGGGTTAGATGCGAAGGCCGTGAGAGCTCAGGTCAGAACTTCCGTTCAGCAGAGAGATGACGGCTCCGACTTTTGGTGGGTCCCCTTTAGAGGATCTTTTTTACAACAACACATGATTTGCATTTTTCAATGTTTTATCATTTGTTATGCTGAGGGCAGGCTTTAATTTCAAGCAAGCGTAAAGTATTCTCCGGGGACTAGGCCATTGCTTCCGCAAAATCAGAAGTCCTGGGATAATACCCCAGATATGATATCACTGAGCATAAAGACCTAGTATCTCAGAAAGAGGGACCTTTCAAACAAGATTTCAGGGGTTACCTATATATCCAAGTAGTGTTCCCCACAAAATAAGCAAGTTTGAATTTAAGTTTATATCCCGAAAAAGCTTACTAAATGTGTAAAAACCTATCGGCATATCATTAGTGAAACCGTTTAACGCTATTTAATCATTACATTTCTTTAGCATACTGTAACTGTCTACTGATGTACTATCATTTCCTCTTCTTTGATACCAAAACTCATTTTGAATTTTATCATGTTTTTGTCTTTTTCAAATTTTCTAATGTTTTTGGATTTCTAAAAAAAATTCTTACTCCCCCTAAAATGCAAACACATTTAAGGAAATTTGAAAACAAACTGTACAAGTAAATTGACAACTGATATCGAATCGCTTCAAATCGCCATCCATTTGGCATAAACAATCAGAACTCCCCCTTACAACAAAACATTTTCTCATTATGATTTCAAAACACTTAAGTTTGTTTTAATCAAAATGATTTTTCCAGAAAATAAGTTTTGTTTTCATCATAAACCACATGTAGGTTAGGGTGAGAGATCATCACTTTGTTTCTTTCTTTTTTACAATGAAATGAACCCCAATTTTTTAACCACTTGTAGAAAATCAAGTACAATTTAATGTCCCTGATTTACCACTTGTAAGGCGAAATCACTTTCATGAATTTCTCAAGAAAAATGTCGATACCTGCTCCTCGCTTACCAACCTGGGAGCTCCGGCAAGTCATACTTTTCACTTATGAAAAACAGACATCCAAGCTTCACCAAACTTGGATGTTTTCTCCTCATCTGCACTAGGGTAGTAAGATGCTTTCTTTGTTTCATAAAATTCCTTTACCCCTCTTACCTTACCCTCCACCATTTTTCCAAAAATCTTTTTGACATTCCCATTAAACGCTTTCTCGACATCAAATTCTTTCTTCTCAGAATAGAACTGATTTGAGATCTCAACTTTCCTACCTTTTGATTTAAAATTTTCAGCCCTTAATGGTGGAAAATGAACATCATCCATTGGAGGCACTGATTTTTCTTCTTTAATCTCAACATGTGGCTCGTCTGACTTTGTGGAATCAGATTCATCGCCAGATTTCACATCAAACTTTTTAACATGAACCTTCTTAACAACCCACACTTGGTTGTCATTCTTGGCTCTCTTTTTGTAAAAATGTGTCTTTGAACACTCACCAACTTCATATGTTGAATTTTCAAAAATTTTGAATTTCTCAGTTGGTGGTTCATTTTTCTCAACAACCTTTTCTTTTAGTTTTTTAGAGACTTCCTGTTTTGTTTTTGCAGCTTGCAAACAGTTCCATTCAATGTGATCAGCTTCATTGCATTTTGTCACGACCCCCGACCCACCCTGGACGGAATCGGGAGCCGCGAACAGCCAAGTGGTACCGGTGATTTATTTTGAAAAATATTGCAGTGGAAATTTCATCAGGACCGTGAGTTAGGAAAAATATCAGAGTTTAGAAAACACCGGATTTTATTTATTAAATAGATGGGATAAACCCATGTTTTACAAAGGTAGCTTTAATAAGGGATAAACCCAATTACATAAAACAATATTTCTTAATTTGATTTAATTAATAAAATAAGCCACTTCTTGAAGCCTTTCAGTGTCGTATCCATCTCTTACTACAATCTACTGTAATTACCTGAAACGCGTTTTAAAAAGGTTTTGTCAGCAGGAAATACTGGTGAGTTCATTCATTTTGCTTAAAATGACACGTTTGTTATAATCTACAGTATTAAGAGCGATTACAATGTTTCCTAATATCAACCAACTACCCACGGTATTTGTCACTCGACTCGTTTCTGTGACTATGGTCAGATCACCCATTGGCTAACTCGTTGTCCAATGGTGACGGGAACAAGTAATGTATACAAAACCCCACATACCGGCTGTAATTTGGTGACTACAAAGACTTAATCCCTGTAATTATAACTTTAAAAATAAACATGCTTTTGAAATCAAATTTGATAAAAAAAAAAAAAGAATGACTCACATTATAAGCATGCAGATTTATACGGGCAGAGTTTAGCCTACTGGTTAGCCTTGATATTGCAGATTTATACAGGCAGAGCTTAGCCTATTGATTAGTCTTGTAACCTAGTGCACACGAACTCGGTAAGTAACTAATACAGCATTTACGATAACTCACGAGATTAAAATCCTCACAACGAATGACAAAGTGCAATACTTAACCATCCATCGGATTCGCAACGAATGACAGAGTGTACCCCGAGTTTGGGTGGCACTTAAACATCCTGTTGGATTCACGACTAATGACAAAGCATAGCTTTTAAACATCCTGTTGGATAGTTTCAATCGATCGGATATTGAATCGTAGCAGCGATCAAGTTAATACCCGGTATCGTAGCAGCGCCCCACTATGCTAATTTGTGATTTTGAGCAGTGGGAATACGTTTTTAAGTTTTGGTTTCGACATCAGCTGAAAGCTCGTAGCCTGTCCTATTTATAGCTGAAAATTGGGTCTCACGCGGCCCGCGTGAGCCTTGGCTCGACTCTTACGCGGCCCGCGTAGCCGCCTAGTCTACGCGTAGGGTTGCTGAGACACCAGTAGGTCTGCCAGGTGGATGCCACGTGTCCCTTAAGCTTATCCGAAGATTTTCCTTGCTGTCGCGGCCCGCGTAATCCTCGGCTTATCTTTACGCGGCCCGCCTGAAGACCAGAATTCTTGATTTCTTGATTTTTGATATGGATTGGGGTTTCAGGGGTCCGGGTTTTTACTTACGGATCAATTTGGGACCTTTTTGAATAAAACTATATCACAAGGAAAAAGGGGGAATAAAATAGTGAGAAAAGAGAATGGACCCACTTTGTAACTTTAGGGTTCAACTAGAAAGTCTCCTGGTAGAATATTGGGTATAACTTCTGAGCTATGTAAAAATATATAATGCACTCGTGTTAAGTATAGTACCCCTCATTCAACCTTATCCCTATGTCACGAGACAGAACCCCAACGAACTTAGTCAGGCAGAGCCTTGACATGTGTTATGGGGCTCAGATCAATCGGAAAGGGTAGCGGTGATCGGGAGTTAAAACACTTAAAACGGGGAAATTCTTTGGAGTATAATAAGGTGAAATATTTAAAGAAAATAAAAAAATAGATGAAAAGTCATAGGGAAAAATGAAAAGAAGATGGATGAGAAAGAGTTCGAGATGTGAATTTATGAAAGAAGGAAAACTGAGTTGATGCCCTTTTTATAGTTGCCCAATAATTTCGATGATTACTCTATCTACTTCCACGTATCATTTTACATTAAATTTCTAAACATACGTAGCATTTATATTATTATTCTTTTGTTTCTTACTTTTAGGATGAAGACACGTTTACACCTACAAATTCAATTGAAATTGATTGTGAGTTTATATTATTATCATATTATTCTTTTATATTTTATTTTAATTCTTTTTTCTTGATTATCTCGATATACATACATACTTCAACAAAATTGTTAACTTTATTATTTTATTCGTAAGTTTTTAATTATTATTATTATTATTTTATTAATTTATATATTATAATTTAATTCAACTGCTTCACTTATTTGGCGCGTATAACTTTTAAAATATGACGTTCTAGAAAATAATAAATATGTCATTAGAACGAGAATATTTTCGTCTATATTTTGAACCAAGTTTCATAAAAAATAGAATAAGTTCAAGTACAATGTATTTTTATAATTTAATTATTATACGATTCCTAGGCCCGTCTAGGTACTTTATATTTCTTACAGTCAACTTACCCGTAAGTTACCTGTCTAATAATATAAGTTTTTAGATACTTTTATTTTATTAGAAAGGTCACCCATATACAAGCCAATTAATATTTCAACCAACTATATATAAAATAGTGTTTAAAACTATTTAGGTTGAATATTTATATTAAAAATAAACTAGTTACTAGTTACTAGTGGTTAATAAATTTAACCAAACCTATAATTCTTCTATAAAAATTGGAATGTTACATTCTCCCCACCTTGTTTTAAATCTCGTCCTCGAGATTTGGGTTACAATATTTCTTTTAGACTTATGTCATATTTTAGTCAATAAAAACAATATTATGGCAGATGACACAGAATTAAAATATCAAATTTTGTGAATACTAGTTGTACAATAAGTAGGATTCAATGGTTCAACTGAATTAGTTCAAGAAATCGATGACAAACGAATGAGATGAAATGATATAATTTCCAAGGTGACTAGGTTCAAGCCAAAAGATATATGATCAATAGATATTTAAAATGAATGTGAAAGACTTTTAGAATTTAATAAAATTCTTTGTTAAAAGAAAGCTTACTTTGATTGGCAATTGAGGAAGACTTAGAATTGACAGGTTCCAAATGAAATACAAACATGAAAATGATTTGTCAAATATTGAATTATGATATGAGAAAATCAATGTGCTGAGATGAGTGAATTGCAAGGATACACGAAAAGACAATAGAGTTAGTGTATCATTTAATACATAATTGTATTAAAACTTTTTGCGTCCGTACCTTAAGCGATGATCGTGAGATAATAGATTACGTCTAGACGATCGTGAAATCCTATAATATTGTTATAACCATATTTAGGTATGTTAAACTCTAATTAGTATTTTGTTCATTCATTAAATTTTCGGCTACCTTAAGACTAAAATTTTAATTGGCTTGTAAACATTAGTAATTAATATGAGTCCTTTGCGAATTTTATAATAAACTTAATATAGAAAATATGTGAGGATAACAAATTTATTAAATTTATATATACGTACACTAAACCATATGTATAACTAAAAAATATACATATGCAGAAAGTTATACTTAGGTAATTACTTTCTACTTATATATTTATTCTTATTACTATATAATAGAATAGTAAAAATAATATGTTAATAGTAACCATACATATAAAAGTAAATTTGAAAATCTAAACATAAATTTATCAAATATAAATTTCATTTTATAAAATTTTATCAAAATTTAACTTTTTTTTTGTTAAGATTAGAACTTTAAAAGACAATAAGAATCCTTATAAATTTTTATGTGATACTATATTTATCTTATTTACTTTTGATAGTAATTTATGTGTATGGTTGTAGAATAATAATATTTTTATAATATATAAAGTAATTCTACTATACATGTAACTTTCAAAAGTTGAATATAAGAAAACCAAAACAAAATTTAGTGTTATTATTATCCTTTTTAACATGAGCTACAAGTTTATACCAATACCGCAAGGTGTCGTAATGATTTGAAATAGTTTAATAATTATGGTGTTTGAACAAATTTACCGTTTAATCAACTGAAAGCTTTTAATGAAAACTCTAGGGGTTTACGTCTCTGATCTGCATAACTCTTTTGTCGATCTTGATTCATAATACTTCTATAAGTATTTAATAGTTGTGGAATATTAAGATGAACAATTACTTGTAAGTATAAAATGTCTTGTCCATTAATACTTAGACAGTTATTTAGATAATTTTATTCGTCCCTCTAATTCTTGTATTGTTTTATGAAAATATGTCTTCTCCTTACAGTACAAAATATATATATTTATATATATATATAAATATTTTTATATATAATTAAAATTTACTAAATAAGTATGATGACTTAATTTATATACATTAACTAGTCATTATCATGGTTGGATATTGGTTAGTGCTGCCTTGTTTAAGCATAGGTGATCAGTCCATGCCTAACTAAGGCTAGGCTATCCAATACCTGCCCATGACAATAACCCTAGTACCTAAAAATAATACTAACACTACTACTATTAATATATTATTACTAATAATAAAAGTAATATTAATTACCAATAATAAATAACTAAACATAAACTTAAATGAGAGTATACCTCAAACATAATTTTATAAAAATATAAATTCTTCACCTCAATGGTTTAACAAGAATATGAATACTATATTGTAAATTAGGTAATTACTTATGTAAGTTTCCATATTATTTAAAAAAAATTATTACAAAAAGAGAAAACATTTAATTTGTTTTCAAAACAGTTGAGGAAATTTTTTTTTTCTAGTTCTCCCACTGCCGGGATTAGCATTGTTGTTGTCGTGCCTAATCATATTTTCCAAAGATTTTGCCTTGAAATCCGTATGTGATATACTTCAACGTCTATGGACGTATAATTTAAGTTTCATGTGTTTTCTTGTGCACTAGCGCAACTTTACATGTTTCTTACTTGCGTTAATAGTTTATGGTAACGCATTGGAAATTCTTATACTTTTGATAGCGTCCCAACTTAAAGGGTTCTCATTGCACGAGTTACGAGGTAGATGAACAAACGAAATAATGTTTGATATCGGAATATAAGAGATTCCTAATAAAGAAATCTAGATTTATTATTGACACATATGCTTGTGCTTTATTCCTAACTGACTTTTGGAATTTCTTATAGATATACATATCTATATAATCATATATTTCACATGCTGTAATATACATACCTTTCATATTGTAGGATCGTGATCTGACCCGAATGAGTCGTTCAGAGGCGTTCAACTTCGTTTCAGGTGCGGAATAACAAGAAACGGAGGTAGAGACAGCTTGCAATTCACTTAATCTACTGATTTTATTAATCTGACAACGTTTACAGCTCGATCTTCACACCGGCAGCACCTCGGTATGGAATTCGACAAAGTTACAAATGAGTTCGCTTATGTGGTATATATAGTGCAAGTAGGTTCGCTTATACGGACATGTACGAATAAGCGGACCTGACAAATAAGCGGACCTCCTATGTCCATATAAGCGGACCTGACACATAAGCGGACCTCCTATGTCCATATAAGCGGACCTATCAGTTTAAACCTATATGCCATCCTATTTTCTCGTAAAACGTGCCCTGATCTAACAATCTAAAACTAAGACTCGATACAAGACGAAGTCAACAGATGTAGTGCACCAACACATAAGGTTAATGTATTTAACAGATTCATATTTTCAAAACAAGTCAGATATCAGGTCATGATACTATTTAGGGAAATCTTGTCACTTGTTTGACATATTATATACCCCGTCTTATCCGGTTCTCGCCGGAGAGGTAACCTCAGTATATCCGGACAAGCTGGAGAGTCTGCTACACCATACCCAGTCTTGTCGGAGAAGAAATTTATATTTCCCAATAAATAGTATTTTTAAAAGTGCCTCTTTTATTAAGGTTTTTATCCTGAATCAAGGAAATTTGTATTCCCATAACATATCTTATTCTAGACCAAGTAATATCAATAAGCAAGGATTAATAGCAATTACGTGTTATTGCTTATTTATCGTACCTTGCAATGTTCTAATCACCATTCTTATGGCATACCAATATTCATTACATTATACTTATATAAGTAATTTATCTTGAAGCTTATATTAAGGCAAAATTCTTAAGTTCAAGTCTAAATATCATCTTGAGTGCTACCAGATAATATTAAATTCCTAACTCTCCGTTTAAACTTAGGTATTATTACAACACCTAATTGCTTAAATAAGTGGCTTAGCTTATACTAAGGTATCTTTCTTAAGTTCAACTCTAAATGCTATCAGGTGTGCTATCAGTTAATAGCAATCTCCTAACTCTTTTATATAAGCTTAGGTATGATTATCACAACACCTATAGGCTTAAATCAGTGGCTCTGATACCACCTTATGTCACGACCCCCGACCCACCTTGGACGGAATCGGGAGCCGCGAACAGCCAAGTGGTACCGGTGATTTATTTTGAAAAATATTGCAGCGGAAATTTCATCAGGACCGTGAGTTAGGAAAAATATCAGAGTTTAGAAAACACCGGATTTTATTTATTAAATAGATGGGATAAACCCATGTTTTACAAAGGTAGCTTTAATAAGGGATAAACCCAATTACATAAAACAATATTTCTTAATTTGATTTAATTAATAAAATAAGCCACTTCTTGAAGCCTTTCAGTGTCGTATCCATCTCTTACTCCAATCTACTGTAATTACCTGAAACGCGTTTTAAAAAGGTTTTGTCAGCAGGAAATACTGGTGAGTTCATTCATTTTGCTTAAAAGACACGTTTGTTATAATCTACAGTATTAAGAGCGATTACAATGTTTCCTGATATCAACCAACTACCCACGGTATTTGTCACTCGACTCGTTTCTGTGACTATCGTCAGATCACCCATTGGCTAACTCGTTGTCCAATGGTGACGGGAACAAGTAATGTATACAAAACCCCACATACCGGCTGTAATTTGGTGACTACAAAGACTTAATCCCTATAATTATAACTTTAAAAATAAACATGCTTTTGAAATCAAATTTGATAAAAGGAGAATGACTCACATTATAAGCATGCAGATTTATACGAGCAGAGTTTAGCCTACTGGTTAGCCTTGATATTGCAGATTTATACAGGCAGAGCTTAGCCTATTGATTAGTCTTGTAACCTAGTGCACACGAACTCGGTAAGTAACTAATACAGCATTTACGATAACTCACGAGATTAAAATCCTCACAACGAATGACAAAGTGCAATACTTAACCATCCATCGGATTCGCAACGAATGACAGAGTGTACCCCGAGTTTGGGTGGCCCTTAAACATCCTGTTGGATTCACGACTAATGACAAAGCATAGCTTTTAAACATCCTGTTGGATAGTTTCAATCGATCGGATATTTAATCGTAGCAGCGATCAAGTTAATACCCGGTTTCTTAGCAGCGCCCCGCTATGTTAATTTGTGATTTTGAGCAGTGGGAATACGTTTTTAAGTTTTGGTTTCGACATCAGCTGAAAGCTCGTAGCCTGTCCTATTTATAGCTGAAAATTGGGTCTCACGCGGTCCGCGTGAGCCTTGGCTCGACTCTTACGCGGCCCGCGTAGCCACCTAGTCTACGCGTAGGGTTTCTGAGACACCAGTAGGTCTGCCAGGTGGATGCCACGTGTCCCTTAAGCTTATCCGGAGATTTGCCTTGCTGTCGCGGCCCGTGTAATCCTCGGCTTATCTTTACGCGGCCCGCCTGAAGACCAGAATTCTTGATTTCTTGATTTTTGATATGGATTGGGGTTTCAGGGGTCCGGGTTTTTACTTACGGATCAATTTGGGACCTTTTTGAATAAAATTATCTCACAAGGAAAAAGGGAATAAAATAGTGAGAAAAGAGAATGGACCCACTTTGTAACTTTAGGGTTCAACTAGAAAGTCTCCTGGTAGAATATTGGGTATAACTTCTGAGCTATTTAAAAATATATAATGCACTCGTGTTAAGTATAGTACCCCTCATTCAACCTTATCCCTATCAGGGGCGCAGCTTACAAGGGGCGGGAGGGGGCGCCCGACCCCCGGGATTTTTCGCTCAGTAGTGTTATATATGTAGTTTTCGTATAGAAATTTTTGGGTATATACGTTTTTACCCCCCCGGTTCTATAGAAATTTTTGGGTATATATGTTTTCGCCCCCTCCGTTTTCTCCGGCAAGCTTCGCCACTGATCCCTATGTCACGAGACAGAACCCCAACGAACTTAGTCAGGCAGAGCCTTGACATGTGTTATGGGGCTCAGATCAATCGAAAAGGGTAGCGGTGATCGGGAGTTAAAACACTTAAAACGGGGAAATTCTTTGGAGTATAATAAGGTGAAATATTTAAAGAAAATAAAAAAAATAGATGAAAAGTCATATGGAAAAATGAAAAGAAGATGGATGAGAAAGAGTTCGAGATGTGAATTTATGAAAGAAGGAAAACTGAGTTGATGCCCTTTTTATAGTTGCCCAATAATTTCGATGATTATTCTATCTACTTCCACGTATCATTTTACATTAAATTTCTAAACATACGTAGCATTTATATTATTATTCTTTTGTTTCTTACTTTTAGGATGAAGACACGTTTACACCTACAAATTCAATTGAAATTGATTGTGAGTTTATATTATTATCATATTATTCTTTTATATTTTATTTTAATTCTTTTTTCTTGATTATCTCGATATACATACATACTTCAACAAAATTGTTAACTTTATTATTTTATTTTATTCGTAAGTTTTTAATTATTATCATTATTATTTTATTAATTTATATATTATAATTTAATTCAACTGCTTCACTTATTTGGCGCGTATAACTTTTAAAATATGACGTTCTAGATAATAATAAATATGTCATTAGAACGAGAATATTTTCGTCTATATTTTGAACCAAGTTTCATAAAAAATAGAATAAGTTCAAGTACAATGTATTTTTATAATTTAATTATTATACGATTCCTAGGCCCATCTAGGTACTTCATATTTCCTACAGTCAACTTACCCGTAAGTTACCTGTCTAATAATATAAGTTTTTCTATACTTTTATTTTATTAGAAATGTCACCCATATACAAGCCAATTAATATTTCAACCAACTATATATAAAATAGTGTTTAAAACTATTTAGGTTGAATATTTATATTAAAAATAAACTAGTTACTAGTTAGTAGTGGTTAATAAATTTAACCAAACCTATAATTCTTATATAAAAATAGGAATGTTACACATTTGTAACAGGTTCTTGTCTCCCTTTTTTTATTAGCTCCATTCTTCACATTCTCTTGCCTTTTGGCAAGGAATTCTCTGTTTGATTGTTTCCAGAATGAGCTTTTTGATTCCTCTTCACAGCTTGTCCCAGTATCCTTCTTCTTTGACTTCTCATCATCTTTAAATGCTTCAAAACCTGCAACAGTTGGATTAATTCGATCAATGAGATAATCAGAACTAGAATAACTTTGTAATAACCGTCTGATTCTTTCATTTTATATCTTTTCATTTTCCAACTCCCGCTGCAACTTTCCACATTCTTCAATGTAATGATTTATGGCTTTTTGCTTCGACATCATCACAGCATTCATCATGGTTAATGCATCTTCTCTTTCAGAATTTGTCTTTTGTAGACCAGTTACTGTTCTATTTAGCACATCATACGACTCTTTCACATAGTTGAGATTGAACAGTAATTGTTCTTTCATCTTTTCAAGCTCAACCAATTTCTCATCTTTTTCTGCACATTGCTTGCAAGATTCCAAACACTTTGAGCAAAGCTTGATGACTTCCACAATCTTTTCAACTTCGATGACCTTCTCAACCTTAATCACTTTTTTAGCTTGAATCACCTTCTCAGCTACATTAACTTCCTTACTTTGTTCATTATTCATTGTCTCAGCAACACCTTCAATCTTTACCTTTTTCAACTCTTTTGCTGCTTGTTTCTTCCTCAACTTCTCCAAGCGATCTGCAAAATAAAATTGAAAGCTTTCAGGAGATAGATGAGTTTTTGCAACATTAATATGTCTTTCTTCCTCATCATCACCACTGTCATCAGTTAGTGTTTGATCAAAATCGATTGTTTTTTCAGAACTATCATCTGAAGAACCAGAATCAGATGGTGTTTGATCAAAATCTAATGTCTTTTCTGAACTTTCATCGGATGAAACAGATTCTTCTTCTTGATTCTTTTCATGAACACCAATCACTTTCATCCATTCTGTAAATAAATCAGGTTCTTGAACTATATTTGCAATGAAAGCTTTAAACTTCCCATTCTCATACACAAACCTATCCCAGCTGAATCCTTCAGGTAATTTTTCATCATCTTGGTTTATTAGACATGCTTTACTATCAGCTGAAATATATTTGTCCCAATTGAAATTTGTTGAGGATTTTTGATCATCTTGATTAATGATACCATAATAAGCTTTCTTATTTGCATCTTCAATCATTTTCCCATGAGCAGTTTGTGTTTCTTTTTGTTGATATGGTTGATGAGCAACTTGTTGATATATGGCTTTCCGATAGTAATCATCTTTTCCAAAAGGATTCTTTGCTCCATTTGCTTCCTGATTCTTACATTCTCTTTTGAAATGACCTTTCTCCCTGGATCGAAAACAAGTAACTTTTGATTTATCAAAACCCAAAGTAGATACATGTGCATCCAAAAAATCATTTCTTCCTGTAATCATTTTGAACTTTTCAGCTCTTCTTAAGACACTAGCTAAGCACCATTTGATGTCCATGAGCTCCATCTCTTCAGCGTCTATCTGATCGTAATCCTCTTTCTTCAGTATAGGATTTCCGATCCTCCCTGCAACCAAACCTTCATAGGATTGTAGCACAGTTGCAAGTAACACCATGTGATCTTTTGCAATTTCTTCAGAAAAACTTTGACCCTCTGGAAGATTCAATGCAATGTTGCATTGTGTCACACAACCATTTCCACTTTTTGAACTTTGAGAATGAAAGCTAGAAGTTGAACTCTTTGGATTAACATTTGGATATGAAGAAAATCCACTGCTGCTATTTGGACTTTGTTCAACAGTTCCAGATGAGTTTCCAGCACTAAAAGCAGTTTGAATTTTCGGACTCATTTCAACCTCTTGAACATTTCCTTTGTAATACATTTTCACATCTTGTTGACCACTTGGATTATTCATCCTTGCAATCTTTTGTTGTTCAAGATCTTGACCTTCAATCTTCTCGATGAACTGAGAAATTGTCAAACCATCATATTCTCCGGTGTTCTTTAAGATCATCAAAAATGTACCCCATTCTTTTTGAGGTAAAGCATCAGCCAATTTGTCGACCCATTCCTCTCGTTCTTTGGTTATGCTTAACAATGACATAGAACGCACTAAGTGGCAGTATCTTTCAATTAACTTCTTTGTATCTTCCCCTGGCAGACTTGTGAATAAATCAAATTCTTTCTTAAGCAACGCCTTTTTACTTTTGATCATCTTATCACTACCCTCAAACTTGATTTTAAGAGCATCCCAAATTGATTTTGAAGTTTTGTCATGTTGAAGCAATACAAAGATGTCTTCTTTAATAGCTTGCTGAAGTAGACTAATCATCATCTTTTCAGCTCTGTACATGTCTCGTTCTTTATCAGTGAATTCAAAGATTTCTTTCTCAACCTGCAGATCAGTACGTGGTAGTACATATTTTTTCAAAATACACTCCCAAGATCTCAAATGATTTGCTTGAACCCAGTTTTCAAACCGATCTTTCCAACCGTAATACTCCTCAATGCTCATTAGCTTCGAGGGTGTTTGCGTAGTTCCAGTCTCATTTTCCAAGTTCATGTTTTAAGCAATGGTAGCTGGAGTAGTCGGGGATGTTGCAAATGCGTTGTAAAATTCTTCACTCATGATTCGGTAAACTTTTTCACAAAACAGGTACTTTCAAACGAGATTAAGTTTCAAACGAGATCACTTCCAAGCGAGATTACCCCTTCAAGCGGGATTAACCTACACACAAAACCTTCAAACAAAATAACAATTTCAAACAAAATTAAATTTCAAGCTGAATCAGCACTTTCAAGCGAAATCAAGTGATTTTCAAGCGGAATAACCTTCTCAAGCGAAATCAGTTGTATTTCAAACGGAATCACTTATTTCGCTTGAAATTATCACAATTTTTCAAGCGAAAACATATGTTTCGTTCAAGCGGAATAATATTTTTAGTCCATTTTTATCAGATTTAGTCCGAATTTTGATCGGATATTCTCAAGGGTTTATTAAAACACAATTTCGCTTATGTTGTGAGAAATTCAGGCCATTTTAACCGTTAAAACTTGTTCAATTGAGAAAAGAAGGTGTAGAAGTAAGAAAATGAGATGAAATCAAGCTGAAAACTGCAGAACTCCTCCTCCTGAGCTCTGATACCACATGTAGGATCGTATACAGACCCGAAATGGGTCGATCAGAGGTGTTCTACACAATATGAAAGGCGGAAACAGACATATCGTGTGTGATTCAACAAGATATACACTAATAACTATCTTTTGATTGATTTCTGAGCAATTACAGATCTGTAGAGACTTCGACAGAGCTTCGCCGTCGGAAACACTCTTCTCTAATTCCGCTCCAAATGACACAACCTATCACCTATTTACAGATTTCTGATTCCGCTTGAACATGACTCAAGCGGAATCACATTACAAGAGAAAATACATTCTGAAGTTAAATCAGCAACTTCAAGCGGAATTACATGACTAATTCCGCTTGGAATTACCAGATGACCTCTTCAAGCGGAATTAGTATCTTCAAGCGGAATTAACTATATGTCTTGATTTCTCGATCTTCGTGCCATGAACAATGCAAGACTCGATACAAGACGAAGTCGACAGACGCATGCACCAACACCCCCCCCCCCCAGCTGGCAAAAGGGACTCCATCAACCTTGGAACTAGAAACATCCCTTGAAACACTATCTCCCACATTAGGTATTTATGGATTGCCGCCAATATTAAATGCCCTCGTCTCTTCGTTTCCAACCGACCTTTCATTTATCCCTGGCTGCCGGTAATCAACCGGAGAATCTTGCATGTTATTACGGCACGGCGGAGGTTCGGAATTCTGGAGGGGGATGTGACACCCGGCTTTTCAGGCCGTACCGTACAATTTTAACACATGCTGTGAATAGATAAAAGGATGTATTTGATTGGTTATGATGTTTATATGTGGAATTTAATGAGTTGGTAAATTTAAACCTTGTTAAAAATTATGTTAGCAACGATAAAATAAACGCTTATAGCGTAACGGTTAAAATGCGAAACGAACGTCCGTGACCACCCGATCAGTGTTAGAATCCTAAAAATAGTCTGTTATGATTAGAATAATAATTTTAATCATATTCGTGAGGAAAAATAAATTAAAACGCTAAGAAACTCTATTTTTCGAGTTTGAGTGCGTACCGCGCGATACTGCGCGCATTAGACAAAATACCGTCATCGCAGCCAGTCAAGGCAACTGGTAACTATTTCAGTAATAATTTAGTGTGATTATTTTTATAAAGTGTTAACAATAATTTAAAACGCACTAAAATGGGATTAAAACACTAGATAAAATACCCGGTATCGAATAAAATGCCAGTTTTTGGTCTAGATTTGTATATATATGTATATATACACGATATATGTGTGTAAATGTGAGACAAAGGTGTTAGTTGGCAGCCATGCAAATGGTCTCTATCTCTCTCCTCTCTCTCTCTTTCACTCATTGGATGAAGAATACGTGGTCATGATTATGTTCCTTTTAATACTTCCAATTCTCTCACAAATCCAAGAAACAAAATAAAAAACACTCCATACTCTCTCTCCCTCATAAATCACGGCCGAACACCCTCTATACCTCTTCCATTTTCATTTTCATTTTCATTTTCAAATCAATACTTGAAGATTTGAAAGCATTCCAAGGTGTTTCCAAGTGTGTTTAGTGATTTGAAGGTCAATCCATAGAGTTTTAAAGAGGGTGCAAGCTTTTTATCACAAAAACCCATTTATATTCTTGAAAGGTATAAACTTACTTTTAAAAATATATGTCTTGTTTCTTGATAATGATAATGATGAAAAGTTTCTCAAAAGTTTGGAATTATTCACAAACTTGGAAATCTAAACAAGAAAATAGTTTTCATCAAACAAAAATGGAAGTAACTATATGTTTGTGTTGCCATGAGTATGTATGATTGTGTGTTAGAATTTTTGTTTTGTTAATAAGTCAAGTTTTGAGAGAAAATGATACTTGAAAGGTTCATGCATGTATGATTGAAAGTGATCTACATGAAAATGATTTGTGATTGAAGTAGATTGATGAAAATTCATATTTGGATATATGTGTGTGTGTGTGTGTGTGTGTAGCCGTAGGTATATGTGTGTGTGTGTATGTGATTGTGTTTTGATTTTTGATTGAATGATTCTTGAATAATATGATATTTGAATGATAGATTTGCATGCAAGAATAAAAAATGTCATAAAAGAATGATTATGTGATGATGGATGATATATGTTGTGTTATGTAAAAACATGATATTAATGTGTTCTTGAGTATGATTAGAACATAAATGATGATGATGATGTTGTATGAGTACATTAGATGCATTTACTTGAACATGCATGATGATTTGTGGTCATGAAATGATGATATAGATATGAATTGATAAAAAAATCAATTTTGACCAGAATATAAACACTAAAATATGATTATTTTGAAGTGTTTAATGGTATATACTTTTGTCATAATGTTCACTAGCTTTGCATGTTGTACTTGGTGCATTAGAAGTTGTAAAATATGTGAAATTGCATGATTTATGTGACTTACACAAAAACTACGCTAATATGATTATTACCACTATTTTAATCAGTAAATAATATGTATTGTGTTAAAATATCATGTCATTCCGAGTTGGGATGATTAGTAAAGTTTAACGTAAAACCATGCGTTAAAACGGTCAAAAATCGGCTTTTCGAATGATTTTTATAAAACTGATTTAGATCAATAAGTAAACTGATATTTTTAGTTTAAAAATAAGTATTTTAACTAATTTTAAGTTTACTTAGTGTTTGGTTAGTCATATGTAACTTTCGACGCTCGAAAACGTTGCCGAATCACTAAAATACGCATTATTCGATGAACACTAGTATGGGTAAATTTTGGGTGAACCTTATGTGTTAAGATGTGTTATGTGGTTTAAACATGTGAATGTGAAAATATGTTAAGTTTTAACATGATATTGGAAATTTAGATTATGCATGTATACTTGTAGGTTTTGTGCGGTAAAAACGGTAAAAATCACATTAAATGTGTGACTTGTTTGTCGAGCATGAAATTTTATACATATGAGATATTTTATGTATATTTGCTTTAAAAATGACAAAATAGATAAGTTAACGAGATTACGCGTGTTACGGTGTTAATTTATGTGTACGTTTATGTATATATATATTACGACGCGCAAATCGTAGATATATTATGTATAAACGGGTGTGTTAAGGGATTTACATGATAACGGTCACCAATAAAATCGTTCAAGCCGCAAAATCTTAAAATATATATATATATATATATATATATATATATATGGACTCAGTTGAGAGTTCAAATGAGAAGAAATTCTTTATAAGAAGAAAAAAGAAGAAATTTCAACCAATAGAAATGCTTCATTAGACTTCATTTAATATTTGTACTTAATGTAACTATAAGGGTATATTGGTAAACTTACATACATCATTAATTGGTAGTTTCATCTTTAATAACTAACTATATTAAATTTGTAACTTATTTTTAAGATATATATTGTTCTCAAAAAACAAAAACAAAAATAAAAATTCATTTATAGTGTAGGATAAATACGAGGCGTGTAGGATAAATTACGAGTTGTGTAGGATAAATTTCAATATGTGTAGGATAAATTTCGAAATGTGTAGGATAACTTTTGATGTGTGTAGGCAATTTTTTTTAGTGTGGAGGATGATAGTCTTAATGACTAATTAACATAATAATAAATGAGATGAGAACAAACTATTTAGTGTTTTACCATTGTACCCTTTTGTTCTTTTTATTCTTAATAAAATTTTCTTCTCAAATGAACCTTCCCCTATGGACTCATATATATATTAACGTGCCAACATAATCAAAAACGATGATTTTCGAGAAAATCTCAAATTTATGTGTAAATTCTAAGAAACAGAGAAACTTAGGATTTTATGATATATTGATTTATAAAACGTTCCTACATATAATAGGACATGTAGAAATCAAACTGTGGGATTGCGCTATTTAAAAATACGCACTCAAAGGTGAGTGTCACTAAACCCCTCTTTTACTGCTTTGTATATATTTTGGGGGTAGAACACGCCAATAAAAGTGTTTAATAATGTTTTTGGATTAAAACATACATTTTAATATAAAATATATATATTTTAGTTAAAAATATATGGAGTTTGATAAATCATACATTTCGAGATAAAACGTTTTTGATGAATTAATGTTTGGAGGAGAAATTGGGATGGTACGGTGTTTTCGAGGAGAAACAGACCATAAAGTTGGAACGAATGCTGCCTGGTCTCAAGAGAGGGGATTTCAGGGGATTCGTACAACTTCGTATATTAAATTGTCATATTAGTAGGATATATATATTGTATATGAGGCAGACATCATATTTGGTCTCAAAGTGGACCCTGCGCCTATGATGTCGTTTAATCGATTAAGTAAATGTACGCTAGGAATTTTTGGTAGATCTATCGGGTTGACAACCCCGTCGTGACCGGTCGCCCCGTGTCAAGTCAAACGACGAATTTAGATTCTGGTTATTCTCTAGCATTGATTATCCCTGCATGGTAAATATATAGTTCGTATTGTCTAGCTAACATACGAGTCTGAAAATTGACGCTATAAATTTAATATACCAAAACTTGGGTAAGAGCTTTAATGTCGGGTTTTTAAACTTACGACGGATGACCCATGGATTTTATTAAGGAAGTAAAACGGACTTTCTAAAAATTATATGGATGTTTTAAAATAAACACATAATCAGAAAGTTTTCCTTTGGAATGAATTGTTTGAATGTGAATATGAGAACTCACCTTCCTTTGTGTTGACACTTGATTTTAACGTGTTCTACAGGTACTTGAGTTCGGCTTCGGGAATTATGGCGTATCTTGTGTTTGTTGATGCATGTTTTGTCACTTAAAATGTTGGACTGACTTTTTAAACTTTCTGGGACAATGTAATACGATCCGTGAGGATCAAAGACAACTTTATCATGTCATGGTTATGTCGTGTTTTGGGACGTTAAGTTTAAAATCTATGTTTTAAATAAGTAATATTGTCCAACACTATAATGCATCAAACATCAAGATAGAAATGGGCACCAACTTCCGCCACCACTACGTTTTGAATTCCGCTGCGACGTTTTGGGGTGTGACAGAAGTTGGTATCAGAGCCAATGGTTGTTAGCGAACTAGATGTTTTCGGAGGAAAGCACTAGACTTCAACCGACGAATTTTGAGATTTAAAGTCCAAAATTCTCGAAGCCAAGAATTTTTTTAATTAAACATGGAAAGTTTTATCATGTATGAAAACCCTTATGTGTTTATGTGCATACGTGATTTTTTGTTTATTTGGGCCTTATGTGTTACTATTCATATTGATCACACACTTACTTGTACGGTTACCTATGTGTCACAGATGTCGCACGAGCACGAAGTCATCGAGATCAACGACTCAGGTAGCGAGCCATATTTCGAGACTTCACCAGATCCATTCTACCAGAGATACCTATCACGACCCCACAGATGGTTGGTATGGCTGAGTTTGCTTCATCATTCCACGTCGACCCTGCTACTTTTGCCAGTCAGGTAGACCCCAGATATGCTTGCACTAGCAACGGGTGGATTGATGACAACGATGACACTCCTCTCTCGATTCATGAGACGGGACAATCATCAGGCACAGTACCAGTTGTTGGATCGCTGTATAACCTAACTGAGTCGTTCAGAAGAGTCGTTTATCCGAATCAGAGGCGGAATCAAAGAAACGGACACTCGATGTAATTATAATGTCTCTTATATTGATATGATACTGATTTACACCTTAGAGACGATTCGGCAGAGCTTCGCTACTCAGATCCGAAACTTTCTGAAAACTTACAAATGATTTAGCTTGAATGGTATATATAGTGGAGGAGATTTAGCTTGAAATGACATGCCACTTTCAAGGGAAATCTTGATTTAGCTTGAAATGACACATGACATTTTCAAGGGAAATCACCACTTTCAAGCTAAATTACATTACACATACTATTACATGATACAAGACGAAGTCAATAGACGTAATGCACTAACACCAGTTATCGATGACGTGATCAGAGGTGTCCCTGTTATTGGATGATCTCTTAGTATTGCACCAGCGGTGGATGCCACTATTGTCACGGCTCGACCATTACAGCCATCAGTTGTTCCACCTGCTACTGTGATTGAGTCTATCGCTGAGGTCCCTCCACCTGTTTTGTCAGAGTCATCTTTACCTGTCTTCGAGTCACGTGTTTTGCTACACCTCTTTTAAGTCTACACTCGCCGTAGGAAGAGGACTCGACCCGTTGGAGAGATCGCATCGACTCCGAGAGCTGAGACAACGCCCGCTTTGAAGATGAAGGAGGAGATTTGGGTCAATCGCTCTCATTGCGATCGTCAGTTCGCCACGTTATGCGGAGACTTGGAGATGACGAAGGGCAAGATGAAAGACTTAGAGGGACAGATGGACTAGTATGATGAGCTAGAAGAGCTTGTTAGGAAGATGTCGGACTTCCAGGGATTGAAGCGTTAGTTGTTGGTTGTTTCTGTTGTTTGTTTTGTATATCTCATTTGATGAACCCTATTTATGGCTTGCATGCCAAATTTTCAGATATTTAGGAGGAAATTTCATATAGACTTGTTGCGGGTGTTGATGTAGACACGTCGAATTTTGATTACTCTTAGTACCAAAAACAAGCTTTGTAAATTCCTGGTATAAATATCGAATGGGTTCCTTTTTGGTATAAAAAAATTTGTTCTCATTAATATGTGGATATTATACATGCGCAATGTTTGGTCCACTAGCATTTAATGATTGAATTATTTTGGATATCGTCTTATGTTGATATTATGTTGTAATAATAGAAACGACGAAATGCCGCCAAAAGTGAGACAGGATTCTGGACTACCTATTACCCCAGAGGAGTTGGCACAACTCATAGCCCAACACGTTAATACTGCCATGGAACAGCGCGATGCTAACCAAAATGATGGCCAGGAATGTGGATGTGGTGCTCACTGGCATGGTCTTGATGGGACTCAGATCGGAAACCCTCCAGGTGATATAATGATCGGAAAGTTTTTGTAGTTCATGTGTGATGATATAATCAGAGCGTATTCCTGATTTTCATTAACCGTATGAACAGTGCATAGAAGTATACACAAAACAATCCAGGGTTGTAACCGAAGATCATTTACTGGTGCCCTATGCAATGATGTGGCAGTGATATGTGTGATATCGGGCTGTCAAAACAAGTCGGTCATTCGAGTGATTCAGCGTTTTGAACCAAGAACTGGAGATTCGAAGAACCGCAAACCTGAGAGCTCAAAGAGGAATCTCGAAGAGGAACATGGGAAGAAACGTAGCTTGGAGAGAGCAGGTGTAGCTAACCCTAGAGACTTGGGAAAGGGTAATGTCAGTGATGGACAAGAAAAGTGCACCAGATGTAGCCGAACAGGACATGTGACTCCCAAGTGTTAAGCTAAGAATACATTGGATGGAATTACGCTCGAGGGATGCTACGTGTGTGGTGAGCAAGGACACTACAAAAGAGACTGCCCGAATCCGAAAGGACAGGATGCTAAGGGCAAAGCCGTTGAGGCAAGTGCTGGGAAGGCACATGAGAATCTTGCTACTGTTACTGGTATGTTTCGAATCAAAAACCAATCTATGTTCAAACTTTTAATACCAAAGTTGACTTGAGTTTTGTTTCGAAAAACTTTGAACCATTTTTGTGTTCACCTACAAGTAAGCTGAGTATAAAGTGCCCGACAGAACTATAAATTGGTAAGTTGATAGAAACTAGCGAGGTCGTTCACGGTTGTAGTATTTAGTTAGGTGATCATAGCCCTAGTTTCGATTCATTTCCAGTAGAGTTGGGGAGCCTTTACGAAGATGTGAGGATGGATTGATTATCCAGGAACGAAGTGGGGACTATTGCTTGAAGAAGCTAGCTAGGATATCTCGTCCTGGTGACGATAGAGAGGTGGTAGTTATTTGCGGAGATCGACCGAGTCGAGTGTCGAGTGTTGATGGTTGAGAGTCGTCAGTGTTGTGAGGATGTACGAGTTGTTGCGAAAAGGCTATCATGCGTTCTTTGTTAACGTTGTGGATATGAAGGCCAAATGTAGGAATATCGGAGAGATTCCTATTGTTCGCAAGTATCCATAAGTTTTCCTAAAAAGATGTACCTGGATTGCCCCCTGCGAGACAGATCAAATTCCGAATCGATCTGGTACCTGGTGTTGCACCCATTTGCAAAATCTCTTTATAGATTAAGCACCGTTTGAAATAAAGGAAATGTCAAATCAGCTTCAAGAGCTATTAGACAAAGGTTTCTTTCGATCAAGCTTCTCGCTTTAAGGTTCCTCTGTTTGTTGTGAGAAAGAAGGATGGATCCTTCAGGATGCGTGTTGATTTCAGAAAACTGAATAAGTTGACTATCAAGAATCGGTACCCTTTACTGAAGATTGAGGATTTGTTCGATCAAGCTACAGGGATCCAGCTGCTACACGAGGAGCGACCTACGATCAGGATAACATCAGTTGAAGATTGCTGACGAAGATATTCCGAGGACTGCTTTTCGAACACGATATGGCCATTACAAGTAATTAGTCATGCCTTTTGACTAAATTAATGCGCCATTTATATTCATGAATCTCGTGAACAGGGTATGGAAACCCTAATCGGATGAATTCGTGATAATATTCATCTACGACACACTTGCTTACACACGAGCCAAGGAGAATCATGAGTAACATTTGAAATTTACTATGGAGTTGTTGAGGAATAAGGAAGGTATGCATGTAGATCAGTCTAAGATTAGAGCGATCGAATGATGAGAAGCGCCAAAGACACCGTCGGGAGTATGGCGATTCACAAGACTAGCTGGGTGCTACTGGAAATTTATTAAGAATTTCTCTAAATTAGTGCTGCCTTCGACACTAATAACCCCAAAAGGAAAAGGGAAATTGATTGGGCAGAAAAGTAAGAGGAAGCTTTTCAAACCCTTCTGTCACGGCCCCCGACCCACCCTGGACGGAATCGGGAGTCGCGAACAGCCCAGTGGTACCAGTGATTTAATTTGAAAAATATTGCAGTGGAAATTTCATCAGGACCGTGAGTTAGGAAAAACTATCAGAGTTTAGAAAACACCGGATTTTATTTATTAAATAGATGGGATAAACCCATGTTTTACAATGGTAGCTTTCATAAAGATAGATTTGATTACATAAAATAATATTTCTTAATTTGATTTAATTAATAAAATAAGCCACTTCTTGAAGCCTTTCAGTGCCATATCCATGTCTTACTCCAATCTACTGTAATTACCTGAAACATGTTTGAAAAAGGTTTTGTCAGCGGAAATACTGAGAGAGTTCATTCCATTTTTATAAAATATATTGTTATACCTTACAGCATTAAGGTTTTTATATTTATTTATATTTACCCAACTCAATCAGTATTGTCACATGGTGGCAGTTCCGATGTGACAGTAGTCATATCACTCACTGGCTTACTTTCGTCCAATAGTGAATTTATAAAATAATTCTATTTTACTATTATTCAATTTATCTGTCACTAGGCGATTCCTGTGACGGTGATCATATCACTGTTGATCATTCTTTCAACTAGTGATTCTGGTCATAACACTGTTGATCATTCTTTCAACTAGTGATTCTAGTCATAACACTGTTGATCATTCTCTCAACTAGTGCCTTTGGACTTAGTTGTGTCCCGTGACATTACTTTGTCAAATATATTACTTATGGCACAAAACCATTTAACCCAGAAAATGACATATATCATTTTATGTCAAACTTCTATAACTTATCAAATATAATATGTTAATTAAATAATTGTAATATCATTATTTAATATATTAACGTGACTAAGACTAAAATATAATCTTAGTATAGTAGAATATATTATACTTGACTATTTTATTATGGTATACACCATTTAGATTTATTTCAAACATACATTAAATTTATTAACGATTAAATGTTAAAATAATATTAGTTATAGGCTATGTCTACTGGGGCATAATTCCTACTGTGATTGTGGTCATGCTACTATTGGCTAACTTTCTGGCTAATAGTAACGAGGGTCAAATAATGTATAAAACCTCCCATACCGGCAGTTATTATAGAATATAAAAATTTAATCACTGTAAGTATAACTGGTAAACATTTAGGATTTTGGAAAGCATTTGTAAATATAATTGTATCACAAAAAGGTGATAAAAACTGTGAGAAAAGAGAATGAACTCACATTGCAGATTTCTACGGGCAAAGTTTAGTCTACAGATAAGCCTTGATATATTGCAGATTTATACAGGCAGAGCTTAGCCTATTAATTAGCCTTGTAACCTAGTGCACACGAACTAGGTAAGTAACTAATACAACATTTACGATAACTCACGAGATTAAAACCCTCACAACGAATGACAAAGTGCAATCACTTAAACATCCCTCGGAATCACAACGAATGACAAAGTATAATTACTTAAACATCCATCGGATTCACAACGAATGACAAAGGATAGTACTAAAACATCCATCAGATAGTTTCAATCGATCGGACATTGAATCGTAGCAGCGATCGAATTAATACCCGGTATCGTAGCAGCACCCCGCTATACTAATTAGCGATTTTGATAGTAAACAGAACGTAACTCAGTGTGTATTACGAGTTTTTACGTCGTTCAATCGCCCAATTTCCAGTCCCAGACTCTGCTATTTATACACGATTTTTGACAGGCTTACGGACCGTAAGACTAATCCCTTACGGTCCGTAAGGGATATATTTTCAGTATAGGGTGGCCACGTGTGGGTGTAGGCTTGCTGAGTTGACATTTTCGTAAAATTCAATTTAGACAGCAATTTGTGAGGATAATCGTCGAGTAGGGAATACCCCCCTGAGTTTTAGGGGCCCTGATCCTGATTCTGATTGTTCTGAAAATTTTAGGGTTTGTGCGGAATCACTTGGGTGTCTCAATTAAGGTTTCCTATTGGATAAAATAATAAAATAAATAGGACTTTTAATGAGTGTTGTTACATTCTCCCCACCTTAATAAAATCTCGTCCTCGAGATTTGGGTTACGATATTTCTTTTAGACTTATGTCATATTTTAGTCAATAAAAACTATATTTTTAAGGTAAATGACACAGAATCAAATTTTGTGAATACTAGTTGTACCATAAGTAGGATTCAAAAGTTCAACTGAATTAGTTCAAGAAATTGATGACAATCGAATAAGATATAGTTTCCAAGGTGACTAGGTTCAAGCCAAAAGATATATGATCAATAGATATTTAGAATGAATGTGAAGGACTTTTAGAATCAATAAAAGTTATTTGTCAAAAGAAAGCTTACTTTGATTGTCAACTGAGGAAGACTCAGAATCAATAAGCTCAAATAAAATAGAAGTATGAAAATGTTTGTCAACTTTCGAACCATAACAAGAGAAAAATCAGTGTTTTAACATTTATGGTATTGCAAAGATACACCGAAATACAATAGAGTTTAGTGTATCATTGTCTTAATACATAATTGTATCAAGACTACTTTTCAATGATGAGTCAAACGAAAGAAATACATGGTTTTAAATGATTCGTATGCTTATGATTAGCCCAAGCTACAAGTTTATAACGACGCCACAAGGTGTCGAAATGATTGAAATAGCTCAATAATTACGGTGAGCGAACAAATTCACCGTGTTTGTAATCAACTGAAAGTTTTTAATGAAGTAAATTTGGATATTCATTTTGAATAGGATTTTCAATTGCTGATGAAAGATCAAATGAATATTATAAAATTTTCAATAAATGATGAAAGAAACATTAAGAGGTACACCGGAATATAATATGAATTTGTGTACTCTTATCTTAACACATAATTGTATTAAGACTGTCTAAGATAATGAACTAACAAAAAGGAAATAAATAAATCCGTATATCAGGTGTGAAAATGAGATTAGCTCAAGCTTCAAATTAAAGAAAATGCCATCACAAGGTGTCGTAGCCAATTTAAATGATTCAATGAAAGTGAAGACCAAACAAGTCTGTTATGGTTTTGAATAGATGAAGTACTTGGCAGAATGTATTTATTTAAAAACTTTTATTTATATTAGGGTTAAATAATAACTTAACTTAGATATTACATATCAGCGATTACGTCTGGAATCATTTCTGCTTCTTGCGTAGTAAGTACGAATGCTCGCGCGTTCTTCTTAGCTCCATCTGTTGTTCTGGCCTTGTTGTCAGGTGCTTTGGTTAGTTTCGGGCAATATGGTTTGATGTATCCTGTTTCTCCGCAATTGAAACAAACATTAGTTTTCCTTCTACACTCTTCCTCTATATGCCCGGTCATCTTGCAGAAGTCACAGTAGGGTGTTCTCCTAAAACGGCATCTTCCTGAATGCTTTTTGTTACAGTTTCTGCAGATAGGTTGCTTCAATGACGGTTCAGTTCCTTTCTTATTGAATTCTTGAAAATTTTTCTGGGCTAACTCTTTCTTCTTGTTTTCTTCTCTTGTGCGGATTAGTCCATCTGTCAACATGTTAGCTAGTTCGACTGCTTCTTCAATAGTCTGTGGTCTAGTGGCCTTAACTATGTCTCGGATTTCGCTAACTAATCCCCAAATATAACGAGAAATTAGTACGGGTTCTTGCGAAGCCAGAGTTGGTACCATTCTTGCATATTCGAAGAACGTTGTCGTATATTCACGACAATTCACATCTACCATTTTATGATTTAGGAACTTGTTAGCCATTCGTTCCTTTTCATAAGGGGGACAAAATTTCCTTTCTGTCATTTCCTTGAATTTTTCCCAATTCATGGCATAAGCCATGTCACTTCCTTTTGCCTGAAGGATTGTATTCCACCATTCTAAGGCTTCTTCCTTGAAGAGATTAGATGCTACATCACCTTATCTTCTTCGGCACATTTGCTGATTGTAAGAACAGCTTCCGTCTTTTCCAACCATCGCAGAGCAGCAGTGGCTCCTTCACTGCCTGCGAACTCGGTTGGTTTACAAGCTAGAAATTCTTTGTAGGTACACCCGAGAGTCATCGCCTTCTTTTTCTTGGGAAATGGGGTTTTGATAATATCATCATTACCTCCATTGACACTATAGCTGAAACAGTCGTCATGAGTATGCTTGCTACTCACAACTTTGGTGGGTTCTACGGGGTTTTTAACAGCTCTAATTATTAAAGGTAAAGCATTAGCTATTCCTTGAGCTATTAGATTTTCTATAGCATTTTTATCCAAAAGATTTTCATTATTAGCATGAACTTCTGGATTATGTGGTACTTCATTCGACATCTGAATTGCAAACATTTTCACTTATTAATATCATAGAATAATTAAAACAAAACAATACTTCCAGGATATTATATGTGCATATCGACATATCTATATTCATATATAACACATATGTTAATTTGTATCAGTTTCCTAACTTTTAAGTTTAGGTATTAAAAGACACCTAAATAGCTTAAACAAGTGGCTCTGATACCACCTTCTGTCACGGCCCCCGACCCACCCTGGACGGAATCGGGAGTCGCGAACAGTCCAGTGGGACCGGTGATTTAATTTGAAAAATATTGAAGCGGAAATTTCATCAGGACCGTGAGTTAGGAAAAATTATCAGAGTTTATAAAACACCGGATTTTATTTATTAAATAGATGGGATAAACCCATGTTTTTCAATGGTAGCTTTAATAAAGGTAAATTTGATTACATAAAATAATATTTCATAATTTGATTTAATTAATAAAATAAGCCACTTCTTGAAGCCTTTCAGTGCCATATCCATCTCTTACTCCAATCTACTGTAATTACCTGAAACATGTTTGAAAAAGGTTTTGTCAGCGGAAATACTGAGTGAGTTCATTCCATTTTTATAAAACATATTGTTATACCTTACAGCATTAAGGTTTTTATATTTATTTATATTTACCCAACTCAATCAGTATTTGTCACATGGTGGCAGTTCCGATGTGACAATAGTCATATCACTCATTGGCTTACTTTCGTTCAATAGTGAATTTATCAAATAATTATATTTTACTATTATTCAATTTATCTGTCACTAGGCGATTCCTGTGACGGTGATCATATCACTGTTGATCATTCTTTCAACTAGTGATTCTGGTCATAACACTGTTGATCATTCTTTCAACTAGTGATTCTAGTCATAACACTGTTGATCATTCTCTCAACTAGTGCCTTTGGACTTAGTTGTGTCCCGTGACATTACTTTGTCAAATATATTACTTATGGCACAAAACCATTTAACCCAGAAAATGACATATATCATTTTATGTCAAACTTCTATAACTTATCAAATATAATATGTTAATTAAATAATTGTAATATCATTATTTAATATATTAACGTGACTAAGACTAAAATATAATCTTAGTATAGTAGAATATATTATACTTGACTATTTTATTATGGTATACACCATTTAGATTTATTTCAAACATACATTAAATTTATTAACGATTAAATGTTAAAATAATATTAGTTATAGGCTATGTCTACTGGGGCATAATTCCTACTGTGATTGTGGTCATGCTACTATTGGCTAACTTTCTGGCTAATAGTAACGAGGGTCAAATAATGTATAAAACCTCCCATACCGGCAGTTATTATAGAATATAAAAATTTAATCACTGTAAGTATAACTGGTAAACATTTAGGATTTTGGAAAGCATTTGTAAATATAATTGTATCACAAAAAGGTGATAAAAACTGTGAGAAAAGAGAATGGACTCACATTGCAGATTTCTACGGGCAAAGTTTAGTCTACAGATAAGCCTTGATATATTGCAGATTTATACAGGCAGAGCTTAGCCTATTAATTAGCCTTGTAACCTAGTGCACACGAACTAGGTAAGTAACTAATACAACATTTACGATAACTCACGAGATTAAAACCCTCACAACGAATGACAAAGTGCAATCACTTAAACATCCCTCGGAATCACAACGAATGACAAAGTATAATTACTTAAACATCCACCGGATTCACAACGAATGACAAAGGATAGTACTAAAACATCCATCGGATAGTTTCAATCGATCGGACATTGAATCGTAGCAGCGATCGAGTTAATACCCGGTATCGTAGCAGCACCCCGCTATACTAATTAGTGATTTTGATAGTAAACAGAATGTAACTCAGTGTGTATTACGAGTTTTTACGTCGTTCAATCGCCCAATTTCCAGTCCCAGACTCTACTATTTATACACGATTTTTGACAGGCTTACGGACCGTAAGCCTATCCCTTACGGTCCGTAAGGGATATATTTTCAGTATAGGGTGGCCACGTGTGGGTGTAGGCTTGCTGAGTCGACATTTTCGTAAAATTCAATTTAGACAGAAAATTTGTGAGGATAATCGTCGAGTAGGGAATACCCCCCCTGAGTTTTAGGGGCCCTGATCCTGATTCTGATTGTTCTGAAAATTTTAGGGTTTGTGCGGAATCACTTGGGTGTCTCAATTAAGGTTTCCTATTGGATAAAATAATAAAATAAATAGGACTTTTAATGAGGGTTGTTACACTTTGGAGGAAATATTGAGAGCGTGTACGATGGATTTTGAAGAAAGTTAGGATACTCACATGCCCTTGGCAGAGTTATCCTATAATAATAGTTATCACGCTAGTATTCAGATTGCTCAGTTTGAAGCCTTGTATGGATGGAAGTGTTGATCTCCACTTTGTTGAGCTAATGTGGCAAATGACGATTAACCAGACCCTAGTTTATCTGGGAAACCAGCGACAGGATTTGCCTGGATCGAGGGAAGGTTAAAAGTCGCCAATTGATCGACAGAAGTGTTAGTCCCGAAAAACCCGTGACATCACTCGACGGTTCAATCGAACGCGGAATATAAGATCAAACCGCATGAACAAAAAGAGATTTTTCATTACGAATCTTAGTATCGCTGATTAGATCGCACACGGTTTCAACGAACCGTCTGGTACGATCTTCGAGAACCTTGCACACAATCTCTAGGATTGTCGGGTACAAGGTTCTCCTTTGGGGATTACATTGTTCTAAAAATGGAAAGCTCTGCCACAAATAAACTAGACATGACTATTTATAGGAGCCTCTACCCCATTGGCCCACATGGCCTAGCCCAAGCCTAAGTGCTAATCTAAACCAAATAAACATAAAATAAACGTAATAAAGATGAGCGTAAAACTCTGGACCTAACAAGAAGGATTACATGGACAATCAGAGGAAACTATTGCGATTCCAGATCGAAGATTTGGTTCTATTGGAGGAGTTACTTTAAAGGATGTTATTAAGTTAGCAGAGAAAGGGAAAAGCTGAGTTACATTGATTTGGTTCTTTCAAGAGCCCATCTTGAGTTGGATCAGTCGCTTATAGGCTCAAGCTACCATAAGGATTGAGTAGTGTACATGATGTATTGGTCCAGTTTGAGAAAGTGTATAATGGATAATACACTGATTTTGTTCTTTGTAGAGATTTATTTAGAAGATAAACGGAAGTTTATCGAAGTACCATAGAAGCAGTACGTATAGCTAGAAGAGTTATGTTAATAACTGGAGAGGCGATTACAACATTCTAGTAGTATATGTGATTTATTGGTTGTGTAATCCGTGGATACCTGAAATGAATGTAAGAAGGAAAGAAAACGAGTTTATGAGATTAGATACTTTCGAGAGCACATCTCGAGTTGGATCAATCGTGTGTAACCTCAGACTACCTCAGTTACAGGGTAATGTATATGTAAATATACGTATGTTAAACCCGAAACAGTGGAACTTTGACTTAATCTTCTTGATTAAGTGCTTGTAAATGTTGAACCTTGGAAAGGGTGGAGAGCGTTGAGACGTGAGATTAGGAATTGAGGATGTGTGTAATATAGGTCTACGAAGATTCTTCGTAAGAATCAAAGTTTCTCGCAGAAACTACAAGGCCATATTCAGCAAGCCTGTTTTTACTGTTTCCACCTAGTGCGAAAACAAAACCTGTAGAGTAAAATTTCGGGGACGAAATTTCCTAAACAGGGGGAGACTGTGACACCCGGCTTTTCAGGCCGTACCGTACAATTATAACACATGCTGTGAATAGATAAAAGGTTGTATTTGACTGGTTATGATGTTTATATGTGGAATTTAATGAGTTGGTAAATTTAAACCTTGGTAAAAATTATGTTAGCAACGATAAGATAAACGCTTATCGCGTAACGGTTAAAATGCGAAACGAACGTCGGTGACCACCCGATCAGTGTTAAAATCCTAAAAATAGTCTGTTATGATTAGAATAATAATTTTAATCATATTCATGTGGAAAAATAAATTAAAACGCAAAGAAACTCTATTTTTTCGAGTTTGAGCGCGTACCGCGCGATACTGTGCGCATTAGACAAAATACCGTCAACGCAGCCCGTCAAGGCAACTGGTAACTATTTCAGTAATAATTTAGTGTGATTATTTTTATAAAGTGTTAAAAATAATTTAAAACGCACTAAAACGGGATTAAAACACTAGATAAAATACACAATATCCAGTAAAGTACCAGTTTTTGGTCTAGATTTGTATATATATGTATATAAACACGATATATGTGGGTAAATGTGAGACAAAAGGTGTTAGTTGGCAGCCATGCAAATGGTCTCTCTCTCCTCTCTCTTTCACTCATTGGATGAAGAATAGGTGGTCATGATTATGTTCCTTTTAATACTTCCAATTCTCTCACAAATCCAAGAAACAAAATAAAAAACACTCCATACTCTCTCTCCCTCATAAATCACAGCCGAACACCCTCTATACCTCTTCCATTTTCATTTTCAAATCAATACTTGAAGATTTGAAGGCATTCCAAGGTGTTTCCAAGTGTGTTTAGTGATTTGAAGGTCAATCCATGGAGTTTTTAAGAGGGTAGCAGGCTTTTTATCACAAAAACCATCATCAAAAACCCATTTATATTCTTGAAAGGTATAAACTTACTTTTAAAAATATATGTCTTGTTTCTTGATAATGATAATGATGGAAAGTTTCTCAAAAGTTTGGAATTATTCACAAACTTGGAAATCTAAACAAGAAAATAGATTTCATCAAACAAAAATGGAAGTAAATATATGTGTGTGTTGCCGTGAGTCTGTATGACTGTGTGTTAGAATTTGTGTTTTGTTAATAAGTCAAGTTTTGAGAGAAATGATACTTGAAAGGTTCATGCATGTATGATTGAAAGTGATCTACATGAAAATGATTTGTGACTGAAGTAGATTGATGAAAAGTCATATTTGGATATATATATATATATATGTGTGTGTGTGTGTGTAGCCGTAGGTATATGTGTGTGTGTATGTGATTGTGTTTTGATTTTTGATTGAATGATTCTTGAATAATATGATATTTGAATGATAGATTTGCATGCAAGAATCAAAAATGTCATAAAAGAATGATTATGTGATGATGGATGATTGATGCGTGTGAAGTGTTATATATATTAGGTGTATATTTTAAGCCCCTTTAACACTTATTTTTAGCCAAGTTTTAAATTTATAAAACACGATATTTTACTAACACTAAACACACATATGGGCAAGTGCACCCATCGTGAGCGTAGTATAGTGTTGGCAAGATACCGAGGTCGTCCAAGGACACAAGAGCTTTTAGTACCGGTTTATCCTCAACGTCTAATCAAAATAAAAAGTTTAGAAAAAATGTTTTAAACTAAGAAAAATAAAAACTAACTAAAATGCTGAAAATAAAAATAAAAATAAAAACAGATAGACAAGATGAATCCCTTGGTTCCGACTCGTATCTAGTGTAACCTTTGATTATTTCCGCACTTTTGCACATGATTAAGAGATTATCTTAGTTATTGTAGTAGGCCCCTCTTTTGAAGGTGACGTTACCCTCACCCCAGTAGTTTGAGTCAGCAAGGATACAATCCTAAAAGGGTGGATTATTGGAAGATAATGAATTAAGTTATTAATGCAGTATTATGGTAGGCCCCTCTTTTGGAGGTGACGTTACCCTCGACTAAGTAGTCTGAGTCAGCAGGGATACAGTCCTAAATAGCCAGGTTATAGTATTAATAGTAGTTAACTTATGAGGGGATCAAAGAGTTTGGACCCCCGCCATCCAATACCGTGAAGTATTGAAGGAGGTCCTACTAAATTTGACCCAGGTCCATTGCAGGACCTCTAAACGCTGAACAATGGCAAGACCTTTACCAAACCGTTCCCTTAACCCCCGACCAGGTAGCCAACATACCTCCATATAGACTATGGAGATATGAATGGTGAAAATCTTTTATTTTATATAGACAGTAAAATAATTTCAAGACACCACGGACAAACGATAAAGAAAGATCACCTTCAACATAAGCAACTAGTTATTAAAGTCATTAATACGAAACCAAATAAAAAGTGCAAAAGATTAGAAATAAAAAGTATTACACTAGACACTTTGTCTTCACCAAGTGATGTAAGAGACTTAGGCAAACATGGCCTTGAGTGTCAAGAACTCTTACGATCAATCTTGGATCCCGAGACGACTCACACACTCTACGATGGACAATGGATGATGGTGGTGGATGATGGTGTTATGGTGGTGGTGGGTGGTGGGTGAAGTGTGAGAGAGGTGGTGTGCCAAGGGATGGTTTGAGCTTGAGCCAAGCACATCTATTTATAGGCTGAACAGAAGCTCGGGCACGGCCCCGTGTCCACATCCTTCTCTTTCTTCATTAAATGCAGCTTTGTCTTATTAGTTGACCACGCCCCCGTGTCCGCTGAGCACGACCCCGTGGTGCAGAAGAATCTTTGTACTATGCAGATTTGCTGGATTGTGCTAATCTTATAGTTGACCACGGCCCCGTGTCCGCTGAGCACGGCCCCGTGGTGGGCAATAGAAGCTTCTACCACTTTGTCTTTTCTGCTGACACTTGGGCACGCCCCCATGCTGGCTGAGCACGGGGCGTGTTCAGTCTTCTGTCTTCTTGTTTTGCTTGGGAAGATGCTGTCGTGGGGTCGGGCATGTCACGTCTTGTTCCTTTTCTTGTATTTATGTTAGATTTTGATGTCTTTTTGATTCTTTTGTTAATTTGAGCTCATTTAATCCTGAAAATACAAAAGGAAGACAAAAGCACATTTTTTCCAACATTAGTACTAAAAAGGGGTTAGTTTTATGCCTCATTTGATGAAATTTATATGTTAATATTTGAACACATCAAATACCCCCACACTTGAATCTTTGCTTGTCCTCAAGCAAAACTCTTTAATTTGTGGCTATTACACACCCAAATGGAATGGGTAGAGAAGAAGGTTTTTTGGGATTGTCGTAGAGTGTCGGGATTTCCAAGATTCTTTATTTAATTTTATTTTTATTTATTTACAATCCTATTCGTCATGATTTATTTAAAACTTTTCATAAGATAAATTACTTATTAGGGCATAACATGCCTTTGTAAAATTCTATTTATATACAAGTTCACATACCTCACGGGGATCACTCAACACTCGGCCGAAAATGTATTTTTTTGGATCACTCGAGAGCGGCATGGAACTTACTCCTACCATAGGCTTGCCAAGCAATCAATCCTCCTCCTTTTTAACTTATATACCTTTGTAAATATCAAGAGGACTTTGTGGGTTAAGGGTTAGGCTTGGGTTAAAGGTAGGTGGTTGGGTTGGTGGTTAGTGGTTAGTAAAAAGGGCGAAAAGCGTAACAAGTGTCGGTTTTCATATGACTTCCTATTTTTGTAACTTTTATTTTGATGAAGCCATTTATTCAAACAAAGTTATTTTTGATGAACTTGTTTGTTTATTTTCTTTTGCTTCATCATCAACAACAAAGGTTTTTTTTTTTTTTGAAGTCATTTAAACAACCGAACTTGTTACTAAAACAAAGGGGTAAAAATGAAAAAGGTTTTAGTGGGTAAAAAGGGTGTTTGGTTTGGGTTATGAAATGAAAAGGTTTAGGCTCAAAGGGGCTAACTAGGGGGATTTTGGGTAGGTGGTTAAAAAAAAAATAATGGTGTAGAAATAAAAAAGGGTTAGTCCTAATGCCTCCATCATTTACTTACTCGGGTTTAAGTTGGTAAGGACCGGGAATGTATCGTCATGGCAAGTTCTAGAGTCGTAAGAACCAAGCGGCTATTCACACAAGAAACGAAAATGAGCATTTAGTCAAATGATATGTAAGTGTTTGCTCAATAAAGGCTCAAAACTCACTTTTGTGGGAATGGGTTTTTATGTGATCAAGTATATATAATTAAATTTTAACTAAGCTTGTCATGCCTTTTCATAATTTTCTTATGTTGGTTCTTTTTATCACGATGCTGTCGGTTGTAAATTCATAAAAATATAACCTTTTTAAGAACTTGAATTTCCCGAATTAAACCTAGACAAGTAAAATTTTTTTTTTTTTTTTTTTGAAAAAATTTGGGGTGATTAGCGGTTCCAATAGAGTTTTGTGTAAGGCTTGTATTTAGGACTTGCAAGTTTCAAGGTTTTAGCATCCCCCCCACACTTAAATTACACATTGTCCTCAATGTGTCCCAAAAATAAGTTTTTAGGTTGATTGAATGTGTAAAAAGGTGTGAAAAGCAAAAATTTTGTGTTACTGGGCGCTGAACACGGCCCCGTGTGATCCGGGCACGGCCCCGTGTTCAAGTGCCAGTAACAAAATTAAACAAGAGAAACAGAAGTCTGGACACGGGGGCGTGTTGGGTGAACACGGCCCGTGTCCAGTTACCTGAACTGGGTCTTTTTCTGCAGACTGTGCAGCACGGGGCCGTGTTGGGTGGACACGGCCCGTGCCGAGCTTACTGCAAACGAAGAAATTTGTCGGACGGTTCTGTTTTCCTGTATTGAGTACTGGTTCAAGTTTCCCTTGCATCCTTTGCCATCTCAAGTGTGTTTTATTCCTGAAAATTAAAACTATCTAGAAAACAAGAAAATTAATCTAAACTAAACTAAGGATAGTTCCGTGAAATGCCTCCATGGTGCGCCACGTTTATAAGGGTCCTTGGCTAGACCCAAAGCCTGGTCACATGTTACCCAAGTGGGATGTATTGCATCCCAAGTTACACCGTCGGAGAGCGTCATCCAAGCTTGAGTCTATGACCTTCATGTAGTTGACCGGGTCTTCTTCCTCTATCTTCTTTCCACATTCAAACTTCACTTCCTCGTCCCCAAACTTCAATGTTAACGTTCCGTCATTCATATCTACCACTGCTTGGGCGGTGGCTAGAAATGGCCTCCCGAGGATGAGAGGGACTTCGGTGTCTTCTTCCATGTCTAGGATGACAAAGTCAGTTGGAAAAACGAAGTTGTCAACCTTGACCAGTAGATTTTCAGCGACACCTTGTGGAAATTTGACGGACCTGTCGGCGAGTTGTATGCTTATCTTTGTAGGGCTAGTTACACCTAGGCCGAGTCGTTTGAACATTGACGTGGGCATGAGGTTAATGCTAGCCCCAAGATCGGCTAATGCATTACGAACGGGGGACTCCCCAATCGAGCAAGGAATTGTGAAGCTCCCGGGATCGATTTTCTTTTGTGGAAGTTTGTTGAGTACTAAAGCGGAGCATTCTTCGCCTAAGTTAACTAATTGAAATGATTCAATTTTCCTTTTGTGAGTGAGGAAGTCCCTCATGAATTTTGCATATTTAGGCATTTGGGTTAGGACCTCAATAAAAGGAATATTGACATGCAATTGTTTTAGTAAACTTTCGAACTTTGCGAATTGCTCATCGGTCTTTTGACGCTTTAACCTACCGGGGTACGGAATTGGAGGAGTCTTGATGGGCTCTTGATTTGGTGAAGAAGCCTTTTCTAGTTGAGGTGTAGGTGAAGTCGTATTTTGATGTTGACCCCCTTCAACTGGTGGTAATGGAGTATCCTCGGGACCCACGGTTCGGTTTCTCAATGTGATAAGGTGTACTTGTGCCTTTGGGTTAGTTTCGGTATTACTTGGTAATGCGCCTTGTGGTCTCTCGGAGAAATTTTGAGCTAGTTGATTTAATTGTTTTTCAACGTTTTGAATGCTAGCTTGTTGATTTCTAAAATTCGATTCCAATTGTTGGAATCGATCCGAGTTTTTCTTTTCGGTGTCGGAGATGAGGCGAGATACGGTATCTTCAAGCCTTTCTCTTCCACCTTGTTGTTGAGAGAAATTTTGTGGTTGTTGAAAATTAGTTCGTTGGTTTTGTTGGTTACTACTATTGCCGGGATCTCTCCAACCAAGATTTGGGTGGTTACGCCATCCTTGGTTGTAGGTACCCGTTGGAGGACCCGACGGCCTAGGTCTATTATCAATGTAGTTTACCATTTCTGTTTGTTCATCTAATTCTTTCATACAACTCCAATTTTCATGTGACCCACCACACCCTTCACAAGCCATAACCGAGACCGTTTTTGTCATTTCTAGCTTTTTGATTTTCGAAGAGAGGGCCTCGATTTGGGCTTGTAAAGAGGTGCTTTCATCAACCTTATGGGCGCCCGGGGCAATAGATTTATTACCTCGGGGAGTGTGCCATTGAAAATTGGTTTGAGCAATTTCCTCAATTTGATTATATATTTCATTTGGGCGACGATTACCTAAAAGTCCCCCGGAGCTTGAATCAAGTGTTTGTCTTGTGTGGCAACAACCCATTGTAGAAAGTGGATACTTGTTGCCACACCGCTAGACCGTGATGAGGACACTTTCTTAGAAGCTCCTTGAACCTTTCCCAAGTTTCATATAAGGATTCCCCATCCTCTTGTGAGTATGTATTAATTTCAGTCATTAATTTATCCGTTTTAGCCGGAGGGAAATACTTATATAAAAACTTTTGGGCAAGTTCATCCCAGGTGTTTACCGAGCCAACTGGGAGGGTGTTAAGCCAAGCCTTAGCTCGGTCTTTTAGTGAAAATGGAAACATTCGAAGGCGGATGGCGTCGTTTGATGCTCCATTGATCCGAAAGGTATCACATATTTCTAAGAAATTAGTAATATGCAGATGGGGATCCTCGTCCGCAAGCCCATGGAAGGTTGCGGAGTTTTGGAGCATTTGTATCAAATGCGGCCGAAGTTCGAAGTTATTGGCTTCGACATTTGGTGCATTGATAGCGGCGCCGAGATTGCCTACGGTGGGCCGTAGGTAATCCATGAGGGTACGTTGATCCGCCATTGGAAGTGGGTCCCCCGAAACTTTCTCTTGATTTTTAACTTTAAGTTTTTTTCTGAGAAAGCGTTCGGGTTCTTCTAGAGGTTCTTTTATGTCTCTACTAGAACTGGAGCTCATGCACTACGTAGGAGGTTCAAATGTGGCGCCTAGGTTCCAAGTCCTGCAATAAAAACAGAAAAGAACGTTGGTCAGAATGTTCACCACGGCCCCGTGCTCAGCGAACACGGCCCGTGGTCAGAGGTACAGTGATTGTCTTCTGGATCCCTGTTACTGGGAGTTGGACACGACCCCGTGTTGCACCGACACGGCCCCGTGTTCAGCTCTCTGTAACTCAGAAAATAAAAACTGCCAGTGATGATGCTGGGCACGGCCCGTGTCCGACCAGGCACGGCCCGTTCTGAGCTCTGCAGAAACTGAAAAAATCTAAAAAAAAATCCTAAAAAAATGAAAAATAAGAAAAACGATTAGGCCGTTGATTCCTAACTTTCTTAAAATCATTGTGTCCCCGGCAACGGCGCCAAAAACTTGATGCGTGTGAAGTGTTATATATATTAGGTGTATATTTTAAGCCCCTTTAACACTTATTTTTAGCCAAGTTTTAAATTTATAAAACACGATATTTTACTAACACTAAACACACATATGGGCAAGTGCACCCATCGTGAGCGTAGTATAGTGTTGGCAAGATACCGAGGTCGTCCAAGGACACAAGAGCTTTTAGTACCGGTTTATCCTCAACGTCTAATCAAAATAAAAAGTTTAGAAAAAATGTTTTAAACTAAGAAAAATAAAAACTAACTAAAATGCTGAAAATAAAAATAAAAATAAAAACAGATAGACAAGATGAATCCCTTGGTTCCGACTCGTATCTAGTGTAACCTTTGATTATTTCCGCACTTTTGCACATGATTAAGAGATTATCTTAGTTATTGTAGTAGGCCCCTCTTTTGAAGGTGACGTTACCCTCACCCCAGTAGTTTGAGTCAGCAAGGATACAATCCTAAAAGGGTGGATTATTGGAAGATAATGAATTAAGTTATTAATGCAGTATTATGGTAGGCCCCTCTTTTGGAGGTGACGTTACCCTCGACTAAGTAGTCTGAGTCAGCAGGGATACAGTCCTAAATAGCCGGGTTATAGTATTAATAGTAGTTAACTTATGAGGGGATCAAAGAGTTTGGACCCCCGCCATCCAATACCGTGAAGTATTGAAGGAGGTCCTACTAAATTTGACCCAGGTCCATTGCAGGACCTCTAAACGCTGAACAATGGCAAGACCTTTACCAAACCGTTCCCTTAACCCCCGACCAGGTAGCCAACATACCTCCATATAGACTGTGGAGATATGAATGGTGAAAATCTTTTATTTTATATAGACAGTAAAATAATTTCAAGACACCACGGACAAACGATAAAGAAAGATCACCTTCAACATAAGCAACTAGTTATTAAAGTCATTAATACGAAACCAAATAAAAAGTGCAAAAGATTAGAAATAAAAAGTATTACACTAGACACTTTGTCTTCACCAAGTGATGTAAGAGACTTAGGCAAACATGGCCTTGAGTGTCAAGAACTCTTACGATCAATCTTGGATCCCGAGACGACTCACACACTCTACGATGGACAATGGATGATGGTGGTGGATGATGGTGTTATGGTGGTGGTGGGTGGTGGGTGAAGTGTGAGAGAGGTGGTGTGCCAAGGGATGGTTTGAGCTTGAGCCAAGCACATCTATTTATAGGCTGAACAGAAGCTCGGGCACGGCCCCGTGTCCACATCCTTCTCTTTCTTCATTAAATGCAGCTTTGTCTTATTAGTTGACCACGCCCCCGTGTCCGCTGAGCACGACCCCGTGGTGCAGAAGAATCTTTGTACTATGCAGATTTGCTGGATTGTGCGAATCTTATAGTTGACCACGGCCCCGTGTCCGCTGAGCACGGCCCCGTGGTGGGCAATAGAAGCTTCTACCACTTTGTCTTTTCTGCTGACACTTGGGCACGCCCCCGTGCTGGCTGAGCACGGGGCGTGTTCAGTCTTCTGTCTTCTTGTTTTGCTTGGGAAGATGCTGTCGTGGGGTCGGGCATGTCACGTCTTGTTCCTTTTCTTGTATTTATGTTAGATTTTGATGTCTTTTTGCTTCTTTTGTTAATTTGAGCTCATTTAATCCTGAAAATACAAAAGGAAGACAAAAGAACACTTTTTCCAACATTAGTACTAAAAATGGGTTAGGTTTATGCCTCATTTGATGAAATTTATATGTTAATATTTGAACACATCAATGATATATGTTGTGTTTTGTAAAAACATGATATTAATGTGTTCTTGAGTATGATTAAACATAAATGATGATGATGATGTTGTATGAGTACAATAGATGCATTTACTTGAACATGCATGATGATTTGTGGTCATGAAATGATGATATAGATATGAATTGATAAAAATATCAATTTTGATCAGAATATAAACACTAAAATATGATTATTTTGAAGTGTTTAATGGTATATACTTTTGTCATAATGTTCACTAGCTTTGCATGTTGTACTTGATGCATTAGAAGTTGTAAAATATGTGAAATCGCATGATTTATGTGACTTACACAAAAACTGCACTAATCTGATTATAACCACTATTTTATTCAGTAAATGATATGTATTGTGTTAAAATATCAAGTCATTCCGAGTTGAGATGATTATAGTAAAGTTTAACGCAAAACTATGCGTTAAAACGGTTAAAAATCGGCTTTTCGAATGATTTTTATAAAACTGATTTAGATCAGTAAGTAAACTGACATTTTAGTTTAAAAATAAGTATTTTAAATAATTTTAAGTTTACTTGGTGTTTGGTTAGTCATATGTGACTTCCGACGCTCGAAAACGCTACCGAATCACTAAAATACACATTTTTCGATGAACACTAGTATGGGTAAATTTTGGGTGAACCTTATGCGTTAAGATGTGTTATGTGGTTTAAACATGTGAATGTGAAAATATGTTAAGTTTTAACATGATATTGGAAATTTAGATTATGCATGTATACTTGTGCGTTTTGTGGGGTAGAAACGGTAAAAATCGCGTTAAATGTGTGACTTGTTTGTCGAGCATGAAATTTGATACATATGAGATATTTTATGTATATTTGCTTTAAAATGACAAAATAGATAATTTAACGAGATTACGCGTGTTACGGTGTTAATTTATGTGTACGTTTATGTATATATATATTACGACGCGCAAATCGTAGATATATTACGTATAAACGGGTGCGTTAAGGGATTTACATGATAACGGTCACCAATAAAATCGTTCAAATCGCAAAATCTTAAAAAATATATATATATATGGACTCATATATATGTTAACGTGCCAACATAATAAAAAACGATAATTTTTCGAGAAAATCTCAAAGTTATGTGAAAATTCTAATAAACAGAGAAACTTAGGATTTTGTGATATATCTAACTTATAATAAAAGACTTCAAATAATGCCATATGGCATTCTCTCCTTCAACCTCATAAATTTTATTTATATTTGTTTAATAAATTTCTTTTAATACTAATATTAATTAATAACCAATATATAGATATCACTTATTTTTATCATTATCTTTATCTAAAATTAATAAATAACTTCAATTTTGCAATTTAGACTCTTTGTTTTTTTACTTTTAACCCAAAGTTTTTCAACTTTTACAATTTAATCCCAACTCTTTTTTATTTTCAATTTTGGTCCACCATAATTTTCATCTTTCCCAAATTTTTCGTTTCGTTCTAAATTTTTTGAGTTAACGCACCGCAACGTGCGTGTAGGGTTCAACATTTTTTCGTATATTTTTTTCCCGTTTGACTGGCGCGTCGTGTCACATTTATTTTTATGCGTTTAACAAGTTCGTCCAACACACGGGTCCTGGATAGACTTAGTTATTTTTTTCTATGTTTTACGTTTCGGTTTAGTTTCTCAGCAACGAGCGTGCGTGATTCAAAGATTTTACGTCTGCTTTTCGCTCGACGTTATTTTTTTCCCATTTTTATTTATTCAGTTTTTATGAGCTTTTCCGGTGTTGGTGGTCGCTGACAATGGTATAGTATTGCTACTAATTAACACAGTTTTATGACAACCGCTGCAACGCAGGGGCTTAATACTAGTTGATTTATAAATCATTCCTACATATAATAGGACGTGTAGAAATCAAACTGTGGGATTGCGCTATTTAAAAATACGCACCCAAAGGTGAGTGTCACTAAACCCCTCTTTTACTGCTTTGTATATATTTTGGGGGTAGAACAAGCCAATAAAAGGGTTTAATAATGGTTTTGGATTAAAATATACCTTTTAATATAAAATATATGGAGTTTGATAAATCATACGTTTGAGATAAAACGTTTTTGATGAATGAATGTTTGGAGGAGAAATTGGGATGGTACGTTGTTTCCGAGGAGAAACAGACCGTAAAGTTGGAACGAATGCTGCCTGGTCTCAAGAGAGGGGATTTCAGGGGATTCGTACAACTTCGTATATTAAATTGTCATATTAGTAGGATATATATATTGTACGTGAGGCAGACATCATATTTTGTCTCAAAGTGGACCCTGCGCCCATGATGTCATTTAATCGATTAAGTAAATGTACGTGAGGAATTGTTGGTAGATCTATCGGGTTGACAACCCCATCGTGACCGGTCGCCCCGTGTTAAGTCAAACGACGAATTTAGATTCTGGTTATTGTCTAGCATTGATTATCCCTGCATGGTAAATATATAGTTCGTATTGTCTAGCTAACATACGAGTCTGAAAATTGACGCTATGAATTTAATATACCAAAACTTGGGTAAGAGCTTTAATGTCTGGTTTTTAAACCTACGACGGATGACCCATGGATTTTATTAAGGAAGTAAAACGGACTTTCTAAAAATTATATGGATGTTTTAAAATAAACACATAATCAGAAAGTTTTCCTTTGGAATGAATTGTTTGAATGTGAATATGAGAACTCACCTTCCTTTGTGTTGACACTTGATTTTAATGTGTTCTACAGGTACTTGAGTTCGGCTTCGGGAATTATGGCATATCTTGTGTTTGTTGATGCATGTTTTGTCACTTAAAATGTTGGACTGACTTTTTAAACTTTCTGGTATAATGTAATAAGATCCGTGAGGATCAAAGACAACTTTATCATATCATGGTTATGTCATGTTTTGGGACGTTAATTTTAAAATCTATGTTTTAAATAAGTAATATTGTCCAACACTATAATGCATCAAACATCAAGATAGAAATGGGCACCAGCTTCCGCCACCACTACGTTTTGAATTCCGCTATGACGTTTTGGGGTGTGACAGGGGAACTCCTGCCCACCAGTAAACGGAGAAGAAGCACCTTCCCCCAGAACCATAATCTTCCCAACACTATCAGGAATCCAATCACTTATCTCCTCCTCAATCCAAACCCTAAATTGTTTGTTTTTCCACATTCGAATAATATGTTCATTTATCCTTCCTCCTTCTCCTACCAGAACTCCTATCAAACTTACCGCCAAATTACCGTCGTCGACCTCCAACTGAGAACCATGCACTATTTTCCCGAACATATTAGCAATGTTGTCGAACGTATCATTCCTTGCTAGGTGAGTAGGGACTCCTAGGATCCTTACCCAGGCCAGACGTTCGAACGGCAAGGATTGTCCTGTCCAAGTGTCTAGGTTAGAAAACCAAGCTTCCCAACATGCATGGTCCAACAGAAATTTAACACAAACTTCCTCTTCATCGAACTTAATAAGCATGTTATGACCTCCCAGATAACTTAACGACACCCCCGAAATTCTGAGACTACCCAAGATAGAATTTAGCGACCTAAGTATTGAGAGAACTTTACATCTTCCTATTAAAGCCTTGCCCATCAACTCCTTAAACGCCAGTGATTCATCATTGATAGAGATTACTTTAGGTTCCAAAACCGGTGGAACAGACACACCACATTTATCATTTTGGAAGAGTTCACTAAAAAGTTTACCCTTACCTTTGATCGCATTAACATGATTATCAACATATTGGCTGGAAGACTGTTTATTCGGGATAGGAGGTATTGAACCGTTACCTGGACCAAGGTCTTCCCCAATCACTCCAGCATTCTCGTTGGCGAACTTAGCCAGATTTGCGATGATCTTGTATCCCCCCATCTTCGTTCCGTTAAGAGCTCTTTCCATCTCCTTTACGTCGACCACGTTCCTAAAGCTAACAAAGCCAAATTTCCTCCTCTTTCTATCATTCTTCCTAGCGATGTAGACTCCCACTACCTCTCCGAACACTTTCACAAACTCCGAAACATCCCACGGTCTGCACCCCAAAGGAAGATTTGTGATGAAAAATTTCGTAATGTTACCTTTGGAACTCTTGTCGCCATAACTGCCATTGTTGCTGCGTTTTTTCCTGGTTGGAACATCCTTCCAACTACCCTCCTCTTCTCTCGTGTTCATCCTGAAGAACACGGCTAAGGAAAGCCCAGAAGGCGAATGGATGTTGGATTAACCCAGCTAGAATGAACGGTTAAGTCTAGGTTGCTACCAATAAGCGAACCGTCAAAACCCCACACGCTAACCAGATTAAACCTTCATCGTCGAGCTCTCCTACCACTGCCTTAGCGAGAGAGAAAAGAGAGAACTTTTTTTTTTCAGCACGTTTCATTTATTTTGCACAAATAGATATATACATCTATATGAATGATAAATAGGCTACACGAATTCTAAGGACCGGCCGTGCACATACATTTTATAATCGTATGAGTAATCTAACCTTAAATTTGATTATTTCTTTTGGTTAATTTTAAATTTATTTACAAAAGTGTTATTTGACTTTATTGTGTTTTCAACATTGCAATTTAGAAATCCATATACCAAAACCGCATATGTTTCATTAAATTATTATCATATAAATTGATTCTTAAATTCGGTCCTACTAGTAAACTAGTAAAACAACCGACTCAATCTTCGATCAAGTTCTGAAAGCAATACTACAATCAGTATATTTCAAAGCATTTACAACAATTTGAAAATATAAAATGATTCAAAAACTATATTATCTTAACCAATCTCTCATATCATCTAGTATGAACACATATATAAAAAACAAGCGTACTTATGTATTTTTCATCTAGTATGAACACATATATAAAAAACAAGCGTACTTATGTATTTTTATTATTTAATTCTAGAACAACCATATCTTACGAAATGGCTCTAGTGTGCTTAGGGTTATTCATGAGTCGAGCCGAGTCAGGACAAGCTCGGGCTCGACTCGATTATAAACCAAGCTGGCTCGACTCAGTTTCAATTTGAAACCAAGCTTTTAAAAAGATAAATTAATACATAACTCTCAAAATTCAAAAGAACATATCTAAAATAAGTTCAACCTAACACATGCAAACCAAAATCAAGTTCAATGATACAAAATAGATAAATTACAAAAATCATTCTTTATGTATGTCACTTATTGCAAATTGTGTCATTTGTCTTCAATAATTACAGAAAATGTACTTGATGTTTGCAAACCCTTGCAAGTTATGACCTTTAGCCCTAACTTAGTTAATTTTTTGTGGTTAAATATGACCAAATTGACCCCATATGAGGGTATTTTGGTCATTTTACTCTCATGTGGGGTCCATTTGGTCAGATTTAACCACAAAAATTAACTGAGTTAGGGCTAAAGCACATAACTTGCAAGGGTTTGCAAACATCGAGTACGATTTCTGTAATTATTGAAGACGAATGACACATTTTGCAATAAGTGACATACATAAAGGACGATTTTTGTAATTTACTCTACAAAATAAGTTTTAAGCTTCAACGAAACACAATATTAGTTAAATTAAATAGCATGATAATCAACCTACAAATATATCATAGATATCAAATTACACCTCAAAATACACGTAAATAATAATCAGTTTTTTTTTAATATATTACTAGTTGTAGGACCCGTGTGAACACACGGGTAAGTTTAATATCGATCGAATGAATGCAACAATATACATTATAAAGTATAGATTATTCTTACAAGAAACAATTTTATTTGATTCAAATGAATGCAACAATATACATTATAAAGTATAGATGTTTGATCAAAAAGAATTTACTGGACATCCTCATGGATACATATACTTGGCATATGTGATCTAGGAATCAAGTTCCTGTAACATAACAATTTCAACCATCTAATGGGGATGTTTGAACTAAAAAAAAAACTGAAAGAATCATATTTTTTTAATCTTAAGTTTGAACCTTTAAAGGGTATATTTCTTCTCTGATGCATTCAGGCTTATACAAGAAAGCAACATGTGGCGTTCTTCCCGCGAATCATTTCTATTGACTAAAAGCAAATATATACCCCCTTTTGGGGAAATTTGAAAACTGTCCAAATAAAGAAATTGTTGTGTTACATACCAAAAGAATTCATCTTCTTACACCGGTCCCAGCAATCAGAAGATGAGTCATATTAAGAATTGTATCGCAATTCTGGCTGGCTGGTTTCTTGCTTATATATTGTCACATCTTTTTGTTTATGCACATGACACAGGCAATCTTTTTGTAAATACGCGTCTAACCTTGTGCACGATACTCTCAGGCAGCACCAGCTGGATAATTGGCCTTTATGATCCCACGGCCCACAAGGATTATATCACTGCCTCTTTCAAAAATTACATAAAATCAAAGATTAACTTGTCATCAATTCTAAAAATTTAAAAGGTCAACCATTGACTTTGAAAGTCAAAGTTTTCAAACTTACAGAATTTGGGATGTTATACTGCTGGCCCAATGCATCACCACCTTGAACCAAATGAAGACTTGGAGTTGCATGGATAAAAGCAGGATTAGACGGACTGATCAAAAAAACAACCCCGATAAAAAGAAGAAATCATAAACTCATAGTATGCCGGAATATGAATGCTGAATAAATTATGCGGGCTTATAATGGTGTTGTTCTCATTGATGCCTTTCGTCGTGCCACCATCGCCGAAGAAGTGCTTCGCACACGCCACCACCTTTTCTCTAAAAATATCAAAAGTCGAAAAACAATAAGCCGATAAAGGTCAGATTTAAGGTCGTAGCTATTCGAGACTCGCTCGCTAAAAATACCGAGCCAAGTTTAAACAAACTCGAGCCAAAAAATAAGAATTCTTCGTAAATGAGCCCAAGCCTAAGCTTTACTTATTGAGCTCAAATAGGCTGGCGAGTCTGCACGAACGTATTATTTTTGTGATTTTTATTTAAAATATGTAATTTTACAATTATTGTTACGTGTAAAATTATGGTGAAAGTAACTAAATAAGCATATTATATATGTTATATATAAAAACCGATGTTATAAATATATTAAATATAATTATAAATGTATAAAAATTAATTAATAAAAAAACAGTAAATGAACCTAACCTTAAAAGTAGTGCTCGAGCTGTTGTAAGAGCATTCTCATCCAATCCATCAAATTATACTTACATTTCACTAAAAAACAACTCCTATATCAATATATTTCCACTAAAAACAAATATTTTTTCTCTCTCATTTTCAATTAAATAATATTATCATCACATTTTTCTCTTTCCTTCACTCACAACCACTTTCAATATATATTAAAAAAATTATACTAGGTGAACAGTGTCCCCCCAAATATACAGATGAACAGTAACATTTTCTCTCTCCTCCACTCACAACCACTTTTTTTACCCTTTACAATATAAAAACTCACCCTCACAAGTTTTGATGGATTGGATGAGAATGCTCTAAGTTAAACAAAATAATGCATATTATACTATATTTAATAATTATTTTGTAAATACATATATATAAACTATAAATGTATATAAACTAAACATTAAACAAAATATTTTAAAAAATAGTAAATGAGTCGAGCTCGAGCTCCTGCTCTTGTAAGTCAAGTGAGCTGAGCTCTTGCCTAGGGAGGCTTGGCTCAACTCGTTTACGTTTACGCCCTTGATTAAAGTTAATTGAATGGGCTTACTTTCCACCAACATAAGGCACGCCTTTGCGATCATTAGCCGTAATATCTCCATGTAAACCGGGGATAAGTTCGGTCATTTGACGAACAATTGCCGGATCTTCGCAGTAGCTTTCGAAGCAACGACCCCATCTTGGATCTCTGCAACCAAGCTCGAGCTCGACTCGATTATAAACAGAGCTGGCTCGACTCAGTTTCAATTTGAAACCAAGCTTTTAAAAAGATAAATTAATACATAACTCTCAAAAATCAAAAGAACATATCTAAAATAAGTTCAACCTAACTGTGTCCTTTGTCTTCAATAATTACAGAAAATGTACTTGATGTTTGCAAACCTTTGCAAGTTATGACCTTTAGCCCCAACTTAGTTAATTTTTTGTGGTTAAATCTGACCAAATGGACCCCATATGAGGGTATTTTGGTCATTTTATTCTCATGTGGGGTCCATTTGGTCAGATTTAACCACAAAAATTAACTGAGTTAGGGCTAAATGACATAACTTGCAAGGGTTTGCAAACATCGAGTACGATTTCTGTAATTATTGAAGACGAATGACACAGTTTGCAATAAGTGGCATACATAAAAGACGATTTTTGTAATTTACTCTACAAAATAAGTTTTAAGCTTCAACGAAACACAATATTAGTTAAATTAAATAGCATGATAATCAACCTGCAAATATATCATAGATATCAAATTACACCTCAAAATACACGTAAATAATAATCAGTTTTTTTTTAATATATTATAATGTGTATAAAAATAAAATATATTATAAGTAAATAATCCGAGCAGAGCTGAGCTAGCAAGCAAACCAAACCGATCCAATCCAGCTTGTTACGAGCCGAGCTGAGCTAGGCTCACTTTCTAACCGAGCCGGCTCGGCTCAGTTTCATACCAAGCAATAATAAAAAAAAAAATAACACCTCCAAATAATAATAATAAGGGTCAAGTTATTCTACAAAGGCTTCTAATTGTAAGAAGTGTAAGAAGGATTTATAGAATGACAAGTGTCCAGTAACCTAAAACTAAACCCACTACATCACCACCAAAAACTAAACACCCACCCCCACCCCCACCACCACCCAAAAACCTAAACCCCCCACCCCCCCCCCCCCCCCGGGCCAAAAAAAAAACTATACCTCACCAAAAAACCTAACCCGCCCCCCCCCCCCCCCCCCAAAACCTAAAAAAAACCTAACTCCCCCCGGGCAATAAAAAAAAAAACTATACCTCACAAAAAAAAAACCCCAAAAAACCTAACCCCCCCCCCTCCCAAAAAAAAAAACCTAAAAAAACTAAACACCCACCCCCACCCCCACCACCACCCAAAAACCTAAACCCCCACCCCCCCACCCCCTCGGTTTGGGTGGGTGATGTGGGGGTGGGGGTGGGGGTTTAGGTTTTTGGTGGTGGTGGATGTTTAAGGGGTTTTTTTTTTTGTAGTGGGTTTTTTTGTGTAGTGGGTTTTTTTAGGTTATTGGACACTTGTCACTCTATAAATCCTTCTTACACTTCGTACAATTAGGATCTTTGTATTTGATCCTAATCCATAATAATAATAATAAAACTGAGATAGATAATTCAAAGGAATATTTGGACGGTTATCCAAACCCTACATTATACTGACGGTTATTAACTCCGGCGAAGAAGTCGGCCGGAAATGGCGGAAATCGAATGGACGGATGAAACGACGGAGGGAGAGAATACCTCTTCTCTTCAAATCTTCTTCATGTTTCTGTATTTAACCCTAATTATCATCGTCTAATCTCTCAAATTTCAATCCAACTCACACATTTCGATCCAAAATGTCGTGGCAAACTTACGTCGATGAGCATTTGATGTGCGACATTGAAGGCACCGGTCAGCATCTGACCTCTGCCGCTATTCTCGGTCTCGACGGTACCGTTTGGGCTCAGAGTGCTAAGTTTCCTCAGGTTTGTTACATTTTGTTAGCGTTTTGGTTTTGAAGTTTTATTGATTTGATTTAGGTTGTGAAATTGTTGTGTTGCGATGATTTGTTCGTGTTTTGTCGGATCTGAATTTGCTTTTTGATGATGATTTTTGGTTGTGAAATGGAATTAATAGTGCTTTGTTAGATCTGATTTTGCTTTTCTATGTTTATCGTGATGATTTTACGATTAGTGTCTGATTTAGGTTGTGAAATTGTTTGATGCAGTGGATTCATCTGTGCTTTGTTGATCTGGATGAGTTAAGGATTAATTTCTGATTTAGGTTTTGAAGTCATTGTGTTGCGAGGATTTATTCGTGCTTAGTTAGATCTGATTTTGCTTTTGGATTTAGATCTGGATTATTATAGTGTTAGCTTATAATTCAGGTCGTTAAATTATTGTGTTGCGGTGATTTATTCGTGCTTTGTGAGATATAATTGTGCTTTTCGACGTTGGTCCGGATGATTTTAGTATTAATTTCAGTTGACTGATTTAGGTTGTGAATTGTGTTCGATGATTTATTCGTTCTTTGTGAGATATAATTGTGCTTCTCGACGTTGATCCAGATGATTTTAGTATTAATTTCAGTTGACTGATTTAGGTTGTGAAGTTATTGTATATTGTAATGATTTACTCGTGCTTGTTAGATCTGGTTTGGATTTTCGATGTTGATCTGGATGATTTTAGGATTAAATTTTAATTTAGGTTATGAAGTTATTGTGTTGGGATGATTTATTCGTGCTTTGTTAGATCTGGCTTGGCTTTTCGACGCTGATCTGGATGAATTTAGTGTTAATTTTGATTGATCTGATTTAGGTTGTGAAGTTATTGTATGGTACGATGATTTAGTAATTTGCTTGTTCTTATTAGATCTGGTTTGGCTTTTCGATGTTGATCTGGATGATTTTAGTGTTAATTTCGGATTTAGGTTTAATCAATTATCGTTTGTTGCAATGGCTTTAATAGTGCTTTGTCAGATCTGGTTTGGCTTTTCGATGTTGATCTGGATGATTATAATGTTAGTTTCTGATTTGGGTTGTGTCGTTGTGAAATTATCGCATGTGAGTTTGTGACGATGATTCATCAATCATCCATGCCTTGTTAGATCTGATTTTGCTTTTCGATGTTGATCTGAAATTCTGGATGATTTTACGATTAATTACGTTGATTCATTCATATTTTTGTCAGATCTGATTTGGACTTGACATGATGGTATGTATTTTGCGTTGTTTGCTGAACAATATGCAATCGTGTGATTATGGTATGCACATGATCATCCAAATTGAATTTGAGATCTTGGTCATTGCAAATTAATTTGCTTGAATTTGATTTTGTGATGATAGTTTGCTGCTTTGCTCATAAGGATCTCAAACATGTTAAATTACAAGATGTGATATTATATTAAAGTTGAAGAGTTGTTTGTTTTTGCAGTTTAAACCTGAGGAGATGAAAGGCGTCATTAAGGAATTTGATGAAGTTGGTACCCTTGCCCCAACAGGTATGTTCATCGCGGGTCAAAAATATATGGTCCTCCAAGGGGAACCGGGAGCTGTTATCCGTGGAAAGAAGGTAATATATATAGAATTAACGGGTTCGGGTTGAAACACATCATTTATCAGTTCCGGGTTGAAATAGACTGGATTTTGTTAACCCGTCAACCCTTTTTTGTCCATGTATTATAGATATAACCATATAGGGGCATGTTCATTTCACAACCAATAGTATGTTAAGAGCCGCAAAACCACATAATTCACTTGTTCAAAGTGCATAAAAAATAATCATAATTAGCGGGGTAGAAAAAACTCAAAACGAGTTGAGCCTAAAATAAAGCTCATTTATTTATCGAGCCTGAGCTTGAGCCTAGCATTTGAAGCTCGCAGAGCTTTATCGAGCCTTAGTGTAATATTAGTTTTTATTAATGTATAATAACATTTACCCCTTATTTAAAGTTGTTTAGTAAACGAGCCCAACCGAGCTTATTTAAGCTTGTTTACGAGCCGAGCCCGAACCTAAAAAACACGGTGTTTAGTAAACGAGCTTGAGCCCAAGCTTCACTTATCGAGCTCGCGAGCCTAAACGAGTCTATTATTTATATTACTTTTATTTAATATATTAACTAATAGATAATAAACTAGCCAAGCTCGAGCTTGAGAAACTACCAACGAGCACTCGAGCTCTCATAAGTTAATAAGTTAATCGAGCTCGAGCCTGGTTGGCTCGGCTCGGCTCGGCTTGTTTGCATCCCTGATTATGCGATTTACACAATTCCCAACATATTACTAATACTGAAATGTTTAAATAATAATTACGTTAAATCTAAAGCTTGTTTTAAAACGATTTATGAATACATCAAAAATGGAATTTGGATGACTTTCAACCTATTTGACCGATGGTCGACTTACCTTTGTTATTTGAAACAAAACATATATTATTTCTAGAATAATACAAGTTTTACAAATCATATATGTGTTCAACGATTTGTTTTGACCCAAACATGTTTTACCTGTTAGCCAAACACACCCATTAACGACTTCTAGTAACTTGTGTTAATTTTTGATTGGTAGGGAGCCGGAGGAATATGCATCAAGAAAACGGGCCAAGCCATGATCATGGGCATTTATGATGAGCCCGTTGCTCCCGGACAATGCAACATGGTCGTCGAGAGGTTGGGAGATTACCTCGTGGATCAGGGCATGTAGACCTCTTCCTCGTTATTCAATAACATGTTTCTTTCTTCTTCCTTTAACGAATTTCGAATAGCTTTTTTATCGATAGTTTTCTTTCTGAGCATATAATTGTTGTCTTGGAGTTTTCTTCTCCGTCTTCTCATTATACGATATTTAATCGAATACATAAAGTTCAATAACTTTTTACTTCATATTCGGTCTCTCGATGTGTTCTTAGGTTGATATAAAATTCCAACTTTGTAAACTATTAAAAAGGTATGGAGATGTGATTTGTACACTGCCTCTTTCACCCATACGACGCTTATACGCTAATGGTTTTGAACATTTTACCCATACCAATTTAAAGTGGTAAGAGCATCTCTCATGGGGTACGTCAAACCTCATAGGCGCAAACGTGGATGGGGGGGGGGGGGGTTGAAGAGAGGGTGACGGGTCTTGTGGTTCCCAATGCATTCAAGAGGTGGTCTATAATCCGGAAGTTGAGTTAGGCCGAGTGATATTGACAAAATGCGAGACTGTTTGTATCCCACATGTAGAAAGTTTTTGTGGCCTGGAGATAAAACTCAAACGGCATCTAGCAAAGATCTCATATTCAAATATAGTATCTATTGATTTTATACTTTAACCTATTTGAAGACCCTATGTCTAGCCTAAGTTGTGTTTTACCTTATCTCATTGGTTAGCAAAGTATTTGTGAGGTCCCGTGAGTATTGTTTGATTCTCATGGTTAAAAAAAGAAGAAGAAAGGTAATGAGCTGAGTTCAAGCATGTGTGAATATCCCCAAAAATTTTATTTAGCTTTTTTAGAAGATATATGATAGTATATCGGATAAGATTAAGGAGGGGAGATTGCGATGGTTTGGGCATGTGAAGCGGAGGCAAACGACGGCACCAGTTAGAGTAGTGGAAACTATTACTGTAGAGGGGAGGAGAGGAAGAGGCAGACCCAAACTGACATGGGATGAGCAGATTAGGCATGATTTACTAGAGTTGCATCTTTCTGAGGACATGGTCCAAGATAGGATTTCGTTGAGGCGTAGAATTAAGGTTAAGGACTTCTAGATGATAGTGCAGTAAGGTCTTAGGTGTATTTTAGGGACGTATGTTTTTCTTATTCTTTAAGTGACTTTTCCGGTGATTGCCTTCTTGTGTTTATGCCCAAATGATGTTGTATACTATTATACATGATTGACATTATATTGTGTCATTCTGATCACTTTCTTGGTATGTGAGACTGACTGTTTCTATATTCTTTGACTTGGTGTGTTTGTATGATGTTCGTTTTGGAGCCGAGGGTCTCTCTGGAAGCAGCCTCTTTATCCCTAGGGATAGAGGCAAGATCTGTCTACATCCCACCCTCCCCAGACCCTATAAGTAGCTTTGCTATTTGTGGGATTTTACTGTGGGTATGGTTGTTGTTGTAGAAGATATATGATAGGTACATGGCTGCCAATGAGTCGGGCTTATTCGAGCTAGAATTTAATGTAAGTCAGTTTAAGTCATGTCGAGTTTGGCTTAGTTGAGATTGTTTTATCAACTTGTTAAAGGTATTTAGTTCTCGTGTCTAGTATAAGACAATAATTAGTTCCTTTTCTTTTCGACCCTCGTCATCTTGTTTTGGAATTCCATTAAATGGTCCAATACGTGAAAAAGAACCCTACTAAACTAAGTGACACTTAACGTAAGTACTAACAAATGAACAATATCAAGATCGAAGGCAATGTCGGCTAATGGACTTGGAAAATATCAACTATAAGTAACACTTACCACTGGTTCGTTTTCGTACACCCCACTCGAATGAACCAAGTAGCTACAAATCTTACGGATGGCCCTAACTTAGTGGCCTATATGGTTTGAACTTGAGTCTCGGCTCGGCTATCCCTTAAATGTTATAAATGGATCATTATAACATACTAATAAATTTTTAGCAGATATGACCATTATTTTGAAACAACTTTAAACATGATCATCTTTCTTGCTTTCTTTTTCGTAGTGAAACGTCTTTAGAAAATCAAGAAGATGCTTGTTTCCTTGGAATTTGTTGAAATTAACGGAACTAACTCGAGTTATATTTCTTACCTGATTGATTTATGGTATTTTGTTAGAACTGAAATAGCTAATCCTTCAATATCAGTCGGTTTAGACTTTCACTTAGTTTCTGCCAGGCTTAATCATTGAAATTAGAATAAATTCACCCAAATTCCTTTACCACAATTATTCTATTTACAATATATCATTTGGCTTGAAACTTTATTTTTCATGTAAAAAAAAAAAACAGTTTTACTTAATGATTGGGGTTGAGATTGTTTGAATCCACTTTTAGATAAGAGTAAAATGCCCGGATAATCCTTGTGGTTTGAGATAATTTCACCTTTAGTCCCCAACTTTTAAAAATTTCACTCTTGGTCCCCGTGGTTTGCTCGGTTGTTACTCGGATAGTCCCCTGACTGGATGGAGGTTAGTTAATCTAGTTAAGTCCATGTAAAATGTCAAACCACAGGGACTATCCGTGCATTTCACTGTAATGTTGTATAATCAAACCTGTATATCACCACACTCTGTTTTTCTCAAACCCAAACAACAGAGAGAGAAGCATGTGAGAGAGAGCGAGAGTGAAATGGACAACAATCCCGGCGACGGAGCCATGGTGGCAAGGCAGAACCACACCAAAAACACTCAACCAACTAAGACAAAAAAAAAGCACAAAATCAGTACACCAACACCAACATTGTTTCACAACCACCACCGTCGACCTAAACCCCAAGAAGCTCAGGAAATCCATCATAGCTTCAAACAATCCGTAACATACATGCTGAAAAGGATACAAAAAGGTAAAAACATAAGCGATTAGGGTATGGTTTACCCCATCATCATCACCACCCTTTTTTGATGATTTCGGGTGAAATTTAGATCATAAATTCTTGAAACTAACAGAACCATTCAAACGGAAGCAAGTCAACTAGTTTGGTAGGTTTGAAAATTTATACGGTTTGATTCACAGAGTTTGGAACTTGGAACCGACAGTGTAAACTTAACCAGTCGTTTAACATTTTTTATTATTTGTTTTTTTAAGAATATAATATCATGTATATACAATATATTAAATTACGGTACCATTATTCTTTTTATGGTTTTCTTGACGTTTCTACAGGTGTTTGTGTTGTGACGAATCGAATCAATTCCAACCAAATAATGTCAATGTTGGTATGAGTATTATTCGAATCAGTATATATATTTATTTTTATGATTTTCGATCAATGTAAAACACATGTCGATATTATGTTGATAATATCTCTTTCAGTTACTATACCGAGTATCGGTATCATACCGTTATTGTAAGGAACCGAACCAATACCAAATGAATTGTCGTGCAATGCGAGAGAAATCCTACTAATACTTCTAGCATGTGTCATTATATAGCTACTTAAAAGGCTATGCTAATACACATATTTAGTCCCTTTACTTTTATTCCTTTTAATATTTCGTCTTTAGTGTTCTTTTCTCACTAACGTGATGAACCAAATCAACTCGGTTCGAACAATATTGTTACCGGTATCGATATTATCAGAACCAATATTTTGTTTGTTTTTAGTATTTCGTCTTTTAGTGTTTTTTACGTGTATGTTAGATGTTTCATGTTCTTCTCTTGTGGTTTACCTTATCTCTTCCAATTATTGTACTCTCAACTATTGTACTGTCGATACTATACTGATAATAAAACTTTCACTGCAACGCATGGGATAAAATTACTAGTTGTTGCCGTCCAAAAAAAAAGAGTAAAATGCCAAAATGGTCCCTAAGTTTAGGTCACTTTTGCCACTTTAATCCAAAAATGAAATCTTTTGTATCTGGATCCCTGATGTTTCAATTTTGATGTCATTTTCATCCAAATGGCAAACGGGGTTGGAATTTAAACTCTATCTTTTTGTCATCTTCCTCATTGTAATTAACTATTATTCATACTTAAAATGACGAATATGCCCTTCCTTTAAATGAGGAAGACGACGAAAAAGATGGAGTTTAACAGAAAAATCTAACCAAATTTACCATTTGAATTAAAATGACATTAAAATTAAAACCTCGGGGACCAGATACAAAAATTTTCATCTTTTACTAAAATGGCAAAAAATGACCTGAATTTATGGACCATTTTACTAAAAAAAACTAAAAACTACTAGTTGTCCTTAATGTATAGAGTAAATTGCTAAAATCGTCCCTGAATGTTGGGCATGTTTATCAGTTTCATCCAAAACAACTTTTTTTGTACCATATTGTCCTTCACTTTTGAGATTCTTTGCCATTTTCATTCAAACGACTAACTTTTTTTTTTTGTCAAAATCGTCTCTAAGATGTGGGAATTTTTGGCATTTTCATCCAAATGTTTGACAGAAAAAATAAAGCAAATTAAACGTTTGGATGAAAATGGCAAAAAATTCAAAAAATGAAGGGGAAATGGACTGTATCACCCTTAACTATGCAAAATTGGCCAATATCACGCTCAACTTTCAAGTTGGCTCCCACCACCCCCTACTCGACAAGTTGGTGTCACTGTCACCCCTTGGTTAAAAAAATACTAACTGAGTTAGTTTTTTAAGCCTATGTGGCAATCAGATGCTGACTTGGAAGCATACGTGGACAGGAACTTGATATATCATCTTTTTAACATCAATTTAACCATTTAACCCTAATTCCCAATGAAAGTCATCTTCTCCCCATCAATTGCAGACGAAGATCAATTGCAGGTAGAGGGTCATCGTCGTTCTTGCCCTAATACCTCCTCCCCATAGCCGTTCTTCCCCTAATTGCCCATTGAAACATTCAGTCAACATGTCGTCGTCTTCTACCTCTGCTCTAATTCGAAAACCTAAAGTCTTCAAGGTCGATTTGGATGGAAATGTGTACTGTCATCACGACATTGTTGCTGTTCTTCGAGTAGTTGGTCTTAAAAGTGAAAGACATGGTGAAGAATTTTACGGCTGTTCTCACTGGCCTGTAAGTTGAATTTGCATATGAATTTGGTGTTATGTAGATATTCCATTGCAATTTCCTTATAGTTGTTGTGTTTTGTAGAGAGGGGATTGCAAATTCTTCCTCTGGAAAGAAGATGTTGATAAGATGTTCGTTGAACGTTCATACGGCACCTCAACTCAAGTGACGTTTAAAGACATGAAGATAAAGAACCTTCAATTACACAATATGTTGTTAATAGAAGAGAACAAGAACTTGAAAGCAATGAGATTTGACACAAAGACGAAGTCGAAGAAACCATATGTGCTAACCTTTGTAATTGCAATTGCCATATTGTTGTATTTGTGGAATTAGTATGTATTGATAATGAACTGTTGTGGTATTTAGTGTTTGTAACCATTTGTGCCCACTTGTTATGAAATGAAGTGTTTTGTTACTTTGACTCAACTGGACATCTAAGTTAATGTACATGTTGACCATACTTGCAAGTGATTCAAACTGCATATGAAGCCAAAATGGCCAATGTTTGAACCAAAATTGACAAACTGTGTAAAGCAAAAGTGGCCAAAGTTTGACCAAACTACAGTCAAACTGTAAGTAGGTGCAGAATTGCCCAAAGTTTGACCACACTACAGTCAAACTGTAACTAGGTGCATAATTGGCCAAAATATGAACCAAAGTGCAACTGCCTTAAATAAAGGTAGGAACTCATCACCTATAAACTTAGCAGTTAGTTGCCTATTCATTATCATGTTTCTTTGGAAAGTGTGATGGTTTTTCACACTTTTAATCATGTAACACTCTTTCCCTGTGTACATTGAACAAAATAGATAGAAAGGACACCCTGCTACACACTTGACTACTACACGACCTTCTTGTTTGCTATCACTCTTTGCTATGAAAAGATTCCTGCCATTAGACCCAACATATCTTCTAACTGCCTCCTTAAAGGAATCCCTTGAAGCAAACCTTGTCCCAACTTTCCAAACAAACTTCTTCCAGTTAGTTTCTGCACTTACACTAGGAGCAGTTTCCCTAAACTTTTTACCTCGAACATCATCTTCTTCACTATCACCTGGTGTGGCAATATCACCATCTGATTCTTCATAACTATTGTATCCCTCTACATGTGCACAACCTGCATCATTAGATTCATGCAAATTACCTTCTTTTTCATTATGTTTGATACACTCTTCAAGTATCTTCTTTGTGGCTGCTTCTTCATCCTTGGTAGCTTGTTTAATTGCATCTTGTGATTGTTTCCATTCAAAATATTCTCTGTCTGAATCTAAGCCAACCAATTCTTCCAAAACCTCATCCTCATCAGAATAACAATCCTCATCATCATCACAACTGGACTCTTCATCGTAATCACTGTCTTCGCTGTCTTCACTGTCCTATTCTAAATCAGCATCTTTATCACTATCTTGACCAATGACTTCTTCTTGTACAACCTCTTTTACTGTTTCTTTCACAACCTCTTTAAGATTTGTTTCCTTATCTATATCAAATGCCCATGAAGCCTCGTGTACTGGTTCTTCAACAACCTGTTTAACAATTGGTTCTACACCTGATGTACTTCTAGATCTAGGGACTTCAGGAGTTGTAAAACATTTACCAGATGCCCTACCCACTTTCACGTGTACTACTTTTTTTCTGGGCTTGGGTACTAGTTTTTTTGGGTTGGGCTTGTCGTTTAATGGGCTAGGAACTAGACTTAGGTTTACTGGGCTGGGTACTGGACTGGCAACTGGACTGGGCCTGTGGTTTACTGGGTTGGGAACAGTGGTGGGTCTTATGTTCAGACATAATTGGGCTATGTTGAACAAAGACTTCAATGAACGGTTCACCCCAATTTTTAGCCTTCATTGCAAGTTCCAACACATCTTTATCATCACGAAACAGTTTAAAATCACCATTATCCGCATCCATCCCATACATATAAAAATCCCTACTTTCATACTCGTTGGTTTCCAGTGCATAATCAACTAGTTCAAAGTATGCGATATGATTAAAATCCATTTGGATTAACTTAGAATAACCATCAATATACTGAGGTTGATCAAAAGAGAAATCAAGACAACCACCGTACCAAAGCATAACATCTATACGCTCCATAACTTATATCAGTGTGTAAAATCACAATGCAATCAACCCTAACATAAACTGTCACACCCCGGATTTCCACGTGTCACCGGTGGGCCCGGTGGGGAGTATCGTGACGTGGTTGGAAACATAATAGTCAAACAACACAATTATATAAATGCACAACGGAAGCAAAAGATAAATATATTACAATCTGAATATAAAGTAATATCCAAGTATTACAACGGAGAGTAAAGGATCCACAGGCGGATCAAAATAAAATGAAAACTGTTCAACAGACTTTGACATCTGGAGCTTGCGAGACTTGAGTAATGATGCCTGGAGTAGCCAGCCTATTTCGTCTAGCACTTGCACTTAGCCTTTTTGGAAAATACGTCAGTTTACACTGGTAAATACAACTCAACTGACTCATTTGGAAAAGAGTTTGAAAATTGATTTGAATGCACTTCGGCACAAAATATCTTTATAACTTGGGACAATTATTTGTATATAATCTTGTATACAGTTTTACTTATTTGCCGTCCATTAGCACCGGTTAGAAGAGCCGGTTTAAGTTAACTGACACGCCACAGGTATAATGCCCACAAGGTTGAATCCTTTACGTGGATTACCAGTTTTTACATAATGCATCTGTCAGGTGTACGCCTACACCCCGTGCTTAGGTCGTGGCCATTTCGTAAAATGATGCCAAGGATATCCGGGACATGGTCATTTAACCCCCAAGGGCCATACATCAAATAATACAGAACAAAACGAGTTATGTAAATACATTAATCACAATCCGATTTAAATGACTACATACCCGACCAAGCGGTACTTTTATAGTACCGTATCCCAAGCCCGTATAGGGAAAATAAGTTAAGAGTATTTACCTGAGCAAAGTATCAATCAAATACAACAAATGCAAGTACTTTTACTGGGCTCCTAATCTGGAACGGAGGTTTATAATAACCTATTAGATTTCTAACGGGTCCTTAATTAAGCCTTAGCTTAGACTGGTTAGTTTCAATGATACGGTTCGTACGCACTATTAAGCGAAGACCGGATAGAATGTGATTTAGAACCGACAAGTTCGGAGACTTGCTTAATATGGGTATTTCATACACACTCTGGATTTTGAGATAAAACCGATAAGGTTTGACCCGTTTCGGCTAATTTATGTAAACTAGTTACATAAGCCGAACCGAACGCGTAAGAGGCGTAACAGGTAATCATGAGAGCCATATACAGGTTTCCTAAGTTAATATGCCTCAATTATGTTGTGACATCAGTAAGATGTCTTTCATTATGCCCGAAACGTATTTAAACACAAACTATGCCCCGTAGGGGTAGTTTGGTCATTTAAAAGATTATAAAAGAGTTTAAGTATTAACCTAAGTTACAGGTCTGATATAATCAGCAAAAATACTTAGTGTACTAAGTTATAACAGTAGGATAAAGTATATATGTGAAATTTATCAAATATAACCAAACTATGCACCGTATGGGCATTTTGGTAATTTCACATAAGCCGTAAAGCTCAAAACTGAAGTCTGAGTTTAACAACTTTTGCTTACTGTTAAAATATTATAATTTACCTAAAATATCAGTAGGTATCACCCTTGTATGTTTAAAAATAGTCTTAGTACATACTATGCGCTAAAAACGCTTAATAAGGCGATTAGAAGCCGTTTCCGGGTTCTATATATAAAGCTGATATTTTTTATTATTCCAGAAGGCTTAAAATAATTTATTTATCATTTAAGATCAGTAGCAAAAGGTTTGGAGTCGATTAGATATGTAAAACTCATTTTATGGCCCGTAAGGGCAAAACCGACAATTACCGGATTAAGCCTACGACTATTAGTTATGCTCAGCCTAAAATTAATTAAAAATCTTCAAAAATCCCAAAATAATATATTACATCAGTGGGTAATAAGTTTGATATCAAAAAGTAGGCTTAACTAGGCTATACGCTAATTACGCCGTTTTATTAACATAAAGCTTCTTAATTACGCTAATGAGCATAACTCTCAATCTATACCTCAAACTGATGTCAAACTTTGCATACAAGTTTATATATCAGTAACTAAGGTTTCTACACTTTTACATCTTCAGAAATCACGTTTTAAAGTGAAAAGGGCATAATGGTCAACATATGAGCAATTAACGGAATCATGCGTATTAATTGGTTAACTAATGAACCATGGTGTATAATCAGAGAGGATTATACTAGCATGTAACCTGGTCCAAATGAAGCTCTTAGGTATTTCTAATTCATACCAAAACGGGTCAGAACTGAAAGTCAAAGCAAAAGTCAAACTATGCGACTTTCGGTTCCGAACCGGGTCTTTACAGAGAATTGTCGGGTTGAACATGTTTAGACCTGTTCTTACACTTATTACCAAGTTATATTAATGATCAAACAGGTTGTATGTGTTCTACATTACTAATCATGCATAAATTAGAAACTAAGTATCCTGTTGACTTTTTATTAACAAGTTTGACCCGACATTTGACCTAGTTAGAGTGGGAATCAGGGGGAGCCCTTTTAAGGGTTTATTACCCACATAATTACCAACTTATAACTACTTTTGATTCGACTAATCACTGGACCATTAGTGATTAATCTTAAAGTCAACCGTTAATTACGACGGTTTGACTTTTAAGCTAAAACTAAGCTAAAACTTAACTAAGAAAGGATTAGCAAACTTACTGAAGTCCTAAGCTTGATTAGTGATCACTTGAGAGAAGACTTGAGCTCCAGAAATGATCCAAAGGGCAGATGAAGGTGTGATTGAAATGTTGCAACTTAGGGGCTTTATATAGTGATCAAATCACCACAAAATGTTGACATCTAAGTCTACCACTGACCACAACTCACTAACAAGTGTCCCTAGAGGTTTAGGGGTGGTTTAGGGGTCAAGCAAGATGAGGAAAATCGTTTAAAGATCAGTTGCAACGTTTAAAATAGCCAACAGCCAACAGCCAACTTTCTGCATCTGGGCATACCTTGCGCACCGCAAGGGTATTGGTGTTGAGGTGCGCAAGCATGTCATCACGGCAAAGAATCTCTTTTTCAGTTTGCATCCCTGGCTCTTGGTCCTTTGAAAGGTCAATTAACTTATTTTCTTGCACTTTGAACCCTCTAAATTGACATATAAGGACTTTAAGACATTTACCCACTTTGTTTAGTCCCCGGTTAACTTTATTGTCACCCGAAAGGTCCAAACTTTCAACGTTGACGCTTTAACCCCTTGAATACGAATTTGATCATAACTTCCTCATATGATAACGAAACTTTATGAAATTTATATCGTGCATTCTAGTGAGCATAATTAACCGTTACAAAGCTTCGGGTTTTGCTAAAAGGTCACTCAGAGGTATAACTTAAACATGTTGACACATTTAACCCCTGTAGTTTGTAATCTCTCACTTTCTTTCATATTTGGCTTCGTATGATCCATGATTTATTCGTTTGAAGGTATGAGCATCATGTAGGGTTAATGTACAATATATTTATTCACTGTTGACATTTAGAACTCGTATTTTCATATACTTTTCATGATTGTCAACTTTAGTCCTTTCAGAACATTCTTTCACACGTTCAATCATATGACACGTGTCAACACATTATAGGACGTGAATTTTCGAGGTGTTACATCCTCACCCCCTTAAAAGAAATCTCGACCCCGAGATTTACTAGAAATAAATAAGGGTACTTTTCTTTCATCGTGGACTCAACCTCCCACGTATATTCGGGACCTCTACGGGCATTTCATTTGACCTTTACAATAGGTACATGCTTCCTTCGAAGCTTCTTAACCTGTCGATCTTCAATCGACAATGGTTTTTCCACAAATTTCAAGCTCTCATCTATATGCACATCTGTATGTGGTATAACCAGGGATTCATCAGCGAAGCACTTCTTCAGATTGCAGATGTGGAACACATTGTGAATTCCACTGAGCTCTTCAGGTAAGTTTAACTTATAGGCAACTGACCTGACACGTTCGATAACCTCGAAAGGTCCTATGTATCTCGGGCTTAGCTTGCCTTTCTTACCAAATCGCATCACCCCCTTCCAGGGTGATACTTTTAGCAATACCTTGTCACCTACTTCGAAGTGAAAGGATTTACGCTTTGGATCTGCGTAACTCTTCTGCCTATCTCGGGCAGCTTTGAGACGGTCACGAATCTGGACAATCTTGTTCGTCGTTTCAAAGACTATCTCTGGTCCTGATAATTGGACATCTCCAACTTCCGCCCAACAAACAGGCGTTCTACACTTTCTACCGTATAAGGCCTCGAAAGGCGCAGCCTTTATGCTGGTGTGGTAGCTATTGTTGTAGGAGAATTCAATCAAAGGTAGGTGCTTATCCCAACTACCACCTAAATCAATTACACATGCTCGTAGCATGTCTTCCAAAGTTTGAATAGTACGCTCACTCTGACCGTCTGTCTGAGGATGGTAAGCCGTACTAAAATTCAAACGCGTGCCCAAAGATTGTTGGAAACTCTTCCAAAAATGTGACGTGTATCTAGTATCTCTGTTAGAGATAATAGACACAGGTATGCCATGTAAGGCTACAATCTTATCCACGTATAACTGGCCTAACATGTCGGAGCTATAAGTCTCCTTGATGGGTAAGAAATGTGCTGACTTAGTCAGTCTATCAACTATAACCCATATAGTATCATTGCCTTTCCTTGTCTTAGGTAACTTGGTGATAAAATCCATAGTTACCATTTCCCATTTCCAAGTGGGAAGTTCAGGCTGTTGTAGCAAACCTGACGGTTTCTGATGCTCGGCTTTGACTTGCGCACATGTCAAGCATTTAGCTACATAGGCAGCTACAGACTTTTTCAAGCCTATCCACCAATAATTTGCCCTTAGATCCTGGTACATCTTATCAGCTCCAGGATGAACGGAATATTTGGAACTATGGGCTTCCTGAAGGATAACCTCTCGAAGTCCTCCATAAATTGGAACCCATATTCGTCCATTTAGTCTCAGAATTACGTCTTTGCCAAGAGATAACTGCTCCTCAGTCACTCCTAGCTTTTCATTAGGATAGTTAGCTTCCAACACAGCTTCCTTCTGTGCAGCTAACAACCTTTTAGTCAAACTGTTCTTTATCTCCATGCGCTTGGCATTGATTCGGATGGGTTTCACCCTTTCCTTCCGACTCAAGGCATCAGCGACTACATTCGCCTTGCCGGGATGATATCTGATTTCACAATCATAATCATTTAAAGTCTCCATCCAACGGCGCTGCCTCATATTTAAATCCTTCTGATTAAATAGATGTTGAAGGCTCTTGAGATCAGAATAGATCACACACTTGATACCATACAAGTAATGCCTCCACTGTTTTAGTGCGAATACAACGAAACCCAACTCCAAGTCATGGGTGGTGTAATTCTTTTCATGCACCTTTAACTGTCGTGATGCATAGGCAATAACCTTGCCTTTCTGCATAAGCACACACCCCATGCCAGTGTGTGATGTATCGCAGTAAACCACGAAATCTTCTATTCCATCTGGCAATGTCAGTACTGGGGCGTTGCTCAACTTTTGCTTTAGGATATCAAAGGACTCTTGCTGCTTAGGGCCCCAAACGAACTTTACTTTCTTCTTAGTCAAGGAAGTTAGGGGTGCAGCAATCCTTGAAAATTTTTCAATGAAACGCCTGTAATATCCTGCCAATCCCAGGAAGCTACGAATCTCCGTAGGCGTCTTTGGCTCTTGCCAGTTCATAACTGCTTCTACCTTAGCGGGATCCACTTGGATACCACGCTCACTCACTACATGTCCAAGGAATTGGACTTCTCGAAGCCAAAACTCGCACTTGGAAAATTTGGCGTAGAGTTTCTCATGATGTAGAAGCTTGAGAATACAGCGAAGGTGTTTCTCATGGTCAGCTTGATTCTTAGAGTAAATGAGAATGTCGTCGATGAAAACGATGACGAATTTATCTAAGTATGGCTTGCAAACGCGATTCATGAGATCCATGAACGCGGCCGGTGCATTAGTGAGCCCAAAAGGCATCACTAGGAACTCGTAATGACCATAACGAGTCCTAAATGCAGTTTTATGCACGTCTTCATCTCTAACCTTTAGTTGGTGGTAGCCTGACCTCAAATCAATCTTCGAGAAATAACTTGCCCCTTGTAATTGATCGAACAAATCGTCGATCCTGGGCAAAGGATACCTATTCTTTATAGTGACTTTGTTAAGCTCACGGTAATCGATGCACAGACGCATCGATCCATCCTTCTTCTTGACAAACAGGACAGGTGCTCCCCAAGGAGACGAACTAGGTTTTATGAAACCTTTAGCTAACAATTCATCCAGTTGTGTTCTTAATTCCTTCATTTCCGTTGGCACCAACCTATAGGGTGCTCTAGCAACTGGTGCTGCTCCTGGGATGATATCAATCCTGAATTCCACTTGCCTATCTGATGGCAGACCAGGTAGTTCTTCTGGAAAGACTTCTGGGTAATCAGAAATGACAGGGATGTCTTATATCTTCGGTTTAGGCTCATCAATAATCACTTGTGCCATGTAGATGACACAGCCCTTCTTTAAACATTTTGAAGCCTTGAGCATAGTCACTTGCTCAGGTAGCCCATACTGGGTATCTCCCTGAATGGTAAGTGGCTCGCCAGACGGAGTCTTGATCACCACTTGCCTTTTGTTACAGACAATTTGGGCCTGGTTATGAGATAACCAGTCCATACCCAATACTATGTCAAAACCGGCCAATTTAAAGGGAAGTAGAGATAGAGGAAAAGAGTGGTTCTTAATGGATATAACACATCCATCTAACACAGTTGAGACGGTTTCTATGGTGCCATCTGCTAACTCTACCTCATAATTTATACTCAAGGTTTTGACAGGTAAATTCAGAAATTTGCAAAATTTATGATCTACGAAAGACTTATCAGTGCCTGAATCAAAGAGTACTCTTGCATAGACATCATTTACAAGGAAAGTACCTGTGATTACGTTGTCATCCTAGACTGCTTCCTTTGCATCCATTCGAAAGACCCTCGCATTGGTCTTCTTGACCTCTTCAGGCTTCTTGGCATACTTAGGGCAGTTGGTCTTGATATACCCTTTCTCATTGCAATTGTAGCATGTGGCATCTCTTATCTTCTTGCACTCTATCGTCTTGTGCTCTTTAGACTTGCATATCCCACATGCAGGTGCTCCTGACTTAGAATTGGACTCAAGTCTGCACTTTCCAAAGTGGAGTTTCTGGCAAGTCGTGCACTTTGGCTTTTCCTCTGTTCGCTGACTATTCCTTCCAGACCCAGACTTTTTAGAATCAGTGTTTCCTTTGTGCTTCTTCTCTGACCCTCGTGAGTTATCATCCTCACGCTTCCTCTTACTTTCTTCAGATTTCTTTAGCGATCTCAACCTGACCGCATCTAAAGTAAGGGATAAAGAGAGATCAGCTGCTGACCTAAACGTAGCAGGTCTTGAAGCCTTAACACTGGCTTTGATTTCTGGGGCTAAACCCCCAATGAAGCAAGCAATTCGCTTGGGCTCTGGTGTTACAAGGTAAGGAACCAGTCTGGATAGGGTATTAAAACTGGTGAGGTAAGCTTGGCAATCTAAGTTTGTCATCACCAATGATAAGAAATCAGATTCAATTCTTTCGACCTCATGTTGAGGGCAGTAGTTTTCCATAATGAGGGTAACAAACTGCTCCCATGACATGTTGTAGAGCGGGATCTTCCCAGCAGCTTGAATGAGAGACCTCCACCATGCCAGTGCCTCTCCTTTGAACGATTGGGATACATACTTTACTACATCCCTTTCAGCACAACCGCTGATGTCCACCACCGTGTCCATTTCATCCAACCAGGTCACACAATCTACTGCTCCTTTCTCCCCAGTGAAATCTCGGGGTTTACAGGAAACAAAGTACTTATAGGTACAAGACTTGGTACGTGGTTCATTATCGAACGCTATCTTCTTGGATGGAACACTGTGTTCATTTGATGAATGTCGATCACCATCCTTCTTTGGCTCCTCTTTCTTAGAGGGCGGCTTGTTATGAGGCTCTGAATGAGTTTTAGGGACAGTCTTAGAGTGGGGTACAGATGAGGCTCGACTATGCGTCCCACTATACTCCTTAAATTGTTCTTCTACAGCTTTAGATACAGCTGTATCAATCAGTGTACGAAGCTCTCCTTTGGTTATATTAATCCTATCGTTATCATCGCGGTTTTCCAAAGGATGACTGTTTATCTCGTCAGAGTCAGCCATGTAGTCTTAGTTGCTACAAAAAGAAAATAAGGGCAAGGTTTATTTAGAAGCCCTTACAGTATTATCGTTCTTAAACGATTTATTAACCATGCTTTTAATACACATTTTAGTTAATTTGTTAAATATAAAAATTGTTCAGGATCTTTATCATAATCCTAAATTATAAGTTAATAATAGCACAAAGGCCTAGTCACGTAGACAAGTTTAATTTATAAGCCATGATTTCAGAGAATCGAGGCATTAAGGTTTGAATCAAAGTTCATTACCTTTTCTTGACAGGGAGTCGTAAGCTACCACTGTCTTTAGTCTCAGAGGACGTTAATTATAGCCCGTGGGCACTTCATCCATAAGGGATGATTATATAAATAAGGGGATTTAGAATAACCCAATAAAAAAATGACTTATGTGATTTTTATCGTATCACACTTTGTCAAGCATGATAATATGCTTTTAGATGTTAAAATTTTTTTTTGAATCTCTTGAATAGGTTCTACCATATTGGCCTTGTCTGCAGTGACATTCAGGCTAGGTTTTACCTTTTAGATTCTTTTTAATAATAATTAACGCAGAACAATCCTTAATTGAAATGTTAACAAGGATCTGAATCTAATTGTGGAACTACCGTCTTGGCCTTGTCTTAATGTGACACATGGCTAGGTCTTGTCCTTTTTAGATTTTACCATTTTATTATAATGGTAGATCTTATAATATAGGAATGATATTTTAAATATAATCGTTCCTTTAAAATTTAAACAAGTATATGGTTGCCCTAAACGGGACTTCTGATAAAATGACTCGCCCATGCAAAGGCTAATCAGAAAAATAACAAAGAAGTAATTAAAAGACAATGAAACGAATTAGGATTAGTCCTATGTTCTCGTCTAGACTCAAGAATGTGTAACTGTGTAACTGAGATTAAACACAAAAGGCTAGTGTTTAATTCACTCAGTGTTGGCTCTGATACCAACCTGTCACACCCCGGATTTCCACGTGTCACCGGTGGGCCCGGTGGGGAGTATCGTGACGTGGTTGGCAACATAATAGTCAAACAACACAATTATATAAATGCACAGCGGAAGCAAAAGATAAATATATTACAATCCGAATATAAAGTAATATCCAAGTATTACAACGGAAAGTAAAGGATCCACAGGCGGATCAAAATAAAATGAAAACTGTTCAACAGACTTTGACATCTAAAGCTTGCGAGACTTGAGTAATGATGCCTGGAGTAGCCAACCTATTTCGTCTAGCACCTGCACTTAGCCTTTTTGGAAAATACGTCAGTTTACACTGGTAAATACAACTCAACTGACTCATTTGGAAAAGAGTTTGAAAATTGATTTGAATGCACTTCGGCACAAAATATCTTTATAACTTGGGACAATTATTTGTATATAATCTTGTATACAGTTTTACTTATTTGCCGTCCATTAGCACCGGTTAGAAGAGCCGGTTTAAGTTAACTGACACGCCACAGGTATAATGCCCACAAGGTTGAATCCTTTACGTGGATTACCAGTTTTTACATAATGCATCTGTCAGGTGTACGCCTACACCCCGTGCTTAGGTCGTGGCCATTTCGTAAAATGATGCCAAGGATATTCGGGACATGGTCATTTAACCCCCCAAGGGCCATACATCAAATAATACAGAACAAAACGAGTTATGTAAATACATTAATCACAATCCGATTTAAATGACTACATACCCGACCAAGCGGTACTTTTATAGTACCGTATCCCAAGCCCGTATAGGGAAAATAAGTTAAGAGTATTTACCTGAGCAAAGTATCAATCAAATACAGCAAATGCAAGTACTTTTACTGGGCTCCTAATCTGGAACGAAGGTTTATAATAACCTATTAGATTTCTAACGGGTCCTTAATTAAGCCTTAGCTTAGACCGGTTAGTTTCAATGATACGGTTCGTACGCACTATTAAGCGAAGACCGGATAGAATGTGATTTAGAACCGACAAGTTCGGAGACTTGCTTAATATGGGTATTTCTGTGACAACCCTCACCAAACCAGGTATCCGTACGACTTAATTAATGATTAATTACTGCTTAATTACTGTGCTTGCTTGAACTAGCTGATGAACTGCTACTTGATATCTGATACATGAACTTACTTGCATCATACTGTACTTATCGTTACTACATTATTTACATACTGAACCTTAGTGACAAACATGATGCACAAAAAGCACAGTGGCACTATAACGGATAACCCACTGAAGATGCTGATAAAGCCAGCATCAGGCAAACACTGCCTCTAAGGCCTGTATGAGCCAGAAATATTTTTGCTACACTAATGGTGAGTGTAGGGATATAAGGGTTGTAGAACTGCGTCTCTAGGGATAAGTCACAGTGACTGGATGTGCCTAAAACGTACTTAAAGTACAAAATTCAGCACTTTACATAACAATTCAGCTTTTAGCTAACTAATAAAGTGCCAAAACATGAGAAAAATATTACTAGACACTTTCCAAAGTGTCAGGAATAAGCTGTGTCACTAAAGAGAGTAATAACGACACTTTAAAGCTTTGTTAACACTTTAACGGATTACTACCCAACCGAACAACCGGACTTTACCCGAAACATGAAAATATTGTCATTTTCACTATTTATCTTTTTCTGAGCCAGTTAGGGTCCCTGATTACCCTAACACCCTTTGTAACGCGTGACACACAACTAACCAAGTTAATCTCTAAACTTAACTTAGTTAACCTAACTAAGTAACCAACTAATGGTTGAAATCGAACCAAGGACCCCCCCCCCCCCCCCTCTTGACCGAATTCGGTCCCCTAGGGGACATATCTTGTCCTTGCAAGATTTGCTAGATCTAACTTGTCTAATATCTAATTAACACAATGACCATTGGATAATACACATTAGAATTATCTATAAGTATGAGCCTAAACACATGAGATCATTACACAACACAACACTCAACACAACTCTCTCTCTTTCTCTTGCCCATTCTCGGCCGAAGACACAAGCAACACCACCACCACCTTTCGATTTCATACAAGCCATTCCAAGTTCATACAAGTGTCGAGGGTCGTATACAAGGAGTCTTGGAGCAAGCGGAACGCGAAGGACCTCTTTATCTAGCTTTTATCCACGCCATTCTCGTCAAGATCCTTCCCTAGCCTTGAGCTAGAGGTATAATACTTAAAACTTGTATTTGAACTATTCTAAAGTGGTTAAAAGGATTTTTATCGGTTAAAACTCGGAATCTTACAAGTTGATGCTTTAAAGTTTACTTAAAACTCTAAGAAGGGTGGTTAATAGCTCATAAGTTGTGTAAATGTTGTAGTATTTGAAATGTATGTTTATTGAGGCCCGATCTATGATGTGGTAGCTCGGATCATCGTTTAACCCGGTTTGGTAAGATCATGGATCTTAACATAAGCTTGTTCTTGAATAATACAAGGGTTAAAAGGTGAAACTCTACCACACGCGAATCATGAACTTGTGTAAAATAGTTTTACTTGTGAAATGATGTTTAAAACTAGCAGATCTACGCATCTGCAAGTGGTATTTTCAAAGGACCAAGCGTCAAAGAAATCATGTTTTCTAAAAGACGGATCTTACACTAATAAGTATGATTCTTATAAACCACAAGTGTGTAAACACTTGTGAAATGAAAAGTTTCGACAAAATAACAAACTTTGTAAAAGAGGACGAGAAGTTGTAAAGACGGATTTCTCTAAAAACGAGGTTTTTACGAGATCAAAATTACTTTATATAAAGATCCACAAAATATAATGGGATTTACACTATAGTTTCGGAAAAACTACAAGTTCATGCGATTATGCGATTTACATACTTGTCGACTAGGTTGATGTGTCGGAAATTGTTTGATTGATTAAGGAAGTTGTTGAAATTGATTTTGTAAAAGAAAATGATACGCTTGAAAGCGTGGCCACCTCCAGTTACAGAGGAAACTCTGGCGAAATTTTTCTAAAAACCTAACACTTAGAACTATTTACACTACAAGTGTTAGAATTATTTTGACATGTCTTCGAAACATAAGTTTCGCCATGACTTTATTTACTAAATATTCGGAGGTGGGATTTTCACAAAATTTAACGTGATAAATATATATATTTTTCACACACTGTTTATGATTATTTTGTGAAAATACATAAATATTATTTTTAGAGTAAAAATAATATTTACGAACGCTAACGAATCCAAAATAATACGAACGCTTTCACCATAAATATATAAGTTACACAGGTAAGTATATTACCACTCGATTGTTAAAACGTAACTTACGCACTTACGGAAATATTTATGAACGCGTATCTTAACAACGTATTATTGGAGAAGATTTATGAGAAATGAAAATATAATATTTTTGAGAAAAATACTTATATTTTGGAATTGGAAATATATACATATTAAGTGAGACTTAATGATATAATTTGAACGCACATGTATTGAATCCCCCATCCTTGGGAAGGAGATCAACTACCAAGTATGTACAGAATGTAAACACGAAATAGTTGTCTAACTATTTCCCAAAGACTTAAACTATAAAGCTAAGGCACGGCCGTCCGTCTAATAGAAATTAGCACCTGTAGGTCGTCGCACAGCTGCGTGAGCAGGAGATACTTGGTAGAGACGCTTCACTGTGAGTTCATGTCCCCCTTTTCTTTAACTGTTTTCAGTTTTCTTAACTGCGGGGGTGAAATACATGTTACTTTGATTACAAGTACTTTATACACGGTATGGTTAGCGTAAGGAGGTTTACTACTTAGATCATGTGAATGGGTAGGCAGAAACACCGAGGGACGTAAGCGGTAGATCTATCTGGGTATAGCGAGCCCAACTCTAGGCCCAACAGAACGGACCTCTAAGAGGCCCAGTAGAACGGACCTTGAGTGACTTTGTACCCGACGCAAAAATCTGCTAGGTTGAGTCTTCCTACTTACACTTCACACATACTAATGGCCTTGCAAACCATTGGTGATCTCTTTTCCTTACACTGCTACATACCAGGGAACTTTTATACTTACAAGTGTTTTACATACTCACTTACACATGAACTCGCTCAACATTATTGTTGATTTTTCAACTTACATGTATTTCAGGAAATTAAAAGGTATCTGGCACGGTATGGCATGTTTTCCGCTGCACTAGTTTCCGAGGTCATCCGGGGTTTAGGGGATGTGTCTCTTTCCTAGACAAGACACAACCCTTAAATCATGTTTATGTTATGTTTCAAGTTTGTAATGTCTGTTGAACAAGGTTATGGTTGTTAGGGTATGTTCCCGTTAAAACAATGGTACTGTATTTGGTTTTCAAAACTTAATGGATGATCTTGCATGTTTTAATTCATATAGCTTGGTTATGATTAAGCTATGGTATTAAGAAGTCACACCAAATTAACCACGCTTCCGCAAAGCCAGGGTGTGACAATTTCATACACACTCTGGATTTTGAGATAAAACCGATAAGGTTTGACCCGTTTCGGCTAATTTATGTAAACTAGTTACATAAGCCGAACCGAACGCGTAAGAGGCGTAACGGGTAATCATGAGAGCCATATACAGGTTTCCTAAGTTAATATGCCTCAATTATGTTTTGACATCAGTAAGATGTCTTTCATTATGCCCGAAACGTATTTAAACACAAACTATGCCCCGTAGGGGTAGTTTGGTCATTTAAAAGATTATAAAAGAGTTTAAGTATTAACCTGAGTTACAGGTCTGATATAATCAGCAAAAATACTTAGTGTACTAAGTTATAACAGTAGGATAAAGTATATATGTGAAATTTATCAAATATAACCAAACTATGCACCGTAGGGGCATTTTGGTAATTTCACATAAGCCGTAAAGCTCAAAACTGAAGTCTGAGTTTAACAACTTTTGCTTACTGTTAAAATATTACAATTTACCTAAAATATCAGTAGGTATCACCCTTGTATGTTTAAAAATAGTCTTAGTACATACTATGCGCTAAAAACGCTTAATAAGGCGATTAGAAGCCGTTTCCGGGTTCTATATATAAAGCTGATATTTTTTTATTATTCCAGAAGGCTTAAAATAATTTATTTATCGTTTAAGATCAGTAGCAAAAGGTTTGGAGTCGATTAGATATGTAAAACTCATTTTATTGCCCGTAAGGGCAAAACCGACAATTACCGGATTAAGCCTACGACTATTAGTTATGCTCAGCCTAAAATTAATTAAAATCTTCAAAAATCCCAAAATAATATATTACATCAGTGGGTAATAAGTTTGATATCAAAAAGTAGGCTTAACTAGGCTATACGCTAATTACGCCGTTTTATTAACATAAAGCTTCTTAATTACGCTAATGAGCATAACTCTCAATCTATACCTCAAACTGATGTCAAACTTTCCATACAAGTTTATATATCAGTAACTAAGGTTTCTACACTTTTACATCTTCGCAAATCACGTTTTAAAGTGAAAAGGGCATAATGGTCAACATATGAGCAATTAACGGAATCATGCGTATTAATTGGTTAACTAATGAACCATGGTGTATAATCACAGAGGGTTATACTAGCATGTAACCTGGTCCAAATGAAGCTCTTAGGTATCTCTAATTCATACCAAAACGGGTCAGAACTGAAAGTCAAAGCAAAAGTCAAACTATGCGACTTTCGGTTCCGAACCGGGTCTTTACAGAGAATTGTCGGGTTGAACATGTTTAGACCTGTTCTTACACTTATTACCAAGTTATATTAATGATCAAACAGGTTGTATGTGTTCTACATTGCTAATCATGTATAAATTAGGAACTAAGTATCCTGTTGACTTTTTATTAACAAGTTTGACCCGACATTTGACCTAGTTAGAGTGGGAATCAGGGGGAACCCTTTTAAGGGTTTATTACCCACATAATTACCAACTTATAACTACTTTTGATTCGACTAATCACTGGACCATTAGTGATTAATCTTAAAGTCAACCGTTAATTACGACGGTTTGACTTTTAAGCTAAAACTAAGCTAAAACTTAACTAAGAAAGGATTAGCAAACTTACTGAAGTCCTAAGCTTGATTAGTGATCACTTGAGAGAAGACTTGAGCTCCAGAAATGATCCAAAGGGCAGATGAAGGTGTGATTGAAATGTTGCAACTTAGGGGCTTTATATAGTGATCAAATCACCACAAAATGTTGACATCTAAGTCTACCACTGACCACAACTCACTAACAAGTGTCCCTATAGGTTTAGGGGTGGTTTAGGGGTCAAGCAAGATGAGGAAAATCGTTTAAAGATCAGTTGCAACATTTAAAACAGCCAACAGCCAACTTTCTGCATCTGGGCATACCTTGCGCACCGCAAGGGTATTGGTGTTGAGGTGCGCAAGCATGTCATCAGGGCAAAGAATCTCTTTTTCAGTTTGCATCCCTGGCTCTTGGTCCTTCGAAAGGTCAATTAACTTATTTTCTTGCACTTTGAACCCTCTAAATTGACATATAAGGACTTTAAGACATTTACCCACTTTGTTTAGTCCCCGGTTAACTTTATTGTCACCCGAAAGGTCCAAACTTTCAACGTTAACGCTTTAACCCCTTGAATACGAATTTGATCATAACTTCCTCATACGATAACGAAACTTTATGAAATTTATATCGTGCATTCTAGTGAGCATAATTAACCGTTACAAAGCTTCGGGTTTTGCTAAAAGGTCACTCAGAGGTATAACTTAAACATGTTGACACATTTAACCCCTGTAGTTTGTAATCTCTCACTTTCTTTCATATTTGGTTTCGTATGATCCATGATTTATTCGTTTGAAGGTATGAGCATCATGTAGGGTTAATGTACCATATATTTATTCACTGTTGACATTTAGAACTCGTATTTTCATATACTTTTCATGATTGTCAACTTTAGTCCTTTCAGAACATTCTTTCACACGTTCAATCATATGACACGTGTCAACTCATTATAGGACGTGAATTTTCGAGGTGTTACATAAACCTTACCTCTTGGGAGTCTGAATTTTGCCTGCAATCTTCGATGATGAAGGAACTAGGGTTTGATCGCCAACATCGAAGTGAACTGGTGAACTGATGAAATGCAACTGATTAGAGAGGGAAATGGGGTATTTATTGAGGTTCATGTCCACGTATGCTTCCAAGTCAGCATCTGATTGCCACATAGGCTTAAAAAACTAACTCAGTTAGTATTTTTTTAACCAAGGGGTGACAGTGACACCAACTTGTCGAGTAGGGGGTGGTGGGAGCCAACTTGAAAGTTGAGCGTGATATTGGCCAATTTTGCATAGTTGAGGGTGATACACTCCATTTCCCCTAAAATGAATGACTATTTAATTAAAATAAGTTGTTTTGGATGAAACAGACAAACATGCCCAAACCTTAGGAACGATTTTGACAATTTACTATATGTATTAATTTAATAAAAAGGAATTTTGAGACACCTCACAAAAAGTATAAAACTAAAGTCAAGGCCAAAACCGACAATTCACAAAAAGTATACTAAAAAAACTAAAGTCAAGGGCAAAACCGACAATTCACAATCGCTATGAGATTTTATTCCAAAATTCTCCAACACACACACCACATTCTCGTTGTATCCACGCTATAATCTATATCTATACCATCATCTTCAACTGCAAGTCTACAACAAACAAACAAACATACAAACTTCACAGCAAAGTTTGCAGATATTTTAGCGATAACATGTCGTGGCAAGCGTACGTTGATGACCACTTGATGTGCGAGATCGAAGGCAATCACCTCACTGCTGCCGCTATTATCGGTCATGACGGCAGTATTTGGGCTCAATCCGCTACTTTCCCTCAGGTTCCTCTCATTTTCATCGATTTACGTTAATTTTTCAGTTTAGCCTAGTTTTTTTTGACGAATTGATTTGATTATTGTGTAGTTTTTAGTTCGATTGATGTGCATAACTGTGTTTGTTGTTGATTGAGCTTCGATGTTCGGATCTGATCGATATTGTTGTGTATAGGTTCAGATTCGTTGAGGTTTTTTAGTTTAATCGGTGTGTTTCAGTGAGTTTGTTCGTTGATCTGGCTTAATGATTGGTGATGCGTTGAGTTTTTCGAGTTCAATCGGTGTATTTCATTGGACTAATTGTTTATCCAGTTTTGTTGTTGATTGAGCTTCGTTGTTCGGATCCAATCGAAAATGATTTGACCTAGTCTTTTTGACGAATTGATTTCACTATGTGTAGTTTTTAGTTCGATTGATGTGCATAAGTGTGTTTGTTGTTGATTGAGCTTCGGTGTTCGGATCTGAACGATATTGTTGTGTATAGGTTCAGATTCGTTGAGGTTTTTTAGTTTAATCGGTGTGTTTCAGTGATTTTGTTTGTTGATCTGGCTTAATAATTGGTGATGCAGTGATTCGTTGAGCTTTTCGAGTTCAATCGGTGTATTTCATTGGACTAATTGTTTTTTCCAGTTCTGTTGTTGATTGAGCTTCGGTGTTCGGATCTGATGTGATCGATATTGTTGTGTATAGGTTCAGATTCATTGAGGTTTTTTACTTTAATTGGTGTGTTTCAGTGATTTTGTTTGTTGATCTGGCTTAATGATTGGTGATGCAGTGATGCGTTGAGTTTATCGAGTTCAATCGGTGTATTTCGTTGAACTAATTGTTTATCCAGTTTTGTTGTTGATTGAGCTTCGTTGTTCGGATCCAATCGATATTGTTGTGTATCGGTTCAGATTCGTTGTGTTTTTGAGTTCAATCGGTGTGTTTCATTTGACCTAATTGTTTATCCAGTTAATTTGATCGATCATTGTGTAATTTTTGGTTCGATTGAGATGCTTAAGTGTGTTTGCTGTTGTTTGAGCTTCAGTATTCGGATCCAATCGATATCGTTGTGTATTGGTTCAGATTCATGAGTTTACTTGAAACTGTTATTTGACCTAATCTGTTTATCGAATCGATTTGATTATTGTGTAATTTTTAGTTCGATTGATATGCTCGAATGAGCTTCGGTGTTTGGATCAGATTGATATTGTTGTGTAACGGTTCAGATTCGTTTAGCTTTTTGAGTTCAGTCGATCTGTTTATCCAGTTGATTTGATTATTGCATTGTTTTTAGTTTGATTGATACGCTTAACTGTATTTGTTGTTGATTAAGCTTCAGTATTCGGATGTGCTTGATATTGTTGTGCAGCGGTTTAGATTTGTTTAGTTTTTCGAGTTCAATCGGTGTATGATGATGAGTTTGCTTGTTGTCTGGCTTCACGATTGCTGATGAGTTGAGTCTTTCGAGTTTAATCGGTGTGTTTTGATGAGTTTGTTTGTTGTTCTGGTTTAACGTTTTTTTTTTTGTTTAATTGGTGTATTTCATTGAGTTTGTTTGTTGTCTGGCTTAATGATTGCTGATACGTTGAGTTTTTCAAGTTAAATCGGTGTATTTCGATGAGTTTGTTTGTTGATCAGGCTTAACGATTGCTGACGCAGTGATTTTTTGGAGTTCAATTGTCGTATATTTCAATGAGTTTGTTTGATGTCTGGCTTAACAATTGCTGATGCGTTGAGTTTTTCGAGTCTAATCTGTGTATTTCAATGCGTTTGTTTGCTGTCTGGCTTACCGGTGTTGAGTTTTCGAGTTCAGTCGGTGTATTTCAACGAGCTTGTTTGTTGATCTGGCTTAACGATAGCTGATGCGTCAAATTGCGATCTGTTTTTACTTTTAGTGTCAGTTTCTTCTGGCGCTAGGATAATTTTTTTTGTTAGATCACGAATGCTTGGTTTGATATGATTAATCAATAAATAGATATGACCTTGATTTTGACATTTGATTTTATCTAAAGGGGATGTAAAGGTTCCAGACCCGAGTAAGGTTGAATTAAAACAGAACAAAAAAACGGTTACAATTGTTTTTAATTTAAAATACTAGCAACTTATTTTATCTGAATTTTAGAAAAGATTTAAGGATATCAGCTTAAGGATCCTCAAAATAAGGAACAATTTTAGGGAAGCTACATTGATTCCATAAGTATGCAGATTCACTATTCATTCCTTACCAAGTTAAATCTTTTTTTTTTTTTTTTTGAATGGCTAATTTCTTTAATCCCTGTCGTCAGTGGGACTTGAACCCAAGACCTTCCCAACCTAGGTGTTTTTAAAGGCTTTGCCTTTGCCAATGGAGGACCACCTCATTCGTTACCAAGTTAAATCTATTCCCATATATTTTGTGAGTGAAAAAAAGAGAAAAAAAATTAAGAAGTATTATTTAATTAAGAAAATACAAAAAAAACTTGAAGTCTGTTGCTTGGAGATATCTGTTAATGCTTTTGAGGAAAAAATATTTAGTTTTGTCTCGGTTCAATCAAGTTATATATCACCATTGTTAAACAAGTCTTGGAACTTAAACGCAGTTTGTAAGCTAATATACAATACCCTTTTTAACTCTGCCCTTTGTTAAGTATCGTTTTGCTGATATGCAGGTGAAGCCAGAGGAAATAACAGCTATTATCAATGACTTCAATGAGCCTGGCTCACTTGCTCCAACTGGCTTACACCTTGGTGGGACCAAATATATGGTGATTCAAGGCGAGGCAGGAGCCGTTATTCGAGGCAAAAAGGTATTAATTTACAATTTTTTTTTTGTTCTGGTAATTGACATTAGTTTAAATTTGACATTAGTGAAGATATTCTTTTGCAGAGTTAATAACTTTCCTTACCCTTGTACTAGTTTTTAGAGTAAAGTATACAGATGGTCCCTGTGGTTTACCAAAATTTTGGATTTGGTCCCTATTGTTTGCACTTTGTAACGCATTTAGTCCCTAGCCAACAAATCTAAAGGTTTCAGCAGGTCAAAGTTAGGGATTAAATGTGTTACAAAGTGCAAATAACAGGGACCATCCATGTACTTTTGGAAAAAGCTGGGGACTAAATGCGTTACGAAGTGCAAACCATGAGGACCATTCATGTACTTTTGGAAAGCCACTAAGCCACGGATCAAATTCAAAATTTTGGTAAACCCCAGGGACCATCCGTGTACGTTACTCAGTTTTTAGGTTAATGTAGCTAACTCATGTTTTCAATTTTTTGTGTCATTTAAAGTCATTCATGTATTGAGATTACTTTATAGGCCATCTAAGTATATATTGAGTTTCATAGATACCAAATCTGGCCAAAATGTTGAATGATGAAATTGCCCATGAAATTTTTTGAAAAGAAAATGATACTTATGTTTCAATCTATCAATAAGCAACAATTCAATATAGAGTTTTCTGACATGTTTTTAGCTGGATTTGGTATAGATGGAACTTGATACATAGTTAGGTAGTCTATAAAATAGTTTCAATATACTGGTAACGTTAATAAAAAGGTTGAATACTTAGGTGGCCTCTACATACATAATTTCAAAAAAAAAAAAAAAAAAAAATCATTTTCAAGACTTGACGATACTTCATGCCATGCATATTTATTCAGCATTTACATTTCATAGCTCGTAAATTGTTTTTTTTTTAATTATTTAAGTGGTGTTTAGCCTTTTCATTATGTCATCGCTTATCCAGATTTGATTTCAGTTGAAACCGGTTACTTATTAACAGTGGCGAAGCTTGAGATTTCCGACCGGTGGTCAAAAACGTATATACCAAAAATTTCTATAAAACCGGGGGGTAAAAAACGTATATACCCAAAATTTTCTATACGAAAACTACATACTCTCCACTAACGAGAGAAAAGTTCGGGGGGTCGGCCGCCCCCTCCCGCCCCCACAAAGCTACGCCCTTGCTTATTATTAATGCTATAAAACTAGAGGTAGAGGTTACAGTTTCAACCCGTTTGCTTATGAATGGGTATCTCAAAACGGGTCAAATACAAAATTAGCTTAAAGGTGAACAGGCCAAATGGGTTGAAAGTTGTACAAAGTCTATTCTTTAATACATACAACCTCATGTTTATTCATATATTCAGATCACTAATGATTTGTTTCTGCTTTCATAATCAACATATTAATTATTTATAGTAAAATAGACAAACACACACACATACACACACACACTCAACTCTCTCTTTATGTTAAAAACAATAATTTGCTCTAATCAGGTTATTAGTTGCTGAATTTTGATTATTGTATGATTACAGGGACCGGGTGGTGTTACGGTCAAGAAGACCGGAATGGCTATAATCATCGGCATCTATGACGAGCCCATGACTCCCAGCCAATGTAATATGATTGTGGAAAGGCTCGGTGACTACCTCCTTGACCAGGGTTTTTAATTTGTTCAGTATGTTCCGTTTTAAATTCTTAGTATACCTACACCTGCATTATTAGAAAATATTTGATACACGATATAAAATAAAAAAATAATCTTCAAAGAAAAGGGGTCGCGAGTCCTAATTATTTTTTAACGCATAAGACATCCTAAATAGTTTTATTAAAAAGGAAAAATCTAATATTATTAGTAGGGCTGCAAACCAACCAAACGTTAGGCGAACAGTTCGTGAACCGTTCGGCGGGAAGTTCGTTTGTGTTCGTTCGTTTATTACACAAACGGACACGAACAAGAAATTTCGTTGGTTTAGTTAAATGAACAAACATGAACAGAGGTCGTGTTCGTTCGTTTATGTTCGTAAACGTTCGGTAACATGTTCGTTTACGTTTGATAGTTCATTTGTGTTTTTAGTTTTTATATTTATTTAAATACTTCTAAATTCCGAGAAATTAAATATCTAATAAGAGTCAGTGTATTATATATTATGTTCAAGAACGATTGTTTGTGTTCGTTTGTTTTCATTTGTGTTCAGGAACATTAGTCTGTGCTCATTTGTGTTCGTCAACGTTCGTTTTTGTTCGTTGCCTAAAATTAACAAACAAACACAAACGAACACGAACAAGTTCATTTCCTTAACAAACGAACACGGACATAAAATTTCGTTCGATAAGTGTTTGTGAACAGTTCGCGAACATATATATTTCTTAACAAACGAACATGAACAAGGTCTTGTTCGTTCGGTTTGTTTGCAGCCCTAATTATTAGCGAATGAACACCATTTTTTGTGTGTTTAGATGTTCTAATTATTTTGTATATTTGGAAAATCTGACGAGTAGAAGTGTTTGCAGGGAAATGATACGGTGTGACAATATATTGAAGATTAATCAAACTTATGGTGGTGTTGTCCTCATTATATTAATTGTTTTTTTTTATGAAACTTGTTTTGGTGGATATTCCAAATGCTTTATCATCCTCGTATGTTTGTGTATGCTATTAACTTTTTACACTATTTTTTACTATCATTAATCTCATATAATTTTCATATTATAGGAGTAAAATTGACGATTAAATATCAAATTTTGTAAGCTCATTAATTGCATTTTTTGGCCATTTGTGGTCATGGACCTTTCTTCATCTCTCTTGTCATGGTCCTTAGACCCGCGTTGACATTATTTAAAATGTGTGTAATGCTTTGTTAGTAAAGTTATTCTATAAAGTCTTTTAAATCTAGGAGAAAAGACGCAACGAGGAAAAAAATAAAAACCACAATACCAAACAAAAAAGTTATAATGATCTAATTTTTTTTTTTAAATCTACAAGCAAAAAATCAAGAGTGAAAACTTAAAATTTAAAATCGTAGAGTTCGGCGAGACGGTTACAATCCTGCTAGAATGAGTTTAATCAGACTTTGTTTGAAAGTGGCGGATCATGAACGAAAAATCAATGGGGCCGGACTCTTAAAAATCTAATATTTTACATCACAAAAAAAAAAAAAAAATCAAAAATTTTCGGTAAACTTAATACTGCGAACAAAAAATTAGAAGGGGCCAGGGCACCCCCAAGCCACCAAGAAGCTTCGCCAGTGTCATTTGATACCCTTCCTAGTGCTTATTTTTAGGAAATTATGTATTTGAACTTTTCCTAGTTTGCAGTCTACATATTACCCAATACTAGGGGTGTTCCAAACTATCCGTATCCGAAAATCCGATCCGAATTATCCGATATCCGAAATTTCGGGTATCCGAATTTTCGGACTCGGATTCGAATAGTGATTTTAAAAATTTTCAGATATTTCAGATATCCGAAATATCTGAAGATTTAATTTTTATTTTTTCCGATATCTGAATATCCGAAAAAATAACCAAGTAACTAATCTGTGAGCAAAACAGTGTAAGAAATCAAAAGTTCATTAATAAACACATCATTCAAACATCAACCGGTTGTAAGGAATGTTTATCTATGATTTCATTATCACTGATTATAACAAGTATCAAAGTACAATTTCACCCCCCCTCATTAGGTGCGCTCTCTCTCTCTCTCTCTCTCTCTCTCTCTCACTATTTATGTTTTTCTTTCTCTAGATTCTTTGCTTAGAGGATATTCGGTTGTAAGAGTTATAAATTAAATTGTGTATTGTTCTGTTTATATGAGGAAAGAACAGGTGGTGACGTCACCATGAAAGCGACCCAAAACAATCCAATTAATATGTAATTGCCAGCAATTTGCAAAACTACTGGATAGTAGACTAAAACAACTAAAAATCTAAACTACTTAAATTTACAAAGAAAAACAACTAGGAAACCAACTACTGGAAGAATCCAGAACTTTGGTTTCCAGTACTTTAGTCTTCAGTAGTTTGGGTTGTTGACTAGAGCTTTGACTTGTTGACCTAGCACTTTGTCTAAAGTCGTTGACTTGTTGACCAGTACTTTGTCTTTGCAGCTCTTTGACTTGGTATCCAGCTCTTTGATCCCAGTAGTTCTTTTCAAGTTGATTTGGGTAGTTGTTTCAGTAATCCTTTCATTCATTTAAACACGTGTTACATTAGTACAAACGAAATTTATAATTATCGGGTGTCACACAATGGACCATACATTCTCCTTTTTCAAGGTGATTTATCATGCAATAACGGGTAAATCACATACAAAGATGACGATTCCAATGCAACCATTGTTGGGTTCTGTTTAATTATCGATTGACACATCGGTGCTTCACTTTGTTAGAAAATGGGAATTTTCCAAAAAATTTTAACATAGGTGACCGATGACATGTAAATAGGTATACCGCATACAATGATGAGGATTACAAGACCATCTTTGTTTTGTATTAATTCCAAGAATACCAAATCCAACATTCTAGTCACCATCAAATAAAAACAAGGGAATAAAATAAGGACCCCTGGTTGGGGGACAAAACGAAAGCGAAAACGAAAACTAACAAACATTATCTTTGGCAAAAATAGCTGGTGGCTGGTGATTGGAAGCTGGTAGCTGGTGGCTGGAAGCTGGTAGCTAGCAGTTGTAGCTGGTAGCTACTAGCTGTAGCTTTTTAGATATATTTGGGGTTTGGCAGAGTAGCTGGAGCTTTTAATAAATTGTATAAAATGACCAAAATGGACATAACTAAAAATTTAAAAAGTTTGTACATTAAAAAGTTCATTGTCTTTAGAGGTTAAAATAGTCATTTTTTCCCTAAAAGCTTGTAGTTCATTCTAAACGCTTCTAGTATGAGCAACAACAACAACAACAACCATACCCAGTAAAATCCCACAAATAGCAAAACTATTTGTAGGGTCTGGGGAGGGTGAGATGTAGACAGACCTTGCCTCTATCCCTAGGGATAGAGAGGCTGCTTCCAGAGAGACCCTCGGCTCAAAAAAGAACAGCATACCAACACACCAAGTCAAAGAATCTAGAAATAAGAAGTGAACCATACCAAGCCAAGAAAGTGGTCAGAGTGACACAATATAATGTAAAACAAGTATAATAGCATACAACATCATTTGGGCATAAACACAAGTAGGCGATCACCGGAAAAGTCCCTTAAAGAGTAAGGAAAGCCTACGTCCCTAAAATACACATAATACCTTACTGCGATATCTTCTAGAAATCCTTAACCCTAATCCTATGTCTCCACGAAGTCCTATCTTGGACCATGTCCTCAGAAAGATGCAACTCTAATAAATCATGCCTAATCTGTTCATCCCATGTCAGTTTGGGTCTGCCTCTTCCTCTTCTCCCCTCCACAGTAAGAGTTTCCACTACTCTAACTGGTGCCGTCATTTCCCTCCGCTTCACATGCCCAAACCATCTCAATCTCCCCTCCTTAATCTTCTCTGATATACTAGCCACTCCTAATCTTTCCCTAAAAACCTCGTTTCTTATCCGATCTAACCTCGTGTGTTCACACATCCACCTCAACATCCTCATCTCTGCGACCTCCATCTTGCGCGCCTGTGTCTTCTTGATAGCCCAACAGTCTGTTCCATATATCATAGCGGGCCTAACTGCTACCCTGTAAAATTTCCCCTTTAGTCTAGTTGGGAACCTCCTATCGCACAGTACCCCACTGGCTGCCCTCCATCTACACCAGCCAGCCTGTATGCGATGGGTTACGTCACTATCTATGTCACCATCTCTTTGTACAAACGACCCCAGATACTTAAATCTAGTTACCTGCGGGACCAATTGATCCTCAATGGTGATTTGGGTGTCATCGTCGTCGGCTACACCACTGAAATCACAGTGTAGATACTCAGTCTTAGAACGACCACTGAAATCACAGTGTAGATACTCAGTCTTAGAACGACTAATCGTCGGCTTCTAGTATGAGCGTTCAACCAAAAGTTTCAAGCTCCTAGCCTAAAAGTTTCAAGCTCCTTTAAACAAACAAGAGTTTTTATTGAGTATGAGCTTTTTCTTAAAAACTTAAAGCTAGAAGCTCCTAAAAGCTTCATGCCAATAAATGTTGGATTGTTATTTACGTCAATAAGTGCCCAACAAAAGTGATAATTTGCGCCATTGGATTGGATGTCTTTTTCTAAAAGATAAAAAAATTAACATTTTCATTAGTATATGCCGACAATTACACTCTGTTGGTTAGAACCATCACTAATACTTATTTATTTGGTAGCGTATTAATGTAAATCCTATTTAAAAGATTGATTTTCAATTGCTATTACTTATTTTTTAACTAGTACTAAGCACCCCCACTTTGCTGCAGGGCCCCCAACACTTAACTTGCGCCGTATTAATGTGAATAAAATGGACCAAAACGTAAAACATATAAAAGAATAACTATGTTGATCTAGGACCCGCACATTGCGACGAACCTGTCAAACAGAAAAAATAGACAACGTAAAAACGTTGAACCACACACCTTGCGTCGTGTTAACTCGTAAAATTTGCGTAAGATTAAAGTATAGGGGACAAAAGTAAGTACAAAAGTTGTGATGTTAAATTGCAAAAGATGAAAGCTTTGGTGTTATAAGTAAAAAAAAAAAAAAAAAAAAAACAAATAGTTTTGAGATAAAAGTGAAACATCAATTTTTTTTTAAAACCTCCCAAAGCATGACATACACACACCTCTATGCACACAAATATTGTAAATTTAGAGTATGCAAATTTCATTAATTTTTAGTTAACTTATCTATGGTCAACCATCAATACAATTTCTTAGGCCGGAGGGTGTGGTATAAAGCTCCTAGGGGCTTTATCACTCCACGTAGATGACACATAAGCATAGGGCTTTATCGTTAACTTACACGGTGTGGAATAACGCCCTTTATAAAGCCCCTTTTAATATGTTAAAAAAGATAAATAAAAAAAGCTGATTTGTTGACTTTTGGTGGGGCCCCTTGATTTCATCCGGTCGCGGCGCTAACCCTTTGGCGGAATCAATTGATAGCGCCCCTTTAACGGAGGCGGGGTGGGAGTGGGGCGCCATGGAGCTTATGTGGCGGGGGGGGGGGGGGGGGCAAGTGTCACGGCCCCCGTCCCGGTGTGACCCAGTCCAGGAGCCGCGGGCAGAAACCCGTGGTATTTATTATTTGAGTTAACAACGGAAGTTTAACAGGATCGTTTAAAACTTGAAAATGCCCAATTATTTTATTTCATAATTTGGGACAAACCCCGTAATTTACAATGGAGGAATTTCACGAGGAAATTCCCTGTTTTACAAAACATGTTTATTTATTTAACTGAGCCACCACTTCAAGCTTTATTAGTGCTCCGTAGCACTTTTCCTTGATTCAAAGTAGGTCACCTGAAACATGTTTTAAAAATATTTTATCAGCGGGGAAATACTGGTGAGTCACTCAATTTTGATAAAACGACACATAGTTATAAATTACAGCATAAGAGCGATTACAATGGCTACTATCTTATTTTTATCTGGCGCCGTGTCACACCCTGGTGACGATAGTCATACCACTATTGGGTCCTTTCACCCAAGTAGTGATGATTATCACTGTTAGGTTGATGAACCTAACCGTGAGAAATTAATAATGTGCACAATACCCCACTAGCCAGTGATTTAAGATAACCATGACTTAATCCCTGTAATTATAACTTTTAAAAATAATTGGAGTATTGTAAAACATTGTTGATAAAAGAGAATGACTCACATTGCAAGTTTAAACGGGCAGAGTTTAGCCTACTGATAAGCCTGATAACCTAATTTAAATAACAATGCACACGAAACTAGGCCAGTAACTTAATACAACATTTAAGATAAGCTCACGAAATCAAAACCCTCACGACGAATGACAAAGTATAGCCCTGATTTGGGCAGCACTTAAACATCCATCGGCTTGGTTTCAATCAATCGGACATTGTATCGTAGCAGTGATTGAGTTAATACCCTGTATTCGTAGCAGCGTTTCTCTACGTGAAAGTGTGATTTTTAGCAGTATACTTCGTCTTTTGAAAAGTTTTTCGAGTGTAGATGAACTGCTCATGTCCAACCCTTTTATAGCTGATTTTTTGGGTTTTATGCGGCCCGCGTAAGCCTTAGCATGGCTTTTACAGGGCCCGCGAGAGCCACCTAGTCTACAACTAGGGCTAGCGTGTCACACCTAGGTCTGCCACGTGTGCGACACGTGGCCTGGAACGCTTATCCGGTCAACATCACTTTGACGCGACCCGCGTAAGCCTAAGCTTACGGGTTACGCGGCCCGCCTGAAACTCAAAGTTCTTGTTTTCTTGGTTTTTTATGCACATTAGGGTTTCAGGGGTCCGGGTTTTCACTTACGGGTCGTTTATGGACATTTTTTGCAGGTCCTTACATCCTCCCCACCTTATTTAAAATCTCGTCCTCGAGATTTATTAAAATAAGTGAGAATACTTTCGCTTCATCTCCGATTCCAGCTCCCAGGTGTATTCGGGTCCTCTTCTTGAATCCCACTTGACTTTGACAAGCACCAATCTCTTGTGTTTAAGGAATTTAATCTTTCTGTCTTCTATCTGAAGTGGTTTCTCAACAAACTTTAGCTTTTCATTTACCTCTATGTCTTGAAGAGGTACTACCAGGGAATCGTCAGATAAACATTTCTTGAGGTTGGACACATGAAATACGTCATGTACCACGGCTAACTCTTCTGGTAGTTGTAAGCGATAAGCAACTGGTCCTATGCGTTGAATCACGGGGAATGGTCCTACGTACCTTGGACTTAGCTTTCCCTTCTTTCCGAATCGGACTACTCCTTTCCAAGGAGAAACTTTCAAGAGTACCTTGTCTCCAACTTGAAATTCCAGTGGCTTGCATCGAGTGTCGGCATAACTTTTCCGGCGATCTCGAGTCGTTTTCAGTCTTTCTTTGATTTGAGTGATCTTGTCGGTGGTTTTTTGCACAATCTCGGGACCTGATAATTGACGTTCTCCTATTTCTGCCCAACAAACTGGAGTTCTGCACTTTCGTCCATACAGTGCTTCGAACGGGGCAGCTTCGATGCTTGAATGATAACTATTGTTATAGGAGAATTCAATTAAAGGTAAATGGTTATCCCAGTTTCCTCCAAAATCTATCACACATGCCCTGAGCATGTCTTCCAGGGTTTGGATCGTCCTTTCACTTTGTCCGTCTGTTTGGGGATGGTATGCAGTACTTAAATTCAATCGTGTCCCCATTGCTTCTTGGAAACTCGTCCAGAAATGTGAAGTGAAACGACTATCTCTATCCGATACAATAGAGAGTGGGACTCCATGTAAGGATACTACTTCGTCTACATATAACTTGGCTAATCTTTCCATGCTAAAGGTTTCTTTCATGGGTAGAAAATGAGCTGATTTGGTTAATTGATCCAGAATTACCCAAATCGCGTCATTACCTTTCTGGTTTTGGGCAACTTAGTAACAAAGTCCATTGTTATGAGTTCCCATTTCCATACAGACATTTCTAATTGTTGGAGTAACCCTGAAGGTTTCTAGTGTTCTGCCTTAACTTGTGAACAAGTTAGACACTTAGAAACATATCTAGCTATGTCCTTTTTCATTCCTATCCACCAGAAATTATTTCTTAAATCTTGATACATCTTATTATTACCAGGATGCATGGTATATCTAGATTTATGGGCTTCCTCTAAAATCTTATTTCTTAATTCTCCTCGCTTAGGTACCCAAATCCTTTTCTTATGGAATCTCCAAATTCCATCACTTCCTTGCTCTAATTCTTTTACTCGTCCTTTCATTCCTTCAGCATCATCCTTGATTGCTATCTCCTGAATATTCTCCTGTTGTTCCATTAAGTCTAATTGTAAACTTAATCTAAGAACACGAACTCGCTTTTCCTTTTCATGATACTTACGACTTAAGGCATCTGCAACTACGTTTGCTTTTCCTTCGTGATATTGAATATCACAGTCGTAGTCACTTAGAATTTCCATCCATCTTCTTTGCCTCATATTTAATTCTTTTTGCCCAAATATGTATCTTAAACTCTTATGATCTGTATAGACTGTAAACTTACTTCCATACAGATAGTGCCTCCAAATCTTAAGGGCAAAAATTATCGCTCCTAATTCTAAGTCATGAGTCGTATAGTTTTCTTCGTGCTTTTTCAATTGCCTTGAGGCATACGCAATTACCTTCTTGCATTGTATTAGCACACATCCTAATCCTAGCTTAGAAGCATCACAGTAAACTTCAAAATCTTCTATCCCTTCTGGTAAGGCAAGAATTGGGGCGTTTGTTAACCTTTACTTTAAAATCTTAAAAGCCTCTTCTTGCCTAGGTCCCCATTCAAACTTAACCGATTTACAGGTTAGCTTAGTTAATGGCACATCTATCTTAGAAAAATCTTTAATAAATCGTCTATAGTATCCGGCTAATCCTAGAAAACTTCTAATTTCCATAGCTGATTGCGGGACCTTCCATTTGGTGATCGCTTCTATTTTGGAGGGATCTACGTGAATACCTTCGTGATTCACCATGTGTCCTAAAAATTGTACCTCCTGTAGCCAAAATTCACACTTCGAGAATTTGGCATACAACTTTTCTTTTCTTAACAAAGTTAAGAGTGCATGCAAATGCTCACAATGCTCGTCCTGACTTTTGGAATAAATAAGTATATCATCGATAAAGACAATTACAAATTTATCCAAGTACTGTTTACAGATCCTATTCATCATGTCCATAAATGCTGCAGGAGCATTTGTTAGTCCAAAGGGCATGACTGTAAACTCGTAATGACCATACCTAGTTCTGAAAGCAGTTTTAGGTATGTCTTCTTCTTGTACTTTCAACTGATGGTATCCGGAGCGTAAATCTATCTTAGAGAAATATCTAGCTTCTTGAAGCTGATCAAAAAGATCATCAATCCTAGGTAATGGGTATCGATTCTTAATTGTAACCTTATTCAGTTCCCTGTAATCGATACACATTCGCATCGAACCATCTTTCTTTTTCACAAACAACACTAGAGCTCCCCACGGGGATGAACTAGGTTGTATAAATCATTTGCTTAGTAATTCATCTAACTGCTTTTTCAATTCTAGCATTTGGGTGGGTGCTAACCGATAAGGTGCCTTAGCTATCGGTGTAGTTCCAGGAATTAGATGAATTCTAAATTCTACTTCCCTATCGGGTGGTAATTGATGGGTGATCCATAGGCTAACCCTTAATGATGTTAAAAGACGAATTTATCCTTCACTTAATCGCGTAATTATCTTGAATTAGATGACTACGGTTGCTCATGTTTCAGGTGCAGTTCGGGAGCTAAAAAGGGATAAAACGCAGCTTTGGACGGTTTGGAGATGAACGGGTCCTGCGTGGAATGAATGAAGAAACAAAACACACAAGTCAGGGTGCCACCGTAAATTATGGTGGCCACCGTAATTTACGGTGGCCCTGAAACTTGCCTGAATCCCACCGTAACTCAGGAAACACTCACCGTAACACCTTGAAGACCACCGTAATCAGCTATGCGACATAATCCATAACTGCCTCATTTAATCAGTTTTTGGGGTGTCTTTTCACATATCTCATCATTGGACAGTTTCTCTGCACTTTGGGGGCGATTTTGGCTAGTTCTTGTTGGTTGGAAACAATTCTAAACATTTGGTGCTTGTTTTTTATTCTTATGAACTTGACTTTTAATGTTATGATGATCAACCGAACAATGTCCGGCTAAACTTGTGGTGATCATCTTAGGTGAAGGTTTCTCTAAACTTTTGTGTGTTTATTCCGTTATTTCTAGAATGATAACTTGTGTTTGCTTGATTATCATGGTGTATGCATAATTGTTTGTAGCTTGTTAATTGATAGTACAATTTCTAATCTCAATCGTACGTTCTTGGTGCCGTTGGCAATCGAGATATCACGGGAAGGGTTAGGGTTGGTTATTGATTAATTGATTATCGGGAAACAACCTCGTGTTTATATAATCCGAGTACTTTGTTCCCTTTTATCACTTCGATTATTTATGCACGAGTTATGTCTATGTAACTCTTTCTAGTTGGAATTTCACACAATTGTTAAAAGAAACTGAATCCTAAGATGGTCATTGTTTTCCTAATTTGTTTTACAACCAACCTTTGATTTGAAGTTATTTAGTTAATTTTAGTTTTAAAACCAAACAATCCAAATTATTGATCTTTACTTTCTGCAAATTAGGTTAATTTTAGTTTAAGTGCAAAGCTACATAATCGACATATTTTCCACATACTCCCTGAGTTCGATACCCATTTACCACTATCTATAGTTGTTACTGGGATTAAATTTGCGTGACCACGACACCACGTCAAATTTTGGCGCCGTTTCCGGGGAGTTGTGCGCAACGTGTGTCAATTTGTTAGTTTTGCTTTGTTATTTTCGGGTTTACATTGGTGTGTTTAGTGTGCAGGTTTTACAGGTGCATGCATACTAGAGGCTCTCACAAGTCGTCACCATTGTCATTTGATCTGGAGATCGAAAGAACACTAAGGCAAAACAGAGTTTTACTAAGAGAAAACAGAATCATTGGTTCACCTACTTCACCCATTACACCACGAAACATCATGCAAGAATCTCAAATACCACCCACAACGGGTCAAACGACCTCATCATTCATACCTACTTCCACACAACCATCACCAAACACAACCCTACCAAACTCCACTACAATTCCTACTCCACCTCATGACACTACACCAACCAACACCACACAACCGATTACTACTCAAGTTGAACCCAATCTTACCTTTAGTCCTTCAGCCACAATCCCACCTTTATCACATTTCTTTCCTCCATCTACGGGTCAATCATCTTCCCATTATTCAATAACACCAAATTCAACCATTGTCCATGCTACTTCAACATTCAGACCATCGAACCAATCAGGTTTTCAATACTCTACCCTTCCATTTGGGCAGTCTTCGGGTATAGGGGGAGATGGATATGAGGAAGGTTATGAAGATTTTGAGGGTTATGATGAGGACGGGTATGCTTATGGGGGTTATGGTGATCAAGGAGAGTTCGGTTATGTGCAAAGCCAATCTCAAGGGATGGCAAGTGTAGGTGGAATGCCACAACAACAACAGCTCATACCACAACATATTCGGCCAAGACCACAAGGGCTACAAGTGCAACGCCCTACACCATTGCAACAAGTTCGCCCACAAAACGTACAACCTCAATTCCAAAGGCCGATTCAACACCAACCGATGCCACAACAACAATTTCAACCACATGTACCACAAGGGCCTATACCAAGGCCAATGGGTCCTGTTCGACCAAGGGTTAGGTTGGGGGTGCCAAGAAGGCATTTTAGAGAGCATGCGAGAGGAATTGAAACGTATTTTAGGCCGGTAATCACTCAAAATCCCTCACCGGTAGTTATTCCTCATAATGATCAAGGGAGGACCTTTGAAGTGAGAACAAATTCTTTGCAAAGTTTGCCAAAATATAAAGGTCTAGCAACGGAGGAACCGTATTTTCATTTGGAGGCCTATGACTCAATTTGCAATACTCTTGGGAGTCAAGGTTTTTCGGCTGATGATGTCAAGTTGGTCTTGTTTCAATTTTCTTTGGAGGACAAGGCAAAGAAGTGGTTCTACACTTTGCCTTCAGCATCTATTTATACTTGGGCGGAGATGCAACAAATTTTCCTAGACGAATTTTACACCACTCAAAAGACCAACGATGCTAGGAAGGGGTTGAGGAGTTTTCAACAACAACAAGGCGAAATGTTTCATGAAGCCTTTGAGCGTTTTAACATGATGATCAATAATTGTCCTCATCATGGAATTGAACTTTGGGAATTGATGAATGCCTTTCATGAGGGGTTGAGTGCCGAAGATGCTCGCGACTTAATGTCTATTACTGGTGGGACTTTTGGCACAAACTACGAGAATGACGATTGGGAGTTTTTGGAGCAAATGGCAATTACTTCAAAGAGGAAAGCGCAAGCATCGAGGAGAGCACGGCCGGCCATTGCCCGACCTCAAGTGCACGCAATAGATGATGGTAATGTTCAAACCACTAACCAAATTTATGATGTTTGTGCCTTGTGTAATGAAATAGGTCATGCGGCTGAAAATTGCCAAGGAATGGTGGAAGGGCAATATGAAGAAGTTCATGCGGTTCAAGGTCAAGGAGGGGGTGGTAGAAATTACAACAACATGAATTCTAATACCTACCACCCCGGGTTGAGGAACCACCCAAATTTTTGGTATGGGAACCCTTCAAATCAAGCTAACCCGAACTTTCAAGGTAGCCAAGGTAACTTTGGTTCGCGCCAACCTTACAACAATCAAAGTGGATATCGAGGTAGGAACAACCAAGGGTATCAAAAGCAATATCAAACGGGTCAAGAACAAGGGGGGTCTTCGGGTGGAAATGAGATGATGGAAATGTTAAAGAGCATGCAAGCGGAGATGCAAAAACAGAACCAACTCGATGAAGTTCGAATGCAAAAGGATGAGGTTCATGACAAGAGCATCCAATCACTAACAACCCAAATGGGTCAATTGGCAACCGATGTGGCGGAATTGAAGAAAAACAAAGGTCAACTTCCAAGCGATACCAAGGTAAATCCTTCACATGGTTCGTCACGAGGTAATGTTAATGTTCATCATGTTAGTGTTTTAAGAAGTGGAAAAGAATTTAAAGCCAATTTGTCACCCGAATTGGTTGAGGGGGTAGTTGAGGACATCACGGGTAATGATAGTGATGATGAAGTTTCACCGGTTAAACCTAAAGAATCAAATGTTAAAAAACCGGGGTTGGGTGAAAATGAAAAAAGTGAAAAAAGTGAAAAAGTTGAGGGTGAACCGAGTCAAGTCCCGTTTCCATCGGCTTTACTTGACCCGGGAAAGAAAAATTTTATTGCATCAAGAGGTCCCCAAAAAGAAGAGTTGTGGGACATGTTTAAACACGTCAAAATTAACCTTCCACTCCTTGAAGAGGTACCCGCCTATGCAAAATTTTTTATTGCATCAAGGGGTTGGGTGAAAAAGAAAAATTTTATTGCATCAAGAGGTACCCGCCTATGCAAAATTTTTAAAGGAATTATGTGCACAAAAGAGGCAACAAAAGAAGAAAATGCCTAAGCGGGTGGACTTAACCGGGCAAGTAAGTGCAGTTTTAAATGGGGAGCTTCCTCCTAAGCTCCAAGATCCGGGCACGCCATTGATTAACATACAAGTTGGTAATTTTCAAATGGCAAAGGCGTTACTAGATCTTGGAGCCGGAGTTAGTATTTTACCGGGGGGCTTATATGATCAATATGATTTTGGTCCGTTAGCTAGGGTGGAGACAACGGTTGTTTTGGCCGATTTGTCTCATAAGCTACCTCGAGGGATGGTTCAAAATGTAATTGTTAAAATTGATGAATTTTATTACCCGATTGACTTTCTAGTCTTGGACTACTCGTCCGCGGACCCAAGGCAACAACAAAACGTAATTTTGGGTCGGCCATTTTTGAGCACCGCACATGCAGTAATCGATTGTAGAATTGGTACAGTCGATATGACTTTTGGGAACCGAAAAATGCGTTTAAATGTTTTTACTAACAATTCTAACGCTAATGGTGTTGATGAGTGTTTCATGGCAGATTTAGTTGATGGATGCAACCCGCATGAGTATGAGGAGGATGGTTTGGATGTTTGCTTGTGTGATTTTTCTGAACAGGTACATGCTTATGCACTACGGGTTGAAGAGGAAAAACAGGATGCCATGGCTTTGAAGGAAGGTCGACCACCATGGACTCATCAATTCGAAGGCTTACCGGCGGAAATAAATTCGGGTACTAAACCATTGTTAGATGAACCGCCAAAGTTGGAACTTAAAGACTTACCGAGTCACTTGAAGTATGCGTTCTTAGGGGATAATGACACTTTACCGGTCATTATTGCCTCTAATTTAGAGTTGGCACAAGAGCAAGCATTGTTGGAAGTCTTGAAAGAAAACAAGAGAGCTATGGGATGGACGATTTCCGATCTCAAAGGAATTAGTCCATCAATCGTCATGCACAAGATAATCACCATCGAAGATGCGAAACCAACATGAGAAGCTCAAAGGCGATTGAATCCGAACTTAAGGGAGGTAGTAAAAAAGGAGGTAATCAAATGGTTGGATGCGGGAATCATCTATCTGATTTCGGATAGTGCTTGGGTGAGTCCCACCCAAGTTGTGCCTAAGAAGGCCGGCATTCAAGTAGTCAAAGATGAAAATGGTGAACAAATTGCCACCCGACCGGTCACCGGGTGGCGTGTATGTATTGACTACCGAAAGTTGAATGCCACCACTTCTAAGGACCATTTCCTGCTACCTTTCATTGACCAAATTATTGAAAAATTATCGGGTCAAAAATATTACTGCTTTTTGGACGGGTATTCGGGTTACAATCAAATAGCAATACACCCAGATGACCAACACAAGACCACCTTCACTTGTCCATATGGCACCTTTGCCTTTCGGCGAATGCCATTTGGCTTATACAATGCACCGGCAACTTTCCAACGATGTATGATAAGTATTTTCTCGGACATGGTTGGAGAGTCGCTTGAAGTATTTATGGATGACTTTTCCATTTTTGGCACTAATTTCGAATCTTGTCTCAACGAATTACAAAAAGTTTTAAAAAGATGTGTTGAGAAAAATTTAGTGCTTAGTTGGGAGAAAAGTCACTTTATGGTGCAAGAGGGCATTGTGTTGGGTCACGTAATTTCGGAAAGGGGAATGGAGGTGGATAAGGCAAAAATACGGGTAATAGCATCTTTGCCACCTCCGAAAAATGTTAAGGGTGTAAGGTCATTTTTGGGACATGGGGGGTTCTATAGACGTTTCATAAAAGGTTTTAGTGTTATTACCAAACCTTTATGCAACTTGTTATTAAAAGATGTCCCATTTGATTTTACTAATGAGTGTATGCAAGCTTTTACTGTTTTGATGGAACATTTGGTCAAAGCTCCTATTTTGCAACCACCGGATTGGTCAAAGCCGTTCGAGATAATGTGTGATGCAAGTAACACTACTATCGGTGCAGTTTTGGGACAACGGGTTGATAGAAAGCCGGTGGTGATTTACTATGCAAGACTTTATCTGAAGCGCAACTCAATTACACCACAACCGAAAAGGAGTTATTAGCGGTGGTGTATGCTTTGGATAAGTTTCGTGCTTATATTTGGGGGAGCAAGGTGGTGGTTTATTCGGATCATAGTGCGGTCCGATATTTGATGGAGAAAAAGGATGCGAAGCGTCGCTTAATTCGGTGGGTGTTGTTATTACAAGAGTTCGATTTAGAGATCCGAGACAAAAAGGGAAGTGAGAACGTAGTGGCGGATCACTTGTCTCGGATTCCGGTGGAAGGGATCGACGATGTTAGTGAAATAAATGAAACGTTTCCCGACGAGCAACTTTTAGCGGTTTCCACCTTTGTTGCGCCGTGGTATGCTCATTATGTAAATTACTTAGCCATGGGTGCTATCCCAAGTCATTGGACCAAGAAGCGACGACAACAATTTATGGTCCGAGTGAAGCAATACATTTGGGATGAACCGGATCTTTTCAAGATTGGGCTGGATCAAGTTATTCGGAGGTGTGTGCCCGAAACGGAGGTGATGGAAATTCTGACCCATGCTCATTCATCCGCATGTGGAGGTCACTTTAGTGGGCATAAAACGGGCTACCGAGTTCTCTCATGTGGGTTTTATTGGCCCACAATTTTCAAGCAATACATTTGGGATGAACTAGGTTGTATAAATCATTTGCTTAGTAATTCATCTAACTGCTTTTTCAATTCTAGCATTTCGGTGGGTGCTAACCGATAAGGTGCCTTAGCTATCGGTGTAGTTCCAGGAATTAGATGAATTCTAAATTCTACTTCCCTATCGGGTGGTAATCCAGGTAGTTCTTCTGGGAATACATCAGAGTATTCTGACACTACTGGAATTTCCTTAAGTTCTTTACCTTTAGTGTTAATGATTACTGAAATCATATACACAATTTCTTGTTTTCTTGAATAACTGGCCACTTTCATTACTGAAATGAATTTCAGTGGCTTGCGTGGCTTATCTCCTGTAATCACCACTATTTCTCCTGTGGGTGCACGAATTTCTATTGAATTCTTATCACAGAGGATTCGAGCATGGTTGGCTACTAACCAATCCATTCCTAATACAACATCGAATCCAGCTAAATTCATAGGTAATAGGTTTGCAGAAAATTTATGACCTAAGAGTTCTATCTTTTCTTCTCGCAAGACCTTATTTATGCTAACAGAATTTCCATCTGCTGTTTCTACCATAAAAATTTGTCTAAGGTTGGTTAAGGGTATGTTAAGAGCTTGGCAGAATGAAGTATTTATAAAACTTTGGTTTACACCATAGTCAAATAATACTTTTGCATAAACGTCATGAACTAGGAATGTACCAGCTATAATATGAAGGATTAGCTCTGCTTCTTGGGTAGTCAACTGGAATGCTCTTGCATTCTTTTTGGTAGTTCCTTCTGCAGGTTTGGCTTTGTTGTCTGCTGGTTTGACCAATTTAGGCCAGCCTGGTCTAAAATGTCCAGCTTCTCCACAGTTGAAGCAGATTGTTGATTTCTTCCTACTGCAATCTTCCTCTTGATGCCCTGGAATTTTGCAGAAATTGCAATACCCTTTGCATCTTCCAAAATGTTTTCTTTTACAAGTACTGCAAAATGGAACAGTGGAAGATTGCCCGGTTCCCTTTTTCTTGAAATTATTACTATTACCCACACAGAATCATTAGGTAATCTTTTGGGCCACTTCCTTTTTCCGATTTTTTTCTCTTGTGCGTACTAGCCCGTCAGTTAAGATGTTGGCTAACTCTACAACATCGTCAATAGTGCGGGGTCTCGCAGCTTTGACGATATCCCGAATTTCGCCGATTAAACCCCAAATATAACGAGAAATAAGTACCGGTTCTGGCTAAGCCAAGGTTGGTACAACTCTAGCATACTCGAAGAAGGTCGAAGTATACCCTCGACAGTCTACATCCACCATCCGGTGGTTCAGGAACTTATTTGTCATTTGTTCCTTTTCATATTTGGGACAGAATTTTCTTTCCACCAGACTTTTAAATTCTTCCCAATTCATGGCATAAGCCACATCGCTTCCCTTGGCTTGTAGTACTGTATTCCACCATTCTAGTGCCCCTTCTTTAAAAAGATACGACGCGTACATGACCTTGTCTTCCTCGGCACATTTACTTATTTTAATTATTGCTTCGGTTTTCTCTAACCAACGCAGTGCTGCACTTGCCCCTTCGTTGCCTGCAAATTCAATTGGTTTACAGGCAAGAAATTCCTTATAAGTGCAACCAGGTGTTGCAGCTTTCATTTTCTTAAGGAATGGGGCTTGCATTATATCGTCGTTATTATTATTGTTACCGCCTCCATTTACACTATTACTGAAGTTATCATCACAAGTACGTTTGCTGTGAGTAGGCGGTGGAGGTTCAACTGGATTTTGGGCAGCAGCAAGGATTGCTGGAATAGCATTGGCTATTCCTTGAGTAACAATATTTTCTATATCTTGTCTGTGAAGAAATTGGACTTCATTGTTTTGCTCGGATTGGTTAACCTCGTTAACTGGTTCATTACTAGCGTGTTCCATCTGGTAATTAATAATATATATATGTTATTAACACAAAATAAATAACAATCACACAATAAAATAATCGCACATGATCATGTCAACTTGTATAACCAAAAGTGTCGACTCTGCGACTTTCATATTTTATATATTTTAATATGTATCCGTACTGTTGGTGCATACGTCTGTCGACTTCGTCTTGTATCGAGTCTTGTTTTAGAAATGTTAGATCAGGGCACGTAGTACGAGAAAAACAGGGTTTGTGTGTGGATAGTTATTTTCGCATGAAATAACATCTAGCTATTTCGCACGAAATAGCAATCAGTTATTTTGCACAAAATAGCAAGTGTTAATTCCGTGCGAAATTACCTCCACTATAAATACCCTTGTTGTGATTTCATTTGTAACGATCATGTTTCCGGTACCGAAGTGCTGCCGACGTGTCTACTGATCTGTAAACGTGTTAAATCAATAAAACAAGACAATTAGAAGTGAAACAAGCTGTTATAAAGTCTAATCAATGAATTCCGCCTCTGATTAGACCGAGAACTCTTCTGATAGACTCGTTTCGATCGTCTCTCGATCCTACAAGTGGTATCAGAGCTCAGGAGGAAGAGTTCTTACCAAAATCAGCTTGTTTTCTTCAAAAATCTGACTTCTACACCTTCTTTTACAAAATTCACAAGATTTCAGGGTTAAAATGGATTGAATTTTAAACATATCATGCAAAATAGTGTTTTAATGTGTTAGGATCGGAGGCTCTAATGATTGTGTTAGTTTGTATAGATTGAACAAATCAACAGAAATGAACAAGGTTTAAGTGCAGCGGAAATGAATAACAAACTTTGTAAACACAATCAAAGGAGAATATAGTTTGATAAACATTTGCTTTTCATAGAGTCGAAAGATTACAATTCAAAGCAAAAGATTACAATGCAAGCTTACAAACTAAACTCCCCCTCAGCCTGATACTTCAGCGGTTGGTTGTACAAGATGAAATGATTGAATTGAGGAGAAGAACTCACTCAAGACGATCAAATGTAACAATACAGAGTACTGTTCCATTTATAGACAATCCAAACCACTGAGGCATCTCAGCTGACGTCACCATGAAAGCGACGTCTAACAGCCTAACAACATGTATCTACTGATCTTATACAAACACTGCTAATCTTAACCACTGACTATACATAAGACATATGACATACTAAACTACTGCTGTCTCTTTACGTCAGTGCTTTCCTCAAGGTTGATCAGTCCTTGATTGGGCAGTGCTTTGTCATCAGTAGATTGTACCAGCAGTGCTTAGTTCTCAGCAGTCTTCAGGACTTTATCAGTAGTTTAGAAGAACAGCAGCAGTTGTATCCGGGCAGTGGATATAAGACCATCAACTGTTATAATCACTTTCAAGGGAGAAGACTTAGTGTAAACAGCTGCTTATTGTGAATCCACTGTGTGAACCAGTTTTGGCTTTCATTATCTGTTCCTCTGGTAGGGTTTAATTCCAACAATCTCCCCCTGGAACAAATAATGCCAAAACACTTCATTATTTTGGATCTTTATTCCTCATCAGAAGTTCCCTTGCTTGTCTTTTAAATTCTTCTTCAAATTCTTTGGAACTTGTGTCATCCTCATCCCTGCACAATGAAAGTTCAAGGAGATCCTGCAAATCTTCAACACTAAGGTCTAGTGCTTCTTTCCTTGATATGTACTTCATCTCACCATTGGATCTGACCAGGGTCAATACATGGGTCTTTTGATCAGAGGGCCACTTTAGTACTTTTGAACCCAATGGATTTCTTGGGAGAGATTTATTTCCTGATGAACTTGGAGATTTTGGCCTTGAGAAAAATTGTAAAGCAGTATCCTGAACTTCAGACATTCTTTTGAAAGCTTCTTCTATGACTTCATTTGCTGCAGCTATGTCTTCTGCAACTTCTTTGTCAATTTGCTCTTGTGTCTTTTGTTGATCAAGCTCACTGTCTGAGATATCTGCTGAAATGTTTGGTGATGCAGGTTTGGTTAATACCTTTTTGAAAAGGTTTTGAAGGCTCACTGAACTATCTTCTTTTAGACCCATTTTCTTGATGGCTTCTGTGAAGTACTCAGCTTCCTTTTCTTTTTCTTCTTCACTGGTCAGCAGTTTTCCTTTTTCTTGGTTTTTCACAACGATAGGGTTATCTGCTGATGTGAGCATTGTTTTAAGAGCATCCAGCTGTTGTTCCATCTTGTTGTAGTCTGGCTTTTTAGAAGTGCCTGAGACAGTTATCCTTCTTTTCTTCAGCCGTTCATAAGCCTCGTCGGTATACTGCTTTGTCCATTTTGCTATGGCTTCAGCAGTATCCACCTTAGCATCTATCAGTTCATGTTTCTTCTTTTTGTATTCGGAAGTAAGATCAGCAATTAGCTTTTTGTATTTGTTCCAATTTGGAGCTGTCTTCTTCTTACTTGAATCATTTTTAATCCTTTCAATCCTGTTAGCTTCATGCTTTAAAGCAATTATTGGCCATTCTTCAAACTGTTTTTCTTTAGCTGAATAGAATTTTTCTTTCATTATATATGCAAGATACTCTTTTCTCATTGCTTTTCGTTGATCTGCCTTTTCTTTGCTCAGATCTTGTGCAAAGTCTTCCATTAGCTTGACCTTTGTGAGCAAGAGTACCATTCTTTCTGCAATGGCTTCATCACCTTCATCTTTGCATTCAAGTTTAGCTCTAATCCTTGCTTGCCTTGCTTTTAATTCGAGATATTCATCCATGTTTTCTGGGACTATGAAGCCAATGAGAGAAGGAAATCTTCTTTTTGAAGGATCTTCCTCGGTGTAAAATTGTCTCATCTCATTTTTCACAACATCTAGTTCCAGTGGATATTTTGCGGCAACAGGATCATATTTTTCATCAATGACTTGAGTTGTTTCTCTTTTTCTTTTGTGAAACTTTACTGATGAAGAGGGTTTTGGTTGTGATGTAGGAATGATGAGAGCAGTGGTGGATGGTTGACTAACAGCTGTTGAAACAACTGGTGTTTCAACCTCTGTTGTCATTACAACTACTGATGTGTCAGTAGATGTCTTCTGCTTTTGAGAAGGGGTTGAAAGTGATAAAGTACTTTTTGATGGTGGTGATGGTGGTGGTGAATCATAGGGTATGAAGATCCTTCTCCTTTTTATTGTAGGAGAGGCTGATGATGTCTTGGGTGGATCAGTGGTTTGAGTTTGAGTGGCAGTGGTTTGTGATTGACTAACAGCTGTTGAAACAACTGGTGTTTCAACCACTGTTGTCATTACAACAGATGTTGTGACATCTGATGTCTTCTCCTTTTTAGCAGGAGGCGATGTTGATGTTGGTGGTGGTAAGGCAGTGGTTTTGGTGTGTGTTGTAGTGGTGTGTGTTGATGAGATGTCAGCTTTTTGGCTAGCAGTTTTTGAAACCACTGTTGTATCAGCTGTTTGAGGTTTTGTGGTTTGAGGTTTGGAACCTTTTGGAAGTGGTTTAGATGTCTGTTTTTCTTGTTCTGGTTCAATATATAAGCCATCTTCTATTCCCTTCTTTTTCAACTTGATTTTCTCCCCCTTTTTGGCATTATCTGCAAGGGGGTTATCCATGAAAAGAATTGTGGAAGGAACTTTTCCAGAGGAGCTTTGGAGATGAGCCTTGATAGCTTTGATGTCTGCTTGAGTATCTTTAAATCTTAACTCCACCATGTTTGTCAGCATTTTTTACATGTATTTCATGCTGCTGATCAGCCATCTATTTTTGTTTTTCAAGCAAGGGTTGGAATATATTCCACAACTCATTTGCAGCAGGTGCAGGTTGTGCAGGTGCTTGAGCTGGAACAACAGTGGATTGTGCTTTCTGAGCTTTTAACAGCTCTTACACCATATCCTTTATTTCAGCAACTGATGTTTCAAGTTTCTCAACTCTGCCCGTCAATTCCTGATATTTTGAATCATCATCCAATTTAATGGAATCATCTGTTTCCCCACCAGCAGTGATTGTATCAATGTGTGACTTAGGAACTGAGTCCCAAAAATCACCCATTGATGCCCCTTGTTCTTGGTACTAGGGACTTCTTTCTTCAGCACTTGATAACCCTTTGATGGTACCAGGGGTTAGAACCAACTCACTGGTGGTTACCGAAGGTTCTATAGAAGAAATTACCTTCAAGGGAGTCTTATTAATGAAACAACTGTCCAAATGCAGATCTATTGATCCATCACTTGTAGTTGTTGTTCCACTTGAACTACCATCGAGAGTTACTTGTAACTCAGGGGGTGTAACCTCCTCAGTTGTTGCTGGGATAGCAGGGGTAGTAGCATCAGACCCAGTCACTTGTGGGAGTATACTCTCAGTGACAGGTGATAGAGAGGAACTGGTTTGTGTCTGAGCTATAGCAACTGCATGCAACAAGGGTAATATTGATTGTGGCATTATGATTGGTGAGGGTATTGGTGTTGAAAGAGACATGTCCTTGGGATCAGGACTGAGGAAGATGGATCCGATTGGGTCCAGAGCTTCATATTGTGGGGTCCCTGTGCTTACAACCTGATCCTTTTGTGAGGATGCACGAGGAGTTTGAGGCAAGGGTGGAGATCTTTCTACCAACTGATGTGAGGAAGTAGCAGCAGTGGTTTGTGGTGACATTTGTTTTGTCACTGGCAGTTTCTCTGGGATCTCATCTTCCATAGTTGCCTTTGTTTTGGGTTTGGTGGGTTTTCTGGATGTTTTCTTTTTGGTCTTATTGGTTCCATCATTCTAGAAAATGTTTCAATTGTTAACCCTTTTATTTGAAAATAGACACCCTGTTTGAGCAAATTTTCATTTTCTTTTTCAAATTTTTGTGTAAGATAGTAGCTTAGAAACCTTGGAAAAAGTAAAAATAATTTTCTATCAACATTTTTTACCAAGTCATTAAAGATTTCCTGGGAATAGTTGTAATTTTCATTCTTTAAAATAGCATACCCCAGACATTGAATCTTCAATGGTATTTCGTTAAACGCAGTTGTTTTATTTGAAACACACATCAAAAGTGTGTGAAACAAAAACCTTGGTGCAGAGGGGAAGTAACCTTTTTGTAAGGTATCTACCTTTGATTGTTCTGCATATCCCCTTTTTAAGAAATCACCTTTCAACTCGGTTTTATCGAAGGAGGTTTTACCTTTCTGATCATCGAGTTTAAAGACTTCTGAGATGGATTGAGGAGCAATTTTAATCGCTTTACCCTGTATAAAGGAGTTGATGGCTACTACTTTATCGTCTTGTTTTTCAAGCGTAGCATTTTTCCAAAACTCTCTCTGGGTTTGCAGGTAAATGGGAGCGTCTGATGTTATCAAAGTTTTGTACTTTGATTCAGATAAGGTGTCAATGATGGAATCGAAGGTGTGGTTGTTTGTGGGTTTTGTGAGTAGACCCACATAGTTATGAGGAGATTTATATGGTATTTCAACGGATTCAGCGGCCGTTTGAGCGACCTCTTTGGAAGATGATGGTGATTTTGATTTTGATTTCGTCATTTTTGAAAAGGAGGAAGAAGAACAGAGAATGATTTGGGATGGAGGGTTGAAAACTGCTTTGAGAAGAGAACTTTAGAATTCAATTCGACAGTGAAAAACCCTGTTTGGGGTTTTGATCAGGGTTTTATTAAGGAAAAAATATGATCGCTGATGTGGCAGCGGTTACCAAGATCTGAGGGCTAAAAACTGACCACGTGCCAACCTCTGATGAAGTGGATGAAGAGTGGAGGAAAGTTGTTTTGAGAACCACTGATGTACCAAGCCTCAGTAGTTACAACGATAATAATGTGATAATAGTGGATGATTTTTACTATCAGTAGATAGCATATCAGTGGATAAGACACTGATTTTGAGCATCAATGCTTGCCAAGAAATTGAAGGACCAGTGGCTGACTTTCAGCAGTGGACAGTATTTTAGAAACAAATGTTTGAGCAAAACAGTGGTTAGGGGTTAGATAATGATAATGATTTGAAAGACTAGTATATCAGCAACTATTTTGAGAATTTTCATTCAAGGTTTTGCCACATGTCATTTACACATTTTGAAGCTTTTACAACTCCTTGACAGTGGTTTAGTACCCCAGATGATGTAAACTTTTTACCAAGGCTACTCATTCTTGCTCTAATATTTAAATTAAAACAAGAGTACCCCAGTATTTCAAAGTCTTTTGACAATCAATATTTGATCAGTTTTAAGACAAACTTGAGTTAGATATGACCTTGATACATGTACCAATTTCCTTTTGATCTGTTTTGAGGACAATATAACCTAACAAAAAATAAAGGTTATGCATCCTGATAGGAGATTGAAACTATTACTATCAAAAACCAGTAAAAGTTCAAAATATATTATTCTTAAAAAAAATGAAGAATAATATATCCTGCCTTATTCGAGAGAATCCTTTTTTAGAAAAAAAAAATAAAGGATTTACTGAAAACAATCATAAAAAAGAATCTGGTATAATTTTCCACTGAAACTCCTAATCATATCAATCTCAAGCTTATGAAAATGGTCAGTGGTTTGACAACAGTGGTATGAAATTTTCAATACATTTTGACCACTGTTTGGTGCCATTTTCTTGTTGATTGGTTGACAACAGAAATGAGGACACGTGTTCACATGAGTTTTTGAAAAACCCTGTTATAGACTTTGTTACCATGTGAAGATTCTGAAAATTTGTCTAGTCCTCTTTTAAATTCATTTACTGGGAATGCTATTGTTACCTGAACCTTTTTGAACCAATGGTTGCACATAGTTGCTTAATGACCACTATTACCCCAAACTTTGACTCTTAAGTGTTTTATGTTTATGCTCTTTTCTTCTGACTTCAAAAGTTTTGAGATAAACACACTTATGAGTTTTTGTGAATTTTCTTCTTCCCTTTTTACCCTTCCCATTCATAAGTAATAAAATACTTACTGGGAGGTCTTTATTGAAGGAATACTTAATCCTGAATCATTTTGCAGTAATGCTTTAAGAGGATTGGCCATATTTGTACAAATTTTTGAACAATCTCACATTACATATGATACGGATTATCCTGTTTTCTTGATGTATTTTAACAGAGTTGACTTGTTCCTTTTGAGAATCTCAACTTGTTTTCAACACATAAATCCTTATGACTAAAGTTTTAATTTCCCTCTTTTTACGTTAGCAAAAACACTAATGTTTTTATGAGCATAGGCTTTTGTTAATCTAAGGTTCATACTTTAGCATCTAATATAGTGACATCACAAGTTTCATAACAACAGTTGAAATCAATTTTGAAAATAAGAATTAATCCCATAGTTTAACAGATATGTTTTCAGATCTAAAACCATGAGTGTCTTGTACATGATATCACTTGTTGTGTAAGATTTGTGTGTCTTATGATATCTTGGTTGTTTTACAGAGTTTTTGAATAACAGTTTTGAACTAATTACTCGTTAATTTGCTTTTCAACAGAATACAACCAGCCTTAGTATCAATGAATTTTGAGTTGAACTGTTATGTCAAATTGAATGTTAGATCGAATTTGACTGTCCAAGCTCTGATACCAATTGTTAGGATCGGAGGCTCTAATGATTGTGTTAGTTTGTATAGATTGAACAAATCAACAGAAATGAACAAGGTTTAAGTGCAGCGGAAATGAATAACAAACTTTGTAAACACAATCAAAGGAGAATATAGTTTGATAAACATTTGCTCTTCATAGAGTCGAAAGATTACAATTCAAAGCAAAAGATTACAATGCAAGCTTACAAACTAAACTCCCCCTCAGCCTGATACTTCAGCGGTTGGTTGTACAAGATGAAAGGATTGAATTGAGGAGAAGAAATCACTCAAGACGATCAAATGTAACAGTACAGAGTATTGTTCCATTTATAGACAATCCAAACCACTGAGGCATTGTTGGTGCATGTTTGTGACAACAACTTAGATTTGGTCTTTGGATATCTTGTAATTAGTTAAACGATAAACAGTTAGCGGGTTTAGCTTTGTATTAGTGAGTTAATAGAGTTTGGGCTAAACAAAACCCACATTGGGTGATGGGGGACGATTTGGGCCTAGCCCATGTAGAAACCCAGCCTAATGTTGCAACCTTGTGTTATATAAACAAGGTTAGGCTTTAGGGTTGAAGTTAATCAGCCAAAACAGTTTGTGAGAGAAATTTCGTGAGAGCTTTAGGGTTTGGACGAAATTCAGAGAGTTAGGGTTTTAATTGATTGTAATTCAGTTTGATTGATAATCAATAGAAAACCCGGATTGAAAGTGATTTGCTGTTTTCTGTTTCTACTCATTCTGCTATATTCTGATCAAGAGGATTCCGCACTCTTGATTGGAAAGACAATTCTGTGAAGATCCATACGTCAAGGGGACCTAAAATTGGTATCAGAGCAATAGGCTCTTGGAGGCTCGGTTCAGAATTGTTCTTGGAGAAACAGGGAGTTTTTTTCGAAATTTTTGAAACCTGAAAATTAGGGTTTCGAAATTTTCTGTTGGTTTGATAAATTTTCGTAATTTTTTGGCTGTTTTGATCTTCTGGTTAGTTAGATTGCTGTTTTGCAGGATTTCTGGGAAGAATTTGTTGATTCTGGAAAAGTTTTCGGCTGATAGACTTGAAGATTCGAAGACTGTTCTTCGTGTTCTTCACGTTCTTCGTTCTGTTTCTTACTGATTTACAAAATTACTGATATTTTGCTGTTTCGATTTTGCAGGAAGTTGTTAGGAGAATCAGAAAAATCTTCAGAATTTTGATCAGATTGAATTTCCATATTTACTGATCTGCGAAATAATTAGACAGGCGAAATTAACTGATCCAGCATTTTTACCAGCGAATTTGTGACTAAGGCGAATTTGTGACTTGATATCTCGGTGAACGGCGAAGTTAAATCCAAAGGCGACTTTGGTAACCGTGTAATTGTCCACAGCGAAATTACTACGGTTTTCGGCGACTTTACAGGTCGTCGTAATAGCGAAATTGACTCAGCGAACTAGACCTGCGAAATTGCATAATAACCAGCGAATATAACATAACCAACGAAATTAACCTATTCAGCAAAATAGACCAGCGAATTTAACATAACCAGGGTGGAATTTTTGTTGGCAAGCGTCGATAAAATTTGACTGATTTGCAAATAGAAATTGATCCGTAGCTCGTTTGACAGAACCGTCTCCACCGTTGCATTCCTCGTACTGCACCGTTGCATTCCTCGTATTTTTAGGAGAAAAAAAAACTCTGGAAAATCCCGATTTCAGTTTTTGACATTAGATATCATTGGATTCGTCTTTTCGAGACGATTCTAACGGTGTAATTTGGTAACCACTGTTTTCGGAGATATTTTGTATGGTTTTAACAGTCTGCAACGTTTAAAATGTCGAACATGTCTACTTTGAATGAGCTTTTGAAGATGGAGCATGAGGTTGGCACTACCAACAAACCACCTAAGATGATGAAGGTGGAGAATTATTTAACATGGAAGGATCGTTTTCAATCCTTCATTGAATACCAGGACACTCGCATGTGGATATGCATTGAAGATGGGTACACAAACCCAACACACGACTTTGAGGGCAGACCACGAAGAACTGCCTATGTGAACATGGAAGATGCTGATAAAAAGATGTATGAGGCTGAAAAGAGAGCCTTAGCTGCAATCAAAATGTCCTTACCTGACAGCATCAAGCATACTTTCAAGAAGTACACAAACTCAAAGGATATGTGGGATGCATTAGAGAAAAGATATGCTGGAAATGAAGATGTTAAGAAAAACAAAGTTGATCTACTGAAGAAGCAGTTTGCTGTTTTCAAGTTCATGAAACATGAGTCACTTGAGGACATCATCACTCGATACTACCATATGATTTCGGAAATGGATAATTATGAGATAGAGTGCTATACTGACGTTGAAAAGAATGACAAGCTGCTCGATGCCTTACCTACCAAGTGGGATATTTACACTCTCATGATTAAGGGAGAGGCTGATTATGAGACAAAGGAACTTGAGGAAGTGGTTGGCAAGCTGAGAGCTTATGAGCTCAGTATGAAGAAGAAAGACACTGGATATGATCAGGTTCAAGATCCAGCGATTTACAATGGGCTTACATCTTCTTCATCTCACAACGCTTCCAGCGACTCTGCTACTGCTTTTCTTTCGTGTGAGAATGATCAGGTCACAGTAAATGAAGATGGTGATGTGTGTTTTGTAGCTGCTTCAGGAGGATCAACAGGAGCTAAGAGAACATCTGGTTCTAAGCAGTGTAGTGGTGTTAAGTCGATGCCGATGAGTGTGAAGTCTGCTGAAGAGCATCTTGCTCTACTTGCTTCATTTGTTGCTTCATATGAAAACTACATTCAGGGAAAGATATCTGATCCTGCTACTTTAGATGAAGACTACGATCAGATTGACCCTGATGATCTTGAAGATATGGATTTGCAGTGGCAAATGGCCATGATTACCAGACGAGTGAAGAGATTTATGAACCGAACAGGAAGAAAGTTTATAGGAAAGACTGTTGGTTTTGATAAGACCAAAGTGAGATGCTTCAACTGTCAAAGTTATGGGCATTTCGCCAGGGAATGTCAAAAACAAAAGCAGGATACTTCGAGTCAGAGTTCAAATAATAGAAATGATTCAAACAACTCTATCTCGAGAGCGCTGATCTCTACTGCTAGAGAAGGTTCATATGACTGGAGTGTTCACTTGGAAAATGATGACAATGTCACACAGGCATTCATGGCAGAGATAAATCCAGTTGAGGATGGTGAAGAGACTGTGGGAGATGCTGAAGCAAAAGTGGATGCTGAGGCTGAGGTGAAGATAGAGAATAAAGCTGAAGAAAAGAAGGTTGATCAGACACCAGTTGCTGAAGAAGAAAAGCAAAAGTCTGACCAGGAACGGGAAGCTGAAGAAAAGGATGCTAAGTATAAAAGAATGGAAGCTCAGCTTGCGGCTCTAATGGCAAATCTTGACAAACAAACAGGAGAGGTAAAGTCTAATTCTGTGTGTTTAAAATGTCGTGAACTACAGGGTGAGGTTGACAGGTTGTCAACACAAAACCAAAGTCTGGTAGGCGAGATGTCTAACATAAAAGAGGCAAACTTTTTTGCTAAAAGAAATGAATCCTCATACTTGAAGAAGATAAAAGGTTATGAAAGTAAAATTGACTCTTTAACCTGCAAATTAAATGAAAAACTTCAAGTTATAGACTTAGCTCATGAAATGATGGCTGAGAAAACAAAAGAGATTTCTGAAAAATGCAAAGAGTTGTCAGATGCACAACTCAAAATTGTTGAACTTGAAAAGAAACTAGGTCAATTCAGGGACTCTACTTTTGTTACGAAACACATGATGGGTGGCTTGAAGAAAAGTAATGACAAAACCAGTGTGGGATTTCATGGTTTCAATGAAGTACCACCTCCTGTTAGTCATGACTATTCTTTCTTGCCTGATGAAGATGAGCTCATGGACTTTGGGTCAACATCACCAAGTAGTTCCACTTCACGTCAAGGAAATGTTTTTGAGAATGCTGATGCTAAGAAGGATAATAACAGCAAACCTGTTTTGAAAAAGAACACATCACATCCTAAGAATAAAAATCCAACTTTTGTTAAATGTGTTAATTTTGTTCAAGGAAGTGACATGAAAAATGAAACTGCTGTAATTGAAAATGAATCAAATGTAGAGTTTGCTAAAAATAAGAACATTGAAAAATCTGAAATTAAGCAAACTGAAGAAAATCCTTCTAATGCTTCATCATCAAATCCCGAATCTAGTTCAAAGGCTTCAGAGAAGAAGTCTTCGAAAAAGAGATCGTGCTTCAAATGTCACACAAAGGGACATGTAGCTAGCTGCTGTCCTAACAAAAAGAGTGAAGCACAAGTGAGTGAGAGGAAGAGAGAGAAGTCACCAGAGAATAGTGGTGATAAACAGGAGAAAGCTGCAAATTCTCCAAAGAAATCTGCTCCTAAGCAACCAGAAAATGTTGTTGTTGGTGTAGATAAGGCTGAAAAAGGAACTCCACAAGTTCCTCGTTTTCAAAAAAATCCCTAGATCTCCACCAGGCAGATTTGAGAGACCTAGAAGCAGTTCACCAAGAATGAACAATTATAATGCTAATAATTTCAGAAGTCAAGGTCAATATCAAAATCGATACCAAAATGATGGTGGTCGAACTTTTTATAACAATGGCTTTAGAAATTACAACAATAATGCTTCTTGGAATCAAAATTCAAGGTACCAAAATCAAAATTTCCAAAGGTCAAATAGTCCAAACACGTATAGGAACCCTCAGGACCAAAGACCTAGTGGAAATTAAAATCAAATTCCATCAACAGGTCTGAGATCCAAGACTCCAGTTAGGAGTAATGGATATTGGATGGATGTTCCAGTGGTTGGTGAATTTGGACGACCCAAGACCATTAAGGCTTGGGTCCCCCAATCTAACTAATTTCTTGGTTGGTGTGTGCAGGAGCTGCTAAGGAGGATTATCAACCTATGGTATGTTGATAGTGGCTGCTCCAGGCACATGACGGGGGATGCGAGATTGTTGACTGAATTTGAAGATTATGATGGTGGAAATGTGAATTTTGCGGGTGCTAAAGGTGGTAGAATTACAGGACGAGGAAAAGTGACCAATGGGGAGATCACACTGGACAAAGTGAACTATGTGGAGCAGCTTAAACACAATCTGATGAGCGTGTCACAAGTCTGCGACAAGGGTCACTCGGTCCATTTTACCAAGAATGAAGCATTAGTATTGAAACCAGGTTTGAAGATTCCGGACAATTGGATAGTGATGCGAGCGCCAAGGAGAAATGACACTTATGTCATGGACATGGGTGCTAAGGATCCAAATGCTGTGGTGGCGTGCTTACTATCAAAAGCATCTGAAGCTGAATCGATGTTGTGGCACAGACGCATGGCCCATATTCACTATCGAAAAATGAATTACCTTGTTAAAAACGAGCTAGTGAAAGGGGTTCCAATGCAGAGGTTTCACGTGGAAGATAAATGTCTTCCATGTCAAAAAGGAAAACAACATAAGAAACCTCACAAATCTAAAACAGTAAATTCCATAGATGCCCCTTATGAATTACTTCACATGGATTTATTTGGTCCAGTGAACGTGAGGAGCATAGGTGGAAAGTACTATTGTCTTGTTGTTACAGATGATTACTCACGTTATTCATGGGTTTTCTTTTTAGGTACAAAAGATGAGACGGCGGAGATGCTGATAGATCTTTTTACGAAATTGGAAAACGTCCATGATGCAAGGATCAAGAGGATAAGGAGTGATAATGGCACGGAGTTCAAGAATCGAATTCTGGATCTCTACTGTCTTCGAAAGGGAATTGAACATCAATATTCTGCTCCTTATACACCTCAACAAAATGGAGTTGCTGAGAGGAAAAATAGGACGTTGATTGAAGCCGCTAGGACAATGCTTTCAGATTCAAAGCTACCAGTTCTTTTCTGGGGAGAAGCTGTGAATATAGCTTGCTACGTCCTAAACAAAGTTTTGACTATTAAACGTTTTAATAAAACTTGTCATGAATTGATGTTTAACAAGAAACCAAACTTAGAAGGCTTTGAACCATTTGGATTACCCTGCACCATTGTGCGTAATAAAGATAAACAAAAATTCGGTGAGGTGGCTGACGAAGGCTACTTTCTAGGTTACGTACCTGGCGCACCGAATAAAAGGGTTTTTAATCTAAAAACTGGTAAAATTGAGGTTGTTTACAATGTTGAAATTACTACATACAAACCTCAACAATCAACGAGTGGTCCTGCTATATATTATATGATTATGAAAGCACTTTTAAGTCATTTAATATTCCTGAGTTTCCAAATGCAGATGATTCTCAGTTGATTCAAACAATGATTGGTGGAGACGATGAAGGCGAGTTCATGCCTAGATCGAATGTTGATATGACAGATGCTGCGGAAACTTCCCAAGGTGCTGCTGATCCTGATTCAAGTGATAGTGACTCTGAACCCATTGAGGGGGAGGATTTCATTAATCCATTTGCGAATCAGAATATTCAGGGGGAGATTGGATCAAACCTGGGTGATAATCTTGAAGTTGATACCGTTGCTACTACACGAGCAAATAGGGATCATCCAGTTGACATGATACTTGGAGATCCTAATGCAGGTGTTCAGACGAGAAGAAGCATAGCAGCGAATTCTGGTTTATTTGTGTCAATTGAGAAGACTGAGATTGTGAACGAGTGCTTGTATAGCTGTTTTATTTCCCAAGAGGAGCCGAAGAACATTCATATGGCTCTTAAAGACAATTCATGGGTTGAAGCTATGCAAGAAGAATTGGCCCAGTTTGCAAAATTGAAGGTTTGGGAGTTAGTTGACCTTCCTAAAGGTGAAAGAGAAATTGGCAATAAATGGGTGTTTAAGTGCAAGAAGGATGACAGAGGGATAGTGACGCGAAACAAGGCTCGATTGGTGGTAAAAGGTTTCAATCAGCAAGAAGGGATAGATTACAATGAAGTGTTTGCACCAGTGGCAAGGTTGGAGGCAATTCGGTTGTTTCTAGCTTTCGCAACATTCAAGGGCTTCAAAGTTTATCAACTAGACGTGAAGAGTGCGTTTCTTTACAGGAAAGTCCAAGAAGTGGTGTATGTCTCACAACCAGATGGGTTCGTTGATCCAGATTATCCAGATCGAGTGTACAAACTTGATAAGGCTTTGTATGGGTTACATCAAGCTCCCAGGGCGTGGTACGAGACACTGTCTACACATCTGATCAAGAATGGTTTTGAAAGAGGTCAGATTGACAGTACACTGTTCATCAAGAGGAAGAAGGAAGATTTTCTGCTAGTACAGGTGTACGTGGATGACATCATCTTTGGGTCATCAGATGAGAGTATGTGTAAAGAGTTCGATCAGGTGATGAAGAGCAAGTTCGAAATGAGTGCTATGGGTGAGCTGTCTTACTTTCTGGGATTACAAGTTGAACAGAAGGAGGATGGGATGTTTATTCATCAAACAAAGTATGTGTATGACATTTTGAGTCGGTTCAAAATGAATGATTGCTCTACTTTCAACACACCCATATGTGAAAATCACAATCTTGGCCCAGATCATGAAAGTACTGAAGACGTTGATCCAACTCAATACAGGGCGATGATTGGTTCTCTGATGTACTTGACTGCTTCAAGACCTGACATCATGTTTGCCATATGCTTGTGTGCCAGATATCAAGCAAATCCAAAAGAGTCACACATGAAAGCAATGAAGCGGATTCTTCGTTACTTGAAGGGGAAACCTAAACTTGGGTTGTGGTATCCAGCTGATAGTGATATGAATTTTGTTGCTTACACTGACTCAGACTTTGGGGGATGCAAGTCGAACAGAAAGTCTACAACAGGAGGTTGTCAGTTCTTGGGAGGCAGGATTGTCTCTTGGCAATGCAAGAAGCAATCTTGTGTGTCTACATCTACGTGTGAAGCTGAATATATTGCTGCGGGTAGCTGCTGCTCTCAGGTTCTCTGGATACAACAGCAGATGCGCGATTACGGTTTGGATTTCACTCGTACTCCTATTATGATAGACAATAATGCCACAATTTCAATAACTAATAATCCCGTGAAACACAGTCGCACAAAACATACTGACATACGTCATCATTTTATACGGGATTGTGCTGAAAAGAGACTAATTGAATTACATCGGGTCGACACACTAGATAACCTGGCAGATCTTTATACTAAAGCTTTTGACAGGGCTCGCTTTGAACATTTAGTCGAACTCAACGGGATGAGGAATCCTGAATAACTGTTTTTTCATAAGAATTTTTGTAAATAGTTTATTGCTTTTCTTAAAAATAAAAAATAAAAAAAATTTGAAAAATCAAAAACATAAAAAAATAGAAAATCAAAAATGAGTTATCACTGTGTGAAAAAGAAGAAATGATAGTACATCGGCAAGTTAGACTGTCACACTGAAATGAAATTAAATTGCTTAAGTGTGATAGCAGCTTCATTATATGATGTACCAGTAGGCAAAAAGCATGAAATAATCAACTTACCAATGTGATATAAACTTAAATGAACTGAATATGAGTGGGGAACACATAAGTGGTGTATGGTTTAATGACCTTAAATCTTGCGTTGATAGATTGCCAAAATCTGAAGTTTTGGGTCTTTATACTGTTATTTCATCTGGGGATATCAGGGGTGTCCTTCTGCTGCATCCAGATACATGCTGACCTAGACACACCCAGGATATCTTAAAAGAGCTATAAATGCCAAAACCTTGAAAATGAAGAAGCTCTCATAGAGAGTCATTCAAAAAATGCATAATTCGCACCAAAAATGGTATTTGTCTTAGCCCTCGTTAGATATTTTGGTCTCTCTGCTATACGGAAGTACTGACCTGTTCACCAATTATCTAAACGTTGAAAAGTAAAACGGATGAATTCAGTATACTCACCTACTACGATGAATCTTTGTGCATACCTTGATCGCGGGGGTATATCCTGAAGTGGGACACGCTAGTATATCAGTAAATAAAATTACCTTAACGTATCATATGGTAATGGTACTTGAAATGTTCATGCATTTTGTTTAAGTGGACAAACATACTGGTAATCGTCTTGGACTGCTTTTCACGAAAAATTAATAAAGAATTATCTAATAGTGTGAAACAGTTTGATTTTGTTGATATGATCTTCTTACCAGTGATTCTCACAAAAACAGAGTGTTTATTGCTTTTGTTATTTACTTGCTTTCAGAAAAATATAAAAATCCAAAAATAGTGTCTTTTTCTGTTTAAAATTCTTAACGTACGAAAAACTGTTATTCTTGGAGGAATTGTTACTGATAGGGGGAGACGGTGTTAGAAATTGAGTTCAAAATTTTAAATCATGCGGGTTATAGGGTGTGTGATTAAAAAGTTTTGCGTGTTGGTGATAAATTGAAAATGCTTAATCTGTGATACAGTTTAACTATCTCTTGAAAAATAATAATTCATTTAACTTTGTTGAAAAATTCTTATGGTTTCTCGAGATGTTTGTTTTATAGTATACAGATTGAAGCAGTATGTTGCTGAGAAGTTGCTGTGAAGAGATGAGAGTTTGATTGGATGCATGGTAGAACCTCCTTTCTATATTGTAGACAAAGTTGAAGAGTTTGAAGATTGTTTTGCAAATGCTGAACTGGAGTTTACTCAAACGCTAAAGTTTTTGAAGATTTGGTGATTGGATGCATCAGCTTAGGGGGAGTCTGTTGCTGACAGAAGCTGTTGAAGCTGAAGCTATCTAAAGACCAAAGACAGTGCAAGATTACATGAAGATTGCAAGATGACTGAAGACAAAGTTATTTTATGAAGCTATTGTCAAGGGGGAGTTTGTTGGTGCATGTTTGTGACAACAGCTTAGATTTGGTCTTTGGATATCTTGTAATTAGTTAAACGATAAACGGTTAGCGGGTTTAGCTTTGTATTAGTGAGTTAATAGAGTTTGGGCTAAACAAAACCCACATTGGGTGATGGGGGACGATTTGGGCCTAGCCCATGTAGAAACCCAGCCTAATGTTGCAACCTTGTGTTATATAAACAAGGTTAGGCTTTAGGGTTGAAGTTAATCATCCAAAACAGTTTGTGAGAGAAATTTCGTGAGAGCTTTAGGGTTTGGACGAAATTCAGAGAGTTAGGGTTTTAATTGATTGTAATTCAGTTTGATTGATAATCAATAGAAAACCCGGATTGAAAGTGATTTGCTGTTTTCTGTTTCTACTCATTCTGCTATATTCTGATCAAGAGGATTCCGCACTCTTGATTGGAAAGACAATTCTGTGAAGATCCATACGTTAAGGGGACCTACAGGCATCCCAGCTGACGTCACCATGAAAGCGACGTCTAACAGCCTAACAACCTGTATCTACTGATCTTATACAAACACTGCTAATCTTAACCACTGACTATACATAAGACATATGACATACTAAACTACTGCTCTCTCTTTACGTCAGTGCTTTCCTCAAGGTTGATCAGTCCTTGATTGGGCAGTGCTTTATCATCAGTAGATTGTGCCAGCAGTGCTTAGTTCTCAGCAGTCTTCAGGACTTCATCAGTAGTTTAGAAGAACAGCAGCAGTTGTATCCGGGCAGTGGATATAAGACCATCAGCTGTTATAATCACTTTCAAGGGAGAAGACTTAGTGTAAACAGCTGCTTATTGTGAATCCACTGTATGAACCAGTTTTGGCTTTCATTATCTGTTCCTCTGGTAGGGTTCAATCCCAACATAATGAATCCTTGAGAGAATTGGACTTAAGTTTGATCTAAAATTGGTAAAATTCGTAATTTCGCTTGAAAATCAGATCGAACATGATGACGTCAGCAGTATTTCGCGTGAAATAGCTGATTTCGTGTGAATTTGTTATCTAATTTCACGCGAAATTAACTGGTTGAGTTTCATTTCACACGAAATTACATAATTCCTCACGAAATTAGCACTAGTTTCGCACCAAAGGGTGATTTTGTTTGAAAAATATTATTTCGTGTGAAGCATACATCTAATTTCGTACGAAATCAAATTACAGATTTCGTTTGAAAGTGATATTTTCGTTTGAAAGGCTATTTCTCACCAAATCGTTATTCCGCACCAAACTGATTTCGCATCAGTGTGTTATTTCGTTTGAACTCATATTTCGTGTAAACCTTCATTGTTGTTTGAACTTTGTTGACTTTGTGATACAGATTACTGAATCATGGAAGAGGAATTTTACAATGCATTTGCTACACCAGTTGCACCAGTTACAGCTGCCGAAACATTGTACAATGAGAATGAGACAGGAACTTACCAGAAACCACCAAAGCTTATGTACATTGAAGATTTTAAAGGATGGCAAAATCAGTTTGAAAACTGGGTGCAAGCTTGTAAGTTTGATGCATGGTGTTCATTAGAGAAAGATTACGAGAAACCGAAAAATGAACGTGGACTTGAAAAACATTTCAGTGACTTTTCAGAGATTGAAAAATTGAAGTATACAAGTGAAAAGATGATGATTAGTATTCTTCAACAAGCAGTTAAAGAAGATATCTTTGTTTTGCTCCAACATGAGGGTACTGCTATATCGATTTGGACAGCGTTAATTCAAAAGTTTAAAGGAAGTGAAGATATGATCAAGAACAAAAAGGCGTTATTGAAGAAATTATTTGACATGTTTGTGGCTTTTGAACATGAAACAACAAAAATGACCATTGATAGATATTGTCATCTTGTTTTGGAAATGGGAAGATTGGACATAAAGAAAGACGATGATGAATGGGTTGATAAACTAGCTGATGCATTACTACAGCAGAAATGGGGAGCTTATTTGTTGATCTTAAAACACATGAGAAAATCTGAAAGTATGAATCTGGCGAAGTTTATCCAGAAGATAGAAGAGCACGAGTTGGATATCCAGAAAACAGCAATCATGAAGAATCCAAATGCTCAACAAGATGTCAGTTTATACTACAGAGGAAACAAATTTGAAGTTACTCCCAGCCCAAAGATCCAAACTGGTTTCAGTGCTGATAATTCTTCTGGAAGGAAAGTTAGTACTGTGACTTAGAGTGGTGGACCTTCTTCTTCGTATTCAAGCTTTGATCCAAATCATACAACACCAAGTCCTCAACGACAGAATTCTACAAATCTGCAGTGCAATGTTACTTTGAACATTCAAAATGGTCAAATTTTTTCTCCGGAAATCGCTAAGCAACACATGGCATCACTCGTTGCTATGTTGGAATCATATGAAAGTTTGATTGCTGGCAAAATTGGAAACCCGATGCTTACCAAAGAAGATTATGACCAAATTGATGCTGAGGAACTTGAGTTGATGGACGTCAAGTGGTGTTTAGCAAGTGCTATTAGCAGGGCAAAAAAATTTCAACAAATCACTGGTAGAGATGATTTCAGTGAATTGTCTAAATCTCCGATAGGGTTTGACAAATCAAAGGTTACGTGTTTCCGTTGTCGAGAAAAAGGTCATTTTAAGCGTGAATGCAAAAACAAAGAAGCAAATGGAAGACAAGATCAGTCTGGAAAAAACAATTATTATCAAAAATCAATTTTTCATGGATTACTCAACAACCACAAACTGCACATGCACGTGCCATTAAAGAAAAAGAGAAAAGAGCTTGTTATGGTATAATTGACCAAGACGATGAAAAGGTTGCAGAGGGATTTAGCTGGGATAAATACATTCCTCCTGGTTCAGGTCTTGTTGCTAGAATTCTGGAAGAAGATGAAGTCAAATCTAGTCCGAAAAGAATACCGATTTTTCCATATTTTGGAAGTGATGTAGATACTGATGATGAAGAAGAATACATTAATAAAGCTAGAAAAGGTCTAGATCCTGACAGTTTTAATTTGTTTTTTGCAGATAAAGTTGAAATGCTGAATGAGAAGAAGATTTCCAGATTGAAGAAAGAACTGGAAGTAAGAAGAATAGCTGATGAAAAGTCAAAGATGGAAGCCGAAGAAGCAAATGTTGAACCAGTAATTGAGAAGGTGATAGAAAAAATCGTTGAAGTGGAGAAAGTGGTAGAGAAAATTGTTGAGGTCGAAAAAATAGTCGAAGTTGAGAAACTCGTCAAAGTTGAGAAACTCGTCGAAGTTGAGAAAGTCGTCGAGGTAGAAAAAATTGTTGAAGTTGAGAAGATAGTTGAGGTCATTAAACCTTGTCTGAAATGTTTGGAGTCTTGCAAACATTGTGAGGAAAAAGACAAGAAGATTCGTGAACTGGAAGAGCTAAAAGAGAATTTGTTGTCTGATGTGAAGTACGTAAAAGAGTCATATGATGTGCTGAACAGAACAGTTGACGGTCTGAAAAAGACAAATCCAGAAGTTGATGTTGCCATGACAATGATGAGTTCCACTTTAATGACAAAGCAGAAAGTAATCAATGAGTATATTGAAGACTGTGCAAAGCTAAAGCAGGATTTGGAACTTGAAAAGATTGAGAGTGAAAGAATCAAACGTCTGTTGTTGAGTTATACAACATGTGATTATTTGATTGATCGAGTTTATCCTACTATTGTAGGTCTTGAAGCGTTTCAAGATAAAAAGACAGAAGATACGGATACTGGTAAGAAACAAAGTGTAAAGTATAACAAGTGTCTGCCCCCGATTTGGAATAGTTATTCTCCCAAAAAGCCAAATGAGGAACGTTTAAATAAGGCTCTCAACATAAAGTTAAAGTCTGAAACCATTGATGAGTTACCAGACAACATTGATGTCACATTCACAGCGTCTGACACTGATCATGAGTCTGAATTGTTAAAGAAAGTGGTTGATCAGGTGTTGGATATTGATGAAGAGTCAAAGTCGGAGTCTAAATCTGAAAGTTTGAGTTCGTCAGAAAAGAGTCCGAGTTCACCGGTTAAACGGGTTTATAATAAAGAATTCCTATTATCAAAATCTAATTTGAATGACGGATCAATCAAAGTGGTATATACTTTGAATGATTCAGACAAATTATATTCTGAAAAGGAATTTCCAATAAGAAGTGTTAAAACTGAAATGATCAAACAGGTTTTCAAATTATCAGAAATTAATATTTCTGAAATAAAAGATTTAAATCTTCATGAAAAACCTAAAAAGTACACTTCAAGAGTTCAACAGAGATTGAACAAGAAAAAAGGGTTACAGTTCTGGTTCAGGTTATCGAAAGAAACCAAACCATAACGGTAATTTCAAAAAGCAGGGATTAGGTTTCATTTCCCCGGAAAATTATAAAAATGGGAAAAATTATAAATCAAAAACAAAATTTGTTACAGGAGGAAGTTCTGAAGAAGAGCAGAAGAAACCATTCTGGAGACAATCAAACCGAGAGTTTCTTGCTGAAAGGAAGAAGAATATGAAAAAATTTATTCCAAGAGTTGACAAAAGTATCTGTTTTAAATGTCAAAAAGCTGGACACATTGCTTGGAATTGCCACGAGTCCACTTATTCAAAACAAGGAGTTTCTTATAACTTTGAAATGTAAAAGAAATGTGTTGATGAAAAGAAACAACAAACTGAAAATTTTAAAAAGTTCAAAGATTCGACTTTCGAAACTAGTGAAAGTTTGAAACGTTTTTACAAAAGAAAAGTCGATGAAAACAAACAAAGATGGGTAGTAAAATCTGAGAGTAGTTCTGACAATGAATCTGATTCCATAAAATCAGAGGAGTCATCTGTTGATAAGAAGAATGAGAATTCCGTTCCGGTTTTGAACGATGAAAACTTTCCAAAGTTATCAAAAGAAAATTTGAAGTTAAAAGTTGGTAAAACTGAGATTTCAGATCAATTCTTTGCTAGTAAGAAAGAATTTGATGCTGAAAAGGTGTTTAATAGAAAAGTTAAACATATTTTTGGAAAGATGGTTGATGGGAAAGTGAAAGATGTAAAAGATTTTTACAAATCGAAAAGATGGTGGGATAGATGTGTACCAAAATCACCCAAGGCTGGTCAGGCTTGGGTGACAGCGTTTTCAAATTGAAATCCTGACTTACCGGAGCTCCCAAGTGGGTAATCGTGGAGCATGAATCGGCATCATTCTTGGAAAATTGTTTTTTTTGAAACATTTAAAAATTGTTAAATTTTACAGGTTGTGGAATTGCCGGAACTTCCAGGTTGGTAAGTGTGGAGTAGGGATCGGCATTTTTCCTGCAAGTGTTATTTCAGTTTACAAGTGGTAGTTGTTCGTAAATTGTCATATTTTGCTCTACAACTGGTAGATTTTCATCTACAAGTGGTTAATCAAGGTCATTAAGTTGAACTTGATTTAACTTTCATTTAAAGGGTTGAAAAACAATGTGATGAATGAATCCCCATTTTTACAAATGGTAAAATCAACAAGACTTATTTTCCGGAAAAACCATTTTTTATTAAAACAAACTTAAGTGTTTTGAAATCATAATGGGAAAATAGTTTGTTGTCTTGGGGAGTTCTGATTGTTTATGCTAAGTGGATGGCGAATTAAAGCTTGAAAATCAGTTGTCATTTTATTTGTACAGTTTGCTGTCAAATTTTCTTTAAATGATTTTGAATTTTAGGGGGAGTAAGAAATTTCGGAAAATCCAAAAACATTAGAAAATTTAAAATGAGTTTTGTTGTAAAAAGAGGAAATGATAGTACATCAGTAGACTGTTACAGTATGCTAAGGAAATGTAATGTTTAAATAGCTTTAAATGGTCTCACTGATGATATGCCGATATGTTTTTACACATTTAGTAAACTTTTTCGAGATATAAACTTAAATTCAAACTTGCTTGTTTCGTGGGGAACACTACTTGGATATATAGGTAACCCCTGAAATCTCGTTTGAAAGACCCCTCTTTCTGAAATACTAGGTCTTTATGCTCAGTGGTATCTGGGGTATTATCCCAGGACTTCTGATTTTGAGGAAGCAATGGCCTAGTCCCCGTATAATACTTTTCGCTTGCTTGAAATATAGCACACCCCTCAGCATAAAAAATGATGAAACATTGGAAAATGCTAATCATGTGCTGTTGTAAAAAAGATCCTCTAAAGGGGACCCACTTAAAGTCGAAGCCATCATCTCTCTGATTTTGCGGAAGCAATAGCCTGAGCTCTCATGGCCCTCGCAATTAACCCGTTACAGATATCATCTGTGGTATACTCACCTGTAAGACTGAATATTGGGATCTGGATACGGGAGTATATTCAAGAGGTGAGACACATGAATGAGTTTAAGTTCTTAATACACCTAATTCGTATCCTGAATCAGTTAAAATTTGTGTGAGAATTTAAGTGGATCAGTATATCGACAATCTAAGTGAACTATTTAATTCTTAATGTGTAACTAAGCTCAACGGTACTTGTGACTGATCAAAAACTGATATGATCCTCTTACACAAACTTACAAAAAATATTGTCTGTAAATATTTCTTTACTGTATTTCTTTTATTTCAAAAATCCAAAAAGATTTTCGGAATGTTTTAGCATAATTTTTTTGAAAAATTCAAAAAGATTTTAGATAACTGATGTTGAAAAGCTGATTTTCAAAATTCCAAGTGCTAAACATGATGAACAAATGGTTTGGGAGAATTTGATTGAAATGAAATTTGATTTTAAAAGGATTATAGGTTCATTAAATTGAAACCAATTTGAAATGTTTTGATTACAAGTGGTTTAGCAGAGAATAAAACTGTTATAAATAAAAATACCCAAAACATAAGTTTTTGAAAAATGATGACAAATGTTTGAGATGATTTGAGAATATCTACAAGTGGTTTCTAAAATTGTTAAAAGTTAAAAATTGTGAAACTTACTTTTGGGTAGAGATTGTGCAGGTTAGCCAGGTTTCGAATCCTGAATAGATGTAGAATAGAGCCAGGAATCGATCTTGAACCCGTGACCCTGTGAAAGCAAAGACAGATTCAATTCCAGAAGTTTACGCTAACTGCTGATGCTGATGAACTTAAAGAATCAAGAGATCTGATCAAGAGAATGTGAAGAGAAGATTGAGAATGCTTATACTGTTAGATACTTTGGAGAAAGCCCGAAGACTGATCAAGACTGAAGATTGTGAAGACTCGACACTGAAGACCTCGTCAACATCCGGGGGGAGTCTGTTGGTGCATACGTCTGTCGACTTCGTCTTGTATCGAGTCTTGTTTTAGAAATGTTAGATCAGGGCACGTAGTACGAGAAAAACAGGGTTTGTGTGTGGATAGTTATTTTCGCATGAAATAACATCTAGCTATTTCGCACGAAATAGCAATCAGCTATTTCGCACGAAATAGCAAGTGTTAATTCCGTGCGAAATTACCTCCACTATAAATACCCTTATTGTGATTTCATTTGTAACGATCATGTTTCCGGTACCGAAGTGCTGCCGACGTGTCTACTGATCTGTAAACGTGTTAAATCAATAAAACAAGACAATTAGAAGTGAAACAAGCTGTTATAAAGTCTAATCAATGAATTCAGCCTCTGATTAGACCGAGAACTCTTCTGATAGACTCGTTTTGATCGTCTCTCGATCCTACACGTACATTACCCGATATGTTACAAAAGTTTTATTTTTAGTTATTTTACATGATTATATTTTTATTATTATATTATTATTAAACACACATTCCCACAACCACATACGATCCTCATTAGCTGGCACTTCAGAAACGACGTTCCCTCTCATCGTATTTCCATGATATTCTCTCCCCCACCTGCCAGATTCTATTTCCTGCATCCACCAGCTCCTCGCCATAGTGGCGGAGTTCAGCCAGGTTTTCTGTGCTCATATGCGGGTTTAATGCAGGCTCAGGGTCAAACTGGGGGAAAAAGGTGTTAGGGTTATTTAAGAGATTCTGGAATTGCCAGTCAGTTGTCCACCATTCTTCTAGCTCTCCGGGTAGAGGTCGGGGGTGGATAATAGGATCTGGGATAGCAGGTTCTAGATTAACTGGAAGTTGTGCTTCCGCTGGGTAATTGAAGATGTTTTCATCGGCAGGTCCGATGAGGTCACTATTTGCCAGTTGGCGGTCCAGCTCCTCCCACGGTGGCATTTCCTGGGCTTGCCCGGAACTTTCTCTGATCTCATTTCCTTTCCCTTTATCCTTAAGATCCTCAGTCTTTATAACTTTCTGGACTGCTGGTTTCTTCCTACGCATATGCCTCCAACCTACGAGTCTTCTTTTCTTTTTCGGTTTTGGTTTATCCTGAGGTTGAGCTTGGAATACTATTGGCTCTTCAGTATCAGCCTGGTAGCCAGTGAAGGTACCAGTGATATCCATATCTGTGGTATGGATAGTAAAGTTTTGAAGGGCTTCTGATAGTTCATTCATGCTGTTAGCACATATGAGGAAACACACACAATTCTAAGTTAAAATCTCATTTATCCACTTAAATTCACAGAATGGCAATCAGAAAATTAAGTATTTCTAAATACTTAATTGGCTTAAATCAGTGGCTCTGATACCACCTTTTTCTGTCACGGCCCCCGTCCCGGTGTGACCCGGTCCAGGAGCCGCGGGCAGAAACCCGTGGTATTTATTATTTGAGTTAACAGCGGAAGTTTAACAGGATCGTTTAAAACTTGAAAATGCCCAATTATTTTATTTCATAATTTGGGACAAACCCCGTAATTTACAATGGAGGAATTTCACGAGGAAATTCCCTGTTTTACAAAACATGTTTATTTATTTAACTGAGCCACCACTTCAAGCTTTATTAGTGCTCCGTAGCACTTTTCCTTGATTCAAAGTAGGTCACCTGAAACATGTTTTAAAAATATTTTATCAGCGGGGAAATACTGGCGAGTCACTCAATTTTGATAAAACGACACATAGTTATAAATTACAACATAAGAGCGATTACAATGGCTACTATCTTATTTTTATCTGGCGCCGTGTCACACCCTGGTGACGATGGTCATACCATTATTGGGTCCTTTCACCCAAGTAGTGATGATTATCACTGTTAGGTTGATGAACCTAACCGTGAGAAATTAATAATGTGCACAATACCCCACTAGCCAGTGATTTAAGATAACCATGACTTAATCCCTGTAATTATAACTTTAAAAAATAATTGGAGTATTGTAAAACATTGTTGATAAAAGAGAATGACTCACATTGCAAGTTTAAACGGGCAGAGTTTAGCCAACTGATAAGCCTGATAACCTAATTTAAATAACAATGCACACGAAACTAGGTCAGTAACTTAATACAACATTTAAGATAAGCTCACGAAATCAAAACCCTCACGACGAATGACAAAGTATAACCCTGATTTGGGCAGAACTTAAACATCCATCGGATTGGTTTCAATCAATCGGACATTGTATCGTAGCAGTGATCGAGTTAATACCCTGTATTCGTAGCAGCGTTTCTCTACGTGAAAGTGTGATTTTTAGACCCACGCCCCGCCATACCTCACGGACACGTCACTCAGTGGTTGGGGGGGGGGGGGCTTGAACTCCACGTGTCAACTCATGCCCCCAACGCTCTAGGTTAAGCCACGAGGACCGGGTGGCGGTGGCGAACATTGAATTTCGGGGCAAGGAGCGAAAGCCGTTCGAAAAGCTCGCGCTTTTTGAAATTTACCTAACGCTCTAGGTTTTTTTTTATTTTGTAATCGTTTTTAGGTTTTTTTTGTAATTTTTAGTTTTTTTTTATTTTGTAATCGTTTTTAGGTTTTTTTTTAATTTTTTAATCGTTTTAAGAATTTAATAAAATTTTAGGCTTTTTATTAAATGTTGTGTGTATTTTTTTAATTTTTTGTAATTTTTTTTTGTATAAACTGCCAAGCCACGCGGTTGACCCACGCCCCGCCATACCCCACAGACACGTCACTCGGTGGTGGTTGGGGGGGGGGGGGGGTTGAACTCTACGTGTCAACTCATTCCCTCAACCCCCGCCCCACCATACCCCATGGTCTAAAGGGGATGGACCAAGGGGATAGAGGATGGGGCTAAATATATATATATAGGGAGCCGCTAGAATGAGAACCACCACGAGTTATGAGAACCGCGAGAACCGCGCCCCGCGGGTGGCCGTTGACCACGAATTTTTTTTTACGACTAGATGTGTATATTTTAACACCATACGTAAAGTTTGGGTTCAAACGGCGCGCCCGATGGGGTAGTTTTTTACGCCCAAAGTTTGGTAAAAAAAAAAAGAAAAATTAAAAAAAATAAAAAAACCCAAACTCGAACTCGAAACGATTCAGCTCGAAACGGTTCGGGTCGAAACGGTACGGGTCGAAACGGTTCGCGTCGAAACGGTTCAGCTCGAAACGGTTAGGTTCGAAACGGTTCAACTAGAAACGGTTCGATTCGAAACGGTTCAGCTCGAAACGGTTCGGCTCGAAACGGTTCGCGTCGAAACGGTTCCGCTCGAAACGGTTCGCGTCGAAACGGTTCAGCTCGAAACGGTACGGGTCGAAACGGTTCGCGTCGAAACGATTCAGCTCGAAACGGTTCGGGTCGAAACGGTTCGCGTTCAAAACGGTTCGCGTCGAAACGGTACGGGTCGAAACGGTTCGCGTCGAAACTGTTCAGCTGGAAACGGTTCGGGTTCGAAACGGTTCGCGCCGAAACGGATTTTTTGGATTTTTTAGAATTTTTTAGAATTTTTATGATTTTTTAGAATTTTTATTATTTTTTAGAATTTTTTGGAATTTTTTTGATTTTTTTGAATTGGATCAAAATGGCAATTGAAAACATTTAAAATGAAAATCCCCAAAATACCCCTGGTTAAAGATGGAGTTTTTGGATGGAGTTAGTGTATGTGATCAAAATGGCAACAAAAGAGAAAAGTCAGGGACCCAGAGGCAAAAAAAAAAAAACTATTTGGACTAAAATGGCAAATTTGGACAAAACTCAGGGACTAAAATGGCAATTTACCCTAAATATATATAACTAATCAAATTATATATAAACAACTAAACCCGTCTCTCTCATACACATCCTCTCTCTCTCTCTCTGCAACTACTATCACGCAACAACAACTTCATCTCTGAATGTTCAATCGGAAAGATCCCAGACCTGCAATCCTTCAATTTTCGTTAACAAACAGATCTGCAACTGGGGGTTTTATCATCAATCAGGGTTTTATCGACAATGGAGGTTTATTTGGCTGAGAAAACAGGGATTGAAAGGGTTTCGATGTGAAAATAAGGGTTCGTTAGATGACGACAACTACCTGTGCGTTTTTAGGTGGATTGATGCGGTTTCTGATACTAGATCTGAGGATATAGGCGGCGTACTAGGGCTTCAATGCCGGCTGAGGGTAGAGGCTATGGTATTGAGGGTGTACGGTGGTGGTGGGTGTACCGTGGTGGAGGGGAGACGGTGGTTGTGGGTGATTCCGGTATAAGCGAAACCCTTCGTTTCTCTCTCTAACTGTTCACCGGCGAAACAAAACCCTTTGTTTCTCTCTCTAATTGTTCACCGGTGACATCGCCGAAGAAGATGAACCGGTGCTGCTCCACTGCCAGGTGTACACCGGACTCTCCGTCCGATTCCGACCCATTTGGGTCTTTTGTTTAGAGGCGTGATTAACAGAGATGATACTATGGGGCTGTTTGGTAGCATCTGAATGACATTAAGAGGCTACCTCTTAATGAAATCATTTAAGAGTTTAACAAAGATAATGTAGAAGAATGTGACATGTGATGGTTTACCATTCAGATGTTACCTCTTATCCAGTCAGACATAAGGTTACCTCTTATTCATTCAGACATAAAGGCCACAAATGATTTCATTAAGAGGTAGCCTCTGAATGGATTAAGAGGCTACCAATCAGGGCCTATGTTAGATGATGGATGTTAAGGCTGGTGAGTTTAGAGAGAGAGAGGAGAGAGAGACTGAGTTTCAGATTTAGGGGTTGAAGATGATGTAAATGGGGAAACTAGAATTAACAAGGGTATTTAATTTAGTTTTATAATTAACAAAATGTTAAGTGAAAAGCACTTGGACAAAAATACACCTGCGCAAAAAGACAAAATAGGCATGTTGGAATAGTCAAAATGAGAGTTTTTGAATTTTGGACCAAGAAGACAATAAAATTGAAACCACAGCGACCCATATTTAAAAATTTTGAGATTTGGACTAAAATAGCAAAAGTGTCCAAACCACAGGGAGTAAAATGGCAGTTTACTTAAAAAAATCAAAACATATTATAAAAATTTAAAAATATAAAAAAATAATCAAAAATCCAAAAAGTTCTAAAAAAATTAAAAAATAATAAAATATAAAAAAAAAATCAAAAAAATATACAAAAAACCAAAGAATTCTAAAAATTAAAAAAAAACTCTAAAAAATTATAAAAAATAATTAAAATTCCAAAAAATTCTAAAAAAAAAAAAATCTAAAAAACAAAAAATAATAAAAAAATCCAAAAAATTCTAAAAAAGTTTTTAGGATTTTTTTTGGATTATTTTTTATTTGTTAGAGTTTTTTTTAGAATATTTTGGATTTTTTAGAATTTTTATGATTTTTTATTTTTTTATTTATTAGAATTTTTATGATTTTTTTGTTTTTTGAATTTTTTTATTATTTTATATTTTGATTTGATTTTTTAGCTTTTTTGAATTTTTAGAATTTTCTGGATTTTTATTATTTTTTTATTTTTAGAAATTCTTTTGATCTTTTTCTTTTTTTTAGATTTTTAGAATTTTTTTGATTTTTTATTAATTTTTAGATTTTTATTATTTTTTGATTTTATTATAATTTTTTTAGAATTCTTATGATTTTTTTTAATTTTTTTAAAATTTTTATATTTTGATTTGATTTTTTAGAATTTTTTTTTACTTTTTGAAAATTTTTGGATTTTTTATTAATTTTTTGATTTTTTAGATTTTTTTATTTTTAATATTTTTTATTTTTAGAATTTTTAGGATTTTTCTATTATTTTTTAGAATTTTTTTTGATTTTTTTTATTTTTTAGAATATTTGGATTTTTAATTATTTTTTGGATTTTTTAGAATTTTTTAGATGAGCCAGGATCATTTCAGAACCATAAATATTTACAGAACTCGCAGAACTCCTAATAAAAATCTTTTTATTTATATATTTTTATGTTTAGGATAATTTTATCATTTATTATGTATATTTTTATGATTACATACATGTTAAGAATAATTTTATCATTTTTATATGTAATTTTATAATTACACATATGTAAACTAGTTTTTTTACATATATGTAATTAGTTACGACACATATATATAATTTTGGCAATTAAACATATGTAAACTACTTTGAACATGTATGTAATCAAAGAAATACATATAATAGATGATAAAAATGATTGTTTATTAAGAGTTCTGAAAGTTCTGTAGTTATTTAGAGTTCTGAAATGAACTCAACCCTTTTTTAGATTGTGTAGATTTTTTTAATTGTTTATTATTTTTCTTTATTTTTATTTTTTTATTTTTGGGAATTTATTTATTTTTTATTATTTTTTGTTTTTTTAGAATTTTTAGAATTTTTTGGATTTTATAGATTTTTTAAGAATTTTTTGGATTTTTTAGATTTTTTTAGAATTTTTTGGATTTTTTAGATTTTTTATATATTTTTTATCATGTCCAAATCTATCTTGCAAAAAACACATCTTGACCTAAACCCATCCTAACTCATTTCTTAATAATATCATCCTAACCCAAACCCATCCTAGCCCATACCCATCCTAACCCATTACCCAAACCTACCCAAGCCACCCATTTTGCCACCCCTATACATGTTAAGAATAATTTTATCATTTTTATATGTAATTTTATAATTACACATATGTAAACTAGTTTTTTTACATATATGTAATTAGTTACGACACATATATATAATTTTGGCAATTAAACATATGTAAACTACTTTGAACATGTATGTAATCAAAGAAATACATATAATAGATGATAAAAATGATTGTTTATTAAGAGTTCTGAAAGTTCTGTAGTTATTTAGAGTTTTGAAATGAACTCAACCCTTTTTTAGATTGTGTAGATTTTTTTTTAATTTTTTATTATTTTTCTTTATTTTTAATTTATTTTTAATTTTTAGAATTTTTTTGATTTTTTATTATTTTTTAATTTTTAGAATTTTTTTGATTTTTTTGATTTTTTAGAATTTTTTGGATTTTATAGATTTTTTTGGATTTTTAGAATTTTTTGGATTTTTTAGATTTTTTTTATATTTTTTATCATGTCCAAATCTATCTTGCCAAAAACCCATCTTGACCTAAACCCATCGTAACTCATTTCTTAATAAATTCATCCTAACCCAAACCCATTCTAACGCATACCCATCCTAACCCATTACCCAAACCTACCCAACCCACCCATTTTGCCACTCCTATCAACCATCGTATTCACGTGTGTGTAAGATACATTTATATAACAACAAAGGATGAAAGTTCTTAGGAACAATCCCGATTTTCTAGTTTTCCACACCTACATGTGCCGGTTAGTGTCCTTATCATCCGGCCACTATACTTTGTCTTTTCAATTTTCTTCCCTTGTAACACTTGCACCCATTTCTCTGAGAGTGACCACCTCACTTTCTTTGTTTTTACAGTTTGGCCCCTCACGTGTGTAATTTTAGAGAGAGAAACTGTATGAGAGACAGACAAAACAGAAATGGGTGTGGTGTTCAGATTCGGTGATACTTTTCAGATCTAGCGGCAGAAGGCCGAAGCTAGCGGCAACGGTTATGATTGTTTTGAAGATACGACGATGGTGAAGTGGTTCAAAGCTTAGCCATCGATAAAAGTGCTCGACCCAATAGGTGGTGGTTCGTATGTAGTTGAAGATAGGGGCGTGTTATATGGTAGTGACATCGACGGGGGTGGTGGTGACATCATCGTTGAGTCAGTAGAGCGCCGGAGGACTCACCGAAAAATGAGGTGGCGTGTGCCGGTAGAACGGCGGTGGTGGTGACATGTGTTGTGTCTCTCTCTAACTTTAAAATGTATCTGATTCTTCTGCTGAAATATTTTGAAAAAGGAAAAAAAATAATAATGCTTGGTTTTTAAAATTTGTATGCTCCGCTTGAATAAGTTAGAAACATATTAAATTATTAATAAATAAATATCACAATGCAAATAAAATACGGATAATATATTATAAGGGTCGAGTTATAATACAAAAGATTTAAAAATAAGAAGGGTAAGAAGGCACCAGAGAGTGACAAGTGTCCTATGAGTAATTAAATGGAAAGGGTAATTTTGTCTACAAGAGGAAAGAGAATATGCACATGCAAGTCACATGCTATTACCCCCCTAACTTTTAAACGTCCGTAACTTTTTTATACATCATTTGTTTTAAAAAAAAATTATACCATAAAATCGAGCGTTTTTTTATCTTTAATATGAGTACCATATTGTTATATTTTTCAAAAAAATTTCAAAAACCCAGTTGCATATTACACAATGGACGTGATGTAAAACACAATGTAAATTAGATTAAAAGCACAATCAATGACAACAGATAAAGACACAATGGACAACATACTAAAACACAATGAACATAACGTATAACACAATGACGATAACATATAACACAATAAGAATCAGACTAAATAAAAACACAATTGATGACAACAGATAAAAGACACAATTAATGACAGCAAATAAAAGACACAATGGAGAGCAGATAAAGACACAATGAAAAACAAACTAAAAACACAATACTTAACAAACTAAAACACAATGAACAAGATAATAAAAAAAATTGAACAAATTATTAAACCACAATGGACAACATATTAAAACACAATGAATAACATATTACACAATGGACATGATGTAAAACACAATGTAAATTAGATTAAAAACACAATCAATGACAACAGATAAAGACACAATGGACAACATACTAAAACACAATGAACATAACATATAACACAATAAGAATCAGACTAAATAAAAACACAATTGATGACAACAGATAAAAGACACAATTAATGACAGCAAATAAAAGACTCAATGGAGAGCAGATGAAGACACAATGAAAAACAAACTAAAAACACAATACATAACAAACTAAAACACAATGAACAAGATAATAAAAAAATTGAACAAATTATTAAACCACAATGGACAACATATTAAAACACAATGAATAACATATTACACAATGTACATGATGTAAAACACAATGTAAATTAGAATAAAAACACAATCAATGACAACAGATAAAGACACAATGGACAACATACTAAAACACAATGACCATAACGTATAACACAATGGCGATAACATATAACACAATAAGAATCAGACTAAATAAAAACACAATTGATGACAACAGATAAAAGACACAATTAATGACAGCAGATAAAAGACACAATGGAGAGCAGATGAAGACACAATGAAAAACAAACTAAAAACACAATACATAACAAACTAAAACATAATGAACAAGATAATAAAAAAACTGAACAAATTATTAAACCACAATGGACAACATATTAAAACACAATGAATAACATATTACACAATGGACATGATGTAAAACACAATGTAAATTAGAATAAAAACACAATCAATGACAACAGATAAAGACACAATGGACAACATACTAAAACACAATGACCATAACGTATAACACAATGGCGATAACATATAACACAATAAGAATCAGACTAAATAAAAACACAATTGATGACAACAGATAAAAGACACAATTAATGACAGCAGATAAAAGACACAATGGAGAGCAGATGAAGACACAATGAAAAACAAACTAAAAACACAATACATAACAAACTAAAACACAATGAATAAGATAATAAAAAAATTGAACAAATTATTAAAACACAATGGACAATATATTAAAACACAATGAATAACATATTAAACACAATGACCTGAACTAATAACACAATTTATAGAAAACTCAGATATAACAAAATCTTCATTGTGTCATATATTGTGTTATAGGTTTTTATAAAAACGCAATGGATAGAACTCAAATTAACATTGTGTTATAGGTTTTGATAATAACACAATGTATAGAAACTCTACTGACCAAAACCCAGTTAAAAGACACAATGCCAAAAAACCCAGTAAAAATGAAAATTTTTATTTTATTTTTATATGATAATATGGTACTCATATTAAAGATAAAAAAACGCTCGTTATTATGGTGAAATTTTTTTTGAAAAAAAATGTCGTATGAAAAAGTTATGGACGTTTTAAATCGATGGGGGAATTGGCATGTGCCTTGCATGTGGAGAGAGAAAATCCATAAATATATGATTCCTTTTATGCCCTTCTATTATCTTCTTTTCCCTACAACCAATCTCAACCCTTCAAATCTAAGATCAATGGACTAGAATCCTTCTTACACTTCTTATTTATTTTATCCTTTGTATTTGATCCTAACCCTATATTATAATATGTCATCTTATTTAAAAAAAAATAATCACAATGCAAATAAAATACGGATAATATACTATAATATGTCATCTTATTTAAAAAAAATAATAGCGCATGGTTTTTAAAATTTGTATGCTCCGCTAGAATAAGATAGGAACATATTAAAGTATTAATAAATAAATATCACAATGCAAATAAAATACGGATAATATATTATAATATGTCATCTTATTTAAAAATTCTATTGAGAAATGTTATTTATGAGAGATTTTTTGTTTGACCGGCTTTGAGATGAATAAATATGGTTGTTCTAGACATTATGTATTTACAATAATTTCGTTAACTACATATCACAATCAATTTATATCACTTCAACTTTCTTTGGTTTTCAGTTTTGCCATTTGGTAATACCGTTGCTATTTGTTTGTTAACTGAAAAAACAGAGTGCATAATTGTTTTTAGTTTTTTTTATTAAACCTTTTAGGGTAGAGTTATAAAAAAAACATAATTGTATACTATTAATAGAACAAGCAATACTATTAATAGAACAAGTAAATGAACAGTAAAACTAAATGAACAATAACTATTTGTTTTAAAGGCTTTTTTTATATGTGTTGTTTAGTGGTTTTTTACATGTATTATTTGGTTTTTTATATATCTTATCCAACTTACGTTTGTTTTTTATCCATGTAAATTACGTGTCGGTATTTTTTGGTCATATCAAGATTTTTTTTCTTTATTGGTTGTTGTAACGAGTGTAGGTGACATAACAAAACAAACTAATACCGATTAAATTCCCGGTGTGTTGGTATATTTTTGGTCATATCATGATTTTTTTTAGTTTTTTTCTCTAATCGTTGCTATAACAAGTGTCAGTACCGAAGTTAAGTGAACTAATACCCACCCACGGCGCAACGCGAGGATTTCCGGCGCAACATGCGGATTTAATAGCACTAGTTGTATTCAAAATCAAATATTTTTTTGGCATCATAGCTGAAGGGGTAAGGTCCCAAAAACCTTGCTTCAAGTACTTGGGACCATACCACAATCCCGTCAAAAAGCCCTCTTTAAACCTTGCGCGGCCGCACAAAGAGAACTTAGGAAGAAAACCATGTTTAAAACCTACACGCCAAAAGGAAACTAACAAATCCTTGCGCCGATCTCGATAGCAGGAAGGATAAAAATCCTAACAAACACTTCCGCATAAATTAATATCCAGACTTGGATAAAAATAACTTCTCTGATACCATACAGTAAAGAGCCACACATGATTACAGCCATATTCTTCTAGAAGGCTCCATCGTGCACCACCAGTCGGTTATAACCGAATGGCCACGTGGCATCATCCCAGGCTCCCTTGAAGTCACGATGATGGCACGGAATTGAAGATAGATCTTCACTTGCCCACTTTCCACGTGGCAATACCCCAACCGTTGATCAAAATCGTGATCCGTGTGCATACTCAAATCGTTAGCGATTAACGGAGGGAAAAATAACTGCTTACGGAGAAAGCACTTTCCGTCAACTTTTCACCAACAGGTTTTCCCGCCCAAACTTCGGCTATAAATAGAAGGATAATTCATGTATAATTCTCAAGTTACATCCACTTCACTTACACTTCTTCTTCTTCATCAAACCCTGTACTTATTCTCACGCCGGAGGTGGTCACGGAGAGAACCCCCATTCTCCCTGTGGCGAGTCTAACGGTGGTTGTTTTGCAGTTATTGTGAGAGGAAGAAGATCAGTCACCCACAAATCGGACGAGGAGATTTAACCCCTTTTTGCAGATTCAAACCCCCTGCTTCAGTTGATTCCGGTCAATTAAACCAGTGTTTCTTCATTGGCGCCCACCGATTTCTCTGTTTTATTCATTTCTTCTCGTTTCGATTCACTTTTTCATCTCCGTTTTTCAAATGGAAGAAACTTCGACGAACCGTCAAACCGACCCTCGGCCAAATTTCGCCCATAATACCCAAGTGGAAGGGATTGTGGAAGAGGCTTCGGATGATAACGAAGTTCAATACAATGATAATCATCCGAACGATCCTGTCACTCCAGGAATGCAGCCTGAAATTCCAATAAGCTCAATTCTACCTCCCGGAGAAACCCCCATCTCCTGGTATGTCAGATCCCAAGGAGCTATAAATGCTGTGTATGCACAACTCTGTGCACAGACTACTCTTCCCACTCAGTCACGAAGACCTGCATCTCGCACACGAGCACCTTCGGAGCCTCATGTTTCCCATCATGAAGTACCATCACGAGTTCAGGTAGAAGACACGGAGGTCTATTCTAGATCTCCCGCAAGGTATGAGTCTACTCATTCCGACAATCGACGAAGAGAGTATAATGATGAATCTCATTCCCACCGAAGGCAATCAGTCTACTCAAGGTTGGGCCCGCGTTCTTGCCAGAGGCGGGTGTAACAACCCTCGGTAAAACCAACACCCTTATAATATTTTCGACACCTTATTATATCTTAAAATATTCTAATATGTCTTATAATATACCCCGTATGTGAAAATCAAGCCTGATATATGTTATAGTTTATAAAAAATAAAATAAAAACCTGAAATATGAGTTGAGGCGGGCCGCATAGACCCACCCCAACATCTTACGCGGGCCGTATGGGAGTGTTGATCGGACTCCGCTAAATCCTTTAGTTCAAGCGGGCCGCATAAGACCTCGTCTAAGTTGACGCGGGCCGCACGGACTCATGAAACGCGGATACACCAGATGCCGACAAGTGTCGACATCGTGTCAAGTCTACTAGCTGACCCAGCTAAGCTATTGTGTTGACTAGTGTTGACGCGGGCCGCGTAAGGCTTAGCCTTACCTTACGCGGGCCGCCTGAAAGTCAGATTTCACAACTATAAATAGATAGCATCAGATTACAGTTTCCGTCGCTCATTCTAAAATATCAATCTCGAATTCTGAAACTATTAAGCATTATAGTCGGGTACTATACCCCTAATTAGCGAGGTTCTGCTCCATTGTAAGTATTATAACCCCAGTTTCATAATAGTTACGCTGCCCGATTGATTTAGGGTTCCGTAACAACTGTCGTGGTTCTGCCCGACGTAGTTGTTGGAATGCCGTCTCGGGGAGGGTATTATTAATATTTTCAAAGGGTTATGTTACTAACCAATGTCCATTTGTATAAATTATAGATTACATTCAGGAAACCCTTACGAAAAGCCTAAGACAGCAATGTGAGTTTATCCTCTTTTTGATAATATTTTTGGTAATGTTTTACCAAACCTTAAATGTTTTACTATGAAATTAAGCGGTGATTGAGTCTTTGTAATTCTTCAATTACTGCCAGTATTATGGGGTTTTGTATACAAAATTTACTATGAGTAGTAGTAAGTCTGAATGACAGTGCATTACCATTGGACAACGAGTTAGCCAATGGGTAATTTGACCATAGCCACAGACCCGGTCGAGTGGCAAATACTGAATGAGTAATTGTGTAGAAATAAACAATGTGATCGCTCTCAATACTGTTTTAATTGATAAAATGTTCTTGATTAAACTGGGATTCACACCAGTATTTCCGACTGACAAATGTTTTTAAAACGCGTTACAGGTAACACAATGTGAACAACCAATTAGTGAAAAGCCAGCTGGAGAGCACTGAAGGCTTGGGAAAATGTGGCTATAAAAGTTACCTAATAAACGATGTTTTAAATTAAATAAAATAGGGTTAGTCCCTATAAATGTATTGTAATAAGAAACTTGGGTTTTACCCATGTGATTATTAATATTAAATAAGGTGGTTTTACTCTGATAAACATTTCCTAACTACGATCCTGATGTAAATTCCGCTGCGAGACTAAACAAAATGATACCACCAAACTCTGAGCTCACGTCCGCCCGTTCCCGGGAATAAGGGATCGGGGGTTGTGACAGAAGGTGGTATCAGAGCCTAGCCACTGGTCTGAGCCAAAGAAGTGTTCTGCTGACACTTAAATTTTGAATTGATGTTAGGAAATAAAATAAGGAAATACATGCATAGCTGTAATTATGTGTTATGTGTTATTTGACTATTTGTTAGTTTTCAGTATGAGTGATCAAGGACCATCAGATTTGAACCGTCAGTTATCTGATTCCCCTAAGAGTGAAAGTACATCATCACAGCCTGCCCTCTCGGGGTATGTTGCTGATCAGGAAGATGGAATATTTGCTTTTAGAGCTAAATCTGAAGAGCCATTTCCTAATAAGAAACGAGGATGGTTCAGTAAAGAAGCTTTTGCTCGTAGGAAGAGAATGAGGAAATTGCAACAGCAAAGGGCTTTAGCAGCTATTAAGCGAGAGACAGATGCCCATACTCAAGATATGCTAAATAGAAGCCTAGCTAATTTCCATATCCAAGCTACAACTGCTGCTGACCCAAGTTTTGAACAATTAGTAGCCCCACAACCATAAAACCCAGAACAGCCCATGGAGATAGAAAATCAGGAACACCAAGTAGAGATGCACGATTTTAACCCAGAAGAAATCCCAAGGGTACCTGCACCAAACCCACTAGACCCGAATTACGACCCCTGGTGGGACGATAATAGGGACTTTGTGCAACGTTACCCTATCCAGGATTATCCACCCATACAGAACATAGAAGCTTACCCAGGTATGGACCCTTTAGATCCCTATTACCAAGATGAATATATTAGGGAAATATTAGAGGATCCTTACCAATTTCATGAACTGTCACCCCCATATCAGGAAACCGTACCCCAGATTCCAAACCCAGTCCGAGAACCTGCAACCCCAATGAGTGCAGAAAACGTGCAAGAACTTAGGACTTTCGGGGAGGAAATCTTAGAAAGCAGTGAGAGGATGCGTCAGGTGGGAGAGCGTCTCGTATGGAAATACGATGAGCGTAATATGGATTTTTGGATGAATCCATATCCATGAATGTTAGAATGGAGGAAGCGGTAGTAATAATAATATAATAAAATAAAATAAGATATGTGTGTACGGATGCATATTACTATTTTATTTCTGTTGGTATTGTAATCTTTATTTCTGTACTAGTGTGTAATAGACGCATAGTATATGAAAAAGAGTATAGTCGCAATGATCGACGGTTTTGGTTAAATTGCGTGTCATGTGATTAACTATATTACCTATTAATTGTGATATTAATGTTGGATAAATGTTTAAAATTCAGATGGCCGACGAAGAAAATCAAGGAAATCTGAATAACGATAACCAGAGTAACATTAACGTGGTTAATGATAACCCGAGTGTCAATAACAATGGAAACAAAGTGGACAATAGTGCTATCTAACACATAGTAGCACAGGGAATTATAGATGCAATGCCATTTATACTTCAAATTGTTAAAGATGCTGATAATAAAAGTAAGCATAGCAGTAAGCGACCAATTGAACCAGAAAACAGCGTGAACAATGGACCTGTACTTCAAATGCCTATTCCCAAAAGAAGAAGAACCGTGCCTAACGGTTGTTCTTATAAAGAATTCTGGTCTTGTAAACCAATGGAATTCTCGGGCAATGAAGGGGCCATTACAACCTTACGCTGGATAGAAAAGACTGAGGCAGTCTTAAGGATAAGCAAGTGTGCTGAAGAAGACAAGATACTGTTTGCTTCTAATCTGTTTAAGAATGCAGCACTAGAATGGTGGAACACTATCCTCCAGACAAGAGGAAGTGATCAAACCTATAATATGGAATGGGAAGAATTTAAAAACAAGGTAGAAAGGAAGTTCTGCCCACCCAATGAGAAAGAACAGATAGCAAACAAATTCCTAAACCTTAGGATGACTGGTGTGGATAGTAAGGGGTACACAAAGCTATTTTTCGAATATGCTAGGATAGTGCCAACTCTTGCTTCACCAGAACCGGTGTTAATCTCCCGTTATATTTGGGGATTAATTGGGGAGATAAGACACGTAGTCAAGGCAGCTAGACCTCAAACCATAGAAGAAGCTGTAGAATTAGCCAATACCTTGACTGATGAGTTAGTCCGTACTAGAGAAGAGGATCAAAGGAGGAATCTAACCCAGAAATTGACTCAAGAATTTCGTTCTGGAAATTCTAACCGTGGGAAAAATATAGGTTCTACCTCTGCACCCTACTGTAGGTATTGCAAAAGAAAGCATTCAGGAAGATGCTCCATATATTGTAACTTTTGCAAAATGTCGGGACACAAAGAAGAAAACTGTAAAAAGAAAGCTAACAACAGGGTATGTTACAATTGCGGAGAACAAGGTCATATCAAGCTGAATTGCCTAAAATTAGCTCCAGCTCCAGACAACAAGAATACTAAAAATGCTAGAGCATTTGTTCTGACTGCAGAAGAAGCCAAGATGATCCCAGACGTTATAGCTGGTACGTTTTTAGTTAATGATGTTTTTTCTAAAGTATTATTTGACTCTGGTGCAAACCAAAGTTTTATTAATACATCGTTTTGCAAATTTCTAAATCAGTCATTAACTAAACTACCACTAGAATGCGTAGTAGAGACAGCTAATGGAGAAACTATTAGAATTTCTGAAATCTTGCAGGGAGCAAGCATAGAAATTTTAAATCAGAAATTTATTGCAAACCTATATCCCATGAATCTGGTAGGATTTGATGTTGTTTAGGAATGGATTGGTTAATAGCCAATAAAGCCAATATTTTATGTGATCAAAAGTTAATCCAAGTAAATTCACCGAAAGGTAAAACGATCACAATTAAAGGAGATAAGCCCTTTAGATCCACAAAATTCATATATGTGATGAAAACTGCAAGTTGTATGAGAAAAGGTTCTATAGTGTATTTGATTTCTATAATCACTAACACTAAAGGAAAAGAACTAAAAGATATTCCAGTAGTATCTCAGTTTTCAGATGTCTTTCCAGAAGAATTACCAGGACTACCTCCAGACAGAGAAGTTGAATTCAGAATTCACCTACTACCAGGAACATCACCAATTGCCAAAGCACCTTACCGTTTGGCACCTTCAGAAATGCAAGAATTGAAGAAACAATTAGACGAATTGTTAGAAAAAGGATTTATACAGCCAAGTTCATCGCCATGGGGAGCGCCGATACTGTTTGTTAAAAAGAAGGACAGATCGATGCGTATGTGCATTGACTACCGTGAATTAAACAAGGTTACGATTAAGAATCGGTACCCATTACCGAGAATCGATGATCTGTTTGATCAATTGCAAGGAGCGCGATTTTTCTCTAAAATTGATTTAAGGTCAGGATATCATCAATTAAAGGTACAGGAAGAGGACATTCCTAAAACCGCATTCAGAACGAGGTATGGTCATTATGAATTTACTGTCATGCCATTTGGTTTAACCAATGCCCCAACTGCATTTATGGACATGATGAACCGAATATGTAAGCCATATTTGGATAAATTCATAATTGTTTTTATAGATGATATTCTAATTTATTCTAAGAATAAAGAAGATTATGCAAAACATTTGCACGCACTTTTAAGTTTGTTAAGAAAGGAAAAGCTTTATGCTAAGTTTTCAAAGTGTGAATTTTGGTTAGAACAAGTACAATTCCTTGGACACCTAGTCAATCATGAAGGAATTCATGTAGACCCAACCAAAATCGAGGCAATTACTAAATGGAAAACCCCTGAGTCACCAACCGAGGTCAGAAGTTTCTTAGGATTGGCCGGTTATTATAGAAGATTTATTAAAGATTTCTCTAGAATAGCCATTCCCTTAACTAAGTTAACCTGTAAATCTGTTAAGTTTGAATGGGGAATAAAACAAGAAGAAGCCTTTAGAATTCTTAAGCAAAGATTGACCCATACACCTATACTATCATTACCAGAAGGAACTGAAGACTTTGTAGTATATTGTGATGCTTCTAGATTAGGTTATGGATGTGTGTTGATGCAACGTCAAAAGGTTATAGCTTATGCATCTAGGCAACTTAAGAATCATGAAGAGAATTATTCAACCCATGATTTAGAATTAGGAGCTATAATTTTTGCTCTTAAAATTTGGAGACATTACCTTTACGGTAGTAAGTTTACCATATTCACTGATCATAAGAGTTTAAGGTATATATTCAAGCAAAAGGAATTGAATATGAGACAAAGACGCTGGATGGAATTTCTTAGTGATTATGACTGTGATATCCAGTATCATGAAGGAAAAGCAAATGTAGTGGCAGATGCTTTAAGTCGAAAGTATCATGAAAAGCCAAAAAAGGGTACGTTCTCTTAAATTAAATCTTCAAGTAGATTTAAATGATCAAATAAGAGAAGCACAAGAGTCAGTAATCAAGGAAGATACTGAAAAGTTAAAAGGTATGTTAAAAGAATTAAAACAGGGAACAGATGGAATTTGGAGATTCCATGAAAAGAGAATGTGGATACCTAAATTAGGAAATTTACGTCATCGTATATTAGAAGAAGCCCATAAATCTAAGTATACGATGCATCCAGGAAGTGATAAAATATACCAGGATTTAAGGAAAAATTTCTGGTGGATAGGAATGAAAAAGGACGTAGCAGTCTATGTTTCTAAATGTTTAACTTGTTCACAAGTTAAAGCTGAACACCAGAAACCCTCAGGTTTGTTACAACAATTAGAAATGCCAGTTTGGAAATGGGAATTTATAACAATGGATTTTGTTACTAAATTTCCCAAGACTAGGAAAGGAAATGATACAATCTGGGTGATTGTAGATAGGCTAACTAAGTCAGCTCATTTTCTACCAATGAAAGAAACAATTAGTATGGAACAATTATCTAAATTGTATGTAAATGAAATTGTTTCTTTACATGGTATTCCTTTATCAATTGTTTCTGACAGAGATAGTCGATTTACATCTCATTTTTGGCCAGGTTTCCAAAAGGCAATGGGAACCAAGTTAAAATTAAGCACATCTTATCATCCTCAAATGGATGGACAAAGTGAAAGGACAATTCAGACGATGGAAGACATGCTCAGAGCTTGTGTAATTGATTTTGGAGGTAATTGGGATAATCACTTACCTTTAATAGAATTTTCTTATAATAATAGCTATCACACAAGTATCAAGGCTGCACCATTCGAAGCACTTTATGGACGAAAGTGTCGAACCCCAGTCTGTTGGGCAGAAATTGGGGAAAAGCAATTATCTGGACCTGAGATAGTGCAAGAAACAACTGATAAAATTATTCAAGTCAAGGAACGACTGAAAGCAGCACGTGATAGACAAAAGAGTTATGCTAATAACCGACGCAAGCCATTGGAGTTTCAAGTAGGAGATAAAGTGTTGTTGAAAGTCTCTCCTTGGAAAGGAGTGGTAATATTCATCAAACGGGGAAAGTTAAGTCCCAGGTATGTTGGACCTTTTAAGATTATTAGAAGAATAGGACCTGTAGCCTATCAGCTACAACTACCAGAGGAAATGGCAGGAATACATGATGTGTTTCATGTATCTAATCTTAAAAAGTGTTTAGCTGATGAATCATTGATAGTACCTCTTAAGGATATAGAGGTAAATGAACAACTCAAGTTTGTAGAAAGACCTCTACAAATTAAAGACAGGAAAGTCAAGAATCTCAAGCATAAAAGATTAGTTCTGGTCAAAGTAAAATGGGACTCCAAAAGAGGACCTGAGTACACATGGGAACTAGAGTCAGAAATAAAAAGAAAATACCCGCACTTGTTTCAGTAGATCTCGAGGACGAGCTCTAAAACAAGGTGGGGAGAATGTAACAACCCTCGGTAAAACCAACACCCTTATAATATTTTTGACACCTTATTATATCTTAAAATATTCTAATATATCTTATAATATACCCCGTATGTGAAAATCAAGCCTGATATATGTTATAGTTTATAAAAATAAAATAAAAACCTGAAATATGAGTTGAGGCGGGCCGCATAGACCCACCCCAACATCTTACGCGGGCCGTATGGGAGTGTTGATCGGACTCCGCTAAATCCTTTAGTTCAAGCGGGCCGCATAAGACCTCGTCTAAGTTGACGCGGGCCGCACGGACTCATGAAACGCGGATACACCAGATGCCGACACGTGTCGACATCGTGTCAAGTCTACTAGCTGACCCAGCTAAGCTATTGTGTTGACTAGTGTTGACGCGGGCCGCGTAAGGCTTAGCCTTACCTTACGCGGGCCGCCTGAAAGTCAGATTTCACAACTATAAATAGATAGCATCAGATTACAGTTTCCGTCGCTCATTCTAAAATCTCAATCTCGAATTCTGAAAGTATTAAGCATTATAGTCGGGTACTATACCCCTAATTAGCGAGGTTCTGCTCCATTGTAAGTATTATAACCCCAGTTTCATAATAGTTACGCTGCCCGATTGATTTAGGGTTCCGTAACAACTGTCGTGGTTCTGCCCGACGTAGTTGTTGGAATGCCGTCTCGGGGAGGGTATTATTAATATTTTCAAAGGGTTATGATACTAACCAATGTACATTTGTATAAATTATAGATTACATTCAGGAAACCCTTACGAAAAGCCTAAGACAGCAATGTGAGTTTATCCTCTTTTTGATAATATTTTTGGTAATGTTTTACCAAACCTTAAATGTTTTACTATGAAATTAAGCGGTGATTGAGTCTTTGTAATTCTTCAATTACTACCAGTATTATGGGGTTTTGTATACAAAATTTACTATGAGTAGTAGTAAGTCTGAATGACAGTGCATTACCATTGGACGACGAGTTAGCCAATGGGTAATTTGACCATAGCCATAGATCCGGTCGAGTGGCAAATACTGAATGAGTAATTGTGTAGAAATAAACAATGTGATCGCTCTCAATACTGTTTTAATTGATAAAATGTTCTTGATTAAACTGGGATTCACTCACCAGTATTTCCGACTGACAAATGTTTTTAAAACGCATTACAGGTAACACAATGTGAACATCCAATTAGTGGAAAGCCAGCTGGAGAGCACTGAAGGCTTGGGAAAATGTGGCTATAAAAGTTACCTAATAAACGATGTTTTAAATTAAATAAAATAGGGTTTGTCCCTATAAATGTATTGTAATAAGAAACTTGGGTTTTACCCATGTGATTATTAATATTAAATAAGGTGGTTTTACTCTGATAAACATTTCCTAACTACGATCCTGATGTAAATTCCGCTGTGAGACTAAACAAAATGATACCACCAAACTCTGAGCTCTCGTCCGCCCGTTCCCGGGAATAAGGGATCGGGGGTTGTGACAGCGGGACACCCACACCAATGAGTACAACATGATATACCATGAAGGAGACAGTACAAGTGTGTTCAATCGATTGCAACCAAATTACAAAAGTTGTAAACCTCGCGCGGTTTATAATCCTGAAGCAGAACACGATTACAATTTAATCTACCGCCCAGCGGAGGCAGCAGAGAATTCCAAGTTCATCAGTGAGATCGCTTTGGCTCCCTTGGAAAAAGCAAAACTCCCATCTAATGTCGGCAAGTTCAATGGCATGACAGACCCGGATGACCATCTTCGGGTCTTCACTAGTGCAGGACTGGTAGGAGGATGGACCTTACCAATGTGGTGTCATCTATTCATCCAGACTCTCACAGGTGCTGCGCGACTATGGTTCGATAACCTGCCTGTTGGGAAGATAACATCATGGGTAGACCTACGAGAAAAAAATTTAGTACACTTCAGCCAACAGAGGAGGTCTATCCGAGATACTGCAGACGTGATGAATATTTGGCGACGCGATGACGAGAGCTTAGAAGATTTTATCACACGCTACAACAAAGAAGTGCTTGAAATAGGAGATGTTCGTGAGCACTTGATCAGAGCGCAGTTTAAGTATGCCGTCCGCTGTGACGACATGATCAAGGTTTTTTCTGGAACAGAGGGGCTACCAAAGAGTTGGGAGAAATTGATGGCGGCAGTCAAAGTGTATGCCCAGACAGAGAAAAACCTCAGCACTAATAGACCACCACCACCACACAGTCGCCCAACAGATATGAGCGCGAGTAGCGAAAATAAGTTCAAAAAAGAATTGGCGCGACGCGAATTCTGGAAACTATTCATCTGAAGACGCGCGAGCTACCATAAACAAGCTCACTGCGCAAAGAGAGACAAAGCAGGAAAATAGAGAGAGGCAGTGGACCCCCTGATCAAAACCCCGGCGGAGGTGCTCAACACGGAAGACTACCAGTTCAAGACCCCTCCGCCGATGAAGAATAAGAGGGGCCAAGATCCGAATCAATACTGTGACTATCACAAAGATAACGGTCACACTACCAACAACTGTATCTCTCTCCGCACTAAAATTGAAAAAGCGCTCAAAAGTGGTGAGCTCACCCACTTATTGCAGAATGTGCGGAAGGATATAAAGCAAATTACTCGCGGCGAGGAGGGCCCGAGTAAGAAAGCGAATATAACAACCCTAAATTAAACCGACACCCTCGAAATATTTTCGACACCCCAATATATTTTAAAATATCCCAATATGTCTTAAAATACACCCCGTATGTGAAAACCGAGCCCAACGTATAATATAACATTAAAAATAAAATAAAAACAAAGAAAATGGGGCTGTCGGGGGGCGCGTAGCCCATGGCTACTGTCTACGCGGGCCGCGAGCGGGTGACGACTGGCGCGACCCCAGGCCGCCACGTGGCCCAACACCCGTCGACCCTATACAATGACCCGGATCAGCTACAGCCCTAGCCACCTACTAGGCGGGCCGCGTAGCCCCTTGGCTACACCTTACGCGGGCTGCGTAGAGCCCAAAATCAGGCCCTATATAATGGGAGCTCGGGCCTTCAGTCGAATTCGCTCAAATTTCTTTTCTTTCTCTCAATTTTCACGTAGTATACACTATACTCGGGTCTAATACCCCCCTAAATAACGAAGTTCTGCTCCATTGTAAGTATCATAACCCCTAGATACGTATTAGATACTCTGCCCGATTGATCTAGGGTTCCGTAACGGCTGTCGTGGTTCTGCCCGACGTAGTCCTTGGAATGCCATCTCGGGGAGGGTATTACTAATGTTAAAATGGGTTATTATACTAACACGTGTGCATTTGTGTAAATTATAGATAATTCTCAGGAAAACCTTACAGAAAACCTAAGACAACAATGTGAGTAATCTCCTTTTTCTATAAACTGTTGTACAAAACCTTTATTTATTTTAAAGTATAATTAGCAGTGATTGAGTCTTTGTAATTCTTCAATTACTACCGGTATTATGGGGTTTTGTATACATTACTTGATAATCTTCTCAATTGGACAACGGGTTAGCCAATGTGTGATATGACCATAGCCACAGATCCGGTCGAGTGGCAAGTACTGAATGAGTAATTGTGTAGATGTAAACATTGTAATCGCTCTCAATACTGTTTAAATTAATGAAACTTTCCTTGATTGAACTGGGATTCACTCACCAGTATTTCCCACTGACAAAATGTTTTTAAACGTGTTTTAGGTAACACAATGTGAAAGCCAATTAGAAGCCAGCTGGACAGCACTGAAGGCTTGGAAAGTGGCTATAAAAGTTACCTAAATAAAAGAAAGCGTTTATTTCAATAAAATGGAAATTATCCCTATAAATCAGTTTGTAATGAAAACTTGGGTTTTCTCCCAGTATGTTTATTTATATAAAATGTGGTGTTTTACTCTATTAAAATATTTCCTAACTACGGTCCTGATGTAATTTCCGCTGCCAATTTAATAAACACCGATACCACCAACACCATTGTTCGCGGCCGCCCGTTCCCGGGACAGATAGGGGGCAGGGGTTGCGACAGAAGGTGGTATCACAGCTAAGCCACTGATTCAGCCACAGAAGTGTTCTGCTGACACCAAAATTTATCTAAAGTGTTAGGAAATAAATTATGGAAATACGTGCATAATTGTATTTTAGTGTTGTGTGTTATCTGACTATTTGTTAGTTTACATTATGAGCGACCAAGGACCATCAGACGCGTATCATCAGTTGTCTGGTTCGCCTAGAAGCGAAGGTGCCTCTTCACAGCCAGCCCTCTCTGGGTATTCTGCTGATACTGAAGAAGGAATATTCGTGTTTAAGGCTCAGTCTGAAGAGCCATTCCCTCAGAAAAAGAGAGGATGGTTTAGTAGGGGAGCACATGAGCGTAGGAAGCGTATGAAAAAGTTACAAGAACAACGAGTGTTAGCAGCAGCTAAAAGAGAAACCGATGCCCATACCCAAGACATGCTTAATAGAAGCCTAGCCAATTTCCATATCTTAGCAACCACTGTAGCTGACCCTAACCTGGAGCAAATGTTAGCACCTCAACCCCTACCACTGTTCCCTAACCAACCCATGGAGATAGAAAACCCTGAAAATCAAGTTGAAATGCATGATTTTAACCCGGAGGAGATACCTAGGGTACCAACACCCAATCCCTTAAACCCAAACTACGACCCGTGGTGGGATGACAATGGGGACTATGTGCAACATTACCCCATACACGAAGATTTGCCCATGCCGAATCTAGGAGCCTACCTAGGTTTGGACCCTCTAGATCCCTATTACGATAACGATGTATTCATTAGGGAGATTTTAGAGAATCCTTACCCATACCAGGCACCTATCCCTCCATACCAGGAACCCGCACCCCAGATTCCGAACCCAGTCCTAGAACCTGCACCCCCAATGAGTGCAGACAATGTACAAGAACTTAGGACATTTGGTGAGGAAATTTTAGAGAGCAGTGAGAGAATGCGACAGGTGGGAGAGCGACTCGTCTGCAAGTACGACGAGCGCAATATGGATTTCTGGATGAATCCATATCCTTGAAAATGATGGTGGAGATGGTAGAAATAGTAATAATAATATAATATAATAATATATAATATGTGTGTTTGAAAAAAAAAACTATGGATGCCTACTACTATTAGTGTAATTTTATTTCAGTTGATATTGTAATTTTAATTTCCAGTGTTGGTTTGTACTAGATGCATATTATATTATAAGAAAGAGTAAAAGTCGCAATGCTCGATGTTTTTGATCAACATGCGTGTTGTGTGATTGGTTGCATTAAATATTATTTTGTGATATTAATATGTGATAAATGTGTAAAATTCAGATGGACAACGAAGTGAATCAGGAAAACCAGAATGATAACATCCAGAATGACAATAACCCGAATAATGAGAATCCAAACAACAATAACAACGGAAACCAAGTGGATAATAGTGCCATCCAACACATAGTGGCATAAGGAATAATAGACGCAATGCCATTTATTATTCAAACTGTTAAGGAAGACGATAATAAGAGTAAACATAGCAGTAAGCGACCAACTGAACCTGAACACAGCGTGAACAATGGACCCATACTTCAAGCGTCCATTCCAAAAAGAAGAAGAACCATATCTCATGGTTGTTCTTACAAAGAATTCTGGTCTTGTAACTCAATAGAATTCTCGGGCAATGAAGGACCCATTTCAACCCTACGCTGGATAGAAAAGACTGAGGCTGTTTTAAAAATAAGCAAATGTGCGGAAGAGGATAAGATAATGTTTTCCTCTAATCTGTTTAAGAACTCAGCCTTAGAATACTGGAATACAATCCTCCAGTCTAGAGGAAGTGACAGGATTTACAACATGGAATGGGAGGAATTTAAGAACATGGTAGAAAGGAAATTCTACCCTCCCAATGAAAAGGAACAGATAGCGAATAAGTTTCTGAACCTTAGGATGACCGGGGTAGATAGTAAGGGTTATACTACCACATTCTTTGAATATGCTAGAATAGTACCAACCCTTGCATCACCTAAACCAGTATTAATCTCCCTTTACATCTGGGGATTAATCGGAGAGATTAGGCATGTAGTCAAGGTAGCTAGACCTCAAACCATAGAAGAAGCTGTAGAACTAGCAAATACCTTGACAGATGAGTTAGTACGTACACGAGAAGAAGACCAAAGGAGAAACCTAGCTCAAAGGCTTAACCAGGAATTCCGTTCTGGAAATTCCAACCGTGGGAAAAGTGTAGGTTCCACATCGGCACCTTATTGCAAGTATTGCAAAAGGAAACATTCTGGAAGATGCTCCATATATTGCAATTTCTGTAAAATATCCGGACACAAGGAAGAAGACTGCATAAAGAAAGCCAACAACAGGATATGCTACAACTGCGGAGAATAAGGTCATATCAAACCAAACTGTCCAAAATTAGCTCCAGCTGCAAACAATAAGAACACTAAAAATGCTAGAGCATTTGTTCTGGCTGCAGATGAAGCCAAAATGATTCCAGACATGATAGCCGGTACGTTTTTAGTTAATGATGTTTTTGCTAAAGTATTATTTGACTCTTGCGTAAACCAAAATTTTATCAATACTTCGTTTCGCAAACTTCTAAATCAATCATTAACTAAACTCCCACAAGAATGTCTAGTAGAGGCAGCAAATGGAGAAACCGTTAGGATTTCTGAAATCTTGCAGGGGCAAGAATAGAAATTTTAAACCAAAAATTTATTGCAAACCTTTACCCAATGAATCTGGCAGGATTTGACATTGTATTAGGAATGGATTGGTTGATAGCCAATAAAGCCAATATTTTATGTGATCAAAAGTCAATTCAAGTAAATTCACCAAGAGTTGAAAAGATCACAATTAAAGGAGATAAGCCATCTAGATCCACAAAATTCATCAATGTGATGAAAACAACAAGTTATATAAGAAAAGGGTCTTTAGTGTATTTGATTTCCATAATCACTAACACTAAGGGAAAAGAACTGAAAGATATTCCAGTACTATCTCAGTTTCCAGATGTATTTCCAGAAGAATTACCAGGACTACCGCCGGACAGAGAAGCTGAATTCAGAATCTATCTGCTACCAAGAACGGCACCAATTGCCAAAGCACCTTACCGTTTGGCACCAGCAGAAATGCAGGAACTGAAGAAACAGTTAGACGAATTATTGGAGAAGGGATTCATACAACCAAGCTCATCGCCATGGGGAGCAACGATTTTATTCGTTAAAAAAAGGACGGATCGATGCGCATGTGCATTGACTACCGTGAATTGAACAATGTCACGATTAAGAATCAGTATCCATTACCAAGGATCGATGATCTGTTTGATCAACTGCAAGGAGCTCGATTTTTCTCAAAAATCGATTTAAGGTCGGGATATCATCAATTGAAGGTACAGGAAGAGGACATTCCTAAAACCGCATTCAGAACAAGGTATGGCCATTATGAATTTACTGTCATGCCATTTGGTTTAACCAATGCCCCAGCTGCATTTATGGACATGATGAACCGAATATGTAAGCCATATTTGGATAAATTCATAATTGTCTTTATATATGATATTCTTATCTATTCCAAAAGTAAAGAGGATCATGCGAAGCGTTTGCACGCACTTTTAAGTTTATTAAGAAAGGAAAAGCTTTATGTTAAGTTTTCAAAGTGCGAGTTTTGGTTAGAACAGGTACAGTTTCTTGGACATTTAGTCGATCATAAAGGAATCCATGTGGATCCCACCAAAATCGAGGTAATTACCAATTGGAAAACCCCTGAGTCACCAACCGAGGTTAGAAGTTTCTTAGGATTGGCTGGTTATTATAGAAGATTTATTCGAGATTTTTCTAGAATAGCCATTCCCTTAACTAAGTTAACCTATAAATCCATTAAGTTCGAATGGGAACCAAGTTGAATCTAAGCACAGCTTACCATCCTCAAACGGACGGACAAAGCGAAAGGACAATTCAAACAATGGAAGATATGCTTAGAGCTTGTGTAATTGATTTCAAAGGTAATTGGGACAATCACTTACCTTTAATAGAATTTTCTTATAATAACAGTTATCACACCAGTATCAATAATGCACCATTCGAAGCACTTTATGGACGAAAGTGTCGAACTCCAGTCTGTTGGGCAGAAATTGGAGAAAAGCAACTATCCGGACCTAAGATAGTACAGGAAACAACCGACAAAATCATTCAAGTCAAGGAACGACTGAAAGCAGCACGTGATCGACAAAAGAGCTACGCTGATAACAGACGCAAGCCGCTAGAATTCCAGGTAGGAGATAAAGTATTATTAAAAGTCTCTCCTTGGAAAGGAGTAGTAAGATTCATCAAGAGAGGAAAGCTAAGCCCCAGGTATGTTGGACCTTTTGAGATTATTAGAAGAATAGGACCTGTAGCTTATCAGTTACAACTGCCAGAGGAAATGTCAGGAATACATGATGTATTTCATGTATCTAATCTCAAGAAATGCTTAGCTAATGAATCACTGGTAGTACCTCTTAAGGATATAGAGGTAAATGAACAACTTAAATTTGTAGAAAGGCCTCTACAAATTGAAGACAGGAAAGTTAAGAATCTCAAACACAAGAGATTAGTTCTGGTCAAAGTGAAGTGGGACTCCAAAAGAGGACCAGAATACACATGGGAGCTTGAAACAGAAATGCAAAGGAAATATCCACAGCTATTCCAGTAGACCTCGAGGACGAGCTCTAAAACAAGGTGAGGAGGATATAACAACCCTAAATTAAACCGACACCCTCGAAATATTTTTGACACCCCAATATATTTTAAAATATCCCAATATGTCTTAAAATACACCCTGTATGTGAAAACCGAGCCCAACATATAATATAACATTAAAAATAAAATAAAAACAAAGAAAATGGGGCTGTCGCGGGGCGCGTAGCCCATGGCTACTGCCTTCGCGGGCCGCGAGCGGGTGACGGCTGGCACGACCCCAGGCCGCCACGTGGCCCAACACCCGTCGACCCTATACAATGACCCGGATCAGCTACAGCCCTAGTCACCTACTAGGCGGGCCGCGTAGCCCCTTGGCTACACGTTCCGCGGGCTGCGTAGAGCCCAAAATCAGGCCCTATATAATGGGAGCTCGGGCCTTCAGTCGAATTCGCTCAAATTTCTTTTCTTTCTCTCAATTTTCACGTAGTATACACTATACTCGGGTCTAATACCCCCTAAACAACGAAGTTCTGCTCCATTGTAAGTATCATAACCCCTGGATACGTATTAGATACTCTGCCCGATTGATCTAGGGTTCCGTAACGGCTGTCGTGGTTCTGCCCGACGTAGTCGTTGGAATGCCGTCTCGGGGAGGGTATTACTAATGTTAAAATGGGTTATTATACTAACACGTGTGCATTTGTGTAAATTATAGATAATTCTCAAGAAATCCTTACAGAAAACCTAAGACAGCAATGTGAGTAATCTCCTTTTTTTATAAACTGTTTTACAAAACCTTTATTTATTTTAAAGTATAATTAGCAGTGATTGAGTCTTTGTAATTCTTCAATTACTGCCGGTACTATGGGGTATTGTATACATTACTTGATAATCTTCACAATTGGACAATTGGTTAGCCAATGTGTGATATGACCATAGCCACAGATCCGATCGAGTGGCAAGTACTGAATGAGTAATTGTGTAGATGTAAACATTGTAATCGCTCTCAATACTGTTTAAATTAATGAAACTTTCCTTGATTGAACTGGGATTCACTCACCAGTATTTCCCACTAACAAAATGTTTTTAAACGCGTTTCAGGTAACACAATGTGAAAGCCAATTAGAAGACAGCTGGACAGCACTGAAGGCTTGGAAAGTGGCTATAAAAGTTACCTAAATAAAAGAAAGCGTTTATTTCAATAAAATGGAAATTATCCCTATAAATCAGTTTGTAATGAAAACTTGGGTTTTATTCCAGTATGTTTATTTATATAAAATTTGGTGTTTTACTCTGATAAAATATTTCCTAACTACGGTCCTGATGTAATTTCCGCTGCTAATTTAATAAACACCGATACCACCAACACCATTGTTCGCGGCCGCCCGTTCCTGGGACAGATAGGGGGCGGGGGTTGCGACAGCGAAGAACTAAGCAGCATACAATAGTCTCCTCACATGTTGGTCAAGTTCTGTACCTTACCAATCCATGGTGAGGACTATAGTATGAGTAAGTTAAGTTTCATGTAATTAATAGACAACTTTGTACCACGGCCTATGTGCCCTATCATGAATCAAAACAAAGTTTCTATTATCTCTGTGTTTATTACAAAGTGCATGCAATTCCTTTTGGTAAGCGCAAAAACATTATGGTAGATATAACACAAGTCTCATGAGCGGTCAGCGGTCACACACATCGCGCAAGACCTTACGTTCACACATGAGCTTTATACCACCTTTATTCGCCTTACCTAATCAAAGCAATTATATTCATGCAAAATATTGTAACCTAAAACACATTTTATCAACCAAAAGTTACTTGCGCATCAGCAAGAAAAACTACAAACATACACGGCAGTGTATCAACCAAAAGTTACTTGCGCATCAGCGCATCAACAAATCGGGATCCACATCCCAAAAACTACAAGTTAATTGTTCATACAACCACAAAGGAAACCTAAGCTAGGTCTTCATCCTCATCTTCTTCTCTGTCCGGGAAGATTTCTTTCAATTGCGCCACATGGTCATCAGACTGCAACGCAACATTAATAAGATCCATAACCGGGAGCTGTAAATTATTAAATTCCGTCTTCGCAGCAGCAAGGGCACCATCTGTATTAACACCATGGGTAGCAGACTTGCTAGTATCCCAGTCAACCTTCAAAGGGGTAACAACATGGTGAGAGCATTCCTTGTACCCTTGGGCATAACCATCATTTTGCTCAGCAACCAACAAATGCGCAACGGTTTTGTCTAGTTCTTCAGAGTTAAGGACTGATTCAGCAACCTGCACAAAAAAGAACAGCAACGTAAGAAGCCACACAAAACATCTCCAAAAGAAAGAAAAAACTTACACTTGCAATTTCGCGTTCTTTCAGCCATAACATATCACTCTTCAGTGGCTCAAGCTCACTCTCCGCCGTTGCCCACGCAGTTTCAGAATTTTCTAACTTTTCTTCAGTTTCGGCAAGACGACGAGAAGTTTCAGCCTTCTCGGTCCGCTCAAGCTCCAAATCTTTCTTAGCAGACTCAACTTCCGCCTTGAGTTGTTCCTGCTCAGATAGTAAAGCAATAAGTTCTTCTATCTCCTTATCTCTAAGGGCAAGAGTAGCGCAGGTATGTACCTCTCGTTGTTCACTTCTTTCCCTATGAGAACGCGCTTCATCCCGCGCGGCTTCAGCATCAGCTTTTTCCTTCTTCAATTTTTCGATCTCCGCATCTTGTTTTTTCAACTTTTCAACCTCAGCTTTAAGATTGTTGATAACATTGCGGAGACCCATCTTCTCAGCATTATCTTTCTCACAAATCTCTTTCCAATTCTTCCGCTCCTTGGAAAGAAGGGCGGCTTCAGCTTCCGCCTTTCTCTTCCACCCCGCAACCGACCATTCCTCAGTTTTTCGATCATTTTCAAATTTGGCCTGATTAGCTTCCAATTTAGCCCTTAACTGGGCAGCTCGGGCCTCATCCTCAGCAGCTTTCTTCTTGGACGCCTTCAAAGCAGCCCACTCCTTATGCATGCTATGCCATTCACGCACTATACGGTGCGTAGTGGATGTATAGCTAGCAGCCTCTTCAAGATAGGCATGATAAGTCTGCTCATGAGGGCGCCCTTCTTGGAACTTGATCTCACCAGGAGGAAAGGTTCCCTGCAACTACTCTCGACACACATGCCAATCGGAGAAAGTATCCCCTTTCTTCAACTTCCACACCGGCGCGTGAACTTCATCAGCTTGTTTCTCCGAATAACATCTATAATAATAACCCCCCTGAGTTTCATCCGGGCGTATAGGAGAATTTTCATTTGATCGAATAAAAGAACCTTGGTTCCCACCTGGATTCTTCTCAACATATTCAGAACCAGAGACCACATAAGGAGAAGTTGTTACGGGAATCTCTTGAGTAGATTTCCCTTTCTCCGAGTCTCGAGCAACAAATTTCGGTGTTTTTTGATGTCCAGCACCAGCATCCACAACTTCCGGGCTAGTAATTTCCTCCGCATTTACAGCAACATCAGCAGGTTTTTCAGCCGCAAGGTTCTCCGCCCCAGCAGTCTTCTCCGCCTCATTATCAGCAGCCTTAGTACCCTCTAACTGCTCATTAGCAGGGGCGCGAGGAGGAGAAGGCGGAAGCTCTTCATTAACCAAATATGATGGCTCCGCGTGAATAGAAGCACTTGGCTTTTCTGTAAGAAAAAACTATATGTTACAAACGTTTAAATGCGCATAGAAAGTAAACAAAGAGGAAAACCTACCAAGAACATGTTTCGCAATAAAGGCATCAAGATTGCCTCTTCTGGTGATTTTCTTCTTCTGAAGCTTCTTTGCAGGCTGACCTCCAGCCTCAGCATCAGTTTGTTTTCTTTTTCCCGCTTTCTTCCTCAATAAATGTTCAGGACTTGACTCTAAGTCAATAGGGTCCTCAGGATTTGACGGAGGGATATCAGCAGCGTCCCTAGGTTCCGGCTTCGGTTTCCTCACAACTGCAGGCGCAAGACCCTCCAATGAGTCAGATACCACCACATAATCACACCAGGAATCAGAGGAATGGCGCATACCTTTCTTCTCTCCCCTCACATTCTTTGCTTTGGAGGATTGAGGTTTCCCTACATCACTCCTTTTTGGCGCAACAGTGGCAGCAGGAGCGAGTTTTTTCTTTTCAGGGCCTATTCCCAGGTTGGACAGTTCACCAACTGAAGAACACAAAACTTGCAACAGTTAGTCAACACACGAAGCATCAATAAACAGTATAACAGATCATAAAAGAATTACCAGCGCCAGCCGCGGATTGCGCAGCCAAATCCGAATCTCGCCAAAGAACAAAATTCTTTACAATTCGAAGGTACCAAAGCTCTTCATCAGCCTTCTTGGGAATAGTAGCCATCTTCCCACCTTCTCTCTCAAAAGCTACAACATACAAAGAAACAACTGCAAAAGAAGAGAAGTGAAGACAAATTCAAAAAAATAAAAGAAAAGAAAAAAAAACTACACAAACACAGAGGGAAGCAAACAGGGCAAGCCTCAAATCTTACTTTTACCATCCTCCATATACACTGGCTTCTCTTCCCGATTCATCCGCCAGTTCAGACTCATGCTAGCACCAACCAAGGCTTTCTCCGACCAAGCAATTGACGGAACGTCCTTCAAATCCTGGTACCAATTTTCGGAAAATGGAGTCTGAATGGTCTCGGTTGGAACATCCTCTTTTCCCCTAAAAGTCATCCTCATCGGAATAACCCCAACTTAACAAAGAAAAACTTTTGTTTCCAGTCATGAAAAGACTTTGGGGGTTGAAGCACGATCTTCTTCGCAGATGCCCTTTGCACAAAAGAGTAGAATCCTTGAGAACAGTGCATCTGGTGGAACACTCGAAACCGAGTAACCGACGGTTTAATATGCATTGTACGGCAAACGAATTCGAAGTGACGAACCCTAACCATCCCAATAGGGTGCATCTGGGAAATATGGAACTTATAATACGAAAGAATATTAAAAACAAACTTCGTTGCAGGCAATCGGAAGTTGCCTGCCGAGAAAAAGTCCCAAAATAAAGTAATATACCCGGCCAGAGCATTTGCCGCCGTTTGACCCTCGTGAGGGTACCGAGCGTCCCAACTATCAGGAAACTTGAAGCTTCGAACCAAACCATCAAAGGTTTCTTTAGACCACTTCAATGGTGGAAGACCAGCAACCATTTCTTCAGAAGAATCTTCGTGATGATCCCCGATTGACATAGAGAAGTTACAAAATTCTTTCAAGAAACCGACAAGGGAGACGAAGAAGAAAAGGTTTTTTCAAAAAAGTAATGATTGACGAAAATAAGCATTTGAAGACTTATATACCCACCGCCATAAATAATCTAGATAACTGCAACTACACCTTTTTCGGGGTTGGCACGATTATCCAAGCATCAGGGGCGAGTGGGAATAAACAATAACGCGAGTTCACATGCGCGTGAAAGACACGAGCAGCAATGTACAACTAACATCGATAGCCTGTCACATGTCAACAGTCATTACTGTACCTTTTCACCTGCCAAAGTCAAGATTTTCAAAATCAAAATCATGAGCAAGAGTATCTTCCCCAAGAAGATTCCCCATTTTCGCGCCAAAAGCTCTACCGCAAAAAACACCTATCTCTCATAGTCCAGTGCTCCACTTATTTGCATAAGAGCAACGCTAGACTGGGGGGACTTGAAGGGGTAAGGTCCCAAAAACCTTGCTTCAAGTACTTGGGACCATACCACAATCCCTTCAAAAGCCCTCTTTAGACCTTGCGCGGCCGCGCACTGGTCCCACAAAGAGAACTTAGGAAGAAAACCATGTTTAAAACCTACACGTCAAAAGGAAACTAACAAATCCTTGCGCCGATCTCCATAGCAGGAAGGATAAAAATCCTAACAAACACTTCCGCATAAATTAATATCCAGACTTGGATAAAAATAACTTCTCTGATACCATACAGTAAAGAGCCACACAGGATTACAACCATATTCTTCTAGAAGGCTCCATCATGCACCACCAGTCGGTTATAACCGAATGGCCACGTGGCATCATCCCAGTCTCCCTTGAAGTCACGATGATGGCACGAAATTGAGATATTCACTTGCCCACTTTCCACGTGGCAATACCCCAACCGTTGATCAAAATCGCGATCCGTGTGCATACTCAAATCGTTAGCGATTAACGGAGGGAAAAATAACTTCTTACGGAGAAAGCACTTTCCGTCAACTTTTCACCAACAGGTTTTCCCGCCCAAACTTCGGCTATAAATAGAAGGATAATTCAGGTATAATTCTCAAGTTACATCCACTTCACTTACACTTCTTCTTCTTCATCAAACCCTATACTTATTCTCATGCCGGAGGGTGGTCACGGAGAGAACCCCCATTCTTTCCATTGGCGAGTCTAACGGTGGTTGTTTTGCAGTTATCGTGGGAGGAAGAAGATCAGTCACCCACGAATCGGACGAGGAGATTTAACCCTTTTATGCAGATTCAAACCCACTGGTTTAGTTGATTCCGGTCAATTAAACAAGTGTTTCTTCAATAGCTTAGAGCGGGTGATGTTACCGTTGTGGTACCATGACGAAACTAACCGTTTATGAGCAAACATCGTTGCCGATATTTTGCCATAATGTAAACAGTATCAGTGTTCGTCTTTACGGTCTTCGACAAGCCAAACCGATAGTGACCAAAATCCAGCAACTTGCGTGCAGAAAGACGATTGTATTCCCGCCGCGAAGCGCAGGGGTAAAAAACTAGTTAGACTTAAAGCAAGAAGCCCCCTCACATATATTGTCGCTCAAGATAGCAGTGGCGGAGTTTAACCAAAAGTTTCGAGGCGGCGTAAAGTGATGAGACCTAATTTTTTTTCCTATTGTTATGTTTCGGGTCGGATCGGCTATTCGATTCAGGTCGGGTTAAATAATAATATTCCAAATAAAACTAAAAAAATTCATTCATTCAAAGGACCCGCTTGCACATAGAAAAACTATTTGATTTTTTTACTTTTAACCACAAAACTTTTCATCTTTTACAATTTAACCTCACAATTTTTTCACTTTCAACTTTGACCTCTATACTTTCCATTTTTTTGCAAAATTTTCATTTTATGTTCCGTTCAAAATTTTGCGAGTTAACACGGCGCAACGTGCATGTGGGGTTAAAGTTTTTACGTCGTCTATTTTGTCCGTTTGACAGGTTCATCGTAACGCATGGGTCCTAGATCAACTTAGTTATTTTTTTATATGTTTTACGTTTTGGTTTAATTTTTTCGCATTAACACGCCGCAACTTCAGTATTGGTTGTTGCTGCCAGTAGTGTGGTATTGGTGTTCGCCCCTGCTGCAACGCGGGGGTACTAGTTATACATAAACATTAAAAGACAGTCATGTCAATTCGATGATAAATTACCTCAAAACAAGTTTCCCTTTCTTTACCATGAGCTCAACTCGGAGATAGTCAAATTTCATATTTTGTCTTTAGTTACATAAATCTTTTTATAATATCACTACATAAAAACAAAAATGTTGGGATCAATACATTTAAAAGTTTCATAAATTGGGTTATATTAAATCTCCAAACAAATTTAAGTTTCTGGTTATATGGATGTGGTGTAATATTCAACCTCTCATACCAACCAATATTGTCTGTTTTGTCCATGAAAAGCGCACATATTTGTTTTGATTACCCGAGCAAAATTTCTTAGGAGATCACCCATATTGGATTGCTCCCACTAAGTTATGCTTAAGTATGAAGTCGTTCTCACTCGTATCAAATTAACCCAAAATGTGTTGGTGATAATTGAGACGGGACATGACTTATGGCATTGTACGCCTAAAGTGGACATAACATAACATAACATAACGTGGATTTGTATAATGTGTCACAGACACAAACACCCCCGTGTTGAGACTCATTGTCCCGGTGAGGTTTGCCCCACTGATACACTTGATTTGAAGCGAAACATCCTAAGCCTTGAACGGTTAATTCTTCAAGGATTTCGGGTTCAAATAGAGGGAATCAAGTGTAGTATTGCCCCTATGTTGTGACAACTCGAATTTCCGACTTTCTTTATTCGCATTTAATGCACGTTGACGTTGACTGTTTAGTTGTTTGACTTGCCTGATTTCGTAACTGTACACTTAGTGATATGATAAAATGTAGTGTGTTTGCATGGTTATGTGTAATATGATAGCTTGTATGCTGTTTGTAACTTAAACTGTTAAACTATCAGAGAACTCGACGAAACATAAGTGAGATTCGCCAAGACCAATCTCGACGAAACAGGTCAGTTTCGTCAACAAGCTTCTCGACGAAACAGGCTGTTTCGCCGAGCCCAGTTTCGCCAAAAGCCCAGTTCGGGCCCAGCTTGTTATTTCGGGTTTTAAAACATGTAACAGCCTTAGTTTCTCCCATTTATCATAACAGCCGAAACCCTAGAGCCCTCCTCTCCTTTGTGACGGCAGTAGGAGCTTCTCGGAAATATCCCTAGCGATCGATTGTGTTTTCTCATATCTCGGTTAGTATGTGTTCGTTAATCGGTTCATGTTTCTGTGATATCTCGATCCATGCTTGTGCTTATAGTTGATGTATGTTACTGCTGTGATTATAAGAATATGTTGATGTTATAGATTGTGGTATGTATGGTGTAGTTGGATATAAATCATTTTATACGAAACCTAATACAATCGAATGCTCGGTTCTGGATATTGTTATTATTATGTTCTGATTCTGAATATAAGTTAGCATCTTGATAGGGTTCAAAGATATGATTGTTGGATGTTAATTTAATACGTTATACACAAAAACTAGGGTTTATGCTAGACAATGATTCTTGGATGATTGAGTTATGATGATTCGTTCTGCACATTGACCTTCATATGATTTCTGTTATTGATGACGGCTGTTAGAATGATTAGGGTTTATGTGTTATTCGCATCTGCTGTAACTGATGACTGTGAAACTGAACTGTCCGACGAAACAGGACTCTCGGCGAAACAGAATGTGTTTCGCCATGAACCATCGACGAATTAGAATCCTGTTTCGCCAAACAAGGCCACGACGAAACTGAATGTGTTTCGCCAACTATTGTGTTTCGCCATTATGTGTGTTTCGCCGAACAGTTAATCTGCACAGTAACTTGGGTTAAATTCTGTTAAGTGTTAACTGGAATATTTAACTGCTGTTAAGTGTAACCATCTTGTATATGATTGTGATTACGTGCTACATGTTTATACATGCACAACTTGAACACAAACTGATTTCACATACGTGCATACTTTAGGACGTGATTGATTACTTGCGAGCATACTCTTAGCATACCGAGCAAAACAAGGTGAGTTCACACTCTTACCAAGGCATGGGATTCCCGGGGTAGGGAATGGGACTGGATGATTATCTGTACTTACGTTATTATTGGGAATTATGGATTTCTGGCCTCGGTTGGGAAAGGTCACATATAGATACTGCTAGACTAGTGATACATGGGGAAGCCCCCACTACTCTTCGCAAACATGCCTGTAAGGGCCGCGATACTGAAACTGTTCTTCGCAAACATGCCTGGAATGGCCGCGATACTTATACTACTCTTCGCAAACATGCCTGTAAGGGCCGCGATACTGAAACTGTTCTTCGCAAACATGCCTGGAATGGCCGCGATACTTATACTACTCTTCGCAAACATGCCTGTAAGGGCCGCGATACTGAAACTGTTCTTCGCAAACATGCCTGGAATGGCCGCGATACTTATACTACTCTTCGCAAACATGCCTGTAAGGGCCGCGATACTGAAACTGTTCTTCGCAAACATGCCTGGAATGGCCGCGATACTTATACTAATCTTCGCACACATGCCTGGAGGGCCGCGATACAAATAAAACTAGTCTACAATACATGGGAAACCCCCACTAATCTTCGCAAACATGCCTGGAGGGCCGCGATGTAATTGATGACGATACATGGGTTACTAAACAAACAAACGATTTATGAAACGAACATTATTACTAAACAACCCACTGTGAACTCGCTCAACTAGTTGTTGACTCTCTGTTATATGCCTTGCAGGTCGTTAGGTATACTTGGAGCTTGCACTGGGAGGCGCGGTCGTTGTGGACAAGGATCGTGAATGCTTTGTTAAACGTTTATGACATTACATACTTATACTCATGTTGGGTTACTTTTATGCTTCCGCTAAACGTTGATATTATACTTATGTTTTGAAACACCTTTCATATTGGTTTGGTTGAATTACATCTACTTTTACTTATTACTTAAATGTTCAATATGATTAGTGGCTTGATCCTGGTCAGTCACGCCTCCAAGCGGTGATGCTCCGCGTGTGGATTTTGGGGGTGTGACAGATTGGTATCAGAGCCATTGGTTATAGAGAACTCAGTTTTAATAAAGGGAAAACGATTTTATTAAAACCAGACTATAACCAGAACAGTGCTCTCAACGATCCACAACGACGCTTCGCTCCACGTGCAAGGCTCAACATCATAGGTACTACTATTCATGTTACTTTACCTACTTGCTAGAATTACATAGAACTTTGCTCGTGGTGTGCTCAGATTACAGAACCTACTATACGTTATTGCTTGAGAATACTTGTGTGCTCACTCTCTTCGCACTATTCGCGAACCTCTCTTACACATGTCCTCCTTGATGTCAAGATCATGAGTGGACGCGTTAACCTAACTCAAGCCCAGTTGGCGGCTTCGATCACTGAACAAGTTACTGCAGCACTCGCAGCTGCCCAGGCAGGAGGTGTAACCTGCCATCACCACTTACTCTAGGATCTTTAGATCCTACTCTTGTAACTCAACACTTGTGCTTAATTTTGATTACTCATACGCACACGACAAGTCAACACGCTCAGCCACCTGTATGCACATACAAGACTTTTATGGACTGTCGTCCTACTACTTTCAGCAACACTGAAGGAGCTGTTGAACTCCTCCATTAGTTCGAGGAACTCGAATCGGTCTTCGAATGTGCGAATGACCTGAGGCTCGTAAGGTGAAATAGGCCACTGATACTCTCGAAGGCACCGCGCTAACTTGGTGGAGCGCGCAAGTTCAAAGACTGGGCTGGCGGCTGCTAATGCCACCCCATGGAATGATTTTAAGGAACTGATCAAACGTGAATACAGTAGTTATGATGCCATCCACAAGTTGGAAGTGGAGTCCTTTAACATGAAGATGACGGGGTCAGAGATAGAAGCGTACACGAAACGATCTAACAAACTGACAATTTTGTGTCCAACTATGGTGGATCCTCCCATAAAGAGCTTTGAGCTGTACCTCAAAGGCTTAGTACCAGGAATTCAAAACCATGTGAAGACGGCTAAACTTGCTACTATTCAAGATGTTACTCATCTTGCTCATTATCTCACAGACCAGGCAGTGGAACAGAACAAGCTGCCTAGACGTATTGGTACTACTACTACTTCTGCTATTCCCAGTGACAACAAATGAAAGTGGGATGGAACCTCTAGCAAGGGTTCGACTACGATTCCGTCCCAGGCACAGCAGCGAAAGATCGATGACAACCAAAGTCCTGGTCAGCAACCTTTTAGTATTCAAGGGCAGGGTGGATACAAGGGAAACCACCCTAAGCGCAACCGATGTAACTTGCACCACAGCGGGCGGCGCAACCGAATTCATTGTCAATGATGCGACAAGCTTGGCCATGGAGCCAAAGAGGGTAGAAACTCACGTCCTGCAAACCAGAACCAGAACTAGAACCACAACCAAGGAAACGGGAACAATAATGGAGACAACAATGGGGGTAATAACGACGGCAATGTTGCCAGGGGTCGAGTGTTCGTGATGGGTCAGGGTGATACTAGGAATGATCCCAACTTGGTGATGGACCGCCTCATCGTCAAGTTGAATTTCAGATCGAGCTCGCTCCAGGAGCAGCACCCATAGCTCGAGCACCTTATCGCTTAGCTCCAACTGAACTGGAAGAACTGTCTAAGCAACTGCAAGAACTTTTGGAAAAGGGTTTCATACGTCCTAGCTCTTCGCCCTGGGGAGCTCCAGTATTATTTGTGAAGAAGAAAGACGGTACCTTTCGTCTGTGCATAGATTACCGCAAACTCAACAAGGTGACGATCAAGAATCGTTATCCTCTTCCGCGCATAGATGATTTATTCGACCAGCTGCAAGGGTCGAGCTACTACCCCAAAATAGACTTAAGGTCAGGATATCACCAGCTGAGAGTCCGGGATGAGGACGTCTCCAAAACAGCATTTAGAACTCGCTACGACCACTACGAGTTTATGGTCATGCCATTCGGGCTAACGAACGCGCCTGCCGTATTTATGGATCTTATGAACAGGGTGTGCAAACCCTATCTCGACAAGTTTGTTATTGTTTTCATTGACGACATCCTGATTTATTCGAAGAATCGGGAGGAACACGAGCAGCACTTACGATTTATTTTGGAACTCCTTCGAACGGAACAACTGTACGCCAAGTTTTCAAAATGCGACTTCTGGCTTCGTGAAGTCCACTTCTTAGGCCACGTGGTAAACAAGGATGGGATTCATGTTGATCCATCCAAGGTAGAATCGATCAAGAACTGGCCTGCACCTAGCACACCAACTGAAATACGCCAATTCTTGGGTTTGGCGGGTTATTACAGACGGTTCATCAAAGACTTCTCAAAGATCGCACAGCCGCTTACACTACTGACACAGAAAGGTGTTGTTTACCGTTGGGGTAATGCACAGGAAACAACGTTTCAGCACTTAAAGGATAGACTTCGTAGCGCACCTATCCTCTCATTGCCTGAAGGCACGGACGATTTCGTAGTCTACTGCGACGCATCTATCCAAGGTCTTGGATGTGTATTGATGCAGAGGGATAAAGTTATTGCTTATGCTTCGCGCTAACCTAAGATTCACGAACGGAATTACACGACACACGACCCAGAGCTGGGAGCCGTTGTTTTTGCGCTCAAGATATGGCGACATTACTTGTATGGCACTAAGTGCACTATATACATTAATCACAGAAGCCTCGAACATATCTTCAAACAGAAAGAACTGAATATGCGACAGTGACGAGGGGTTGAACTGTTAAATGACTACGAATGCTCAATCAGGTACCACCCAGGCAAAGCCAATGTTGTGGCTGACGCCCTCAGTCGAAAGGACACCGCGCCTAAGCGCGTGCGAGCTTTACAACTCACTATACAGTCTAGTCTTCCTTCACAGATACGAGATGCTCAGGTAGAAGCAATGAAACCAGAAAACGTCAGGGCTGAAGCTCTGCGCGGCTCAAGGCAACGGTTAGAACAAAAGGCAGGCGGTGCCCATTATGTAACCGGCCGCATCTGGGTCCCACTCTATGGAAATTTACGCGAGCATGTAATGGATGAAGCTCATAAGTCTCGCTACTCGGTACATCCAGGTTCGGTTAAAATGTACCACGATATTAAGACTACATACTGGTGGCCTAGCATGAAGGCCCACATAGCCACATACGTTAGCAAATGCTTGACTTGTGCGAGAGTCAAGGCAGAATATCAGAAACCGTCAGGACCACTCCAACAACCTGAGATACCACAATGGAAATGGGAGCAAATTTCCATGGATTTTGTTACTGGCCTACCTAGATCTCAGCGCGGAAATGATACTATTTGGGTGATCGTGGATCGACTCACAAAGTCTGCTCACTTCTTGGCAATCAAAGAAACAGACAAGTTCTCTACCTTGGCAGACATTTACTTAAAGAAGTGGTCTCGAGGCACGGAGTGCCCACCTCTATTATCTCTGATCGTGACGCACGTTTTACTTCAGAGCTGTGGCAAGCAATGCATAAATCTTTTGGCTCTCGTTCAGACATGAGCACGGCGTATCATCCTCAGACGGAGGGGCAGTCTGAGCGCACCATTCAAACTCTAGAAGACATGCTTCGGGCGTGCGTAATTGACTTTGGCAATGGTTGGGAGAAACATCTGCCACTCGTGGAATTTTCATACAATAACAGCTACCACACCAGCATTAAGGCTGCACCATTCGAGGCATTGTACGGGCGTAAATGCCGGTCACCTCTCTGTTGGGCAGAGGTGGGAGATAGTCAAATCACAGGTCCAGAAATGGTAGTCGATACTACAGAAAAGATTGCACAAATACGACAACGCATGGCGGCAGCACGCGACCGTCAGAAAGCATACGCTGATTTAGACAGGAAACTACTCGAATTCCAGGTTGGGGATCGAGCGCTACTTAAAGTTTCACCCTGGAAGGGTGTGGTTCGTTTTGGCAAACGCGGCAAACTTAATCCACGATATGTTGGACCTTTCGAAGTTACAGAGAAAATAGGTAAAGTGGCCTACAGATTGAACTTACCAGCTGAACTCAGTGCAGTTCACAACGTCTTTCACGTGTCGAATCTGAAGAAGTGTCTGTCAGATGAGACCCACATAGTTCCTTTTAAGGAACTCACTATCGACGAGCGGTTGCAGTTCGTCGAGGAACCAGTTGAGATCACGGACCAGGATGTTAAGGTCCTCAAGAACACGAGAATCCCTCTTGTACGAGTTCGTTGGAACTCCCGCCGCGGCCCAGAGTTCACCTGGGAGCGTGAAGATCAAATGGAACTCAAATATCCCCAGTTATTCGGAACCAATGCAACTACTACAGAGGCTGAAACTACCAATACAGAATTTCGGGACGAAATTCCAAATCAACGGGGGGATAATGTGACACCCCAAGAAAACCAGTAATCTTCGCAAACCTGCTCGGGGAGCCGCGATACGATACAGGTAAACAACGTCACACTACTAGCTTCCTCAGTAACTGCATGCTAAATTTCGGGACGAAATTTCTTTTAAGTTGGGGATAATGTGACAACTCGAATTTCCGACTTTCTTTATTCGCATTTAATGCACGTTGACGTTGACTGTTTAGTTGTTTGACTTGCCTGATTTCGTAACTGTACACTTAGTGATATGATAAAATGTAGTGTGTTTGCATGGTTATGTGTAATATGATAGCTTGTATGCTGTTTGTAACTTAAACTGTTAAACTATCAGAGAACTCGACGAAACATAAGTGAGATTCGCCAAGACCAATCTCGACGAAACAGGTCAGTTTCGTCAACAAGCTTCTCGACGAAACAGGCTGTTTCGCCGAGCCCAGTTTCGCCAAAAGCCCAGTTCGGGCCTAGCTTGTTATTTCGGGTTTTAAAACATGTAACAGCCTTAGTTTCACCCATTTATCATAACAGCCGAAACCCTAGAGCCCTCCTCTCCTTTGTGACGGCAGTAGGAGCTTCTCGGAAATATCCCTAGCGATCGATTGTGTTTTCTCATATCTCGGTTAGTATGTGTTCGTTAATCGGTTCATGTTTCTGTGATATCTCGATCCATGCTTGTGCTTATAGTTGATGTATGTTACTGCTGTGATTATAAGAATATGTTGATGTTATAGATTGTGGTATGTATGGTGTAGTTGGATATAAATCATTTTATACGAAACCTAATACAATCGAATGCTCGGTTCTGGATATTGTTATTATTATGTTCTGATTCTGAATATAAGTTAGCATCTTGATAGGGTTCAAAGATATGATTGTTGGATGTTAATTTAATACGTTATACACAAAAACTAGGGTTTATGCTAGACAATGATTCTTGGATGATTGAGTTATGATGATTCGTTCTGCACATTGACCTTCATATGATTTCTGTTATTGATGACGGCTGTTAGAATGATTAGGGTTTATGTGTTATTCGCATCTGCTGTAACTGATGACTGTGAAACTGAACTGTCCGACGAAACAGGACTCTCGGCGAAACAGAATGTGTTTCGCCATGAACCATCGACGAATTAGAATCCTGTTTCGCCAAACAAGGCCACGACGAAACTGAATGTGTTTCGCCAACTATTGTGTTTCGCCATTATGTGTGTTTCGCCGAACAGTTAATCTGCACAGTAACTTGGGTTAAATTCTGTTAAGTGTTAACTGGAATATTTAACTGCTGTTAAGTGTAACCATCTTGTATATGATTGTGATTACGTGCTACATGTTTATACATGCACAACTTGAACACAAACTGATTTCACATACGTGCATACTTTAGGACGTGATTGATTACTTGCGAGCATACACTTAGCATACCGAGCAAAACAAGGTGAGTTCACACTCTTACCAAGGCATGGGATTCCCGGGGTAGGGAATGGGACTGGATGATTATCTGTACTTACGTTATTATTGGGAATTATGGATTTCTGGCCTCGGTTGGGAAAGGTCACATATAGATACTGCTAGACTAGTGATACATGGGGAAGCCCCCACTACTCTTCGCAAACATGCCTGTAAGGGCCGCGATACTGAAACTGTTCTTCGCAAACATGCCTGGAATGGCCGCGATACTTATACTACTCTTCGCAAACATGCCTGTAAGGGCCGCGATACTGAAACTGTTCTTCGCAAACATGCCTGGAATGGCCGCGATACTTATACTACTCTTCGCAAACATGCCTGTAAGGGCCGCGATACTGAAACTGTTCTTCGCAAACATGCCTGGAATGGCCGCGATACTTATACTACTCTTCGCAAACATGCCTGTAAGGGCCGCGATACTGAAACTGTTCTTCGCAAACATGCCTGGAATGGCCGCGATACTTATACTAATCTTCGCACACATGCCTGGAGGGCCGCGATACAAATAAAACTAGTCTACAATACATGGGAAACCCCCACTAATCTTCGCAAACATGCCTGGAGGGCCGCGATGTAATTGATGACGATACATGGGTTACTAAACAAACAAACGATTTATGAAACGAACATTATTACTAAACAACCCACTGTGAACTCGCTCAACTAGTTGTTGACTCTCTGTTATATGCCTTGCAGGTCGTTAGGTATACTTGGAGCTTGCACTGGGAGGCGCGGTCGTTGTGGACAAGGATCGTGAATGCTTTGTTAAACGTTTATGACATTACATACTTATACTCATGTTGGGTTACTTTTATGCTTCCGCTAAACGTTGATATTATACTTATGTTTTGAAACACCTTTCATATTGGTTTGGTTGAATTACATCTACTTTTACTTATTACTTAAATGTTCAATATGATTAGTGGCTTGATCCTGGTCAGTCACGCCTCCAAGCGGTGATGCTCCGCGTGTGGATTTTGGGGGTGTGATATATGTTCTATGACAAAGTCATGCAAGTAGATAAAAGAAAATACCGACAAGAGGGAAGCCAACAAAGCATCAGGGTCTGGGTGGGCGGACGCACCCCTTGAAAAGAAATTTTTAGTGTATTTTATAGGCTAAAATCCCGATCGCACCTCTTGAAATTTTGGTTGAACCCCTCGTTCACACCCCCAGAAAAGAATTCTTGTGTCTGCCACTACAAAGCGGTGGTGATGATGGTAGACATGATGGTACACACAAGTAGTTAAAATGGGTCATGTATTGAACCAGTCGGGCTCACGAGTATGCATGTATGTGCGGTGCTAGAGGTCGTTGTACTTACCGGATAAAGCTCGAATGCGAGCTCTAATAAGCATAACATGCTGTTTGAGAAGCCCAGTATGAAACCAATACATCCTTACATATTACATGTATCGGTTTTTTGTACCCAAATTCAACAAAACTTAAAAAACCGGATAAAATGTGCGGTTGCAGCCCTCGTTTCGCAAGAATCACACGATATGAGCTCCGGTAACACCTATGACTGAAAAAGTCCCAAGGGACCACAAAAAATATAGCGTTAACGTTCAAAATCGAGCCTGCAGTACAACTTAAACAAAACATGCAGCTCACATTAACTACATTTGAATGGTACATGTTTACAACAACATCTGGCTACCCTTATGATACAAAATTAGGGAAGAGATTACATAAATTAGCTACCCAAAATGGCAAAATACACCACTGAAACACGGTCTCTTTAGACATCATCGGTTCAGAGAAACTGGATCCACGTGAAGACTATCATGAGTAGAAAATAATAAGGATTCAGGAGTGAAAACTCTCTTCGCCCTGAAGAAGTTGCATTTGCACCTGTAGTTACGTTGTTTGCAGCGGTTTTGTTACTCCTGTGACAAGTTTGCAGCCAAGTTTAGCTAAACATACGTAAATTGTTACAGTATGAGTGTTTACAAACCAAACCAAACCTCACAAACCAAAGCAAGTCGGCTGCTTTTGCTGGTTTGACACTTATGCAGTTTGGTTCACAGTTCGGTTTTGGTGGTTTGGCAGTTTTACCAGTTACAACGGTTTGGAACTTGGAACCGATCATGCAAACCAAACTGCCCGTTTATCCTTCTTTTTGTTTGTTTTTATTTTATTCGTTTTTTTTGGAATTATGGCATAACGCATTTGTATTATAATTATGAACCATCTTTTATTTTATTAAATTTTTAATGTAGACAATTTGTCAAAGCAGCCGAACCGGACCGTGAACACCCCTAAATAGTTTATCGCACAAGATGTAACGAACTTTAACCAAACTTTAATCGGGAACATACCCCGCCACATTAAATTGTAACAAAGTTTTTCTTTGTTACATCAAAAGGTAAAAGTGAAAGTTAGTTACATTTTGGTGCAATAAAACTATTACTATAAAAAAATAGATGTTTTTTACAGGGTTGATGATTTTACGTAGCCCGCTGTCATGTACAAGCAATTGTCATAACCTGTCCCGACAAAGATCAAAGTTTAATAAAAAAAATATATATATATATATAGTGAAAGTTAGTTACATTTTGGTGCAATAAAACTATTAATATAATAAATAGATGTTATATATATATATATATATATATATATATATATTGTAACACCCCAAAAAGGATTAATAGACACAAAAGTTAAATCAACTAGAGATTTAGTTAATGGAAATAATACAAACATTAGTAATGTAATGGAAAAAAGGAACAAGATAAATAAGTAAATAAACTAGAAGGGGTAAAGATGTGAATTACTAAATCAACAACTAAGTAAAGGGGGTGAAAGTGTAAAAATGTTAAATTAAATAAATAAATAAATAAAAATAAAACCCCAAACACACTAAGTGTGTCTGGGGATCGATCGAACAAGGCAGGAGGAGGGGGAAACCCTAGCTCAAGAAAATCAAGCAATTGAGTCCAAATTCATAAGCTAATCCAGTGCATGAGTCATTAAATTCGAATAGCTAACCCAAATTTCTTAAGTGGTAAGTTTAATTTTCTGAAAATATGATTTGTAGAATGAGGGGTTAAACCCAATCTCGATTTCTTGTATCAAATGTGGGAAATCTGAGTTAGAATTGCTTTCTAGAACAAGAATCATGTTTGATTTTAGGTTGCATGAAAGGTTGTAGTGAAAACCCACTTTGTGAAATTGTGTTATGATTAGGAAGATCATAATGATTATGATTGTATGTTATCTTGATATATGATCTTGTTTATAATACTTGAATGCTAGATAAATTGATGTAGGAGGAAATAATTATGCAAATTAGAATAGATGTGAATGTTGGGTGATGATGAACTAGTAAAGATGTGCTTTAAAGACTTGTACCTTATACCTTAATTATGATGCCTACGAAGTGTTTGCTGAAATGCTTAAGAGATGAATGTATGTGTAACATGGAAAATGGTAGAATGAAGTAGATAGACTAAATGAATGAATGAATGTTGTAATGTAGGCGTGAAGGAAGAAGATACGAGCACTAGGAAAACGGAAGGCACGCAAGACCGATGTATGGTCCGTTGCATACAAAACCTTACTTAAATTTTGTTAATAATCATGAAAAACAACCCTTGTTATAATGATTATGGTGATTAGTAAGTAGATAGCAAATCCCTTACGGATTTGGTTATGTTAACGAAGGTTATAATAAGCTATGCAAGTCGACCGGTTCGAGTTGAACAAGTCGAGTAAGAATAAGGTACCATCCGTTTAGAATGGGTGGTCATGAATGCAATAACGAATGTATGAAGTTCAATCCGTTATACGGATAGAACGAAAGATTTATGTTGAAAGCAATTAACCCGATGTTACCGGGTCGTAAGTGTATGCTTGAATCTCATTATGAGAGTATATGCCATACCCATTTAATTGGGCAATCGAATGCGTAAGAGAAATGAAAGTACATAAACGAATGGAACTAAAATGATGGTATTGTGAGCGAAACATGTATAATGACTAACTTTTTAAAGCTTTGTTGTTGAATGTAGGTAAATCCTCAATTTAGGCGACTTGGAGAATCGGAGCGAGCACGTGTTCATGTTATGTTATACCAAACGCTTCCGCTAGCTTGTTCTAATGTTTTTGGTCCAATACTTGTTTATTTTGCATAACCTTGTTAGTAGTCATACGTTTCAAAACTTGTTGTCTTGGTTTTTAGTAGTATCTTGTCGAACAAATCGTAGAATTGTATTTAGTATGATTATGTTTAAAATAGGGGTATGCTCGTTTTATGGACGGGTAATGCCCAAATTTTGTTAAATTAATGCACATATGTTATTGATATCATCGCTTTAAATTGCGAAAAGTTTGGACACTTTTAAGAAAAAATTTATGTTTTAGTGTCCTCTAGTCGTCTTTTTATTAGACGCAAACGCGGACCTTACATATATATATATATATATAGGGGGCGCTAGAATGAGAACCACCACGAGTTATGAGAACCGCGAGAACCAAGTGCCACGGAGGGCCGTTGACCACGAAATTTTTTTTACACCTAGATCCGTATATTTTAGGACCGGGTGTAAATTTTCGGTTCAAACGGCGCGCCCGAGGGGGTAGTTTTTTACGCCCAAAGTTTGGGTTTTTTTAATTTTTCTTTTTTTTTAACCAAACTTTGGGCGTAAAAAACTACCCCCTCGGGCGCGCCGTTTGAACCGAAAATTTACACCCGGTCTTAAAATATACGGATCTAGGTGTAAAAAAAATTTCGTGGTCAACGGCCCTCCGTGGCACTTGGTTCTCGCGGTTCTCATAACTCGTGGTGGTTCTCATTCTAGCGGCTCCCTATATATATATATTTGTGATTAAACTTTGATCTTTGTCAGGACAGGTTATGACAATTGCTTGTACATGACAGCGGGGTATGTAAAATCATCAAACCCTGTAAAAAAACATCTATTTATATATATATATATATATATATATATATATATTATATATATATATATATGTGATTAAACTTTGATCTTTGTCAGGACAGGTTATGACAATTGCTTGTACATGACAGCGGGTACGTAAAATCATCAACCCTGTAAAAAAACATCTATTTTTTTATAGTAATAGTTTTATTGCACCAAAATGTAACTAACTTTCACTTTTACATTTTGATTAACAAAGAAAAACTTTGTTACAATTTAATGTGGCAGGGTATGTTCCCGATTAAAGTTTGGTGAAAGTTCCGTTAGGAACCACCCTTTATTGCGAGAACCGCGAGAACCAGTGTGAACACAAACAATAATTCCTAAAAAATCTAAAAAACACCCAATTTTTTTTAATTTTTTTACTATTTTTTTTTTTGGAAAAATCGCTATATTTTGTTAATAAAAAATAAATTTTTTTTTCAAAAAATAAAAAATTTCGAGTAACAGTCATCCATGCACATGTGCATATGTATCATTTCTTTGTCAAATTCCGTAATTCATTACAAATAATAGTCAATTTCACTTTCATTTACACTACCACGTGTAATACACTACTTTTTACGTTAACAATGTTAGAAATGCACATGTGCTTCTATATGTATCAACATGAAATAAGGTGTTTTGGTACACTACTTTCTCTTTCATCTATCATTCCATCCATAATACACAAGCATGCACATGTGCATTTTTGTCATTTCTTTGACAAATTTCGTAATTCATTACACATATTAGACAATTGCACTTTCATTTACACTACCATATGTAATACACTACTTTTTACATCACTAATATTAGAAATGCACATGTGCATTTATATGTATCAACATGAAATAAGGTGTTTTGGTACACTACTTTGAATACACTTTCCCTTTCATCTATCAAACCATCCATAATACCCTACCATTACCTCCTACCATCCATAATACAATACCATTACCTCCTACCATCCATAATACAATACCATTAACAATATTTTCACTTTATTACATGTTTGTAAACACCATTTATACCATCCAATCAACATATTACATCAAAAATTGAAAACTATAACCAAACCATCAACCACTAGATATAACTAACCAAAAAACATGTATATGGGCCTACTTCTCCATTCAAAATCACAAACTTTTTGTAACAAAACACGTTATATCATGGTTATATCTAATGATGCACATGTGCATTTTGAATATTGGTAATGTTAAAAGTAGTGTATTACTAATGGTATTGTAAATTAAAGTGCAATTGTCTATTCCTGATAACGTATTACCGAATTTGTGGAAGTAATGATACATATGCACATGTGCATGGATAACTGTTACTCGAAAAAAAAAAGTTTTTTTATGGTAACGAAATATAGCGATTTTTTTTAAATAATATTAAAAAAAAAAAAAATTTGAGTGCTTTTTTGATTTTTTTTTAGATTTTATTTTGTGTTCACATTGGTTCTCATTCTCGTAATAAGGGTGGTTCTCGCATGAACTTTACCCTATATATATATATATATATAAGACAAACCAAATTATATGACTAGATTCAACATTTGAGCTCTAAGCAAAAAAATAATAATTAGCTAAAAGGGAAATTAGTCAAACTGATATAATAAATTTGTTAATTCCAAAACAAATATGATCATTGTTTTAAAATCGTTTAATCATGATATGAAAAAAAATTAAAAAAAAATAGTGTAGTTAGGTCAAAATACGTAAACGGGTCAAAATATCCAAATCAACATAACCCGGGTCAACCAAACCAATTCACAAGTAAACGTGTCAAAATACGTACTTGGATTCTTGTTCGTTTTAACTCCAGCTCCTCCAAAGCTACAAGCAATATCAGTAGCCCCATTTTGCTGATAATAACTATTAAACGCATACGAAGCATGCGACACCAAACTATCGGGTTGAAAACACGGCTGACTGGGTTGGATCGGCGAACAATCCACATTCCCAGACCCACAGGCCCAATCCAACCCGTTTCTCAAATCTTCTTCCGAAGCATTCGGGCTAGCAATACACTAAGAAGTCCCATTTACCGTAGTCAAATTCCTGCCATTGTTCACATCAACCGTACCTTTCCCGGTAAAATCAACATTATATACACTCGTTTGATCGAGATAATACAAACCCCAGTTCCATTCGGAATCCAAACCAGGCTTTCGGTTCTCGTTAAACAACAAGAATATGTATACGTCGAGCTCTTCACCAAGCTTCGCTGGCGTACCGGTGCTGTTGATGATGTGGCGGATGAGATTCGTGTTGTACGTCTGCGCGTTTTAAGGTGTTGCAACGGTTTCTTTCGGGGAGCCTTTCGAAGGCCAGCCCGCTTCAGTTACCTTAACTTTTATCGTTTTGTAATTTAACATTGTTAACGCGAAGTAAATCGAATCGATCTGTGCGTCGTGTATTCCCCCCCGGGTCCTCTATGGCGAGGCTAACGGTTTTCTTTCTTGTAGGACGAAGAGACAGGAATCTTGTGACGTTAACGAGACCCTTTGATCGTCATCAGTGACCCAAGGACTCAACATTGGCGCCATCTGTGGGACCCGTCCGTTTGGTAATCCTACTCAGAACCTCACCGACGTTGTAAGAAGACCCTGCCTGATAGAAACGACATGGCTACACCATCTCCCAGTTCTCTGACCATCAAAACGGTGCAAGCCACCAACGACGCGGTCATAATAGAGGACATCACACATGAGGAAGAGAATGAGAACAGGGGGGGAGCCTCAGAGAAGAGGAGTACAATCACCCCTGATTTCGTGGCCATGCAGAAAGAAGAGCTTAAAAAATAGCTTGCGGATCTAGAAAGGCAAGAGAAACTGGAAAGTCTCAAGGCCAGGCTCTCATTTGACACTCCATCAAGTAAAGGGGATGCTAGCCCACAAAACAAAAGCAACAACGATGACTCTTTGGAGACTTTCATAACGGCCTTGAGACAGATGACGTCAAAGAGGGAAGAACTGATAAGAGAAAAAGGGACAGAAAGGAAAGGGAAAGGAAAGTCAAGATGACAGCGGGTTAGACCAACACTACTTGCCCTGAGACATGGCTGAAATCTCAAAGTTCACCAGGAGGATAGCCGAGGCACCCATGCCTCAAAAGCTTAAGCTTCCTAAAACTTCGACAGATATGACGGGACAAAAGACCCAGAGGACCACCTGCATGCCTTCAAGGGGGTAGGATAAGTGGGGCGATAGCCAGTGCCCACCTAGTGCCACATGTTTACCCAGACCCTAACGGAGGGAGCCAGGCTCTGGTTCGACAGCCTTCATCCCGGGGGGATAGACAGTTACGAGGAACTAAGAGAGAATTTATTGAGAAATTTCATTCAACAGAGAAAGGTAATCAAGAACCCCAATGAAATCATGCACATACGACAACGGGACAACGAACCAGTAGACCAGTATATGGAGAGATTCGTTAAGGAAAGCATGAACATCAAAGACATCCCTGAGGTAATGAAGATCGGCAGCTTCATCAATGGGTTGAAGCACACCCACTTATATGAAAAGCTAGGGGAAGAGTTCCCACCTATGTTTGCAACCTCATGGATCGAGTCAGGGCTTTTTTCAGAGGAAAAGATACGGTCAGCAAGGCCAAGGAAATGGAAGTCCCGACCCAGAGAGCCAACCCTACGCCAAAACATCAGGAAAAAGGTACTCCCTACCCCCCGAAAGCCCACTTTCGATAAAATACAACATTACAGGGTGAAGCCAATGTATCCCCCCTATAGACCCCGGGGTAGGGGACTTGCACCCTATTACGATAGTTTCACCCCCCTCACCAAAACCCCAAGCGAGATATTGGCTACGAAAAGAGTTAAGAACTCTTTCCCTAAGCTCCCCCCTAATTAAGCCAGGACCGAAAGCCCAGCCAAACGAATATTGTGACTTCCATAATTTATGGCCACAAGACCGAAGATTGCATGTACTTGAAGAGAGAAATAGAAGCGGCGGTAAAAACGGGCAAACTGGCACATTTGGTCAAAGAAATCAAGGAGGGAGGAGAAAGAAAAGGAAGGGACACAAAAGGAGGGGAACCAGAAAGGGGATATGTTGACATGATCAGAAGGAGGGATGAGTACGACCCTACCAGAAGTGTCAAGGCTAGGGTTTTGGGTCCCCTGGACTACATGAGGGCTCCCATACTAATGCCACGTCTAGAAGACCATGAGGTACAGAGGCTCCCCCTTAACATCTCGGTAGTCATAGCCGGTCATAAGGTGGCCCGGATACATGTGGATGTAGGGAGTGCAGTAGAGGTAATCTATGAACATTGTTTCCTATGGTTTGAGAGAGATGTAAGAGACAGGTTGGAGGAGGACTCGATCCGCCTGGTAGGTTTCAACAACAGTATATCCCACCCCCTAGGGAAGATTAGGCTCCCATTTATGGTTGGAGTGGGAGATCGGGTCCGGATCATAACCCTCACCTTCACTGTAGTCCTGGCACATTCCAAATACAATGCTATCCTAGGCAGGCTAGGCATCGGGGACTTACAGGCTCAGGCCTCGACCCCCCATGGAGCATTGGTGTTTCAGACCCCCAAGGGTCTAGCCTGGGTAAAGTCTTCTTAAGAGGTGGTATCTTCAGTCTCAGAAGAGGAAGTGGGAAAGAACATCCAAAAAGAAGGAAATGAATAATGGGCCCTTTGTGACAGGTTTCCGGAGCAAACGGTAAAGGTAGGAAGCCACCTCAGTGACAAGTGCAAAAGCGATCTCAAGGAGCTGCTCCTCCTCAACATAGTTGTTTTTGCATTCCAACATGGAGATACCAAGATCTGAACAAAGCATCCCCCAAGGACTGCTATCCCCTGCCGGAGATAGACGTCCAGGTAGACTCCCTAGCTCAATATCCATTGAAATGTTTTATCGACGCGTACAAGGGATACCACTAGATTCAAATGTCACTAGAGGACTAGGAGAAGACCGCTTTCATAACGGACGAAGGCACTTTTTGTTACACTAAGATGCCCTTCGGGCTGAAAAAACGCAGGAGCCACGTATCAAAGGTTCATAAACACCCTCTTTAGAGAGCAACGGGGAAGAAATCTAGAGGTGTATGTTGATGACATTGTCATAAAAAGCCTCACAGAGATGGCCATATTAGAAGACATAGCCGAAACCATCTGAACCATGCAAGATGTGAACATGAAGCTGAACCCCGGGAAGTGCTACTTCGGGGTAGAGGAGGGAAAGTTTTTAGGAGTAGTCGTTACCAAGGGAGGAATCAAGGCAAACCCAGAAAAGACCCAAGCAGTAGCTGAAATGCGATCCCCCAGTTCCTTGAAGGATGTTCAGCAGCTGAACAGGAGGCTGATAGCCCTTAACTGCTTCTTGTCCAAAGTGGCAGACAAAACTTTACCCTTCATGAAGATACTGAAGAATTGCCTCCAGACAAACAGATTCAAGTGGACCCCGGAGGCTGAGGCAGCCTTCCGGGAAATGAAGGACCACATCTGCCAACTCCCGACCTTAGCCACCCCCGTCCCGGGGGAGGAATTGCTTTTGTACTTGTCTGCATCTAAAACGACGATCGGTGCAGTGATGATGGTAGAAAGGGAGGAGAAGCAAATTCCTATATACTTCATTAGCAGGACCCTCAAAGGTCTGGAAGAGCGTTACATGCCACTAGAAAATCTAACCCTAGAACTTGTCTTCGCCTCCCGGAGACTCCGAAGATACTTCCAAGCCCACAAGATCGTGTTGTTGATGGATCAGCCACTCCAAAAAGTCCTAAGGAGACCAGAACTCTCCGGCCAACTGGCCAAATGGGCCGTCGATCTCGGGGAACATGCCCTAGAGTACAGGGCAAGAACTGCAACAAAAGGACAAGTACTGGCGGATTTCCTTGCAGAGGTACCTGAGGAAGAAGAAAAGGAACTCCTCAAGTGGAAAAACTTGGAGGAGGAGGAGAAAAAGAAAGAGGATGAAGCAATATGGAAGCTGTTTACAGACGGGGCTTCAAGTGAGGAAAGAAACAAGGCAGGGATCACACTGATCAGCCCCGAAGGAGTCGAGCTAACATACGCAATCAGGCTGGACTTCGAGAACACCAACAACACAACAGAATGTGAGGCACTTCTAGCAGGACTGAGGCTAGCAAAAAGGACGAAGGCAAAACATGTCAAAGCCAATACTGACTCCTAGTTAGTAGTCAAACAGTATCACGGAGAGTACGAAATGAAGGACAGCTCCATGGCTCAGTATGCAGACAGAGTAAAAAGGTTGGCCAACAGCTTCAACACTTTCAAGCTCGAGTACATTCCCCGAGGGAAGAACAGAAAGTCCGACTCCCTAAGCAAACTAGCCTCCGTGGCCTTCGTCCACCTGCCAAGGGAAGTAAAAGTAGAAGTCCTGACCTCCCCCTCCATCACGACGGAGGAGGTAGCAACGGTCGACAACACTCAGGAAACTTGGATGACACCCAATGTGGAACTTCCTCAGGGACGAGACGCTTCCGGATAGAGAATGGGCGGCTTGCAAGGTGAGGGTGAGAGCATTACAATATGAATTGATAGATGGGGAACTCTATCGAAGGTTATACCTAGGCCCGTCCTTAAAGTGTGTCGATGAAGAGGGGCCAAGTACGTAACACGGGAGATACATGAAGGGGTCTGTGGTATGCACTCAGGGCCAAGAACAGTGGTAGCCAAAGCGATGAACGCAGGATTTTATTGGCACAGAATGTACGAGACGGCAATGGAAGAATCAGGAAGTGTGACAACTACCAGGTCCATGCTCCCATGACACACCGCCATAAACACCCCATGGTACCAGTTTCAACATCTTGGCCATTCCAAAAGTGGGCCATAGACATCAATGGGCCATTCCCAGAGGGTCTAGGAGGGGTCAAGTTCGTGGTGGTTGCCATTGATTATTTTACCAAATGGATTGAAGCAAGGCCCCTGGCGAGGATCACGGGGGAACAAATGAAGCGGTTTGTTTTGGACAACATCATATGCAGATTTAGATTTGGGGTACCAATGGATTTAGTAAGTGACAACGGGGTGCAATTCGCAAGGAAGCCCTTCAAACCATGGTGTGAGCAGATGCACATCCGCCAAGTCTTTACCTCAGTCACTGATGCCCAGAGTAATGGTTTAGTAGAAAGGGCAAATCAAAGCGTAATCAGAGGAATGAAAGGAAGGCTGGAATGAAACAGAAGGGATGGTTGGAAGAACTTCCCTTCGTCTTATGGGCCTACAGAACCACCCCCAAGGTTTGCAACAGGGAAACCCCCTTCAGCTTAACCTATGGAACCGAGGCTGTCATCCCCGCCGAGATTGGATCACCCACAGCAAGGATGAGGTTACGGGAAGCTAAAAATGAATAGGATCTCCGGGTGAACCTCAACCTCCTCGAGGAAAGAAGGGAGATAGCGGTCGTGAGAGAAGCCAAATACAAGAAATAGTTGGAAAACTACTACAACTCCAGGATGAAGAAGCTCAACCTGGTACCCGGGGACCTGGTCCTAAGGGCCAATGAGGCCAGCCTGCAAGAGAGCACAAGAAAGCTGGGGCCCAATTGGGAGGGACCCTACCATGTTGTTTGGGCTAATGGCAGAGGGGCTTGCAAACTGGAGATGCTCTAGGGGAAGATTCCAAGAACCTGGAACCTCATGCAACTCCGGAAGTACTATATGTAAGATGCAAGTTTATTCCTAGAAAAGGGACTAGTAAAAACGGCTCAGAAGCCATTTTTGTAAAATTAGCCATTAGCTAAGGCTTATCCCCAGAAAACATCTTTTGTAAAATAATGTACTGGAGGCCTAGGCCCCTCAACACATATGGCAATGAACAATCTTCTTGTTCCTTTTGACAATTACGGGTAATGCACCAGGGCAGACGTGTCTAAGAAACTGCAAACCCAATAACAACATGCACACGTGTAAATTAGTGTACCGAACACACTAAATGCCCGGCTGTGGGGCAAGACGGGGGCCAACCTGGCCCAGGAAAAGCGGACAAACAGTTAAAAAAACATGATCATTGATTATAAACTTGTCTAGGGATCACTCTATCACAAACGATCCTAATTTGTAAATAAGCTACAAAACAAGTGTACAAAAACACACTAAGACATTTGTAAATAAGCTACAAAACAAGTGTACAAAAACAAACTGAAACATTTGTAAATGAGCTACAAAACAAGTGTACGAAAACACACTAAAACATTTGTAAATGAGCTATAAAACAAGTGTACAAAAGCACACTAAAACATTTGTAAATAAGCTACAATCCAGGAACTTGTAGACAAACTCCAAACCAGCTCCTACGCTCCGGTGGGCCTCAGGAGAAAAGAAACGGTCCAAGGCAAAGGCATGAGGGCAAGCAGCTCCCAAACCACTAGCGACAGTACCTGCAGACAACAAGGCAATAAAACCAACAAACAGAGGTGCGCCGAGAACCACAAAGTCATAAGCTAATTACGGAAACATAGCATAGTTAGATACTGGGAAGGCCCCAACACAAAGGCCTTCCCAAAAGCAAAAAACAACAGTTTCCAAGGTGCATAGTAACAAGTATCAAGTTACAACCATATCGAATAATCAGTATTTTTTTAAAGAAAAGTTAGCTACGGAGAGGCGTTCCTAGACAAAGATTTGGGCAAAGAGGGTCCGGAAGGGGTAAGCAAAGCCTTGAGCTCCTCAATAGACATCAAGGGTCTTTCAAGAATCTTCTCGAGCAAGGCAGGGGTCTTCTCGCCAAATTCCTTGTCCAGCTTGGACAACTGTTTCTTGGCTTTTGAATTATAGAGAGGAGTCTCTTTCCTCCCTAGCCCTTGAGCTGAATAAGCATACCCGTCTTTCAGACTTGCCTGATACCCCACATCCTGGTAAGCCTTGTATATCCTCCTAGGCTACCTTTGAACTCTTCAGACTGGGAGACAGTAGTGAGGAAGGACCTGAATCCCTGAGTAATGAGCCAGTAACGCTCCTGAACCAGCTTTTGGTTATCATCCATGGCAACCCCCCATTCAGCATACATGGTATCCAATTCCCCCTGAGAGACAGAGTCAAGCTCCTTCTGATGTTTCAATTTCGCAGCAAGCTCTTCTTTCTCCTCAGCCCAAGTTGACCTCTCCCAGGCTCGCTCCTTCTGCTCTAGCAAGGCTCCAGCATTCTGAAAGAGAAAACATAGCCCAGGGGAAAACGTTAAGCAAAAAAAAAAAGAATGAGGAAGGAGGAGGGGAGAAGGACTTGGTACCTTCTCCTCCAACAGCTTCCTCTCGACATCAGTCACCCGACACCGAAGCTCAGTAGCAATGGTCTGAGAAGTCCTTAGTTCAGCCCTCAACTCCCCATTCATATTCCTCAGCTCATCCACCCGCTGCAGCATACCAGCCCCCTACAAATACCCTGACAAAGGGACAAACTATACTGATCATCAAAAAGATCAGGCTTCAAAGCGAAGTTCATAAATTTGTAAGATGGGGGAACAACATGATCTAAGAAGTCTCGAGCGGTCTCAGGGGTCCTCACAACAGTGGATGTTGTTATCTTCCATTTAGGAACATACAGAACTGGAAGACCCTCAGCAAATAATGGAGCCAAAGGAGATTGAGAGATAAGGACCTCAGGATGAGAGGGTTTACTGGTACCGGTAGCCTGAAGAGGAGAGATGTCAAAAGCAGGATTAACACAAGCAACACTAACTTTAGGAGTCTTATCCTTGACCCGAGAGGAGGCAGGAACAAGAGGAATCACAATCGGAGCCTTATAGCTCCCCTTTTTTAAACAAGGGAAAAGAGGCAAACAAAGGTCAAAACAACTATACCAGAGAAGCAGGACGAAGTATGAAAAGAAAACTTACCAGCAGAGGTTCACTGACGAGGCTAGAAGAAATAGAGAACCCTTGGTCCCGGCAGGAGGAAGTTCAGAAGCAGCTTTGGTGGCAGGAAAGGTTTTCTGACCACTAGCACTCCGGAGCCTGGGCTGCCTTCCGCTTATGTAGCAAGTGGCTCTCCAGATCTTCATCATCTTCATCATCACTTGAATCTTTCATCTGGAGGGAACCCCGGGAGTTCCCTGCTTCATCGGAAGAATCCTTCTCATCCTTCTCATCAACAACAGAATCTCCAGCACGAACAGAACTCCCCGTCCCAGGGGCCTTCTTCTCCAAACCACGGCTCCTATCCGGCTCAACCTTATCACCCACCATAAACTTAATGTCCATACAATCCCCTTGGAGCAAACCCCGCAAGGTCATCTCTGCACAAAACCAACACTAGAGATGACTAAACAGACCAAAAAAAAAACAAACAAACAAACAATATTGAGCATAAAGGGCTAAGGGTAGATGTACCTTTCTTCCCAAAAAAGGCTGTTGGTCGGATCGAATAAATAAGGCTTAGATCCCACATAGCCAAGACTCCCTCAGGAAATGTGAAAGCCCTCATTGGATTTTCAAACATCCTCTTCCACTGAACGATCTCGTCTGCAGACAAGACCGGAACACTATCTTCAATAGGCGCCTTGGGGTCCCTCAGAGGGCGTGACTCTGGTATCATTGCGGTAGAAGAAAAGATGAATCTATTCTTCCATTCTTTCGGATAAGTAGATGTAGGCATAAAAGAGTAGCAAGGAGGAGAGACACTATCCTTTCTCTTGGCGAAAGTAAACCAATAACCATCGGACACCAACTTGTAAAACATGCAGAAAAGAGACACTGACGGTTCACCGGAAACCGCCACACACGATAACTCAAAATGAACAACCCTCATGAACGCCAGAAGATGCAGTTGTGAAAAATGAATACCAAAGTGTTTTAAGAGATCCACCTTAAAAGCCGACAAGGGGTAACGTACGCAGCAAGAGGAGAATGACAGGGTATAGATGACGATCCTCTCCGGGGAACACTTTGCCGGATCGTCCAGTCTGGGGAGAGTCAGAGAAAAACGTTCCGGAGTCCGGAATTAGTTGAAAGAATGATCGGAAAAGTTTGAAGAAGTGCGAAAGAAAATTTGAAGAAGTATGGAAGAAGTTGAGGAGAAATGAAAGGCCAACGCAGGTTTTTAATGGAGGCAACTGACAAGAGGCGGTAACCATCAAATTAATATATTCAAAATTGAAAACCGATTTGAGGCACGTACGCCCTGAAAGTTATCCCTGGCCGTTGATCATTAGTACTTGAAAATCCTCGGGAACCGTTGGAGGCGTATCATCATTAAGGGAAAGGGGCCCACTCCTACAGCCAAAATGAACAACTTTACAAAGGTAGTATAACTGGGATTCAGCCTCGGATCATGAGACTCGAGCCTCAGAACCAGGAACTAGAAATGAATTGACGACGGGCCTAGTTGGTGGCCCAACATAACCCGTCTTGGGCTTCTGTCGTCTGGGCCCGTTAGTAAGCCCATTCCTTATGTCTTCTCTCAAAAAGGCCACACATGCATAAAATAAGCGGGAAATGGACTGATGGTGAAGAGAGGGTCGCCGAAAAGGAAAGTACTACAAGCTGGCTTCATTTAATGAGGTTCCTGCTCTTACCATTGGGACTCAGACACGTGTCTGAGTCCCCCAAAGATGACAGAATGCCGTTAGATGATCCGACACTGGTTCCCACAAGAGATAAGTGATGTGTGTAAAATGCAACATATAAATTACATCAAATAAGGCATAAAACTAACCCTTTTTAAGTACTAATATTGGAAAAAGAGTGTTTTTGTCTTCCTTTTGTATTTTCAGGATTAAATGAGCTCAAAAACACAAAAGAAGCAAAAAGACAGCTAATTCCAACATAAATACAAGGAAAGGAACATTAGTGGACTGCCCGACCCCTCAACGGCACCTTCCAAAGCAAAATGTAGAAGACAGAAGGCTGAACACGCCCCGTGCTCAGCCAGCACGGGGCCGTGCCCAAGAAGCAGCAGAAAAGACAAATCTATAGAAGCTTCTATTGCCCACCACGGGCCGTGCCCAGCGGACACGGGGGCGTGTCGAAAGTACAGCAGGCGCATTTATTGTAATTGCGAATTACAATTAATGAGGAGAGAGAGTGTCAGACAGGCACGGGGCCGTGCCCAGCGGACACGGGGCCGTGCCCAGCTCTCTGTTCAGCCTATAAATAGGAGTGCTTGGATTCATTTCATCTCATCCCTTGGCACACCACCTCTCTCACACTTCATCCACCACCCACCACCATCACAACACCATCATCCACCACCATCATCCATTGTCCATTGTCCATCGTAGAGTGTGTGAGTCGTCTCGGGATCCAAGATTGATCGTAAGAGTTCTTGACAATCAAGGCCATGTTTGCCTAAGTCTCTTACATCACTTGGTGAAGACAAAGTATCTAGTATAATACTTTTTATTTCTAATCTTTTGCACTTTTTATTTGGTTTTGTATTAATGACTTTAATAACTAGTTACTTATGTTGAAGGTGATCTTTCCTTATCGTTTGTCCGTGGTGTCTTGGCATTATTTTACTGTCTATATAAAATAAAGGATTTTCACCATTCATATCTCCACGGTCTATATGGAGGTATGTTGGCTACCTGGTCGGGGGTTAAGGGAACGGTTTGGTAAAGGTCTTGCCATTGTTCAGCGTTTAGAGGTCCTGCAATGGACCTGGGTCAAATTTAGTAGGACCTCCTTCAATACTTCATGGTATTGGATGGCGGGGGTCCAAACTCTTTGACCCCCTCATAAGTTAACTACTATTAATACTATAACCCGGCTATTTAGGACTGTATCCCTGCTGACTCAGACTACTTAGCCGAGGGTAACGTCACCGCCAAAAGCGGGGCCTACCACAATACTGCATTAATAACTTAATTCATTATCTTCCAATAATCCACCCTTTTAGGATTGTATCCTTGCTGACTCAAACTACTGGGGTGAGGGTAACGTCACCTTCAAAAGAGGGGCCTACTACAATAACTAAGATAATCTCTTAATTATGTGCAAAAGTGCGGAAATAATCAAAGGTTATACTAGATACGAGTCGGAACCAAGTGATTCATCTTGTCTATCTGTTTTTATTTTATTTTTATTTTCAGCATTTTAGTTAGTTTTTATTTTTCTTAGCTTAAAACATTTTTCTAAACTTTTATTTTGATTAGACGTTGAGGATAAACCGGTACTAAAAGCTCTTGTGTCCTTGGACGACCTCTGTATCTTACCAACGCTATACTACACTCAACGATGGGTGCACTTGCCCATATGTGTGTTTAGTGTTAGTGAAATATCGTGTTTTATAAATTTAAAACTTGGCTAAAATAAGTGTTAAAAAAGGGCTTAAAATATACACCTAATATATATAACACTTTCACGCACATCAAGTTTTTGGCGCCATTGCCGGGGACACAAGGATTTTAAGAAAGCTTAAAATCGACGGCCTAATCAGTTTTTCAAAACATTTTTAAAAGCGCGCACATTTTTCTGCATTTTAGTTTAGATTTGCATTTACAGCAGCCTGTACACGGGGCCGTGTTCACTGAACACGGGGCCGTGCTGCACATTTTCATAGAAACACCCAGTAACAGTAACTTGAACACGGGCCGTGCTCACTGAACACGCCCCGTGCTCAACGAAATCAGTAAATTTAATTAAAACGCCCAGATACAGATTCTGAACACGGGGCCGTGCTCACTGAACCCGGGGCCGTGTCCAGCCTCTGTTTCCGTTTTTATTTTTGTTTTCTGATCTCGAGACTTGGTTGTGGTCTGCTGAGTGATTCTTATGGATCAATACTCAGGAGGTTACAACTACACCTATGATGAGGATGATTATAGGGGTAATTATTGCACTAATTGTCGTAATGCACGCTCGATTCAAAATAATCACTCATATCAACCATCCAATTCATACACCTACTATGAGGAGCCCAGGTACGAGCCATCAACTTCATACACATCCTATGAAGACCAAAGGTATGAACCTCCTCCCTCATACTCATATTTTGATGAACCAAGGTATGAGCCTTCTTACTCATACTTTGAGGAACCAAGATATGAGCAACCACCTTCGTATGCTTATTATGAGGAACCTTGGCGTGAACAACCCACCTCATATGAGTATTATGAAGAACAAAATTACGAACCTTATCCATCATATGCTTACAATGAAGGACAATGGTGTGAACCATCAACTTCATATGGGTATTATGAGGAACAAAGGGTCGAACAACCGGATTCAAGCTTAGAAAATAATGATTCTTTTTCTATAACCGAAGTGACCGATAGGATATTAGAACACATTAGAGTTATCGATCGATGTATAAAAGAAGCTCGCGCAAGGGAAGAGGAGTCCCGCGCAAGAGAAGAATTAAAAAAAGAAGAGATAACTAAAAATGGAAGAACAAATAAGTGAAAAACCGACACATGAGTTAAACAACGAAAAAGGTGAGTCCGACAACATTAAAATCCAAGAAGAGTCTAATTTTGAAGAAATTAATCTCTTGTCACCTTCTTTTGAAAATCATTGTTTAGTACCCACTCATGCTAAGTTTTTAAAAGAGTTAAACACTAACACTAAAATTGACGAAACGGTAAGTGTTAAGTTAACTAATGATCAAACTTCACTAATAAAAGAAGACCCACTTGAAATGAACATTACACCGGTTCCATGTTTCTTTCAAAATTCGTTTATTAGTAATGTCACAATCGATAAAGATCTTTGTGTTAACATAATGCCTAACTACATTTTCGAAAAATTAAGTATTAGTGATTTTTCTCCACTTCAAATACCCATTTTTCTATCCAATCGGAAAGTAATAAAATCAATCGGTATAGTTGAAGATGTCTTGGTTCAAACAAATCAAATGGTAATCCCAACCGACTTTGTCATCCTCGATGACGCTCCTCTAGTGTTGGGACGACCATTTGTAAAAACCCACGAAGCTTTGAAAAACCGGAAGTTCAACAATCTACCTCTTCAATTAGGGGCATTTAAAAGAAGTGTCGATCTCGAACGATCAATGAAATATCCATTCGGCAATAATGACCCCCTAATTGAAGATGAAGATGAACCACCCGATACAAGTGAAGAGATTGACCACTTTGTTGAAGAAGAGGTCGCCATAGAACAAACTTTTAAGGTTCTTGATCGAAACGAGCAACCAAATAAGGAGTCTCCTAAAGACCCACCACTTGAGCTCAAAGAACTTCCAAAAGGTTTGGAATATGCTTTTCTAGACAAAGATGGTACGTTACCTGTAATTATTTCGTCTAAATTAGATAACTTAGAAAAAGAAAAATTAATTAATCTTTTGAAAAAACACAAAAATGCAATAGCTTGGAAACTTGTTGACATAAAAGGAATTAGTCCTTCTATGTGCACACACAAAATTTTGATGAATGATGACTACAAATCGGTCATACAACCACAACGTCGAGTAAATCCAAATGTTCAAGAAGTGGTTAAAAACGAAGTCATCAAGTTACTTGACGCCGGACTTATCTATCCTATCTCTGATAGTCCTTGGGTAAGTCCCGTCCAAGTAGTTCCAAAGAAAGGGGGTATGACGGTAATAACTAATGAAAAGAATGAACCAATACCAACGAGAACCGTCACAGGATGGAGAGTATGTATAGATTATAGACGATTAAATGAAGCAACAAGAAAGGATCACTTTCCTTTACCCTTCATTGATCAAATGTTAGAAAGATTATCCGGTCATAAATTTTACTGTTTCTTGGATGGTTTTTCAGGTTACTTTCAAATCCCGATAGCACCCGAAGACCAAGAAAAGACGACTTTCACATGTCCCTATGGAACTTTTGCTTATCGACACATGCCGTTTGGTCTATGTAATGCCCCAGCAACATTCCAACGTTGCATGGTAGCCATTTTCCATGACATGATAGAAAAGACAATGGAAGTCTTCATGGACGATTTTTCTATCTTTGGGGATTCATATGACCAATGCCTCGATAACCTTGAACGAATGCTATCCCGATGTGAGGAAACTAACCTCGCCCTTAATTGGGAAAAATGCCATTTCATGGTAATGGAGGGAATAGTACTCGGTCACAAGATCTCAAGCGAAGGAATGGAGGTGGATCGAGCCAAAATAGATACCATTTCTAGATTACCACCTCCATCCTCTGTACGAGCTATCAGAAGTTTCTTAGGGCATGCCGGATTCTATAGGCGATTTATCAAAGACTTTTCAAAAATCTCAAGACCTCTAACGAAGTTACTTGAAAAAGATGCTCCTTTCATCTTTGACAAGGATTGCAATCAAGCATTTCTAACCCTAAAGGAAATGCTAGTCAATGCACCTATCATGATAGCGCCTGATTGGAAATTTCCTTTCGAAATCATGTGTGATGCTAGTGACTTTGCAGTTGGAGTTGTCTTGGGACAGAGAAAAGAAAAGCATTTCCACCCAATCTATTATGCTAGTAAAACACTTAACGATGCACAAGAAAATTACACAACAACTAAAAAAGAATTACTAGCTGTGGTATTTGCTTTTGATAAATTTCGTTCTTATCTTGTTCTTTCTAAAACTATAGTCTATACAGACCATGCAGCCATTCGATATCTCTTCAAGAAGCAAGACGCAAAACCACGTTTAATTAGGTGGATTCTACTCCTCCAAGAATTTGACATTGAAATCAAGGACAAAAGAGGAGCAGAAAATACCGCAGCAGATCATCTTTCGCGCTTAGAGGACCCAGTTTTGGAGGCAACCAGGGACGAGCAAATCAACGAAAAATTTCCAACTGAGTCCCTGGAAATGGTGGAATACAAGGAAGAACCATGGTACGCCGACTATGCTAACTACCTAGCTAGCGGTATAGTCGCAAAAGGATGGCCACATCATCAAAGAAAAAAATTCTTTGCCAATGTGAAACACTACTTTTGGGAAGATCCATATCTTTTCAAAATGTGTGCCGACCAACTCGTCAGACGATGCGTACATGGTAGAGAAGCACGAAGAATTCTCCGCCATTGTCATGAAGGTCCATACGGAGGACATCATGGTGCTGCCAGTACCGCACGAAAGGTATTCGATTCAGGATTTTATTGGCCAGCCATTTACAAAGACGCCCAAAGTCTTGTAAAGACATGTGATGCTTGCCAAAGAACAGGTAATATTTCTTCCAAAAACGAAATGCCACAAAATGGCATTCTTGTTTGTGAAATATTTGATGTGTGGGGACTCGACTTTATGGGACCTTTCCCACCATCGAAAGGAAACAAATATATACTTGTGGCAGTAGACTACTTGTCTAAATGGGCCGAGGCCGAGGCACTTCCAACAAATGATGGAAGAGTCGTGGTAAAATTTCTGAAAAAATTATTCTCTCGTTTTGGCACGCCTAAAGCTTTAATAAGTGATAGAGGTACCCATTTTTGCAACCATCAACTTGAAAAATTTTTAACAAGATATGGGGTCTATCACCGGGTCTCAACAGCATATCATCCTCAAACAAACGGGCAAGCCGAAGTGACTAATAGAGGTTTAAAACGAATACTCGAAAAAACCGTAGGGTTAAATAAAAAGGAATGGGCTGATAAATTAGACGATGCTTTATGGGCTTTTCGAATTGCTTATAAAACAACAATAGGTACAACCCCATATAAGCTAGTCTATGGAAAAAGTTGTCATTTTCCAGTAGAAATTGCACACAAAGCCTACTGGGCAATCAAAAATGTAAACTTAGATTTAGAATTTGCTGGTAAAAATCGATTTTGTCAAATAAATGAATTAGACGAGCTTAGGAATTATGCATACTCGAACTCTGAAATTTATAAGGAAAGAATGAAAAATTTACATGACAAACATATTAAACCTAATGAATTTCGGGTAGGGGATCTAGTTCTTTTTTTTAATTCACGACTTCGATTGTTTCCTGGTAAATTAAAGTCTAGGTGGTCAGGACCTTTTTCCATCACCCATATTTTTCCACACGGTGCAGTAGAAATTAAAACTCGAAATGGGCCACCATTTAAAGTCAATGGCCAACGGCTGAAACTCTATCAAGGATTCATTGAGGATGAGGAGGAAGAAATCTCGCTTCAAACTGTGGAAGAATAAAAACATCATGCCTGGTAAGTTACGAACGATTGAGACGACAAAATAAAGCGGTAAGTTTTCTAACCATAGCTTATGGGAAAAAGGGGCACTCAAACACGCACTTCAAAAAAAAAAAATTGCTCGGCACGAGGCCGTGTCCGCTGGACACGGGGCCGTGTTCGCGCTGCAGACGGGATAAAACCCCTTTTTCAAAACAGTTTCTTCATTCCACACGCCCTGTTTCCCCACAAAAGCTCTGGTTCCAGGCGATTTTTCGCGAAATTCCGACGTCTCCTATCGATCTAACAAAGTCAAGGTATGATTCTATCACTCTTAGTAGTTAGATTAGTTACTTGCATGTAGTTAAAGCACCACAAATTTGGGGAAAAATCCAGGGTTCTTGAAGTTCATCCGGATCGAACCTAAAATTTTTGCCTAAATCTGTTTGCATTTAGTTAGATTAGTGTTAAGGAAAGTAAATACACTTAGATTGTTCAAAGATTCACCCGATTTCTTACAAAAACCCCAAACCCTTGTTCTTGAACCGAAAAAGATAAAATTGATGGGGTAAACGGGATATTTTGGGAAAAACGGTGTTTAGGGTTTCATTTTCGGGGGAAACCGCACCTATTGGACCAAAAATTTTGAAGTTTTCGAAACCGGGTCGAAAAATGAAGTTTTTGAGTAACAGACCTCTGGACACGGGGCCGTGTCCGCTGGACACGGGGTCGTGTCCAGCTCGCTGTTTGCAATTTTGTCCGAAAATATTTCTGTTTCGTGCTAACTTTTGGTGTATTCTTGCAGATGGCCAGGAAGTTTACAAGATTCAACGCCAATGAGCTAGATGCAAGAGCTCGATACGACCTTCTTCAAACAAGGCCGGAGGAACACCCGAGGCAGGCTTGCACAGAACTGCTAACCATGGTGAATCAAATTGACCGTTTTAACAACATTGTCACGGGACCACTCAGAGTCGCACTAACAACCCGACTCCGTTCCGTCCATGAATGCACCTTGGAATTTTACAGCACCTTTGCATTCACTTCAAGGTGTGACCCGTTCGATAATGACGGGGTGTCATTCCGGTGTGGCGGGACGAGGTATTCGATCTCCATGGCACAATTCGGGTCGATTATCGGGTTGTATGCGGAAGAGGATGCGGGAAGCGAAGAAAATACAGGGGGATTGAGAGAGATTGAAGACAACGAGCGCCAAGCCATGTGGGCTCAGATTGGGGAAGGGTTCTACAATCCGAGCAGCACTAAGAGTACCAAGCTGAGGGATCCGCTTTACAGATACATTCATAGGCTCCTCGGCTACTCTCTTAGCCAAAGGCATGACAGTGGTGGCGTCGTTGGGTTAAGAGATTTGCTTGTCCTCCATTGCATCCACAACCGCAGGCCGCTCGATGTTCCGTTCCTCATGCTCCGAAACATGCATCACAACCGCCTTGCTAGCGCACCGACCCCTATTTTCTTCGGGGGATGGGTGTATCGTCTCTTCAAGCATTTCGCCCACATACCTAGGTCATTTGAGAGGAGCCCATGGTCGGGTACGGTGGATATTCACATATACCGCTTGATGAACCTAATTTATGACGCAGAAGACGGGACGGTAACTTTTCAAAGGATGCAAGGTCATGCATGGAACCCGCAGGAAGCGCTTGTCCTCCCAGCTCCGCAACATCATCAGTACCACTACCAACCCCACGGTGATCCGGGCCAATCATCCTCCTCCGGAGGTGGTTTTCCTAATTTTCAAAGTTTGCATGATTTGTTGCAGGAAAACCTCATGTGTACTCGGAACACCTATAACATGGCGAGCAACACCTACCACCGGGTCGGAGCTATTGAAAGAAACCTATCCGAAATACAAGACGATGTCGAATACATACGAGACCACATTGCACGCCATGGAGGGGATGATGACGATGACGATGATGATGATGATGATGATGATGCTATGGAGTAGGCGGGAGGAGCATAGGAGGAAGCGGTTGATGGATGACTCCCCAGGTTAACCCTTTGCAATCTTGAACAATTGATGGCCTGCGTGCCAAGTGTTAGACAATTTACTTTTCCTAACTATTTCCTGCATTTTATTTTTCTTTTTTTTCTTTTACTTTATGCTTGGAACAATTAACTATGGTAATTTAGGATGTTTGTGTTGCTTGGAGTGGTATTAAGTGATGAAACAGGTACAAACCAAGGCTTGGGGTGCTAAGCCTCAGCACTTATAGGGCCAGGATGGAAAAAAACCGGAGGAAGAAACCTGTTTTTCAGGCTTTCAGACTGTCCACACGGGGACGTGTCCAGCCAACACGCCCCCATGCTCACCTCCCAGACCTGCTGTTTGGCTTCTGTCCTGCAGATTTTTGTCAGACACGTGGCCGTGTCCAGTGGACACGGGGCCGTGTCCACCTTCTGTAAGTTCTCGTTACTGGCACCTGAACACGGGGTCGTGCCCACTCAACACGGGGTCGTGTCCAGGCTGCCAGTAACACAAAATGTTTGCTTTTTACGCCTATTTACACATCTAATCAACCTAAAAATTTATTTTTGGGACACATTGAGGACAATGTGTAATTTAAGTATGGGGGGGATGCTAAAACCTTGAATTTTTTGCAAGTCCCAAATACAAGCCATACACAAAACTCTATTGAAACCGCTAATCACCCCAATTTTTTTCAAAAAAAAAAATTCATTTTTTTTCTTACTTGTCTAGGTTTAATTCGGGAAATTCAAGTTCTCAAAAAGGTTATATTTTTACAAATTTACAACCGATAGCGTAGTGATAAAAAGAACCAACATAAGAAAATTATGAAAAGGCATGACAAACTTAGTTAAAATTTGATTATATATACTTGATCACATAAAAACCCATTCCCACAAAAAGTGAGTTTTGAGCCTTTATTGAGCACAATTACATATCATTAGACTAAATGCTCATTTTTCGTTTCTTGTGTGAATAGCCGCTTGGTTCTTACGACTCTAGAACTTGCCATGACGATACATTCCCGGTCCTTATCAACTTAAACCCGAGTAAGTAAATGATGGAGGCATTAGGACTACCCCTTTTTATTTCTACACCATTATTTTTCTTTTTCTTTTACCACCTACCCAAAAATCCCCCTAGTTAGCCCCTTTGAGCCTAAACCTTTTCATTTCATCACCCAAACCAAAAACCCTTTTACCCACCAAAACCTTTTTCATTTTTAACCCTTTGTTTTAGTAACAAGTCTGGTTTTTCGTATGAAAAAAAAATGTGTGTTGATAATGAAGCAAAAAGAAAATAAACAAACAAGTTCATCAAAAATAACTTTGTTTGAATAAAAGCTTCATCAAAATAAAAATAGAAAATCTTACGAAAACCGACACTTGTTACACTTTTCGCCATTTTTTTTACTAACCACTATCCCAACCACCTACCTTTAACCCAAGCCTAACCCTTAACCCACAAAGTCCTCTTGATAGTTACAAAGGTATAAAAGTTAAGAATGAGGAGGATTGATTGCTTGGCAAGCGTATGGTAGGAATAAGTTCTATGCCGCTCTCGAGTGATTCAGTAAAAATACACCTTCGGCCGAGTGTGAGTGATTTCCCCCGTAAGGTATGTGAACTTGTATATAAATGGAATTTTAAAAAGGCATGTTATGCCCAAATAAGTAATTTCTCCTATGAAACGTTCTAAATAAATCATTACGAATAGGATTGTAAATAGATAAAAATAAAACCCAAAAAGATCTTGGACATCCCGACACTCTACGACAAGCCCAAAACCTTCTCTTCTACCTATTCCATTTGGGAGTGTAAGCCACATATTAAAGAGTTTTGCTTGAGGACAAGCAAAAGTTCAAGTGTGGGGGTATTTGATGTGTGTAAAATGCAACATATAAATTACATCAAATAAGGCATAAAACTAACCCTTTTTAAGTACTAATATTGGAAAAAGAGTGTTTTTGTCTTCCTTTTGTATTTTCAGGATTAAATGAGCTCAAAAACACAAAAGAGCTCAAATAAGGCATCAAACAAGGAAAGGAACATTAGTGGACTGCCCGACCCCTCAACGGCACCTTCCAAAGCAAAATGTAGAAGACAGAAGGCTGAACACGCCCCGTGCTCAGCCAGCACGGGGCCGTGCCCAAGAAGCAGCAGAAAAGACAAATCTATAGAAGCTTCTATTGCCCACCACGGGCCGTGCCCAGCGGACACGGGGGCGTGTCGAAAGTACAGCATGCGCATTTATTGTAATTGCGAATTACAATTAATGAGGAGAGAGAGTGTCAGACAGGCACGGGGCCGTGCCCAGCGGACACGGGGCCGTGCCCAGCTCTCTGTTCAGCCTATAAATAGGAGTGCTTGGATTCATTTCATCTCATCCCTTGGCACACCACCTCTCTCACACTTCATCCACCACCCACCACCATCACAACACCATCATCCACCACCATCATCCATTGTCCATTGTCCATCGTAGAGTGTGTGAGTCGTCTCGGGATCCAAGATTGATCGTAAGAGTTCTTGACAATCAAGGCCATGTTTGCCTAAGTCTCTTACATCACTTGGTGAAGACAAAGTATCTAGTATAATACTTTTTATTTCTAATCTTTTGCACTTTTTATTTGGTTTTGTATTAATGACTTTAATAACTAGTTACTTATGTTGAAGGTGATCTTTCCTTATCGTTTGTCCGTGGTGTCTTGGCATTATTTTACTGTCTATATAAAATAAAGGATTTTCACCATTCATATCTCCACGGTCTATATGGAGGTATGTTGGCTACCTGGTCGGGGGTTAAGGGAACGGTTTGGTAAAGGTCTTGCCATTGTTCAGCGTTTAGAGGTCCTGCAATGGACCTGGGTCAAATTTAGTAGGACCTCCTTCAATACTTCATGGTATTGGATGGCGGGGGTCCAAACTCTTTGACCCCCTCATAAGTTAACTACTATTAATACTATAACCCGGCTATTTAGGACTGTATCCCTGCTGACTCAGACTACTTAGCCGAGGGTAACGTCACCGCCAAAAGCGGGGCCTACCACAATACTGCATTAATAACTTAATTCATTATCTTCCAATAATCCACCCTTTTAGGATTGTATCCTTGCTGACTCAAACTACTGGGGTGAGGGTAACGTCACCTTCAAAAGAGGGGCCTACTACAATAACTAAGATAATCTCTTAATTATGTGCAAAAGTGCGGAAATAATCAAAGGTTATACTAGATACGAGTCGGAACCAAGTGATTCATCTTGTCTATCTGTTTTTAATTTATTTTTATTTTCAGCATTTTAGTTAGTTTTTATTTTTCTTAGCTTAAAACATTTTTCTAAACTTTTATTTTGATTAGACGTTGAGGATAAACCGGTACTAAAAGCTCTTGTGTCCTTGGACGACCTCGGTATCTTACCAACGCTATACTACACTCAACGATGGGTGCACTTGCCCATATGTGTGTTTAGTGTTAGTGAAATATCGTGTTTTATAAATTTAAAACTTGGCTAAAATAAGTGTTAAAAGGGGGCTTAAAATATACACCTAATATATATAACACTTTCAGGCACATCAATAAGCGATCTCCTTTATATATGGGAGGTAAAGAACTCAACAAAAGGGGCAGAAGATTGACTCTCACTAAATGCTCAGTAATCTCATTTATTCCGACAACCTCGTATAAGCATTTACTCCCATATATTTATACACACACAAGAATTCACACCAAGGAGGATATTCCGACGGCGATACTCGTCGGAATAAACTTCTCATTATCTCCGGCAAGTTTACCTATTCTCACGCCGGAGCTTGGTCACGGATTCCCCCCCCCCCCCCCCCCGGGGTCCTTTGTGACGAGGCTAACGATTTTCTTTCTTGTAGGACGAAGAGACATGAATCTTGTGACGTCAACGAGACCCTTTGATCGTCATCAGTGACCCAAGGACTCGACACTATGTGTAATAATTTATATAATATATTGAGTATTATATAATAGGTCGGTTTAAAAGTTGGAGGTTTATACACTAATTTAGGTGTTTAATATTATTGGGGGTTAAATTACATGTCTCAATTAGTAAGAACATTTACTTATATAAGGTACGCACAGTATTGGATGATACGCGATCAAAACCACAAAATTGGGTTTTTAGGTGTTTTAAATAAATTATTCACTCATATATATATATTTAGAAATGCTATTTCAATCATACAGGAAAATTTTTAGGATTTTAAAATTCACAGGGTCGCCACCAACGTTCGTTTCGCAGTTTTAATCGTTATGCGATAAGCTTTTTAATAGATTTATCAAATATAACTGTATATCAAATTTCGACTTGCTAGTACTTCAACGAACATTAATTAACACCAATCAATCCAATAATGCTTTCATTCATTTAAACACGTGTTACATTAGTACAGACAGAATTTAAAATTATCGGGTGTCACACAATGGACCATACATTCTCCTTTTTCAAGGTGATTTATCATGCAATAACGGGTAAATCACATACAAAGATGACGATTCCAATGCCACCATTGTTGGGTTCTGTTTAAGTATCGATTGACACATCGATGCTTCACTTTGTTAGAAAATGGGAATTTTCCAAAATTTGTTAACATAGGTGACCGATGACATGTAAATAGGGAGATGGTAATTTTCCAAAATTTGTTAACATAGGTGACCGATGACATGTAAATAGGGAGATGGTAATTTTCCAAAATTTGTTAACATAGGTGACCGATGACCGCATACAATGATGAGGATTACAAGACCATCTTTGTTTTGTATTTATTCCAAGAATACCAAATCCAACATTCTAGACACCATCAAATAAAACCAAGGGAATAAAATAAGGACCCCTGGTTGGGGGACAAAACGAAAGAGAAAATGAAAACTAACGAACATTACTACGTTATCTTTTAATAAATGTTGGGTTGTCATTTACGTCAATAAGTTCCCAAAAAAAGTGATATAATTTGCGCCATTGGATGTCTTTTCTAAAAGATAAAAAAAATTTAACATATGCTGAAAATTACAGTCTGTTGGTAATAACCATTAGTAATACTCATTTATTTGGTAGTGTATTAATGTAAATCCTATTTAAAAGATTGATTTTTAATTGTTGTTAATTTTTTTAGAGTAAACTGCAGTTTTACCCCCTGTAACCTTACCCCCTAAAATGAAAATCTTGATGTCTTACCCCTCAACTATTGAAAAACGCTACAATATTACCCCCCGGTGTTAAAATTTGTTTAAAGTCAACGTCACTTATTAACGGTCAAAGGGTAATATAGTCTTTTCCACTTGTTTTTGATTGCTTCCTCAACACAACACCCTATATTATAAACTTCACTTCGACCTTACCCCCCCAAGTATTCCCCCAATCTCCTTTCTTCTCTCCGGCGAACACACCACCGGCGACATATCAGGCGATAAGCAACTCATAGAAATGCCGATTGGGACGACGATCAGAGAAATTTTGAGCCACATGTCAGGTATGATTCACACTGTGAACTAGATCGATAGATGTTGAAGCTCTGTTTGAGGTAAACGTCTGGTGAATCGGGGTAACACATTATTAGTATGTTTATGCGGTTTATGATTATGTGAATGTGCTTATAATCGAACAAGGGTTTACTATTCATTTTGATTTTGATATGAATGATTGAAACAGGGGTTAATTGAATGTGCTTGTGGATTCTTGATTGTTCTCCGCCTATCACTGTGGATTCTTGTTGTTTGGGGAAATAGTGGATTATTGTTGTTCAATTAATCACATTTGATTGTTATTGTTCGATGTATCAAAGTGGATTATTGTTGTTTGATGATTACAGTAGATTCTTGTTGTTTGGGGAATCACAGTGGATTATTGTTGTTCGATGAATCACAGTGGATTGTTGTTGTTCGATGAATCACATTGGATTCTTGTTATTTGATGATTAGAGTGGATTCTAGTCATTTGATTAGAATCACATTAGCTTATTACAGTTGTATTTTTTTAATCTGTGTTTGCAGTTGACATGAGGATGCAAGTCACGGTAAGAACGATTGTGTTCCACATGGTGGTCAAACTGTATGGTGTCACATTGCACTTCCACTTTCCCCTTGGGGATGAAAGGTTGCCTAATTTGATGTTGAATGTGTTTTGATATTATGTTATAGATATGTATATTATAACTGTAGGATGGACTCTAATCTGTAATATATTTATGCAGGCTAACTTTTAAACGTATGAAATGATCTAATGTTAAGTGGATTAGAGGTTCATGTGCTTGATGATGGTTTTGGAATTAGGATTAGGAATTGGATTCTTGATTGTTTGAAGTTTGACAGTGGTAAACTATATCCATGTGCTTGATGACAGTGGATTAGAGGTTTTGGAATTAGGATTAGGAATTGGATTCTTGATTGTTTGAAGAATCACAGTGGATTAGAGGTTCATTTGCTTGATGATGGTTTTGGAATTATAGTAGAAATTGGATTCGAATCATCATTAGAAATCATTAAGTGCAGGCTTTGACTTTGCCTGGTCAAACAATTTAGGCGGGAATGGATACGTTTTCTGCAGGGGGTAAGGTTCATTATAGTTAGAAAAACGGGGGTAGTTAGAAAGGGTAGAATTATCATTTCGCATACCAACTAACAGAATGTTAAAGTCATTTGACAACAGGGGGTAAGTTTGCAGCATTTTGCATTCGTTGGGGGTTAGACAACAAAAAATTCGTATTGGGGGTAAGGGTGCCAATGGGCTATATCTCCAGGGGGTAAAATTACAGTTTACTCTATTTTTTAACTATTATTAAGCACCCCCACATTGCGGCAGGGCCACCAACACTTAACTTGCAGCATATTAATGTGAATAACTTGGACCGAAACGTAAAACATATAAAATAATAACTATGTTGATCTAGGACCCGCACATTGCGACGAACCTGTCAAACAGGAAAAAATAGACAACGTAAAAACGTTGAACCACACACATGTTGCACCGTGTTAACTCGCAAAATTTGCGTAAGATGAAAGTATAGGGGACCAAAGTAAGTACAAAAGTTGTGAGGTTAAATTGCAAAAGATGAAAGTTTTGGTATTATAAGTAGAAAAAACAAAAAGTTTTGAGATAAAAGTGAAACATCATTTTTTTTTAAAACCTCCCAAAGCAGGACATACACACACCTCTATGCACACAAATATTGTAAATTTAGAGTATGTAAATTTCATACACTTTTAGTTAACCTGTCTATGGTCAACCATCAAGACAATTTCTTATCTACACCTATATCTATTTAGGGTAAGGTTCATGCGAGAACCGCGAGAACCAATGTGAACACAATCTAAAATAGCTAAAAAAAACTAAAAAAAGCTAACCCCACCCCCCCCCCCCAAAAAAAAAAACTTAAAAAAAACCTAACCCCCCCCCCCCCCCCCCGCGGCTAAAATGCTAAAAACTAAACCCTCAAAAAATCTAAAAAAAAAAAACACACAAAAAAAAATTTATATTTTTTACATTAAAATCGCTACTTTTAGTAGCCAAATTTTTTTTTTTAAACTTAAAAAAAAAAAAATTGCTACTAAAAGTAGCGATTTTTTTATAAAAAATTTGTGTGTTTTTTAGCTATTTTTAGATATTTTTAGTTGTGTTCACATTGGTTCTCGCGGTTCTCGCAATAAAGGGTGGTTCCTAATGGATCCTTCTCCTATCTATTTATATCTATATACTACTTTATAATTATACGAAGTTTCATATGAAATTGTTAATAGATCATTGGATTATCACCTTTTCTACTCATCAACATTGTTAAGCAAACTCTATTATTAATTTATTATTATATCTCTCTTGTGTTTTCACTTGCATGATGCAAGAAATTAATCAAACAATTAATTCTAGAGTTCAAGACCCTTACATATCTATTGGATTATCACCTCTTCAACACATCAACATTGTTAAGCAAACTCTATTACTAATTTATTATTATTATATCTCTCTTGTGTATTAATCAAACAATTAATTCTAGACCCTTACATATCTATTGGTGTAAAGAAGGGAGATCTTGCATAATCATCTACACTTGAGAAATAACTATTCCCATCATCATCATGTTGATAAACAACTTGAGAAACTCTTGACATGTTGAGGGCAACCGTAATGATTGAAAAGGGAAATATGTTGGGCGCAACTAGTGCCTCATTCAGCTCTTTCCATGATGTTTGTATAAGCTTCAGGATTTGTTTCCTCCCATCTTCTTCACCTTTTATATTCTTCTCTCATCAACACTTGTATGCTTGATGGTATATCACATCTTTCTTGTTCCTCCTATACATACATGATTATGGTACATAAATCGTCCCAAAGGCGAAGAATTTGATTAATAAGTGAGTACCTTTGAAGTGCCCAAATATAACAACCCTCCAAAATATTTTCGACACCCTAAAAATATTTAGAGTGCCCCAATGTGTCCTAAAATACACCCCGTATACGAAAAAAGGCCCTAAATACCTTGATTTTTATTATAATTAAATAACAACAAAAATAAAGGGGCTCTGGCGGGCCGCGTAAGACCACCCCTGGATCTACGCGGGGCGCGAGCGAAGGGCCAAACGGCGAAACCCTGAGCTGCCACGTGGCAGCATCGTGTCGAGTCTATATATATGACCAGTCAAGGCTAAACCCTAGGCGACCTCTGTCGAGGGCCGTGTAGCCTTTGGCTACATCCTACGCGGGCCGCTAGGACCCCCTGTCCCAGCCCTATAAATGAGATCGTTCAGCTTTCACTTTCCGACGCTCACACCTTTCTTTCTCTCTCGAAATTCTGAAGAATAAACATAATTTTCGGGTATAATAGCCCCCTAATTAATGAAGTTCTGCCTCGTTGTAAGTATCATAACCCCGGTTACGTATTAGATACGCTGCACAATTGATCCAGGGTTCCGTAACGGCTATCGTGGTTCTGCCCGACGTAGTCGTTGGAATGCCGTCTCGGGGAGGGTATTACTAATGTAAATATTGGGTTATTATACTAACGCATATGCATTTGTGTAATTAATAGATAATCACCAGGAAATCCTTAAGGAAAACCCTAAGACAGCATTGTGAGTAATCCTCTTTTTGTATAAACCTTTTTGTGAGTAATCCTCCTTTTTGCAAACTGTTTTTACAAAACCTCATCTGATTTACATTATATTAAACAGTGATTGAGTATTTGTATTCTACAATTATCGTCGGTATGTTGGGGTTTTGTATACAAAATTTGTTACTACATTGTGAGTAGTAACATGACCACAAGTCGGGTTGACAGTACCGTGGGTGGTAATTAAAGTAGATGGAAACAAATGTAATTGCGCGACCGCCCTCAATGCTATAGACTGATAAAATCTGTTTTGATTAAACTGGGATTCACTCACCAGTATTTCTCACTGACAAAATGTTTTTAAACGCGTTTCAGGTAACAAAATGTGAAAGCCAAATAGAAGCTAGCTGGACCGCACTGAAGGCTTGGAAAAGTGGCTATAAAGTTACCTAAAATAAAGAGATGTTTTATTAAATAAAATAGGGTTTATCCCTATGAAAATGTGTGTACTTAAAACTTGGGATTATGTAACGCCCCGTGTTTTGAAAGTCAAAGTCAAGATTAAAGTCAAAGGAAGACAAGATTGCTAATTGCGATATGTCACTCCTTGTTCAACTCCTGTTTTGACTTCTTTGACTTATAGATAATCTATTTGTGTTATCGCATTAGTTGTATTATATGGAGTACTTGTTAATAATCTAGGTTTAATCGCATATTTAATCGATTAATCGCTTATCGCAATCGCATTCGCAACTCGAATTACGTGTTCTGGATATTGTTTTACGCGTGTGTGTGCCATTTATGTGTTTCTTGTGCATGTTATGTTTATGTTGAGGTGTTAATCGTAATCGAAATCGCAATCTATCGCATTGCAATCGAATCGAAACGCTTAACGCAATAATTATAGTGATTGTATGTTAGATATAGTAGTTGGGATTAAAAGTAATTTGATGAGTAATACCATCGCATCGCTCTCCCGAATCGCATCGCAAAGCTTAACACTCGAATCGAAACGACTAAACTCATCGCGCCGAACACTCGAATCGAGTGGCTAACCGACCGAGTGGCCATCCGATCGGATTGCCATCCGATCGGGTTGCCACCCGACCGAGTTGCCACCCGATCAGACTGCCACCCGATCGACCAGCCATTCCTTCCCACTTTCCTTTTATGGAAACCCTATAAATACCCCCCATATGTCACACCACTTGATGTGACAGCTCTCTCTCTCTGCTCAACTCGCTCCAGCCTTCACTTATCTCGATTTCTTCCGATTCTTGTAAGTTTTCAACCTAAATCTTGTACTTTCTTGATCTACACGCACTCCTACACCTTTCTATCTTTTGAATCTTAACTTTTAACCGTAAAATCACTAGATTTAAGGCGTTCTAGGATGATGTCATCATGGAGTTCTTATGAACTTCATGTTTTGGCTTCAATCCACCAAGAACAACTTGGATCTGAATGATTTCCACTTGAATAAACAAAGCTCTTTGGTAGACTGAACATATTCATGGTGAAAGGGATTGAAAGATGGTTTTCTAACTTTCTTTCAACTCTTTTACACTCAATGCACTCAAAACCGATAGATTCGGACCTTGCTCTGACCTCCTACTCATTCTTAGTGGTGTGTTAGTTCCAGATCTGAATTCTATCCAAGAGATTACTGATTTCGGGTTAAACATGAAACACCATCTCGAACAGTTAACTGGTTGGACTAGGGTTATTCCTATCCGATTGGGTCACTAAGTCTTGACGAGGTTTCTGTTGTTTGACACGTTATTGTACAGCCTCGAGAAAACACAACTAACAAAACAACCAAGTGTAAGAACGATCAGGTCGTCTGGGACGGATTGCCGTCCGATCGGATTGCCACCCGATCGGACAGCCACCCAATCGGCTTGCACCTGGGTCCCACACTTAAGCTATTAAATCACCTTATCAAGGTTTGGAATGTCGAACGGATTGCCGCCCGATCCGGTTGCCACCCGATCGAACGACCATCCGACCATGTGATGTTTTGGACTTCAACACTTAACAATTTTCAACATGCTCAGTACGTACGGATTGCCACCCGATCGGACAGTCATCCGATCGAGTGACCGTCCTGCTGTGAACTTGTTCTCAAACTGAGAAGTCTCACCAATCGGATTGCTGCCCGATCGAACGACCGTTCGATCGACTGACCTGAAAGGTAGAGATAATTCTCAAATTTTTAAAATGCTACAATGAAAACTTCAAAGTACAAACCATCATACACAAACACATCCTCACCAAGCGAGGTGACAATCCAATTGAATGGCCATCCGATCGGGTGACCATCCGAACGGATTGCCACCCGATCGACTGGCCAACCGAACGGATTACCACCCGATCGGATTACCATCCGATCCTTGGTACACCTACACTGTTTTGCGCGCCGACTTTCGCTTATATTATCATTAACTGTTCAGGCTAATTCCGCTCTAGCGCTCCCTTCAATCCATTAGCTTCATCGCTGTGAGTATACTCGAACCCTTTTTGCTTTAACGCACTTTTGGGTGTTACATACGTTACTTATTCTAAATCACATCGAACACACTACGCAATACTTTAACGCTAACCGTTACCGCATGTCATACGTGACTTAATGAATGCTTGTTTGTTATGTTTACACATGGATTGCTGTCTACCTGCCTTAGCAACGATAGTACTATAGTTTGGACTCAGCACCTGTTCACTCAGGAGTTGTTAAGGACAATTAATTACATGGCTCACAGTGGTGAGTGTGTATTACGAACTGCCTTGCGCAGTCAACCCGCAGTCATTGGTATTGATAGGATCATGTCGATAACTTACGTGCTTCATTTCACAATGTGTACGTGCTGGTTATGCGTAAACGATTTCGAACCCTATTATATCTATCAAACTTGTATGCTCACCTTTACACTATGTGTATTGACTTTTACTTTAACGTATGTGGCAGGTGCTTAAGATGTTAGAATGATTGGCTCTGTGAAATCAAGGCTAGGAAAGGTCTAGAAACAAATAAACGAATTGTCTGTACTTAAATTCTGAGTTGTCGAAACAGAACAATTTGTCTTGACTCTGCCTGTAATAATTATGTTACTTTTTATGTCATGGTATGGGACGTGATGCTTAAAATAATTGGTAATAATAGTTGTTATGGAAACTTCTGGACAATCTGTTTCGCTCAGTGCCACGCCCCGATGTTTCCGCCATCGGTTGGGGTGTGACCGATTGGTATCAGAGCCATAACTATAGGGAATTAGGCAAGACTCAACCTAGTCCGGGTTGATGTCTTAGAAACGACCTAATCTATAGTTAGGTACCAACAGACCGACTTGTGCACACCCTGTAGGGGTTTTGTACAAGCTTACTTGCTATATCTCGTTGTTCTCGCTTGCACTACACTATCACTGCACTCTAATTTTTTTAAAATGAGCGAGCGATTAGGTCGAGACTAGGTGTGAAAACCGCAAACTCTCGACCGAATTGCTTGTTCAACCCGCATTTTTTATCTATAAACAGGGGAATTTGCGTTGAATCGGGAGTGAAATCCATAATTTGACACATAATCCTTCCTTATTTTATCAAAACAGGAGCAAAAGTTGTTAAGTCAGGGGTGAAACCCGAATCTTGACGACTTATTCCGCTCTCTATTTTGGTTTTACAAAACTCTCACCAAGGTCTCGACGGACTCCAACGACTTGAAGTCGCACTATAACTGGAAGGATGCGTGCCATTCGCCCAGATTCGAGGCAAGAGCACAGTCCTGAAGGACAAAGTGTGTACCAAAGGTCCTTGTGAATAGTCGAATCACTTTGGATAGTCAAAGTGTGTTTTGATTCTGAGCCCGCAACTGCTGACTCTGATATTTGTCGATTTTTTGTGGATTTTGTGTGTTTTATGTGATTATACGCTTTGATTTTGGTGGTTTATTCATTTTTGCTGTTTATTTCAATCGACACACACAACGCACAACGCACAACACACTGCACAATCGTTAACGAATCGCTGATCATCATTCGCAATCGCTGCTCGGTACCCGCAATCGCTGTGATTAACCGCTATACGCGCTGTGAAGGATAGGGAATACGTGCAACATATAGCTAGGTTTCAGTATTCTGACTGCCTCTTGAATGATAAGGGAACATGTATGCCACATATAGGAGAATACGTGCGAATATAGTGTGTTTACTTGCTTTCGTGCTCTACGTGTTTATGTGCTAATGTGCTTAAGTGCCTATGTGCCTACGTGCCTGTGTGATTATATAAATAAATGTGTTCCTGAGCTTTATGATAATCGCTAGACTATACTAGGAATAATCAAAATTGTGTTTGAGTCTTGTGACGATGTCTGTTGCAGACAATGTCGTCATCTGGTTCTCGCGCTACCCAATCCGCTTGCCGAAAGCAGGTCTACAAATGCCTCGCCGCTATGATCACTAAGCAAATGGCGAAGGTTTTTCCACAGATCGTCAGTGAACTGTATGAGAATGTGAGCAAATCGTCTGAAGAATCCAGGACTGAAACCCCTAAGGCTGTGTTTAGCTTCAAGAAGTTTAAAGCTTGCGGACCGAAAGAATTCACTTGTGAAGATGGTCCTACGGCCTTATTCCAATGGTTCGATTCGATTGAGGTCACCCTACGTCAGAGTGGCTGTCCTGACGATCTCCGCACTCTGAATGCTACCGGCGTCTTCCAAACCCGAGCGCTAGATTGGTGGACGGCCGAGAGAAACAAACGCGGAAACGATGCAACTTACATTTGACGTGGGATGAGTTGAAGAACGTCATGCTGGAGAGTTCTGCCCTCCCCACGAGCACCAAAAGTTGGAGGACGAATTCTGGAACATCAAGCAGAAGGAGGGTGACAATGTTGCTTTAACTGCTCGCTTCAAACAGCTTAGCATAGTCTGTCCTGATCAAGTCAAGACTTTTGATATGACGATCAAGAAGTATATTCGAGCTCTACCCGACTGTGTCGTCTATTTTGTGCAAGCTTCAAAGCCAGCGACAATTGAAGAGACTTACCTGCTTGCCGCTGAAATAAGCGACAAACGAGTCAAGTCTGGCTTATGGGATAAAGCCGCCAAGAATCTCCATCAAGCTACCACCGCACCAACCGCTGAAACTGCCGCCACTTTTCAGTCTTCAAAAGCCTCTCGTCGCAAGAGGAAGAACAACAGCAACTCCAGCAACAAGAATTGTGCTGTCACCACTGCTGCCCCACTCCAAGTTGTACCAGCTCAGCAGCAAACTCAACACCGCTAGGTTGTGGCACCGGTAACCCAACCACCGCCGGCAAAGCGTGCTTATACTGGTCCTCATCCTGCTTGCCCGACATGCACCTATCATCATCCAATGGGAATTGCTTGCAGATTTTGTGTACATTACAACATGTACGGCCATTTCACCGCCAACTGCCGTACAGGTCCTCGACAAGCGCCAGTACCAGCTACTGCTCATCAAGCTCTGCTCCATGCCCCTCAAGGCCAACAAGAAGCTCAGGCACCCGCGGTCAATGCTAGAGTCTGCTTTGCGTGTGGTGATCCCAACCACTTCGCAAACATGTGCCCCAATCGGGTTGTGAAGCAAGAGCCGCAGCAACAACAGCAGCAGCAGCCTTAGCAGCAACAGCAACAAGCCGCTTGTGCTTGAACATTCAACATTAATGTGCGCCAGGCTCAAGCTGACAACAATGTGGTCAATGGTACGTTCCTTGTGAATGGTATTTATGCTTCGTGTTTGTTTGATACTGGAGCCGATAATTGTTTTGTATCGTTTGAGTTCGAAAAGCTTCTTAATCGTAAGGGCGCCCATCTCCCCTCGACGTTCGATGTTGAAGTTGCCACCGGAAGGACTATCGCTGTCAACTCTGTTCTCCGTGATTGTACCCTCGAGCTCAACAATCACATATTTCTTATCGACCTTATTCTGATGCAGCTCGGTAGTTTTGATGTCATAGAAGGCATGGACTTTCTTCGTGAAAACCATGCTGAAGTTGTTTGCTTCGAAAAGATGATTCGATTCTCGCTCGCTAATGGTGATCAATTATGTGTCTATGGTGAAGTCGCATCTAAGGGGCTGTTTGGCTAAGCTTTTCAAAATGATTTATTTGCTTATTTACTTTTCTGAAAAGCAAATAAGCAAATAAGTCATTTTGAAAAGCTCCATTTTAAAGCTTTTCAAAACAGCTTATTGACTTATTTGCTTTTCAGAAAAGCAAATAAGCAAATAAGTCATTTTGAAAAGCTTAGCCAAACAGCCCCTAAGAAACTCCAACTCATGTCGTTTGTTCAGGCTAGCAAGTATCTCCGCAAGGAATACCAAGCTTTTCTGGCACACATTGTAGTAGCGGAGAAAAAGGAAGTTAAGGAGGTGAAGGACGTCCCTGTTGTTTGTGAATTCCCTAACGTCTTTCCTAAAGATCTCCCAGGTTTACCACCAAGTCGTGATATCGACTTTCGCATCGACCTCATTCCTGGAGCAAATCCTGTTGCAAGAGCTCCTTATCGACTCGCACCATCTGAAATGCGTGAACTCTCGAGTCAACTCCAGGAACTCCTTGATAAAGGCTTCATTCGCCCTAGCACCTCTCCTTGGGGCGCGCCAGTCCTTTTCATCAAAAAGAAGGATGGGTCGTTCCGGATGTGCATCAACTACCAGGAATTGAATAAGCTGACGATCAAGAATTGCTACCCCTTGCCCCGCATCGATGATTTGTTTGACCAGTTACAAGGTGCTACATGTTTTTTTCAAGATCGATCTACGCTCAGGCTACCACCAGTTACGCATTCAAGAGGAGGATATTCCCAAGACCGCTTTTTGCACTCGATACGGCCACTACGAGTTCGTTGTTATGCCTTTTGGTTTAACCAATGCACCCGCGGTTTTTATGGATCTGATGAATCGTGTGTGTAAACCTTTTCTCGACCGCTTCGTCATCGTGTTCATCGATGATATCCTGATCTATTCTAGGTTGAAGACCGAACACGCGCAGCATCTACGTTTGGTTCTCGAGCTACTCTAGGGGAATCGACTCTATGCCAAGTTCTCCAAGTGTGAATTCTGGCTAGAGGAGGTTCAATTCCTCGGTCACATTGTCAATAGTCAAGGTATTCACGTCGACCCCGTGAAGATCGAAGCTGTCAAGAGTTGGGTTACGCCTAAGAACTCGTCTGAAGTCCGTTCTTTTCTCGGACTAGCGGGCTATTATCGTCGATTTATCGAAGGGTTCTCTAAAATCGTTGTGCCGTTAACCTCTCTCACGCAAAAAGACAAGCCTTTTGTTTGGGGAACCGGACAAGAGACTACCTTTCAAACCCTCAAGTATATGCTTTGCAATGCTCCTGTTCTCACTTTGCCCGGCGGAAACGATGACTTTATTGTCTATTGTGATGCCTCGAACCTTGGCCTTGGTTGTGTCCTTATGCAGCGAGACAAGGTTATTGCTTACGCATCTCGTCAGCTCAAGATCCACGAGAAGAACCATACAACCCACGACCTCGAGCTAGGCGCAGTTGTTTTTGCGTTAAAGATTTGGCGACACTACCTTTATGGTACCATGTGTATGATCTTCACCGATCATAGGAGCCTACAACATATCTTTGACCAGAAGGAGCTTAATATGCGTCAACGCCGATGGGTACAACTTCTCAACGATTATGACTGTGAGATTCATTATCATCCAAGCAAAGCAAATGTCGTTGCCGACGCTCTCAGCAGACGGAGTTATTTGCACAGCGCCCGTAATACCCAAGCCCAATATGATCTCGAAACCCTCATTCGTGACGTCCAACATGCCTGTTTTAATGAACGCACTTTGAAGAAGGAAAGGATTCTCAACGATGGCGCCCAGCTAGTGAATAAGTAGAATGGGATATTCCATTATCTGGACCGAATCTGGATCCTTAAATGGACCATTTTCAACAAATTTTTCACAATCAAACAGGAGAATTGCTTTCAACACACATTTTCAACAATGAACCGAATGATTGAATTTATTTCATCAACGATTACAATTGCATGTATGCAACAAACTCCCCCTTAGCCTGAGCTCACAGTGATTTGTTCGTACAGGAAGAAAGATGGTGAAGAGCTAATAGAACAATACAGGGTACTGTTCTATTTAGAGGCACGGACAAACCACTGAGGCATCTTTGCTGACGTCACCATGAAAGTGACATCTAACCTCCTAACAAACTCTAACATCTGATCTATACAAGTACTGCTATGCTAACAACTGTTATTACAATACATTACATAAAGACAAACTAACTACTACTGAATCCTTCCACTGATGTGAACCCAGCAGTGCTTGACCCTTAGCAGTAGATTGAACAGCAGGGCTTTAGTCTTCATTAGTCATAGACTTGATCAGCAGTTGTAGGTCAGCAGTTGTACCGATCAGTGGATTGGAGGTCATAAGATGTTGAAATCACTTTCAAGGGGAGAGACTTGATTACATAACATCTGCTTATTCTGGATCCACTATTCTGATCCAGTTTTGGCTTTAATTATCTGTTCCTCTGATAGGGTTCAATCCCAACAGGGGTGTGATAGATTATTCTCACGTATTTAATATTATGAAAGTGTGGTATTTTACTCTGATAAAATATTTCCTAACTACGGTCCTGATGTAATTTCCGCTGCCAAAATGATAAAAACCTGGATACCACCGAAACTGGCCGCGGCCACCCGTTCCCGGGGAGTTAGGGGACGGGGGTTGCGACAGAAGGTGGTATCAGAGCTAAGCCACTGATTCAGCCACAGAAGTGATCTGCTGACACCAAGATATTATTTAAATTGTTAGGAAATTATCTACAGAAATACATGCATATCTATATTTTATTATTGTGTGTTATTTGACTATTTGTTAGTTTACAGTATGAGCGATCAAGGACCATTCGACGCCTATCGTCAGTTGTCCAGCTCACCTAGGAGCGAAGGCACCTGTTCACAGCCTGCTATCTTAGGGTATTCAGGTGACGATGAAGATGGGATATTCGTGCTTAAGGCTCAGTTCGAAGAGCCATTCCCTCCTAAAAAGAGAGGATGGTTCAGTAGGGGAGCACATGAGCGTATGAAGAGAATGAAAAAGTTACAACAGTAGCGAGTTCTAGCAGCCGCTAAGAGAGAAACAGATGCTCACACCCAAGATATGCTTAATAGGAGTTTAGCAAACTTCTGTCACACCCCGACCACGTAGAACATACAAAACGTGGCAGAAATGTCGGGGAGTGTTGTAACAGAATTAGTTGTTTCAAATCCATGGCAATTGAAGTTTCGTTTTATTGATTAAAAGTGTTACAATGTCTTAACAAACAAGGAAATACAACATAATTAACTAGTCTTGCATCTTTTATTGTCACTAAGGCCCATGTCCGCCTAAGTGTATCTTGATCAATTCCTATGCTTCATATCCTGAAAAACACATGTGAAAATAGGTACGTCAGCATAAAAATGCCTGTGAGATACATAGGTTTTGTGAAAATAGAATTCATGACTTATGTTTGAGAAAATGTTTAGTCATGAACCTTGTAATTTGCTTTGTCTTTGTAAATCATTTGAAAAACAATAAGTTCAGATGATACGTATAAATAAGAGAATAATGCATGGTTAAATGAATAACCATGTAAAATGAGTTTGTATAAGTTAAGTTGTTTGTAAAACAATGTATTGTGAAAAGTATGTTATTTGTATAAAATGTTATATGTCATAAACTGAAATGATTCAAATAACGCTACGATATGTAATACCATACAAACACTTATATATAGGAAGTACCAGCGGCGTATCCACCATGCTTGTATCATATTACACACGCCTCGTTACTTAAGTCACTTAAACAAACCATCAATGTAATAAGTCTATGTTTAAACCAATTGTCAAAAGTCCTTGTATAAATCATATCAAATGTTAATAGTCCAAAAGTAGTCAAGTAATGTGTAACAAATGTTATGTATGATAAGTAAAATAAGACTACTTAAACCATAAGTAAAAATGTACAAAACAAAGTATTGAAGTAAAACTTGGTTTAAATCAAAGTTATGTTTTGTGTAGTAAATGCATGCTATACTGATATAAACATTTATGCGGTATTGTGAAAATTCATACATCCAAGCCTTGCGACAGTCGGATAACTATGTAAAAATGAGTTATCAAAAGAATATGTATTCGGATTCGGTCATTCCTTACGTCCAAACAAACCCGAGATTTCAGGAATGGGATTTGTCAAGTCCTATGGTACCACTACCTACTAACGAGCGGCATGATCGGTGTTAATGAATGTATAGTATAGTTTAAACAAACCAAATGTCATACCAAAATGTAAGCATGTGATGAATAAGAAATGTACTAAGTATGCTAAGTTAACATACAAAGCAGAAAAGTCATGTAAATCAATGTGCTAGCATGCTATCAGTCAACATACATAGCAGAAATGTAATGTAAAACGATGTACTAAGTATGCACACAATGGACATACATAGCATGAAATGTAATGAAATCATGTACTATAATGTACTAACAAACATAGCCGGTATATGATGTGAAAACAGGAAAGCAGGAAAGTAACAAGTAGGCACATGTGTTCCACCCCAAAATGTTTGGAAAACAGTAAAAGAGGGGTCTATGTACTCACTTGAGATTACTCAGTAGTCCTGGAGTGACAACCAAACAATGATAGAGATCACGGAATCAAACGGCACCTAATATAGGTAACTATGTTAATAAACCGGACCTAAATCGGAGGATTTAGATAGAATGAGGGTTCGTAAACCAAACGAGTATAGAGACTCGTGTCATATGGTTTAACAAATCCTACATACTAAATGAAACCTAACCTAAGTGCTTTCGACCCATTACGACCCGTTTAGGTAGCTTATGCTACTTTAACGCGTCGTTCGCGTGAAACGCGTTCGGACCGCCTAACTAGTCCTATGACAAGTGTTATATGCCTAAACATGTTACATAATCAGTTATGTGACAAAAGTTTAGGTTACATATGCTTAATTACCAATTATACATGAAAAGGGTATTCTGGTAATTTACCTAAGGCATATAAACTACCTATCATACAACTACTTAAACGAAGCGACCATAGGGTATAACCTCGGAAGGTTATTCCCTACCTACTATGGTCACCTAATGTATTTGGTCGGATCCTAATGATCGACCAAATGGGTCGGGTTCGAAGGTATAAGCGATTTATTAGATCGCTTACCCTACGACCCTAGACAACGTGGTAATCAGTAGGCATAGTCCCAAGGGACTATAACCAACGTGATTACACTCACGTTGCGAAGTTCAAACGAACTTCGCATTGACCATAAACTGGTCAACGCAGAAAGTCAAACAAAGTTTGACTTTCAGACTCGAAAAGACTCGAAAAGCAATAAAAGAACGAAAGAATACTTACAAAGGGTCCCTGAATGCTAATCTAGATCCAAATAACTCAGGTATGAAACAATGGTTCCAACTTAGAGTCTTTTGGATCAGATTCTTGTGAGTTTAGAAGTGAAGTGGGTTGGGTATTTATAGTATTCGGAGAACCGTTAAGATCGTTTCTTGGAAAAGGGGGCACGATCAAAGCCGTACACTTGTCGGAACCTTATGGTAGCTCATTTGCCACTCACCATAGGAAATTGACACTTGGAATTGGGATTGGGGGTGCAAAACAGCTGCAAACAGGCTGTTAAACATTGAATCTGGTCTGCAGAGGCTGAGGCGGCCCGCTTCAGGATACACCAAAACTAATGCGGGCCGCATGGGGGTTCTGATCAGAAAATAAGTTTCAAAAATGACAGTTTTGGTCCCTGTTGTGTATTTAAGCCATTTCCGACACTTCTAAGGCCCGTAAAGCCAACTTTAAGGCCCTAAAATGATGCCTAAACATTGTGGACATGAAACATGCTCAAAAATATGCCGGTTGTTGGTTCGTTTGGTCGTACGACGCGATGTTTGCTTAATTACGACGGAATGCGCATAAGCGCGAAAAACGATCCAAATGACGCAACGAATGGATTTTTGGCAAGCCAAACACTAAAGCATAATATAGTCATGCTTACATAAATTTTTGGATGTCCGGATGTATTCAGAACGTAAGTTATGCGCGAAAATGCAAACTTGTGCACTTTTTGACGCTTTTAGTCCCTGAATGACCCGAAAGTTTATTTTAGCACACCGAACACCTCAAAGCCTATTTCTAAGCTATGTTAAGGATATTTATGGTATGTTTAACTTATGGTCATGTTCCGGAATGTCTGTTACAGTTCAAATTGGCATACTTTCGCAGTTTGTCAACTTTAGTCCCTGTAAGCGATTTAACTTGATTTTTGCCATACCAAAGCCTTCGAAACTTATTTCTAAGTTATGTAAAGGTTATTTAAGGTATGTTAAGCCTATTTCACTATTCCGGAGTGTTCGTTGCATTAAACTGGTTATATTTACGCATCGGTGCGCGTATAACCTTCCAGAAAGCGATTTAGAGTTTGGAATTGAACAAAAATTGATATGTGCAAATGATACACATATTTTTACAAATCCCAAGTATGAAATATAATATTTCATTGGTTCGGTATTTGTTTGATGGCCGTGGAGGCATAGGTGTTACAACTTCCATATCTTAGCAACCACAGATGCCTACCCAAACCTGGAACAACTCATAGCACCTCAACCATTACCCTTGTTTCCCACACAACCAATGGAGATTGAAGTCAACCCAGAAAACCGAATCCCAGCACCAGCCTTTGACTCAACTGAGATACCTAGAGTACCAGCACCTAATCCCTTAGACCCAGACTACGACCCGTGGTTCGATGATCATATGGATTATCAGCAACGTTACCACATATCAGAAGAACCCATGCCAAACCAAGCAGCTTACCCAGGTCTGGACCCTCTAGATCCCTATTATGATAATGATGAATACATTAGGGAAATCCTAGAGAATCCATATCCCCAGGAAGAACCCATGCCACAGTACCCAGATCCAGTACCAGCACCACTTTATAAGAAAGAGTAAGTCGCAATGCTCGACGATTTTGATCAATATGTGTGTTGTGTGATTAATTAAATATTAACTTGTGATATTAATATGTGGTAAATGTTTAAAATTCAGATGGACAACGAAGTGAACCAGGAAAACCAGAATAATGAAAACCAGAATAACAACAATAACCCGAATAATGATAATAGGGAAACCAGGTGGATAACAGTGCCATCCAACACATAGTGGCACAAGGGATAATAGATGCAATGCCATGTATTATCAAAACAGTTAGGGAAGCAAATAATAAAAGTAACAATGGCAGTAAGCGACCAACTGAACCTGAACACAGTGTAAACAATGGACCCATACTTCAAGTGTCCATTCCCAAAAGAAGAATAACACGTCTTATGGTTGTTCTTATAAAGAATTCTGGTATTGTAAACCAATGGAATTCTCGGGAAATGAAGGGGTCGTTGCCGCTCTAAGCTGGATAGAAAAGACTGAGTCAGTATTAAAAATAAGCAAGTGTGCGGAAGAAGATAGGATAATGTTTGCTTCCAATCTGTTTAAGAATTCAGCCTTAGTATGGTGGAACACTATCCTCGAGTCTAGGGGAAGTGATAGAGTTTACAATATGGAATGGGAGGAATTTAAAAACATGGTAGAAAGGAAATTCTGCCCTCCCAATGAAAAAGAACAGATAGCAAATAAGTTCCTAAACCTTAGGATGACTGGAGTGGATAGTATGGGGTACACTACTTTATTCTTTGAATACGCTAGAATAGGCATGTAGTCACCTGAACCAGTATTAATCTCCCGTTATATCTTGGGATTAATCAGTGAAATTAGGCATGTAGTCAAGGCAGCTAGACCTTAAACCATAGAAGAAGTTGTAGAACTAGCAAACACCTTGACTGATGAATTAGTGCGTACACGAGAAGAGGATCAAAGGAGAAACCTAGCTCAAAGGCTTACCCAAGAATTTCGTTATGGAAATTCTAACCGTGGGAAAAATATAGGTTCTACCTCTGCACCATACTGTAAGGCTTGTAAGAAGAAGCATTCAGGAAAATGCTCCACTTACTGCAATTTTTGCAAGATACCAGGGCACAAGGAAGAAGATTGTAGGAAGAAACCTAATAATGGAATGTGCTTCAACTGTGGAGAAAAATGTCACATCAAGCCGAACTGTCCAAAACTAGCTCCAGCTCCGAACACCAAGAATACTAAAAATGCTAGGGCATTTGTTCTAACCGCAGAAGAAGCAAAGATGATTCCGGACGTGATTGCCGGTACGTTTTTAGTTAATGATGTTTTTGCTAAAGTATTACTTGACTCTGGTGCAAACCAAAGTTTTATTAATACTTCATTTTGCAAACTTCTCAATCAACCATTAACTAAACTTCCACAAGAATGTCTAGTAGAGATAGCAAATGGGGAAACCGTTAAGATTTCTGAAATCTTGCAGGGAGCAAGAATAGAATTTTTAAATCAAAAATTTATTGCAAACCTTTACCCAATGAATCTGGCAGGATTTGATGTTGTATTAGGAATGGATTAGTTACTAGCCAATAAAGCCAGTATTTTATGTGATCAAAAGTCAATCCAAGTAAATTCACCACGAGGTGAAAAGATCACAATTAAAGGAGATAAGCCATCTAGATCCACAAAATTCATCTCTGTGATGAAAACAACACGTTATATAAGAAAAGGATCCTTAGTGTATTTGATTTCTATAATCACTAACACTAGAGGAAAAGAATTAAAAGATATCCCCGTAGTATCTAAATTTCCAGATGTGTTTCCAGAAAAATTGCCAGGACTACCTTCAGACAGGGAAGTTGAATTCAGAATCCATCTGCTACCAGGAACAACACCAATTGCCAAAGCACCTTACCGTTTGGCACCCGCAGAAATGCAGGAACTGAAGAAACAGTTAGACGAATTGTTGGAAAACGGATTCATACAGCCGAGTTCATCACCATGGGGAGCGTCGATCTTATTCATTAAATAGAAGGACGGATTAATGCGTATGTGCATTGATTACCGCGAATTGAACAATGTCACGATAAAAAATCGGTACCCATTACCGAGGATCGATGATCTATTCGACCAATTGCAAGGAGCACGATTTCTCTCTAAAATCGATTTACGATCAGGATATCATCAACTAAAGGTATAGGAAGAGGACATTCCTAAGACCGCTTTTAGAACAAGGTATGGCCATTATGAATTTACTGTCATGCCATTTGGTTTAACCAATGCCCCAGCTGCATTCATGGACATGATGAACCGAATATGTAAGCCATATTTGGATAAGTTTATAATTGTTTTTATAGATGATATTCTCATTTACTCTAAAAGCAAAAAGGAACATGCAAAGCATTTGCACGCACTTCTAAGTTATTGAGAAAAGAAAAGCTTTATGCAAAGTTTTCAAAGTGTGAATTTTGGTTAGAACAGGTACAGTTTCTTGGACATTTAGTTAATCATGAAGGAATTCATGTGGATCCCAGCAAGATCGAGGCAATTACTAAATGGAAAACCCCTGAGTCACCAACCGAGGTTAGAAGTTTCTTAGGATTGGCCGATTATTATAGAAGATTTATTCAAGATTTTTCTAGAATAGCCATTCCCTTAACTAAGTTAACCTGTAAATCCGTTAAGTTTGAATGGGGACCAAAACAAGAAGAAGCCTTTAGAATTCTTAAGCAAAGACTAACCAATGCACCCATATTAGCGTTACCAGAAAGAACTGAAGACTTTATAGTCTATTGTGACGCTTCTAAATTAGGCTATGGATGTGTGTTAATGCAACGACAAAAGGTTATAGCTTACGCCTCTAGACAACTTAAGAGTCATGAAGAAAATTATTCGACCCATGATCTAGAATTTGGAGCTATAATTTTTTCCCTTAAGATTTGGAGACATTACCTTTACGGTAGTAAGTTTACCATTTTCACCGACCATAAGAGTTTAAGGTATGTCTTCGGACAAAAGGAGTTGAATATGAGACAAAGACGCTGGATGGAGATACTTATTGATTATGATTGCAATATTCAGTACCATGCAGGAAAGGCAAACGTAGTAGCTGATGCTTTAAGTCGAAAGTATCATGAAAACCAAAAAGAGTACGTTCACTTAAACTAAATCTGCAAGCAGATTTAAATGAACAAATTAGAAAGGCACAAAAATCAGTAATCAAGGAAGATACTGAAAAATTGAAAGGAATGATTAAGGAACTAGAACAAGGAACATATGGAATTTGGAGATTCCACAAGGAAAGAATGTGGATACCTAAATTAGGAAACCTACGCCATCTATATTAGAAGAAGCCCATAAGTCTAAGTATACGATGCATCCTGGAAGTGATAAGATGTATCAGGACTTAAGAAAAAATTTCTGGTGGATAAGAATGAAAAAGGATATAGCAACATATGTTGCAAAGTAGGGGTGTCCATGAACCGTTCCGATCCGATCAAGGGTCTCCTCATGCTCGGATTGAATTACAACCGATCCGATCATGTCACACCCTGACTTTTGCGGAAGCGTGGTTATTGGTGTGACTTCTTAAAACCATAGCATTCAATCATAACAATGATATATGATAAAACCATAAGATGTTCATCCATGGATTAAGTTTAAAAATAACACAACATAATTATCTGAAACGTTGACATCAAATTTAAGTTACAAACCATAGCATGTTTTAATGAGTTCACGAAGACTCGACAACATAACTTATACCAAACCGGAGCTTAGGACCATGTATCTCGTCCAGGAGTAAGATACATCTCCTAAACCCTACGACCTCTGATGTGCTAGAAGTGTTATATATATTAGGTGTATATTTTAAGCCCCTTAAACACTTTTTTAGTCAAGTTTTAAATTTATAAAACACGATATTTACTAACACTAGACACGCATATGGGCAAGTGCACCCATCGTGAGCGTAGTATAGTGTTGGTAAGATACCGAGGTCGTCCAAGGACACAAGAGCTTTTATTACCGGTTTATCCTCAACGTCTAATCAAATCAAAAAGTTTAGAAAAATGTTTTAAACTAAGAAAAATAAAAACTAACTAAAAATGCTGAAAATAAAAATAAAAGAAAAACATATAGACAAGATGAATCACTTGGTTCCGACTCGTGTATAGGGTAACCTTTGATTATTTCCGCACTTTTGCACATATTTAAGAGATTATCTTAGTTATTGTAGTAGGCCCCTCTTTTGAAGGTGACGTTACCCTCAACCCAGTAGTTTGAGTCAGCAAGGATACAATCCTAAAGGGTCGGATTATTGAAAGATAATTAATTAAGTTATTAATGCAAATTATGGTAGGCCCCTCTTTTGGAGGTAACGTTACCCTCGACTAAGTAGTCTGAGTCAGCAGGGATATAGTCCTAAATAGCCGGGTTATAGTATTAATAGTAGTTAACTTATGAGGGGATCAAAGAGTTTGGACCCCCGCCATCCAATACCATTAAGTATTGAAGGAGGTCCTACTAAATTTGACCCAGGTCCATTGCAGGACCTCTAAACGTTGAACAATGGCAAGACTCTTACCAAACCGTTCCCTTAACCCCCGACCAGGTAGCCAACATACCTCCATATAGACCGTGGAGATATGAATGGTGAAAATCTTTTATTTTATATAGACAGTAAAATAATGTCAAGACACCACGGACAAACGATAAGGAAGAATCACCTTCAACATAAGAAACTAGTTATTAAAGTCATTAATACAAAACCAAGTAAAAAGTGCGAAAAGATTAGAAATAAAAAGTATTACACTAGACACTTGTCTTCACCAAGTGACGTAAGAGACTTAGGCAAACATGGCCTTGATTGTCAAGAACTCTTACGATCAATCTTGGATCCCGAGACGACTCACACACTCTATGATGGACAATGGATGATGGTGGTGGATGATGGTGTTATGGTGGTGGTGGGTGGTGGGTGAAGAGTGAGAGAGGTGGTGTGCCAAGGGATGGTTTGAGCTTGAGCCAAGCACTCCTATTTATAGGCTGAACAGAAGCTCGGGCATGGCCCCGTGTCCAGTGGGCACGGCCCCGTGTCCACATCCTTCTCTTTCTTCATTTAATGCAGCTTTGTCTTATTAGTTGACCACACCCCGGCATCCGCTGAGCACAACCCCGTGTGCAGAAGAATCTTTGTACTATGAAGATTTGCCTGGATTGTGCGAATCTTATAGTTGACCACAGCCCCGTGTCCACTGAGCACGGCCCCGTGGTGGGCAATAGAAGCTTCTACCACTTTGTCTTTTCTGCTGACACTTGGGCACGCCCCCGTGCTGGCTGAGCACGGGGCGTGTTCAGTCTTCTGTTATCTTGTTTTGCTTGGGAAGATGCTGTCGTGGGGTCGGGCATGTCACGTCTTGTTCCTTTTCTTGTATTTATGTTAGATTTTGATGTCTTTTTGCTTCTTTTGTTAATTTGAGCTCATTTAATCCTGAAAATACAAAAGGAAGACAAAAGCACACTTTTTCCAACATTAGTACTAACAAAGGGTTAGTTTTATGCCACAATTGATGTAATTTATATGTTGCATTTTGCACACATCAACCTCGGATGACATCTTTTATTTAAACGCAGCTTGAAAACATGCACACACCTGCCAGATCCACTTAGTTTCCTGAAATACATGTAGTTTAAAAATATCAACAAAAGTTGAGCTAGTTCATGTGTTCGTGAGTATGTATAAAACCTTTGTAAACAGTGTAAGTATGAATGTCCCGGTATAATAGCAAACAAGGAAAAGAAAACCAATGGTTTGCAAGGCCACTAATATGTGTGACGGTGTAGGAAGACTCAAACCTAGCAAAGTTGCACCGAGCTTCCGGCGGACGGGTCGTGCCTTTGCTTAGTATTAATGTTTTGGAGTTACGTTTCTAATGTTATTCCAAGTTGTATAATTATTTGTCAAAATAATTAATATTTCAACTTAAATTATATTTAGTTTTGGAATAATTGTTTAAGCAATATTTCTGTATTAATACTTCCCTAGTATTTAACTCCGTATTTCCTTCCCAAGGATGGGGGTATCTTATACATGTATTTTCGTATTATTGTATTTGTAGTTCCAAATTAATATATTTTCAAGTCCCACTTTAGAAAATATATATAATAACTTATTTTGTTCCAAAATAATGTATTGTCCAGAAAATATATATTTTTCCCAAAAATCATATATCTTCTAAATATACTAAGAAAATATATTTTTACTTCAAAAAATGATATATTTTCTCTTTGTCGAAAATACAATATTACTTTTGTAATATTTACAAAAATCATATTTTCATTTCTTGTATCCAAAATAATATTTGCCAAAAATATATTTGTAACGGTATTTTCCGGAATATTTCGTTAGTTAAGTTCTTGCGTTCGATTCCAGAATATTAGGTGTGTAACTTAAATATTTATTCCATGATATTCTTGGTATTATTTTGGATAGTAAATTTCATGGTATTTTGTTAAGTTATATTATTTTATCCTAAAATAATATAACTATTTCACCAAGTATACAAATATTCACACAAGTGTCTTTAATGTAAATATATATTCTAAATACATATTTATTCATTTTTAGTTACAAAAACCAACCTCCAATATTTGTATTTTTGTTACAAAAATTATGGCAAAGTTTATATTGAAAACTTATGATCAAAATACACTTGTAAATACTTGTTTAGAAAATATTTTTCTAAGTGTTTGTATTTTTAGAAATTTTTGCCATAGTTTCCCCTAAAAATGGAGGTGTCCATGCTATCAAAGCATATCATTTTCTTTTCAAAAATCATCACAACAATCAACAATCAATCTACACTTACCAAGAGCAAAAATTATGCAATTTACATAACAACATGAACTTGATCTTTCACAAAAACTTGTAGTAACTTGGTAGTGTTTTTAGTAGGTTTAGTTACCCTTTAAAGTGTGTATACTTCTTTAAAAATCCCATTCTTGGAAGATTTAGGTGTTTACAACTTGTAAATACATTTTACAAAAATGTTTCTTTATGAAATCTTCTTGTTTCTCTAGTGTTTCTACACTTGTTTTATCACCAAAAATAGTGTACGTTTAAGTAAAAAACCAAAATCTTCTAAGAATCACATTTTAAACTTGGTTCTTTTGGAAAACCACTCATAGATCTTAGATTCATAAGATTACTAGCTTACCTTGTTTATTATTTTTCAAGAAATCATCTTATTTTCAAGTTCATGCTTATATATGAGGATGATCTTCTTGTGTTAACACATAATCATCCTCTAACTTGCTAGATCATGTGTTTAATCACCATCTAGCAAGCTCCTTATGATGATCAACATCATAATCTCAAGTAAACAACAACAAGTATCATACATATACTAAACAACACTATTTCATCAAGATTTCATCTTATATAAGCTTTATGTTCATGATTCATGTTCATGTCTTTTAATGTTCTTGTGATTAACAACATAATACATCTTTTAACCAACCAAAATTAGAAGTAACAAAGGTTATGAGAGTCTTACTACTAGCTCTATGGCTAGGGATTAACTCTTGAAGATGAAGGTAACAAAGATGGTGGATAAAAGCAATTGATGGAGGTCCTTCAAGATCCAAGACCACCAAACCTTCTAATATGGCTCCTTACACCTTGAGTACACTTGAGAATGGTTGAGATTGAAATGAAAGTGATGATGGTGGTGGTGGGGGTACACGGCCGAGAGGGGGGGAGAGAGTAGGAGTTGGAGGTGAGTTGTGAAGTGTGGTGATTATGGTCCCCCATGTTCTCTTATAAACTAAATGTTGAGTATTACCCATTGGTTTAAGTGTTCCCCCAAGTACATAACAAATCTTCCATTAGATCATTAGAGATCACATAGGATCTTAATAAGATTTGAGGAGATCAAGGTGGTGGGGGCCACCTTGAACCGTAAATGAGAGAGGGGGGGGGGGTCTTGTGTAAGTTTAGATGATAAGTAGGATAATTAGTTGAAAACTAGGTGTATTAGTTTAGGTGTTATGCATAAGGTATGTTATATAGTGTGTTAAGGTGTTCGGGGATCATAACTAGCCAAGAAATAACAAAACAATGCTTCTAGTATAATTTTGGTGTTTTGGGTTGTGTCCGGTCGTTCGGTTAGATACTGGTTCGTTAAAGTGTCAAGTTATTCCGTTTAGTGATCTTTAAGTACCCTTTTGTGACACTTTTAATTCCCGACACTTAGGAAAGCATTCAGGGCCATCTTGCCATATTTTTGCATGTTACTAGGTTTTTAAAATGCTGATTTTTGCTGGACTATTCAGAATTCTGTAGAATTCTGCACTTTTAGTGGGTTTTAGGCACTTTTCGGCACTTAAACTATCACCTAGTGAAGCAGTTTTGTGGTCCTTACTTCCCTACACACTATACTAGTGTGGAACTTGGTTTCTAGCTCATACTGGGTCTCAAAACACTGTCTGTCTAGGTACTGAACCTCGTCAGCATTTTTCTGAGTTATCCGCTAACTGTGCTAACCGTGCTTTGTGCATCATGTATGTCACTAAAGGTTTGTATGTAATAATGAGGTGACATTATGTAATATGTGATGCACATGTAAGTATGATACAGAAATCAGAAAGCAGTTTAAGTCATCAGTTGTAATTCAGCACAGTCGTTAAGCACTTAATCATAGTTAATTAATCGTACGGATACCTGTATTTTTTACGGTTGTCACATTCTCCCCCTGTTAAGAAAATTTCGTCCCGAAATTTAAGTTCTGCTACTAGCTGCAGGGGTCTTGGGGAACAAATGTGGGTATTTTGCTTTCATGCGATCCTCACGCTCCCAAGTGAATTCTGGGTCGTGTCACGCATTCCAACGAACCTTGACGAGTTTAACACTATTCCTGCGTGTCTTGTTAACCTTCCAATCAGTAACCTCAACAGGTTCTTCAGTAAAGTGGAGTGTGTCGTCAATGTGGACTTCGTCGGCAGGAATGACAACTGTTTCTTGAGTTGGACTCTTTTTCAAATTAGACACATGAAATGTATCATGAACTCCGTTCAGTTCTGCGGGTAGATCCAACTTATAAGCTACAAGACCAATCCTTTCCAGGATTTTAAATGGCCCAATGTATCTTGGGTTCAACTTCCCACACTTCCAGGGTGAAACCTTTAACAAAACCATATCTCCTACCTCAAACTCCAACGGTTTCCTTCTTCGGTCCGCATAACTCTTTTGTCGATCACGATCCACCTTTATGCGCTCTCGGATCTGTGTAATCTTTTCGGTCGTCTCTTGAACCAATTCAGGACCAACAAGCTGTCTATCACCCGCATCTGCCCAGCATAACGGTGATCGACACTTGCGTCCATAGAGAGCCTCAAATGGTGCAGCTTGGATACTCACATGGTAGTTGTTGTTGTACGAGAATTCTACCAAGGGTAAGTGAGTGTCCCAACTACCACCCAAATCCATCACGCAAGCTCGTAATATGTCTTCCAACGTTTGAATCGTCCGTTCACTCTGGCCATCTGTCTGCGGATGGAAAGCAGTACTCAGATTCAACTGAGAACCAAAGGCTTCTTGGAAGGATTGCCAAATCCTTGACACGAACCTTCCGTCTCTATCAGAGATAATTGAGAGAGGCACTCCATGACATGCGACAATCTCTCTGAGGTACAGCTCAGCAAGCTTACTAGTGTTGTCTTTCTCCTTGATTGGCAAAAGGTGTGCAGATTTGGTCAGACGGTCCATGATTACCCAAATCGTATCGTGACCTCTGGGTGTCCTTAGTAACTTCGTTATAAAGTCCATTGAAATCTGCTCCCATTTCCACATGGGTATTTCAGGTTGTTTCAGAAGACCTGAAGGCTTCTGATATTCGGCCTTTACTTTGGCGCAGGTCAAACATTTGCCAACATATATTGCAACATCACCTTTTAATCTCGGCCACCAATAAAAATCCTTTAAATCTTGGTACATTTTATCCGATCCTGGATGGATCGAGTACCGTGACTTGTGAGCTTCATCAAAAATTACGTCTCGTAGACCACCGAAGAGAGGAACCCAAATTCGTTTCATGAAGCACAACGTTCCTTCATCATTGGATACTAGCTGCTTATCCATCCCACGGAGATATTCATTTTCAAGATTCTCTTCCTTAAGAGCTTCTCTCTGTGCGGCACGAATGCGCAATGAGAGGTCCGTTTGAATAATCATTTCCAAAGCTCTAACCCTTATAGGCTTGATTCTTTCTTTCCGACTCAAGGCATCGGCGACCACATTCGCCTTCCCTGGGTGATACTTGATTTCACAATCATAATCATTTAACAACTCTACCCATCGTCTTTGTCTCATGTTGAGCTCTTTCTGATCGAATATATGCTGTAAGCTCTTGTGATTGGTAAAGATTGTGCATCGCGTGCCATACAAGTAATGTCGCCAGATCTTTAATGCAAACACCACCGCGCCTAACTCCAAGTCATGCGTGGTGTAATTCTTCTCATGGATCTTCAACTGGCGCGAAGCATAGGCTATAACCTTCTGTCGCTGCATCAGCACACAGCCAAAACCTTGACGCGAGGCGTCGCAATATACCACAAAGTCGTCAGTGCCTTCAGGTAGGGCTAAAATCGGTGCATCGCAAAGCTTCTTTTTCAACAATTGAAATGCTTCTTCTTGCTTGTCTCCCCATTCATACTTTTTATCTTTCTGAGTAAGGGAGGTCAAAGGTTGAGCGATTTTCGAGAAATCCTCAATAAATCTGCGATAATACCCAGCCAAGCCTAGGAATTGACGGATCTCGGTGGGCGTCTTCGGAGTCTCCCAATTCTTGATCGCTTCGATCTTTGTGGGATCCACATGAATTCCATTTCCGTTAACTACGTGACCAAGGAACTGAACCTCACGTAACCAGAACTCGCACTTTAAGAATTTTAGTGTACAACTTCTCTTTCTTAAGCAGCTCAAAATAGCTCTTAGGTGTTGTCCGTGCTCTTCCTTCGTCTTCGAGTAAATCAGAATATCGTCAATGAACACGATCACAAACTTATCAAGGTACGGCTTACAAACTCTATTCATCAAATCCATGAATACTGCTGGTGCGTTCGTCAAACCAAACGGCATAACTAGGAACTCGTAGTGCCCATAGCGAGTCCTAAAGGCTGTCTTTGGAATACTCTCCTCTTGGATTCTCAACTGGTGATAACCTGATCGAAGATCGGTCTTGGAGTAAAAACTTGAACCTTGTAGTTGATCGAACAGGTCATCAATCCTTGGCAAAGGATATCTATTCTTGATAGTCAACTTGTTAAGCTCGCGGTAGTCGATACACATGTGGAAACTACCATCTTTCTTCTTGACAAATAGCACTGGAGCTCCCCAAGTCGAGAAGCTTGGTCTGATAAACCCTTTGTCTAAAAGCTCTTAAAGTTGCGTTGATAGCTCTTGCATTTCTGAAGGCTCAAGTCGATAAGGTTCCTTGGCTACAGGCACAGCACCTGGAACTAAGTCAATGTGGAACTCGACTTGCCTTTGCGGCGGCAATCCTGGCAAGTCTTCGGGGAAGACTTCAGGATATTCCTTCATGACTGGGATGTCTTCTAGCTTTGGCTCAGCGGCTTCTTTGTCCACAATGTGTGCCAAGAAGGCAACACATCCTTTCTGCAAACACTTTCGAGACTTCAAACAACTGATGATCCTTAGGGGCATATCGTGCTTCTCTCTATGTACCACAATTGTTTCTCCATTTGCCATCAGAACGCGAATGACCTTCTCGTGACATACAATCTCTGCTCGGTTGCTTGACACCAATCCATCCCTACCACCACGTCGAAGCTTCCCAACTCGACTGGCAGCAGATCAAGTGTAAACTCGTGCTCTCCCAATTCTATCATGCACCCTCTAATGACTTCGTTCGCTTCAACTAGCTTTCCATTAGCTAGTTCTATCGAATACGGAATGTCTAGCTTACTAGCCACCAACCCAAGTATATTCTTAAATTCTAGTGATACAAAACTATAATCGGAACCAGTATCAAACAGTACAGATGCAAAGCGTTGGTTGATAGGGAACGTACCAGTGACTACATTTGGATCTTGGCGAGCTTCCTTCGCTCCGATGTTGAAAACTCTTCCTTGAGCTTGATTGAGCTTTGGGCATTCTCTCTTGAAATGCCCCACGTCTCCACAATTAAAACAATCTGGTCCTCGACCATTACCGTTCCCATTACCACCTTGATTGTTATTCGCTCCAACGTTTCCATTACCAGTTTGATTCCCAAAATTACCACGATTTCCGTTACCGCCATTTCCTCCTTGAGGGCGGTTTCCGTATCCATTTCCACCATGGTTGTTGTTGCCATAACCTCTCTGACCATTGTTACCACGCCCAGTACCAACCCAACATGTCTCCTTCGAGTGACCAACTCTTCCACAAGACTCGCATCTTCCAGCTCGGCACCGTCCATTGTGATGCAACTGACACGCATCGCATTTGGGCAAGGTGCCCATGTACCCTTTTCCTTTGTTTTCAGCACCAGTTTTGGCCCTGGCTGGTGCGTTTGCCTCTTCCTTCTTGTTAGCACTGCTGGTACCTTTCTTGACGTTTGAGAACTTCCTTTTGTTCTCACCCGATGACTCAATGTGAGTCTTCTTCTTTTTCTGGTCAGAAATCGAAAACTTGTTTAACCTGATAACTTCTTCAGTTAGGGCTACACTCAGGTTGATAGCCTCGGTGATCGTAGCAGGTTTTGACGTCGTCACCATACTCATAATCTGAGGTGCCAACCCCCAAATGAAACGCTCAACGCGCTTGAATTCCGGACTAACCATGTATGGTACCACGTGAGATAGATCGTGAAATCTCTGCTCATACTCCGCAATTTTGGGGCCATCCATCTTGAGGTTCCAAAACTCTGTTTCCAATTTTTGAATTTCGGCCCTGGAGCAATACTTTTTACGCATGAGTTCCTTCATTTCATTCCAAGTCAAAGTGTATGCTGCTGCCTCTCCCAGAGTCTGGACTTGGAGATTCCACCATGAAAGCGCTCCGTCTAAGAACAATCCGGAGATGTAGGTGACTTGGTGTTCTGGTGCGCATTTGCTCATTCTTATCACAGAATCGGTCTTCTCCGTCCATCTAACAAAGGCCACAGCACCCCCGGTGCTGTCGAAATTTAGCGGTTTACAGTCTAAAAACTGCTTATAGGTACAGCCTGTACAAGTAACGTCATTCACGGAAAGCATTAGCAAACGCACAGGGAATATCTAAATGTAATGTAATGTGTCTCAAGCGACTTAAACATTACCATGAGGTGGGTTGTTTCTCGAGGTACCCCCGCTAGTTTCAGCGCGTGAGGCCTCGTGCTCTGCTATCGCTCGTGAAATTCGTTCTTGTAACTCAGCCTCAGTAGTGGGTAATCGAGTTTCCCTTCGTGGAGGCATCTTCTATAAGAAGTTTGTATAGGTCAGGTCTTATGCATATAAGTATGTAGTATACGTATGTAATAACATTTATTAGCGTAAGTAAACACATAACATCCCATGTCATAACGCAAACAAGTAATCCAACAACGTATATAATGAGAATGTTGCGATTGAGCTTTCATATATCAAATGACCACAAATACAGTTTTACAAGTTCACCAAGTGTATCATATCACAACCAAAAAGGACTACAGGGTCACATCACCCTTGTCCAAACTATCCATCAAACTACAACAATCAAAAGTCAAAAGAAAGGTGGTCTTCAAAAAGTTGTGCAATCTGGGCTCAATAGCTGCACTCTCACCAAAAGTATGCTACCTGCATAAAACCAAAAACTACTATGCTGATGGTGGAGGAGGAGGAGGTGGAGGAACGAATAGCAAACTGCGCAGACGCGCTAGCTCCTCCTCAAGGGCATGAACGATATGCAACAGGTAGCTAACCTGCTGCTCCATAGTAAGGAAACGAACATCAAAATCTGGGTATGGCAGGAGAGGAGCGGGTGGTGTCGCGAATGGTGACTGACAAGTGCAAGGTGGAGGATGCAGAACCCTCTCAAGATCCATGACTCTGCGACACAACATCTCCTGCTGGAGCTGTAAGGACAAAAGCAGATCATCTCTCGTATATCCAGTGTAATGGAAGGGATGATATGGACCAGAAACAGGCATCGTGTTGGGCGGAAACCAAATCAGTGGCTCGCCCGATGGTGCAGAAGCAGAAGGTGTAGTATGTGTAGCAGGTGCAAACGGTGGCATGAAAGGAAAGGCTGCTGACACAGGTGGTATGTGACTGGGCTGCTGATTCGATGGACCTTCCCCTGGACGGGGAGGAGGGATATCCTGTAGGAACGTGACCGGTAGATTTGTGCGGTGAATGTCAGACACATGTGGGTGAAACGGGGCGATATCAGCTGGTGCATGTGTAGGTGCAGGTGGGGGAGTAACAGGTCTAACAAAAGGAGGCAAGTCATCGTCGTCCTCTATCCACCCATTGTGGGTGAACGCATATATGGGTTCTACATGGTCAGCAAAAGGAGCATGATCAACGGCTGCAGGTAAAGGGTCAGGTAACAGTGTTGCAACAACTGGTACATCAGCAGGTGCAGGGCCATGCTCAGGTAGAGGATCGTGAGCAGGTATGGGCTCGGGTGCAATCAAAGGCTCAGGGTCAGCTAGTTCTATCTCAAGATCAGTGGGTATATCAAAGAGCTGATCGTCAGGAACGACAGGTGCCTCAAAAGGCTGGTCATCAGGGACAAACTCAATCTCATGCTCAGGATCGAAGTCGTGTGGAAAGACTGGATCAAACTCATCATCAAACTCAAAATCAAGATCAACACTGTGTGGAATATCAGGTGCAACGAACATAGCTGTGTCAGAATCAGTATTGGTGAGATATCGCTGTAATCCCAGTGCGTGTAAAGTAGTAGATGACACAGACTCAAACGAATCAGGACCAGAATGGTCAGAAGAAATCTCAAAGACCGAAATCTTAATAAGCGGAATAGCAATGACATCATCGACTGGGGATCCATCATCCTGGGCACCCTCAGGGGGACCCTCAATAAAAAGATCGACGTCGTCGTCAGACATAGCATCAAGAGGCAGATCCTCGAGAGGAAATGCAGCAAGGGGCAAAGGAGCAGGGATCTGAACAAGAAGTAGATCCTCGCCAGGAAGACCATCAGCTAGCGGTATATCATCGCCAAAATCTGGTAAAGCAAACGACTGGAAATCATCATCATCGCTACTCGTAGTGTCAGATGTAAAAACCTCATCCTCTGGGATAATCTCATCATCAGAAACTATGTCCATAGGGTCTACTGTATCAGATACTCCACTCTCAGAGGAGGACATGATGTCTGTAACAAATCAATCACAAGTATGCACATATATCAACAATCATCAAATAAGCATGTAAGAAGTAACAATCTAAGCACGTATGTATCCTAGCCTTCCCAAGACTATCCCACCCAGCCTCTTAGACTGAACTACTTAGTCTCTCAGACTAGACCTACCAGTTTCTCAAACTGAACTACCCAGCCTCTCAGGCTAAACCTCCCAGTCTCTCAGACTGCCCCAACTAGTCTCTCAGACTACCCAGTCTCTCAGACTGAACTACCCAGTTAGTCTCTCAGACTAACTCCCCAGTCTCTCAGACTGACTACCCAGCTAGTCTTTCAGACTAACTCCCCAGTCTCTCAGACTGACTACCCAGCTAGTCTCTCAGACTAACTCCCCATTCTCTCAGACTGAATTATAAACGAATTCTTTGAAATGTAATTTGTGTCTTTTATTTGTAAAAAATATTTGTTTCCTGGATCTGAACATTTGGTGTATGCAATGAAAACATGTTTGTGAAAACATTTTCGTGAGAGCCCTAGTGATCGTAGTCTAGACTTGAGAAAGAATCCTAGTTCGCTACGATCGAAGCTCTGATACCAAGCTGTCACACCCTGACTTTTGCGGAAGCGTGGTTATTGGTGTGACTTCTTAATACCATAGCATTCAATCATAACAATGCTATATGATAAAACCATAAGATGTTCATCCATGGATTAAGTTTAAAAATAACACAACATAATTGTCTGAAACGTTGACATCAAATTTAAGTTACAAACCATAGCATGTTTTAATGAGTTCACGAAGACTCGACAACATAACTTATACCAAACCTGAGCTTAGGACCATGTATCTCGTCCAAGAGTAAGATACATCTCCTAAACCCTACGACCTCGGATGACATCTTTTATTTAAACGCAGCTTGAAAACATGCACACACCTGCTAGATCCACTTAGTTTCCTGAAATACATGTAGTTTAAAAATATCAACAAAAGTTGAGCGAGTTCATGTGTTCGTGAGTATGTATAAAACCTTTGTAAACAGTGTAAGTATGAATGTCCCGGTATGAAAGCAAACAAGGAAAAGATCACCAATGGTTTGCAAGGCCACTAATATGTGTGACGGTGTAGGAAGACTCAAACCCTATGGGCCACCCTGGTCCTCATGGGTGTGGGCTCACTACACCCAAATAGATCTATCACTCATGCCCCTCGGTCCTTATCCGAGGATTAATGGTCCCAAGTATCCGCCTACCCAATCACATGATCTATGGTTCTTTCCTAGGCTAACCATACCAACTGTAATTGTATGTATCCTTTTGTAACATGTATTTCACCCCCGAAGTAAATAAACAAAACAGTTTAAAGAAAAGGGGAACATGAACTCACAGTATTGCGTCTTCAGAACTAGTAACTCCGATCTCGTCAGCAAACACGACTACCTACAATGTACTAGTGTCTATTAGGCGGACGGGTCGTGCCTTTGCTTAGTATTAATGTTTTGGAGTTACGTTTCTAATGTTATTCCAAGTTGTATAATTATTTGTCAAAATAATTAATATTTCAACTTAAATTATATTTAGTTTTGGAATAATTGTTTAAGCAATATTTCTGTATTAATACTTCTCAAGTATTTAACTCCGTATTTCCTTCCCAAGGATGGGAGTATCTTATACATGTATTTTCGTATTATTGTATTTGTAGTTCCAAATTAATATATTTTCAAGTCCCACTTTAGAAAATATATATAATAACTTATTTTGTCCCAAAATAATGTATTGTCCATAAAATATATATTTTTCCCAAAAATCATATATCTTCTAAATATACTAAGAAAATATATTTTTACTTCCAAAAATGATATATTTTCTCTTTGTCGAAAATACAATATTACTTTTGTAATATTTATTAAGATCATATTTTCATTTCTTTTGTCCAAAATAATATTTGCCAAAAATATATTTGTAACGGTATTTTCCGGAATATTTCGTAAGTTACGTTCTTCGTTCGATTCCACAATATTAGGTGTGTAACTTAAATATTTATTCCATGATATTCTTGGTATTATTTTGGATAGTAAATTTCATGGTATTTTGTTAAGTTATATTATTTTATCCTAAAATAATATAACTATTTCACCAAGTATACAAATATTCACACAAGTGTCTTTAATGTAAATATATATTCTAAATACATATTTATTCATTTTTACTTACAAAAACCAACCTCCAATATTTGTATTTTTGTTACAAAAATTATGGCAAAGTTTATATTGAAAACTTATGATCAAAATACACTTGTAAATACTTGTTTAGAAAATATTTTTCTAAGTGTTTGTACTTTTAGAAATTTTTGCCATAGTTTCCCCTAAAAATGGAGGTGTCCATGCTATCAAAGCATATCATTTTCTTTTCAAAAATCATCACAACAATCAACAATCAATCTACACTTACCAAGAGCAAAAATTATGCAATTTACATAACAACATGAACTTGATCTTTCACAAAAACTTGTAGTAACTTGGTAGTGTTTTTAGTAGGTTTAGTTACCCTTTAAAGTGTGTATACTTCTTTAAAAATCCCATTCTTGGAAGATTTAGGTGTTTACAACTTGTAAATACATTTTACAAAAATGTTTCTTTATGAAATCTTCTTGTTTCTCTAGTTCTACACTTGTTTTATCACCAAAAATAGTGTACGTTTAAGTAAAAACCAAGATCTTCTAAGAATCACATTTTAAACTTGGTTCTTTTGGAAAACCACTCATAGATCTTAGATTCATAAGATTACTAGCTTACCTTGTTTATTATTTTTCAAGAAATCATCTTATTTTCAAGTTCATGCTTATATATGAGGATGATCTTCTTGTGTTAACACATAATCATCCTCTAACTTGCTAGATCATGTGTTTAATCACCATCTAGCAAGCTCCTTATGATGATCAACATCATAATCTCAAGTAAACAACAACAAGTATCATACATATACTAAACAACACTATTTCATCAAGATTTCATCTTATATAAGCTTTATGTTCATGATTCATGTTCATGTCTTTTAATGTTCTTGTGATTAACAACATAATACATCTTTTAACCAACCAAAATTAGAAGTAACAAAGGTTATGAGAGTCTTACTACTAGCTCTATGGCTAGGGATTAACTCTTGAAGATGAAGGTAACAAAGATGGTGGATAAAAGCAATTGATGGAGGTCCTTCAAGATCCAAGACCACCAAACCTTCTAATATGGCTCCTTACACCTTGAGTACACTTGAGAATGGTTGAGATTGAAATGAAAGTGATGATGGTGGTGGTGGGGGTACACGGCCGAGAGGGGGGGAGAGAGTAGGAGTTGGAGGTGAGTTGTGAAGTGTGGTGATTATGGTCCCTCATGTTCTCTTATAAACTAAATGTTGAGTATTACCCATTGGTTTAAGTGTTCCCCCAAGTACATAACAAATCTTCCATTAGATCATTAGAGATCACATAGGATCTTAATAAGATTTGAGGAGATCAAGGTGGTGGGGGCCACCTTGAACCATAAATGAGAGAGGGGGGGGTCTTGTGTAAGTTTAGATGATAAGTAGGATAATTAGTTGAAAACTAAGTGTATTAGTTTAGGTGTTATGCATAAGGTATGTTATATAGTGTGTTAAGGTGTTCGGGGATCATAACTAGCCAAGAAATAACAAAACAATGCTTCTAGTATAATTTTGGTGTTTCGGGTAGTGTCCGAGCACAAAAGTGATGCTCATGCTCGGATTGAATTTGAATCGATCGGATTGTTTTCGCTCGATTTCGCTCAGTTTTTATCAAATCCTATAAAAATCGAGTGGATCGTTTTCGCTCGATTGAATTATAAGGCTGCGTTCAACAAAAACAAATCCTAACTTAATTAAAACATGTCCAACACTTTACTAACAAAAGGAATACATAACTAAAATCATGAATCTAAAAATGTTCGAAATACAAATTGTCAAGAAGCACAAAATAAAGTTCGAAATACAAATTATCATTTAGTTCAAAAGCCATAAACTTCTTCTTTAAGCTTGATCATCTCCATCCACAAAATTCCACTTCAAATCAACATATAACCTATAAACACAAGCATTAAACAAAAACATTAAGTTCTACACATTACATAATAACTTTTATGGTTTGTTAATTATAAAAATACCTTTCATTTACTATCAGACCCGTCTGGAGTCAACACATCAATTTCCAATTTTTCTTCATCTCTTGCAGCTTGCTACACATTAAAAAAACAAAATACAAATGTTAATGCATAAACTACAAAAGTATAAGTAGATTATAAATGTAATAAAAGCTTACTTTCAATGTTTTTAAGGTTGTTTTTGAGCTGGCCTTTAACCAATCACTTCCACAAACAAGAAGTTCCACCGTATCCTTTGAAAGAGAGTTCAGATTTTCTTTCAATCGAAATGTAGATCTTCGAAGTTCGAACAATCAGTTTTTGAGTATTGTTTTAGGAATTCGGGATTTAGGGTTAGATTTTGATATTAACTATTAAGTTGGGCTAGTATATATTTTGGGCTTTTAATCTTTAAAATCTATAATATATATATACATATTTATATATATATATATATATATATTAATAAAAATAATTCGAGCAAAACCGAGCGATCGACGAGCCAGCGGACCTTTGCTCATGCTTGGATTGAATTTGAATCGAACAGATCTGAGCGGCTCATTACAAACTGAGCGGGAATCGAACGAGCATTTTTCGAGCGATCGTCGAGCAGTTTGGACAGCCCTATTGCAAAGTGTCTAACCTGTTCACAAGTTAAAGCTAAACATCATAAACCCTCAAGATTGTTACAACCGTTAGAAATGCCTGTATGGAAATGGGAATTGATAACAATGGATTTTGTTACCAAATTACCCAAAACAAGAAAAGGTAATGATACAATCTGGGTGATTATAGACAGGCTAATTAAGTCAGCTCATTTTCTACCAATGAAGGAAACTTTCAGTATGGAACAACTAGCTAAATTATATGTAAATGAAATAGTTTCATTACATGAATTCCTTTATCAATTGTTTCTGATAGGGATAGCCGTTTTACCTCTCATTTTTGGACAAGTTTCCAAAAAGCAATGGGAACCAAGTTGAATCTAAGCACAGCCTATCATCCTCAAACGGACGGACAAAGTGAAAGGACAATTCAGACAATGGAGGACATGCTTAGAACTTGTGTAATTGATTTCAGAGGTAATTGGGACGATCACTTACCATTGATAGAATTTTTTTTATAATAACAGTTATCACACAAGTATCAATGCTGCACCATTCGAAGTACTTTATGGACGAAAGTGCCGAACCCCAGTCTTTTGGGCAGAAATTGGGGAAAAGCAACTATCCGGACCCGAGATAGTAAAAGAAACGACCGAGAAAATCATTCAAGTCAAGGAACGATTGAAAGCAGCACGTGATCGACAAAAGAGTTATGTTGATAACAGACGGAAGCCACTAGAATTTCAGGTAGGAGACAAGGTGTTATTAAAAGTCTCTCATTGGAAAGGAGTGGCACGATTCATCAAAAGGGGAAAGCTAAGCCCCAGGTATGTTGGACCTTTTGAAATTATTATTAGAAGAATAGTACCTGTAGCCTATCAGCTACAACTGCCAAAGGAAATGGCAGGAATACATGATGTATTTCATGTGTCTAATCTCAAGAAATGCTTAACGGATGAATCACTGGTAATACCTCTTAAGGATATAGAGGTAAATGAACAACTTAAATTTGTAGAAAGACCTCTACAGATTGAAGACAGGAAAGTTAAGAACCTCAAGCACAAGTGATTAGTTCTGGTCAAAGTGAAATGGGACTCCAAAAGAGGACCAGAGTATACTTGGGAGCTTGAATCAGAAATGCAAAAGAAATACACGCACTTATTTCATACATTTTTAGTTAACCTATCTATGGTCAACCATCAAGACAATTTTTTATCTACATCTATATCTATATCTATTTAGGGTAAGGTTCATGCGAGAACCACCTTATTGCGAGAACCGCGAGAACCAATGTGAACACAACCTAAAATAGCTAAAAAAACCCTAAAAAAACGTAATTATACGAAGTTTCATATGAAATTGTTGATAGATCATTGGATTATCACCTCTTCTACTCATCAACATTGTTAAGCAAACTCTATTATTAATTTATTATTATATCTCTCTTGTGTTTTCACTTACATGATGCGAGAAATTAATCAAACAATTAATTCTAGAGTTCAAGACCCTTACATATCTATTGGATTATCACCTCTTCAACACATCAACATTGTTAAGCAAACTCTATTACTAATTTATTATTATTATATCTCTCTTGTGTATTAATCAAACAATTAATTCTAGACCCTTACATATCTATTGGTGTAAAGAAGAGAGATCTTGCATGATCATCTACACTTGAGAAATAACTATTCCCATCATCATCATGTTGATAAACAACTTGAGAAACTCTTGACATGTTGAGGGCAACCGTAATGATCGAAAAGGGAAATATGTTGGGCGCAACTAGTGCCTCATTCAGCTCTTTCCATGATGTTTGTATAAGCTCCAGGATTTGTTTCCCCCCATCTTCTTCACTTTTTATATTCTTCTCTCTCATCAACACGTGTATGCTTGATGCTATATCACCTCTTTCTTGTTCCTCCTATACATACATGATTATGGTACATAAATCATCCCAAAGGCAAAGAATTTGATTAATAAGTGAGTACCTTTGAAGTGCCCAAATATAACCCTCCAAAATATTTCGACACCCTTGTCACACCCCGATATCTCCACTTTTCGCCGGTGGCCCGGTGGGGGAGTATCGTGACGTGGTTGGTAACATTATAGTCAAACAACACAATATTTAAAGGCACAGCGGAAGCAAAGATAGATATATTTCAACCGAATATAATTGTAATATCAAGTATCACAAACAGTTGAAAAAATCCACTGGTAGATCAAAAATAAATAGGAAACATTGTTCAACAGTTTAACATCCAAGCTTGCGAGACTTATTGTGGACGCTAGGAGAAAGCCAGCCTAGTTCGCGTAGTACCCGCACTTAACCTTTTTCGGAAAATACGTCAGTTTACACTGGTAAATACAACTAACTGACTCATTTGAAAAGATTTATTAAAATTGATTTGAATGCACGTGGAACAAACTCTTTATAACTTGGGATAATTATTTGAATATAATCTTGTAAAAGGATTACATGTTCCTTATGCGTTCAGTAGCCCGATCCGTATACCGGGTTAAAGATCAATAGACACACCACATTTATTTATTTATTTTGGCACTGACGGGTGTACGCCTACACCCCGTGCTTAGGTCGTGGCCATTTCGTAAAATGATGCCAAGGATATCCGAGAAATGGTCATTAACCCCCAAAGGCTTTAAGCAACAAAACATTTCAAAACGGAGCATATCAATGATTTAACCTCTATTCGATTAAAGATTCAATGTCCGACCAAGCGGTATTTTATATACCATACCCCAAGCCCGTATAGGGAAAATAAGTTAAAAGTATTTACCTTTGCAAGTATCAATCACAAAATAGCAAGTGCGTGTAGCTTTTACCGGGTCTCCTATTCTGGAACGAAGGTTTATAATAACCTATTAGAATCCTAACGGGTCTTTAGTTAAGCCTAAACATAGACCGGTTAGTTTTAAAGAAAGATACGGTTCAAACGCACGATTAAGCGAAGACCGGAATAGAACGTGATTTAGACACGACAAGTTTGAAGACTTGTATAATATGGGTAAACTAAACACATTCTGGATCTTGAGATAAAAACGATAAGGTTTGACCCGTTTCGGCTAATTTATGCAAACTAGTTAAATAAACCGAACCAAACGCGCAACAAGCGTAACGGGTAACCATGAGAGTTGCTAACAGGTTTCCTAAGTTAATATGCCTTAAATATGTTATGATATCAGTAGGATACCTTCCATTATGCCCAAAACGAGTTTAATCTCAATATAAGCCCCGTATAGGTATTTTGGTCATTTTAAAGGTTATAAAAGAGATTATGTGAAATTCTGAGATTCGGGTCCGAATACATCAGTAAAATAACTTATTTTAATAGGTCATATCAGTTGGTAATAAGTCTTATATGGCAAAATGGTTTTAAACATAAACTATGTGTTTAATACGCTTAAAAAGCCATTTTAAGCGATTTCCGGGTTATACAGGAAATCTGAGTTTTTTTATCAGGTTAATAAGTTCAAAATACTTCATTTATTATATAAAATCAGTAGCAATTGTATTGGTGTCAAAATTCTATGTAGAACTCAATTTATAAACGAAAAGGGTATAATCGGTATCAACCGAATCAAGGCGATAACCCCATGTTATGATTAGTTTAAAAATAATTAAAAATCTTCAAAAATCCCAAAATATTATATTACATCAGTGGGTAAAAGGTTTGGTGTCAAAAATTGGGTTTAGATAGGCTTTATGATAAATACGCCGTTTAATTAACAAAAAGCTTTCTAATTACGCTATTGGGCATAACTCCTAATCTAGACCTCCAACTGACGTGAAATTTTAGGGACATGTTTATAAATCAGTAGCAAATATTATTGTCCTTTCACATTTCCAAAATTCTCATTTTATGGTCAAAAGGGCATTATGGTCAACTTTAAGCATTTAACGGAAACGTGTAAACGAATCGGGTAATCTATGAACCAACCACAGAGGGTTATACTATCAAGCAACCTGGTCCTAAGGAAGTCCTAAGTCATTTCTAAACTCTACTAAAACGGGTCAGAACTGAAGTCAAAGCAAAAGTCAAAGTTTTGCGACTTTCGGTTCCGAACCGGGTCTAAACAGAAAATTGTCGGATCAAACAAGCTTAGACCAGTTCTTATACTTATTATCAAGTTATATGAGTGATAAAATAGGTTACATGCTTTCTACATTGTTAATTATGCGTTAATTCAAAAATTAAGCTTCTGTTGACTTTTTATAAACAACTTTGACCCGACAAAAGTCCTAGTTAGAGTGGGAATCAGAGGGTGCCCTTTTAAGGGTTTAATGCCCACATAATTACCAACTTATAACTACCTTCAATTTGACTAATCACTGGACCATTAATGATTAATCTCTAAGTCAAACGTTAATTACGACGATTTGACTTTTAAGCTAATAACTAAGTAAAACTCAATAAAGGAAGGTCAAGGGTACTTACCAAAGTCTAATGCACGACTAGGGATGACTTGGGTCTGCTCTTATGCTCCAGGAAGCTCCACAAATGCAGATGGAAGGTGTGATCACAATGTTGCAACATGAGGGCCTTTTATAGTGCTTAAAACTCACTAGAATATTGACAACCAAAGCTACAACTGATCATGGATCACCCACAAGTGTCCCTAAGTGCCTAGGAATTATTAGGGGTCGCCCATGGAGTGAAAATATCTGTTTTAAGTCGGTTATTGCGTTAAAACAGGCCGTTGTCCCCTTTTTATGTATCTGGGGGTCGGACGCGGCCCGCGTAAGCTCTTGTTAAGACTTACGCAGCCTGCCTGAGTCCTGCTGTCAGATTTAAAACTTTTTAGCTTTTGCATCCTTGGCTCTTGGTCCTTCGAAAGGTCACCCAACCTTTATTTCTTGCATTTTGAGCCCTTCAATTTGACTTATAAGGGCTTCAAGACTTACACCCACTTTGTTAAGTCCTTGGTTTGCTTTGTGTTTACCCGAAAAGTCATAATTTTCAACGTTGACGCTTTAACCCCTCATATACGAATTTGATCATAACTTTCTCATACGATAACGAAACTTTATGAAATTTTTATCATGTATTCTAGTGAGCATAATTAATCGTTACAAAGCTTCGGGTTTGCTAAAAGGTCACTCAGAGGTATATTTTAAACATGTTGACACATTTAACCCCTATAGTTTGTAATCTCTCACTTTCTTTCACAATTAGCTTCGTATGATCCATGATTCATTCGTTTAAGGGTATGAGCATCATGTAGGGTTACTGTAAAGTATATTTATCCCTGGTTGACATTTTGAACCCTTATATTCACATACTTTCCATGTTTGTCAACGTTAGTCCCTCAAGAGTATATTTTCACACGTTCAAGCTTATGACACGTGTCAATACATTATAGGACGTGAATTTTTGAGGTGTTACATCCTCACCCCCTTAAAAGAAATCTCGACCTCGAGATTTATCGAAACAAATGAGGGTACTTTTCTTTCATTGTGGACTCTACCTCCCACGTGTACTCCGGACCTCTACGGGCATCCCATTTAACCTTTACGATCGGTACATGCTTCCTTCGAAGCTTCTTAACCTGTCGATCCTCGATCGACACAGGTTTTTCAACAAACTTCAAGCTCTCTTCTATGTGCACACTTCTTCAGATTGCAGATGTGGAAAACATTGTGAATACCACTAAGCTCTTCAGGTAAGTTTAACTTATAGGCAACTGATCCAACACGTTCGATAACCTCGAATGGTCCTATGTATCTCGGGCTTAACTTGCCTTTCTTACCAAATCGCATCACTCCCTTCCAGGGTGATACTTTAAGCAACACTTTGTCACCTACCTCGAAGTTAAAAGGTTTACGCTTTAAATCTGCGTAGCTTTTCTGTCTATCCCTGGCAACTTTCAGGCGGTCACGAATCTGGACAATCTTGTCCGTCGTTTCAAAGACTATTTCTGGTCCTGTCAGTTGGACATCTCCAACTTCCGCCCAACAAACGGGCGTTCTGCACTTTCTACCGTACAAGGCCTCGAAAGGCGCAGCCTTAATGCTGGTATGGTAGCTATTGTTATATGAGAACTCGATTAATGGCAGGTGGTTATCCCAACTACCACCTAAGTCGATCACACATGCACGAAGCATGTCTTCCAAAGTTTGGATTGTTCGCTCACTCTAGCCGTCCGTCTGAGGATGGTAAGCCGTACTAAAATTTAAGCGCGTGCCCAAAGATTGTTGGAAACTTTTCCAAAAATGTGACGTGTATCTAGTATCTCTGTCAGAGATAATAGACACAGGCACGCCATGTAGAGATACAATCTTATCTACGTATAATTGGGCTAACATGTCGGAGCTAAAGGTCTCCTTAATGGGTAGGAAATGTGCTGACATAGTCAGTCTATCTACTATCACCCATATAGTATCGTTTCCTTTCCTTGTCTTTGGCAACTTGGTGATGAAGTCCATTGTCACCATTTCCCACTTCCACGTGGGAAGTTCAGGTTGTTGTAGCAAACTTGACGGCTTCTGATGTTCAGCTTTGACTTGAGCACACGTCAAACATTTAGCTACATAGGTAGCTATAGACTTTTTCAAGCCTATCCACCAAAAGTTTGCTTTCAAATCCTGGTACATCTTGTCAGCTCCAGGATGAACGGAATATTTAGAACTGTGGGCTTCCTGGAGAATAACATCTCGAAGTCCTCCATAAATTGGAACCCATATTCGTCCATTTAATCTCAGAATCCCGTCCTTGCCAATAGATAACTGCTCCTCAGTTACCCCTAGCTTTTCATTAGGATAGTTAGCTTCCAACACAGCTTCCTTCTATGCAGCTAACAACCTTTCATTCAAACTATTCTTTATCTCAATGCTCTTGGCATTGATTCGGATGGGCTTCACCCTTTCCTTTCGACTCAAGGCATCGGTGACTACATTCGCCTTGCCAGGATGGTATCTTATCTCACAGTCATAATCATTCAGAGTTTCCATCCAACGTCGTTGCCTCATGTTTAATTCCTTTTGGTTAAATAGGTGCTGGAGGCTCTTGTGATCAGAATAGATCACACACTTGATACCATATAAATAGTGCCTCCATAGCTTCAGTGCAAATACAACGGCACCCAACTCCAAGTCACGGGTGGTGTAATTCTTTTCATGTACCTTTAACTGACGTGAAGCATAGGCAATAACCTTGCCTTTCTGCATAAGCACACACCCCATGCCAGTGTGTGATGCGTCGCAGTAAACCACGAATTCTTCGGTACCTTCAGGCAATGTCAGTACAGGCGCATTGCTTAGCTTCTGCTTAAGGATATCAAAGGATTCTTGTTGCTTGGGTCCCCAGTTGAATTTAATATCCTTCATAGTCAAAGAAGTTAGGGGTGCAGCAATCCTTGAAAAATTTTCAATAAAGCGCCGGTAGTATCCTGCCAATCCCAAGAAACTGCGAATTTCTGTGGGCGTCTTCGGCTCTTGCCAATTCATGACAGCTTCAACCTTAGCGGGATCTACTTGGATTCCTCGTTCACTAACCACATGTCCAAGAAATTGGACTTCTCGAAGCCAAAATTCACACTTTGAGAATTTGGCGTAGAGCTTCTCCTGCTGAAGTAGTGAAAGAATACATCGAAGATGTTTCTCATGGTCAGCCTGATTCTTTGAATAAATCAGAATGTCGTTAATGAAAACGATAACAAATTTGTCCAAGTAGGGCTTGCAGACGCGATTCATGAGATCCATGACTGCGGCAGGTGCATTAGTGAGCCCAAATGGCATCACTAGGAACTCGTAGTGACCGTAACGAGTCCTAAATGCAGTCTTGTGCACGTCTTCATCTCTAACCTTCAGTTGGTGATAGCCTGACCGTAAGTCAATCTTAGAGAAGTAACTTGCCCCTTGAAGTTGATCGAACAGATCGTCGATCCTGGGCAAAGGATACCTATTCTTGATAGTGACCTTATTAAGCTCACGGTAATCGATGCACAGACGCATCGATCCATCCTTCTTCTTGACAAATAAGATTGGTGCTCCCCAAGGAGACGAACTAGGTCTAATGAAACCCTTGGCTAGCAATTCATCTAGTTGCGTTCTCAATTCCTTCATCTCTGTTGGTGCTAACCTATAAGGTGCTCTAGCAACTGGTGCTGCTCCAGGGATGATGTCAATTCTGAATTCCACTTGCCTATCTGGTGGTAAACCAGGTAGTTCTTCAGGAAAAACTTCAGGGTATTCAGAAATGACAGGGATATCCTCAATCTTAGGCTTCGGCTCATCAATAGTCACTTGTGCCATGTAGATGACACATCCCTTCTTTAAACACCTAGAGGCCTTGAGCATAGTCACTTGCTCAGGCAGTCCATACTGGGTATCTCCCTGAATGGTAAGTGATTCACCAGACGGAGTCTTGATCACTACTTGCTTCTTATTGCAGACAATCTGGGCCTGGTTATGAGATAACCAGTCCATGCCTAAAACTATGTCGAAACCGGCTAATTTCAAAGGAAGTAGGGACAAAGGAAAAAGTGGTTCTTAATGGATATGAAACATCCATCTAATATGGTTGAGGCGGTTTCTAAGGTGCCATCTGCTAACTCCACCTCATATTTCACACTTAGGGTTTTAACAGGTAAATTCAGCAATTTACAAAACTTATTATCTACGAACGACTTATCAGCGCCTGAATCAAAAAGCACTCTCGCATAAACATCATTTATAAGGAAAGTACATGTGATCACATTGTCGTCCTGCACAGCTTCCTTTGCATCCATCCTGAAGACCCTAGCATTGGTCTTCTTTCCTTCATCAGCTTTCTTTGCATATTTTGGGTAATTTGTCTTAATGTGCCCTTTCTCGTTGCAACTGTAGCACGTTGCGTCCTTCAGCTTCTTGCACTCAAGGGTTTTATGTTCCGAAGATTTGCAAATCCCACAAGGCCTCGGCTGAGATTGGGATTTTGTGTCAAGTCTGCACCTCCCAAAGTGGTGCTTCTGACAAATCTTACACTTGGGCTTATCACCAGATTGATGCCCATCCTTCTTAGAACCAGACCCCTTCTTGTGGTCATTGTTTCCCCTGTGCTTCTTATCTGACCGCCTTGAATTGTCATCTTCACGCTTCCTTTTCTCGGCATCCGTGTTCCTCAGCGATCTCTGTCTGACCGCGTCCAGTGTGAGGGACAAAGATATATCAGCTCCCGATCTGAAAGTAGCTGGTCGAGAGGCTTTTACACTTGCCTTGATCTCTGGGGCTAAACCCCCAATGAAACGAGCTATTCTTTTGGGTTCCGGGGTCACCAGATAAGGAACCAATCTTGACATTGTATTGAAGCTTGTGAGGTAAGCTTGGCAGTCCAGATTTTTCATAACCAACGATAGAAAATGAGACTCAATCTTTTCAACCTCATGCTGAGGGCTGTAGTTCTCCTTGATCAACAACACAAACTGTTCCCAAGTCATATTTTACAATGGGATCTTCCCAGTAGCTTGAATCAATGATCTCCACCAGGCTAAGGCCTCACCTTTGAACGATTGAGACACAAACTTTACCACATCCTTCTCAGCGCACCCGCTGATATCAACCACGGTGTCCATCTCATCCAACCAGGTCATGCAGTCTATAGCTCCTTTCTCCCCAGTGAAATCCCTGGGTTTGCATGAAACAAAGTATTTGTAGGAGCAACCCTTATCGCGGGGTCCTTGATTCAGTATGATCCTTTGAGATGGGACACTTTGCTGATTTGAAGATTGGCGATCGTCATCGTTTTTCTTTGGTTCTTCCTTCTTGGAAGGTGGCTTGTTGTGAGCCTCAGAATGAGTCTTAGGCTTTGAATGCGGTGCAGATAGGGTCCTACTTCGAGTCCCGCTATATTCCTGATACTGCCGCTCTATGGCTTTCGTAGCAGCGTTGTCTATTAACGCTTGCAGTTCAGCACCCGCTATATTAATTTGGGCATCATCCTGATTCTCCCGTGGGTGACTGTTGATCTCATCAGAGTCAGCCATTGTATCTTGAACTGTTACATAAGATATTGACAATAATTTATTTGGGAGTTTATTATGGAATTGCCTTTTAGGGCAATTCATTAACCATGGTAAACATAGACCATATTTGGTTAATTTGTTACTCACATTTATTTAGGTTTTCTATTATAATCTATCCTAATTATAAAACAATAACAGTATTATTAGTGGCACATAAGGCCTAGTCACAGGGACATCATAAGCCATGATTTCAGAGAAATAAAGCATGAAGGTTTGAACATAGTTCTTTACCTTTTCTGACAGGGAGTCGTAGACTACTACTGTCTTTTGTCTTATATGACAATGAGTATGGCCCGTAGGCACTATATTACCAATGTATGGTCAACATATGATCATCTTAATTGATGATTTAAACCCATGATTTATAGATCATTAAGTTGGGTTAGGAATCTTTGAAGAATCCATATATAAGAATGACGTGTATGATTTTAACGAATCACGTCTGCCAGGAGCGTTAACATGTTTTCAGATGTTAACAGGGATTCGAATCTTTTAAACAGGTTTTACCATCTTGGCCAAGTCTTATAATGACATGCAGGCTAGGCTATACCATTGAGATTCTTATTTAATATATAATAGGCAGATTATTTTTTTTTAAAAGGAATGAATTTTATTTATTTATTTCATGTATAATATATTTATGCATATAATGACAAAAATGAAATTTATAAACTTAACATTACATTAATATTAAAGGATTACACACTGCCCTAAACGGGACTTTTAGCAGAACAACTTGCCCACGCAGGGGCCAAACCGAAAAAACAAGTCCGCGTAGGGACCAAGTACTAAAACAGATGTCCACGCAGGAACTAAAAAGATAAGTCCATGCAGGGACTAAATACACAGATAAATGTCCACGTAGGGACTTAATTGAAATAGAAAATACAACAATACATATAGGGATTTAATGATCCCTCTTCTTCTTCCCCTTCAACAAGCTCGCTAGGCCTTTGAGGAATCCTCTGTTGTTCCTGCGTTCTTCTTGGAATTCATGTTCCACCCGACTTAGTCTTTGGAGGATTTCCTCCTGTTCCGGTGGGGAAAATCGTGGTGGCTGCGACTGTTGCCGAATCGGAGGTCGTGCAGGTATTTGATACCCATGAGTTGGATATCCCATTCCCCAAGGGGTTCCATATGGTCCTTCGGGATGAAGGGCGAGGTAGTTTGATGGCACTTGGTAAGGATCTTCAGCATAGTTATAGTTTGTGTGAGCCGGCTGCTCAAACGGGTTGTACGCTGTTGACCCAGCGTACGTAGGAATCGGGTTACCAAAACCCATTGGTGGCGGCTGTGGTGCAACTGGTGCAGAGCTCACCTCTGGAATTGGGTTTGAAGGCCCACCCATTTGCGGTTCTTCATGCAGTGGCGGATAGTGACTGCCACTTGAGTGATGGGGGGTGCTGAAGTGAAAATCCCCTCCTCGCGCAGATATATATGCGCCCGTTCTCCTACGCCTTGGTGATTCTGGAGGTGCTTGACGAACTGGCGGCGGTGAAGGCGGTGGCGTGACAGCCACGAAACGTGAATCCCCAGAGGGATCCTGCTGCTGCTGGTGAGGTGATGAATGGTGAGAAGGTGTGAAGTACCATTCATGTTGGTTAAACCTCGCTTGGAAACTGTCTGGACCACCGTAGGGTGATCCGTGGAAAGATGAACCATCAGAGACCTCAATAGGATGGTTGGGGGTTCCAGTTGCAAGTTCGACGGGATCCGTGTCCTCATCCATGTCCATTGCATTGTCTTCTGAGAAGTGGTCCTCTGGTCCCAATGGGTTAAAACCCACTGGTCCCTCGATATAGTTCGCCGGGTTGAACCGGCCCTGAAAGACAAGAGTGGGGTTGCCAAAGGAATTGTGCGAAAGGGATCGTTGGAGAGGTATATATGAAGGTTGTGGGTTATCGGGCTCGTTTTCTAACTGTGGCCCATAGGAATTACGATAGGGAGGCATTGAACTGTGCGAAACAGACCATCTAGCGGGCTCCGTATAGGTCCTCCAGACTCCTTGCGGATCGGCACTCATTGTAGTGGAAGGAGCTCGCCGGTGCGAGGGTCCGGCCTCGTGATCGTTGGGGGCGGTGATCGGCCCCTTACCTCGTCCTAAATCTTGGCGGCATATTTCCTGCTAATAATAAAAGATAACAAGAAGAATATATATAAAACAAAAGACAAAAAAAAACAAAACATAATTTGTCCTATGTTATTTGTCTAGACTCGAAAATTTAGGAATGTGCAATTGTGTCATTGAGATTAAACACAAAAGACTAGTGTTTAATTCACTCAATGTTGGCTCTGATACCAACCTGTCACACCCCGATATCTCCACTTTTCTTCGGTGGGCCCGGTGGGGGAGTATCGTGACGTGGTTGGTAACATTATAGTCAAACAACACAATATTTAAATGCACAGCGGAAGCAAAGATAGATATATTTCAATCGAATATAATTGTAATATCAAGTATCACAAACAGTTGAAAATAATCCACAGGTGGATCAAAAATAAATAGGAAACATTGTTCAACAGTTTAACATCCAAGCTTGCGAGACTTATTGTGGACGCTAGGAGAAAGCCAGCCTAGTTCGCGTAGTACCTGCACTTAACCATTTTGGGAAAATACGTCAGTTTACACTGGTAAATACAATTAACTGACTCATCTGAAAAGATTTAATAAAATTGATTTGAATGCACGTGGCACAAACTCTTTATAACTTGGGATAATTATTTGAATATAATCTTGTAAAAGGATTACATATTCCTTATGCGTTCAGTAGCCCGATCCGTAGACCGGGTTAAAGATCAATAGACACACCACATTTATTTATTTATTTTGGCACTGACGGGTGTACGCCTACACCCCGTGCTTAGGTCGTGGCCATTTCGTAAAATGATGCCAAGGATATCCGGGACATGGTCATTAACCCCCCAAAGGCTTTAAGCAACAAAACATTTCAAAACGGAGCATATCAATGATTTAACCTCTATTCGATTAAAGATTCAATGTCCGACCAAGCGGTATTTTATATACCATACCCCAAGCCCGTATAGGGAAAATTAGTTAAAAGTATTTACCTTTGCAAGTATCAATCACAAAATAGCAAGTGCGTGTAGCTTTTACCGGGTCTCCTATTCTGGAATGAAGGTTTATAATAACCTATTAGAATCCTAACGGGTCTTTAATTAAGCCTAAACTTAGACCGGTTAGTTTTAAAGAAAGATACGGTTCAAACGCACGATTAAGCGAAGACCGGAATAGAATGTGATTTAGACCCGACAAGTTTGAAGACTTGTATAATATGGGTAAACTAAACACATTCTGGATCTTGAGGTAAAAACGATAAGGTTCGACCCGTTTCGGCTAATTTATGCAAACTAGTTACATAAACCGAACCGAACGCGCAATAAGCGTAACGGGTAACCATGAGAGTTGCTAACAGTTTTTCTAAGTTAATATGCCTTAAATATGTTATGATATCAGTAGGATACCTTCCATTATGCCCAAAACGAGTTTAATCTCAATATAAGCCCCGTAGGGGTATTTTGGTCATTTTAAAGGTTATAAAAGAGATTAAGTGAAATTCTGAGATTCGGGTCCGAATACATCAGTAAAATAACTTATTTTAATAGGCCATATCAGTTGGTAATAAGTCTTATATGGCAAAATGGTTTTAAACATAAACTATGTGTTTAATACGCTTAAAAAGTCATTTTAAGCGATTTCCGGGTTATACAGGAAATCTGAGTTTTCTGATCTGGTTAATAAGTTCAAAATACTTCATTTATTATATAAAATCAGTAGCAATTGGATTGGTGTCAAAATTCTATGTAGAACTCATTTTATAAACGAAAAGGGTATAATCAGTATTAACCGAATCAAGGCGATAACCCCGTGTTATGATTACTTTAAAAATAATTAAAAATCTTCAAAATCCCAAAATATTATATTACATCAGTGGGTAAAAGGTTTGGTGTCAGAAATTGGGTTTAGATAGGCTTTACGCTAAATACGCCGTTTAATTAACAAAAAGCTTTCTAATTACGCTATTGGGCATAACTCCTAATCTAGACCTCCAACCGATGTGAAATTTTAGGGACATGTTTATAAATCAGTAGCAAAGATTATTTTCCTTTCACATTTCCAAAATTCTCGTTTTATGGTCAAAAGGGCATTATGGTCAATTTTAAGCATTTAACGGAAACGTGTAAACGAATCGGGTAATCTATGAACCAACCATAGAGGGTTATACTATCAAGCAACCTGGTCCTAAGGAAGTCCTAAGGCATTTCCAAACTCTACTAAACTGGGTCAGAACTGAAGTCAAAGCAAAAGTCAAAGTTTTGCGACTTTCGGTTCCGAACCGGGTCTAAACAGAAAATTGTCGGATCAAACAAGCTTAGACCAGTTCTTATACTTATTATCAAGTTATATGAGTGATAAAATAGGTTACATGCTTTCTACATTGTTAATTATGCGTTAATTCAAAAATTAAGCTTCTGTTGACTTTTTATAAACAACTTTGACCCGACAAAAGTCCTAGTTAGAGTGGGAATCAGAGGGTTCCCTTTTAAGGGTTTAATGCCCACATAATTACCAACTTATAACTACCTTCAATTCGACTAATCACTGGACCATTAATGATTAATTGCTAAGTCAAACGTTAATTACGACGGTTTGACTTTTAAGCTAATAACTAAGTAAAACTCAATAAAGGAAGGTCAAGGGTACTTACCAAAGTCTAATGCACGACTAGGGATGACTTGGGTCTGCTCTTATGCTCCAGGAAGCTCCACAAATGCAGATGGAAGGTGTGATCACAATGTTGCAACATGAGGGCCTTTTATAGTGCTTTAAACTCACTAGATTGTTGACAACCAAAGCTACAACTGATCATGGATCACCCACAAGTGTCCCTAAGTGCCTAGGAATTATTAGGGGTCGCCCATGGAGTGAAAATATCTGTTTTAAGTCGGTTATTGCGTTAAAACAGGCTGTTGTCCCCTTTTTCTGTATCTGGGGGTCGGACACGGCCCGCGTAAGCTCTTGTTAAGACTTACGCGGCCCGCCTGAGTCCTGCTGTCAAATTTAAAACTTTTTAGCTTTTGCATCCTTGGCTCTTGGTCCTTCGAAAGGTCACCCAACCTTTATTTCTTGCATTTTGAGCCATTCAATTTGACTTATAAGGGCTTCAAGACTTATACACACTTTGTTAAGTCCTTGGTTTGCTTTGTGTTTACCCGAAAAGTCATAATTTTCAACGTTGACGCTTTAACCCCTCATATACGAATTTGATCATAACTTTCTCATACGATAACGAAACTTTATGAAATTTTTATCATGTATTCTAGTGAGCATAATTAATCGTTACAAAGATTCGGGTTTACTAAAAGGTCACTCAGAGGTATACTTTAAACATGTTGACACATTTAACCCCTATAGTTTGTAATATCTCACTTTCTTTCACAATTAGCTTCGTATGATCCATGATTCATTCGTTTAAGGGTATGAGCATTATGTAGGGTTATTGTAAAGTATATTTATCCCTGGTTGACATTTTGAACCCTTATATTCACATACTTTCCATGTTTGTCAATGTTAGTCCCTCAAGAGTATATTTTCACACGTTCAAGCTTATGACACGTGTCAATACATTATAGGACGTGAATTTTCGAGGTGTTACAACCCTAAAAATATTTAGAGTGCCCCAATGTGTCCTAAAATACACCCCGTATACGAAAACAGGCCCCGAATACCTTTATTTTTATTAAAATTAAATAAAAACAAAAAATAAAGGGGCTCTGGCGGGCCGCGTAAGACCACCCCTAGGTCTACGCGGGGCGCGAGCGAAGGGCTAAAAGGCGAAACCCTGAGTTGCCACGTGGCAGCATCGTGTCGAGTCTATATATATGACCAGTCAAGGCTAAACCCTAGGCGACCTATGTCGCGGGCCGCGTAGCCTTTGGCTACATCCTACGCGGGCCGCGAGGACCCCCTGTCCCAGCCCTATAAATGAGATCGTTCAGCTTTCACTTTCCGACGCTCACACCTTTCTTTCTCTCTCGAAATTCTGAATAATAAACATAATTTTTTGGTATAATACCCCCCTAATTAACGAAGTTTTGCCTTGTTGTAAGTATCATAACCTCGGTTACGTATTAGATACGCTGCCCGATTGATCCAGGGTTCCGTAACGGCTGTCGTGGTTCTGCCCGACGTAGTCTTTGGAATGTCGCCTCGGGGAGGGTATTACTAATGTAAACATTGGGTTATTATACTGACGCATATGCATTTGTGTAATTAATAGATAATCACCAGGAAATCCTTAAGGAAAACCCTAAGACAGCAATGTAAGTAATCCTCTTTTTGTATAAACCTTTTTGTGAGTAATCCTCCTTTTTGCAAACTGTTTTTACAAAACCTCATATGATTTACATTATATTAAATAGTGATTGAGTATTTGTATTCTACAATTATTGTCGGTATGTTGGGATTTTGTATGCAAAATTTGTTACTACATTGTGAGTAGTAACATGACCACAAGTCGGGTTGACAGTACCGTCGGTGGTAATTAAAGTAGATGGAAACAAATGTAATTGCGCGACCGCCCTCAATGCTATAGACTGATAAAATCTGTTTTTATTAAACTGGGATTCACTCACCAGTATTTCCCACTGACAAAATGTTTTTAAACGCGTTTCAGGTAACAAAATGTTAAAGCCAAATAGAAGCCAGCTGGACAACACTGAAGGCTTGGAAAAGTGGCTATAAAGTTACCTAAAATAAAGAGATGTTTTATTAAATAAAATAGGGTTTATCCCTATGAAAATGTGTGTACTTAAAACTTGGGATTATTCTCACGTATTTAATATTATGAAAGTGTGGTATTTTACTCTGATAAAATATTTCCTAACTACGGTCCTGATGTTATTTCCGCTGCAAAAATGATAAAAACCTGGATACCATCGAAACTGGCCGCGGCCGCCCGTTCCCGGGTAGTTAGGGGACGAAGGTTGCGACACCAAATCGTCCCAAAGGCGAAGAATTTTTCCGACATGAGTAAAGAAAGGAGGGTATGAATGAAGAAGAGAAGTCATATTTTTGGGTGTAACCCCTTCACCTATGAGAAAGAAAAGATACACGAGTGCCATGTATGTTCCTGCTGTTGTAATCCCATTGTCTATAAACAGTTTATATTGTCTTTTTGGGTAAACAGTTTACATTGTCAATGGGTGGATACGCGCTTTTTGGATAATAGAATGGAAATAATCGTATGTAACTGATATATTAACTAATAATCTATGTTTATAGTTGTCTTTTAGCTATAATAGATAACACATTTTGCTACAATATCTATATACCTATCTATACTTTCTATTAATATGTGTTATGCATGGTTTTCTAAGAAACCACCCGTGTTTGCACACGGGTCTTACCGCTAGTATATTAATATGGAGTAGTCTTTCCCTCCTTTCTTCCGAATTCGTCCCTTCTCCTTTTATAATAGCATCCTACAATAATTATATTATATAGCCTTCTTTTTTTTCTTTCTTCTCTACGGGTCCTCCTCAAATAATATATATCAGTCGCGTTTAATATTCAACTAGCTTCGTTGACGTCGCGCGTTGCGGCGAAACGAAGTAAATGACAATGTAAAACAAACGTTATTTGAAATTGAAGCATGTTCTTTAGAAAGGTAAACCGTCAGATTCGGTTTAGTTTATCATCATACCGTTTTACGACACCAACTAAATACTCTATTTTGAATACTATTTCATTTTAACAAAACTTATACCAGAATGTAGAGGGAAATAACTAAACACGGCTCGTACCTAAGATTTTAGAAAAAAAAAATAACAACCGTAAATTATTAAAGAAATTTGAAATTAATTGATAATGGAAATATATGATTAAAAAAAGAAAATGAATTACTAAAAGAAAAAATAAAAGATAAAATAAATATAGTTTTAGAAAAGTAAAATAAAACAAAAGGTATGTTAAAACTTAAAAGTATATATAATAAAAAACTATTATAATATTAAATAATAAAATATTAAAAAACTATATTATTATTATAAAAATGAAATCATTGTTTATGGTCATAGAAAAAATTAACGAACATAAGTTATTAAAGAAATGTCAAACTAATCGAAAACGGAAATATGATTTAAGGAGAAAAAATAAATTAAAAAAATAAATATTAAATAAAAAATGATTTTACAAAAGTAAAATAATAATATAAAAATATGTTAAACTTTTAATGATAAATAATAGAATATTAAAAAGTTATATATTTTTATAAAATAAAGTTACTATTCATGAAAAAAAATAAATTAAAAAAATAAATAAGAAATAAAAGTATACGGTTTTGCAAAAGTAAAATAATAATATAAAATATGTTAAATTAAAAGTGAATATACTATTATAATATTAAATAATAGAATAATAAAAAGCTATATATATTATTATTAAAATAAAGTTACTATTCATGAGTCTTCGTCAACAATATATATAGTTTTTTTTATACCGCGCGTTGCGGCGAAACTGAGCAAATGATAATGTAAAACAAACGTGATTTGAAAATAAAACATTTTGTTTAGAAAGTCAAACCATTAGAACGATTTAGTTTATCATCGTACTGTTTTATGATACCAAATAAATACGTTATTTTGAGTATAACCTCGTTTTAACAAAACTTATAACGGAAAGTCAGGGAAAGAAATTAAGCACAACTACGTAAAGTTTTTAGAAAAAAGTTATAAACGTAACTTATTAAAGAAGTATCAGATTAATCGATAAATTAATATATGTTAAAAAAGAAAAAAAAACAATTATTAAAAAAAAGTAAAGGAAATAGATGTTAAAAAAAGAAAAATATGTTATTAAAAGTAAATATAATAATAAACTATTATAATATATTAAATTATAAAACAACAAAAAACTATATATTACTATAAAAATAAAGTTACTTGTTTTACAAAACTTATAACGGAATGTCAGGGAAGGAAATGAAGCACAACTATATACTTCAGTTTTTTTAAAAAATTTAGAAAAGTAACTTATTAAAGAAGCATCAAATTAATCGATAAATTAATATATGTTAAAAAAAGAAAAAAAAACAATTATTAGAAAAAGGTAAAGAAAATAGATGTTAAAAAAATATGTTACTAAAAGTAAATATAATAATAAATTATTATAATATATTAAATAATAATATAATAAAGAAACTATAAATTATTATAAAAGTAAAATTACTATTTATCATTCCTCGAAAATATAATATAATATAATATAATATATAATTCGTAATAGGAGACCCTCTTAGGGACATATCCAATAATATAATAATATGGCTGTCATATTTTTCCTATTCTAATTCCAATAGCACCAACAGAATGGGTTTGCTCCACCAATAGTAATGTTTTCATATATGACGTCCTTCTAACTTATAAAATAGAAATAGTGGGCTTGTCCCAATCAAGGAAAATAGCTGCAATTTTAATTTGGTCACTGACGTTTTACCTTGTTCAACTTGCTGGTTTTTTCCTTATTATTCGTTTTCGCTCCATTTGCATCAGGACCTGGCAAAACACAAAAGAACATAATACAACACTAAAAACTAAAAAAAACAAATAAAAACTATACAAAAATTATACACTTTACACAGGATAAATATATGTATTTTACCACACATTAATACATATAAAAATTTAATTAAAAATCTTCTAAAATCAATCTAAGTATAAATCCATGCTTTTAACGTTCATCAAAAATACTATATCTTAGTCAAAATAAGCTTAATTCTAGCGTCGAAAATTATACATGACTAGCCAAACACTATGGATTCTTAATATGATTTTAAGTATCCATATTATTCATAAATTACCATTTTACAACATGTTTCAAATCAATTTTGAAAAAAAAATCATTTTTAATGCCAAAAATATTGTTTTTATTGACTAGTTTCGCACCGAACATTATTATACGCAACCTTTATAGTCCAGACTTCATATTTTTACACAAACGAAATTATTTACTATAAAATAGTGTCGCAGCCCCCGACCCACTACCCCGGGAGCGGGAGCCGTGGGACAACCAGGTGGTGGTATCGGTGTTTGTTAATTTGGCAGCGGAAATGAGACATCAGGACCGTAATTAGGAAATAATTTCAGAGTTTCAAAACACCAACTTTTATCTATACTATTATAAAAAGGAGAAGTGATGCACTGAAACGTAAATTTACATCATGTACAAATATTATAACAACATGTACAAGAGAATACTAGCGGGTAAAATTAGAAGTTTCATTATATTTTAAGACGCCATAGGGTCATTACAGGGATTTCACCCTCTCCGGATACCTAATCGACATCTATCATTCATTTGCATTAATCAAATCACTCTCCAGGTCTCCATGTCTGATCATTATCTTCACTTCTTCTTCATTCTCACTCAAAATCATAGCTGCCCTCAAATCCTTTCCTTTTCCTTCTATGCCCTCAGGAGATCAAGAAAACCCTAATCGGCCTCAATCGTCAGTTACGGCCTTTCAATGCGCAGACCGTCAATTAGGTTTCAATGATTACCATCCTTGATTCCACACTCAGAAACCAATTATAAATGGTGGAATTCGGATCGGAGAAAGGGGGCACACGTAAGCGAAACAGAGGAATAAGTTCGATGGATTCAATGGAGTCTTATCACTGGGTGTTTCAGAACGAGCAGGATTAAGGTCGATTTAAAGGACAATGACAGTGGTGATGGAGATAATATCATGTTGCATATTATGGATTCGGATGATGAAGATAGTTTGCACTAGAAGTTGATTCACACTGGACCGAAGATTGATTCGTTCGGAGTGGAAACTTTTGACGTTCCTGGTGCTCACAGGATTGATTTTCAGGTATGACTTTTCATTCTTTTGTCAGAATTGCACATTGTAACTTCATGATAATTATAGATTCTTTATATTTTGGTTCAACTCATTTTGTGAGTATGTAATTTAATGTTTTAGTTTTTATGTTACTCTATTAGTGGGATACTTAGGGCATAAATTTGGTATGCCATGCCACTATTGGCGATTACGATTACCGGAAAAGCATAGACGGATGTCCGTTTGAATGAGTTTGGGGCTGAGTTTTGTGTAATTTTTAGGGATCCGGATGCAACTTTGGAAGATCTTCAGAAGCCTGGTTAGATGATGAACGTCAGTATATATGAAGATGCTAATCAGGTTTTAAGTATGTGCATTACTTGACAATATTTGCTTGTTCGGAATGTTTATTGGCATGTAGAAACTGCTTGTTCGGAATATATATGTACTCGGCGATCGTTCTCTCTTATTATTGTCTGTGGTTATTAAACTTATATGTGAAATTCAAAGAATGAAATGAATGTGTTAGTTTTTTTAATCTTTTTTAATAAATTTCTTAAAATCTTTTAATTATTTAAGTTAGTTATTTTAATGAGATGCCCCATTATCTGCACTTATTTTAATGAGATGCCCCATTATCTGCACTTAATTAAGTAGAAATTAATGTTAAGTAATTGGGTATTTCAGGGCAACGTAGTTGAAAAACGGGTCACTGATCTGACATTGGATGAGTTCTTCAGTTATGGTCCTCAAAGAGCAATAGATGAGGTGGGCAAGTCTTTACTAAAGAAAACCAAACGGAAAAATTGTGCGTTGGGACGTTGAGATCGACGATAATTAAAGTTTGATCAATAATTAAAGTTTGATACTTTGGTTATATATTTTTAACTGTTACTTACGTATACATTTACTTGATATGCAGACTCTCGTTGGTTTTGTTAATCTCAAGACTATATCATTCAATTAAGTTGAAATATCCACCTATTCTTGATCCTCGATTGAAAGCTTTAGCAGCAGGTATGAACCTGAACTTGCTATAACATGTTTAAATTCTTGCTGGATAACTCTTTTAAAATTTTTGTGTAGATTTATATGCTTTGACAAGATATGCTAATGCTAAAGACCGAGCAATTGGAACAAATGATGAGGAATCTGAGCTTAGGTTAGCACAGCTTCAGGACCAACTTCCTGCTAATGAACCTGGTGCATTAATGCACCTTGTTGAAAACATTGCTGATGATAACGAAGATGATGAAGAAACAATAGCCTGCAAAACACTCTTTCAGAATAAAACATTTTTCTTGGGTTGTGATGTAAGATCATGAATTGGGAGGAACTTTTCTTCATAGTTTAAATTTTTGTGAAATAATTTAACTGAATAGGGGTTATTCGATCACTCTTCGTCCACCAACCACTAATGCTTTTTGGTTCACCAAATCCACTTTTCAAAGGTATAATTTAGTCTTGACTTTGTGTCCTACCCCTCCTCTAGATTTGATATACAGATAGAATATCACATCACTTGAGTTTTTTTTTAGCTGGTCGTTCTTTACTTTGAGGAAGTGTGTGGTTCAATCCATTTGACGTGATCCTGTTTGTAGCCAGCCTTTTTTTTATTTGACCCAGGTTAGATAGAAAGCAACCCATATCGACCCGTTCATAGGTAAATGATTTGAAATTACACATGTGCTTCTGTTCTTCCACACATGAAGATTATATTCAACTGGTTGGCATAATTTGCGTAGCATTTTGTGATCATTATCATTCAGGTGGAGGATTTGTGGTAAGTCATGTAAATCACGGAAAAGAATCTGTTGTTAAACACTTGCTTTCTGTTGATTTGAAGTTATGGAACTCTTATTTTCCAAAAACATCTACAACATCCATGACAATCCGTATGCTTGGTAGAGTTTCAGGTAGTATTCTTGAAGAATATCAATATATATAATTTTGCCATTAATTATCCGTTTCTATTTATAGCTATTTTAGTTTTATAAAAATCATTGCAGGCAAAATCTAAAACGTTTATTTTATTATATGCAGCCACCAGGTGGCGAGATGCATCATCTGGACCGCATGTCGAATATGATCAGCGACCAGATGTGTTTAGGTTTGCTGGTGACATCTTTATATAATTTATTCAATCATTAATTTGCCTTTTTTTGGATATTTTTGGTTATTTTCAGTTAATAACTGGTTTTTTTGCCTTTTTTTTGAATTTTTCGGTTAACCGTCTACTGGTTAATAACCGGTTACTATACTAAATATTTATAAACCGTTACTAACCTATGGTTAAAAATAACCACTAACTGGTTGTTCCTCGAGCGGTTATTACCAGTTTCGGTTAATAAACGGTTACGTCAATCACTATCGGCGCCGCGCAAGACAAGACTTAACAGGCATGTATTTTCAATTTGTTTCACGGTTAATTAGTAATTAATCTATTATTTTTGTAGTAATGAATGCATTTTCCATTTGTTGTCGGATCTCAGGAAGGTCTTGCTGCAGTGTTTGGAAATGGATTATCAACAACATGTGTTGTCAATATTGGGGCTCAGGTCACTTCAGTTATTTGTGTTGAGGTGATCTTAACGTATGCTATCAATCAGATTATAATAAATTGTTTAAACCGAACATCTTATATTATAAATTTTTTCAGGACGGAGTTGCTCTTCCTCATACACAAATGACGTTACGTTTTGGCGGAGGTGTGAATTTCGTATTCCGACATCGGCCATCCTCTTCGATTGTTTTTTTTGTGTGTGTGTGTCAGAGGTGTTGACTTTCACTCGATCTTACATAATGCTTTATTTGATCATGTCAGGTTGTATCAACATGCCTTTTGTGGACTCAGAGGCATAATCAGACATAGCCACCTATTTGTACAGATGCTCTTGCGAAACCAATAGATTTGTTGATGCTGAATAGGCTCAAAGAATCTTACTGCCAGATTTATGTGAGATAATATAACGGTTATTGTTAAAATATAAATCTAATATATATTAGAGTAACTTACACGAATGGTCATTATGGTATGTTCATATTGCAAGTATGGCCCCTTTTTTTAACAGGCGTTAAAAAATGTGTCAACTCATTGTGCAATGACCATTATACTCTTTTATTTCCTTCAGAGAGCCTGTTAAGAGGGTTTTAAGCATATAAGAACACTTGGACAGTAGTTGACCCATTTGACTTTTTTCTTTTTTAGCTAAGTGGTAAACTTTTACGTACTTGATCTATTGCGGATACCGATGTATACAACCCCAATTGACAATCTAATAATATTAGAGTAACTTACACGAATGGTCATTATGGTATGTTCATATTCCAAGTTTGCCCCTTTTTTTAACAGGCGTTAAAAAATGTGTCAACTCATTGTGCAATGACCATTATACCCTTTTACTTCCTTCAGAAAGCCTGTTAAGAGGGTTTTAAGCATATAAGAACACTTGGACAGTATTTGACCCATTTGACTTTTTCCGTACTTGACCCAATCTTGATTAACGGTCTTTATCGTTTTCTCTTGAGCATGAGGCGGAAGTTGAAGCGGTCGGGGTGGTTCATTCATATGAAGACGGTTTGCTACCTGGATCTCACAAGACAAGGCTAACTGCTCTTAACGTATCAAATATAATCTTAAAATTCGTTTTTATTCGACATGTAGAAACTCATATGAAGTAAAATTGTGTTTTCTTATACAGAAATCGAAGAAGGCAGGTCGAAAGCCACCTTTTGAAGCCTTACACAGGATTAAAGAAGGCATATTATTTTTGGCATCTTTTTTTTATATGTTTGGATTCCTCTGTTAGAAAATTGTTTGTACTAAACGGGCCTCGATCGACTGTTTGATGCTTAATGGGTTGGTTAAATGACGCCGGATATTTCTGGGTGATGCTTGATGAGTACAACTGGTCATTTGGGTCGGGTCGGGTATACGACGCTAGATCTTTCAAGTTGATGCTTGATGTGTAAAACTGGTCATTTGGGTCGGTTCGGGTTCGTTATATGACGCTGGATCTTTTCGGTTTGATTTATTATTCTTCTGAATTGATTAGTTGCTATTGAATATCAAATTTGATGTTTTATTATTTCATTTAACTTTTAGGTTAATTCGGTTGTGTACCCATCTTAATCAACATGTGGGCTTCAGCTGTGATTTTTGGGAATGAGTTGTGGTTCAAAATAGACGTCATAACTAAATCTAATATTAGTCGGGACACCCGCCGCAACGCGCGGGCATTCCCACTAGTAATAAATAAATGGGATAAAAACCATGTTCCATTAATAATACACTTATAGGGATAAACCCTAGTTGCTGAAAACATAAACTTTTATTTAGGCTTCTTATAGCTTCACATTAAGTTACCTGAAACGCGTTTTAAAAATATTTTATCAGCAAGAAATACTGGTGATTGCATCCCAGTTTAATTAAAACATGCTTTTATAACTTTACAGTATTGAGAGCGATTACAATGTTTATATCTACCAATATTCTCATTCAGTACTTGTCACTCGACCGGATCTGTGACTATGGTCATATCACACATTGGCTAACCCGTTATCCAATGGTGACGCTTATCAAGTAATGTATACAAAACCCCATAATACCGACAGCAATTGTAGAATACAAAGACTCAATCACTGTAAGTATACTTGAAAATATTTGAGATTTTGTAACACAGTTTGGTAGAAAAAGAGAATAACTCACTTTGTAGACTCAAGTATTTCTATAGCTTCCTGTTGCTTCTCCTGATTATTTTCTATTAAAAATACACAATGCACACGTGTTAGTAAGATAACCCAAATCACATTAGCCATACAACACGAGACAGAACTCCAACGAACTTAGTCAGGCAGAGCCCCGACATGCGTTACGGAGCCCTAGATCAATCGGGTAGGGTAACGAATTAGTGATCGGGGGTTAAAATACTTACAACGAGACAGAGCTTCGTGTTTTAAGGGGTATAATACCGAGCTACTTTGCTATAATAGAGGCTTGAGAGAAGAAACAAAGATGAACGATTGAAAACTGAAGCTGAAAAGCTTCTTATATAGGTTGATTCGGCACTCGCTCGTGCCCCGCGAGCCCCCTTCCTCTCTCTTTCGCACCCCGCAAGGTACACCCTAGCTATGGCTAGGGTGGCAATCACCACCGTAGGTTTGCCACATTTCGGGACACGTGGCTCAAGGAGGTTCCGGCACACCAGGGGGTCTCGCGCCCCGCGACTCACTTGACCAAGATCGTCACGGCCCGTGAGCGACACATATTTTATATTTTATTTGATTTTTATAAAAACTAAAGTTAAACAGGTCTAGTTATGTATATACGGGGTATGATTAGGGCGTTTTATGAGGGTTGTTATAACTAGGATAATTATATATTCTAGGTGCAGCCGTGCAGGTCTAAAAAATATAAAATCATGCATTTTTACCTTATTTATATATAAAAAAATTTACATATCAATCCACCAATCATATGCTAAATTTACATATCTTTATTACACATTACTTTTACCAATTATAATGTTGTAAAATCTGTTTTAAATCATCTTTTATAAAACTCGTTTAATCATGGAAAGAACATATTATAGAAGTCTAAATACATACAATATATAGAAGTCTTAATGTGACAACTGCCAAATTTACATGCATCCGTACAATTAATTAGACAATAATTAGTGCTTAATGACTGTGCTGATTTACAATTTATGACTTGAATTGCTTTATGATTACCGCATTATACTTACATGAGCATCACTTATTGCAAATGACACATCATTGACTGTATGCAAACATATTGACATAAATGATGCACAAAGCACAGTTAGCACAGTTAACAGACAAACCGGGAAAATGCTGACGGAGTTCAGTACATAGACAGACGTTGTTTTGACACAATATAAGCCAGAAACTAAGTACTACACTAGTATAGAGTGTAGGGAAGTAAGGACCACAAAACTGCTTTTCTAGGTGATAGTTTGAGTGCCAGAAAGTGCCTAAAACTCACTCAAAATGTTGAATTCAGCATAAATCAGCAAAAATCAGCATTTTAATAAGCTAGTATCATGCAAAAATATGACTAAATGGTCCTGAATACTTTCCTAAGTGTCGGGAATTAAAAGTGTCACAAAATGGTACATAAAGAGCACTAAACGGTATAGTTTAGCACCTTAACGAACCAGTATCCGACCGAACAACCGGACACTACCCGAAACATCAAAACTATACTAGAAGCATTGTTTTAATATTATTGAGCTAGTTATGATCCCCGAACATCATAACACCTACTAAAATATCTACTAACTAATGCAAGTAACTAATACTTGAAATTTAAACTAGATTGTAACTTAATGGTTTAAACCTATACTAGACCCCCCCCCCCACCTATCTCACGGCCCACATGGCCTATTTGGGGGATTTTATTTGATCTTGCTTGATCTTATTTGATTTGTTAGAAGATCTTGTCTTGTACTTAATGAACACATTACACATTGGTTAAACATCTAAAGTGGATATAAGTATTGTATGGAAGTATTAGGGATCATTATCTTTCACCCACTAACACACACAGCTCTCCTCCCTCTCCTCTCCCATTCTCGGCCAAGAATCACCACAACACCACCACCATTGTCAAGCTTTCTCCATCCATTCAAAGGTATACACAAGGTGTTAGAAGCTAAGATAGGAAGCTTGGAGCTTGTGGATCTTGAAGGACCTCCTTCATTTGCTATTATCCATCACATTTACCATCTTCATCTTCTTGTGTTAATCCCTAGCATTGATGCTAGTAGTAAGATCTTCTACTCTTCATTTTACATCTATATTGAGTGATTAAAAGATGTTACATGATGAATAACTTGAAGAACACTAATGAACAAAAAGATGAACCTTTAACATAAAGCTTAATAACATAAGAATACATATTGTTTAGCATTGTTTTGCTTTTTGATGATTGATTGTTTGTGTTTATGATGTTAGACATCATAAGAAACCTACTAGATTGTGATTAAACACATGTCCTAGTAAGTTAAGATGATGATCTTGTGAAAGACCAAGATGATCATACTTTATGTAGACATGAACTTGAATAATAAAAGTTGTTTTCATATGTGATAATGATTTAAACACAATACTATTTAAACGCTTGTGTAACAAAAAGATTACATAAAGAAGCATTTTTAGAAAATGTGTTTGGAAGTTGTAAACACCCAACTTCTTTAAAGATGAAGTTTTTAAAGAAGTAAATACATTTCAAAGGGTAACTAAACCTACTAAGCACACTACCAAGTTACGACAAGTCTTTATGAAAGTTCAAGTTCATGTTGTTATGTAAATAGCATTGTTTTGGCACTTGGTAAGTGTTGGTTAAGTTGTTGATTGTTTGTGATGATTTTAAAAAGAAAATGATATGCTTTGATAGCATGGACACCTCCATTTTTAGGGGAAACTATGGCAAAATTTTCTAAAAATATAAACAATTAGAAAAATATTTTCTAACAAATATTTACAAGTGTATTATAACTATGGTTTTCAATATAAACTTTGCCATAATTTTTGTAACAAAAATACAAATATTAGAGGTTGGTTTTTGTAAATAGAAATAACTAAATATGTATTTGAAAGGTATATATATATTTAGAAGACACATGTGTGTGATTATTTGAATACTTTGTGTATTAGTTATATTATTTTAGGATTTGAAATAATATAACTTAACAAATACCAAGAATTTACAATCCAAAATATTACCAAAAATCACAAGGAATAAATACACAAGTTACACACACAATATTGGAAAACCGAACGAAAGAATGTAACTTACAAAATATTCCGGAAAATACATTTATAAGTATATTTTTGGTGAATAATATTTTGGACACAAGAAAGGAAAATATGATTTTTCCAATTATTACAAAGTTATATCACATTTTTGACAAGGAGATAATATATTATTTTGAGAAGTAAAGATATATTTTCTTGTAATTTTAGAATATATACTATTTTTTAGAAAAATATATATATTCATGGATAAACTTGAAATACATTATTGGATAGAATAAGTTTATAAATATTTTCTAAGTGAGACTTGAAAATATATTATTTTGGAACTACAAATATTTTTGCTAAAAGGAAAAATTATGAATAATTTTTCTAAGCAATAATTCTAAAATAGATATATATATTGGGAAACATATATATATATATATATATATATATATATATATTAGTGAACCTTTATTAGAAATAATATTCCGGAAAGTTTAACACAAAATTAAGTATAAGAATACTTAACTATTACAAGAAGATACGTATCCTCGTACATATAAATCCACACCGGAATACGACGCCAATACATGGCAAGTTATACAAATACAAATATACCCATCCTTGGGAAGGATATACATGAGAAGTGTTAAGTTAAAATATTAATTATTTTAACAAATAATTAAACACTTGGAATATTAAGGAAGACGCCTTGAAACATAACTCAAAGACACTAGTCATCACTAAGTCAAGGCACGACCCGCTCGTCTAATGGACCATAGTACGCATGTAGGTAGTCGTGCGTTCTAGAGGAAGCTTTGAGTTACATCGGATAAAAGGAACGCAAAACTGTGAGTTCATGTCCCCCTTTTCTCTTAACTGTTTTCGGTTTTATAACTCTCGGGGGTGAAATACATGTTACATACTGATTACAAACAATTACAAATGGTATGATTAGCTAAGGAATGTACTGCTAGATCACGTGAATGGGTAGGCGATTAACTTAAGACCATTAATCCTTGTATAAGGACCGAGGGGCATGAGTGATAGATCTATTGGGTGTTGCGAGCCGCACCCATGGGCCTGCGAGTTGACCGCATGTGGTGACTATGTCGTTCCGCCGGAGGGGCCGGTACGAAATACGCATACAGGGTTGAGTGCTTCCTATGTCATGTCACTTATATTAATGTATTAGCTACACATTAATTGATCTGTTTTTCCTTGTTGCTTCATACCAGTTTACAAGTACATATATACATACATACAAAGGTTTTCAAGGATGATCCGTGCACACATACTAAACACATGAACTCGCTCAACTTTTGTTGATGTTTTCAAACTACATGTATTTCAGGGAATTAGTAAGTGGATCTGGCGGGCGTTGGAAGTTTTATGCTGCGATAGGAATAAAGATGTCATCCATGGTCTTGGGTTTTGGTCAGTGTGTCTTATTCCTGGACGAGACACGTCTTCCAAACCTTAGTTACATCTAATATCTTTTGACGAGTACTTAGTGAACTCATAAACAATTTGTATGGTTTGTAAAACTTGAATTTGAAGTCTATGTTTTAAACAATGTTGTTATGTTTTTAACTCATTTAATGGATGACAAATCTTTGGTTTTATCATATAGTTGATGTTATGATTGAATGCAATGGTATTAAGAAAGTCACCCCATAATCACGCTTCCGCAAAAGTCAGGGTGTGACAGCTTGGTATCAGAGCTTCGATTGTAGCGAACTAGGATTCCTTCTCGAGTCTAGACTACAATCGTTAGGGCTCTCACAAAAATGTTTTTACAAACATGTTTTCATTGCATACACGAAACGCCCAGATCCAGGAAACAAACATTTTTACAAACAAAAGACACGAAACACATTTCAAAGTTTATGCTTATGATTCAGTCTGAGAGACTGGGAAGTGTAGTCTGATAGATTAAGGAGTTCAGTCTGAGAGACTGGGAAGTGTAGTCTGAGAGACTAGGGAGTTCAGTTTGAGAGACTGGGAAGACTATGGAGTTCAGTCTGAGAGACTGGGAAGTTTAGTCTAGGAGACTAGGAAGGATAGAAAGTTTCATGAAAAATAGTGTGAATACATGATTATATGATGAATTGTCTTTGCTTGCAATACACTAAGTGCTAGTGATTACTATGGATATACATGCTATGACTATTATGTACCGACACACATGTCACCTTCTTCAGAGAGCGAGTTGTCAGATGTTGATAACCCTATGGCCACCGCCACAAATAATGAGACTGCACCTGCGCCAGAGATATTTACGTCAGACACTGAGAGTGACCCTGACATGCTGACCAAGGACGAGGACAACTTCCAACCATTCGCGCTACCAGATCTTGGTGATGATTTACCCTTGCTGATGGCTCCCCTGATGAGGATCCTTTTGTCACTCTTGTTTCGGTCCATGACCACCCCATCACTGGTTATTCTGATGGTGAGCCTATCATGACTCCGATCCTCGACGCCGTACCTCTCGTGGTCATCGCTCCCGAGGATCTGCCTCTTTGACGATTTGTTTGATGATAACATTGATTTGTTGTTAATGATCCTCCTGATGACGCCCAGGGTGATGGAAAGATAGCTGAGGATGTCATTGCTATTCTACCTCCTGAGATTCCCGCCATTGAAGTATCCTCTGCTTCCATTTTGCACTCGATTTCAGACTCCTTTGAGTCTGTGACATCTCCAGCCTTACAAATGGCCGGATTACAACTTTCTACTATTGACTCAGACGACGACACCGCTATGACCACTGCACTATCACCTGCTCGAGATCCCACACCTTCACATGACCCAGAGCCTGCTCCTGAGCCAGCCCCTGTTCCTCTTGGGTCAGCTTGATGTTGCACCTGCTGATCCTAAGCCCTTGCTTAATAATGACCCTATTTCTTTCGGTTTACCAGACATTGCACCCCTTATACCGGACCCAGTACCTGCACCTGATGGTCTTCTCTTTTGCTGAGATATTTGTTCCTGCACCCGCACCCACTGATGTTGTCTCCTGTGAAGTCCGACGTCCATCGCACCGGTTTGCCTATTGCTTTCTTTCAAGACATACCCGCACCCCATCCAGGGGAAGGTACCTTTGGCCAGTACCTGCGTGACGATCTTTTTGTATCAGCAGCTTTTCCACAGATCCTTCAGGCTGTACTGTTCATTTCTTCACCGCTGGACAAGCCATTCCGATGGCTCCTATCATGCCATATGCTGATTTCAGACCCCTACCATCCCTTACATTATGGAAGCTACACACGGGATGAGTTGCTCCTGTTACTTCAGCTACAGTTTGAGGTTTTGAGTTATAGAGTTTTGGAGCTTGAGCTGACATTACGTCCTCCACCCTGTCAATACCAGTATACTTTGATCCTCCACATTCATCACTGTCTCCTTTTTGCACTCTCACCTGCTGCTATTACACCTTCTTAGGTTTTGATGCTTGTTTCTTTACTATCAAGCAGCAGATCAGATACTTACTGCGTCGTATATTCAAGCTCGAGGAGAAAGTCGCACAGGATAGCAGTTTGCTTTTCTTCACTCCTCCACCTCAGACACCAGTATAGTTGGTTTTCGGTTTTATGCGGATTGCATTACTTTTGGGAAAAGACACTACTAATAAGCCGAGATTGTAGAGACTTTTGAAGACCACTTTTGACCCCGCGATTTTGGTACACCGATAGACTTATTGGATGAGGGTAGGGTGACCCTGTGTCCCTTTTAATGTAACGCACTTTGTAAACAATGTGATTGTGGTCGGTAAACAATGAAAGCTCAGTCGCCATGTCCTCGCTAAGCACGTTGTTGATCTGCATGTGTGCGCTATAATAGTGATGCTACGTGCTTGCTTGTTATGTTCTCATTAAACATGTTCCTATCTACAAGTTGTGCTATAGTTGTGATGTTATGTGATTAATTGTTATAACGATTGCTTATATATGTATACATATACACATCTCCAAGGTCTCGTTTGTTAAGTAGATGCTTATGTGCTTGTGACTTTAATGAGACCTGACCCATCCGATCTTCTTCTTAGAAAATGTCGATTCAAAGGAACACCGATACCAACAATCCTCTGCCGACGACAGAGGCGGAATTACAAGAGCGCATCTCACAGGCCATCGCACAGCACGAGGCCCTTCGCTCTGAGCGCAGCGGAGGTACCACAGGAAATAACCCGCCCAACGGTAATGTTTAGTCACTTAAGACACATTACAAAAATGTTTGGACATTTCCAAGTGTGCCTTGCTAATGCCTCTCATGAATGATGTTGCTTATATCACAGGCTGCACCTACAAGCAGTTCTTGGGCTGCAATCCCCTGGATTTCGACGGCACTGGGGGTGCCTTAGCCTTCGTGTGCTGGGCTGAGAAGACGGATTTTGTTTTGCGGTTGAGCAAATGTGCCCCAGAGCATCAGGTCACGTACATTTCCGGACTGCTTCAAGATGGGGCTCTGTCATGGTGGAACCTCCAGGTTCAGACGTTGGGCGAGGCTGCTGCGTATGCTTTGACATGGGACGAACTGAAAGAACTAATGCATAAGAAGTACTGCTCGAGAGCAGAAATCCAGAAATTGGAAACTGAGTTCTGGAACTTGAAGATGGAAGGTCCAAAAATAGCTGAGTACGTGCAGAGATTCCATGTTCTGTCTCGTGTTGTCCCCTACATGGTAGAACCAGAATTTAAAAAGATCGAACGTTTCATCGGGGGATTGGCACCTCAGATTCTAAGCCTAGTGACAACATCTAAACCTCCAACAATTACCGCAGCTATTGACTTGAGTGTGGCGCTCACTGAAGAAGCGATTAGACTAGGAAGATTTTCAACCTCTGAGGAGAAAAAGGAGACTCATGTGGAGTCATCTGGAGATAACAAGAGAAAGTTCGGAAACTTCAAGCAGGGTACTCAGACGAATAACAACAACAAGGCCAAAAAGGGAAAAGAGTACATGGGTAAACTACCTAAATGCGACATGTGTCGACGACATCATGCCGGGCGATGTAAAAATGGAAAGTGTGACAACTGTGGCAAAGTGGGGCACTGCAAGGAGACGTGTTGGCATGAGACGAAACGTGGAAAGAGAGGTCAAGGGTGTTATAACTGCGGTAACACGGGGCACTTTAGGAAAGATTGCCCACGGGAGATTAAACAAGATCGTGGGAAAAATGTCTAACACCGGAGCTAGGGAAGCACGCCGGGATCCAAACATGGCCATCGGTACGTCTCATAGTAGTAAATGTTATGCGTCTGTGCTATTTGACATTGTTGTCAAATTTTAGCTTCAGAATATACTTGTTTTAGTAGTAAGTAAGATAGATATCCAGTACTCGATAGAACTAGCTTAAGGGAAGCTTTGACGGGGTAATTGGGATGGATTGGTTGTCGAGCAATCAAGCGGAGATTATTACCCGCACCCCGATGGCAAATGAAGAAACAATCATGATTCATGGAGGTAAGCAGAATACGCCCCTACAGCTTCCAAATTGCTTGAAGGCACGAAAGTTGTTGCGTAATGGATGTGTTGTTTTCTGGGCTCATGTCATGGACAAGGGAACCGAAGAACCAAAACACGAAGATATCCCTATGATAAGGGAATATCCTGAAGTCTTCCCTGAAGACTTGCCAGAATTATCTCCTTGACGACAAGTCAAATTTCACATCGATTGTATTCCGGGCGCCGCACCTACTGTTAATGCACCTTAGCGACTTACACCTTCGGAGATGCAAGGATTGTTAGTGTAGTTTCAGTAGTGGATAGAGAAGGAAGATAACAGACCAAGTTTTCCGTTTTAGGTAACCCCAGTTCTGCTCGTCAAGAGAAAAGACGATAGCTTTCGTACGAACATCAAACTACCAGGAGCCGAACGAGCTAACCAACAAGAGTCGGTGACTCTTGCTAAGGATTAATGAATTACTTATTTAACTAACTGTGAGGATCCAACTACTATTTCACGACTGATCAATGATCGAGTGTCATTAGCTGGGAATTCAGGAAGAAAGTATACCAGGGAAATTGTGGGACAATAACTTGTTTTAAACGTACACAAAAATGGTGCATCCTACACGATGCACAAAACAGTTTTACACAGAATACGAAACTTTGAGAATCTAGAAAACATGTACTTAGGACCTTTGGGAACCCAGGTCCAAACTCGTAAAGGTTGCTTAGGAACCACACCTGTTAACTCAAGCAAACCCCATTATCCTGACATATATGCTATTTCAGTTAACCAAGCAGAAAGTACTCAAATTTCTTTTGTTAAAAATCTTCGCTTTTGCTTCTAGCGAGTAGATGTTTGCATCTCTACTCCCCTTAATGGTAGTTACATCGCGTTAGTTTTCTTCGCTGAGAGCGAACACATATTTGCTTCGATACTTGGTCATTTCTTCATTTTAGCAAATACTCAGTGTTTCATTACTTGAAAACTTATATGTTACGCATGCACCATTTGCTACGCATGCGGATTCATTTCGAATAAACGCTTCATTGAAGTTCAAATATTATGTTGCTAAATCTAATTACTGATTTGTGATTCGAATGACCTACATTATGGTAATTGTTGGCTTCCTTGTTATCAAGCCAACACACTTTCTTGAGACTTCATTTCTTTCAAGTTACATTCATGGTTATCTTCGTAACCATGCTGAGATTCCCTTGTTGATACATACGTTTATTGTCGGGTTACGCTGAAACCAAGTTCAATTGCTTGAACTTGTCCATTTCGCATATTCATTTCGAAACACCATATTATATATTGAGAGCATCATATTCAAATATATTTTTGCAGACGTTCCTTTTATTCAAGTCGTAGTAGACTTGTTTGGTCTACGAATTCACTAAATCGTTTGTTGGTTTCGACACCTTGTGGTGATGCTTTCACAAAATTGAAGCTTGCGCTAATTTCGTTACGCACCTCATTCACGGATTTGATTGACTTGCTCTAAATCCGTTTTGTTTATCATGATTAAAGCGGTCTCAACACAGTTGTGTGTTAAGGCAATGGTACATAGGTTCATTTCATGTCACGGTGTACCTCCTAACGATTCTTTCATCGTCAATCGAATGCCTTGCGGTACTTATTGCTTTTTTTTTCATCTTCGATCGGAAACAGTGGCTCTTTGATATTCTATATTCAATTAAAAGTGTTGGACTCTGTATGCCCAAGACACATATTAAATTGATGTGGCTAGTACGTTATGATCCAAGTCGAGTCATACCCAATAACAAGCTAGACAAACACTTACAATATTTATTTATGATATGATCAAATAAATAAATATCAACACTTAGAATATTTAGAAATTGGTTTTCTAAATAATTGCACTTGACAAACTAATAAATTATATGGATAGTTTATTTTGAGAGAATATTTTATTTTGTTATTTAATTGGTTAAATAACATAATAAAATAGCATAAGTCTTATAACATATGATGTTATATTTTATAAAAGGTTATAAAATAAACAAAGACTTATATTTTATAAAAGATTTGATTTTTTTTTATAAAAAAAAAGGCTAGGCCGCCCCCCCTTCCCAAGACATAAAGTGGCCACTAATGTTCCATGCATGTTGTCATAAGTTAGAGGTCTTCTCAAGAAAAGATGGTCCAATCAAATAACATGCAAATGCATGTGTTAGAGGATCATTGATTGGGCAAATGGGGTGGCATCTTCTCTCACCTACTTTAAGAGTATTTTGTGTCAAAAATGGAAGTGAGAACTTGAAGAACATGGCTGAAAATGGCTGCCAATTTTCGTCCTCATGATGCTCATCCAAGAGAGTTTTTCAAGTTGAGAAATCAAGTGTAAGACTCTCTAACAATCGGGTCATGTATGGTTGATCTATTGGTGAGTTTCAAGTTCATACAACAAGTGCAAGAACTCAACAAAAGGTCCTCTAATTTTCGGCCATATGATGGTTCCAAGAGGGTTTTTCTAGTGAGTTCATAAGTGTAGAAATCCTAGCTAAAACTAAGGTGTTTGTTGGAAAGCTTGGGGTATACAAGCTTGAGGTCTTCTACACTTGGAGGCAACCGTTCAAGAAGCATCACCTTCTTCATATCCATTACTCCTTGTACTTCAAGAAGGTAGTTTTCTAAACATCCTATGGTTGTGTTTGATAGTATACATCTCATATATGGATCCGGGTTTTGGGATTTTGCATATAAATGGTTTTATATCTTATAAAAGTAACATGTTTTAAATAAATACTCCGCTGCGTTTTTATTTTATAAGGATAAAATAGCTTTGATAAACATGTACAAATCCCAACAGTGGTATCAGAGCCAGGTTATATGAGTGCATGCTTCATAGGATATAAAATTTTCGGGTTTCGGGTTTGGTGAAAACCCTATGGCCGAAATTTTAAGTATGGTTATCCCTTTGTTTTTCAAGATTATATTCTTACATGCATAAATGAATCTTGAAAAATTGTTTCATATGGATTATTTGTTTTTTTGGACAAAACTAACCTTTTCGGTTTTTTGGACATAGCCGAAAATGGTTATTAAAAGGGAACCATTTTTTTTTATGCTTCTTGAAATTTATATAAATATATATGTGGATATATATTTTGGTGCATATGACCTAGCCATGACCTTGTGTTGAATGATTGTGTTGTGATTTATTTATTAAATTATTTCAAAGGTTGTAATAATTATTATTTTTGTTCTTCCATTTGTAAAGTTATGTAATTTATTTATTTTCATTTGGTATGTAAAATAAATAGATTAGGTGCATTTTATTTTACTAGAAAAATGTATTAGGATATATTTTGTAAAAGAAGATGCACACAAAAATGCGGTTTTGGTTTTGCCAAATTCGGGCATAAAGGACTTCATAGTTCTAAACGGGATTTTAGCCCGATAACCAAAACACATTTTCGGAGTCCAAAGGAGTTTGGAGCTGAATTAAAGTACATTTTGGAAGATCAAAGAAAGTGGAGAAATCACAACACAAAAGGAAGACTTGAAGCATTTGGATGCGGGATCAAGTGGGAGTTCAACGACACAATACTTGTGTCAATTTTCACCCTTTAGGAAGGACCTTTTGGCACACTTGTTTCGGCTAACAAGTGTGGTCAAAATAGTTGGCTATGGTTATGCACCTATTGTAATATATGTTGTGCTTGTGTGGTTGCTTATTTATATTGTTTTGATGATATTTGGATATGCATGCTTAACAAACTAATAATCAACAACAAGCGTAAAATTGGTTCTTTACAAGATCATTAAAATTGGTTAATAAAAGGTTATTAAAAATTAATGATTTTATAATAAAATGGGTTTTATTAGAAAGAACCTTGAAAATTTATTTTCACAAAAGTACCAAGGATTTGAATGCATGCAAATATATGGTACATAAAGTTTTCTAAACTAGAATTTTGAAAACTCAAAATCCCTTTTATACAACAAGTCAAACACCATCCTTTTATACAACACTCGAAACACTTGGGAACTCTTATTGTGGGATAAAGGTCACCTAACCACATTTGAGGGAACTTGTATGTTCGAGGTGGGTTTACCATGTTTGTGGGATAAAGGTCACCTAACCACTTATGTGTATAAACTCACACGTGTGTGTAAGTTGGACGACTTGATTTGGAAACCATGAACTTAGGGTCACCAAAGCATGGCGAACAAACGGTGTTGATGGGATTAAACATGCCAACTAAACATAAAGATGTTTAACCGATCCCATATGGCTAGAAGTTGCAAAGAGTTGCAATTGTCAAACGTTGACTACCTTGTTAATTTAAATAGAGGGATAAAGGTCACCTAACCGATATTTAAATGTAACGTTGGATTCTAGATTTTAATTATTAATTGTCTATGAGACACAAAGGGTATTAATGATTAAAATATAATAATATCGAAAATACTAAAATTGAACCTTGTTAAATTTTGTAGATGGCCGCTAACAATATTACCCAAACCGTCCGTAACCTATCACTAGAAAACGATCCTAATCCCGATGAACATCTTATGGAAGATAAGGATGCCTATAACGATTGGATTAAGTATATCGAGGATACTACGCAAGCCTCTTGCCTCATGTTAGGAATTATGATTCCTGAGATTCAAAAGGTTTTGAACATCATGAGCACACGACATGATTACCCAATTATAGAAAATGTTCCTAAGGGTAGAACGCTTCGAAACCGTTCGAGCGCTTCATGCATGTCGAATGGAGGAAACCCAATCGGACTCATCTTATGTTTTAAGATGAAAAGCCACATTGATCACCTCGAAAGGCTCAATATGGATAAAAGGATTTTATCCATTCTAACGATCAATGAGGGTGACAACAAGAAAGGGCATCACCCCGACACCAAAGCAAATGTTGCAAATGGAAACGGGTAATTCAAAGGGAAATAATTAGAAAGACTAAAGCGAAACCACCGAAACCAAAAGAGAAGAAGGCAAAGGTTGCCACGAATGATCCATGCTTTAAGTGTGGTGAGATAGGGCATTTAAATAGGAATTGTCCAATCTATCTCAAAGAGTTGAAAAACAAGAGGGATGCTAGGCAAACCTCAGGTACAATCTTAATAATACATATTGACCTTAATGTTATCTCTTCTAACACATGGGTATTAGATACCGGATGTGGAACTCATGTTTGCAATTCGTTGCAAAAGGTTCAAAAGAAATAAACATTACAAGAAAGGAGACTATGTTTTGAAACTTCCAAATGGTTTGGAGATTGTTTTAAAATGTTTTGAATGCTCCTAGTTTGACTAGGAACATTATTCTAGTTTCCCTTTTGAGACAATATGTTTTGATATAAAGTTTGTAAACAATGACATTTATATTTCGATGAATGACATGTTTTACTTTAAAACTATGCCTTCAAATGGTAGTTATGAATTGGTTCATAATAATACATCATTTGATAGTTCAATGTACCAAGCAATCACCAACAAACTCAAAATGGATTTGAGTGAGACTTATCTTTGGCATTATCGCCTTGGTCATATAAACAGATGTCGCATGTAAACACTTCGAAAGAATGATCTTTTGGAAACAAATGAAATTGGTTCATTTGATACATGTGAATCTTGTTTACAAGGTAAAATGACTAAGAAACCCTTTAGTGGGAAAGGGCAATAGATTTCTTAGGAATCATACATTCGAATGTATGTGATCCTTTTAAGCCAATGACTAGGTATGGTGAAAGATACTTCATTACTTTAACCGACAACTATAGTAGTTATGGTTATGTGTACTTGACACAAAGAAGAAGTTTTGAAACGTTCAGAATCTTCAAAAAGTGAAGTACAAAATCAACTCTTTTAAAGTTCTTCGTTTTGATAGAGGAGGAATCGAACTCTATTAGATATGGTTCGATCTATGATGGCTAGAAGCACATTACCTCTATCATTTTGGGGTTACGCTTTGCTCTCCGCAGTTCGTATACTAAATATGGCCCCAACCAAGAAAGTAGAAAGGACACCTTTTGAAATATGGCATGGAAACCCTCCATCATTATCATTCTTAAAGGTTCGGGGTTGTGAAGCTTATGTTAAGCAATACACTCCAAATAAATTGGAAGTCCGATCTACTAAGTGTATCTTTGTAGGATATCCTAAAGATGATATAGGATATTATTTCTACGATCCAACCGAGCAAAAGGTATTTGTTGCTCGAAAGGGTAAGTTCTTAGAAGCTAAATTCCTTATGGAAGGAACTAGTAGTAGAACAGTGGAACTTGAAAAGGATCAAGAACCACAAGACGATACACGTTTGGTTGATACTAGCACTCAACAAGAGGTTGTTGAAAACGATCAAGAGGTTGATCAGAACACGCAAAATGTTTGCAGATCTGGTAGAATTAGTAATCCACCTGAAAGATATGGATTTTTCATGGATGGATGCTACGTGGTAGATTCGGGTGAACCAACCACATACCATGATGCAATGTCAAAATTCGATTGTGACAAATGGCGTGAAGCCATGAACGTAAAGATGCAGTCCATGTATAACAACCAAGTATGGAAATTGGTTGTAGCACCTCTTAACTCCAAAGTAGTTGGAAGTAAGTGGGTTTTCAGGAAGGAAACCGATATGCATGGTAACTTGGATACTTATAAAGCGAGACTTGTAGCAAAAGGTTTCACTCAAACTCAAGGGGTTGATTATGATGAGACCTTCTCGCCAGTGGCAATGCTAAAGTCAATTAGGATATTATTTGCCATAGCTGCATATTATGACTATGAGATTTGGCAAATGGATCTCAAAACGACTTTCCTTAATAGATATCTTGAGGAAGATGTCTATATAGTTAAGCCTGAAGGTTTTGTTAATCCAAAACATCCTGACAAAGTATGCAAGTTAAAGATATCAATCTATGGATTGAAACAAGCATCTAGAAGTTGGAATCACCGTTTTGATGAAGAGATTAGGGAATATGGATTCATCAAAAACGTTGATAAAGCTTGTGTGAATAAGAAGGCTAGTGGGAGCATTATTACTTTCTTAAGTATTATATGTCGATGACATTCTACTATTTGGAAATAACATTCCAACCTTGGAGGGTGTAAAAGCCTGGCTTGAAAGTTGTTTTTCCATCAAAGATGTTGGTGAAGTCGCCTATATTTGGGGAATAAAGATCTATAGGGATAGATCAAGGCGCTAGATAGGTTTAAACTAAAGTGCATACATTGACAAAGTCTTGAAAGGGTTCAAGATAAAGAACTCTATGAAAGGTTTGGTACCTATTCAAAGAGAGGACAATATTGAATGCGTTTCAATGTCCAAGCTCAAAGGATGAGCAAGAAAGAATCAAAGGAATCCCATATGCGTCACCTATAGGATTCATTATGTACGTAATGATATGCACTAGACCGGACAAGTTATGCGCTTTAAGCATAACGAGAAGAAACCAGCAAGAAACGGTCATTGGGTGACTATTAAAAATATATATTGAAATACCTTAGAAGGACTAAGGATATGTTTCTAATATATGGATCTGGTAAAGAAGAACTCGTTGTAAAGGGTTACAAGGATGCGAGTTTAGGAATTCGTTGTAAAGGGTTACATGGATACGAGTTTCCAAACTGATCAAGATGGTTCTCGATCACAAACAGGGTAGCATTGTCCACTACAGAATCAGAATACATCGCCGCTTCATTGATTGAGATAATTCATATGGATCTGCCACTTGAATTATTGCCAATCTAGGGGTAGTCCCTACCATTTAGGACCCCTAGAGATCTTTGTGATAACGATGGTGCGATTGCTTAAATCAAGGAACCTCGTGTACATCGAGAGACTAGGCACATTGAGCGGACTTTCAACTGCATAAGGGATGAAGTTGGAAAAGGGAAAGATATGTATTCGCAAAGTTCACACTGATCAAAATATTGCGGATCCACTCACGAAGCTCCTTGAATGGGCAAAGCATGAAAGGGTCATACTTGTGCCTTAGGACTTCGATATTCTAGTGATTGGATTTGATCTATTTTGTATTTGGATATTGGAACAATTGTTATTATAACTCTTTATGGTATGTTGAGTTATGTTCCATATTAGCATGTTTAAATCCATGAATAAGTTACTTATTCTAAATGTCCGTAGTCGATCATAATTGTGGGAACAAATATGAATGTAAGACTATTATGAACTTGGATTGGTGGATATTCATTTAGTATGAATATAGAGCAAAGTGTTGCTGCCAAGGTTCATAGATATTTGTGGGATACAAATATTGGACTGACTCGCTCTCAAATATTACTGCATGGAATCATTTGTGATTGATCATAAGTAAATTTGAGTAAAGGAGAATATCATAGTATCCTCAGACCTGAGATACATATTGGGTCTTGATATTCACCAAATATTATACCTTGACTTTTTCTTCGCTGTCAGTAATATGACAGTACATAAGGCTAAGCTCAGGTGTGGTACAAGGTGATTGTGAGAGACGTATGTAGTTAAGATGGGATTTGTTCCTCTTATTCGTTGAGAGTAAGATGTCTAAGGCCTGCTAAAGTTAAATCAACAGAGAGTGATCACTCTGTGTCTCTGGATTTGACATGACATCTGTAACGAAAGGATAAATGATAGATTCACCTAAATCATTTTCAAGTAAGGGACTTGAAGAGGATGATGTTATTGAATGGCACATATAGTCATACGTATTAGGGGTAGTAAACCGTAGTTAGGCGTTATTTACTACTTGCATCAATCTTCTATGTATCTTGTGCAAGTGGGAGATTGTTGGACTCTGTATGCCCAAGACACATATTAAATTGATGTGGCTAGTACGTTATGATCCAAGTCGAGTCATACCCAATAACAAGCTAGACAAACACTTACAATATTTATTTATGATATGATCAAATAAATAAATATCAACACTTAGAATATTTAGAAATTGGTTTTCTAAATAATTGCACTTGACAAACTAATAAATTATATGGATAGTTTATTTTGAGAGAATATTTTATTTTGTTATTTAATTGGTTAAATAACATAATAAAATAGCATAAGTCTTATAACATATGATGTTATATTTTATAAAAGGTTATAAAATAAACAAAGACTTATATTTTATAAAAGATTTGATTTTTTTTTATAAAAAAAAAGGCTAGGCCGCCCCCCCTTCCCAAGACATAAAGTGGCCACTAATGTTCCATGCATGTTGTCATAAGTTAGAGGTCTTCTCAAGAAAAGATGGTCCAATCAAATAACATGCAAATGCATGTGTTAGAGGATCATTGATTGGGCAAATGGGGTGGCATCTTCTCTCACCTACTTTAAGAGTATTTTGTGTCAAAAATGGAAGTGAGAACTTGAAGAACATGGCTGAAAATGGCTGCCAATTTTCGTCCTCATGATGCTCATCCAAGAGAGTTTTTCAAGTTGAGAAATCAAGTGTAAGACTCTCTAACAATCGGGTCATGTATGGTTGATCTATTGGTGAGTTTCAAGTTCATACAACAAGTGCAAGAACTCAACAAAAGGTCCTCTAATTTTCGGCCATATGATGGTTCCAAGAGGGTTTTTCTAGTGAGTTCATAAGTGTAGAAATCCTAGCTAAAACTAAGGTGTTTGTTGGAAAGCTTGGGGTATACAAGCTTGAGGTCTTCTACACTTGGAGGCAACCGTTCAAGAAGCATCACCTTCTTCATATCCATTACTCCTTGTACTTCAAGAAGGTAGTTTTCTAAACATCCTATGGTTGTGTTTGATAGTATACATCTCATATATGGATCCGGGTTTTGGGATTTTGCATATAAATGGTTTTATATCTTATAAAAGTAACATGTTTTAAACTTTTTTTCCGCTGCGTTTTTATTTCATATGGATGAAATAGCTTTGATAAACATGTTAAAATCCCATCAAAAAGGTCCTACTATGCGGTTTGAATCAAATCCTCAGGACTGTTTCATTACACTTTCGTTTGATTTCGAATACGGTGAACTTGTTCAGTCACCACTATTATTGAATTATGTCATCACGACACCTTGTGGTGTCATTACAAATTTGTAGCTTGTGCTAATCATGGTCAACCGTCTCACACAAAACTACACATACTTTTGTTTGACTTGTCATTTAAACATTCCGAATGCAACTACGAACTAAGATAATAATACACAAGATTCGCTTGTGTTCCATTCGGTGTATTTTTGCAATTCAAGAATGTCAACACACTATTTTATCCATGCATTTGTTCGAAAGTTGACAGATCATTTTCATATTACTATCACATTCGAGTTGTTGATTTTGAGTTCATATAGCGGATGCTATGGTTTGTGAAAACTCGTTGGCATATTGTGACCGATTGTTTGAAAATCCATTGGTCAAAACTCCTTTGTTACACCCCTGTTAACTGAGTTACACTAGATTATACATCTATACATCTCGTGTCCTTTGACATCAAATGCTAGAACACATACCTTTTAACCACTAGGTTCTTGTTGAAATATATCCCTGGACTCACTTGATATAAATAAGATTTGATTCGGTTTTGTGGTTATCTACCTCAGTATTATTCATATACAAACATGCATAATGTAACCCTAAGGGGTTAAGGTGGTACAAATTTCGAGGACGAAATTTTCTTAACAGGGGGAGAATGTGACAACTGCCAAATTTGCATGCATCCGTACAATTAATTAGACAATAATTAGTGCTTAATGACTGTGCTGATTTATAATTTATGACTTGAATTGCTTTCTGATTACCGCATTATACTTACATGAGCATCACTTATTGCAAATGATACATCATTGACTGCATGCAAACATATTGACATAAATGATGCACAAAGCACAGTTAGCACAGTTAACAGACAAACTGGGAAAATGCTGACGGAGTTCAGTACATAGACAGACGTTGTTTTGACACAATATGAGCCAGAAACTAAGTACTACACTAGTATAGAGTGTAGGGAAGTAACGACCACAAAACTGCTTTTCTAGGTGATAGTTCAAGTGCCGGAAAGTGCCTAAAACTCACTCAAAATGCTGAATTCAGCATAAATCAACAAAAATCAGCTTTTTAATAAGCTAGTATCATGCAAAAAATATGACTAAATGGTCCTGAATACTTTCCTAAGTTTCGGGAATTAAAAGTGTCACAAAAGGGTACATAAAGAGCACTAAACGGTATAGTTTAGCACCTTAACGAACCAGTATCCGACCGAACAACTGGACACTATCCGAAACATTAAAACTATACTAGAAGCATTGTTTTAATATTACTGAGCTAGTTATGATCCCCGAACATCATAACACCTAATAAAATATCTACTAACTAATGTAAGTAACTAATACTTGAAATTTAAACTAGATTGTAACTTAATGGTTTTAACCTATACTAGACCCCTCCCCCCCCCCCCCCCCCACCTATCTCACGGCCCACATGGCCTATTTAGGGGATTTTATTTGATCTTGCTTGATCTTATTTGATTTGTTAGAAGATACTGTCTTGTACTTAATGAACACATTACACATTGGTTAAACATCTAAAGTGGATATAAGTATTGTATGGAAGTATTAGGGATCATTATCTTTCACCCACTAACACACACAACTCTCCTCCCTCTCCTCTCCCATTCTCGGCCAAGAATCACCACAACACCACCACTATTGTCAAGCTTTCTCCATCCATTCCAAGGTATACACAAGGTGTTAGAAGCTAAGATAAGAAGCTTGGAGCTAGTGGATCTTGAAGGACCTCCTTCATTTGCTATTATCCATCACATTTACCATCTTCATCTTCTTGTGTTCATCCCTAGCCTTGATGCTAGTAGTAAGATCTTCTACTCTTCATTTTACATCTATATTGAGTGATTAAAAGATGTTACATGATGAATAACTTGAAGAACACTAATGAACAAAAAGATGAACCTTTAACATAAAGCTTAATAACATAAGAATACATATTGTTTAGCATTGTTTTGCTTTTTGATGATTGATTGTTTGTGTTTATGATGTTAGACATCATAAGAAACCTACTAGATTGTGATTAAACACATGACCTAGTAAGTTAAGATGATGATCTTGTGAAAGACCAAGATGATCATACTTTATGTAGACGTGAACTTGAATAATAAAAGTTGTTTTCATATGTGATAATGATTTAAACACAATACAAGTCTTGTAAGTGGATGATTTCCAAAATATTTTCTCAAGGAACTAAGTTAAATAACAAGATTTACCTAGACTTGGTTCTTACATAAACAAATACTATTTAAACGTTTGTGTAACAAAAAGATTACATAAAGAAACATTTTTAGAAAATGTGTTTGGAAGTTGTAAACACCCAACTTCTTTAAAGATGAAGTTTTTAAAGAAGTAAATACATTTCAAAGGGTAAATAAACCTACTAAGCACACTACCAAGTTACTACAAGTCTTTATGAAAGTTCAAGTTCATGTTGTTATGTAAATAGCATTGTTTTGGCACTTGGTAAGTGTTGGTTAAGTTGTTGATTGTTTGTGATGATTTTAAAAAGAAAATGATATGCTTTGATAGCATGGACACCTCCATTTTTAGGGGAAACTATGACAAAATTTTCTAAAAATATAAACACTTAGAAAATATTTTCTAACAAATATTTACAAGTGTATTATAACTATGGTTTTCAATATAAACTTTGCCATAATTTTTGTAACAAAAATACAAATATTGGAGGTTGGTTTTTGTAAATAGAAATAACTAAATATGTATTTGAAAAGTATATATTTAGAAGACACATGTGTGTGATTATTTGAATACTTTGTGTATTAGTTATATTATTTTAGGATTTGAAATAATATAACTTAACAAATACCAAGAATTTACAATTCAAAATATTACCAAAAATCACAAGGAATAAATACACAAGTTACACACACAATATTAGGAAACCGAACGAAAGAATGTAACTTACAAAATATTCCAGAAAATACATTTATAAGTATATTTTTGGTGAATAATATTTTGGACACAAGAAAGGAAAATATGATTTTTCCAATTATTACAAAGTTATATCACATTTTTGACAAGGAGAAAATATATTATTTTGGGAAGTAAAGATATATTTTCTTGTAATTTTAGAAGATATACTATTTTTGGGAAAAATATATATATTAATGGATAAACTTGAAATACATTATTGGATAAAATAAGTTTATAAATGTTTTCTAAGTGAGACTTGAAAATATATTATTTTGGAACTACAAATATTTTTGCTAAAAGGAAAAATTATGAATAATTTTTCTAAGCAATAATTTTAAAATAGATATATATATTGGGAAATATATATATATATATATATATATTAGTGGACCTTTATTAGAAATAATATTCCGGAAAGTTTAACACAAAATTAAGTATAAGAATACTTAACTATTACAAGAAGATACGTATCCTCATACATATAAATCCACACCGGAATACGACGCTAATACATGGCAAGTTATACAAATACAAATATACCCATCATTGGGAAGGATATACATGAGAAGTGTTAAGTTAAAATATTAATTATTTTAACAAATAATTGAACACTTGGAATATTAAGGAAGACGCCTTGAAACATAACTCAAAGACGCTAGTCATTACTAAGTCAAGGCACGACCCGCTTGTCTAATGGATCATAGTACGCATGTAGGTAGTCGTGCGTTCTAGAGGAAGCTTTGAGTTACATCGGATACAAGGAACGCAAAACTGTGAGTTCATGTCCCCCTTTTCTCCTAACTGTTTTCGGTTTTATAACTCTCGGGGGTGAAATACATGTTACATACTGATTACAAACAATTACAAATAGTATGATTAGCTAAGGAATGTACTGCTAGATCACGTGAACGGGTAGGCGATTAACTTAAGACCATTAATCCTTGTATAAGGACCAAGGGGCATGAGTGATAGATCTATTGGGTGTTGCGAGCCCCACCCATGGGCCTGCAAGTTGGCCGCATGTGGTGACTATGTCGTTCCGCCGGAGGGGCCGGTACGAAATACGCATACAGGGTTGAGTGCTTCCTATGCCATATCACTTATATTAATGTATTAGCTACACATTAATTGATATGTTTTTCCTTGTTGCTTCATACCAGTTTACAAGTACATACATACATACATACATACAAAGGTTTTCAAGGATGATCCGTGCACACATACTAAACACATGAACTCGCTCAACTTTTGTTGATGTTTTCAAACTACATGTATTTCAGGGAATTAGTAAGTGGATCTCACGGGCGTTGGAAGTTTTATGCTGCGATAGGAATAAAGATGTCATCCATGGTCTTGGGGTTTGGTCAGTTTGTCTTATTCCTGGACGAGACACGTCTTCCAAACCTTAGTTACATCTAATATCTTTTGACGAGTCCTTAGTGAACTCATAAACAATTTGTATGGTTTGTAAAACTTGAATTTGAAGTCTAGGTTTTAAACAATGTTGTTATATTTTAAACTCATTTAATGGATGACAAATCTTTGGTTTTATCATATAGTTGATGTTATGATTGAATGCAATGGTATTAAGAAAGTCACCCCATAATCATGCTTCCGCAAAAGTCAGGGTGTTACACTTAATACATAACATATACTTCCAAGTATTTTTCAACAAACACATATTAAATGATTTTCCATATAATCCAAAGCGTCATTTTGACAAAATTATAAGTTCATCATAAGAATTTTAATACGTCTAAACATTCTTATGCATTTATATGCAAACAAAATTAAACACACTTAAATATACACATACATACGACACATACACATATACATATACATACATACGAAACATATACATACATACATACATTTTTCATTCATTCATATCATAACAACCCCATTTTCATCATAAACCATTCTTTATTAAACATTCATGTAATAATCATATCTTAAACAAAAACATTTCAACATTCAAGCAAAACACACACACTCACGGCACACACACACTCATACCCACTTCTATCTTCTTTTTGTTTTCAAATCCTATATTGTTTAAAATCACAATGTGTAAAGAATTCAAGTGTAAGTGAACTATCTAAGGTCCAAAATTCAACTAGAATCAAAGATAAAAATGCTTATGGGTTTATACCTCTAGATGAACAAGTTTGATGTTAATGATGTTTTCTTAGGTGAAAAATCTTCAAAACACAAGAAAACCCTTGAAAAACAACTTTAAATCACTTGGTTAGCTTGAAATGTGGAATGTTTTCACCATGGATCTCTAAGATGGAAGAAAATTTTAAAGTGGAGGTGGTGTGGAGGTGGGTTCACCGAGAGGAAGGAGAGGGAAGCGTGAGAGTGTGTTGGTTGTTGTGTTGGATAGTGTAAGGCTAGAGTGTGTGGCTAGGGGCTTTATCACGTCATCTCAGCGCCACGTCACACAAGGGCTTTAAAGCCCCCTCCTTTAACTTGTAGGGTATGGTATAAAGCCCCCTTACCACTATAGTGCCCCCCTTTAAAGCCAATCAACTTTGAAAATCTCCAACTTTGCTCGTTAACATGCTGGCGGAAGGATGATGGCGCCCCCTTTAATTGTGGTGGTGTGGATGATGGAGCCCCGAGGACGCTATCGAGGCTGAGGTGGTGGAGTGGCGCCCCCCACACCCACCAGCCTAAGTGTATAGATTTAAATCAAATGATTATGTGTAGGTATATAGGTTTCTTAGTTGGAAAATTCGGGTGGTGGTGGGTGCAGGGCCGGCTCAAGGGTAAGCCAAATGAGGTTTGAGCCTTGGGCCACCAAAACTATAGGGCCTCCACATTTTAATGAAACCACAGTTTATTTATAAAAGATTTAGGGTGTGGGTTATCAATAGATTGATGGTTGGTAGTGAAGTGGTTTTGTGTATGTATGGATGTAGGTGAGACCCGGGTTCGAATCCCTGGTTCAGCATTTTTTTTCCTTGTTTTTAAATTTTAACACAATCTTTCAAATAATTACATTTGGGCCCTTCAAGTTTAACTTTCAATTACATACAATTTTTTTTGGGAAAAAAGGCCACAAGATTTTACTTCGCCTTAGGCCACCAAAATGGTTGAGCCGGCCTTGGGTGGGTGATTATTCACCTTTTTAATTTAACAATAATACTATCTGTAATAATTTGTATAATATAGTGAGTATTATCTAATAGGTCGGTTTAAAAGTTGGAGGTTTATACACTAATTTAGGTGTTTAATATTTTTTAATGATTTTATAGAAATTATCCTATTATATTGGGGGTTAAATTATATGTCTCGATTAGTAAGAACATTTACTTATATAAGATATGCATAGTATTGGACGATACGCGATCAAAACCACAAAATTGGGTTTTTAGGGGTTTTATTTAAATTATTCACTCATATATATTTAGAAATGCTATTTCAATCATACAGGAAAAATTTTAGGAATTTAAAACTCAAAGGGTCGTCTCCAACGTTCGTTTCGCAGTTTTAATCGTTACACGATAAGCTTTTTAATAGATTTAGCAAATATAACCGTAAATCAAATTTCGACTTGCTAGTACTTCAACGAACACTAATCAACACCAAATCAATCCAATAATGCTTTCATTCATTTAAACACGTGTTACATTAGTACAGACGAAATTTAAAATTATCGGGTGTCATACAATGGGACCATACATTCTCCCTTTTCAAGGTGATTTATCATGCAATAACGGGTAAATCACATACAAAGATGACGATTCCAATGCCACCATTGTTGGGTTCTGTTTAATTATCGATTGACACATCGATGCTTCACTTTGTTAGAAATTGGGAATTTTCCAAAATTTGTTAACATAGGTGACCAGTGACATGTAAATAGGTATACCGCATACAATGATGAGGATTACAAGACCATCTTTGTTTTGTATTAATTCCTAGAATACCAAATCCAACATTCTAGTCACCATCAAATAAAATCATCATCATACGTGGTAAATCCTACCAATAGCAAAGCTAAGGTAGGGTCTAAGGAGGGTAAGATGTAGACAGCCTTACCTCTACCCGTTTGAAATAGAGAGACTGCTTCCAGTGAGACCCCTGGCTCGATAGTAGTTTTGCATCAAGCCTTTGACATAAGACACATAACACTTAGTAATCAGGACAAAGGCTAAGCATGTACTCCATCTTTGTTTTGTATTAATTCCAAGAATACCAAATCCAACATTCTAGTCACCATCAAATAAAACCAAGGGAATAAAATAAGGACCCCTGGTTGGCAGGGGCGGATCTAGTCCACTTTTGTGGGTTCCTGGAAACCCATTCGGTTTAGAAAAAATATAAAAAATTAGTGAGAACCTCTTATAATTTGGAAAAAATAGTCAGAATTCGTGAGAATCTACCAAAAAGAACCTAGTGAAAAAAGTTCTTAGATCCGCCACTGCTGGTTGGGGGACAAAACGAAAGCGAAAACGAAAACTAACGAACATTACTACGCTATCTTTTAATAAATGTTGGGTTGTCATTTACGTCAATAATCTTATTTGAAATTTTATCGTCAAATACCATCGGATTTTGATGGATTCTTCATCGGCAATGAGTTCCCAACAAAAGTGATATAATTTGCACCATTGGATGTCTTTTCAAAAAGATAAAAAAAATAACATTTTTATTAGTATATGCCGACAATTACAGTCTGTTGGTAATAACCATCAGTAATACTCATTTATTTGGTAGTGTATTAATGTAAATCCTATTTAAAAGATTAATTTTCACTTGATGTTAATTATTTTTTAACTAGTATTAAGCACCCCCACGTTGCGGCAGGGCCACCAACACTTAACTTGCGGCGTGTTAATGTGAATAATTTGGACCGAAACGTAAAACATAGAAAAGAATAACTATGTGGATCTAGGACCCGCACATTGTGACGAACCTGTCAAACAGGAAAAATAGACAACGTTGAACCACACACACGTTGAACCGTGTTAACTCGCAAAATTTGCATAAGATGAAAGTATAGGGGACCAAAGTAAGTACAAAAGTTGTGAGGTTAAATTGCAAAAGATGAAAGTTTTGGTGTTATAAGTAAAAAACAAAAAGTTTTGAGATAAAAGTGAAAAATCAATTTTTTTAAAACCTCCAAAGCATGAAATACACACACCTCTATGCACACAAATTATTGTAAATTTAGAGTATGTAAATTTCATGCATTTTTAGTTAACCTATCCATGCACACAAATTATTTCATACTACTTTATATTTATAACTAGAATTAGTACCCGCCGCATTTGCGGCGGGGTTCAGTACAAACGTTGACAATTTATAAACACATTTTCAAAGTTTAATTACTATGATAAAAGTCACGATAAAACTTAGTTACACAACCATGTTAACTAAGCTATTCAAAAAGTTGTCAAATTGGTATATAGTTTTTCTAAAACAGCAGATCCTATGGCCACTATGCAGAACTTGTTAAACATTACAGGCCAGGCCCATTGGACCAAGAGAATTCAATTTCAACAGCCATGGGTAGAAACAAATTACTTGATTTAGTTGAGGAGAATGGAAATATGCAATGGTTACAAATGTGTTGGCTTTACACACCGCCACTTTCATCAGTTCACTTTGACATTCTTTCCAAGACAACCCGCTAAGTCGACCACACGGTTCATCAAAGCAACAACATCGTCTTCTAGATATGTCATGCCAGATTTTTGTAAAGACCTAAACCATAACCAAATGTTACAAAATCAGCAGCAAGAACCATAAGATCAGAGTGAATTTTTAGACATATATATGAACCACCATATATCAAGTACATCGAACAGAATTTAATCGCACATATTACATATTAATTAAGGATGCCTATTGTCCATTGATGTTTAGACTCTTTATTCAGGTTGACTAATTTATGTTCAGACTCTCATGGCTGGTGTAGGAAAAATTATCAAGTATGTTCCAAGTAGATATGGGGTGATATATAGTCGTCAAAGGGATTTCAACAACTTTATAATATTAATTATTGGGTAAAGTTCTTGTACAAATAATCTTAACATACTAAACATACAAATTGAAGGAAAACTCAAAAAGACAAGGTGGCATTTTTGTAATTATCAATAACTATCAAAGTTACTCTACAAATATACCTAAAAAAACCTAACCACTCCCCCCCCCCCCCCCCCCCCCTCCCCAAAAAAAAAAACCTAAACCCCCCCCCCCCCCCCCCCCAAAAAAAACCTAAAAAAAACCTAACCCCCCCACCCCCCAAAAACCTAAAAAAAACCTAACCCCCCCACCCCCCAAAAACCTAAAAAAAAACCTAACCCCCCCCCCCCCACCCCCCAAAAACCTAAAAAAAAACCTAACCCCCCCCCCCCCCACCCACCTAAAAAAACCTAACCCCCCCCCCCCCCCCACCCCACCCCCCAAAAACCTAAAAAAAAACTAACCCCCCCACCCCCCACCCAAGCTAAAATGCTAAAAACTAAACCCCCAAAAAACCTAAAAAAATCTAAAAAAATAAAAAAAACACACAAATTATTTTATTTTATTTTTTTAACATTTTTTATTAAAAAATCGCTACTTTTAGTAGCAGCAAAAAAAAATTTTTTTTTTTTTTTTTTTTTTTTTTTTTTTTTTTTTTTGCTAACGAAATGTAGCGATTTTTTAATAAAAAATGTTAAAAAAAAAATTTGTGTTTTTTTAGGTATTTTTGGTTGTAACTTTGATAGTTGGTGGTAATTACAAAAATGTCACCTTGTCTTTTTGGGTTTTCCTTCAATTTGTATGTTTAGTATGTTAAGATTATTTGTATTTGATCTTTTGCCATTAATTATTTATGTCAAAAATTGGCATACCATGATGAAGGTGATCTGCAAGAACAATAGGGATTTGACGCCTGCTGGATGATGTCATTTAATTCAATCAATGTTGCAAAGTTACAAAGAATAAATAACCCAAATTGATCTAATCCATCATGAAATATTCATAAAGATGCAACCTTGCAACACAATTAAAGACAAAAAAATCATAAGAAACAAATATAAGTGAAAGATCAAAAGAAAAAAACTAAAGTGTTACCATCTATGAAGGCGTTTGTGTAGGCTGATGGCGTACTATCCGGAAACAACCTCTGCTTTTCTTCTTTTACTTTCCTCCACCATTTTTCTACTCTCGTAACTGCACCTTACCTGCAACCACTCAATAAAAACGACACAAAATAACATTAATTAGTCCTATTTAAATGCTAGAAACATCGTTAATATATAAAAAAAAGTATAAACGATTTAGGCTAATTGTGTATATGTTACAGGTTCAATTAACGTGATATGTAACTTATTTGTGAGATGAGAGATAACAGAGGGAGAAAGATTGAACGCACCTGGATCGGGAACTGAAACAGACAATGAAAACAGGGGCGTAGAAATGATGAAACAGACTTCCAAAACCCTAGATCACCGCTCACCTTAATAATTACCTTCCGCAGTTCGGTGAGGGTTGGGGTGTGCAGCCAGTTCAATGTGACAGGGACTCGGTTCACCACTGTACAACTTGAACGGATATATATACATACAAATTAATTTATAAGTTGTATCCAAACCTACCCTAAAAACATGATAAAAAAGTCCAAATGATTACAAAATTCATCAAATTTCAGATTCCAAATCACTTGCATCCAACTGATTTTGTATAACTGTATCATATCTATACAAACAGATTAGTCTCTAAGGTGTATCTAAACCCTAAAAACATAATCAAACAATCCAAATCACTACAAAGTTCATCAAAATCACTTACATCCAGTTGATTATCTATAACCCCAGGACTCTTCTTAGGTTTTCGCGGCAACCTTTGTTCCCCCATATCTTGAAAATCCTTCTACGTCTCCTTCCGTGAAAGACCGAGAACTTTGCCTTAACTTTCTCTCTCCTCTAACCACCGTCACCATCACCGGAAGATGACGGAGGATTCAAGCATTCGTCCTCTTGTATCTATTTTTTTTTTTAAATACGGCCTGAAAAATCTGAACCGTCAACAGCAGATAAACCAGATCAATCAAAAAGAAAGAATCATACACCAAAACTCACAAAATCAATACACATACACAAAATCGAATACACTACACAAATAACCACATACACTCTCACATAATATACCTTCAAAGAAAGAGGAACACCTGTGTTAGGACCAATCCCCTTCTCACCAGTACAAAGAGCCCTAAAATTCTCAGTGGTTTTCAGAACAATATCTTTGTACAGTTCCACCACTAACCTCCCTTCAAGTTCTCCAACCAAATTTAAAGAAGAAATTACTTTTGGTTGAACTCTAAGAGCATGTGTAGTGGGGCGTGATTTTTAAAAAAAATTGAAAAAAAACGCCCCTCCTCCCACTACATAGGGCGTTACACGGCGTTTTTTTTTTGGAAAAATTGGTTGGTGGCGTTTTATTTAAAATGCTCAATTTGGTTTAAGGAATGGTTAACCCACCAATGAGCTACCCACATGTGTCTGACATTGGAATAATGACCCACCTTTTTTGACTAAACCAATGGGACTGTTTGCTTTTTTGATTCAGCAGCAACTTTTGCTTTTTTTTTCTTGTTTAATGATTGGAAGGGGGTTATTGGCATAATGCCTCACTACGCCACTTTTGCTATAATGCCCCTTCGCTGACTAGGACGCCACATGTCGGATAATGCCCCATGGTGGGGGCATTATAACACATTACCACTACACATGGTCTAATCTTTGACACTAAAGGTTCTTTGCATAGCCTTCATGTACCTTATAAGTTTATAACCTCAATTTGTAATTCATACCCCCACCGGATCACCGGAACCTTACGCTGCCTTTTTCAGGTGGCGGTGATCTATTTAAGCAGAGGTCAAACTGATGCCAACATAAAGAATGATAACTAACTGGACCTCCGGTGACCATCACCACCGTCACACCATGACAACATCATCACCGTCACGCGCCATAACCACTGTCACTGTCACACACATTAACCACCGTCACCGTCACCAACATCACAGTATACAACATACACTCTATATGGTCGGTACAGATGTGTAACCCACTACTCGCCGCACCATCATCACCATGCAGGTGGCTTTTATGTCATCTAGCATCTCCTTGAAATTTGAGAAAAGAGTTTCCATTGTGCTTTGAAAAGAGCTTCCATTGTGCTTTGAAACGTGTATTGATAGATGTGTGGACAGGTGTGTGGTGTAGAACCACATAATCCTTTTTTATTTTGAAAAACCCCCATGTAACACCCCAAAAATGGGTTTGGTAATTTAAACCCGGTTAATATAAAGGAACGGGTAAAATACCGTTAGGGGATAAAAGTGAACCCGTGAATGAATGCTAACTTGGAATAATTAACTTAGTTGATTATTAATGTCGTTGGTGTTAAACGAAGGGTTGTAGCCTTATTTAATTAAAACGAAACATGAGGGACCAAAGTGAACAACTTGAAAGTTGTTTTATTAAAAGAAAATAACACACACACACACACACACACACTTCGTGTGTGTTCTGGATCGAGCAGGAAAGGCTCCCATGGAGCCAAAACCCTAGTTTCAACAATATCATCAAATTGAAGGGCCAAATGAAGTCTAAATTCACAACCGAACGTGAATTAGTGATCACCCAAGCTAGGGGATCATAAGGTATGTAAAATTTTGATGATTCGTGAAGTTATAAAGTTTGAATAATCATCATAATCACGGATTATGTATGGATTAGAGAAGCTATGGCCAAATTAGTGATGTATGCTCATTTAGGAACAAACCCTATGTGAAGATTCTTAGTAAATTGCTATAATTTGGGTGTTTGGATGAATTACTACACTTAGCTAAGTGGGTTTGTGTTTAATCCATGAAATGGTATGAACTTGATTGTGAATATGTGTATTATGTGATGTGTACTTGTACATGGATTGAATATGGTATAGACTTTGTATGATGATTACTTGTATTGATGAATGAAAGTGATAATTAGGAAGAAAATCATGAAATACTTGTACATCATGCTTAGAAAGTAGTACGCACACCAAGTGTTTGATGAAATGTCTAAAAGACAATAATAAGTGAAATTGTATGCTAGTAATGGGTACACATATATAGTTCATGTGAAGATTATGTAGGGATGATGTTGGGTATGCTATGTGCTTGTGGAATCGACTAATGAAATACATATGTGAGATATGAACTTGTTATGAATAATCATGTATGCTAATAAGGATGTAAATGTAATGACATGAAAGTATAGGAATCATGTCAAGATGGATGGGAGCGTGGAAGGCTAACGGGACAAGAAGAATCAAGTAAGCGAATGCAAATACGGACGCGTAAGGTAAGTGAACTCCGAACTTACCCTTTTGTTTGGTAATGTATTTATGATATACGGTAATTTATTTAATGTAATGTAAGAAGATATGAAACGATGTTGTTACTAAGGTATGTTTTAGTGGAAATGAGTCGGAATTGGTTAAGAGAGAGATTCAATTAAGTTTGGGTAAGAAAGGGAAGCTAATGATACTAACCGTGTTTCTATTGTGAACTAATGTGAAGTATAGGCATCTTAACAATGGAAGTGATGGTTGACTCCGCTATCCGATGCGAGTGATTGAATGGATGGATGAAAGGGCTAGTTTAAGAGAAAGCATGATATGTTGACGTCTTATATTACATGTGTTAAGATTTTGTATTATGTCACCGGTTACTAACGATGTGATTGAACGTGGTGACTGCAGGTTGTACAGGTTTATGAATGTTTCATCAAGAAGTGTACGCGGTTGAAGATCGAGTCGACGCATGGATTGTACGTGGGTGTGAATGTGGTCACTTAATTTTATATGAGTATGTTAGTTTTTAATTAATTTATAGAAAGGGATTAATGTATTTAAGTGAAAGAAAGATTATTATGAAAGAAATTTTAGGTATGTACTTTCCGCTGCGATAAATTGGGTTAAAACGTTTTAGGGCGTCACAACAAAGGCTAGGGTACAACCAACCATTGCAGAAACTTGTTGCTTATTTATAGTGTTTAATTAATATGTTTCATATGAAATTGTTAATAGATCATTCGAATATCACCTCTTCTACCCATCAACATTGTTAAGCAAACTCTATTACTAATTTTATTATTATTATATCTCTTGTGTTTTCACTTGCATGATGCAAGAAATTAATCAAACAATTAATTCTAGAGTTCAAGACCCTTACATATCTATTGGATTATCACCTCTTCTACACATAAACATTGTTAAGCAAACTCTATTACTAATTTATTATTATTATATCTCACTTGTGTATTAATTAAACAATTAATTCTAGACCCTTACATATCTATTGGTGTAAAGAAGAGAGATCTTGCATGATTATCTACACTTGAGAAATAACTATTCCCATCATCATCATGTTGATAAACAACTTGAGAAGCTCTTGACATGTTGAGGGCAACGGTAATGATCGAAAGGGGAAATATGTTGGGCGCAACTAGTGCCTCATTCAGTTCTTTCCACGATGTTTGTATAAGCTCCAGGATTTGTTTCCTCCCATCTTTTTCACTTTTTATATTCTTCTCTCTCATCAACAGTTGTATGCTTGATGCTATATCACCTCTTTCTTGTTCCTCCTATACATACATGATTATGGTACATAAATCGTCCCAAAGGCAAAGAATTTGATTAATAAGTGAGTACCTTTGAAGTGCCCAAATCGTCCCAAAGGCGAAGAATTTTTCCGGCATGAGTAAAGAAAGGAGGGTATGAATGAAGAAGATAAGTCATATTTTTGGGTGTAACCCCTTCACCCATGAGAAAGAATAGATGCACTAGTGCCATGTATGTTCCTGCTGTTGTAATCCCATTTTCTATGTAATCTTTAAGATTTGGTTCATATCCTCTTTTTACCCATTCTGCTTCCACCATGAATGCTTGGATTGTGTCAATCCACTAGTAGTATAATAGAGCAAATTAATTAGTGGTGGTTAATTTAATACCTTTAAAAAGATTATTAAGAGTATGCTAAATAAAATTTAGAGTTAACTTCCATTTTGCTCCCTGTGGTTTGGTTACTTTAACCGTTTTGACCCAATCATTTAAAAACAGTCATTTTCCTCCTTGTTGTTTCGATCTTGTCGTCAGTTTGCTCCCCGACTCTAACTCCATCCATATTTTATGTTAATTGGAAGGGTATTTTGGTAATTTCAAATATAACATAAGGGTACTTGGATCTTGTATGTTAACTTGAAATTACAAAAATACCCTTTCAATTAACATACAATATGGATGGAGTTAGAGCCAGGGAGCAAACTGGTGACAAGATCGAAACATTAAGGAGGAAAATCGCCGTTTTTAAATGATTGGGGCAAAACCGTTAAAATGACCAAACCACAGGGAGCAAAACGGAAGTTAACTCTAAAATTTACTTACCGCTTTTCTTAGGTATGGAAGAACACTCAAGCCGTGATTTTTATGGACCACATGACATATTTCATTAGTAGTATTATACAATGCCATGTAACAAATCTTCATGTATTCTGGTAGTTGTTCCATTTCATCCAAATCCCATCTAACATACAGCAATCCAATAATAATGTCACATTAATTAATGTCGATTATGATTAACATTTAAGTGCAGGAAAATGGTCGTGTTCGTACCTTTGGATTGCTTTTGTGAATAGTATAAGATCATCATATGTGCCATAGGTATCAAACACATCATCAATGACCAGCAAAATTGATATGGTTTTAGCCAGCTCAATTCGGATCCTGGAGTATTTTGGCTCCGGTAAGAGTCCCACGCTCCAAAGAAAACACTCAATAGGGCGATCTCGGGCAAAAGTTAGCTTACTTGCTAAACCCAAATCTCTCCACCACCTGGCCGACGGCATCACAAGTTAAAATTATTTATTTAATGCGTCATCATTATGAAATTTTTACAAGTATCATCATCATCATACTCAGTAAATCCCACTATTAGCAAAGCTAACGTAGGGTCTGAGGAGGGTAAGATTTAGACAGCCTTACCTCTACCCCATAGGAATAGAGAGGCTGCTTCCAGTGAGACCCCCGGCTCGAAATTTTTACAAGTATGTATGTATTAGTTTCACCTGCTAAGCTCAGCTAGCTCCATTTGATGGAGTGATTGGACTTGATTGTATTCCAACTTTGCAAGTTGTAGGAAAACTGGGGTGTGATCGATATCTTTGCCATATTCTTCAATGTACCTTCTTGCTTCTAATCTAGCCATCCTCAAGTGCCTTGGAATCTCAAAACTCTCAAGAATTTGTCGCGAAACTGATTTCTTGAGGTGTGTTGTCGTAAATTCCTTAGCCTTTGATAAAATGTCTTCCCCGTTCGCTCCTAAGTACGAAGCTTCATATAAACTCAGTAATCCCTCTGTATCTTCAACTAGTGACTCCCCAAATTTACCATTCGCATCCATAAATGCTCCAAAAACATCTATGTCGCAACCATAAGTTGTTTAGTCTTAGCATATAAACAATTTAGAAGAGGGGACAAAACTTCATGCTTCTTCTTAAATATGGCACAATGACTGTTAAGTCAAGTGGCAGCTGGCGGAATAGTTTTCTGGGGGAACGCGCAAAAAAGCCAAACTTTGAATCCAGCGTGGGCCTGGTTAAGACAACATAGGCTGGCCAAAGTGGGGCAATACAAGGCTCTCTGATATAGAGAGTGTGGTAATCTTATACATAAAGTTCACCATTAAAAAAAAGAATAATTTCAGTGAAAGTTTCCAAATTTACAACACTTTTGGTCAGTCATTTAATTTGTTTTGATATTTTTTGATAAAGATATTTGGTAATGGATTTCTTAAAGCTGAAAAGTGTAAAGTAATATTCCATAGTGGTCACAAATATGTTACTGGTCTTTAAACATGTTTCTGGGCATTAATTTCATTGTGTCAAACATGCTATATAAAATTGGAAAAAAATGATGTTAAATCCAAACTAGAAATTAGATAAATTTCTGGACTAATACCAGGATTAGGATGAAGATTGTTGTGTCGAAGAATGCGAAATCGAAGTGCCACCGTATATAAATCATCATCATCATCAGGTTGACCATGAGCTAATGTTTCTAATATTATCTTGATATCTTGTTCAAATATGTACCCTAATCCCAATCTCTGAATCATGTCTACTAGCTTCAACTTCACGGTCGGGTTTGAAGCTGTCATTAAAGCTCTTCGCGTATTTTCCTTTAGCTTATAGATTCGCTTTCTAACATCTCCTTCAGAAGAAATTACCTAACAGTTATCTCAAAAACAATGTCAATACACTTTTACTATTCCAAGTTATTTGCCACAAGTTAAAGTTGATTTATATAGCAAAACATGCCCACTACAATAAAAAACCATTATAGGGGCGACACCTTCAGAGAGGACATAAGTCGTCTCTATAGATTACCCTGTAGAGACGACATGTTGTAAGTCGTCTCTATAGATTACCCTATAGAGACGACAAGTTGTTTCTAGAGAGGTTTCGTGCTTTTTGAGTTAGGTTACCCTATAGGGACGACATGTCCTCTCTATAGGGTGAAAGTATTTTTTTTTTTTTTATATATTCTCTAGTTTAATGAATTAGAAACCTTAAAAAATGTTTCTAGAGACGACATGCCGTCTCTGTAATTTTAAATATTTTTATTGGATTATCTTTTGTTAATGATCAATAAATATTGAAAATTAAAAAAAAAGTTTAATTTACAGAGACGACATGTCGTCTCTAAAAAGTTTGACTGGTCAAAATGAATTTTCATTTTCGGTAAAATTTCCCACCATACGACAAAAAATAGGGAAATAACTTTGTTTTGTTTTTTTATTCTATAGGGTTTAAAAAATTAGAATAAACATTTATTTTATTTAGTAAATGTTAAGTTTAATTTTTAAATTTTTGCACAAACTTGTAGGGACATGTCGTCTCTACAAACTCTTCTATAGCAACGACACCTGTAGGGACGACTTTTGTGACCTATAGGGACGAGGCTGTAGAGACAAATTTTATAGAGACGATATGTCGTCTCTATAGGTGAAAAAGGCCTATAAAGACAACATGTACTCCCTATAAATTGAAAAAATATGGTCCCTGTAAGGTATTTTACTTGTAGTGATGTAAATTAAAATACAACACAGAAAACAAAACTTTTACCAGCTGGGGTTTGACAAGTAGAAAATCGTTTCCTTGGGTTGTTGATATTGCAATGGTGGCACGTGGCAAAACAGGAAACCTGAAGACCCTAGAAGAGCTTTTGCATGGTGAATAACTTACCAGCCGCCATTCATGTCGAGCATTGCTCGAAAAATGAAACCTTTGGAGTAAACCTTTGGACGTCATTTCTTTTCTGATTTCTTTATTTGGTTTTTATTTGATGAAACAAGTGATATGTGTATCTATATATATAAGGAAACGCTTCATAATTTGTCATTGTATGCCAATAATAGATTTTTCTCAAAAGTCACATGCCAATAATAGATTAATAAATAATCATATAAACAACTTGACAGATCTTTAAATTTGTAGGCCAGAAAATTATAAAGATAATTATAAGGTTTTGTTGTTTGACCAAATTAAATTCTAAATCCAAAAGCCTCCACATAAGGTCAAAGAAGTTATATTGCGGAGTTTGAATAACAGGCCGTCGTAATTTATACACATGTTCAAGTTCAAAGCATTATCATAAGCCATCATCAACCATCATCAACCATCGTATTCACATGTGTGTAAGATACGTTAGACTTAAAGCAAGAAGCCCCCTCACATATACTGTTGCCCAAGATAGCACTAGAGGGATGGGATTGGTACAGTATCAGTAACCATACCCATACCTGTACCGGTACCGAAAATAGTGGTACCGAATTTAAACAAAACTGGGTACCAAATATATAGGTACAGTACGGGTATGAGTACGGGTATTTTAGGTACGGTACCCGCTTTGGTACCATTTTGTTTTTATTTAGTTTTTGACCATTTGTACGAGTACTAAATAGGTAAAATTGACATGAGTATCAATATAGTATGAGTACCAATACGATACGGGTATCATATATGCAAAATCAATACGAGTACTATCAATACCATAATATGAAATAAAACATAATACAAAAAAAACTTTTAAAGGTCTACATAAAATTTGGTACCAGTACCCGTTTTTACCCGTACCAATATAGAAAGTTCCGAATACCAAAATCAATAAAACTGTGTACTGATACATGTGCCAAATACCTAAAATCGGTACTGGTACAGGTACGGGTATGGGTACGGTACGGGTATGAGTACGGGTATTTGGGAAAAAAAGTCCATCCCTTTGCGGAGCTTGACCAAAAGTTTCAAGAGGGCGTAAAGTGATGTGACCCAAATTTTTTTCCTATTGTTATGTTTCGGGTCGGGTCGGCTTTTCGATTCAGGTCGGGTCAAATAATAATAGTTCCAAATAAAACTAAAAAATTTCATTCACTCAAAGGATTCGTTCTTGCACATAGAAAAACTATTTGATTTTTTTTACTTTTAACCACAAAACTTTTCATCTTTGTTTTTAACCCAAAACTATTTAATTTTTTTTACTTTTAACCACAAAACTTTTCATCTTTTACAATTTAACCTCACAACTTTTTTTACTTTCCATTTTTCGCAAAATTTTCGTTTTATGTTCAGTCCAAAATTTTGCCAGTTAACATGGCACAACGTGCACGTGTGGTTAAAGTTTTTACGTCGTCTATTTTTTCCGGTTTGACAGGTTCATCGTAACGCGCTGGTCCTAGATCGACTTAGTTATTCTTTTATATGTTTTACGTTTCGGTTTAATTTCTTCGCATAAACACGCCGCAACTTCAGTGTTGGTGGTCGCTGGCAGTAGTGTGACATTGGTGTTCGCCCCCGCCACAACGTATGATTTTAATCACAACAATCATATTGATTACTTATATAAATCTTTTTATAATATCACTACATAAAAATAAAAATGTTGGGATCAATACATTTACAAGTTTCATAAAATGGGTTATATTAAATCTCTAAACAAATTTAAGCTTCTGGTTATATGGATGTGGTGTAATATTCAATATCTCATACCAACCAATATTGTCTGTTTTGCCCGTGAAAAGCACACATATTTGTTTTGATTACCCGAGCAAAATTTCCTAAGAGATCACCCATATTGGATTGCTCCCACTAAGTTATGCTTAAGTATGAAGTCGTTCTCACTCGTATCAAATTAACCCAAAATGTGTTGATGATAATTGAGACGAGACATGACTTATGGAATTGTACGCCTAAAGTGGACATAACATAACATAACATAATGTGGATTTGTATAATGTGTTACAGACACAAACACCCTCGTGTTGAGACTCATTGTCCCAGTGAGGTTTGCCCAGTAATACACTTGATTTGAAGCGAAACATCCTAAGCCTTAAACAATTAATTCTTCAAGGATTTCGGGTTCAAATAGAGGGAATCAAGTGTAGCATTGTCCCTATGTTCTGTGACAAAGTCATGCAAGCAGAATACTGACAAGAGGGAAGCCAACAAAGCATCAGGGTCTGGATGGACGGACGCACCCCTTAAAAAGAAATTTTAATGTATTTTATAGGCTAAAATCCTGATCGCACCTCTTGAAATTTTGGTTGAGCCCCTCATTCGCACCCCCAAAAAGTAATTATTGGGTCCGCCACTGCAAAGCGTTGGTGATCATGGTAGACATGATGGTACACACAAGTAGTTAAAATCGGTCATGTATTGAACCAGTCGGGCTCACGAGTATGCATGTATGTGCGGTGCTAGAGGTCGTTGTACTTGCTGGATAAAGCTCGAATGCGAGCTCTAATAAGCATAACTTGCGGTTTGAGAAGCCCAGTAAGAAACCAATACATCTTACATGTATCGGTTTTTTGTACCCATATTCAACAAACCTTAAAAAAACAGGATAAAATGTGTTGTTGCAGCCCTCGTTTCGCAAGAATCACACGATATGAGCTCCAGTAACACCTATGACTGAAAAAGTCCGAAGAGGCCGCAAAAATATAGCGTTAGCGTTCAAAATCGAGCCTGCAGTACAACTTAAACAAAACATGCAGCTCACATTAACTACATTTGAATGGTACATGTTTACAACATCTGGCTACCCTTATGATACAAAATTAGGGAAGAGATTACATAAATTAGCTACCCAAAATGGCAAAATACACCACTGAAACACGGTCTCTTTAGACATCGGTTCAGAGAAACTGGATCCACGTGAAGACTATCATGAGAAGAAAATAATAAGGATTTGGGAGTGAAAACTCTCTTCGCCCTGAAGAAGTTGCATTTGCACCTGTAGTTACGTTGTTTGCAGCGGTTTTGTTACTCCTGTGACAAGTTTGCAGCCAAGTTTTAGCTAAACATACGTAAATTGTTACAGTACGAGTGTTCACTAACCAAACCTCACAAACCAAAGCAAGTCGGCTGCTTTGGCTGGTTTGACACTTATGTGGTTTGGTTCACAGTTCTGTTTTGGTGGTTTGGCAGTTTTACCAGTTCCAACGGTTTGGAACTTGGCATAATGCATTTGTATTATAATTATGAACCATCTTTTATTTTATTAAATTTTTAATGTAGACAATTTATCAAAGCAGCCGAACCGGACCGTGAACGCCCCTAAATAGTTTATCGCACCAAGATGTAACGAACTTTCACCAAACTTTAATCGGGAACATACCCCGCCACATCAAAATTGTAACAAAGTTTTTCTTTGTTACATCAAAAGGTAAAAGTGAAAGTTACATTTTGGTGCAATAAAACTATTACTATAAAAAAATAGATGTTTTTTACAGGGTTGATGATTTTACGTACCCCGCTGTCATGTACAAGCAATTGTCATAACCTGTCCAAACAAAGATCAAAGTTTAATAACAAAAATATATATAAAAACGACAAACCAAATTATATAACTATTCAACATTTGACTTTGACCTCTATAAGCAAAAAAAATAATAATTAGCTAAAAGGGAAATTAGTCAAACTGATATAATAAATTGGTTGATTCCAAAACAAATATGATCATTGTTTTAAAATCGTTTAATCATGATATTAAAATAGGATTTTTCAAAAAAAAAAAAATAGTGTAGTTAGGTCAAAATACGTAAACGGGTCAAAATATCCAAATCAACATAACCCGGGTCAACCATACCAATTCAAAAGTAAACGGGTCAAAATACATACTTGGATTCTTGTTCGTTTTAACTCCAGCTCCTCCAAAGCTACAAGCAATATCAGTAGCCCCATTTTGCTGATAATAACTATTAAACGCATACGAAGCATGTGACACCAAACTATCGGGTTGAAAACACGGCTGACTGGGCTGGATCGGCGAACAATCCACATTCCCGGACCCGCAGGCCCAATCCAGCCCATTTCTCAAATCTTCTTCCGAAGCATTCGAGCTAGCAATACACCAAGAAGTCCCATTTACCGTAGTCAAATTCCCGCCATTGTTCACATCAACCGTACCTTTCCCGGTAAAATCGACATTATATACGCTCGTTTGATCGGGATAATACAAACCCCAGTTCCGTTCGGAATCCAAACCGGGCTTTCGGTTCTCGTTAAACAACGAGAATATGTATACGTCAAGCTCTTCACCAGGCTTCGCTGGCGTACCGGTGTTGTTGATGACGTGGCGGATGAGATTCGTGTTGTACGTCTGCGCGTTTTCAGGTGTTGCAGCGGTTTCTTTCGGGGAGCCTTTCGAAGGCCAGCCCGTTTCAGTTACCTTAACTTTTATCGTTTTGTAATTTAACCCCGCTAACGCGAAGTAAATCGAATCGATCTGTGCGTCGAACATGTTCATGTAAAGCAAACCCGTGTTCGGGTCGATTACTTCCGACGACGACTCGAAAAGCGCGTAATCTAAAGAAACATTATTCGACGAATCACGATACGCGTAATACGGGTAAACATTGACCAAAAACGGCGACTGGTTTTCCGCAAGAAAGTCGAGCAACGGTTTTAAAAAACCCGCGTGTTTGCTGTTAAACGAACCGGCCGACGGCGGGTACGAACGGGATAAAACCCCTAACGAATGGGTCGTCGAGACTCTAATCCTACGATGTAAACCAGCTTTTTTAAGCGCGTTATAGACGTTTATCATGGCGGGGACCACCATCGATGAACTGTTATCACGAGCTTCGGTGACTTCGGCTCCGACGGTAATGTAAGTGATTCTGGTGGCGGGATAGTATGGGAGGATGCTGTTTTTGAGCCAGGTGTCGGCGTTTGATTGGAACTGGGAAAAGGGTAAGAGATCGGAGTTTGGGATTCCGATCATGAGTTCGATACCTGTGTTTGCGAACGCTTTGAGGACTTGAATGTTGGAATCGTAAATTCGAACGTAATTTATGTTTTGGTTTTTGATTAAGTCTACGGCTTTATCAGGTGTTGGGAGATCGTCTGCGTTTCGACCGTAGCAGATTCCGACTTTGCTTCCATTGCAGGTTCCTTCAAAAAGAAAACACAAATTCAAAGATAATTCGAAACATATAATCAGCTGCATTTTAAGGGTTTGAGAATGTGTTCGGATGCAGTTTGAAGAGTTAGATCAGATAGCCATTCGTTTTACTTAATGGAAAAGTATAATACTTGAATGGCGAACTAAACTCTTATTTCATAACAAAAACAGCCTTAATGGGTCTACATCAAGATTTCAGACGCGAATATTTGGTTTTCAGCTTTCAGACTTCAACAAATAAGCTTTATGTTATTTTAAGAGTTTGAGATTGTGTTCGGATGCAGTTTGAAGAGTTTGGTTTGTCTTTTTCCAAAACCGTACTTAACTGTTCGGCCTTAATATTCATTTATCTGAACACCCCTAAATAAATTTACCTTTCCTTTATCAAAATATAGCATCTTAATACTAGCAAGTTTAAACAGGCTAAAGCAGATACCAACACACTCTTCTACAACTTGTTTTAGTATCCAAACACTTATCCTAAAAAAAACCCTAAACTGATAATTGTGAAGTTTAAAGTTATCCAAACAGCCCTTACTCTATACTAATCTAATCAAATCTACATTCTTTATAATAAGGATTATTCGATTTTATCACCTACCAACTATTGGCTATTGGCCGCTGTCACCCCCAACTATCACTTTAAAGCACATCACCCCCAACTTAACACTTAGTGTGTTCTGTCACCACGTCGTTAACTGATCACTAACTTTTAATCCTGTTACTATACTTTTGGGGGTGTCATAGGGATCTTAGGAAGGTTTTAGGGATCTTAGGAACCCCCCCAAAAGTATAGTAACAAGATCAAAAGTTAGTGATCAGTTAACGACATGGTGACACAACACACTAAGTGTTAAGTTGGGGGTGGCGGGCGTCAAAGTGATAGTTGGGGGTGGCAGCGGCCTATAGCCAATATTTAGTGGTGATAAAATCCAATAACCCTTATAATAAAGGGATATAGAAGTGGAAACACTTGAAGCATGTTTATATATAACCAAAAAAAAAAGTATCCCATTTATGTGAGCCAATGTTCCAGCATTGAAAAGGGATGTTTGTTTCCAAACACCAAAATGTAAATTAATTCAATAAATCAGCTTAAAACCACAAAAACATGTAAGAGACATTTACACAAACACAAAATGTGCATAAAAGGGATCTTTGTTTCCAAACAACAAAGTGTGAAATAAGTCAACAAATCAGCTAAAACCCACACACCAAAATGTGAATTAACCCACCAAATCAGCTTAAAACCACATTCTACAAAACTTAATCAACAAATTAACCACAAAAACCAGTTGAGACATTTACACCAACACCTAATATGCATAAAACAAACCAACTGGGCTAGCTCAGTTGGCCACCGACACCCATATTCCAACACTTGGATCGTTGGGGTCTCGGGTTCGAGACGTGGCAACCCCACCTCTCTCGAACCCCAAGTGTTGGGAGGGTATTTGCCGCCAGGGATCCATGGTGAACTGGGAGGGGATCCCCTCCGCGGTTAGGGGTACCGTGCACCTACTTTTTTTTTTTTTTTTTTTTTAATATGCATAAAACAGATCTTTGTTTCCAAACACCAAAACATGAACCAACCCACTAAACCACCTTAACCCCCCACACACCAACACTTAACACACATTCTACAACACTTACCCAACACACCCACCACAAAGTCAAAAACTAGTTCAAACATTTTCACAAACACCTTACATGCATAACAATTAACAAAGAAAACACATACCAAACAGCATAAGAACAAGCGAAGCAGCAAGAATCAACCGAAACCCACTTGACATTTTGCAATCAGCACCCAAAAATCAACCTCCCCAAATCTTTTTCTCTCTCTAAAACCCACTGTTCATCTGATATTTCACTCAAATTACACAAATTTAACCTCAAAAAACACGTAAAAACAAGTTGTATTAACGTCTATATTCTCTCACACACACTGTTTCGAAGCTTTTTGGGGCTCGATAGTGGTGAAAGGACAGAGGAGAGTGTGTGGGTGTCAGCTGCAACGGGACAATTCAGGAGTAAACAGTACAGAGTTGAAAGATTTTTAAAGTTTTTATTTTGCGGATTTGAAATGGGTTTATGAGTTGGATTTGATTTAATGTTTGAATTCCGGTGTTAAACCGATAAAGAGACAAAGCATGTCTGTTCCCCACGTAATGTTTGGCATTATATAATAATCGAATATGTAATTTTTAATTGTTATTTTTTTTAATTATATGTTGTATGCTAATTTAGGTTGTTTCAATTATTTATTTTAGTCGTTAAAAACTATTATTATTGGGTCGTATTATTGGCACATCTTGTGGCTTAAATCGACACCCTCAATACGCATCGTATAGACCTATACGATGCGTATTGAGTGGGGTTCAAACTTCTATGCCTGTCAAAGGCTGTCATTGTCCCCCGCCAAAAAGTAATACGCATCGTATAGGCCTATACGATGCGTATTGAGGGTGTCGATTTAATTTTTTAGTTTTTGCAAGGTAGCTTCTTGTCACGCGGTAGCAGCTTTCCGTCATGCGAACGAAGAAGCAGCACTTTGAACATTTGTTGGTCTTCAAACATCTAGGAAACATTATTTGAAGGCGATCTCTTTGCTTCGTCCACTAGAACTATTTGTGTATGCATTCTTAGGGTTTTTATTATTTGATCAATGGAAGTTGAAATCGGCTTTGTATTTAGCACACGAAAGTACTGAACAACAGAATCAGTTTATCTTTGCTTCGTCCACTTTCCAAACCGAATAACTAGCAGAACCCGACACTTCTTCTGTGATGATTCGAAACATTCCGAATAACTAGCAGTACCCGACAATCACAAATTACAACAAATTGTGTCTAATGCAAGGATCTTCGAACGCGGTGTGTACGTTAAATACCGTTCACCGCTTGTTTAGTTGCTTCTCCTGTTAAGTTTCTGAACAGGGATCGTTCTATACTTTTGTTTCCCATAGCCACCGTTTCCGTATACAAAACAAGGATCGTTCTAATAGATTAAAGAGAATAAACGAACATCAGACGTAATCTTGAAGAAACATAACATAATCCCAGATTGTCTAAAGAAGCGCTTTTATCATGTGTGATCCAGAGGTCGGTTTACTTTGTGTTATAGAATAACGTTGATATCATCATAGAAGCGTTGGGATTCAAGGGTTTATGAGTCAATGTTAACATTCAGATTCAGAAAGCAGATGATTTTGTACTTGGTTTATTCTCTTTAATCTATTAGAACGATCCTTGTTTTGTCACGTACATGCGTTTGAACTGACAGACAATAACTGACACATGCAGATTTGACTTTTGAACCAATACGACCCGTATAGGTCTATACTTTTGTTTCCCATAGCCACCGTTTCCGTAGACAAAACAAGGATCGTTCTTATAGATTAAAGAGAATAAACGAACATCAGACGTAATCTTGAAGAAACATAACATAATCCCATATTGTCTAAAGAAGTGCTTTTATCATGTGTGATCCAGAGGTCGGTTTACTTTGTGTTATAGAACTTCCGAGCTAACATCTGACGTAGCAAGTACAATTGTTTTGAGTTTTGTCAGATAATACTTCAAGATCTCTACACAAACTCTTCTACATCTTTTAACCAATTGTCCATCACTTAAGACCTTGAAAGATTTGTTGAAATCGAATTTGTGTATCTGAATCAGGTTCTCTGCCTTAGATTGGTCATTCCTTGTGATACATGAACGTTTGATTTAATATGGATAATGCAAACAAGTTCTCCACAGTTAGTTATTCAGATCTCTGTTCGGTCATCTTTCCAAACTGCAACACACGATAAGTTTAAACTTTTGTTTGATGGATAACGCAAACAAGTTCTCCACAGTTTGTGACCAGGAATATGTTAAAATACCCTAAAATATGTTACAATACGTTAAAATACGCTAAAATACGTTACAATACGCTAAAATATGCTAAAATACGTAAAAATACCCTAAAATACGCTAAAATACGTCAAATATACTATTACATACGCAACAATATGTTAGAATACTTCAAAATATGCAAAAATACGTCAAAGTAAGCAACTAACGATATTTCCACACACGTATACATATAATGCGGCACTATGGAGTTCAAGTGGATTTCAAACAAAACTGTACGTAATCATAGAATAAGATATTTGAACGCAACCGAACGGCACCGAAACGACTATTGTTGAAGGTATACGTAATAAAATGATAATATATGCGAAAGTTCGGCAAAAAACGAGACGTATACGCGTCGAACCGAGGGAAACACGATAACACTAAATTTGAAATAACACCATATACGATCGTATAGGCCTATGTTGTATCGTACATCAGCTTAATACGAATCGTATAGGCCTATACAATTCGTATTAATCTTTGAATTTTCTCAAAAATACCCCTGAATTTATCAGAAAACCAGGGGTATTTCAGTAAAATCATCGATTAATACGCATCGTATAGGCCTATACGATGCGTATTGAACTATAAATTTCTCAAAAAGTGTTTCTTCAAATCAAGGATTCCATCATTACAACCACTTGTTTTCAACAGAGATATAATGCAATGATTCCTCTCAATTGAATAGACCGACACTTGCTTCATAGGACTCGCTTGAATCGTCTCGGCTATTATAACAGTATCAGTTTCTCAAAACAAGGATCGTTCTAAATAGATTAAAGAACGCTGATATCTTGGAATTGATCTTGGAACAACATACTTTTGTTAAGAAGGCGGTCTCTTTGCTTCGTCCACTAGAACTATTTGTGTATGCATTCTTAGGGTTTTTATTATTTGATCAATGGAAGTTGAAATCGGCTTTGTATTTAGCACAAGAAAGTACTGAACAACAGAATCAGGTTCTCTTTGCTTCGTCCACTAGAACTATTTGTGTATGCATTCTTTTAGTAGTTAACAACGCTATAACAGGATGGATGTAACACACATAGATAGATAGATAGATAATATTCACTGTGGTGGATGCAAGCATAAAGTTAACATTGACTCATAAACCCTTGAATCCCAACACTTCTATGATGATATCAGCGTTGTTTATCACCCTGTGTGAGCATTGGAAGCCCCGACCACTAGCAGAAGAACCCGACACGTCTGCTATGATGATTCAGAGGTCGGTCTCGGGTGGGCATAAGATCCGTGGGCCCTATTGTCGGATATGTGACTCAAGAAAGTCACACATAGATAGATAATATTCACTGTGGTGGATGCAAGCATAAAGTTAGAAACCGGTTGCGGTTGTGATTTGTATTTCGCATAGCCACCGTTTCCGTAGAAGAACCCGACACCTCTTCATGTTACAGAGAATGTTCTATAAATTGAAGGAAAAGGAAAAGATTTTGTTGAAATCGAATTTGACAACTATGACATCTTATTAAAAGTAGCAATCACCTCCAATCCTTTCCTGGTCAAATCACACACTATAAAGTTATAAAGTTATCGTTTGTTGAGAATTAAACGCATGTACGTGACAAAACAAGGATCGTTCTAATAGATTAAAGAGAATAAACCAAGTACAAAATCATCTGCTTTCTGAATCTGAATCTGAATGTTAACATTGACTCATAAACCCTTGAATCCCAACGCTTCTATGATGATATCAGCGTTGTTTATCACCCTGTGTGAGCATTGGAAGCCCCGACCCCTAGCAGAAGAACCTGACACGTCTGCTATGATGATTCAGAGGTCGGTCTCGGGTGGGCATAAGATCCGTGGGCCCTATTGTCGGATATGTGACTCAAGAAAGTCATTGGACTGCCGCCGATGAAGTCAAATGTGATCAAACTTGGACATCAGACGTAAATCTTGAAGAAACATAACATAATCTGAATCTGAATGTTAACTTTGACTCGTTCAAGTCATGCGATGTTTCCTCTCAATTGAATAGACCGACACTTGCTTCATAGGACTCACTTGAATCGTCTCAGAAGTGGATTTCGGTTGGGTCAGATCTCTTTGGGAATATTAGAAACCAACTAAAATATGTTGAAGTATTGAATCAACATAAATAACTGAAATAACTTGAATTATCTCGGAAGTACTAAACAACAGAAGGATGAGATATCGGCGGTTAACTCGAAGAAGTTTCTCTCAATCAGGTGTTCCATTAGATTTCCCCTTTTATCATGTGATCAAACTTGGACATCAGACGTAAATCTTGAAGAAACAGAACATAATCCCAGATTGTCTAGAGAAGCGCTTTTATCATGTGTGATCCAGAGAAGACGTATCGGGTGAGTTGTGGTTGATTTATAGGAGGAGATTATGAAACGAATATATGTTTATGTGAATTTAAAGGACAATACTGACAGATGTGCTGGTCTTTTCTCCCACTGTGCAAACTTGAAAAGGTGTTTCTTTAGACAATCTGGGATTGAGTTCCGCAAATTGGGAACCACATTGTAGACTGGTTGGCTTGAATGGTTTTAATAATACTTGAAAATGAAAATAATCGTGTCAAGATCTTTATCAATCATATCATCGACCAACTGCTCGAAATCCCTTTCGTTTCTCGGGTTCGCATTCGACACAACACAACAAAAAATAAATTCAAAAAAACAGGGGGTTGATACGCATCGTATAGGCCTATACAATGCGTATCAAACCCGCCGCCAGACACAACCTGCACCTGTCAGTCTGCCATGCTTTTTACTTTAATTCAATACGCATCGTATAGGCCTATACGATGCGTATTGAATTCAAAAAGTGTGTAGATAGACAGGAGGGTGTGTAGAAAGAAAACCCCTTATTAAATAAACTTTTGGCTGTAATTTGAATCATCCAATTCATATGTGTTTAATATTTATATATATATTTTTTTTAATTTTAACATTAAATGATTTAAAGAGCAACATCAAAGTTATTTACGTTGTTTTGATAGCATTTAACTCAATTTATGAAGAAAGGTGGTGTAAGCTTGTCATAATCAAAGGGATTTCCTTCCGCTCAATGGAAAAATTACAGGATGTTGGAAAAATATTGTGAAATGGAAAATTACGGGATGTTGGAAAAATATTGTGAATTCGATTTCTAAATTAAAAATTAAATGGAAGGGTCTAAATCAGCTGATAATGGGTAAGGTAGTGAACGGGGATGAGTTACGTTTCTGGTTGGACACTTGGGTGCATGATACGCCTTTTGTGGAAAGATGGCCACATTTGTTCGATTTGGAATTGTCAAAATTATGCAGGGTTGCTGACAGAAGGGGGTGAACCAAGGAAATAGCAGATTTGTTTGGAATTGGTCTACACAACCAGAGTCAGATGCTGATATTAAGGAATGGCAGGAATGTCAGGAGGTTCTTGGTAGGACGTCTTTTTCTAATAATGAGGATTTATGGATGTGGAACTTTGACAATCAGGAAGGAATCTTGGTGAAGGCAGTCAAATTGGCTCTAATTGAGGATATAGGAGTTAGTCAACCCCCTAACTTTGATTGGAGTAATTGGGTTCCACACAAATGCAATATTACGGCATGGAGAGGTAATCTGGATAGATTAGCGACGAGAGTTAACTTAAGAAAAAGGAATGTGAATATTACTTCGGTTATGTGCCCTTTTTGCGAAGAATTTGAGGAAACGGTGGAGCACCTATTTTCTGCTTGCTTGGTGGTGGACAAGGTTTGGTCGGCTTTTAGTGCTTGGTGTAAATTGCCTCAGATACATGATTTCGACTTCATAGACATTATGGAGATACACAATTTCACGCAACTAGGTAAGAAAGCAAAGAGTATCATACAAGGTTTGGTGATTATTTCTTGTTGGTGTATCTGGAAAGGAATAAATGAATTGGTCTTCAAGAAGGTTAGACGAAGCCCGCAAGATATTTTAGGGGAGGTAAAATCGAGGGGTTTCGGTTTGGTTAAAAATAGATCTTCTTGTAATTATATTAGTTGGGTGGATTGGTGTAAATACCTGATGTATATGTTGTAGTTGTCTGCCCTTTGCCCGTTTGGGTTGGGGGTGTTGTTTGTTGTTTGGCCTTTTGCCCGTTTGGGTCGGAGGTGTGTCCTTAATAAAGTTTAATTTTCAAAAAAAAATATTAACTCAATTTTCATTGTTTGGTAATTGGTGTCATTTATGAGTGTTACATAATAAATTTAAGACCAATTCAATAGAAGGGACCAATGGGGTGGTGGTCTATTGCCAAAGACAAAACTTTTAAAACACATAGGTTGAAAAGGGGAAGGTCTTGGATTCAAGTCCCACAATCGACATGGATTAAAGAAATTGGTCGTTCAAAAAAAAAATCAATAGAAGGGGGCGATATCAATACTTACCTTTTAAATTAATCAGACACCAACCATCATACGTAATCATGTAATTGTGCACTTGTTCGGGTTTTACAGCTACTTGCTGGCCCTTGGTATATATTTATATATAGTTTTCCGTTAAAAAAACAACCCTTATACGGAAATGTAACAAGGCGGTTTTAGGTATACTGGCATATGAGGGTGGACATAGTGGATTCTTCAAATCTTTTAATCTCCCCTAACTAACTACCAATCAGAGGTGAACATGTTTGTCATTATTATATAATTAAATTACATTTATTCAACACGTGTAATAAACGAGTTTTTAAAGATATATTTTTTTATTATTTGATGTATAAAATTACGTTTATTCAACCCGTGTATTACACGGGGTTCTAACCTAGTAATTATATATAATAATCGAATATAGTATGTATTATTATAAAAGTTTGAATGTTTTTCAATTTTATTTTTTTAATTTATATTTGTTTCAATGATTTATTTAAGTGGTTAAAGTGGTATTTTTTTTATTTTAAGTGGTTATATTTGTGCCGGCTCTGGCTTGTCGCTTGTGTGGGGATTTCGTGGAGACCGTGGAACACTTATTCACTGCTTACCAATTTTCTCAAACAGTGTAGTTCGTTTTAGCTCAGTGGTGGAGAGCTCGTTCTTTTTTTGTTTTCCATGTATTCGGTATTCCTCAGATTCACAAGTCGTTGGGTGGATCTTTTGGCCAGCAAAAAGCTGCTCAAGCTATTGCTTATACCGCGATGTGGAGCATTTGGTGCGCGAGAAATGCAGCCGTTTTTGACAACAAAGTGCCCTCTGTTTTGAAGGTTGTGGATGAAACAAAGACCTTAAGTTTTCTTTGGGTAAATAATAGGTCGCGTCGACTGTGTCTTTCGTGGGAGGACTGGAAATGCTTTAGTTTAGGTTGCCTATATTAAGGGGTTCTGTAACAACCCGAAAACCCCGTTAATACTAAAAGACGGGTAAAGTATCGTTAGCGGCAAAAGCAACCCGAAAAATATTAGAATTTAAATAAATAATCCTACTATTAATTAAAAGACGGATAAGAACTTTCAAGGAATAAAAGGGATAAAAGCCTGAGTTAACGGAACTTAAATAAGACGGGTTATAACTCCCGGAATCCAATAAGTTAACTAGAAATAAAAATAACCTAGTTAGAAGAGAAGTCTTGTAGTGACATACTAGTGAGTTAAAAGCACCTAAATTATGAACTAAAAGGAAAGAAGCTAGTTTGATGTGCATTAGTCCAAGAAGATAAACTAAAGGGGCTGATTTTGTATAAATGGCCAAACTTGATTTTTATAAAAATAAAACAAATCAAACACACACACACACAGTGTGTGCGTGCGTGGGAGCGACCAGGAGAGGGGAAGAACCCCCAAACCCTTATTTCATCCAATTTGATCAATTGAAGGGTGAATTGGGCATGTAATCACTGCATGAATCAAAAATCTTGATCACCTACACTTGTCTAACACTAGGTAAGTTGCTATTTCAGATTTGGTGATGTTTGATTTTTGGGTAAAGTTTGATTAGTAGAAATTATTGAATGATTGAGTAATGTTATGATTCAAGAATGTGTGATTAGAGTGTAGGATCATAAACCTAACTGAAATCATGTGAAAAAGATTAATAAATTGTGTGTTAATGTAACTATGTGCCATATCATGAAGTGGGTTTCTATCTAGAATGAGAAACCCCAACATATTGTATGAACTATGCGAGTAATAATCTAGGTTGATTGAACTAGTATGATGGTATGGGCTGTGATGAGCAATGAAGCTTGAATAAGAATGAAATTCTTGGATTTACCAAGGTTTAATTGAATAAAAATGGCTAATTAAATAGTATGCACATAAGGTGCTCGACAAAATGCCTAAAAGACGTTGATAGACACTAAATGTGGTGATTGGCGAAGTAACAAGTTTTAGTTATGAGCCGGAAGGTTCTAATGATAATTGGCTTGTATATTTTAGGCAACACAAGCGAGGCGTCGGGAAGTCAAGCCGGTGCAGACGCTGGTTTGAAGGGAAAGCTTTGAAGTAAGTGGCTTGTCACTCCGTTACATTTATGTAGACAAGCTTAGTTTAAATATGTGTAATGTTGATATAACGAAAATGGTTGTGTTTGGTATGTCATTGAAGTGATGGAATTCACTCGACAACCAAATGGGTCAAATTAATAGTTAAAATAAAAATGATTAAAATGAAGACACCATCTGGTAAAAGTTATAATGCGTCGAAACAATTTAAAAACATTGTTTTTAAGTAATAAGAACCATGGCGCGAACCGGAATAGGTTCAAGGGGCATGATGGTATTAATCTACCATCATACGTTGACGAATGATCATGTCGACTAAACGGGTCAAATAGGGTACAAATACCATTTGACAACAATGACTGACGACTACTTGTTGAGTTTTGTGATAACAGGATATAACATGTGATCGCATTGCTTTAACTAGAAAATTTAAAGCAAAAGGTATGTATATGGGTCGATACTATGACCCGAGCCAGGTACGCATATTTAGAGTTTAGTAGAAGTGATACTCTAGTCAAATTTTAACGAAAGTTCTTCGTTGTAAAGTGAGGGACTAAAGTTGACCAAAACAGCCTTGAAGGGTATATTGGGCAAACGACCCATAGGGGTTGTTTAGGAACTTGCATTAAGATTATGTAATCATTAAATAGGAATAAAAGTTATAGGAATCTACATTTGTGGGTTAAATGCACAAAAATGGTCATTTGCATAAAATGACCAATCGATGGGTAAATCTGGGATAAGTGGTTAACTATGTTAAATCCACCACAAAAAATAATTGTGGTGGAACATAAGCAGAAATTTAGTTGTGGCATTACGAAGTATTGAAAAGAAAAGAGCTAGTTTTGGACCAAAATGCATAAAAGATCCCGTAAACGGGTCAAAATGAATTACGCGCGTAACTTGGGTGTTTGTTGCGTATTTCGCAAAGGTTAGGAATCCAAGATAGAGATTTATAGTTAGATATCTTAGTTTATGATTTATGACTAACTAGGAACAAGTTTAGAGGTCCTAAATACAAACGGGTCGAAATATTGATTTTGAACAATAAGCCGAATGCTTAAAATTTAGAATTTCATTAGTTTTAAATGTTGAATGTTACTCTACAAGATGGAGAATCAAATTACGATCATGTAGGAAGAAACGGGAGGTCAAACGGATACGTGGATCGAAAGATACGAAAGTTTTCGTGTCAAAAACGGCAAAATGGAAGGGCATAACACAGGGGCCACCGTAACCTGCGGTGCCCACCGTAAGTTACGGCGGGGCTGAAATCGATACGGTGGTTGCCACCTGAGTTATGGTAGAGAAATTTTAACACAGGGGCCACCGTAAGTTACGGTGGAGGCCAGATTCAAGTAATTGTTTTTGGATCAAGATATCAATGTTGGATCTTCCTAATTTCCTTTTTGTATTAGTTATTTAATTATCAAAACTGACCTTTAAGTTGGTTTTGATCACAGGTGAATGTCGAGAGTCCCGGATGAAGATCAAGCATCGAGCAAGAACCGAACACACGTTAAACAAAGCTTCCGCAATGTTGTTTCGTCGTTATTCTAAAACGTCGAATTAAATCACATTATGTTGTATTACTTTAAATTGTAAAAGTTTTTTTTTAACAAACCCGTATTTTCGGTGTAATTGTGACTATAATTACATGATTATGGATTTAAATTATACGATAAACGTGAAATAATAACAAGGGTGTTACAAGTTGGTATCAGAGCCTTAGTTTAAGAGATTAAAGTATGGTGAGAAAACTATGCTTGGACTTAAACCTTATGCTCTTAATAAAGATTGGTGTTCGGTTCGAGGCTTGATCGCAAATCCGGTAAGTGCATGTATATTAATCGTTTAGCGTATTAAAGTGTTGTAAACAACACATAGGGTTATCGTGTAATACACGTTACCCCAATTAAATGATAGATATAGCTAACAAAATCTCGTGCGTTGACACATATTGTAGAAAAGCCTAGTATTATGATACGGGCATTTAGTAAAGTTGACATTACTAACTTATGTGAATGTCTTACTTGAAGGACACTTGCATTTAAAGATGCCAAGAGTTGAACAAATTACAGATATGATGGAGGAACGGTCCGAAGTATGACAAGAGGAGCATGATCACCAAGGACTAAATCGCGTAACGACCGCGAACAAGGTTAACGACAAAAGAAGCCCGTTATGGCAAGCATTACCAGGTGCACATTTTAAACTTAATCGTAGAAATAGCAATATGCAACAATGTGAGGATCGAAGGCTCTCATGATAGTGTTTGTTTGTTTAAAATGAATGATCAACGAATATGAAAACATGTTAAGTGCAGCGGAAATGAAAACAAACTTTGTAAACACAATCAAAGGAGGAAGTAGTTTGATAAACAATTGCTTCTCATAGAGTCGAATGATTTACAAATCAAAGCAAAAGATTACAGATAAGCTTACAAACTATACTCCCCCTCAGCCTGATGCCCCAAGGTTGGTTGCACACAAGATGAAAGGATTAGACATGAGGAGAAGATCCCACTCAGTCAATCAAATGTAACAGTACAGGGTACTGTTACATTTATAGGCAAACCAAACCACTGAGGTATCTCAGCTGACGTCACCATGAAAGCGACGTCTAACAGCCTAACAACCTGTATCTACTGTCCTTACACAAACACTGATGTCTAACAACTGATTGTAAATAAAATACAAAACATGAGGAAACAACTGCTTCTCGTTCCACTGTTGTAGCCTAAGCACTGATGCTCAACAACAACATCAGTGCTTTCTTCAAAGGTGATCAGTCCTTGAATGAGCAGTGTTTGTGTCTTCAGCAGCACTTAAGAGACAGCAGTAGATAGAGCACCAGAGTTTGTCTTTAGCAGTCTTTAGGATTACATCAGCAGTTGAAAAGGGCATCAGCAGTTGATTATGAGCAGTAAATAGAGACCATCAGATGTTATAACTCACTTTCAAGGGGAGAGCAAAGTGTAAACTACTGTTTATTGTGAATCCTTTGTTGTGACCTGGTTTTGGCTTTACATTATCTGTTCCTCTGGTAGGGTTCAATCCCAACAATCTCCCCCTGGAACAGATAATGCCAAAACCTTTCATTATTCAGGACCTTTATTACTCATCAAGAGTGCCTTAGCTTGTTCTTTGAATTCAGCTTCAAATTCCTTTGCACTCTGGTCATCCTCATCCCTACACAGTGAAAGCCCAAGGAGATCCTGCAAATCTTGAACACTAAGGCCTAGTGCTTCTTTCCTTGATATGTGCTTCACATCGCCATTGGCTCTGACCAAGGTCAATACGTGAGTCTTTTGATCAGACATCCACTTTAGTATTTTTAAGCCAAGTGGGTTTCTTGGGAGAGACTTATTTGATGATGAGTTGAGGGATAATGGCCTTGAAAACAACTGTAGACTTTCAGACATTCTTTTGAAAGCTTCTTCAAAGACTTTGTCAGCTGCAGCTATATCTTCTGCAGTTTCTTGTTCAATAAGTTCTTGTCTTTCAGCTTCTGTTTTGTCTTTAGCAGTGTTTGGAGATGCAGGTTTGTTTAATGCCTTAAAAAGGCTTTGAAGCTTTGTTGAAGTTTCTTCTTTTAGACCCATTTTCGTGATGGTATCTTTGAAGTACTCTGCTTCTTTTTCCATTACCTCTTTTTCAGTCAACTGTTCTCCCTCTTCTTGATTTGTTACAAAAGTAGACCGGAACAGTGTGTCGAGGTTTCCCATCTTCTGTTCAAGCTTCATCATTTGTTCTTTCTTCTTAGAAGTGCCTGAAACAGTTATCTTTCTTTTCTTCAGCCTTTCATAGGCTTCATCAGTTTGCTGTTTTGACCATTTTGATATGGCTTCAGCAGTATCCATTTTTGCATCCACCAGCTCCCTTTTCTTTCTCTTATATTCAGCAGTTAAATCAACAATGAGCTTTTCATATTTTCTCCAGTTAGGAGCATTCTTCTTCTTCGTAGGATCATTCTTAATCTTTTCAATCCTTTCTGCCTCACGCTTGAGAGCTACTACTGGCCATTCTTTGAACTGTTGTTCTTCAGCAGGATAGAATTTCTCTTTCATGATGTAGGCTAGATATTGTTTTCTTAACTCTTTCTTTTGATCAGCCTTTTCTTTGATTAGTTCCTGTGCGAAATCTTCCATCTGCTTTACTTTTGTGAAGTAGAACTCCAGTCTTTCAGCTGTGCCATCTTCGCTTAACTTATCTTTTTCACTATCAAATTTAGCTCTTGCTTTAGCCTGTCTTGCCTTGAGTTTGAGGTAATCATCCATATCCTCTGGTGGCATGTAGCCTATGAGTGAGGAGAATCTCCTTTTTGAAGGATCTTCTTCTACATAGAATTGCCTCATTTCATTTTTGATAGCTTCAAGTTCCAGAGGATATTTTGCAGCATTAGGATCATGTGTACCCTCATCGACAGAGATTGGCTTTCTTATTCTTTTGAAGAGCTTTGGTTGTGATGTAGAAAGAATGAGAGCAGTGATGGATGCCTGACTAACATCTGTTGAAACAACTGGTGTCTCAACATCTGTTGTCATTACAACTGCTGATATGTCAGCAGTTGTCTTCTGCTTTTGAGCAGGGGATGGAAGTGGTGATGGTGGTGGTGATGGTGGTGAATCATCATCTGATATGAGATTTCTTCTCCTTTTTAATGAAGAAGAAACAGATGATGTTTTGAATGAATCAGTGGTTTGAATGATGGGGAGTGTCTGACAAACAACTGTTGAAACAACTGGTGCTTCAACCGCTGCTGTCATTACAACAGATGTTATAACATCTGTTGTCTTCTGTTTTATGACAGGAGGCAATGGTAATGGTGTGATTGTAGATGACGGTGATGGAACAGTAGTTGTGGTGGTGTGTGGTAGAGTGGTGTGTGTTGATGACATGGCAGCTGTTTGGCTACAGACAGCAGTTTTTGTAACTACTGCTGTATCAGCTGTTTGACTAACAGGTTTTGAGACCTGTTTTTCTTTTTCTTTTCCTTTTTCAGGCTCAACATGAAGGCCATGTTCTATTCCCCTCCTATTCAAATTTCCCAACAGCTTGTCATTCTCCCCCTTTTTGGCATTATCTGAAAGGAGATTTACAAGAAATGGTATGGAAGAAGGAACTTTGCCAGAAGCATTTTGAATGCTAGCCTTTATAGCCTTAATATCTGCTTGAGTGTCTTTAAATCTTGATTCAACCATGTTGGTCAGCATTTGTACTTGAATAGCATGCTTTTTATCAGCCATTTGTTGCTGTGCTTCAAGCATGGGTTGAAATATATTCCATAGCTCATTTACAGCAAATGCCTGTTGTGCAAGTGCTTGAGCAGGAACAGCAGATTGTGGTGTGGCAGCAGTGGATTGTGCTTTTTGAGCTTTTAAAATCTCTTGCACCATCTCCTTTATTTCAGCAACTGATTCTTCAAGTTTGTCAACTCTGCCCGTCAATTCCTGATATCTAGAATCATCACCTACTTTAGTAGGATCATCTGAATCCCCACTAGCAGTGGTTATATCAATGTTTGACTTAGGAACTGAGTCCCAAAAGTCACCCATTGATGCCCCTTGTTCTTGGTACTGGGGACTTCTTTCTTCAGCACTTGATAAACCTTTTATGGTGCCAGTGGTTAGATCCAACTCACTGGTGGTTATCGAGGTTGCCATGGAAGAAATTGCCTTCAAGGGAGTCTGATTTATGAAACAGCTGGCCAACTGGAGACCTGTTGGTCCACCAGTTGTAGTTGCTGCTCCGCTTGAACAACCACCGAGAGTTACTTGTAACTCAGGGGGTGTAACCTCCTCAATTGTTGCTGGGATAGCAGAAGTAGTAGCATCAGACCCAGTCACTTGTGGAAGTATGCTCTCAGTGATAGGTGTTAGAGAGGAACTGGTTTGTGTCTGAGCTATATCAGCTGCATGCAACAAAGGTAGCATGGTTTGTGGTAATATGATTGGTGAGGGGATGGGAGTTGAAAGAGACATGTCCTTGGGATCAGGACTGAGGAAGATGGATCCAAGTGGATTCAGAGCTTCATAGTGTGGTGTCCCTGTGCTTACAACCTGATCCTTTTGTGAGGATGCAGGAGGAGTTTTAGGCATGGGTTGAGATCTTTCTTCCAACTGCTGTGAGGAAGTAGCAGCAGTGGTTTGTGGTGACTTTTGTGTTGTCACAGGCATTTCCTCTGGGATCTCATCTTCCAGAGTTGCCTTTGTTTTGGGTTTGGTGGGTTTTCTGGATATTTTCTTTTTGGTCTTTTTAGTGGTGGCAGGTGTGGGTTTCAAAGCAGTGGGAGTGCTGCTATGATCACCTGGAGCAGTGGGCTCAGCAGCTGATATCTGAGGAGCAGTTGTAACCGCTAAAGTCTGCTCAGGTACCCCTGCTTTTGTTTTTATTGGTGCCATCATCCTTGAAAATGTTTCTTTTGTTATGCTTTTTATTTGACAATGAACACCTTGTTTGAGCAAATTTACATCTTTCTTTTCAAATTTTTGTTCAAAATAATAACTCAAAAATCTTGGAAAAAGTAAAAATGCTTTACTTTCAACGTTTTTCACCATGTCATTGAAAATCTCCTGGGAGTAGTTATAGTTTTTATTATTCAAAATAGCGTAACCCAGGCTTTGAATTTTTAGTGGTATTTCGTTGAAAGATGTTGTTTTATTTGAAGCACACATCAAGAGTGTGTGAAATAAAAACCTGGGTGCAGATGGAAAATAACCCTTTTGTAGGGTATCTACCTTTGGTTCTTCTGCATAACCCCTTTTCAGAAAATCAGCTTTTAACTCGTTTTTGTCAAAAGAGGTTTTACCGTTCTGATCGTCGAGTATGAAGACTTCTGATATCGATTTTGGTGTGACTTTGATCGCTTTTCCCTGTATCGAGGAGTTAATGGCTATGACTTTTCCATCTTGTTTTTCAAGCGACGCCTTTTTCCAAAACTCTCTCTGGGTTTGCAGATAGATAGGAGCATTTGCTGTCAACAAAGTTTTGTACTTTGATGCAGATAATGCATCAATGATGGTGTCAAAAGTGTGATTATCAGTAGGTTTTGTGAATAAACCCGGATAGTTGTGAGATTGTTTGAATGGTATTTCGATGGGTTCTTCGGTCGTTTGATCGACCTCTTTGGAAGGTGATGGTGATTTAGGTTTTGATTTCGATTTTGATTTTGTCATTTTTGCGGAGAAGAACGAAGGAGGATTTTGGAAATTTTGAGGAAAGGTTGGAAACTGCTATGAGAAGAGAATTTTGGAATTCAATTCGACAGTGTAAAACCCTGTTTGGGGTTTAGGGCAGGTTTTATTTTTTAAAAATGATCGCTGATGTGGCAGCGGTTATTAAGATCTGAGGGCTAAAAACTGACCACGTGTCAACCACTGATGAAACGGATGAAGTATGGAGAACAGTTGTTTTAAGAGCCACTGACGTATCAAGCATCAGTGATTACAACGGTAAAAATCTTGGGCAGTGGATGATTTTTACTATCAGTAGATAGCATATCAGTGGATAAGACACTGATTTTGAGCATCAGTGCTTTTCAAGAAAATGAGGGATCAGTGGTTAACTTTCAGCAGTGGACAGTGTTTAGAGATCAGACGTTGGAACAAAACAGTGGTTAGGGTAAATGGTACAATTCTGAAGGACAGGTGTTTCAGCAACAGTTTTGAGAATTTTCATTCAAGGTTTTGCCACATGTCAATTTTGAAAGACAGTAGTTTAGCACCCCAATTTATGAAAACTTTTTACTAAGGCAACTCATTTTTGTTTAATATTCAATTAACACATGAGTACCCTAGTAATTTAATCACAGTTTGCAATCATCCTTTGAAAAACATTTAGGAGCAAACCTGAGTATGACATGACCATGACTTATGTACCATTTCCTTTTGACCCATTTCTGAGGACACAAATACCATGCAAAAATAAGGTATTACATCCTGACAGGAGCTGAAACTATTGCCAACAAAAAACAAGCAAAAGTTTCAAATATATTAAAAAAAATGAATAATATATCCTGGTTATTCGAGAGAATCCTTGAACACAAAAAAATGGTTAAAGGATTTTCTAAGAATAGTGTCAAAAAGATCTGGTATAATTTCAATAGAGAATGTAATCACATCACTCACAGGTTTTTGAAAATGGTCAGTGGTTTAACAACAGTGGTTGAAAACTTTTGGATACATTTTGACCACTGTTTGGAACCATTTTCTTTGTCGGTTGATTGCAAACATGAGGACACATAGATATAATTTTAAAACATATGACTAGTCCTTTTTGGAGTTCATTTACTGGAATCAAAACCTTTCCCTGAACAGATGAATGCGCATAGTTGCTTAATGACCATTATTACCCCAAACTTTGACTCTTCGACTCTTTAGTGTTTTATGTTTGTACTCTTTTCTTCTACTTCAGAAGTTTTGAGATAAACACACTTCGGAGTTTTTGTGAATTTTCTTAATGTATTTTAACATAGTTGATTTTGTCCTTTTGAGGAACTCAACCTGTTTCCAATACATAAGATTTAAATGGCTAGAGTTTTAATTCCCCTCTTTTTAGATTACCAAAAACACTAATGTTTCATGAACATATGTTTTTGTTAATCTGAGGTTCATACTTTAGCATTTTAATAAAGGACATCACAATTTTCATAACAACCTTTGAGATCAATTTAGAAAATAAGAACTAATCTCATAATTTGACAGATATACTTTCAGATCTGGAAACCATGAGTGTTTTATGCATGAAATCACTTGATGTATGAAATTTGTGTGTCATATGACATCTTGGTTGACTTACAGAGTTTTTGAATAACCATTTTGAACATGATTTACACAGTACTCTGTTTTTCAACTAAATACAACCAACCTTAGTATCAATGAATTTTGAGCCGAACTGTTATGTCAAATTGATTGTTAGATCGAATTTGACTGTCCGGGCTCTGATACCAATTGTTAGGATCGAAGGCTCTCATGATAGTGTTTGTTTGTTTAAAATGAATGATCAACGAATATGAAAACATGTTAAGTGCAGCGGAAATGAAAACAAACTTTGTAAACACAATCAAAGGAGGAAGTAGTTTGATAAACAATTTCTTCTCATAGAGTCGAATGATTTACAAATCAAAGCAAAAGATTACAGATAAGCTTACAAACTATACTCCCCCTCAGCCTGATGCCCCAAGGTTAGTTGCACACAAGATGAAAGGATTAGATATGAGGAGAAGATCCCACTCAGTCAATCAAATGTAACAGTACAGGGTACTGTTACATTTATAGGCAAACCAAACCACTGAGGTATCTCAGCTGACGTCACCATGAAAGCGACGTCTAACAACCTGTATCTACTGTCCTTACACAAACACTGATGTCTAACAACTGATTGTAAATAAAATACAAAACATGAGGAAACAACTGCTTCTCGTTCCACTGTTGTAGCCTAAGCACTGATGCTCAACAACAACATCAGTGCTTTCTTCAAAGGTGATCAGTCCTTGAATGAGCAGTGTTTGTGTCTTCAGCAGCACTTAAGAGACAGCAGTAGATAGAGCACCAAAGTTTGTCTTTAGCAGTCTTTAGGATTACATCAGCAGTTGAAAAGGGCATCAGCAGTTGATTATGAGCAGCAAATAGAGACCATCAGATGTTATAACTCACTTTCAAGGGGAGAGCAAAGTGTAAACTACTGTTTATTGTGAATCCTCTGTTGTGACCTGGTTTTGGCTTTACATTATCTGTTCCTCTGGTAGGGTTCAATCCCAACAAACAAACATGTAGAGAATGATTGTTGCATATGTAAATTAAAAGCTTGGAAAACCTGAATAGAATACATATCCAGAATTTTATTTCCAAGAAAATTAAATAGAGGCGTTACTTACATGGGGTGTAAGGTGAAAATTTTAAAGGGTCATGTATATCAGGTGTTGATCGCTTACTCTAGCCAAGTAAGTAGTGAACACGTGGTACCATGAACTTTTATGATGGACATAATTACATCCGATGTAGTAAAGACGGGGTGAATGGGACAGATTAAAAAGTACCCAAATGAAACAAATGAACAAAATAGTTGACAATAATGTAAACGCACAGCCGGGTGACGGAAGCGTATTACATTAGGATAATAAGCCCGAGAGAATGGACAAGGATTAATGTAAATGATGATATAAAAGAATGATCAAAATAAAATTCACAAAAATAAGTCATCTTGGACGAAAGAGCCATGGTGAGCAAAATGGGCGAGTAAAACCAAAGTATAGACGATCCGCCGGATCATGAAAACAAAGGTGTTGCCCACACGAAAAAGATGATCGAGATTTTTAACTTTAGTCGTAATAAAGCAAGGATAACAATGATAATCGTCACTCACAATTAGTAAGGCCGCCAATGGTGGTCACGTAATATATATATATATATATATATATATAAAATATAATAAAAGACATGGTCGAATAAAAGCGACGGATCTCGCTAAGATGACCAAGTAGATCGAAACGAAGTCTTAATGCATACCGGGAGAGGTGCAATGATAACGATTTTGGTAAAACACCCGGTTGATGGGTGAGGAATTAAACGCATGCGTAGACTAAGAAACAGGAACGCGTATAGAAAGTCAAAGGACTCGGATTAAGAGTCGTGACTAAAATACGATGAGAGTTTGCAAACATAAATTTTGATAACTATGTTCAACTATTCTAAAGTTGAACGGGTCGAATAAAGAATAAAGTTTGATGTTCATGAGTAATGAAATCTCACACGAATAAATCAAACGAGATAAATAGAATACAAAAAGCTTAGTAGTGCAAGTAAGCGCAAACCGAATAATGGAAGCGCGAGATAATAAAGAACCCGAGTAACGGGTTGTAGAGAAGTATAATTATGAACCGGGGAAACGGTGAGCGTAGAACAAACCGACGTGTAAATGACGTAAAAAATCATAAAGTCGGAAGATTTGTCCAAGAGTAAACGAACGAAGCTTTAAACTACGGTCAAGGCCAACTAAAGTTCAAAAAAAAAAACGAAAATAAACAATTCCAAACATAATAAAAGATGCTTTGAAGCTACATATGTATATATACATTTGAATATAGACATGGATAAAAGACGATCTACGGGATCATCATAACCTACGGGATGATAAATAGTGTTAAGGTATACGGGACCAAAAAGACCTTCGGGTCACAAATAGAAAGAAACGAATTGTAAAGGTCTCACATTAAAAAGGATAAAAAGGTGAAAATATAAATAAATAGCCTACGAGTCTAAGTGAAAGAACCTACGGGTCATAGGGGTTAAGCTTGAGTATTTGTTATAATTTCTTGCATTAAATAATAACGGAAAGGACTAGATTCTCGGAAGTAACATTCCTGGAAACGGGAGAAAGATGTACGACAAAGAGGAAACGTAGAATTTAGTTTTTAGTCAAAAGTAACGTTTTGACAAAACACAAGTGGTACAGGATGTCTTAGAGAATTTTAAACACACATAAGGCCGGAGATGGCAAATAGCATACCCGGGTAATGGGGTATGAAGTAGCCGGTGACTAACAAGTCTAACCGCCAAAATGAATAAATGATAAAGATAACGGGTACAAGCTGAAAAGTAACGGCTTGCGAGGCCTTACACACGAAAGACTTACACGCCAATATAAATGGAAATGTTAGATCAAAAGGAACGAATGAATGCCTTGAAAAACGAAACTAAGTTCGTTTAATCCAAATTAAAGGAACTATGTAAACAAGGTTTCGAGGACGAAACCTCTTTAAGGGGGTAGACTTGTAACAACCCGAAAACGGGTTTGGTAATCAAACCCCGTTAATACTAAAAGACGGGTAAAGTATCGTTAGCGGCAAAAGCAACCCGATAAATATTAGAATTTAAATAAATAATCCTAATATTAATTAAAAGGCGGATAAGAACTTTCAAGGAATAAAAGGGATAAAAAGCCTGAGTTAACGGAACTTAAATAAGACGGGTTATAACTCCCGGAATCCAATAAGTTAACTAGGAATAAAAATAACCTAGTTAGAAGAGAAGTCTTGTAGTGACATACTAGTGAGTTAAAAACACCTAAATTATGAACTAAAAGGAAATAAGCTAGTTTGATGTGCATTAGTCCAAGAAGATAAACTAAAGGGGCTGATTTTGTATAAATGGCCAAACTTGATTTTTATAAAAATAAAACAAATCAAACACACACACATCAGTGTGTGCGTGCATGGGAGCGACCAGGAGAGGGGAAGAACCCCCACACCCTTATTTCATCCAATTTGATCAATTGAAGGGTGAATTGGGCATGTAATCACTGTATGAATCAAAAATCTTGATCACCTACAATTGAAGGCGTCGGGAAGTCAAGCCGGTGCGGACGCTCGTTTGAAGGGAAAGCTTTGAAGTAAGTGGCTTGTCACTCCGTTACATTTATGTAGACAAGCTTAGTTTAAATATGTGTAATGTTAATATAACGAAAATGGTTGTGTTTGGTATGTCATTGAAGTGATGGAATTCACTCGACAACCAAATGGGTCAAATTAATAGTTAAAATAAAAATGATTAAAATGAAGACACCATTTGGTAAAAGTTATAATGGGTCGAAACAATCTAAAAACATTGTTTTTAAGTAATAAGAACCATGACGCGAACCGGAATAGGTTCAAGGGGCATGATGGTATTAATCTACCATCATACGTTGACGAATGGTCATGTTGACTAAACGGGTCAAATAGGGTACAAATACCATTTGACAACAATGACTGACGACTACTTGTTGAGTTTTGTGATAACAGGATATAACATGTGATCGCATTGCTTTAACTAGAAAATTTAAAGCAAAAGGTATGTATATGGGTCGATACTATGACCCGAGCCAGGTACGCATATTTAGAGTTTAGTAGAAGTGATACTCTAGTCAAATTTTAACGAAAGTCTTTCGTTGTAAAAAGAGGGACTAAAGTTGACCAAAACAGCCTTGAAGGGTATATTGGGCAAACGACCCATAGGGGTTGTTTAGGAACTTGCATTAAGATTATGGAATCATTAAATAGGAATAAAAGTTATAGGAATCTACATTTGTGGGTTAAATGCACAAAAATGGTCATTTGCATAAAATAACCAATCGATGGGTAAATCTGGGATAAGAGGTTAACTATGTTAAATCCACCACAAAAATAATTGTGGTGGAACATAAGCAGAAATTTAGTTGTGGCATTATGAAGTATTGAAAAGAAAAGAGCTAGTTTTGGACCAAAATGCATAAAAGATCCCTTAAACGGGTCAAAATGAATTATGCGCGTAACTTGGGTGTTTGTTGCGTATTTCGCAAAGGTTAGGAATCCAAGATAGAGATTTAAAGTTAGATATCTTAGTTTATGATTTATGACTAACCAGGAACAAGTTTAGAGGTCCTAAATACAAACGGGTCGAAATATTGATTTTGAACAATAAGCCGAATGCTTAAAGATTTAGAATTTCATTAGTTTTAAATGTTGAATGTTACTCTACAAGATGGAGAATCAAATTACGATCATGTATGAAGAAACGGGAGGTCAAACGGATACGTGGACCGAAAGATACGAAAGTTTTTGTGTCAAAAACGGCAAAATGGAAGGGCATAACACAGGGGCTACCGTAACTTACGGCGCCCACCGTAAGTTACGGTGGGCCTGAAATTGATACGGTGGTTGCCACCTGAGTTACGGTAGAGAAATTTTAACACAGGGGCCACCGTAAGTTACGATGGAGGCCAGATTCAAGTAATTGTTTTTGGATCAAGATATCAATGTTGGATCTTCCTAATTTCCTTGTTGTATTAGTTATTTAATTATCAAAACTGACCTTTAAGTTGGTTTTGATCACAGGTGAATGTCGAGAGTCCCGGATGAAGATCAAGCATCGAGCAAGAACCGAACACACGTTAAACAAAGATTCCGCAATGTTGTTTCGTCGTTATTCTAAAACGGCGAATTAAATCACATTATGTTGTATTACTTTAATTTGTAAAAGTTTTTTTTAACAAACCCGTATTTTCAGTGTAATTGTGACTATAATTACATGATTATGGATTTAAATTATACGATAAACGTGAAATAATAACAAGGGTGTTACAGGTTCCCCTCCTTTTCTTTTGTTTTTTTCGTGTTCGGGTTGTTTATGCTAGCGCCTTGCTAGTCAACGTCTTTTCCCTAATGAAGTTTTGGTTTTGTTGACCGTTCTAAAATATTGAATGTAATTTGAGTTAAACAATTCATTTGTTTAATATTTTACTTTTTATTTTCAATATGAAAATATGTAGAGATATTTATTTGGAGATCGGTTCTCGATCAAATCCCAACGAGGAATGCGTTAGCCAGGAGGAATGTTCAAATTGATTCGGAAGAATGCCCTTTGTGCGGAGAAGCTCCTGAATCGGTGGATCATATTTTTTCGACGTGCGAGGTTTCGACTGCGTTTTGGCACAGGTTGAGTGTTTGGGTCAAGATTCCGCCTATCTTTGCCTTTGCATTCAAGGACTTGTTAATTTGTCATAAAGGGATCAGGTTGGGTAAGAAAGCTAAAGATATTGTTCGGGGTCTCATTGTGGTGACGTGTTGGTGTATTTGGAAAACTAGGAACGAATTTTTTTTTCAAACGATAGAGGTAATAGTGAGGAGATTTTTGGGGAGGTTAAATCGCTAGGTTTCCTTTGGTTAAAATGTAGATCCAATCATAGGAACATTGTTTGAAGAGATTGGTGTAATTATCCCATGTATATGTTGTAGTTGTTTCGGTTTGGCCTGTGTTTTTTGGCGTGGCCGGCCGGTTTTAATGATATTTTCCTTAAAAAAAAAATGTACAGATCAACGTCAAAGTTATTGCCTTGTTTTGATAGCATTTAAATCTATTGTTGGAAAAATTACACTTTTCGTCCTTTATGTTTGTAGCTAGTTGCAATGGATGACCTTTTACCTTTAATAATTACAGCCACAGTCCTTTATTTTGAAAACTCATTACATCTTTCGTCCTTTACCACTAACCAGGTTAAAAAATGTAGTTAAGTCTATTTATATAAGGGCACTTTGGTCTTTTTACCAATCTAATTAAAATACAAAATTAAAAAATAATAATTTAACAACCCCTTCACCCCTCACCCTCATCTCTCTCTCCCTCTCTAAAGTCACACACATTCCTGCGACTTCTACCAGGCTACCACCACCACCACAAAACAGAACCACAACCTACCACCATCATCGCCACCCTAAAACCTATTTCTTCTTCGATTCAACAAAAATATCAGCTGCAACTCAAGAATCTCTATTCAATATCAGACCTGCAAATAACGACCTCTTGCTTCAATCAAAACCCTAACACTTCAAATTACAACAACCTGTTCGAATACAGCTTGAACAACCGATCGAATCGATGAATATTCGATGAATATGCTTCAAACTTCAACAATTTGTTCGATTAACTGCTTCTTCGACGACTGTAGCGATGAATTAGCTTCAAAGAACTGAGACTTAACACTTGTTCCGGCGAAGTGGTTGGGGTGGTACGACGGTTGGGGTTGGAGATTGTGATGGGATTGTGGTGAAGTGGTTGCGGTGGTCGGCGACAAAGAACCGAGAGTTAACACTTGTTCCGGCGACCCACCTAGGGTTCCGATGAAAGAACTGAGCATACTGATTAACACTCGATTTCAACAACAAAACCACAGCAGCATCAGCAAAAAACAAAACCCTAGGTCCTGCAACATCCAAATTAAGCTTTCTAGAATGTTCTGTAACCGAATCATCATAAAACAGATCTTGATATCTGAATAGATAGTGCGAGTGACAGTGATGGTGTGATCCGGTGCGTCTTCGGTGCCGGAATTTTGGGGATTTAGGGTTTGGGAGGTGAGGAAGGAGGTGAGGTCGAGGAGAGAGAGAGAGAGGAGTAGTGGGAGCCGTAGTGGGGGTTGGGGTCGAGGTGGAGGGCGGACTTGCCGGCGGTGGAGGCGGCGGTGGCAGGTGATGATGGTGTGGTGTGGTGGTGGTGGGTAAGTGAAGAAGAAGAAGGAAGAAGGAGGGGATGTAGGTTTTCAGGGGAGGGAAAAGGGGTTTTTATATACATTTTTTTTTTGTTAAAGATATTTTTAAAATGACTAAATTACCCCCATATGCAATTGACATGTCATATTTAACTGAAATTTTTTAACCTGGTTAGTGGTAAAGGACGAAAGATGTAATGAGTTTTCAAAATAAAGGACTGTGGCTGTAATTATTAAAGGTAAAGGTCATCCATTGCAACTAGCTACAAACATAAAGGACGAAAAGTGTAATTTATCCTCTATTGTTATTGTTGGTCAAATTGCCTTGTTTTGATAACATTTAAATCTATTGTTATTGTTGGTCAAATACGTCATTTATGAGCATTACATGAGACATTTTAAATGTTTAATACAAGGTTGGTGATATCAGTTTACTACAACCTTGGTGATATGAGTACACAACCTTCAAGTAGACCCAACATAGGACTATTAAAAAAACACATGCCTTGCCGCTCGGTTCGGCTTGGCTCAGCTTAGCTCATTGGCTCGTTTAACTCCAAGCTGGAGCTCGGCTCAGTTCATTGTAAACTAGACATTACACACAGAGTTAACTGAGATATTTAACTTAAGTTAGTGATATGGATCACCCGTGTTTAAAAATTGCAACTACTAAAACCAACGATGTAATTATTGAACTCTTGGGACCAAGTCTGCAAAAATGACAAAACCACATGAACCAACCAAGCATTTAATTCTAATGTTGATGTGGGAAATATAGCTTTGATGATGCACATAACTCTCATTCATAAATGTTGTTGAATTTAAGGCTTGTGGATGTCGCCCCAAAGGCCGAATCCACATCACCCTCTGGCATCCCGTCCCACATGGGTGAGATAGGGTTCCCTCATGGTGCCACTTCTCGTATACTCTTATCTCATCCTACCACCCATCAATCCTTCGTTGTTTATTTTTCGCATTGGTACAACTATACCACTACAACATCCCGCACCACCATATATCATCCACCTTACTATCTCTTATTGACACATCACCCATTCCAATTCACCATTTTGTCAGTTGTGGAGACCACACCCACCACCCTAATGCTCTAAACAAGACTAATCAGAATATTTTGAAAAATTTATCTAAAAACAGTAGCTTAATAATCAATAGAGTTAAATGCCATTTTAGTACCTGTGGTTTGAGTCATTTTGCCAGTTTAGTCCAAAAGTTTCATTTTTCACATGTGGTCCAAAAAGGTTTCACCGTTGGCATTTTAGTCCACTCCGTTAACTTCATTCATTATTTCTGTTAACGAGAAAGTCAGTTCGGTCATTTTATATGACCAAATTGCCCTTCTAGTTCACTGAATTACATATAAAATGACTGAATTACCCTTCTCGTTAACAGAAAAAATGGATGAAGTTAACCCGGTGGACTAAAATGGCAACGGTGAAACCTTTTTAGACCCACAGACGAAAAATGAAACATTTAGACTAAATTGACAAAATGACCCAAACCACAGGGACTAAAATGACATTTAACTATAATCAATATATCAAAGGATATGCATCTTCACCCTAAAGCAGAAGAACAAGAATAAAATCCGGATCTCACGTCAACCATTTAACCGTGGTTTACATGTACATGATTCATCTCGCTCATATCAACCATAAACACGGTCGCCTTGTTTATAGAAACAAAACATGGTCGAACTAAACATTTTTTAAAGTTTGGTGATTAAAATGAACAAGAGATGATACTTAAAGGACCTTTTCCATCATTCAAATTAAACATCTATACTCTTGGCGGTCAATCACTCATTTCAAAACCCATCTTTCTCTCTCTCACACACAAACACACACAGTGTAAGAAACCCTAACCTAAATTACAGCAATGAAGGGGATGAAGCCATTGAAGCAACTAAAGCTCTCTGTTCCTGCTCAAGAAGCTCCAATAACAAGCTTCCTGTAAGCCTCAACACGTTCTTATCTTCAATTTTGGATTCAAATTTCAATTATTTGCTCATTTGATCCGTAATTGCGCTCGTTTTTTTACATAATTTGGTTGATTATAGTGTGTTTAGTCGATGTTTAACTGTATTTCGTTTGAATTTAGATAAATGTTGGTGTGAATTTGTTAATTGTTATTGATTTGTAGAACTGCAAGTGGAACGTTTCATGATGGGGATTTGCTTTTGAACTTCAACGGTTTACGAATCAACTCTGAAGAAAAGGAAGCTAGTGTAAAGGTTTTTCTTTATTTATTTACTAGAATTACCACCCGCCGCAATGCGGCGGGGATTCATTAGTTATATATCATATTAGATGAAAGGCAAATGTGTCTCACATGACCATGAGCCTATGTGTAAAACCGAGAAAAAAATAACCAAGTCGATCTCTGACTCGCACGTTGCGACAGACCTATCAAACGGGAAAAATATACGCGCTGCGACGGACATGTTAAACAGGAAAAAAATAGATGAAAAAACGTTGAACCCCACACGCACGTTGCGGCGTGTTAACTCGAAAATTTAGAACGACACGTTAAACGAAGAACTTATGATAGATGAAAAGTATATAAGAGACTAAAGTTGAAAGTAAAAAAAAAGTGTTGAGATTAAATTGCGAAAGATGAAAAGCTTTGGGTTGAAAGTAAAAAAATTAAAGGGGTTAAATTGCAAAAGATGAAAACTTTTGAATTGGAAGTGAAAAATCAAATTAATCAAAAGGGTTAAAATACCAAATATTGAAACTTTAGACTTAAATTGCCAAAGATTGAAACTTTAGAGTTAAAAAAGAAATCAATTTCAGATTATGAAAACAAAAGAGATAAATATATTTAGTTAAATTGATGTTTAATATTATTATTATTATTATTATTATTTAATATTTAATAAACGAGATAAATAAAAAATAAGGGTGAGAAATTACCAGAGAATGACACGTGTCCAAAAAGGATTTTTGTTTATTAGTATAGAAAGATTTATTTATTTATTTTTTGGAATGAGTAACTGATGTACAATTGAAGCACACAAAAGCAGTGAAACTTAGGTTTTAGAAAAAAAAAGTTATTATAATTTAGGAATATTTTAAGAGCCATGTGTAATTCTGTATAAGATGTTTCTAATTTGGGCAGTTTATGCAGAAAATTCAAAATTTAAAGTGATGCTTAAATTTTAAATTTGAAAAAATGAGCTAAAAAGGTTGATCATTTACTAGCTATTAAAGGTTTTGTTAAAGCGTTGATGTGGTTGATCTTTTAAACATGGTTGTTTCCTTGGGCAAGGGTAGGGCTGCAAACGAACAGAACGAACACGAACAAGTCCTTGTTCGTGTTCGTTTGTTAAGAAATATATGTGTTCACGAACTGTTCTTGAACACTTACCGAACGAGATTTTATTATCTTCGTGTTTGTTTGTTATGCAAATGAACTTGTTCGTGTTCGTTTGTGTTTGTTTGTTAATTTTAGGCTTCAAATGAAAACGAACGACGATGAACTTAAATGAGCACAAACTAATGTTCATGAACACAGATGTAACAAACGAACACAAGCAAACGTTCATGAACAAAATATATAATACACTGACACTTATTAAATATTTTATTTGTCGGAATTTTGAAGTATTTTTTTATTTTTTTTAAAGCTAAAAACACTAATGAACTATCGAACACAAACGAACACGTTACCGAACGTTCACGAATATAAATAAACGAACGCACCCTTTGTTCATGTTTGTTCATTTAACAAAACGAACCAAATTTCTTGTTTGTGTTTGTTTGTTTAATAAACGAACGAACACAAACGAACTTCCCGCCGAATGGTTCACGAACTATTACCCAACGTTTGGTTTCTTTGCAGCATGCAGAAAAGCCAAAAAGAAAAAAAAAAAAACGGATCCGAAAACGAACCGTTTTGAAAAAAAAACAATAGGCTCCAGTATTTCATATATGTTTTTTTTTTGTAAAACTATCTTTTTGGGTTTGTTCATTTTGTGTGAAAAATCAGAAAAAAAAAAAACAGATTTGGACTGACATTTTCCATTATAGTAAAAGTACTAATCTTGTATTTTAGAATGTACTGCTGTGCTATTTTTACCTCTAGAGTATAAAACCAAAAAACCTACTGAAATTGAACTGGGTAAAAAAGTGAAAGTGAAAACCAAAAAGCCTGCTGAAACTGAACTGGGTAAAAAACTGAAAGTGAAAGCCAAAAGGTTTTAACATCTCAGAAACCGGACTTTTTTGGGTTGGTTATAGATTTCAGTAAATGAAACCGAACCAGTTCGACCTGTGCACACTTCTAATTTGTGGGATGGGAAGATAATAGTTGCAAGGTAATTCCTAAAAAAAGTAGGAAGTATCTTTTAATGTACGTGTTCATGTCATGTAGAGTTTTATAAAACGATTCACTAGATGTTGTATAGAAAAAATGTTTTAAATTGCAAATATGTTTGTAAAATTATTCGTTTATTACTCAGTTTAAAGCGGCAAACTAAGAGACTAGCTTGTTCATAAGTCGTGTTTCGCAAGGTTTTATGGTGAATAGCGAGCATAATTGGTCAAATGACTCAAATCAATAAATTTAGCCAAAACAGAAACGGGTCAAACGAGTCGAATAGGTTGTAAGCTGTCTTCAGAGTATTGGCAATGCTTCCAACCTCCAAACCAGTTTAATTTTAAAAGACTAGAACTACCATTGTAGTAACATAGTTTCTTGCTATCATATTTAACGAATTAATTATTAATTCAAAATGCACAAAAGCGTTTGTAACACAACCTAATCGGTTACTTTGACAACTGGCAGCTTCCGGAGGCTAAGGAAATTGATCTAAAATTTTCATTGGAAGACCTTGAAACGATTAAAGTCATTGGAAAAGGAAGTGGAGGCGTTGTTCAACTGGTTCGGCATAAATGGGTCGGAACATTATTTGCTTTAAAGGTTTGTTCTTTTTAAACGCTTATATTTTTATTTTATGGATTTATATTACCTGCTTCTTCTTTGTCCGCAACTATGTTATATTTGCAAAACAATGATAATGCAAGAACAATGATAACACTCTGTTATAACTAGGGCTACAAACAAACCGAACGAACAAGAAATATATGTGTTCACAACACTTACCGAACAAGATTTTATGTTCGTGTTCGTGTTTGATAAGGAAATGAACGTGTTCGTGTTTGTTTGTTCATTTTAGGCAACGGACGAGAACGAATGTTAATATTCTTGAACACAAATGGAAACAAACGAACACAAACAAGCGTTTATGAATAGAATATATAATACACTGACACTTATTAAACACTTTATTTGTAGGAATTTCGAAGTATTTAAAAAAACTATAAAAACTAAAGACACTAGTGAACTATCGAACATAAATGAACACGTTACCAAACTAAACGAACGAAATTTCTTGTTCGTGACACAAACAAACTTCCCGCCGAACGGTTCACGAACTGTTTGCTAAAAGTTTGGTTCATTTGCAGCCCTAGTTATAATAATAAAACTGGATACAAAAATATTGTTTATGTTGTTTTGAGTTTTAATAATTAGATAACTGAGTGTTCGACTATTTAAATTATTAATAGAATAATAGATATAATGATTAAAAATGACCATTTTGTGGGTATATGCCAATTGTAGGTAATTCAGATGAACATACAAGAAGATATACGTAAACAAATTGTTCAAGAACTCAAAATAAACCAAGCATCACAATGTCCACATGTTGTTGTTTGTTACCACTCATTTTACCACAATGGAGCTATCTCTCTGGTGTTCGAATATATGGACCGTGGATCTTTGGTGGATATTATCAGACAAATTAAAACCATTCTTGAACCGTATCTTGCTGTTGTCTGCAAACAGGTTAGTTTCTGAATTCTTTTCACTTTTTTATTTATTTTTACTGTTTTTTAGATGATGCACAAAAGGTTACAAAATAGATGGCCGGGCGGGTTGTGTATAGGGGTGTGAATTTTTGACACGACACAAACCTAACACGAAATTTGTGGTTTAGTCTAAACGGGTTCTGGTCATTTTCAGGTTAAACCCGCGAACCCGTTTGGCTAAACAGGTCGGGTTATGGTCAACTTGACCCGTTAAACCCATTTATATTGTAATATATTTTTTAACAATATGTTTTATGTTATGAATCAAATCTATGTGTATTTTTCGCCATAGTTATAACTTAAAAAGATAAATTGACATAAAATTATATAATTTAAATGTAGTTGTATTATATACATTTGTGTTTTTTAGAAAAAAATATTTTAATATATTAATTTGCATAAAGAAAATAATTTTTTTTTGGGTTGAATGAGTCGTGTTTGGGTCAACCTGTGAATATTCGGGTCGGGTTGGACCCACCAACCTGCAAACACAACCCGTTTAGCACCCCTATGTACAAATGGTGGCATAATAACATGTCAATTAATATGACATTTTTATTGATAATTGGGGAGTTAAAAGCGAGATATTTGAAGTTATAATATTTGATAATGATCCATCGTTTAGGAAATGATTAGGAGGTTTAATGGTTCAAATATATCCACTCTAGTTGACTTCTACCCATTTCATAATTATTTTAGAAATATTATAGATACCTAATGTGTTAAATATGAATCAACAAATTATGTTATCTTTATAATAATCTTTTTTGGAAATGATTTAGTAGGTTTTATGCATTAATAATGCCTCTGGTTGACATTGGCTCTGTTTAGTTTGTTAGAGATAAAACATATTTTAATTGACGCATTCATAAGTAAAATGGACGGGTTTGGGTTCGAGTCAAAACAGGTTTGGATAGAGATGGGTTGACCACAACATCTATTGTCCAAAATAAATAATTAGCATGTCAATTAAAATTACAAAATTTACATTATTTCATTAACAATCTATTTTTGGAAACCAATATAAGAGGTTTTATGCACTAAAGAGGTGTTTAAGATTTCTTATTTAAACAACTTAAACGAGCCGAGCGGCTCGATAAAAAGCTTGAAACTAGCTGAGCCTTATTAAGCCCGAGCCGAGCTTGAGCCTAAATTAAAGCTCGTTTATTTATTGAACCCAAACTCGAGCCTAGCATGTGAAGCTCGTCAGGCTCGTTGAGCCTTATCGAGCTTTAGTGTAATATCAATTTTTATTAATATTTAATAACATTTACCCCTTATTTAAAGTTGTCTAGTAAACGAGCCGAGCTGAGCTTATTTAAACATGTTTACGAGCCGAGCTCAAACCATAGTCACATGAAACGCAGATCCCCCCTCGAATCTTGAATCGGTTCGGCCGTACCAGAATCGGGTACAGAATCGAACCATTCGGCCTGGGTTCACGAACCAGATCGGAGTAAAGGTCGTACCCGATTATCACAATACTCGTTCCGAATCACTGAAAAACGTGTTTCCAATTGAAAAATTCGCCGTTTCGGAACGATTCGATTCGCGTACCAGTCAATAGATGCACGAATTGCAACCGTTTTTAGACACTTTTCCCGCCTTTTTAATGGAGCCTAATTGCCGACCTGCTTTTGCTTTATGAATTTTCTGTTATGAACTTATGAATTATGATTATGGTTATGAAATGCTTTTGAATTTTGGATATGATTATCCAATTTGTTTTTCAGATTGGATTTTTTTTTATAAACTATATTGTAATAATTGTTTTATATACGATACGACGTACCAAACTATATGGTATGCCGTACCGCGTACCGAATTGACGTTCCGAATGAACCTACCCCCCTCGTACCGAATTTTAATTTCACGAACTACGTACCCGTTTTCGTTCCGCGAACCGCGATCCATGTGACTATGGCTCAAACTTAAAAATAAGCTTGTTTAGTAAACAAGCCCAAGCCTAAGCTTCACTTATCGAGCTCGCAAGCCTAAACGAATCTACTATTTATATTATATTTATTTAATATATTAATTAGTAGATAATAAACGAGCTGAGCTTGAGCTTGTGAAACTACCAACGAGCCGAGCTCGAGCTCTCATAAATTAATCAAGCTCGAGTCTGGTCGAGCTTGGGCTCGGCTCATGCGTTTTTCAATAAGCAGCTGCATACTTAGGATGAAAAAGTTACTTTTACAATAAGTAGTTTCGACCCGTTTGGTTTACTTTCGACCCCCATTTGACCCATCCATAAGTAAACGGGGCGGAATTGTAACATCCAGAATATATATAAGTTATAACCTCGTTAAAATATTTACAACAGGTACTGCAGGGTCTTGTGTATTTGCACAATGAAAGACATGTAATTCATAGGGACATAAAGCCATCTAATCTTTTGGTAAACAAAAAAGGTGACGTCAAAATTACGGATTTTGGTGTGAGTGCCATGCTGGCAACCTCTATGGGTCAACGTGATACATTTGTGGGAACATATAATTACATGTCGGTAAGTAAATTTTTCATGCAGTTATTTTTTTATTAAAAAAGAAGTAAATCACTGGGTAGTACCTACTGGGTGTTTGGATTTGCATTTTGAAATTTTATACTAAAAGAATCTGGAGTGAAATGTCGTCCATGTAGTTTGGCCAGTTTTGCGACTTTCGTCCAACGGTTTGTTTTTCCGCATCTGGATTTAAAAGGTTTGAAATCTTGCCATTTTCATCCGGCTCGTTAACTCCAGGGCTGTAAACGAATCGAAAGTACACGAACAAGGTGTTGTTCGTGTTCGTTCGTTAAGAATATTATGTGTTCACGAACGGTTCATGAACACTTACCGAACGAGATTTTTTGTTCGTGTTCGTTCGTTAAGAAAATCAACGTGTTCATGAACGGTTCACGAACACAGATAAAATCGACGAAGTTCAATTGTATTTTTCGATGTGAATAATAAGAAAGAAAGGTGGAGGTAGGGTTTCCTATTTTATTTGTTTGGGTAATGAGATAAATAAGAATTAAGGAATATAAAAGGTTTAGATAAAATAAATAAATCCTAAAAAAATATTTAATGAACAACATAAACAAACGAACATGAACGGATGTTCACACACGTTACCGAGCGTTCATGAACGCAATTGAACGAACGAGACAGTTCTTGTTCGTTCATTTAACTAACCGAACGGAATTTCTTGTTCATGTTCGTTCATTAACTACACGAACGAACGAACGTAAACGAACTTCCCGCCGAACGGTTCACGAACTATTCGCTGAACGTTCGGTTTGTTTACAGCCCTAGTTAACTCCATTCATTTTTTTCTTCTTTGTTAACTTAAAGGGCAATTCGGTCTTTTTTAGAGGTATTCGGTCTTTTTACATAAAGTGAAAAAAACTGAATTGCCCTTTAAGTTAGCAAAAAGGACGGAAGTACCCCTTCCTTAACGGAGAAAAATGGATGGAGTTAACGAGTCGGATGAAAATGGCAAGATTTTAAACTTTTTGAATCCAGATACGGAAAAACAAACCGTTAGACGAAGGTTGCAAAACTGTCCACATGGACGAAAATGGCATTTTACTCAAGAATCCGATAATCACAACTTTATACTACAGAAACACATCCAAACACCATATACTACAACCCGTTTGATTATCTGATTACAGTCACCAACTTCTTAAACTACCTTCATGCAGAATCTAATGAATAAGAACTACCATATTTACATCTTGAATGTCTTTGTGTTTTTAAGCCTGAAAGAATTAGTGGTGGTGCCTATGATTATAAAAGTGATATCTGGAGTTTGGGCCTTGTGATTCTTGAGTGTGCTATTGGACGATTTCCTTATATACAATCTGAAGATCAAAAAGTTTCGCCCAGTTTCTATGAGCTTTTAGAAGCTATTGTTGCAAAACCACCACCAATGGCTCCAGCAGATCAATTTTCACCAGAATTTTGTTCTTTTGTCTCTTCATGGTAAGTTGAAATGTGATTTTTTTTTAATCTTTTTACTCCAAGTTTATACATGTCAAAACGGGTTTAGGTTTTGGTTAAAGCAGTTCCTATTTTAGCAAGTGTTGAAACGGGTGGGGGCGGGCCAGGATGGGGGTTCCAAAGAATCGAATAACGAACTATTTGAATCAAATTTTTTGATTTTTTTGTATTTTTTACCTGAATTCATATTCGACTAAGATTTAATTTATTCGAAGTCATATTCGATTCCATTCAATTCGTATTTGAAACTCGAATTTGAATATATTCTATTTAATTCAGATTTACCCTAAATAATAATTTATTTTACATTTATTTTTAAAACTTCTACAAAGTTTGTAGTACAAACTACTTGTATGGGCTTTTAAAGTATGACCAAAATTTAGAATGTTTTTCTATGTGTATGTATCGAATACAATAGTGCTTATTGTATTCAGAGAAAGTGTAAAATACAATAGTGCTTATCGTGCGTTGTGTACGCTAGCAGGAGATTGAGACGCGTGTCATTCCTTATTTTTTTTTTATAAGTGCGTGATTATGTATATAACATGCGTAATTAGGGTTTGGAACAACCCATGCGTGATTTTGAGTTTAACATGCGTAATTTTCATGTTTGGTGGCATGCAGGTTTTGATTTTTTTGTAACATGCGTAATTATGCAAATAACATGCGTGATTAGGGTTTAACCCAACCCATGTGTAATTATGCAATAACGTGCGTAATTATGTCAAGTTAATTACTATTGTGCCACCACATTCAATTTAAGGCCTAGGGTAGGTCAATCATGTGGCTGAGATACTCGCGTACGCAACGCACGATAACCAATATTGTACGTTAACCGACCTCTATTATTCATATATATATTAACATAAATAAATATATATGTATAATTTGAATTCGAATTTCGAATCGAATTGTAAATCATAAATTCGTATTCGATTACTTGACTCGAATTTGAATCGAATCGAACTCGAATATTTGAAAACCAATTCCGAAGCTTGATACTTGAATTCGAATCAAGTTAAGTTTCGATAACATGCCGATTGAGGTGTGGAGGAGTTTAGGTGATGAAGGAGTTCAATGGCTAACTACTCTGTTCAATCTTATTTTCAAATCTGGAAGCATGCCAGATTAGTGGAGGAGCAATGTCATATTGCCCTTATATAAGAACAAAGGGGATGCTCAATATTGTGGGAATTACAGAGGGATTAAGTTACTAGGTTATACTATGAAATTATGGGAGAGGGTAATTGAGACCAGACTTAGAAGAGAAACTCAAGTTTCGGTGAACCAATTTGGTTTCATGCCGGGGGTGGATCAACAAAGCTTGAATGCAAGGTTAGAGGAGTGGCGAGTAGCTTTAGAGGGTAACAGTTTAAGGATTAGTCGTTCTAAGACCGAGTATCTTCACTGTGATTTCAATGGTGTAGGCGACCAGGACAATCAAATCTCCATTGAGGGGCAAGTGGTTCCGGAGGAAACTAAATTCAAGTATTAGAATCTTTTGTACAAAATGATGGGGAGATAGATAGTGACGTAGCTCATCGAGTTCAGGCTGGATGGTGTAGGTGGAGAGCAGCCGCTGGGGTATTGTGCGACAAGAGGTTTCCAACAAAATTAAAGGGAAAATTCTATAGGGTTGCTGTTAGACCGGCTATGCTAAACAGAACAGACTGTTGGGCCATTAAGAAGGCACAAACGCGTAAGCTGGAGGTGGCAAAGATGAGGATGCTTAGGTGGATGTGTGGGCATACTAGGTTAGATAGGATAAGAAATAAGGTTTTTAGGGAAAGATTGGGAGTGGCTAGTATTTTAGATAAGGTTAGGGAGGAGAGGTTGAGATGGTTTGGGCATGTTCGGAGGAGACAAGAGACAAACACAGTTAGATCAGCAGAAACTCTCACTGTGGAGGGGGGGGGGGGGGGGGGGGTAGAGGCAGGCTGAAAATGACTTGGGAAGAGCGTGCTAGAAAGGATTTGTTAGACTTACACTTCTCTGAGGACATGGTCGAGGATAGGGGTTTGTGGAGACGCAAGATTAAGGTTAAGGACTTTTAGGATGATGACGCAGTTTTTTGTATTAGCTTCTCGTGTTAGGAGCTTAGCTTCTTTAGTCCATTTTGGTGGCCTAGGAATATCACAACTGACATGTGTGTCTATTTGAAGTGCTATCTGTTCCTATTATATGTTTTCATCTATTGTGGTAGCTTAGTAAGAATATGTTTAGTACTATTTATGTAGTTATATGTCTTCTTCCGTTTTATTTTGACTCTTTTGCCTAGATATGATTTTATGTGATCATATGTCTTTTTCTGTTTTTATTTGACTCTTTCACCTATCGAGCCGGGGGTCTCACTGGAAGCAACCTCTCTATTCCTACGGGGTAGAGGTAAGACTGTCACGTCTTACCCTCCTCAGACCCTACCTTAGCTTTGTTATTGGTGGGATTTACTGAGTATGATGATGATGATGATTAAGTTTCGAAATTTTCGAATCTGAATTAAATACTGAACACCCCCAGCGGCCAGGTTGGGTTGACCTTTTTTGTTAATTCGTTTTAGTTTTCTAGCAGATGATTAGTGCGTTTATTTTGATTTTTCTATTATGCTTACAAAAAAACTGTAATATTTCAAAACGTTGTAAAATAGAATACGCTTATTGGTGGTTTGTTTTGGTAATTTTATATTTATTCAACCTGTTTTGGTGATTACATTTTTTTTCTGAAAGTCACTTTTGGAATTATGGTGTATAATATCGTTAACAAAACTTTTTTAGAAGGTTGTATGCATCTAAATACAAACCTGTTTAATTTTTAACTGAATTTTTGGAACCTGTTTGACGTGTTTCATTTTTACTAAATATTTGTAACCTCCTTGACACGTCACACGTTTCATTGTTAACTAATTTTTCTTGACCCGTTCGGTCTGTTTCATTTTTAACCAAATTTTATGGTTTCATGTGTGCATACTCTAGGTGACTTTATGACTTGTTTGACATGTTCCATTTTTAACTAAACATTGTGACCCATTTGTCATGTTCATCGTTAACTAAGTTTTCTGGTTTCGTGTGCGCTGTTCATCTTATATATAATATAATTCAAATCGTACATTTTTTTTGTGAACTTACAGCATACAGAAAGACCCTAAAGATAGATCATCAGCTTTAGACCTTTTGGTGAGTATTACTTCTTAACTACTTTGTTAATTACAATGCATTTGTTGACAATCCTTTAAACTGTTTTCATTTTTTTACTTATTTATATTAGAGTCATCCCTTCATCAAAAAGTTTGAAGACAAGGATATTGATCTAGCAATTCTGGTCGGTAGTTTGGAACCACCGGTAAATTTTACTAGGTAAGTTTAAACCGAAAACGTAACGTTTGCTACATACCAAACACTCTTATATAGTATCTTGTAGATTAAATCGTATGTATTATCACATTTTCGACAAATATCATCGCAATGTACGTTTGCAAGTTGCTTCTATATTACATCTTGAAGAAAAAAATGTGTTTTTGTTTGTTTTGTTTAGTTCGCAATTTTAGCAGCCTGTAAATTGTTGTAGTTTTGTATCACATTGGCGGTTGGCCAAAAATATCTAAATTGTTTTAGAGTCTTGTCTCTGCAGCGCCGAATGACAGCTTTTTTATGTAATATAATGCGCTAAATGTGTTGTGCTTAAGAGGGGGCGTATGTGAGCCCCATTAATTCGGTGTTTTACTATGGTTTTAGGTGTTACTCGTTACAATGGTGTGACACCCTTACCTCCAAGCATGTAGCTAAGTTGGTTGTGGGTCTCGACTTGACAACATAGAAGAAACCGAATTCATATTATCATAGAGGGAACCTACATGAGAAAATAAATCTCTTATAAGATGTATGGGATACTTGAGCCAACCGATGGCTCAAATAGGAGTAGAGAAATCTATCGTTTTCAAAATTGCCCAGTTTATTAAGTTATAATCTATAATCATTCAGAAGCATTTCAAAATTTCGAATTATCTTTAAGAATACATTAACTTAGATTTTTTTAAACATATACAAATGTAAGCTAAGGCATTTTGTATATTATCAAGAGAATAATACTTCAAATATAGGTTTTTTAAGAGTATATTAAGTTAGATTTTCGAAACATATACAAATGTAAGCTAAGGCATTTTGTATATTGTCAAGAGAATAATACTTATTTGATGTTTGATTTTGTTATATCTAATTAAATTGATGTCCACTAATGTATATTTGATTTTATTATTCTATTATATCTAATGATGAGATGATTGATTCACTTAGTTCTGTTAAACGAGTGGCCGTAATTATTAAATCACGGCTCTAACTCGTTTTATATAATACTTTAGAAAAACGTGGATAATTAGGTTTCAGATTTTTTTTAAAGAAAAACATAGAATTTATACATCTGGGTTAATCGACAACCCAGACGATCGACGTAACAAATTATTACACTTGAATTGCATTTTACAATAGTCAAGCTTCTAAGTTTGAATACTTCGACTCGCATGACCATGCATCAACTTTCCCATGAATCGTCTCCAAAGAGATAATGGTTTAATAGTGTTCGGTTCTTTGCGTACTTGATCATCCGTCCGGTACCAGCCCTTTTATAAACTTGTCATAAACACCAAAAACGATTAGTGTTTATACATCTTTTGTGATAACGGATCAAAAGATGACAACGAAAATATTCTAATCAACTGGGGTTCTATTGCGTATCACGACAGAAACGCTTTCAGACGTCGCGTGTTGCAAAGAATAATATGTGCACTTTACTAGTACGTACACTTCACTGATATGTGCACTTTACTATTTTGTACACTCCACTAATATGTGCATTTTACTGAGATTTGCATGCACAACTTTGTTGAAGTGTGTGTACTTTGCTGAGATGTGCACTACTTTGCTGAACTGTGTACTTTGCTTAAGTGTGCACTACTTGTCTAAAGTATGCACTACTTTGCTGAAATGTGCATTACTTTGCTAAAGTGTGCCTACTTGGCTAAAGTGTGCACTACTTTGTTAAACTGTGTACTTTGCTAAAGTGTGTACTACTTGGCTGAAATATGCACTACTTTGCTGAATGTATAACAAGATGGGGGGTGTAACATTCCCATTTTTATCATATAAGAATTATAGGTTTATTTAAATTTATTAACCACTAGTAATTAGTTTTATTTTTTATAATTATTTGACCCAAATAGTTCTAAAAACTATTTTATATATAATTGGTTGAAATATTATACCAATTAACTGGCCTATATATGGGTGACCTTTCTATTAAAATAAAAGTATAAAAAAAACTCATATAATTAGACGGGTAGATTACGGGTAAGTTGACTGTAAGAAATATGAAGTACCTGGACAGGCCCAGGAACCGTTTACTAATTAAACTATAAAAATACATTATATTTGAACATACTCCGTTTTTAATGAAACTTGGTTCAAAATATAGACAAAAATATTCTCGTTCTAATGACATATTCATTGTCTTATAAAAACGCCATATTTTAGAAATTATAAGTGCCAAATAAGTGAAGTTGTTGAATTAATTATAATAATAAAATATTAAAAGAGTTAATTACATAGTTAGTCCCTGTGGTTTGCACAAAGTAACATACTTAGGTACTAATAGTTTAGAATCACATTCTAGGGTATTAACTTTTCATTTTTTAACGTTTGAAGGTATTAACGTTATTTATAGGCTTAAAATCACATTCTATTAGTACCTAAATATGTTATTTTGTGCAAACCACAGGGACTAACTATGTTAATACCCTAGAAGTTAATACCTCCAAACGTTACAAAATGAAAAGTTAATACCCTAGAAGGTGATTTTAAACTATTAGTACCTAACTATGTTATTTTGTGCAAACCACAGGGACTAACTATGTAATTAACTCATATTAAAACTAAACTTAATTTTTTTTTATATAGAAACTCATGCATACGTGTGTGTATGCACGATCCAAAAAGAAAATGGACAATAATAAATAATAATAAACTAATAATTTCACTTCCATTTTGAAAGTTGTTAAATGCATGGGCACGTATGCATTATTAAATCAATACGTGTCCTACAAACGAATAAAATAGAATTCTTAAATTCAATATTTGGTGTACATGTGGGTTTATATTTGTGATTAAACATGAAAGGTGGCATAAAAGAAGTACATACGTGTAGGAAATGTTGTGGCAACTAAAGCAACCAGGCAACTATATATAAGATTGTCCCATTTCACTTTCTTTCACAAATTCTTTCGACCTCACTCTATACATGTATATATATATATATATATATTCTTATTATTATTTTAATCTATAATAATAATAAGGCTCTGCCCCGTTTTAAGTGTTTTAACTCCCGATCACCGCTACCCTTTCCGATTGATCTGAGCCCCATAACACATGTCAAGGCTATGCCTGACTAAGTTTGTTGGGGTTCTGTCTCGTGACATAGGGATAAGGTTGAATTAGGGGTACTATACTTAACATGAGTACACACACACACACACACACACACATATATATATATATATTTAAAATAGCCCAGAAGTTATACCCAATATTCTACCATGAGACTTTCTAGTCGAACCCTAAAGTTACAAAGTGGGTCCATTCTCTTTTCTCACCATTTTATTCTGTAACAACTCTCATCAAAAGTCCTATCTATTATTTTATTTGCCCCATGGGAAACCTTAATTGAGACCCCAAGTAATCCTGCACAAACCTTAAAATTTTCAGAACAATCGAAATCAGGATCAGGGCCCCTAAAACTCAGGGGGGGTATTTCCTAGTCAGTATTATCTACACAGTTTGTTGTCGAAATTGAATTTTAACGAACGGTCGACTCAGCTAGGCTACCAAGACACGTGGCTACCCTATGCTAAAACAGACCCCGTCGCGCCACGCGACAGAGCCTCGCGCCACGCGAGCGCGCCTTTTTCCAGATATAAATAGAAGGGTGTGGGACTTGATTTCTGGCATTCGTTCAACGTTAAAATTCGCTTTATACCTCGAGATATCACCAGTTTACTACAAAACACACACAATCACGAAACGCTGCCGCAATAACAGGGTAATAACTCGATCGCTGCTACGATTCAATATCCGATCGATTGAAACTATCCGACAGGATGTTTAAAGGCTATACTTTGTCATTAGTCGTGAATCCGACAGGATGTTTGAGTGCCACCCAAACTCGGGGTAGACTCTGTCATTCGTTGCGAATCCGATAGATGTTTAAGTATTGCACTTTGTCATTCGTTGTGAGGGTTTTTAATCTCTTGAGCTTATCGTAAAAGTTGTATTCAGTTACTAACCTAGTTTTCGTATACGTTATTATTTGAATTAGGTTACAAGGCTAAATCAATAGGCTAAACTCTGCCTGGTTAAACCTGCAATGTGAGTCATTCTCTTTTTATCAACTGTTTTACAATACCTCAAATTATTTTTAAATGTTATAATTACAGGGATTAAGAATTCTATATATATATATATTTTTTTTAAAATAGCCCAGAAGTTATACCCAATATTCTACCATGAGACTTTCTAGTCGAACCCTAAAGTTACAAAGTGGGTCTATTCTCTTTTCTCACCATTTTATTCTGTAACAACTCTCATCAAAAGTCCTATCTATTATTTTATTTGCCCCATGGGAAACCTTAATTGAGACCCCAAGTAATCCTGCACAAACCTTAAAATTTTCAGAACAATCGAAATCAGGATCAGGGCCCCTAAAACTCAGGGGGGTATTTCCTAGTCAGTATTATCTACACAGTTTGTTGTCGAAATTGAATTTTAACGAACGGTCGACTCAGCTAGGCTACCAAGACACGTGGCTACCCTATGCTAAAACAGACCCCGTCGCGCCACGCGAGCGCGCCTTTTTCCAGATATAAATAGAAGGGTGTGGGACTTGATTTCTGGCATTCGTTCAACGTTAAAATTCGCTTTATACCTCGAGATATCACCAGTTTACTACAAAACACACACAATCACGAAACGCTGCCGCAATAACAGGGTAATAACTCGATCGCTGCTACGATTCAATATCCGATCGATTGAAACTATCCGACAGGATGTTTAAAGGCTATACTTTGTCATTAGTCGTGAATCCGACAGGATGTTTGAGTGCCACCCAAACTCGGGGTAGACTCTGTCATTCGTTGCGAATCCAATAGATGTTTAAGTATTGCACTTTGTCATTCGTTGTGAGGGTTTTTAATCTCTTGAGCTTATCGTAAAAGTTGTATTCAGTTACTAACCTAGTTTTCGTATACGTTATTATTTGAATTAGGTTACAAGGCTAAATCAATAGGCTAAACTCTGCCTGGTTAAACCTGCAATGTGAGTCATTCTCTTTTTATCAACTGTTTTACAATACCTCAAATTATTTTCAAATGTTATAATTACAGGGATTAAGAATTCTATATATATATATATATATTTAAAATAGCCCAGAAGTTATACCCAATATTCTACCATGAGACTTTCTAGTCGAACCCTAAAGTTACAAAGTGGGTCCATTCTCTTTTCTCACCATTTTATTCTGTAACAACTCTCATCAAAAGTCCTATCTATTATTTTATTTGCCCCATGGGAAACCTTAATTGAGACCCCAAGTAATCCTGTACAAACCTTAAAATTTTCAGAACAATCGAAATCAGGATCAGGGCCCCTAAAACTCAGGGGGGGTATTTCCTAGTCAGTATTATCTACACAGTTTGTTGTCGAAATTGAATTTTAACGAACGGTCGACTCAGCTAGGCTACCAAGACACGTGGCTACCCTATGCTAAAACAGACCCCGTCGCGCCACGCGACAGAGCCTCGCGCCACGCGAGCGCGCCTTTTTCCAGATATAAATAGAAGGGTGTGGGACTTGATTTCTGGCATTCGTTCAACGTTAAAATTCGCTTTATACCTCGAGATATCACCAGTTTACTACAAAACACACACAATCACGAAACGCTGCCTCAATAACAGGGTTATAACTCGATCGCTGCTACGATTCAATATCCGATCGATTGAAACTATCCGACAGGATGTTTAAAGGCTATACTTTGTCATTAGTCGTGAATCCGACAGGATGTTTGTGTGCCACCCAAACTCGGGGTAGACTCTGTCATTCGTTGCGAATCCGATAGATGTTTAAGTATTGCACTTTGTCATTCGTTGTGAGGGTTTTTAATCTCTTGAGCTTATCGTAAAAGTTGTATTCAGTTACTAACCTAGTTTTCGTATACGTTATTATTTGAATTAGGTTACAAGGCTAAATAAATAGGCTAAACTCTGCCTGGTTAAACCTGCAATGTGAGTCATTCTCTTTTTATCAACTGTTTTACAATACCTCAAATTATTTTCAAATGTTATAATTACAGGGATTAAGAATTCTATATATATATATATATATATATATTTAAAATAGCCCAGAAGTTATACCCAATATTCTACCATGAGACTTTCTAGTCGAACCCTAAAGTTATAAAGTGGGTCCATTCTCTTTTCTCACCATTTTATTCTGTAACAACTCTCATCAAAAGTCCTATCTATTATTTTATTTGCCCCATGGGAAACCTTAATTGAGACCCCAAGTAATCCTGCACAAACCTTAAAATTTTCAGAACAATCGAAATCAGGATCAGGGCCCCTAAAACTCAGGGGGGGGGGGGTATTTCCTAGTCAGTATTATCTACACAGTTTGTTGTCGAAATTGAATTTTAACGAACGGTCGACTCAGCTAGGCTACCAAGACACGTGGCTACCCTATGCTAAAATAGACCCTGTCGCGCCACGCGACAGAGCCTCGCGCCACGCGAGCGCGCCTTTTTCCAGATATAAATAGAAGGGTGTGGGACTTGATTTCTGGCATTCGTTCAACGTTAAAATTCGCTTTATACCTCGAGATATCACCAGTTTACTACAAAACACACACAATCACGAAACGCTGCCGCAATAACAGGGTAATAACTCGATCGCTGCTACGATTCAATATCCGATCGATTGAAACTATCCGACAGGATGTTTAAAGGCTATACTTTGTCATTAGTCGTGAATCCGACAGGATGTTTGAGTGCCACCCAAACTCGGGGTAGACTCTGTCATTCGTTGCGAATCCGATAGATGTTTAAGTATTGCACTTTGTCATTCGTTGTGAGGGTTTTTAATCTCTTGAGCTTATCGTAAAAGTTGTATTCAGTTACTAACCTAGTTTTCGTATACGTTATTATTTGAATTAGGTTACAAGGCTAAATCAATAGGCTAAACTCTGCCTGTTTAAACCTGCAATGTGAGTCATTCTCTTTTTATCAACTGTTTTACAATACCTCAAATTATTTTCAAATGTTATAATTACAGGGATTAAGTCGTGGTTATCTTAAATCACTGGCTAGTGGGGTATTGTGCACATTACTAATTTCTCTCCCGGTTAGGTTCACTGACCTAACAGGGATAATCAACACTACTTGGGGTGCACATTACTAACTTCTCAACGATTACGACTGTGAGATTCGTTATCACCCAGGCAAAGCAAATGTTGTTGCCGACGCACTCAGCAGACGGAGCTATCTGCTTAGCACTCGAAATGTTCAAGCCCAGCACAACCTCGAAGCTCTCATTCGCGACGCCCAGCATGCATGTTTCAACGAACGCACCTTAAAGAAAGAAAGAATCTACCACGATGGAGCCCAGCTTGTGAGCAAATCAAATGGGATATTCCACTTCTTAGACCGAATTTGGATTCCCAAGCGAACCAACCTGCGACAGATTATCATGGATGAAGCCCACAAATCCCGGTACTCTAATGTACCATGATCTTCGATATAGGTACTGGTGGCCGGGTATGAAACGGTATATCGCACTCTACGTCGGAAAATGCCTAACCTGTGCTAGAATCAAGGCTGAACATCAAAGACCCTCTGGCTTGCTCGAACAACCACCAATTCCCATGTGGAAATGGGAGAGCATAGCTATGGATTTCGTAACCAAGCTTCCAACCACGTCATCAGGTCACGACAGCATTTGGGTTGTTATTGACCGTTTGACCAAATCAGCTCACTTTCTGCCAATACGAGAAGACTACAAGGTAGAACGATTAGCCCGAATCTACACCGACGAGATCATTTGTCGACATGGGACGCCTCGTGACATCATCTCTAATCGCGATGCTCGGTTCACTTCACGATTGTGGGAAACGTTTCAAACGGCACTCGGTACAACGCTTAATCTAAGTACTGCGTTCCACCCACAAACCGACGGTCAGACTGAAAGAACGATTCGTACGCTTGAAGACATGCTCCGTTCGTGTGTTCTAGACTTCGGTGGTAATTGGGATAGACACCTTCCGCTAGTCGAATTCTCGTATAACAACAACTACCAGGCTAGCATCCAGATGGCACCTTTCGAGGCTTTGTACGGAAGAAGATGTCGATCGCCTATTGTGTGGCACGAGATCGGTCACTCGCAACTAACCGGTCCGGAGCTGCTACAAGAAACGACAGACAAAATTTTCCAAATTCGAGACAACCTAGCGAAAGCTCGGGATCGACAGAAAGTTTACGCCGATAAAAAGCGCAAACCCCGTGAATATGGCGTTGGTGACTACGTACTCCTAAAGGTATCACCTTGGAAGGGTGTAGTCCGATTCGGCAAGAAGGGGAAACTCGCGCCTCGATAAGTTGGACCTTTTAAGATTCTGGAAAGGATCGGAAAAGTCGCCTACAGACTCGAATTACCGGAGGAACTTAGCAATGTCCATCCGACTTTCCACGTGTCAAACCTCCGAAAGTGCATCGCCGACCACGACTTACATGTTCCTCTAGATGATCTACAAGTGAACGAAACATTACACTTTGTGGAAAAGACTGTCGAAATCATGGATCGCCAGACCAAAGAACTCAGGCGCTCACGCATTCCCATTGTGAAAGTCCGATGGGAAGGTAAACGAGGCGCGAAGTTCACTTGGGAACTCGAAAGCGACATGAAGGCAAAGTATCCACAGTTGTTTAACGAATGAGTAATGTCCGATTAAGAAAGGCAAGGTGGCATACTTGTAAATAAGGAGAGTCTCCTTATATCCTTGGCCTATAAATAGGACCCTTAGGGTTAGCTTTAGAGACTTTTGCCACTTTAGAGAGTTTGGAGCTTGGTGCTTAGAAAGAGAAAGTTCTCTCTACGTGATTCTCGGCTTTGTATACGTCATCATAATCAATAGAATCACGGTTATTGTATACGTTTAATTTAGCGATTTTCAGAGAAAAACGTGACAGATAAGAAAGATGAAGAAATTGCTCAAATCTGAGCAATCGATCTCCTGCTCAGATACCACTTGTAGAATCGGTTTTGACTCCGTTACGATTATATTTAGTCAAGCACGTTCGCGGATTCCGCACGTCGAACGTGTTGTTACGCAATCGAATCGGAGATAAATCCGGACCTAAAATAATCAGAGTTCTCATAAACGGCTTTGAATTGAAACCTAAAACTTTATAGGCTTTTAGATTAGATGTTTTCGCACATCATATCCAAAAATTATCAATTTTTAACCGTAAAATCCCGATTAATTTGGCGATTTTCAGTAGTCCAAGCGAAGGACTCTCACATGTGATCCACGGTTAGTTACGGCTTTCAGCTTAATTTCGGGACGAAATTCCCTAAACAAGGGGAGGCTGTAACACCCCGTGTTTTCACGAGTGAAAGTCAAAGTCAAGGTCAAAGTCAACGACCGATTTCGCGCGACTTGACTCGTAGAAATGTTTTTATTTTATTTATATTATGTGGAGTAAATGTCGTACATTACAATAATCGAATCATGCTAACCGTATTTCAATCGACCAACGACTGTGAATGATAGGAAGTAACAATGCGATAAAGTTAATCAAGCTATGCTAACCAAATCGACATCGAACCGTAACTCGAACTGTGTATTTTACTTACGTGTGTGTGTGCCTTACGTGTTACCTGTGCATGTTTATTTTATTTTATGTTGTGATAATCAAGCGAACTCAATCGAACTCGAAGTCTAACTCGAATATAAATGAACCCGAACCCGAATTCCGAGTCGAACCCTATAAGAAGTAGTTGGGACTGAAAGTAATTTGACTAGGAAACCCTATCGAATCGCTCGCAAATCGAAACCGAAAAACATCGCGCCGAACACACCCAAGCAGGCGGCATCCGCACGGATGGTCAATCCGCACGGATTGCCAATCCGCACGGATTGCCAATCCGCACGGATGACCAGTCCGCGCGGATAGCCCACCCGGGTACGTGCCATGCGCACGGCTAACCCCTTTCCCTTTTTGGCATCCTATAAATACACGGGTCACTCTCCACTTTTTCCACTTTTGGCAAGTGACGTCCGAACCGCACGCATTCTTCACCTTTTCTCATATTTCTCCCAATCCAGGTAAGATCTTGCACTAATTCTTGTACATCTTTGATCACTACACAATTCTACACCTTTCCATCTTTCAAATCTCCACTTTTAACCATGAAATCATCCGGATTCGAGGTATTCTCGGGTGACGTCATCATGAAGTTCATAAGAACTTCAAGCTTGACCTCATTCCACCAAGAATATCTCAGATCTGAACGATTTCCATATGATTTCACAACAACTTCACCTAGATCTAAACTTTTCTAAGGATAAAAGAGTTGAAAGAAATAAACCTAAGTTCTCTCCTTCTTTTACCCTTAGAATCGGTACGAATCTGATCGGTTCTAGTCTCCACTCGGTAATAGTGATGCACTAGTTCTAGATCTGGAATCCTACCCGCAGACAACTAATTTCGGGGTCAACCGGAATGACCGTTCTGAGTCGCCGACAGGCCGAGTTAGGGTGGTTCCTGACCGGTCTAGTCACGCGGGTGAGAATACAATTCCAAGTGGTTGCCACGTAATCAGAACGTCTCGATAAACGCCAACATAAACCAAGTGTAGACGAACGGAACCATCAGACCAGGTGTCCGCACGGACAAGCTGTCCGCGCGCACAGGCCATACGGACGGGTTGTCACCCGGACGAGCTACCCTTGGGACCCACTTTCCAAACAAGGTTTGAGTATCGACGAATGAGCAATCCGGACGGACGACCTCTGAATGGATTACTCTTCGGATCATGAGATACTAAGGCCTTAAACTAAAATTCAAACAATGTTCATCCGCACGGACAGACTATCCGGACGGATGGTCCCTGTCCGCGCGCACAGACTGTCCGCACGGATCATCACTGTCCGCACGGACTACCGTACGCACGGACTGTCGTCCGCGCGACCGGCTTGAAAGGTAGAAACACTTATGTGTTTTCTAAATGCTACAACGAAAACTCCAAAGCACAAGCCATCATACACAAACACATCTCACACTTAGGAAGAAACAATCCACTTGAAAGTTTATCCGTACAAACAACTTGTCCGTACGGATAAGTCATCCGCACGCACAACTAGTCCGCACGGGTTACCACCCGCACGGACAGTCGCACGCACGGATAGCTTATCCGGATGGATCACCATCCGCACGCATCACCATCCGCACGGATAGGTCATGCGCACGGATGACTCCCTCTCACGGATAGCTGATCCGCACGATCAGCCATCCTAACCACGCTCACTTTGTACTGTTTTACGCGCCACTTATCGTTACGTTATCGAATCTATTCAGGCTACCCGTACTCGCTGTAAAGCGCTCCCTTCAATCCACAATCGCTGTGAGTATACTCGAACCCTTTTTGCTTTAGCACTTTTGGGTGTTACATACGTTACAACTACTCAAACTACAACTATCACACTACTCAAGCTATTTTAACGCTTAACCATTAATGCATGTTATACGTGGCTTATGAATGCTTGTTTGTTATGTTTACACATGGAATGCTGTCTACCTGCCTTAGCAACGATAGTACTATAGTTTGGACTCAACACCCGTTCACACGGGGGTTGTTAAGGATCTTTTACTTGCATGGATTACGGTGGTAATCATGTATTGCGAACTGCCTCGGGCAGTCAACCCGCAGTCATTGGTATCGATGGATCTATGTCGATAACTAACGTGCTTCATTTCACTATGTGTACGTGCTGGTTATGCGTAAACGAATTCGAACTCTATATGCTATTATCAAACTTGTATGCTCACCTTTACATTTTATGTATTGACTTTATTTTAACGTATGTGACAGGTGCTTAGGATGCATATGTGGTAGGGAATGGAAGCTAGAATAAAGCTTTAGAGCCCAACAAATAGTTGTCTGTAGATAACTTATTAGGGGTCTCTAGAAGCAGATAAACAATTGCTACTTATTTAAATCTGAGTTGTCGGAACAGAATATTTGTTTGATGTTATCTGTAATAACTTGTTTGACTATTTATGTTACGGTATGGGACGTAATGCTTTAATTAAATGGTAATGATAGTTGTTATGGAAACTTCTGGACAATCTGTTTCGCTCAGTGCCACGCCCCGATGATTCCGCCATCGGTTGGGGTGTGACAAAATCTTTTTAGATGCGGCACCAACAAGGCTTACAGAAGTGGCTTATTTTATCAATTAAATTAAATTAAGAAAAGTTGTTTTATGTATTCGAATTTATCCTATATTATAGCTACCTTTTCAGAACATGATTTTATTCCATCTATTTAATAACTAAAAATCCGGTGTTTTCTAAACTCTGATATTTTTCCTAACTCACGGTTCTGACGAAATTTCCGCTGCACTACTTTTCAAAATAACCACCGGTACCACTTGCCTGCTCGCGGCTCTCGATTCCATCCAGGGTGGGGTCGGGGGTCGTGACAGAAGGTGGTATCAGAGCCACTGATTTAAGCCAATAGGTGTTGTGATAATAATACCTAAGCTTAAATAAAAGAGTTAGGAGATTGCTATTAACTGGTAGCACACATGATAGTATTTAGACTTGAACTTAAGAAAAGATGCCTTAGTATAAACTTCAAGATAAGCTAAGTACTTGTGTGAATAAAGTATGATGGGTTTTTGTATGCCGTGAGAATAATAACTAGAACGTTGCAAGTATAATAAATAAGCAATAACACTTGACCACTGTTATTTCTTATTTATTAGTACTACTTCATTCTAGAATATGATCAGTCAGGTGAATATTAATTTCCTGGTCCGTGTTGAAAGTCATAATGCACTTTCTAAATCATGATTTAAGAAAGATCTATTTATGGGAAATATAAATTTCTTCTCCGACAAGACTGGGTATGGTGTAGCAGACTCTCCAGTTTGTCCGGATATAACAGGGTTACCTCGCCGGCTAGAACCGGGTAAGAAGGTACATAATATGTCAAACAAGTGACAAGATTTCCCTAAATAGTATCATGATCTGATATCTAACTTGTTTTTGGAAATATGAATCTGTTAAATACATTGACCTTATGAAGGGTATGCATATTACAGCATGTGAAATATATGATTATATAGATATGTATATCTATAAGAAAATCCAAAAACCATAAGGATTGGCAATTTGGAATAAAGCACAAGCATATGTGTCAATAATAAATCTAGATTTCTTTATCAGGAATCTCTTGCATGTATCTATAATTCCGATATCAAACATTATTTCGTTTGATCATCTGCCTCGTAACTCATGCGACAATATAAACAATGGGAACTCTTTAAGTTGGGACGCCATCAAAAGTATAAGAATTTCCAATGCGTTACCATATAGACTATTAACGCAAGTAAGAAGCATGTAAAGTTGTGCTAATGAACAAGAAAACACATGAAACTTAAATTATACGTCCACAGACGTTGAAGTATATCACACACGACTTTCAAGGCGAGACCTTTGGAAAATATAATTGGGCACGACGACACCAATGCAAATTCCGTCAGTGGAAGAACTACTGATCAAAAAGCAGCACTTGGCCACGTGATCCGACAAACGACATGAATCTCGCTAAGGTACGTTGGAACAAGATTTCACAACCATCGGTGCACAGTCTAATCAGAGTCATAATTATTAGCACTGCAAAAGAAGTCATATACCTTTGCAAATCCCCTATTTCATTTTATTCGACATTCCCTGGTAATGTCACTTAACAACGGTTATCACGCGAAATTCCAGATAAAGTTCTTATATTTCTTTCGTTGAAATTCTGACTTCTGCATATAAAGAGTTGACTTTCGTGGTCATCATACCATGAGGATTTCTTTCATAGTAGCGAATATTGATTTATTTCATTTCTTGGTAAAATCCACACGTTACACATGCACTGTTGTTGCGCATGTGGTTCATTTAAATTATGAAGACCACTGGAGGGCTTCATTCTAATTTGTTATTTTATCCAAACTCAAATATCATTTCGCTATACTTGATCTTTGGCAATATGAACCGCATTATTGCAAAACGATGACTCTTTGATATCGAGTCAATGAATTTTTGAAAAACTCAATTTTCTTTGGCATACATGGTTTTCGTTGTGACCATGTCCGAACTTTCTTATTGATACATGAACTCATTGTATTTAAACCAAGTTCAATTGTTAGAACTTGCTCGTATTACATATTCAATTTAAATTCCCATATGATGAATTGAAACCATCATATTCGAAATAATCCCAACAAGCACTTCAATTCTCTTGAACCATAACATGCTTGTTTAATCCTCGACTTCATTGAATCGTTTCTTTAATCACGATCACCTTGTGGTGAAGTTTTCACAAATCTGAAGCTTGCACTAGTCTCGTTGCACACATCATATACGGATTTAATTATTTATTTATATTGAATCCGCTTTACTGGTTTATCATATTCAAGCAATCTTAACACAATCGTGTGCTAAGATAATGATACACAAATTCATGACATATTTCAGTATATCTCTTAATGGTTCTTACAACATCGATCGAGCATTTCTTGATCTTTTCGATCGAAAAACATTATTCAATTGTTTCATTTTTAATTAAAAATCCTACTAGATTTGTTTGAAACAAAACATTCAGATTTACTTCATTAAACTTTCATTTTGTTTCAAGCACGGTGAACTCGTCCACTCGCCGCTATTATTATTTCGATCACTACGACACCTTGTGGTGGCATTTTCTTTAATTTGAAACTTGAGCTAATCTCATTTTTCACACCTGATATATGGACTTATTTTATTTATTTTCTGTTGGTTCATTATCTTAAACTATCTTAATACAATTATGTGTTAAGATAAGAATACACAAATTCATATCATATTCCGGTATATCTCTAAAGTTTCTTTCATCATTAATTAAAAAAAATCTATGATATTCATTTGGTCTTTCATCATCAGTTGAAAATCCTATAAAATTTCTTCATTAAAACTTTCTGTTGATTACACGGTGAATTTGTTCGGTCACTGTAATTATTGAATTATTTCAATCATTACGCCACCTTGTAGCGTCGGTATAAACTTGTAGCTTGGGCTAATCATAAGCATACGAATCATTCAAAACCATGTATTTCTTTCGTTTGACTCATCATTCAAAAGTAGTCTTGATACAATTATGTATTAAGACAATGATACACTAAACTCTATTGTATTCTAGTGTATCCTTGCAATTCAATAAATATCAACACTTTGATTTTTCTCATATCATAATTCGATAGTTAACAAATCATTTTCGTACTTCTATTTCATTTGAGCTTGTTAATTCTGAGTCTTCCTCAGTTGACAATCAAAGTAAGTTTCCTTTGACAATGAATTCTATTGTTTCTAAAAGTCATTCACAAATTGTAGACATTCGATTTAGACATCTATTTGATCATATATCTTTTGGTTTGAACCTGGTCACCTTGGAAATTATATAATTTCACATCGTTCGTTTGACATTGATTTCTTGAATTAATTCAGTTGAACCATTGAGTCCAATTTATTGTACAACTCGTATTCACAAAATTTGATGTCTTGATTATGTGTCATTTACCTTAATATTGTTCTTATTGACTAAGACGTAACATAACTCTAAAAGAAATATCGTAGCCCAAATCTCGAGGACGAGATTTAAAACAAGGTGGGGAGGATGTAACATGTAACACCCTAAATAAATTGACTGAAATTAACTAATAATTACATGAAACATTACAAAATCAGAGTTTACAAAAAGTTTCGTGTTTAAACCATACACACTTGAGATAGTACCAAACATATCCCAAGATAATTCATAACAAGTTTAAAAGTCAGCCCTTGCTAGTAAACTAACCACTAGTTTAAAGGATTTAAAACGTGATTAACAAAAGTGTTTTCAACATGATTATGTCTAGACAAGATTAAGATCAATGCGGAAGCTTCAAAATGCGTGTTCGGTTCTTGACATTATACTTGATCACGATCCGGGGAAAACTTCATCATACCTAGGGTCAAACACTAAAATCGTTAGTTTTGACATCAATACATTACTTATATACAAGTTATAAGGTCGCAAAATAACAAAACTAAATTCAAGTTTTCAGGGTTCCACCGTAATTTACGGTGTCACCGTAAATTACGGTGATCCCTGAACAAACATGTCTGCCGTAAATCAGGAGGAACACACCGTAAAGCCTTTTTATGTCCACCGTAAATTACGGTAGGACCGTAATTTACGGTGGGTTCTGCAGATCCGTCCCTAGACTATTTTTCCACTTTAAAAGTTCATAACTTTTTACTTGTTAGTCCGATTTAGTCGATTCTTTTTCCTACGAGTCCGTAATAACATTACGGACTCGACCACGTGAATTTCTCAATACGGAAACCGAGACACCGACAGTCGGTTCACAATTTCCTCAAATTAATTATCCAACCCGTTAGTGTAGGTGCATCGCACCTCTTTTCCATTCTTAAAACCACTTAGGCATAATTACCCAATTTCCCGGGCTTATGACCATGGAGTATACACGCCATACCATGGCTTCACGTTTTCTCCGAACTAAACACTTGTTTTTGCGGAATTTAAGTATCCCGTTTCAAACGGCACCTTCTATTAACTACTATTGTTTGACCCGATATACCGGGTTTGTAGACTTAAAATTTCATAACCAATTTATTGGTGCATTACCATCTACCACCTAGCAAGATATGAGACCTTTAAGTCCCTACTCATGTGATTCGTTTTCGAACAACATTTTGACCCGTTTGGCTATCTAGTGATGACCATCACTTTGTTAGCACACCAAACCAAATTTCTAATGTTTATTTTGACCCGTTTGATGATCTAGTGAACTTCGCCACTTTAGCGATACATCAACGCATCAACTACAATCCGACATCGTTTGTACACTAAAACCAACATTATTACATAATACAACGAGACTAAAGTCACGTACCTTTAAAGCACACCTTTTCCGCGGGTATCACTTCCGGCGTGTCCACTTGACGTTCCGGACTCCTTGCCTAAAGAGTTCAATTCATAACAAGATTAGAACTCTTTTTCACAGGCTTTAACGCATTCATTCATAACATATGCAAATCTGCGTTTTTAGCAATTTTTAACATTTTAACCCTCTTTTAGGCATTTTATCAAACACCTTGCGGGTCAGATTTCTACATGATCAAAACCAAGTTCATAACTTGAATTTATCACTCTAATTAACTTCTATTAGGCAATATACACATATTTTAACATCAACAATTTCAGAGATTATCCCACAAATTTCAGTTTACACTAGAACAAGAGTCTTAATCCTAGTGTTCATCAAGTTCTACTAACCTTCTAATCACCCACTATAGTGATTTTGATTCTTACAACTAGCATGCAAGATTTTGACAAGAAATCATCTAGGGTTTGTCCCTAGACTTCACATTACTTCTAATTTCATGTTTTACAACACACAATCAAGCTCAATCTTTGATTTCAATCACATGCAAGAATTTGAGTTGTATCAAAACGACCTAATTTGACATACCTTATGACCTCCTTGACGAGGAGATCACGATTCTATGCTTAGATTTCGATTAGGACATGATTTGAGCCTTCAATTTTGAGTTTTAGCAGAATTTAGGGTTGTGGAGATGAGGGTGTCGCCCCCTGTGTTCTTCTGATCGACCAAGACTCCAAATGGAGTGTTTGGTTATTGTTTTACTAATTATTAGTAACTCAAGTTTCAATTTTGACAACCTTGGTCCCTCCACTCTCAATTAGTTTACATTTTTGACCTTTTTAACTCATCTTTGTGTTACTACAAGACTTCTAACTAACCGGGTTATTTATCCTAGTTAGTTTATTCTTGTTTATTATACAATTTATAATTCTAGTATAGAGTTTTGAAATTTCGGGATGTTACAAGTCCACCCCCCTTAAAAAGGGTTTCGTCCCCGAAACCGTAATACGTACCAAATAGTTTAGGGTAGAGTCGTTGCATCTCTTCTTCGGATTCCCACGTGGTATCCGCACCCTTCCTGTGCTCCCACTTAACCTTCACCTGGTTAATTACTTTGTTCCTCAGATTCTTCTCTTTCCGATCTAAAATTGCAATTGGTCTCACTGCATAATTGAGGCTGTTATCCACCTCGATGTCATCATAGCGGATGCGATCAGCTTCAATTGCTAAGCATTTCCGGAGATGTGATACGTGGAATGTGTTATGAATTCCACTCAGCTCCTCGGGTAATTCAAGGCGATATGCTACCTGACCAACCCGTTCAGTGATTCTGAATGGCCCGATGAACCTTGGACTCAACTTTCCTCTTTTCCTGAACCGTATAATTCCTTTCCATGGCGATACTTTTAGCATCACTTTATCACCCACTTGAAACTCAATTGGCCTTTTTCGCTTATCCGCATACGACTTCTGTCTATCCTGAGCTGCTTTTAAGTGAGCTCGGACCTTATCAATTTTCTCATTCGTATTTCGGATTATATCCGTATGTGCTAGTCCTCGTGGTCCCACTTCTCCCCAACACACCGGGGTTCGACACTTTCTACCATATAACATTTCATACGGGGCCATTTTAATGCTCGACTGATAACTATTGTTATATGAAAATTCGACTAAGGGTAGATGGACATCCCAACTGCCCCCGAAGTCGATGATGCAAGCCCGCAACATATCTTCCAACGTTTGTATCGTTCTCTCACTTTGCCCATCCGTTTGCGGATGATAAGCTGTGCTAATGTACAGTTTAGTTCCCATTTTCTCTTGAAATTCGCGCCAGAATTTGGAGGTAAACCGAGTATCTCTGTCTGACACAATGGATATCGGCACTCCGTGACGTGCTATGATCTCATTCGTGTATACTTCCGACATCTTCTCGGATGTATAAGTCTCACGAATCGGAATGAAGTGAGCACTTTTTGTCAATCGATCTACGACTACCCATATGGCATCAAATCCGCGATTAGTCTTGGGCAATTTGGTTAACAAGTCCATCGTGATTTGTTCCCACTTCCAAACTGGGATATCCAGCGGTTGCAACCTACCATATGGCTTTTGGTGCTCCGCTTTGACTTGTAAACAAGTCAGACACTTCTCCACATACTTCACGATATCTCTTTTCATTCCGGGCCACCAATAGTTTTGTTTTACGTCATTATACATTTTAGTCGCCCCCGGATGAATTGAATAATGAGATTTATGGGCCTCGTCAAGAAGACGCGCCTTGGCCCCACACGTATTTGGAACCCAAATTCTCCCAAATCGAGTTTTCAATCCTTGATTACCATCCTCCAAGTCTTTTAGTTGCCCAACTATCCTTTCTCTCTTCACATTTTCTTCCTTGATTGCTTCAATTTGAGATTTTCGGATTTGTTCGAGCAAACCCGATGTCACAATTAATTGCATCGATCGTACTCGAATAGGCGTGTAATCCGTTTTTCGGCTCAACGCGTCGGCCACTACATTAGCCTTCCCGGGGTGGTAATGTATTTCACAATCAAAGTCTTTGACAGTTTCTAACCACCGTCTCTGCCTCATATTTAATTCCTTCTGATCGAAGAAATACTTTAAGCTTTTGTGGTCGGTAAAGATAGTGCACTTCACTCCGTATAAGTAATGCCTCCATATCTTTAAGGCAAACACCACTGCTGCTAACTCGAGGTCATGGGTAGGATATCTCTTCTCATGAGTCTTTAGCTGTCTCGAGGCATAGGCTATAACTTTGTCTCGCTGCATCAAAACGCAGCCAAGTCCCGAATGCGATGCATCCGAGTAAACTACCATATCATCAGTTCCGTCGGGTAGTGTTAACACCGGCGCATGGGTCAATTTTTCCTTGAGTGTTTGGAACGCCTTTTCTTGATCCTCGGCCCAAATAAACTTTTCATCCTTACGGGTTAATTTGGTCAACGGCGTAGCAATTTTGGAGAAATCTTGTATGAATCTCCGATAATAACCCGCAAGCCCCAAGAAGCTTCTAATTTCCGAAGGATTCTTCGGTGGAGTCCATCTTGACACAGCTTCTATTTTTGAAGGATCTACTAGCACTCCGTTTGCACTAATAATATGCCCAAGAAATTGCACCTCTCGTAACCAAAAGGCACATTTTGAGAATTTCGCATACAATTTCTCTTTCCTGAGCGTCTCCAGCACTTCACGCAAATGACTTGCGTGTTCTGCTTCATTCTTGGAGTATATCAAGATATCATCGATAAACACTATCACTGACTTGTCTAGCATGGGTTTGCAAACCCGGTTCATGAGATCCATGAAAGCCGCGGGTGCATTAGTTAACCCAAAGGACATCACGAGAAACTCGTAATGTCCGTACCGTGTACGAAAAGCCGTTTTCGGTACATCCTCCTCTTTGACTTTCAACTGATGGTACCCAGATCTGAGGTCTATTTTTGAGAACCAGCTTGCGCCTTGTAATTGGTCAAATAGGTCATCAATCCTTGGAAGCGGATATCGATTCTTTACCGTGAGTTTATTCAACTCCCGGTAATCAATGCACATACGCATACTCCCGTCTTTCTTTCTCACGAATAATACCGGTGCGCCCCATGGTGACACGCTTGGCCGAATAAATCCCTTGTCAAGCAATTCTTGGATTTGTGACATCAATTCTTGCAATTCTGATGGCGCGAGTCGATACGGCGCCTTGGCCACAGGTTTTGCGCCCGGAACCAATTCGATCCCGAACTCTACCTCCCGTACTGGCGGTATTCCCGGTAAATCTTCCGGAAATACATCAGCATATTCACGTACCACTGGTACATCTTCCATCTTTGGTGTCTCTTTGTTTGGTTCGTTTGCGTATATCATGAATGCTTTACATCCGCGCCTCATAAGTTTGTGGGCCTTCAATATTGAGCACATAACGGGACTGCCCCCTTTTTCGCCATAAATGGTGACTTGCTTTCCACTTGGAGATGTCAACTGTATCTCCTTGCGGAAACATATCACCTTTGCATGATGTCGGGATAACCAATCCATCCCTACCACTACTTGAAATTCTCCCATTGACATAGGGATCAAGTCTATCAAATATTCTTCATCATCAACGCTTATTTTGCAATCTCGACATACATCACATACAAGAAAACTTTTGTTATCACCTATTTCTACCTCTAATGGCATAGGCAATTTTGTTAGTACAAAAGAAGGATGTCGAATAAATCCATATGAAACAAAAGATTTATTCGCACCCGTATCAAATAACACGTGTGCAGGAATTGAATTTATGGCAAATATACCTGAGACCACATCGGGCTCTGTTTTTGCCTCCATTGCTGTCAACTGAAAAGATATCGCCTTTGCTCTTGGTGCCTCAGTAGGTGTATTCTTGTCATCTTTCTTTCCAACCAACTCCGGGCACTCAGATTTCTTGTGACCCGGTTGGTAGCATTTGTAGCACACCGACACCTTTCCCGGGCACAATGCAGCCGTGTGTCCCGTCTTCCCACAAATAGGACACGGTTTGTCCTTGAACCGGCACTCACTTTTGTGCCCTTTCCCGCATATCTTGCAGTTTGATGACCCGCCTTTACCATCTTGCTTCTTTGAGGATTCTGTTGTGCGCGCCTTTTTCGTTGGGCTTGGATTTACTATCTGAGCCCTTCTTTCACCTCTTTCAATCTGTTTCTTCAACTCTATCTCCCGTTCCCGAGCAACGTTTATAATTTCGGTGAGAGTCTCATACTTTGAAGGAGTCATAAACTCCCTATACTCGGCGCTCAACATATTATAATAATAATATATTTTCTGCTCCTCATTCGTTATCAACTCATCACAAAACTTCATCTTATCCATGAATATTCCCGTGATTTTGTCGATAGATTCACCCTTGTGTCGAAGCTGCATGAATTCTTCCTTGATCTTGTTAATGACTGCCTTGGGACTGTGATGTTTAAGAAACGGCGTCTTAAACTCATCCTATGTCATAGCCTTAGCCGCTTCGCTTCCAATTTCCTTCTTCTTGTTATCCCACCAGTCTTTCGCTTGACCTCTTAACTGACCCGTGCCATAGGCTACGAAGTCATCCGGATCACAATGAGTCCTTTCGAACACCCCATCCATATCGCTTAACCACCGCTGACATATGATCGGGTCAACCTCCCCATTGTAAATGGGCGGTTTACACGCCATGAACTCTTTATAAGAACAAGATTTTCGTCCTCCCGACTTCTCTTTTGCTGAATTGGAATTATCTTCCAATTTCTTGATTCTTTCTTCCACCACTGATAATACCGTGTTTTGGATTTTGTCGATGAAACCCGACAAACTGTTTTCGATTGCTTTTCCTACCTCTTCAGCAATCACTTCTCTCGTTTGTTCGGTGACTCTTGGTACCGCATCATCATTGCCTTTATCCGTCATCTTTAACTGAAATGTTTACATTAAGCGTTAACATTTCATTTATGACGTATGATTTATTCACTTCGGTTTGTTCAAGTTCATAACTTGTTTTCACCGTTCTTATTTAATGCACTTTCCGGGTTTGAGTGTGTTAACACGCTCTTCCCATGCATTTCTATTCATTACTTCTCTTTATATACTTAGTAACTCTACTTAGAACAATTTAACTCTTACCGGATGTTTGATCAAGCTTGAACCGAACACTTATTAACAACCTTGGGCTCTGATTACCAACTTGTAACACCCTAAATAAATTGAATGAAATTAACTAATAATTACATGAAACATTACAAAATCAGAGTTTACAAAAAGTTTCGTGTTTAAACCATACACACTTGAGATAGTACCAAACATATCCCAAGATAATTCATAACAAGTTTAAAAGTCAGCCCTTGCTAGTAAACTAACCACTAGTTTAAAGGATTTAAAACGTGATTAACAAAAGTGTTTTCAACATGATTATGTCTAGACAAGATTAAGATCAATGCGGAAGCTTCAAAATGCGTGTTCGGTTCTTGACATTATACTTGATCACGATCCGGGGAAAACTTCATCATACCTAGGGTCAAACACTAAAATCGTTAGTTTTGACATCAATACATTACTTATATACAAGTTATAAGGTCGCAAAATAACAAAACTAAATTCAAGTTTTCAGGGTTCCACCGTAATTTACGGTGTCACCGTAAATTACGGTGATCCCTGAACAAACATGTCTGCCGTAAATCAGGAGGAACACACCGTAAAGCCTTTTTATGTCCACCGTAAATTACGGTAGGACCGTAATTTACGGTGGGTTCTGCAGATCCGTCCCTAGACTATTTTTCCACTTTAAAAGTTCATAACTTTTTACTTGTTAGTCCGATTTAGTCGATTCTTTTTCCTACGAGTCCGTAATAACATTACGGACTCGACCACGTGAATTTCTCAATACGGAAACCGAGACACCGACAGTCGGTTCACAATTTCCTCAAATTAATTATCCAACCCGTTAGTGTAGGTGCATCGCACCTCTTTTCCATTCTTAAAACCACTTAGGCATAATTACCCAATTTCCCGGGCTTATGACCATGGAGTATACACGCCATACCATGGCTTCACGTTTTCTCCGAACTAAACACTTGTTTTTGCGGAATTTAAGTATCCCGTTTCAAACGGCACCTTCTATTAACTACTATTGTTTGACCCGATATACCGGGTTTGTAGACTTAAAATTTCATAACCAATTTATTGGTGCATTACCATCTACCACCTAGCAAGATATGAGACCTTTAAGTCCCTACTCATGTGATTCGTTTTCGAACAACATTTTGACCCGTTTGGCTATCTAGTGATGACCATCACTTTGTTAGCACACCAAACCAAATTTCTAATGTTTATTTTGACCCGTTTGATGATCTAGTGAACTTCGCCACTTTAGCGATACATCAACGCATCAACTACAATCCGACATCGTTTGTACACTAAAACCAACATTATTACATAATACAACGAGACTAAAGTCACGTACCTTTAAAGCACACCTTTTCCGCGGGTATCACTTCCGGCGTGTCCACTTGACGTTCCGGACTCCTTGCCTAAAGAGTTCAATTCATAACAAGATTAGAACTCTTTTTCACAGGCTTTAACGCATTCATTCATAACATATGCAAATCTGCGTTTTTAGCAATTTTTAACATTTTAACCCTCTTTTAGGCATTTTATCAAACACCTTGCGGGTCAGATTTCTACATGATCAAAACCAAGTTCATAACTTGAATTTATCACTCTAATTAACTTCTATTAGGCAATATACACATATTTTAACATCAACAATTTCAGAGATTATCCCACAAATTTCAGTTTACACTAGAACAAGAGTCTTAATCCTAGTGTTCATCAAGTTCTACTAACCTTCTAATCACCCACTATAGTGATTTTGATTCTTACAACTAGCATGCAAGATTTTGACAAGAAATCATCTAGGGTTTGTCCCTAGACTTCACATTACTTCTAATTTCATGTTTTACAACACACAATCAAGCTCAATCTTTGATTTCAATCACATGCAAGAATTTGAGTTGTATCAAAACGACCTAATTTGACATACCTTATGACCTCCTTGACGAGGAGATCACGATTCTATGCTTAGATTTCGATTAGGACATGATTTGAGCCTTCAATTTTGAGTTTTAGCAGAATTTAGGGTTGTGGAGATGAGGGTGTCGCCCCCTGTGTTCTTCTGATCGACCAAGACTCCAAATGGAGTGTTTGGTTATTGTTTTACTAATTATTAGTAACTCAAGTTTCAATTTTGACAACCTTGGTCCCTCCACTCTCAATTAGTTTACATTTTTGACCTTTTTAACTCATCTTTGTGTTACTACAAGACTTCTAACTAACCGGGTTATTTATCCTAGTTAGTTTATTCTTGTTTATTATACAATTTATAATTCTAGTATAGAGTTTTGAAATTTCGGGATGTTACATAACATTCCCATATTTATCATATAAGAATTATAGGTTTATTTAAATTTATTAACCACTAGTAATTAGTTTTATTTTTTATAATTATTTGACCCAAATAGTTCTAAAAACTATTTTATATATAATTGGTTGAAATATTATACCAATTAACTGGCCTATATATGGGTGACATTTCTATTAAAATAAAAGTATAAAAAAACTCATATAATTAGACGGGTAGATTACGGGTAAGTTGACTGTAAGAAATATGAGGTACCTGGACGGGCCCAGGAACCGTTTACTAATTAAACTATAAAAATACATTATATTTGAACCTACTTCGTTTTTAATGAAACTTGGTTCAAAATGTAGACAAAAATATTCTCGTTCTAATGACATATTCATTGTCTTATAAAAACGCCATATTTTAGAAATTATAAGTGCCAAATAAGTGAAGCTGTTGAATTAATTATAATAATAAAATATTAAAACTAAACTTAATTTTTTTTATATAGAAACTCATGCATACGTGTGTGTATGCATGATCCAAAAAGAAAATGGACAATAATAAATAATAATAAACTAATAATTTCACTTCCATTTTGAAAGTTGTTAAATGCATGGGCACGTATGCATTATTAGATCAATACGTGTCCTACAAACGAATAAAATAGAATTCTTAAATTCAATATTTGGTGTACATGTGTTTTTGTATTTGTGATTAAACATGAAAGGTGGCATAAAAGAAGTACATACGTGTAGGAAATGTTGTGGCAACTAAAGCAACCAGGCAACTATATATAAGATTGTCCCATTTCACTTTCTTTCACAAATTCTTTCGACCTCACTCTATACATACATATATATATATATATATTCTTATTATTATTTTCATCTATAATAATAATAAGGCTCTGCCCCGTTTTAAGTGTTTTAACTCCCGATCACCGCTATATATATATAAATATATATATATATATATATGGTGAGGTTCTAGAGTGAACACTAGCGTATTTGCGAACTGAGTGAACAAATCCTAGCCATTGATCTACACACGTGTATGGCCAGGATCTCATCATCAAATTGTAAAATACACTAGTGTATTTCAACATCAAATCCTGGCCATTGATCTACACACGTGTATGGTCAGGATTAGTTCACTTAGTTCGCAAGCTACACTAGTGTTCACTCTTGAACCTAATCCTATATATATATATATATATATATATATATATATATATATATATATATATTCTTATTATTAATTTCATCTATAATAATAATAAGGCTCTGTCCCGTTTTAAGTGTTTTAACTCCCGATCACCGCTACCCTTTCCGATTGATCTGAGCCCCATAACACATGTCAAGGCTCTGCCTGACTAAGTTCGTTGGGGTTCTGTCTCGTGACATAGGGATAAGGTTGAATTAGGGGTACTATACTTAACATGAGTACATATATATATATATATATATTTAAAATAGCCCAGAAGTTATACCCAATATTCTACCATGAGACTTTCTAGTCGAACCCTAAAGTTACAAAGTGGGTCCATTCTTTTTTCTCACCATTTTATTCTGTAACAACTCTCATCAAAAGTCCTATCTATTATTTTATTTGCCCCATGGGAAACCCTAATTGAGACCCCAAGTAATCCTGCACAAACCTTAAAATTTTCAGAACAATCGAAATCAGGATCAGGGCCCCTAAAACTCAGGGGGGGTATTTCCTAGTCAGTATTATCTACACAGTTTGTTGTCGAAATTGAATTTTAACGAACGGTCGACTCAGCTAGGCTACCAAGACACGTGGCTACCCTATGCTAAAACCGACCCCGTCGCGCCACGCGACAGAGCCTCGCGCCACGCGAGCGCGCCTTTTTCCAGATATAAATAGAAGGGTGTGGGACTTGATTTCTGGCATTCGTTCAACGTTAAAATTCGCTTTATACCTCGAGATATCACCAGTTTACTACAAAACACACACAATCACGAAACGCTGCCGCAATAACAGGGTAATAACTCGATCGCTGCTACGATTCAATATCCGATCGATTGAAACTATCCGACAGGATGTTTAAATGCTATACTTTGTCATTAGTCGTGAATCCGACAGGATGTTTGAGTGCCACCCAAACTCGGGGTAGACTCTGTCATTCGTTGCGAATCCGATAGATGTTTAAGTATTGCACTTTGTCATTCGTTGTGAGGGTTTTTAATCTCGTGAGCTTATCATAAAAGTTGTATTCAGTTACTAACCTAGTTTTCGTATACGTTATTATTTGAATTAGGTTACAAGGCTAAATCAATAGGCTAAACTCTGCCTGTTTAAACCTGCAATGTGAGTCATTCTCTTTTTATCAACTGTTTTACAATACCTCAAATTATTTTCAAATGTTATAATTACAGGGATTAAGTCGTGGTTATCTTAAATCACTGGCTAGTGGGGTATTGTGCACATTACTAATTTCTCTCCCGGTTAGTTTCATTGACCTAACAGGGATAATCATCACTACTTGGGGTGGGACCCAATAGTGGTATGACCATCGTCACACAGTGTGACACGGCGCCAGATAAAAATAAGATAGAAACCATTGTAATCACTCATATGCTGTAATTTATAACTAAGGGTCATTTTATAAAACCTGAATGAACTCACCAGTATTTCCTGCTGACCAAATCTTTTTAAAATGCATTTCAGGTAATTACAGTAGATCAGGAATTAGAGTTGGATGCGGCACCAACAAGGCTTACAGAAGTGGCTTATTTTATCAATTAAATTAAATTAAGAAAAGTTGTTTTATGTATTCGAATTTATCCTATATTAAAGCTATCTTTTCAAAATATGATTTTATTCCATCTATTTAATAAATAAAAATCCGGTGTTTTCTAAACTCTGATATTTTTCCTAACTCACGGTTCTGACGAAATTTCCGCTGCACTACTTTTCAAAATAACCACCGGTACCACTTGGCTGCTCGCGGCTCTCGATTCCATCCAGGGTGGGGTCGGGGGTCGTGACCGGGGGGGGGGGGGTAAGTGTCATTTTGCAAGAGACAACATGGGGGCTTGTGGGGCCCCCATGGAACCGTTATTTTGCAGGGGGGTTAAGTGTCAAGTTTTAATAGTTTAAGGGTTTGAATCTATATTGAGGGTTTAATTATGTGTTAATTGTTTTTAGGTGTTTTTATGTGTAACTAAGTGTTATATGGCCAATACTAGTGTTACAATATTAAAACAATGTTACTAGTCCATATTTGGTGTTTTGGTAGTGTTCAGATAATTCTTCGGTGCTTGTTTCGTTGTCGGTTCGCTAAAAGGTTAAGTTATGTAATTTATTAGGTATGATATGTTTTTGTGTTTTAATGATATCCCCGATACTTTTTAAGTTGTTTTTGATGTTTAACAACATTTCTGGACTTGTATAATTTGTTGGATTCTGAATCCTGCGAAAAATTGTCATTTATGGTCCAAAACGGACACTTTTAAGTTCGTTAAATTTTTCCGAAAAGTGTTAACTATTATACGTGTTTTCCCACTTGGGATTTGATATATTTTTTATGTTGGACCTATGTCTAAGTCCTAAATCTACCAATTAGTTGAGTACTGAGGCTGTGTTGACACAACATATCTAACCAGTGAGTTTGCTAATTGTTTTGACGCAACGCTTAAATTGTTTCACAGTGCGATGAATGAAATGTATGATATGCATGATTAAGATGTATAACATGCAAACATGTAATGTTGACATTTAAAACACATAATTGTAGGAAATTAATAACTATCTAATGGTACAGAAGTTACCGGATTTGTGTCGTTTGTCACACTCCACCTGCCAAACTCTTCCCTCCTTATCATGTAGCCCACTGCAGGAACGTGTTGAGGTTGTGATTGAATCACACCATCAATCTAATTCAACAATAAGGTGCCGTTAACCTCAACCTGGAGGATTTTGTTGAAGGGACGGACAATGACCCCACTGCCCTCCACCAATCGGCCCATGCTCAAGCAAGTTACAGTTTTGTGGAGGCGTTGGGTTCATGGTTAAATGAATGTTTGAGGAGAACAAATCTAGTGAAGGGTTATATGTGGCGATTTAGTTGATTGGTGTTGTATGTTGCTGATAATGTGTAGGTATCAAATACCAATTTCTCTTGCTGGTTTGGTATCAAGTTTGGCACTTTACGATCTGTTTGCATACTGCAAGAAGCATTTGTTGGAACAATTTTAATGTTTGGTTATTGAATGACTCCATCAGTATCTAACGAAATCTTTCTGATGGTGGTGATAGGGTAAACGGTGGTGGCGGAGTGAACAACTGGTGAGTTGTAGGTTTCTAGCGATGGTGGTCGGAATCGTGGCCGGAGAAGGGTTGTTAGTTTGGCGGCAATGAGGTCAAGTAGAAGGGTGGGGTCCCACTTATGTTATGATTTCTTTTAATGTTTATATACTTATTTATTTATTGTTTTTTTAGATAAAGGGGTATTTTTGTCATTTTACATTAACTTAACATTAAAAAATAACCTCCATCTAATCGGAGGACTATCCGAGTAACAACTAAGCAAACCACAGGCAACATAGATGTAATTTTAATAAGATGGAATAAAAAAATGGTAAACCACAAGGACTATCCGAGCAATTAACTCTTTCATTATATGAATATGAATTTGGAGTAAGTATATCTTATATTGTCTTTGAATATTTATATGAACGAAAAAGATGATGAAATAAAAGAATTCGGATTATAAATAGCATATTCCATTATTGCAATCTTCTCATAAAAATCCTCAAAAGAATTCGGATTATAAATAGCGTATTCCATTCTTGCAATCTTCTCATAAAAATCCTCATAAAGCTCACATGAATGGGCCTCACTATGTTACTTTATGTTTATTCTAGTGACAGTTTCTTCTTATTCTTTTTTTTTTTTTAATTTAAGAAAGTGAGTAAATTAAATGTTACATTGTGTGATGTTATTGCACCTATGGATGTAGAAGTAAACATCAGTTTCTAGAAATTAACTGAGCTACACACCCGCCAAGAACTCAGTTTAGCAACCTTTTGAATTTTATCAAGTAAAACCAATAAATTATAACAACTTCTAACAATCATTTGTGACAATTATATGTCACTGAACAGTACACTCACCATCACTCTTCATTAAAGTAAGTTGGTTCATATTTCACTCAAACTAGGATTGCGATCCGCCGCAATGCGGCGGGGATTCTTTAGTTATAACTAAGTCGATCTAGGACCCGCACGTTATGTTAAACCTGTCAAACAGGAAAAAAATAAACGATGTAAAAACGTTCACCCACACACACACGCATGTTGCGTCGTGTTAACTCACAAAATTTAGAACGAAACGTAAAAACGTTAAACCAAAGACGCACGTTGCGATGTGTTAAGCCACAAAATTTAGAACCAAGCGTAAAGCGAAAAATTTGCGAAAAATGAAAACTATAAAGGACCAAAGTTGAAAGTAAAAAAAGTTATGAGTATAGATTGCAAAAGATAAAAAGTTTTGGGTTAGAAGTAAAAAAAACAAATAATTTTAAGTTAAAAGTAATTTATGAAATACTTTTGGGTGAAAAGTAAAAAAAATCATTTTTTTTGGAAAACCCCCAAAGCCAACGTTACGACAACCATATGCATAACCATTTTTTCTTTTAAAACCCCCCAAAGCACGTTGCGTCATCGACCACCAACACTGACTCGACCTAGGATATGCGTGTTGCGACGAACCTGTCAAATATGGAAAAATAGAGATAAAAACGTTGAACCACACATGCACGTTGCGTAGTATTAACTCGAAAAATTTAGAACTATACGTAAAACGAAAATTTGCGAAAGATGAAAAGTATAAGTGACAAAAACTGTGAAGTTAAATTGCAAATAATGAAAAGTTTTGGGATAAAGTTAAAAAAACAAATTATGTAGGGTTAAAATTGTAAAAGGTAAAAACCTTTGGGTTAAAAGTAAAAAAAATATTTTTTTTTTTTGAAAAACACACAAAGCACAATGTACAAGTGATGATGCACAAAAAAGTTGCAAAGTTACATATGGAATAATTTTGTTCCAACATATGCAAATATCACATCAATCGTCTCGCCTCAAATATCACCAACATGTTTTGGACGCATTGGTTGTGAAGCATATAAAACTACACAGTTCAAGTAGAAGTGGTACTATTTTTGGTGATCTTATGGAAGGTCACCATCATGGCAATCAAAGACAAAGCCGTGATGGGCAACCCAACGTGGTAAAAAACACGTAATGTTAGTTGTATGAGAGACGGAATGTTACAAATTCACTAAATGGATATATTGGATAGTGAGGAGCTTATCAAATGAACTACTAGTTTACTTATTTATAGATGATAGATGAGTCTAGGCAAGTGATTTGAGTCCTCAATTTGCAACTTAACGTGGCGTTCATGAAACTACATATAGACAAACTCACTGATTTTGTATAGCCTATCTTAACTCAATTTTCTAATCATTAATGGATAGTATCGAGTTTTTAGTTGCCACACATTATTTCAACCACAATATTGATATTTACACTTTTAACTCTTAAAAACAACAATTTACAATAGCATTCTACAAATTGAACAAAGTAAACAATTCGATAAATTATGCTTTATTGAATTGTTTTTTAGTTAAACTTTTAAAATTCAAAATGGATGAAATAAAAACAAGAGTAAAATGCCAAAATGATCCTTAAGTTTAAGCTACTTTAGTTAAGCTACTTTAGTTTAAAAATGAAACTTTTTGTATCAGGGTCTCTAAGGTTTCATTTTTGTTGTCATTTTCATCTAATTGACAACCTGAGTTAGAATTTTACGTTAACTTTTCCCATTTTTGTCGTTTTCCTCATTTAAATGAAGCGTATAATTGTCATTTTATGCCATAATATATTTTAATTTAGTGAGGAAAACGACAAAAAGTGGAGAAATTAGCAACAAATTTCTAACCTAGTTTACAAATTGGATGAGAATGGCAATAAAAATAAAACCTCAGGGACCAAAATACAAAATGTTTCATTTTTGGACTGAAGTAGTAAAAGTGCCATAAACTCAGAGACCATCTTGGCATTTTACTCTAAAAAACTCTTTAAAGGTGAAAAAAAAGTTGATCGCAAACATAAAAAGACATATACTTTTATTTAGATTTTAGAGTCAATTATTGTTTTGACCTTATGGTTTAGCCAGTTTAACACTTTCAACCTAAAAATGAATCTTTTAATGTATCAGACCATAAGGTTGCATTTTAAAATGGTATTGGCCCCTGACACTAACATTGTTACTTTTTTACAGTTAAGTGTAAGGGTAATTAGGTCATTATATACCTTAGGGGTTGTTTTTGATAATTACAAAGTTCTCTTAATATTTAAAAGATTAATAATGCAATTACTAAAGTTTTTTTTATTATTTAGTTATTTTCACGATTATTATTTAACAAAATACATTTTAAATATACAAATAAATATGCATTTACATTAACCGTTTGATTTTTAACCTTCTTTTAAACATTCTGTCGTTTTTAAAATCGTTCATTTTAAACCTTTTTTTTTAATATCGTTCTTTTTAAAGCCGTTTGTCCATTAAAGTTTTTTTTTAAACATTTCATTCTGCACCGTTTTTTTTAAATCGTTTTTTTTACCTTTTTAAACAATTCGTTTTTTAAATTGTTCATTTTTAAAAGCGTTTCTTTTTAAATCGTTCCTTTTAGAACCGTTTTGAAAATCGTTTGGAATTTTGTATTCAATTTACTTATAACTTTTAGGTAAAAAGAACTTTAAAAAATGAACGATTTCAAAAATCGAAGGAATATCAAAACGTTCGATTTTAACGAACGAAAACGGAGATTGTAAAAAATGACGTTTATAAAAAAACAAAACCTTGCAAAAAATAAGTTAACAAGTGTAAGGTTTTAAAAAACGCACGAATTCAATAAACGAAAGGTTAAATTAATAACAAATTTTGAACAAACAAATGTAAGATTTGAAAAAAAGATAAACCATTCTAAAAAAATGTTTGAAAAATGAACGACCTTTTGCAAACTTTTATTAGAATAGTTCATATTTTTTAAATCTTCCATTTCTTTTGTTTTTTATACACGTTTTTATTTTTTTTTAGAATGAACGACTTAAAAAGGCGAACTGTTTAAAAAGTTTAAAAAATAAACGATTTAAAAAGAACGGTATCAAATGAATTGTTTAAAAAAACTTTAAAACATAAACGAATTTAAAAAGAACGATTAAAAAAACAAATGCTTTATCAATTAGTAGATAACATGATTTCATATACCTAGTTACATGAATATATTTACCGGATTTCATCATAACATTTAAAAACCCATTTCAAGTCGTGTATGGGCATTCACTCGAACCTATAAATTGTTCAAGTATCTTGCTTCAACTATCAATTATGATGATTTTAAGCACAAATATATCATCATCTTCACTATTTAATCAAAACTCACTTCCTAGTTTACTTGTTAATCACTTACAAGTAACTTTACATCAAATTCTTCATAATTTTATCATAACTAACGAAATTAAACACACAATAGCATTCAATTTCAACTTTGGATCCTACTCCAACAACCTAATTGCAAGTAACATACTTGTCTCACATTTCAACTTCAACCAATCTAGGTTTTATGACATACCTTATGATCCCCTTGACTAGGTGGTCATTTATACATGTTCATGCATCGATTTGGGTCTTGATTTGAGCTTCAATTTGATCATTTAGTGTGAATTAGGGTTTGCTCCATGGGAGCCCTTCTCCTGGTCGTTCACGAACACACTGTGTGTGTTTGTTTTGTTTTGTTTTTTTGTTTTTAATAATTAATCTTTTAAGTTATCCCACCTTTGGCCCCTCAAGTTTTGTTAATTAGTAAGTAGGCTACAACCTACTTATTTTCAACAATATTTTGTCTTGTTAACTAGGTTAAACATTCCTAGTTAACTTAGTGAGTTCGGGGAGGTTATAACCCGTTTTATTTAAGTTTTGTTAACTCGGGCTTCTTATAACCTTTATTTCCTCGAAAGCTTTTATTCATTCATTTTTTTTATATTAGGTTTGGTTTATTTATTTAAATCCTATTTTTTTACCGGGTTTACCTTTACCACTAACGATATTTTACCTGTTTATTATTTTTTTTGGTGAATTTAATATAATTAACAAACCCGTTTTTTAGGTGTTACACTACATCTAAGTCCTAAATCTACCATTTAGCTGAGTACTGGGGTTGTGTTGACACAACCTATCTAACCGGTGAGTTTGCTAATTGTTTTGACGTAACGCTTAAATTGTTTCACAATGTGATGAATGAAATGCATGATATGCATGATAAGATGTATAACATGCAAACATGTAATGTTGACATTTAAAACACATAACTGCAGAAAATAAATAACTATCTAATGGTACAGAAGTTACCGGATTTGTGTCATTTGTCACACCCCAATTGCCAAACTCTTCCCTCCTTATCATGTAACCCACTGCAGGAACGTGTTGAGGCTGTGATTGAATCACACCATCAATCTAATTCAACAATAAGGTGTCGTTAACCTCAATCTGGAGGATTCTGTTGAAGGGACGAACAACGAGTCAACGACCTCACTGCCCTCCACTAATCGGCCCATGCTCAAGCAAGTTACAGTTTTGTGGAGGCGTTGGGTTCATGGTTAAATGAATGTTTGAGGAGAACAAATCTAGTGAAGGGTTGTATGTGGCGATTTAGTTGATCGGTGATGTATATTTAAAACGTATTTTGTTAAATAATAATCGTGAAAATAACAAAATAATAAAATAAATTTGAATAATTGCATTAACAATCTATTTAATATTAAAAGAACTTTGTAATTAACAAAAACAACCTCTAAGGTATATAATGACCTAATTATTATCACACTTAACTGTAAAAAGTAACAAAATTAGTGTTAGAGGCCAAAATCATTATAAAATACAATCTCAAGGTTTGATACGTCAAAAGATTCTTTTTTAGACCAAAAGAGTTAAAATAACTAAACCACGTGTGTCAAAATAGTAATTTAATCTAGATTTTAAAAAAAAAATCTCATACTTTTTAAAGATTGGGACCACAACAAGTTTTTTTTTTTTTTTTTTTTTTTTTTTTTTTTTTTGTAAGAGGCGGGTACTACAACAAACGATAGGGCCGCAACTATCAGTCGACATGATAGTCCCTTAACCCCACTCCGGCCAGTGTGGTGTCTTAACCGTGCCCACGGCCTGGCATCAGAGTTTGGCATGGCTCTCCACGAGAAATTTCCAGCCCCCAGTGCCCCCGTTTTACCGGGACTGGTAGTTGCACCCTCCACAAGAGCCGAGGCTCTCTGGAGTAAATGCACTGTACTAGAAACTCGTGTTGAGATCAGGAGTCGAACCGGTGACCGGCCCTTTCCCCATCATTTCCTCTTCCCCCAAATGCAGCGGGTGGGGATCGAACCCGGGTCTCCAAGGAAACCCAAAGTCTTCTCCACCACTCCACTGCCAGCAGTGCAGGCGTGGCCTCCAAATCTCACCCTTTTTTCTTCTCTCTCCTCCATCATGGGGATCTAGAGAGAGAGAAAGTGACATAAAACATATAAATTCTCCATTATCACTTCCCATTATTCCAGTTTTCCGCCTCAATTTGAACAAAATATCTTCATCACTGATTCTAGGTTATCCTTACAGTATTCCTACATTTCAATTTCATATTTATACTTATGATTCAGATGATTTCGCCCTTAGATACGGTAGATTCGTTGCTGTTTGCAGCCAGCAGAGCTTTGTGTAGTCCGTTCGCCGTTTTTGTACAGATTCAGGTTCGGTTTTTGTCTATTTTTATGTTTAACGAGCTTTTGATGATAATGTTATGATTTGATTTAGTAGTAGTGTGGTTATTTTGATGATATTGTTATGATTTGATTTAGTACTAGTGTGGTTATTATGATGAATTTTTGTGTTGATGAGATGTGATAGTTTGGTGCCCTAGCTGCTAGTAGGACTTGGATTTAAGTCGGTGAGTTTTTGTCCAAATTGCCATTTCGGTCCAAATAGTTTTTTTTTTACTCATCTGGTCCAGACTTTTCCTTTTTCTTGCCGTTTTGATCACATTGCCTAACTTAGTCTAAAAACCAGGTTATATTCAGGGGTATTTTTGGCATTAAATTATTATGAGTTTTATAAATTATGTTGTAAACTACTCCTGGTTATCACTACACAACAGTTATACCCAAAATACCCCTGGTTATAACCAGATTTTTAGACTAAGTTCGGCAATGTTATCAAAATGGCAAGAAAATAGAAAAGTCAGGGACCCAGAGGAGAAAAAAAAAAACTAGGGTAAATTACACTTTTCGTCCTTTATGTTTGTAGCGGGTTGCAATGGATAACCTTTAACTTCAATAATTACAGTCACAATCCTTTATTTGGAAAATATATTACATTTTTCGTCCTTTATCATTAACCAAGTTAAAAATTTTCAGTTATATCTATCCATTTAAGGGTATGCTGGCCATTTCATGTTTTTATTTAAAATATTCATTAATAAATAAAATCAAAAAATTGACATATATATATAACATCATCTTCCCCAATTCAATCATCTCCCCCAATTCCCAAACCCTAAAACACCATAAACCATTAAACCTGTCTCATCTCTCAGCTATCAATCTCCCTCTTTCTCTCTATCCTTCTTTCTCCCAATTCAATCAGCTCAAATGAGCAAACAATTCTTCATACGAAATAGCAATATCTGCTCACGAAATCCACCAAAAATGTTACAATAATCCGGTTTTAATTTCAATTCATCAGACGATTCATCCAAATTAGAAAGATCAAGCACCGGAATCGAAGAAACAGAAGTAGAAAAATCTCACGGTACTCATCAACGTTAACCGCCGGAGCTCTGACGGGACGGTAGCCGGAGTTAAGACTATTTTGTCAATGTGTTGTCGAAAACCCATTCCACACAGAAACTTGAAGACATCATGTAAAAGGGTGGAGCATGACGTGGATCGTTAGGCACACTGTGCATTATGATTTTTTTTCCATATAACTATGCAATACTTTTTTCATCTATTTTGAAGAAATAACCATCCAATACCTGACTTGAAGATAATAAATTCTAGATTTCATGATATAGCTTTCTAAAAAATATAATAAATCATATAAGAGTTATTGCAGTTTAATAATTTTGATGGAACTGGGTTTAATTGAAATAGGGATAGAGAGAAAGAGGGACAGAGAGAAGAGACATGTTTATGGTGTTTTAGGGTTTGGGAATTGGGGGTGATGGTTGAATTGGGGAAGACGATGTTATATGTCAATTTTTTTGTTTTATTTATTAATGAATATTTTAAATAAAACATGAAATGACCAGAATACCCTCTTAAGTAGATAGATATAACTGAAAATTTTAACTTGGTTAGTGCTAAAGGACGAAATGTGTAATGCGTTTTCCAAATAAAGGATTGTGACCGTAATTATTGAAGTTAAAGGCTATCCATTGCAACCCGCTACAAACATAAAGGACGAAAAGTGTAATTTACCCAAAAAACTATTTGGACTAAAATGGCCATTTGAACCAAACCACAGGGACTAAAATGGCAATTTACTCTTGAATTTAGGTTATCGTTACAGAATTTGTTTCATTTCAGTTTCATACGTTTAGTTAGGATAGAGATGATTTCGCCCTTAGATTCGAATCATTCGATAGATTTGTTGTTGTTTGTAACCAGTAGAGCGTTCAGGTTCAGATTTTGGCGATTTTTATGTTTTACGAGCTTTTGATGATAATGCTATGCTTTGGTTTACTTGTAGTGTGATTTTGTGTTTGTGTTATGGATCTGGTGATTATTAGGTTGAGTTGGTGACTTGGTGTATGTTCGTTGATCGGCTAGAACAACAAAACAACCCATCTTGATTTTTTTTCTTGGGTTTAAGCACGGTCTTCTGTCATTTATTGGTCAACAGGTGTGCCGGATTCAAATTTAAACCCATCTGAGTGGATTTTTTAGAATACTATGTTCTGTCATTAATTGCTTCTTGGGATCCTTGTATTTACTAGAAAATGCCACGTTGTCAAATGCACTCCTCAATTAATGCTTTGTTGTAGAGGGGTCTCAGGATCAGCACTTAGAATTAAGAAAGGTGTTGATAGTCATACACTATAGTATCACCGTTTTTAACATCTTTTTATACAAATTATTAAAGCTAATGATTGTGTTTTTTTGGGCTGAATAGCTGAATTCTATGTTGCACTGGGACGGGTACGGGTACGGGAACGGGAAACGGGGACGGGTAAGGGAACGGGAAACGGCAAAACTAAAAAATTCAAGAAGCGGGGACGGGACGGGACGGGTACGGGAATAAAAACATATAAAAAATAAATATTCAAGATACGGGTACGTAAAAATTACGAAAAAAATATAAAAAATAAAAATATATTAAACAAACCCTAACATTGATACTAAGACTACATGAATTAAAACACTAGGACTAATTCCATTATGAAATAATAAAATAATGTATTTAATTAACAATACTACAACAATACGAATTAAAACAATAGGTAAGAGGAATAGACTATAGGTATGCTTTTGACTGTTTTGTCAGAGGATAAGATGGGTAAAATTGACTTTATTTAATACAAACTAAATTTTTTTAATATTTTATCTTCTTCCTTCTCCAAAAATAAACCATTCTTTCCACCATTGTTTCTCTGCATTAAACAAAATTTGCTATTCTCTCTTCACTTTTAAGAATACAGAACGAAACTTAGAGGGTCAAAACTCGAAGCACCCAAAAAAAACTTGTTCGCTAACTGAAAGTTTAGCCGGAATTTGTTCCGCCATTGCCCACCGGCCACCAGAGGAGCCGTCGATGTTGGCCGGAGAAAAAATACAGTACGTTACCTTCATTCTTCTATGTTTCTTTCAACTCGCATCTCAGGGCCGGCCCTGAAGGAAACGTCCCAGAAACGTCGAACTCCCGTCCCCAATTTCCCGGAAGCGTTTCGATGCCGTCCCCTTATTCCCGGAAACGTTTGGGGGACGTCCCCATGGCGTTTCCGTCCCCTTGCAGTCCCCGGGACGGGAGACGGCACCTACCAGCCGTTTCCGTGCTTCCTAGGCTGAATTTAATTGGGAAACTGTTCTTCGTTCTCACATTATTTCAAAACTAATGTTAGCCATAAGATGATGATGATCATCATACTCAGTAAATCCCACCAATAGCAAAGCAAAGGTAGGGTCTGAGGAGGGTAAGATGTAGACAGCCTTATCTCTAACCCGTAGGAATAGAGAGGCTACTTCCAGTGAGAACCCCGACTCGATAGTAGTTTTGCATCAAGCCTTGGACATAAGGCACATAACACTCAGCAATCGGGACAAAGACCGATTAGTGCATGTACCCTTTTGTCTTTCAGCTATCAACGCCACCACATGATGCCTGATTAACCGTCCTCAACTTTTAACGTTATTTTCACGAATTTAGTAAAAGAACGTTAAAATTAGTGCACTTTCACTTTTGCCCCCCCGATGGCCCACACATATATACATTATATGCGCATACCGCAAGCGGGGCACATAAGATGATGATGTGTTTTTTTATTAAGTATCCCTTCTGTTCAGAGGTTTTAAGATCTTATTGTCTGGTCCACTTTTGTGTAATACTGAATTTCTGGCGCTTAAGCCAGGAGATTTCAGAAGTCTAATCCATTAGTCTTTATTTATTTGTTTTATTTACTACGTAAATGTTTTGCTAGCATAATGTTTTCAATATGAGGAAATGTTCATGCCACAGGGATGCGTAATATGCTTACTTCTGGCTGCTGGATGGGCTGGTGCAGCTTATGTGAGGTATCAACTTTATGTGTATAATCAATCTGTTTATTATGTCGGTAAAATTGAATTTTACACTTAATAGAACTATATTCTATCTCTTGCAGAAACAGAGAAATAAGACAAATGAAAAAATGTATGAAAGATGGCAATGACTTTGCATTTCTTAGTCATGATATTCATGACCTAGAACATTCAAAACAGGTCCAATTGCCAGGTGTCACCGTTGTAATGCCCTTGAAAGGTTTTGGAGAACACAATCTGCACAACTGGAGAACCCAGGTACCATACAAAACAGATACAAGCATATTGCACTATGTAAGCAGAATTAGAAGAAAGTAAAATACACTACATACAAGTTTATAACGGGGTTCTCGCAGTTCTCTGCTTAAAAGTGTTTTTATATCGACCGTGCTCTTATTTTACTAATTGTTAACTTTGGATTTTGAAATTTCTATATTTATATTACTACATGTTTATTTTTGGAGTTTTGTATTCTTTCTTCTAATTTTGATTATGTATGGTTGTTTATTTGTCTTATAATGGTTAATAATATAGATTGTTGCATGCAGTTAACCTCGCTTTATGGTGGCCCCTTGGAGTTCTTATTTATTATAGATAGTACTGAAGATCCAGCTTATCATGCTGTATCTCGTTTACTTCTAGATTTTAATGTAAGTCAGATTTTGTGCAACACCTACTTTGTGTGTTTTCTCTCTGCACTTACTGCAATTTCACCTTATATATTTGTAAATAGTATTTTGACCAGTTGCGCTTTGTGGCGGCATCGAAACTTAAAGCAACTCGATTTTATGCTGTCAAATATTTAACGTGACTCGTTTCCGAACAAAGTTTACATCAAAATGTAGACCAACTGAAAACGCACAAAAAAGTAAGCACGAAAACCTATTAAATTTGACCAGGCTCATTACCGAGAAAATTTACATCGAAATGTAAACCAACATGGATTATACCGAAACGTACTTAAAAATAAGCATGTAATAAAATATATTTTTTAAGTTAAAGAATGGTGTTGTGCGTTGCAGTGGCGTTGAAACGTAAAGTAACTCGAATTTATACCGCCTAGTGAAGACGTATTATATTTAACCCGACTCGTTTCTGAACAAAATTATGTCAAAACGTAGACCAGCTGTAAACGTACATAAAAATAAGCACCGGAACGTATTATATTTGACCCACGCACGTAAAAATAAGTACGTAAAACTCGAGAGAGTCAAAATGACATTTTACAAAGTTTTTAGAAAGCTGAGAGGTTGTAAGTGTCAGTGCAGAAAATTGAGTTACATTAAAAGACAAAAAAAAAGAAACACAAATCACTATAGCATGATGTGACGCTAGCTATAAGGATTTAGTCACCCACAAATATTATTATTATAATTAAAAGTATGTGATTCTCAATCAATTTTAACTTCCACTCTCTAAAACTTCGCTCTCAACTTTTATAAATCCAAAACTATGGATTAGGATCAAATACAAAGGATCCTAATTGTAAGAAGTGTAAGAAGGATTTATAGAGTGACAAGTGTCCAATAACCTAAAAAACCCACTACACAAAAAAACCCACTAAAAAAAAAAAAAAAAAACCTTAAACATCCACCACCACCAACCCCCCCCCCACCCACCCCGCCCACCCCCCCCCCCACCTCACCCACAAAAAAAAAAAAAAAAAAAAAAAATTTTTTTTTTTTTTTTTTTTTTTTTTTTTTTTTTTTTTTTTTTTTTTTTTTTTGCCGAGGGGGTGGGGGGTGGGGGTTTAGGTTTTTGGGTGGTGGTGGGGGTGGGGGTGGGTGTTTAGTTTTTTTTATATTTTTTTTTTAGGTTTTTTGGGGGTGGGGGGGGGGGGGGGGGGGTTAGGTTTTTTTAGGTTTTTGGGGGGGTGAAGGTGGGGGGGGGGGGGGTTAGGTTTTTTGGGGGTTTTTTTGGTGAGGTATAGTTTTTTTTTTGTTTTTTTTTTTTTGCGGGGGGGGGGGGGGGGGGGGGGGGGGGGGGGTTGGGGGGGTTTAGGTTTTTGGGTGGGGGGGGGGGGGGGGGTTTAGGTTTTTGGGTGGTGGTGGGGTGGGGTGGGGTGGGGGTGGGGGTGGGTGTTTAGGTTTTTGGTGGTGATGTAGTGGGTTTAGTTTTAGGTTATTGGACACTTGTCACTCTATAAATCCTTCTTACACTTCTTACAATTAGAAGTCTTTGTAGAATAACTTGACCCCCAAAACTATATAAGAGTTAATTGTATTTGTTTGGTGCTTATTTTCTTCCTTGCTTATTTATATACATGCAGGATGATGTTGATGCAAGAATAGTTGTAGCAGGTCCATCCACAACATGCAGTCAAAAAGTTCATAATCAATTGGTACGCTGCAAATCCCTTTTACATTATTTTTTCTTTCCTCATTCTCAGTAACATTCACAATTTTGAAGTTATTGTACTGTGGCCCGGATGGCAGGTTGGGGTGGAAAAAATGAAAAAAGACAGCAAATACGTATTGTTTCTAGATGATGATGTTAGGCTGCACCCTGGGTCAATCGGAGCCCTAACTGCAGAGATGATGAAGAATCGCGAGGTATACTCATGCTGATGCACATATGGAGCAAATATGTATTATTTCTAGATGATGATGTTAGTTCTTGAATCTTAATATATATTTTTTTTTCTTTTGTTTTCAAATTCTAGTTGTTTTCATTTGGTTCTTTTTATTAATGCAGATATTTATTCAAACTGGCTACCCGCTTGATTTACCGTCTGGAAGTTTGGGGAGTTACTGTATTTATGAATATCACATGGTAAGGCATGTCGATGAATTATGGCTTTTCATTATGCTTTGTATTTTTGTTTGTTGGATTTGGTGGTGGCAGTTTCAACCCGTTTACTAATAAACGAGTCTGTTTAGTTTATGTTTTAGAGTAAAAAGCTATTTTCGTCCTGAGGTTTAGTCAGTTTTGCGACTTTCGTCCAAAGGTTTGTTTTTCCGCATCTGGATACAAAAGGTTTGAAATCTTGCCATTTTCATCCGGCTCGTTAACTCCATCCATTTTTCTCTGTTAAGTAAGACGTACTTCTGTTTTGTTGCTAACTTAAAGGGCAATTTTGTCTTTTTCACTTTATGTTAAAAGGCCGAATTGCCCTTTAAGTTAACAAAAAAAGACGGAAATACCCCTGACTTAACGGAGAAAAATGGATGGAGTTGACGAGCTGGATGAAAATGTCAAGATTTCAAACCTTTTGGATCCAGATGCGGAAAAACAAACCTTTGAACGAAAGTCGCAAACCTGGCCAAATCTCAGGGACGAAAATGGCATTTTATGTTACATACCAAACAGGAGAACACAACCCAAAAGACTAGTCTGGTGGGTGAGAGAGCCCATTTGGTATATAAATCCCACATCAGTTACCCATACAACCGATGTGGGACAAGTCCCATACCTTGCAATGGTATTAGTCCATAACAATCGACCCTCCTTAAGGGCCAACGTCCTCGTTGGTCACGGCTGGCTCTTTCCAGGTCACCACTCCATGGGCCACCACTCCGAGCCTCTTTGGTCATGGCCACGTTGGTCACGGCTAGCTCTCTCCAGGCCACGACTCCGTGGGCCACCACTCCGAGTTCTGGCTCTGATACCAATGTTACATACCAAATAGGAGAACACAACCCAAAAGACTAGTCTGGTGGGTGAGAGAGCCCATTTGGTATATAAATCCCACATCAGTTACCCATACAACCGATGTGGGACAAGTCCCATACCTTGCAATGGTATTAGTCCATAACATTTTACTCTATGTTTTATATTTAACATGCATGATAAATAATTAGGTTAAAATGGATTGGACATGTTAGTCAGTAAAAGTGTATTTTTAAACGCAGAAAACCTTGTAGTCATTTAATTTAATAAAAAAACGTATTATTGAAACAATAGAAGTATAGAACTTTTATAACCATTTTGACACACTAATTTATAAAGAACATGTTTTTTCTTAGCCGATAATTATTAAAGTGTATTTATGGAATTGATTTATACTGTAACTAAATATTGATTATGATTCCTGATTTAGTGGTAGGGTTTGTTTGTATTTTCCCCTATATAAAGGGCACCGTTTATTCAGATTTTACATAATACAAAAGCTTTCATGGTATCAGAGCTTCGGTTTTGATTACGCTACCACCGTTCCTTTCTTTTATTCAGATTTTACATAATACAAAAGCTTTCATGGTATCAGAGCTTCGGTTTTGATTACGCTACCACCGTTCCTTTCTTTTACTGATTTTTCCCCAGCGATACACTTTCAGCCGGCCCTACCTTCTCCCCTATTCGTCTGTTTTCCACCAGTAATACTACCATGGCAAAACCTGATGATCAGGGTCATCCTCTAAATCGTCCAACCATACCTTACGTCCAGCCTATTCGGTCACTAATATCCAATCCAAAATTCGTACCCTTGATGGCACAAAGGTTACCTATTCGTCGTGGGTTAAATTATTCAAGTTCCATGCCATCGCATACAAGGTTTTAGATCACCTTGATGATACCCCAACGCCGACATCCACGGATCCCAACTATGATGTGTGGAAAGAACTCGATGCACTTGTGTCTCAGTGGATTTACAGTACGGTGTCTGATGACCTTCTCACTCGACACCGAATCCACGGCCCGGGAAACCTGGCTCAAACTTGAGAAGATCTTTCTCAGTAACAAGCAAGCCAAGGCAGCCGCTTTGGACACCAGATTTGTCAATTTAACGCTTGCTGTCTGCGCCTCTGTTGACGATTACTGTCAACAACTCAAAGAAATTGCCAATCAACTTGCCAATGTTGATCAACCAGTCACCGATAAACGCCTGGTATTACAGTTGGTACGTGGACTCTCCGCGGAATTTGACACTACTGCCCAATTGATACACTCACAGGCAGACAACAGAAGTCGTCCTCTGTTTTGGTTGCACCCGCGGCCCCTACATCACAACCGAACGAAAACCCCACCAATACGCAACAACCGGCCGACCCTAATTCGTATGAGTTTCAATCTTACCGGGGCCGGGGACGGGGACGAGGTCAAAACTACCGGAGTCGTGGCAGCCGTGGTCGAGGAAGGAAGCAGAGGATCATCAGGAAACAATTGGGCTTTTCAACACTCATCGGGCTTGGTGGACTACCCCACCATGCCGTTACCCTACACAAATATAATGGTGGCCCAACCAAACCAGCTCATATCCACCGCCGAACTCAGCTCCGTCGGCCCACTATGCTGGTTACCCAAACCCAATGCCTTACGGCCCGATACCGACTCTTCAGGCCCCTACCTTTGCAACTGGTCTGGATGCTTTGAATCCTTCTGATTTAAGTGCGACTTTCAATACCATGCAACTCAATTACATTGATCCTAGTGTAATCATGGACACAGGGGCTGAAGGACATGTCACTAACAACCGAGGTATGATTCACCAACTCAATTCATCTACTCTAAATACTAAATTTATGGTTGGCAATGGACAATTTTTACCAATTGAGGGATCCGGTACCGGCTTCCTTCCAATCCAAAACCGTACCTACATTGGTTCGCCTATCTACCCATGATAATAATGTTTCGATAGAATTTGATCCATTTGGTTTTTCTTTGACGGCCCTCAAAACTGGGCGCCTACTTTCCCGCCACAATAGCATGGGCAATCTCTATCTGATTACGTCACCAATTCTTCCACCACAAGCTTGGTTCATCGCATCTACAACTTTACCTTGGCATGATCGTCTTGGACATCCGGGTGTTCAAGTTTTAGATGTTCTTAATAGACATTTTGGTTTTTCTTGTAACCACAATAAGACTTCTAATTTTTGCCATTCTTGTCATTTATCAAACAGTAAACACTTGCCTTTTTATGAATCTAATTTCTTCATGTTTACTCCCTTTGATATCATACATTGTGATTTATGGACGTCTCCTATTCTGAGTAAAACTGGATATAAATATGACATGGTGTTAATTGATAATTTTTCCCACTTTTTTGGGTTTATCCGCTTAAATACAAATCTGAGACATTTCCCACATTTGTCAAATTTCATCGTATGATAGCCACTCAATTTAATCGTCTCATAAAAACCTTTCAATGTGATTTTTTTTTGGGGGGGGGGGGGGGGATTTGATTATAATGCATTCTAAAATTTTGCTCAACAAAGTGGTTTTTTGTTTCGTTATTCATGCCCCCAAACGTCATCAGTGGTTTTAGATCACCTTGATGATACCCCAACGCCGGCATCCACGGATCCCAATTATGATGTGTGGAAAGAACTCGATGCACTTGTGTCTCAGTGGATTTACAGTACGGTGTCTGATGACCTCTCACTCGACACCAAATCCACGGCCCGGGAAACCTGGCTCAAACTTGAGAAGATCTTTCTCAGTAACAAGCAAGCCAAGGCAGCCGCCAAACGTCATGCATTCAAAAATTTTGCTCAACAAAGTGGTTTTTTGTTTCGTTTTTCATGCCCCCAAACGTCATCACAGAACGGTCGTGCGGAGCGAATGATACGTCGCCTTAACGATATCATTCGCTCCTTGCTAATTCATGCCAATCTTCCTCCCATGTTTTGGGTGGAAGCCCGTCATATTGCCGCCTACCTACATAATATATTACCCACAAAACGATTAAACTTCTTTAGTCCCACTTTCGCCTTATACCTTTGCCATCCGACATACGATCATCTTCGTGTTTTTGGGAGCGCCTGTTATCCCAATACCTCCGCCACACAACCACACAAACTACATACACGGTCTGTCCGTTGTATCTTCCTCGGATATCCTCCGGACTTTCGAGGCTACCGGTGTTTCGACCCAACCACCGGGAAGATCATAATCTCTCGGCATGTTACGTTTGACGAGACTACCTTTCCATTCACCATATCCAACTCACCCTCCTCCTATAGCTTTCTCGACGATACCATTCCTCCAGGTTTTTCGTTTTCACCTCCACCTCCGCTGCCGAAACCCATTCTACAGCCCTCTCACCATTTCCGATCGTTTATACGCGTCAAACACGACTCGCCTTTGCTGATTCAGCAGCCCCTATGGCTTCAGCAGCCCCTATGGGTGCTTCTGCAGCCCCACCGGTGACATCGGCAGCTACGCACCCATCTCGGACTGCTGCAGCAGGTCCTACGGCTGCATCCACAGCCCCTGTCCAGCCGTTGCCATCCTCCTCAGCATCTAATATCCATCCCATGACAACACGATCCAAAGCCAAACACACTCTCCTCTCAACTACCATTTCCCCAGTGCCAAACTCTTACACCAAAGCTTTTGCCGACCCTCATTGGTTAAGTGCCATGCAAGCCGAATTTAGTGCTTTACAGGAAAATGGAACTTGGGAATTGGTACCTCGGCCGATTGATCGACCGATTATACGCTGTATGTGGCTGTTTCGCCACAAATTTAGATCGGATGGATCCCTAGAGCGATATAAAGCAAGACTGGTCGTTAATGGTAAGTCACAGACCGTTGGGGTTGATTGTGAGGATACCTTTAGCCCGGTTGTCAAACCGGCTACAATCCGGACAGTACTATCGATTGCAGTGTCTCGTTCTTGGCCGATAATTATTAAAGTGTATTTATGGAATTGATTTATATTGTAATTAAATATTGATTATGATTCCTGATTTAGTGGTAGGGTTTGTTCGTATTTTCCCCTATATAAAGGGCACCGTTTCTTAATGAGAATCAGATTTTACATAATGCAAAAGCTTTCAGTTTTAAGCAACCCAACTGCGTTTCAACATGTTGAAATAATTAACAGCTTTGACCCACTACCCACCCATTCCGTCCGACCCACCCATTTTTCTACTAGTTAACATTTCTTTTTGTAACGACAGACTGTCTTTGTTTAGTTTGTTTACGTTGAGATCCTTTAAATCACTGAACCTCTGTTTATTTGACTAATATCATTCTCTTCACAGCCGTGTTCAATGGGATTTGCAACTGGTGGAAGGACGTTTTTTCTTTGGGGAGGATGCATGATGGCAAGAAACTTTTACCCTTGTTTTAGTCTTGTGCTCGTGATAAAGTTTTTTTATCTGGATAATAATAGGATATTTTTTTATTTTTTATTGTTTGGCAGATGCATGCAGATGATTTCCGAACGGACAAACATGGTGTTGTAACACAACTTCGTGATGGTGGATACTCTGATGACATGACTCTTGCTGCTATAGCTGGTAATCGATAGTTAATGCTATATATATATTTTTTTGAACGGCCAACGAATCCTCCAAATGGGTTACTGGCGAAATTCACTACATCGGGACACTCGCCTCCGAACCGGGGAAAACCCTCACCTAGGACAGAAGCCCGTGAACACTCGCCCGAAGGCACGACAGTCCGGTGAGGTAAAACCCGCTCAGTTCAAGGATCGAACTAGCGATCTCCACGTATTCGCCTAGTCTCCCGTTCACCAGGTGCCGCAGAAAATAATGGGGAGGGCAGGAATCGAACTTGGGTCCCTTAGAACACCAAGACTCTCCCTTACCACTCCACCATCACCTCATTGGCATAGTTAATGCTATATTGATTAAAAAAAATAAGAAAAGAACAAAAAAACATAAAATTTTGTAGAGTAAAATGCCATTTTCCCCCCTGAGGTTTGGTCAGTTTTGCAACTTTTGTCCAAAGGTTTGTTTTTCCGCATCCGGATCCAAAAGGTTTGAAATATTGTCATTTTCACCCGGCTCATTAACTCCATCTATTTTTCTCCATTAAGTCAGGGGTATTTTTGTCTTTTTGTTAACTTAAAGGGCAATTCGGCCTAACGGATTCAGTCAGATGTATTTTAGATGCTTGTACATAAAGTGAAAAAGACTGAATTGCTCTTTAAGTTAACAAAAAAGACGAAAATACCCCTGACCTAACAGAGAAAAATAGATGGAGTTAACGAGCCGGATGAAAATGGCAAGATTTCAAACATTTTGGATCCAGATGCAAAAAAACAAACATTTGTGGCAATTTGGCACTATAGTTTTTTTCTAGTAGTGGCATATATGAAGCATAAGTTGTCCATTTTTTTTTGAATAATTTTTATTTTACCCTTTTCAATAGAAAATGTTTTATATTGTTACTAGTTTTTAGTTACAATATACTGAATTGCTCATATTGGTCTCAATTTTCAGGTGCTCATAAGAGGCTAATAACATCACCTCCGGTTGCGGTTTTCCCTCATCCTCTTGCCAGTGACCTTACCTTTTCAAGGTCTGAATATATAAAGTAGAATAATTGCAGATAAAATGGGTTGATTTGAGTTGTGTTTTATCTCAAACAGGTCAAATAAGTAAATTTAGCTAAAAGGACTACCGTCAAACTTTTCAAAGCTCGAGTTCGGCTCGTCTATTATCTATTAATTAATCAATTAAATAAAAATAATATAAATAATAGACCCGTTTAGGCTTGCGAGCTTGATAAGTGAAGCTCGGGCTCGTTTACTGAACAAAGTTATTTTTAGGTTTGGGCTCGGCTCGTAAACAAGTTTAAATAAGCTTGGCTCGGCTCGTTTACAAGACAACTTTAAATAAGGGGTAAATGTTATTTAACTTAATAAAAAAAACTAATATTGCACTAAGGCTCGAGCTGACGAGCTTCACATGCCAGATTCGAGCTCGGGCTTGATAAATAAATGAGCTTTATTTTAGGCTCAAACTCGGCTTGGGCTTGATAATGCTTGACTCGTTTTGAGCTTTTTCTCTAGCCGCTCGGCTCGTTTGCACCCCTACTTGTTGTAAGTTGCCAAAACTGTTTTTTTAATGCATATCACACCCTAAATTGTTTTATTCCAGGTTTTGCTTACTTTTGTAATCATAATTAATGCATAAATTGTATATGAGAATTAAAATGGGCAAAAAAAGTTTTTACGCTCTAAACCGATCTGAACTAAAAAAGAACCCTTTCAGCTTGCCACCTATACCTCAAGTTATAAAATTGATCTCTGTATGTCGTGTATAGGTACTGGAATTATTTGAGAAAACAGACATTCGTCTTGGAATCCTACGAGCCCCGCTTGCGGTCTGCTCATATAATGTAATATATGTGTGGGCGCTCGGGGGGGCAAAAGCAAAAGTGCACTAATTTTTAACGTTATTTTACTAATTTCGTGAAAATAACGTTAAAAAGAGGGGATCGTTAATCAGGCATCATGTGGTGGCGTTGATAGCCGAAAGACAAGGGGGTACATGCACCAATTGGCGTTTGTCTCAATTGCTGAGTGTTATGTGCCTTATGTCCAAGGCTTGATGCAAAACCACAATCGAGCCGGGGGTCTCATTGGAAGCAGCCTCTCTATTCCTACGGGGTAGAGGTAAGGCTGTCTACATCCCACCCTCCTCAGACCCTACCTTAGCTTTGCTATAGGTGGGATATACTGAGTACGATGATGATGATGATGATGTCTTGGAATCCTACACAACATACATAAACTGGATAATGAACCGAGCTTTGTTTTCCGTGCACTGCTACCTTTCTTGGGGATTTGTATCTCCATATGTTATGGCTATGTTTCATATTGCAGCAGCACTTAGATTTCATTTTAAGGATAATTTAATTGAAGAACCAGTTCTCAACCCTAATGGTAAGTCACTTTAAAATGCCAAAACGGGTTGATGTTAAAATTGGTAATCTTCAGTATAGGAAAAAGGATCGTCCTGGGTTAACGTTTAAAGTTTTTTTACTGTTTCTCTCTCTCTCTCTCTTGAGTGAGTGAAATGCCATTTTCGTCCCTGAGATTTTACCACTTTTGCGACTTTCGTCCAAAGGTTTGCTTTTTCGCATTTGGGTCCAAAAGGTTTAAAATCTTGCCATTTTCATCCGACGCGTTATCTCCATCCATTTTTTAACGTTTAGTTAGGAGTATTTTCGTCCTTTGACCTATTTGTTAATGTTTATGAGAAAATTCATAACCAGAAAGTCAACATAGGTGTATCTTTAATCTTTATTTCTTAATAGTGTTTTTTTATTTTAATAAAAATGTTTAAAAAGACGGAAATACCCCTCATTTAACGGAGAAAAATGGATGGAGTTAACGAGTTCGAGAAAAATGGCAAGATTTCAAACCTTTTGATTGATCTATTTATGATTGCACATGGGTTGATATTTTTATTATTTAAATCATATGAAAAAATTTACACTTTATGTTATTGATCTTGTCGAGAATTTTTGTTAGAGTCGAACAGAGCGGACCTTTGCTCGTGCTTGGCTCATTTACAAACCGAACCGAGCGGAGCGGCTCATTTAAAACTGAGCCTCAAATCAAGCGAGCATTTTCCGAGCAGTAAATATTTCGAGCGAGCGTCGAGCGAAGTTCGAGCGATTTTGACAACCATGTCGCCCGATTTAAATTTTCTGAGAGAGATAGTGACAATGTTGGGTGTTAAGTTTTTATGTCTTTAAAAACAAGCACATTTCATGGCATAATATTTTTCTTATGAATAACAATGTTGTGGCCAACGAGGCAATGATTATATTGCACGAACAATTACGTTGAGAGCAGGAGACGATTGACTTAGGGTAACGACATGAAACATTGAGCCGATAGGCAGACTGTCATTTATCAGTTTAGAGTTTAACTTTTAGGGCATGTTTGTCTATGCTTTTTGAAACAACTTATCGATTTATTGGTTTTTTGAAAAATCATAAGCTCCAAAATGATGTTTGGCAGTGAGGGTGTATGTGAGGGAAAAAAGCCAATAAATCACTCCATAATGACTTTTCCAAAAATCCAATAAATCAATAAATTGTTTCAAAAACCTTAGCCAAACATGCCATTAGATTTGATATTAATTTTTTTTTTACAATACTTTACCACTATGTTCCCGAGTCTCACTTAACAGGGAGAGAAGGAAAATTTTCTCTCTTAGGGCATGTTTGGCTAAGCTTTTTGAACCAACTTATTGACTTGTTAGTTTTTTCAAAAAAACTAATAAGGAGATTTTGTGTTTGGCAAACTCAAAAGGATTTTTCAAAATGACTTGTTGTATAGAAGAAAAAGTCATTTTTGAGAAGTCAGGGTGTTGTTACTTTTTGAAGAGCTTTTAACTTTTTAAAAACCAAATTACCATATTACCCCTGTTTTAACTTATTGACTTATAAAAGAATGCCTCTTTTAGTCATTTTACATCAATAAGCTAAGCAAAAAAGTTTTTTAAAAACAACTTATTGACTTATTGGCTTTTCCTACCTCATAAGCTAATCCAAACACTTTTTTAAAAACTCTTTTTCAAAAAGTTATAAATCAATAAGTGCTTTTCACAAAAAGTCGTTTTTAAGTTAAATAAGCTTAGGGGCTGTTTGGTAGCATCTTAATGACCATTCAGATGCTACCTCTTAATGGTTTAAAACCTCTGAATGAATAAGAGGTAACCTCAAGTCTGAATGGTTAAGAGGTAACCTCTGAATGGTAAATCATCACATGTCACATTCTTCTATCTTCTCATTGGTAAATTCTTAATGGTTCCATTAAGAGGTAGCCTTTTAATGACCATTCAGAGGCTACCAAACAACCTCTAATCTCTCCAATTTGGGCTACCATTCAGAGGCTACCAAACAGCCATTAAGAGGTAGCCCTTAATCTCTCCAATTTGGGAGGATGATATACGGTCATATTTTCTTCCCTTTTCCCTCCCCTCCCTCTCTGTTAAATGAAACTCGAGAACATGATTTTTCATATTTTCATCTCTTTTCTCTCCTCTCCCTCAATTAAATGAGACTCCGGAACGGAGTGTACTTACACTCTGCAACAAAACAAAACCCTAGACGACCTGAAACACCACAAGAAACCTTGATGAATGGCGGACGATACAGCATCAATGAGCATATACAGAGCTTCGAGAACGATCAAGAAAAAACACCGCTCGTTGTTCAATTCTCTACTCTCGATTCACGAGGACTCGATCTTCGTTTCCGAGATAGCTCAGCTATGGCCTCAACTGCCGCTTGTTGCTAACCTGCGCTGTGGTCTATGGTACGCGAACAAGTTTCATTCCAATTGTTACTTCAAATCGACTGATGGACATACGAATAATCTCTCCTTTAATACTTCTCGTCTCAATCTTCATGTTGCCACTCTTGCAGGTTATTATTATTACATTTTTTTTTTAATTTGTGTTCGTTAATGATGCAAAATGATGTTTGTGTGTTTAATTGTAGTAGTGTTAGTGTTGAGATTGTTTGCTGATAAGAAGTTAATAAGGCTAGGTTGAATTTGACATCAGATGTAGCTTATTTGAATCTGTTAATTTAATACTGATTTTTTTTTTGAGTTGCTAATCGAATTTGAATCTGTTAATTTAATAGTGATTTGTATTTTTTTTTTTTTTTTGAGTTGTCAATCAATAAATTAGATGTAGGTTATTTGAATCTGTTAATTTAATAGTGATTTGTATTGTTTTATTATTTCTTTTTTGAGTTGTTAATCAATAAATCAGAAGTAGGTTATTTGAATCTGTTAATTTAATAGTGATTTGTATTGTTTTTTTTTTTTTTTTTTTGAGTTGTTAATCAATAAAGTTAAATCTCGTTATCAGTAGGGGTGTAAGCAAGCCAAGCTGCTCATTAGCGATTCTGGTAGGTTATTTTCCGAGTTTTTTAATTTTTTTTTTTTTTGGATGATGTTCTGGAAAAACAATTTATGTGAATTTTGCTGCGAAATGGTGTTTGTATCTGTAAGTGTAGTAGTTTTAGTGTAGAAATTGTTTGGTGATAAGAAGTTAATAAGGCTGTGTTAAATTTGAAATCAAATGTGGTTTATTGAATGTGATGTTTTTTGATTTGCTAGTCAATAAAGTTAAATCTTGTTAGGTAGGGGTGTAAACGAGCCAAGCTGCTTTTTAGCGACTCTGGCAGGTTAATTTTAAAAAAAGTCGTCATGAATGATGCTTTGGAATCAGATCTGATGTGAATTTTCTGCGAAATGATAGGACAGAGGGGAGGGTGTATGATCGTTGATTCTACTCGAAAAGGGAAGAGGTTTCCCGACAGTATGTCAAAAACCATACCGATTTGGACTTGCGTGTTAAATCGTGCAATTTCGAATTATAGAAACAAAATGAATGGGATCAACAAGCCAACGGAAGGAGTAAGTAGTTGTTTTCTTTAGTTCTATCCATAGTTATCAAAGGCGGGAAGTGCACTCAAGGCGCTAAGGCTCCGCCTAGGGCCTAGGCGAAAGGTGCAAATAAAGCGTGGGCCTGAGAAAATAAAAGTGCACTTAAATAAAAAATAAAATATATTATGTAATGGAAAATAAAAAATAAAATATGTTATGTAAAATATATCAGTTTTCCTGTAATATGAGGGTTCAACATCATTTGAGAAGCCCTTTTCTGTATTCTGTGACTACAGAATTCAGAATTAAATCAGAGAACAAAAAACTAGAACTTAGAGAACTAATTTAGATTTAATTAGTTAGACATATATACTGGAAAATGCAGAACTAAATCAGAGAACAAAAAATGCTGTTAATGTATTTAGGAAAAGGGTAACTATATACACTGCAGTGCAAAAAAAAAAAAAGGATAAAAGTAGCTAGCCATGTATTTAGGATATGCAGGTTCTGTGAGTAGTAATGAGCAGCATATCCGAATTCAACATTTAGTGATATAATTAGTAGCCAAGAGTCCTATATATACTGCAGATAATGAGGAATTTACAAATTAAAAAAAAGCATTGTTATCATTTATCACGCATGGAATTAGGCTGCGCTCTAAATAACTAGGAAGTAGGAGCGCATTCAACGCGCTTCGCCCAGAAAAATCGCTTAGGCGCCAAAATCGACCGCTTTTGATAACTATGGTTCTATCATGATCATAGTTGTTACTAACGAATAGCGGACGATAGCGACAAGCAACCTATACCCTACGTAGCGATTGCGATGAAATAGTGGGCGCTATTTTAGGTTTAGCGATACACTAGAAGAAAATTTTGGAAATATTTTATATGTATTTATATCCAAATACGACATTTCTAACTTTCTATACGTATATTTAACAAAAAACCCAAAATCCAACTACTGTATACGTATATTTTATTGCTATGTTATTAAAACTTAAAAAAACCCTGAAATCCCGCTATTTAGTTGTTTCAATATTGTATGAGTTAGTTTAACTTCTTTCAAACATACCATAAAAATATAGTAGGCAAACCAAAATTTTGGATTTGGTCACTAGCTTTTCAAAATTACATGGAAGGTCCTTGTGGTTTGCACTTTGTAACGCATTTAGTCCCCAGCCAACAAATCTAAAGGTTCTAGCATGTCCAAGTTAGGGACTAAATGCGTTACAAAGTGCAAACCATAGGGACTATCCTCATACTTTTGGCAAAAGTTGGGGGACTAGATATGTTACAAAGTGCAAACACTGGGACCATCCATATACTTTTTGCAAAAGTTGGGGACTAAATGCGTTATAAAGAGCAAACCAACGAGACAATCCGTGTACATTTGGAAAGTTAGAGACCAAATCCAAAATCTTGGTAAACCACTGGGACCAACCGTGTACTTAACTCTAAAACCAAAAAGAAAAACTTAAAAAAAAACCTGAAATCCGCTATTTAGTTGTTTCTATCTTGTATGAGTTAGTTTAACTTCTTTCAAACATAGAATATATATCATTATGTTATTTACATGATTGTAGGTTAATTGTTCTACCTCAAATCCCGACACTACCGTACAAGAATCCCCTAAATGGGACACATCTTTACATCTTCCTCTTTGGGTACCCGATACCGAAAAAACAAGAATAGAGTCAAATTTAAACAAATGGGTCGATACTTTCGAAACAAGTGGAGTTGATATCGCTTCTATTTCATCTCTATTAAAGAAACCTCTACGACCACTTTGGATTTCACAAAAAACCGTCATATGGTTGAACGAAGTTCCCGATCACAACTCTTGGGATTTCACACCCATAATCCTTATTTCCGCATCTGCGTCAAATGATATATACCGGCAAAAAAAGAGCTCCGAATTTAGTTGGAATTACATTGCAGGAGCAGGCGACGATGAAGAAAGTTGGGCACGCGGTTTAACGCCTCCTTTGTTTTGGAATAATGTTTATGATTTGATTAATTCGGGGCCGGATGTGTGTAACCAAATGGTAGCTAATATTGTTGAAAGAGATAGGGTGTTTCGTGCTCAACGGGGACAGAACGCGCCGCAGTTTTCCGTTAAACTGACAAAAGTAGTAGAAAGCACCTGGTCAGCTCAGTTGCGAGACCAATCGTTAGACGTTATAATGGAGAATGGAATTAATGGAGATTTATTAGATGATGGGAATGGAATATATTGGTTGGGTTTGACTGACCTTGCGGTTTGTTCAACTGGATATGGTAAGTGTTCTGTAAACATTAGAGATCTAGGGTGAATGATATGTTTTGGAGTAAAGTACACGGATGGTCCCTATGGTTTACCAAAACTTTGGATTTGGTTCCTAGCTTTTCAAAAGTAAACGGATGGTCCCTGTGGTTTTCACTTTGTAACGCATTTAGTCCCGAACTTTTTCCAAAAGTGCATGGGTGGTCCCTGTGGTTTGCACTTTGTAACACATTTAGCTCTAACTTGGACCTACTGAAACCGTTAGATGTGTTAGCAAGGGACTAAATGCGTTACAAAGTGCAAACCACAGGGACCATCTATGTACTTTTGAAAAGTTAGGAACCAAATCCAAAATTTTGGTAAACCACAGGGGACCAACCGTGTACTTTAGTCTTTGTTTTGCATTAAAATTTTAGACAATGTTGAGATTATGGCTATCTTAACCCATTTTTTTATTAATGGATTGTGTTTTCTCTCAAACGGGTCAAATCAAAAGTATTAGCTTAAGGGAATTGCTATAATACTGTTTTGAGTAAAGTACACGGTTGGTCGCTGTTGTTGACCAAAATTTTAGATTTGGTTCCTAGCTTTCTAAAAGTACAGGGATGGTCCCTGTGGTTTGCACTTTGTAACACATTTAGTCCCTAACTTGGACCTGCTGAAACCTTTAGCTTTGTTAGTTGGGGACTAAATGAGTTACAAAAGTGCAAACCACAAGGACCATCCGTGTACTTTTGAAAAGCTAGGGACCAAATCCAAAATTTTGGTTAACCACAGGGACTATTCGTGTACTTTACACTACTGTTTTTTCTTCATAAAATGTATGTGTGAGTGTGTATAAAGAAATAGGCAGATGCTTGCTTGCGGGCCAACTTGACGCGTATGAAAATCTACTCGTTTAACCTGGACCTGTTTTGACCTGTCGATTTGCAGAGAAAGAATTGACTTTATAGTTTTATATATTTGTTTTACTCCAATAATCGTAACAAAAAAAATAAAAAAAATTCAAGATTGTTCTTTTCTTCCCACTTGGCTATTAAAACTTCAAAATCACCTCATTTTTGCAGATTTTAAATCATCAGATGTTGATAGCATACTGAACTGTGACCAAAATCAGATTCATTGTACCCTCAAGGATTCTGAAGCTTATTTGCACCTACCTATAATGGTTCGTCGTGCAACTATTTATTAATTTACTTAATTTTGTTCTATTCCCATTTTTTAATCTTGCTTTACGACCTCTTTACCTATACAGAACTCAAAATTTGATAGATTTTCTCTGCAAAGAAATCTACCTTCTGCACTGAATTTTGCGAAACTGCATCTGAAAATGGGAAAGAGACTTGTAGTCTGCTGCAACAGTGGTAAGCGTTGCCACAATGCCTTCTTCATGGAGTCTTTTCTTCAAAAACCTGCTGCTTGTTACTTTATATATATGTATATTTGTTTATGGAAGGGTTAAAATGTGAACTAACTTGAGTTGTGAGAACTTGAGAACTTTTTGAAATATAGGTTTATTAAAGATAAAATTTCGACGAATTTTTTTTATGAAACTTTTAAAACAAATTGTATGTGGCTTATTACGTCGGTGTAAAACAAATTTACACTGTCGTAACGTTCTGACGTCAGCAGCCATTTACACCAGTGTAAATCAAACTTACATGTCGAATAAATGCCGGCTCGTCAAATTTTTTTTCATAGATGTCTTAGTTAGATGTTAATCTACGTTTGTGTAAAATTTTGTTGAAAAACTCACACAAGAAGTAGGAGTTCTCGGACTTCTCGCAACTCGGAGGAGTTATCATAGGAAATGAATCCTATATATATGTGTGTGTACGCGCTTTCGGTTTTGTCCCATTTTAGTCATTGTAATTTCTATTGTACCTTTCATTCATTAAAAATCGGTTTTTGCCCTGTGCGCGGTCATTATGTAGACTTGCTTTAAAAGTTTGTTCCATATGGATCACCTTTAAAATGCCCTATTTTTTTTGAACGGTGACTTTCTTTTTGAGTGACCCAATGTCACACCGCCTAAACGGCAGCCCCAGCCAAGATCTGCCTAGACTACGTTGTCTTAACCGGGCCCGCGTTGGGTTGGTCAGACTTGGTTACGGCGTTCCCCCGGAAGCCGTACTTCCTCCACACGAGAAGCCTCGCTGAAGTAACAGCCGGATGAAAACCGGGGTGCGGCTCAGGATCGAATCCCCCTCGGTGGGTTTGTCACCATCATTGCCCAATATCCACCCCAATAAGACACAAGTGAGAATTGAACTTGAGTCTCCATTAGAAAACCCAAGTCTCCTACCGCTAGGCCACATGTGGGGAGATCTTTAAAATGCCCTATAATGACCTGAACAGGACAAAAAGTCATTTTTGGTGACTCAAATGTACAAAAAAGAGTACGACAACTTAAAGTGGGACAAAAAGGAAAGTACGATTCTTGGGATAATGTGTTCAAGCTGAATAATAAATTAATAACGTGATTTTTTATTCAATTTACAGGGGAAGACATCAGTGTTTGTGTTTGCCTGGCAATACTGATTTCACTATTCAATGCCGAAGGTATGTGTACTCCTTTATCGTTAAACATGCATACTCATATATTCTTAATTTCATATCATATTAAAGAACATTATTTTCTGATAAGCGACTAACAAAATTATCAATAGTTTCAGTCTCTTTCTTTGATGTCCTAGGTGATAGGTTAAAGTTCCCGTAAGTATCATCCCATTTTTTTATGGTTTAACTAATAACCAGGACTTTCGCGTATTCTTCATGACAGTTTTCCCTTGGCCAATTATGGTTATTTTCATAAGACGATAGTTGAACTATAACACTCATATTTAGGTGCTAAAGTTTGTTTGAAGTTACTATAGTTTGTTTAAGTTGACTAACTACCAATTTGTCTGTTTTAGAACATTTGGATCCAGTAACATTATCAACCCCATGTCAGGTTTGGGTCTAATGTATAGACACGTTTAGCTAAACATGTCGGGTTGGGTCAACCTAACGGGTTCACGGGTTGACTTTTTAGCCCGTTCGTTTTTTTTATAAATATTCACACAAATGTGTTTTATGTCATACTTATGCCAAACGGGTGTTTCATGCTAAAGTTTAAAAGATAAAAGAGAAATGATCCATCGGCTTTTATAATTCAAATGTAATTATTTTATATACATATGTATTTTTTGTTGTATATTCTTAGTCTTAATGCAATAAGATAAAATAAATTCTCGGGTTGTGTTCTGGCATGACTTTCTGGCTCAAGTCGGGTTAGACCCGGTAGCCCGCAAAGACGACCCATTTAACTCTCATAGCTACATTTTCATTTTATTGTATATTAATTTCTTTTTATTCCTATTGTTATCATCCCAAAACTAGAAAATTATTCACAAAAGTACTTTAAGACTTTGTCCTTATCCAGTTTTAAATATATTATTTTTTGAAATGTTTTAATGTTCATGATAAATGTATAATCTTGATGGTTAATTAAGTTTATTATTCTTACAGGGACGTACGATGACGGGAAATTCTTCAAGGAGACACGAATAACAAAGCTAGATATGCGACAACGACTAATATTCGTATGCAAATATGTCGTAAACGCGCGGCCATCAAGAGGTAATCTAAAGCAAGTCTATAATTTCCTTGCGACCGTGACCAACATGAGCGATACAGATGTTAGAGGGGTTTGTCCACTATAGCTGGCTTAAGAGTTTTTATAGGGTTATAAAAGAACACTGTTTAGGTAATGTTCATATATTTTTTTGAACGACGGAGATCCATAATAAAATGAGTTCGGGTCAAAAAACAGGCCCTTTTGTGGGTTAAACTAGTTTGGCGTAATACAATGCGTATTTTTTAAATTGCTTATTGTTCCTACCATTAGGTGACATACCCAACCCGTCTATCTTGCCACTCGTTCTCAAGCGTGCTTTGTTCATTTAGCCAATCTATTCATGTGTTAATTTTTTTTCCCATCGGTCATGGTATTAAGTAGGGATGGCAATCGACTTGAACCCAACGGCGTTTCTGAAATATGAACATCGTCAGATGTTTTGATATAAGACAGCTATGAGATTATTTAAAAAAAAACTTTGCTGGCATCAGACGGGAATGAGATTAGGTGATTACTTGATCTGGAATCTAAACGAATAATTTTTAACAAACAGTTATCTTGATATTTAACGGGTATGACAATGAAGTTATCAATGCCCATCTCATTGCCATCCTACAAAACAAGCGGTGATATGTAGAGGTGCACAAACCAGTTAATTTTAATAACCAGTTCGGTTAACCGGTTATACCGGTTAATTTGACCTTTTGACTCAAACCGGTTGATGCTTTAACCGGTTATTTTGCCTTTTTTTTTTTTTTTGATTTTTTTTGGTTTTTTTTCGGTTGATGGTCTATCGGTTAAAAACCGGTTAATAACCTGTTCCTATACTAAATACTTATAACCGGTTACTAACCTACTGTTAAAAATAACAACTAACCGGTTATTCCTAAACGTTATTAACTAGTTTCGGTTAATAATCAGTTACGGTTAATTAACTGGTTATTTTGTGCATCCCTAGATTGACATGTGATTGCTTTTTTGTAGGTTTAAAGGACATAGGGTTCGGTTAATGTTTGATCCGATCTGGCTCTGGCCCATAATACAACTAAATGGATTGTGATATGACCCATTAGTTCATTGATTTTTTCCTAACCCACGACCCAATTAACCCAAATAGTTGGATCAAGAACACTGAGTGATGTGTAGCCCAAATAGGTATCACTTTATTAATATTTTGCATGTAGACATAAATTTTCGAAGTGAATGTAATTTTGAAATTACTTTTTTTAAAAATAGCTTTTTCTCTAAAAACAACTTGTTCGCTACACATATGAAGTATTTGTAGAAAACGCATCATCATCTCGTCGTAAGCCTCGTTTTTTAAATATAAAAAAATCACAATTATGAACCCCTTTAAGGTTAATTATGAAACTATAATCAACTAAAAATAATATAAAATTTGGGAATGTATTCATGTATATGCTTTTCAATCCTTTTATATTTAAAAAGGAATTAGCATCAATACTTTTTTTATTTATTATATTAATCTTAAAACAAACAAATAATTTTGATGATTATAAATATATATGCCGTGTTTGTGAATTTCCAATTAAAAAAATAACTTGTAATAATTAAAATAAGTGAAATAATATATTGATATATTAAAAGCAACATAATATTATAAATATACTCTGCGACCAGCGGATCTGCTCGTCTTTGGTTGGGCTACGGGGAAACATGCTTGTGTGGACCTCACGGGTTTTCCTCTCTGGTTGGTTTAAGGGAAAACGGATTTGTAGCTGAACAAGCAGCTAGAAAGACAGAATCGAAGAAAGTTGATAAGCACGCTAAAGCTTGTGTAGATAATCAACATCTTTTTGTGCCTTTTGCCTTTGACACATTTGACTCCCTAACGCTAGAAGCTATTCAATTCCTGACCAGGGTCCAACGGGTCATCCATAACAATTGCTCAGCCTCAGGGGGACGGGGTTTTGTCTTTGTTAGATTAGGGTTTGCAATTCAGAAAGTGGTAGCGACGCAGCTTGTTGCCCGTCTACCTTTTGTTTTGATGCAACTTGTCAAGTATGAATGAAGTAAACTTTATGTCTATGTTAAAATAAAATATTATATTGTTTAAACAAATAAAAAAGAAAAGAAAACCGTTTTATATATATATATATATATATATATATAGGGAGGAGATCATGCGAGAACCACCCTTATTGCGAGAACCGCGAGAACCAATGTGAACACAACCTAAAATAGCTAAAAAAACCTAACCCCCCCCCCCACCCAAGCTAAATGCTAAAAACTAAAACCTAACCCCCCCCCCCCCCCCCCCCCCAAGCTAAAATGCTAAAAACTAAACCCCCAAAAAACTTAAAAAAATCTAATTTTTTTTTTAATATTTTTTATGCTCAAATCACTACTTTTAGTGGCCAAATTTTTTTTTTTTTTTTTGCTTCGAAAAGTAGCGATTTTTATATAAAAAATATTTTAAAAAAATTTTTTGTGTGATTTTTAGCTATTTTTAGGCATTTTTGGTTGTGTTCACATTGGTTCTCGCGGTTCTCGCAATAAGAGGTGGTTCTCGCATGATCTTCTCCCTATATATGTATATATATATATAGGGAGCCGCTAGAATAAGAACCACCTCCAGTTATGAGAACCACTCTCAACCAATAACATTTTGCCAACTAAAAGGGCCTTTTGGTCTTTTTACCCCAAATGTCAATTTCCTACCTCTTTCCTCATTTATTAATGTCAGACAACCTCTCTCCACCATTTATTATGTCATCTCTCTCTCTCTCTCTCTCTCTTCAAATATAGTCACTCATCTCACATCTCTTCCTCTCTTCAAAATTAAATCCCTGAATTCACCTCTCTCTCTCTCTCTTCAAATTTCAACACCATACATGTTACTGTAAATAGAAAATTGGGTTCTAGCAGGTTGATGTTTCAAGCAGGAAAGAGAGAGAGGAGAGAGAGAGAGGAGAGAGAGGGGGAGTGGGTGTGGGTGTGCTTGTTGCCGGTGGCGGCGTTTGTTGGTGGTGCCGGTGGTGCAGCCGCCAAACACCTCCCCCTCCGATCGCAACCCACCGCCGCTGAGACACCGTGCAGCCGCCAAACACCGCCGCTGTCAATGTTCTCCTTCATCTCCGTCTGTCAATGTTGCAGCCGCCAAACACTGCCGCTGAGACACCATGCCGCCGTCATCCGAGAGATTAATAGCGATGATGATGTGGAAACCCACACATGAGCCTTGTTCTTCATCTGAGAGATTAATGGCGATGATGATGTCGGTGGTGCCGGCGTTTGTTGGTGGTGCCGGTGGTGCGACGTCGGTGGTGCCGGTGTTTGAGTGGTGGCTAGAGGTGGTGCCGGTGATTGAGTGATGGCTATCGGTGGTTTAAACGGGGTCAGGTTTGTTTTTCGGTTGTTGATTGTTGGTTTGATTGGGTTCTTTTGATTTGTTGTTTCTGTTTTGATTGGGTTCTTTGATTCAAAAAGTTTGGGTTTTTTGATTATTTTTTGTGGGTTTGATGTTGAATCTGGGTTTGAATATGGGTTTGATGTTTGAATATGGGTTTGATGTTGAATCTGGGTTTGAATATGGGTTTGATGTTGAATCTGGGTGTTCTTGAATCTGATGGTGGTATGTTCTAAAATCGGTTGAATCTGGGATTGGGGTTGATTTGAATTCTTGATTCTGTTGATTTGAATTCTTTGATTATGTGGGTTTTGATCGGTTTAGATTTTGGGGGGCGATGATGCAAAAAAAAAAAAAAAACGTTGATTTTGACGATGGCGCGGCAAAGACGGCGGAGGGTAGGTTTTTTGAACCTGCAACCCCATTTTGCAGCCTTTTTTATTATCGGAAAATCTGAGCCAAACCCCCCCTTTTTTTTTTCGAGATACGCTTTGTTTTGATGTTGTTGGTTTTTTATATTTTTTTTCCCTAGTCGATGACGATAACAATCTATCTGAGACACCTACCGAGTTTGCGTTTTCTGGGTGCGTTCGTGTTGCGTAAAAAAGTTATTTGTAAAAAAAAATTGTGTAAACCGTAAACTTTTTAACGTAAAACGTAAAAAGTTTAACGTAAACGTAAAAACGTAAACTTTTTTAACGTAAAAACGTAAAACGTAAAAAGTTTAACGTAAAACGTAAAAACGTAAAACGTAAAAAGTTTTTCGTAAAACGTAAAAAGTTTTATGTAAACCGTAAAAAGTTTTTTGTAAAGCGTAAAAAGTTTTAGGTAAAACGTAAAACGTAAATTTTTTTAACGTAAAAACGTAAAACATAAAAAGTTTAACGTAAAACGTAAAAACGTAAACTTTTTTAACGTAAAAACGTAAAACGTAAAAAGTTTTTCGTAAAACGTAAAAAGTTTTATGTAAACCGTAAAAAGTTTTTTGTAAAGCGTAAAAAGTTTTAGGTAAAACGTAAATTTTTTTTTGTAAAACGTAAAACGTAAATTTTTTTTAGTAAAACGTAAAAAACGGCGCGAAAAAAACGACGCGTAAAAAACGGCGCGTTAAAAAAACGGCGTGTTAAAAAACGTCGCTTGAAAAAGTCGGGCGTAAGACGGGTCGTAAAACGGCGTGAAAAAACGGAGCGTAAAAAAAACTGATTTTAGAAAAAAAAAACTGATTTTAGAAAAAAAAAACCTGATTTTAGAAAAAAAAAACAGATTTTAGAAAAAAAAAAAACTGATATTTGTTTAAATATAAAAAAAACTGATTTAAGAAAAAAAAACATTTAATGTAATAGGACAAAATTGTAATAAAAAACAATCTATCTATTATACTAAAGCAAAATAAAGGTTGACTTTTTGACTTTGAGGTGACTACTTTCTTTGGCCAGAGAAATGGGTATTTGGGCGCCATTCCTTTTCCTCATTTCTCAGCTCTTTTTGAAACCGCCTACATTTGTTCTTCAATTTAGAAACCCTAATCAATTCTCAATCTTACCAAAATTATGAAATCATTTCCTTCTTCAATTTTATTTCAAATAAAAAACCCTAGATGTTACACAATCATCCACATTCTCTAATATTCGGATTCCTCTTGGCGTGTAGATTGTGGAATTTCTTCTTCAATCGGTAACTTTTTCAATTGAATCTGTCATATCTTTGAATTCTTTGTGTATTTTTATCTGTTAATCGACGACCAAGTCTTAATGATTGTCAGAAGAATAACGATGGCAACAACCAGTGTTTCTTTGAATTCTAGCCACAGTCGGATTTATTTTACGAATGTATGTTTAGATTTTTTTTCAAACGCTGCTCTGATTTCCTAATGTGTTTTTTGTTTCTCGAATTAGGTCGACAGTTTGCATGTGGTTTTGTCTTAGTGTAGGCGGAATGTGCTCTCAGTGGGAGTGTCTAAGGGTTCCTTTTAAAACTCGATGTTGCCAATAGAAAAGAGGGAGAATCGATTCAAAGAATCCTACACTGTAAGTTTGTAACCATTCGGTTACCTCAGATTACAGATTTTGGTTGTTAGAGTTTAAATATCTTTTCAACTTAATATGATTTACAATCTATTTGTTGACAAATTAGGTGATATTTGGGATTCACTGAAGATTTCTGCTTCTTTTAGTCATACAATTTCATTCTTGATTTGTATTGTGTTCTTGATCTTAGTTTTTATTTTTTTATATTCAGTCTGTCCATTAACATCCGACTTATTATTGTTGGTTTCAATCTAAGTTAAATTATGCTTTTAATTATTTCTTTGTATTTGACTTATGCACACAAGGTGGTCGATGAAATGTTTGTTTGAAAATTGCTTAATTAACTCTATATGAATTGAAATTTAGTATGAATAGTGATTTTCCAATCCATATGCAGGACAAGTATTCAATGCAGGTTAGCCCACGTTTGAGTTTTACACGGATAAGATGGACATGGATGAATTATTGGACAATGCATTTTTTCTCTTCTTCTTTGCTTCATTGATGTATGCTCAAAGAAATAGAGATATGGTGATGGCGACGTCAGATGACGATGACGATGGTGATGACAGTGGCACATCCAGGTACCGATGACGATGGTGATGGTGATGGCAGGCTGAGGCGGCAATAGTGATGACAAAGGCAAACCATTCAATTCCACTGTCGTTCATATGTAAGCCCTGTATGGATAGTGCTTCTACGTTTTTATTCTTACATAAATATAATTTTTCATCATTTCTTTGATCAGAGGATAAGTCAAATGATTGCAGGGAGATAATTTGGCGAATTGTTCAATGGAGATTACTATTGGTAGTAGCTACGTTGTAGGTACTTTCTGCTATAATGTTTTGTTATTCTATTGATATGAATTATTTATATCTTATCATATGAAAATACATGGCCAGAATGCATCTATAAAAGTATTAATAATTAGGGAGTAATTTACCTGAATAGTGTATGAGTAATTTTTTTTACATTTGTTTCTAACATCAAATACATATTTAATCTTAATTTTTTACTCATCATTCACACAAAATACTAAATCGAAATATGTAGTTTGTGTTTTAAATTTATCTATATGATTAACTAAAAGTAAAAATAACGAGGTATGAAACAGAGGGCAAAGAAACAGGTTGTGCTTCCATGATGTCCTTTCTAGAAACACACCATTATTAAAAAGTGATATTTAATTCTTTATAAACTTAATAATATTTCTTTTACTTGATAATAATTTTTTTTACTATAATATTACAAAAGAGGCTCTTGCCAAACAATGGAACAAAATATAAACAATAAAGTATCATGCCTATAGATTTTAAGTTTTTATATGAAGCATATTCTTTTTCTAATGATATATTTCAGGTTAATAATAGCAATCCAACTAGAATAAAGTTCCATTGTCAAGTGGTGGTAATTCCTAATTAGTTCCATTGTCAAGCTGTGGTAAGGTCTGCATGGACATGGGAAGGCCTAACTTCATTGCTAAGTGGTGGTAATTCCTAATTAGTTTATTAATTCTCTTTTCCCTTGAGCTAGATTTATGGCCGAATTGACGGGATCCATGTTATTCATGGCCGAATTAGCTTATTTTTTTAATTTTAGTTGCCACTAAATATTAAAGCATTATTGCGATTACAACAGTTGATGGGGGTACAAGTAAGTTAATGTTGGCAGTAATGAAGGACAGAATGGCCACAAGAACAGAGTTTCAATAATCCTTAAACTACTGATGGATTTTTCCATGGTAGCAATACAGGCCATAGTCACATAATTCGCTGGTCATGGCACGGTTTTCGTTTTGGTTCATCCGATCCAATTCGTGGTATGAAAACGATCCGGGTTCGCTTGGGATCGCGTTTCCGATCCGAAAAAAATTCAATCGTAATATAGAAGAAATGGGTTTAGGTTATTCATTATTTAGTTTAAACGAGTCGGGTGAAAATGGTATTCGGGTAAGGAAAAGATTCATATCAGTCATGTAAAAGGGGGGGCAGGAGGATGCTACTGCTTTTGCAAACCAAGATCATTGTACGACCATCTTTAAATCTGCTATATTTCTTGCTTTTTAAGATTATGGTATGTTCTGCAAATGAGAACTCATGGTTATTTTTTAAGCGAGTGCAGATTCATCTTTGAAATCATTATTTGAAATGCCAGCCGTTACTCAAACAAGTCATGTAAAAGGTGGTCAGGAGGATGCATGTAGTTATGCCAACCAAGTTCCTTGTAAGCACATTTTTTTTGCTATTAAATCCATTCTTATGTTTTTATCAGTAGTTGCACTAAAACAACACTGTATGTTTTAAAAGGTTTCCTTTGGGCAACCTATAACTTACTATATCTTTAATTCTTACCTTTCAAGATCATGGTTTGTTGAGAGCTGATATTTTCTTTTTTGGGCGAGTGCAGATTCATCTCATAAAACCTTATTTAAAACTCCAGCCGTTACTCAAACCAGCCACGTCATGCTTGGTTTAAGTGGTTTATAGTTTGTTCAAATTAATATTCTCTTGATAAATCTTCTCAGGTAATAGTTATAGTGGTTGGATTTTTCAGGATTCTTTACGAAATCATAAGGTTACAAAAGCGCAAAAGGTATTCAAAGCAGCAAAAGCGCGGTGTAGACTTCAAAGTAAATATTCAAGAATGAGTTTTAAAAGTTACAATCTTTTTACTGAATGTGTTTTTGTAATTTGCAGAAAATAAGAAGAAAGGTTGGAAGAAAATTGCCCCCACCAAAGAATACTACCAACACTGAAGTTAAATCAAAAGGTAATCTTTATAAATTGAATTTGTTGTATAATTTAGTTAATTAGATATAGTTTCTTGATTTTTTTGTTTTTAGTGTATGTGTGTAAAAGGCTATGTTGCTATGCAAAAACCATAGTTGTCAATAGCCGATGGCGACCAATATAGCGATGATTCATGTTTAGAGGTAAAGTAGATAAACCTAAAAATACATGTTATCGAGCAGTGGAGATGAGGAAAATACAGAAAAATACATGTTATAAGACCAAACCTTAGGTATTGAGCAGTGGAGATGAGAAAAAAAAGAATAAAAAATAAATAAAAATGCCGGTTTTTATCGCTAATTCGCTATATAATATATAGCGGCATATGACATATATGCTATATAGCGCGCTATAGCCGCTATCGACAACTATGGAAGAAACAAACAATAATTCACTATTTTGTGTAAAAAAACTGGACTTTTTTCAAGTATACAGGGTTGAAGATGTAAGCAAGATCATCTTTCCCATAAAATGTGATGTTTATATGCATTTAATGAGGCATATAGACAACTGACAAAGTGATTACTTACTTTATAGTTGCATACTTATGTACTAACTATTATAAATCATCATGATCAGTTAAGAAGTTAAGATGATAAAGGCCCTCTGTTAGATTGTTTTTAAATATCATGCAACTGATATGATTGTGAGAGTATAAATTTGTGCTTGATAAATATTTCTGGTTGAGGTATTTAGAAAGAATAAAAATATATGAAAGTCATGCACTTTACTGTAAATGGTTATAGTTTTTATTAACATGATTATGTGCAGCAATTATATTATCGGAACAAAGTTTGGCATCCGAGAAGGCCGGTTTAGCTGTGAGCAAGAAAGGGTTGACTTTAAAAGAGCTGTTTCAGCAGACGTCTCATCACAATGCAAAAGTTTGTGGAGGTAGGGATGAACACGGTACCCGTTCGGTACTGAAAGTACCGGTATCGAAAAACGGGAAAAGTTGGGTACCGGTACCGGTAGCGAATATAACGGTTCGGTACGGTATCGATACTTAACAGTGTTTTACCCGTAAATACCGGTACCGGTACCGAAAAACGTAGAAAGTGGGTACCGGTACCAAATGTACCCGGTACTGTTCGGTACCGGTACGGTACTGGTACCCGGTACCAAATGCTAATCCCTACGCAGAGGTAACATTTCTTTATAACATTTAAGGTTGCCAAATTAATTCTTAATTTCTGAGAAGACAAGTGAACATGAACAGAAAATATATAATGACAAGATGTTTAAATATATTATACTAATGTTCATCATTAAAATTTGATATTAAGAGTGGTTGTTTTTTTATTTGAAGATGCATTGATCGGTATTAGGGATATCCTCTCGAATTATCCAGCAGAACTGAAATTGCACAGACTCACTGTTATCGAAAAACTGGGTGAGCGCATGAGTGACGATGACAAAATTGTGCGTGAGACCCTATATCAACTTCTAAAGGCAGTCGTATTTCCCCCTGTAAAGAGGTGATGTGTCTCTCTCTCTCTCTCTCTATATATATATATATAACTTTTAGATTATGATTGTTTTTAACTAGCTCCATCGGTTTAACCTTTGCGTATTTATGTTCTTTTTGTTAAACTTCTCCAGGATAACCAGGGAACTTTTATATCCTTGATGATGGCATACGTATTCAACGCAATGACCCATCTGTCAATCGATGTCCGTTTGATGGCTTTCAAGTTTTTTGATCTGGTTGTCCAGCATTACCCATTGTCGTTCTCCATGTATGCCGATAAGGTATTTGTTTTATTTATTTTAACATGGGAAATAACATGTTTTCCCGTGTACTTAACGTTGTTTTCATGAACAGTTTATTCAACATCACAAAGAGATATTGCAGAAAAAACCAGTTTAATATGCATGACAAGGAAAAAGGTTTGGGTAACTGGATGAACATAATCAAGACCCCAAATGCGGAAAAAGATCATTGGGTAAGCCTTTTAATCTATGGGGTTTTTGTTTTCAATTATTCTTTATTAGGAAAATTGTTTTAATTTTTAGTTTTTAGGTACCTGGTGAAGTTGTTGCAAAGTGTACTGGTTGTGGATAAGATTTTATTGCTTTCAGTTAGTCTGTTTGGCCGCTTCTTTTGATCATGTAGGATAATTGCCGGAACCGTAGGGATATATTTTTTTTGTGATAAGTGCACTTATGGAAAAATTGTTATTACATATGAGGAGAATGCCCCTCAAGTTTGCGCTTATGATCATTGCATGGTATGCTTTTGTAACAACATTGTTATATTTTTGTTCTAAATTGTATTTACACTATTCAAGTTTAATTTTTTGCTTTATAGATTCTGCCTATCTTATATACGTGTCCGATTTCATTTTTGGTTGTCTAAAGCCTCTAAACAAGCTTCATATGCTTGGTTGTCAAGCATCATCCATAGTTGCTAACGCCTTACGATCTAGAATTGATTCACGTTGTATTGTTACATGGCTTAAGGATATCATGGCTGCTGATTAGTCCGACAATGTTGCCTCATTTTGGCCAGCTGTGGTAAGGTCTGCATTGACATGGGAAGGCCTAACTTCATTGCTAAGTGGTGGTAATTCCTAATTAGCTTATTAATTCTCTTTTCCCTTGAGCTAGATTTATGGCCGAATTGTGCACAACGCAACCGGAAGAGAAAAAAACCACAAATGATGACGTTACTGATAGACTTTCCACTTCATTAAAGCATCTCCCAAATGCTTTAATGTTGTATTCAACATCGGTACTCCTTTCTTTTTTCTCAATCACTGTGTTAAGTTTGCTTTTGAGAAATTATGTATGCTTAATTAAGTATATGTTTGTTCGTTAGGAATGGAATTGCCGACATGGTGCTGATTGAAGGATTGTTTTCGATTGGATTTTACTTGCCTAATGAACATGTTCTATATTATCAGACAATTTTATTAGTATGTATGGCTTTGGATAGTTGATTATAGTGATCTGCTTATAGTATATATTGTTTATTTTTCTAATTTTCCATCATAAGGAGGAATTGAAGATGAAAATGTAATTTACTTCTTTACCATAGCTATGTTATACATGATTTCCAGCAATGAAGTATGTGTAACTGGCCCTGGCATGTTAATTGTATTGTGGTGGCTTTTGAACGCCCTGGTTGGGATTTGAATTCACACGATTTTAGATTCGAATATGATGTTATTAGACTGCACACGAGTTGTTCGATAAAATGGCTGAATGAAGTTCTAAATTCAAATAATGCATGAGTTTTATCCAAAAAAAAATTTAAGTGGGAAGTCAATCTCTAAAAATGACATGGTTACAGTTATAATCCTTAATCATGTAACCAACCCTTAATCATGTAACCAAGATTATAAGTTTAACAAAAATAGGTCTTTTCTTGCATGTTCTTACGATAGGTGACCATGATTAGAGAAGGTGAATGGATTTCACTTTATGGTTAAAGCAGTGAAGTTACAAAATGAGGTTTAAAGGGAGAGCCTGAGGCCCCAACGCAAGGCACTTAAAAACAAGGACTTTCATAAGCAAGGCACTACAGATAAACATACAATTTTTAGGGGTTCAACATGTTTAGGCTACTTTAGGCGTTTAGTCTATTTTAGGTTGATTTCAGGTTTGTTTAAGGATGTTATTATTGGTGTTCTTTGTGGATGCGGTAGGCTTCGAGTAAACGTGGTTATTAGATAGATAGATGGATGGATATTTTTGCATAACGGTAGTGTTCATTTAGAAAGTGGAAATTGGCTAACTGTTTTTGGGTTTCTTATATGGGAATCATCAAGTTATAGTGAATGAAGAAGAAAATAAGTCGAAAATGAGCTTTAAGTAAGGGAACAAACAAATTGGCGCTATTGCATTGGCTTCGTATGTGACGGAAGGTACGGTGGCGTTTTAGATTGCAAGTTATGTTCACTTGAAGTTGTTTATTTGTCTTAATAGTTGAACAATCACAGTTTGCTAATCAAAGAGTCCTATTGCAATAAATGATCAGATCAAATCAAACATATTGGACTTTATGTATTGGGTTTGTTTTATGTAGGCGTTGAATCTTCAATTTTGGGGAAATCTTTGACTGCTATCATTTAAAAAATTTTTGGACATTTTGGTGGTTCTTGAAGAAATGATTATATTCAGAGTTGATATTAGGATCTGTAAGTACATATAACCCTAACTGTTTTGTGCAACTGATCTTTAACTTATACTAATGATATTAAAGAAGGAGCTTAGGACTGTGGATGCTCAGAAAGGGTAAGAGTGTAGGGCTAACAATAGAGAACTGGAACAACTTTGTTCATACTATAAAAAAATTAGAAAAGAAATGTTCATCGTAACCATCCATCAGAGGCATTGATTGGTGTGACCCTATCCAACACTGTAATTTAATTATTATATAAGTAATGCAACATTTCGTTCATTTCAATGTTTTGGTAATGGGCGTTTCTTTCATTTAAAAAATTATTTCAACACTGTTAAGTAATTTAATTTATTGAGGCCATCCGTGTAACACACGGGAACTTAGACTAGTAAACTTAATAAGACAAAAAAAAACAAAATTACTTAAATACCCTTTTGGATTATAATATTAAAAGACATAATAAGACAAAAACCATTTGATATTAATTTTTGTTACTTTTAATCTCATCCATCCATCAAGTTGATCTAAGGGCTAATAAGTGGTTCTCATGGTTCTCATAACTAGAGGTGGTTTTCATTTTAGCGGTCCCCTATATATATATATATATATATTTTATCGACACGAAGACATAATAATTCAATGAAACAAGTATTTGGTCGTCCTAGCATTGAAACATGATTTGAAACGTGGCAAAGAATGAAAACTGAAAAGACTTGAGAGTCAGTTAGGTTGTGTTTTGTTATATTATTTAATATTTAATTAAATTTAATTTTTTTACGCCCAACGAATCAATCCCAAGTCCTCTTAGGGTACCACTGGACAAACGGGATACTCCAAGAGTAACCCGAGTCATCCACCACCAGTTCGGTATGTCTTCTTTCAAAACCATAATTAGCGGTTCGGCCTGAATTCTTATCAAAACCGACAATTACCAGACCATGAACAACCTTTATAAAAAATAAGCGTGAATTATTATTAACTTAAAAAACAAACTTCTCAAAACAAGATATTTTGATTCTTCGTAATTTAGGAATGAGAATATAACTATAACACTTCAAGATGAGATTGTTGTCAGATCACTAAAGATTCAGGCGTAAGTAATCGGACTATACATAGCATGTGACGACGGATAGGGTAAACGATGCAGCCCGAGTTCGGTTTGGGCTGACAAGTCTAGTCGGTGGTGCAGGTTAGGGCGGTTGCGCTCAAGGTGGGTTGTTGGGTCTGGGCGGTGGCCCCATTTGGTCGACGTTAGGGCACGGGTGGTGGGGGCATGAGTGATAGACTCCAATTCGTTTGCCAACCAAACACATCAAGAATGGAATTGAGATTCCAATTCCAGCAATTTCCGAATCCTATTGGAATGTTTAAATTCTAAATCCACTTCCTTCAAATGTTAATTCATATACAAATTCCAATTTCAAAACATTTCGAGGTACAAACACACCCTAAGAGATCGGCCAGGAATCTTTTCAAAATAATTTATAAAATGATATAATACAAAGTCTAATTTCTATACAAATTCTAATTTCAAAACATTTCATTAACCAAACACAACCTAACAAGAATCTTTTCAAAATGGTTTATAAAAGGATATATTATTAAATCACGGAATTTGATGGTTATTGAGAAAACTTGATCACGACTCAACTACTCAATTAACGTACGTCATGAAAAAAATTAGAGTTATGAGTTTGACCCTTATTGATCTTAGATTCATTTTTTTGTTGGTTGTGTTATAATTTAAATAAAACTAGGATTTCCTCGTTGCGTGTTGCGGCGGGGAATCCGCGTACGAACTAAATGATAAAGACCAATATGAATATGCAAAATATAAATGCATAAAAAACTAAAATTGAAATATGTAATAGATGAAAGAAAAAATGGTGACATGGTACCTATGACGTGGTGTTGCGACCCGAACAAACGAACGAAAAAAATGGTAATGGTGACGTGGTGTTGAGCCCTTTAAAAAAAATTATATCACATAATGATAGTTGTAAAACGAAAATAAAACTATAAAACTATTAAGTTAAAGACGTAATTTATTATAATATACAGGGCCAATTTGAAACTTAAAAAAAAGGAAAAAGAAAGAAAGAAAGAAAAAATATAGCCGCTAAAAGTGTAAGAACCAAACCTTGGTGGTTAAAATATAAAACAAAACAAAAGAAATCTTGTGAGATGGTTTAAAAAAAACTAACAAAAATTGAGGGGACAAGTATAAGAACCAAAACATTGGTGGTCAATACATAAAACAAAAAAACAAAAAGAAATTTTGTTAGAGAATTACAAATGTCATTCAAAATTGTGTAAATTACGTAAATGTCAGAAAGAAGAAAAGCTAATATCCAAGTGTAGGTAACATTCTTATAATTAAAGAAAAATAGAGGGGACATTGGGTACTGTAGCAACATGATACTCTGTATTGTTAGTATAGTATGGTATAGTATAGTATAGTATATAGTATACTATAATATAATATAATAATAGTTAAAAATCGGATTAAGCTATAAATATTCAAAAAGTAAAAAAAATAGAAAATATAACACAATTTTTTTTAACATGTTTGATACATAGAAAAAAAATTAGGTATATAGTTATAGTTATTTATATTTTGTATTTGATTTATAAAAATAAAAGAAAATATGCCTATATATCATGTGCTTAAAGTAAAAATAAAAAAAAAACTTTTTATGATTCAAATGAAAAGAAAATAAATTTACTGTAGTTAGCATGATATAATATGAAATGATATCATACAGTACAATAAAATATAATACAACACAATACAATACAATTTAATATAGTATAGTATAGTATAGTATAGTATAAAAAATCGGATTAAGCCATTAATCATATGGCCTATGAGATATATAATTTAAAGGGTATATTGACTCTAAATGTTATAAAAATCTATTAAGTTTAGTCGTGTACGTAGTGATCTTGCAAACCATGTTATATTGTTTGTTTGGGTCCAATTTTCCAACATATAATTATGAGGAATTAGAAACCATTTTGGCTTTGTAATTTATGATAGTATACGTGGCAAAAACATGGAATAAATATGCATTATTAGGAGGTTGGACATTTTAAAAGATTTGCTTTAAGTATGTAATTAATTAATAATGAGTTGTTTTTGGGCTACTTTTATATAATTGACCATAAGATATTTGAAAATGTATATTATCAAAAGTTAATCTTGGCCTGCTTTCGAGACACGTTAGTGTAACAATAATGACACTTGACCCGTTGCTAGGCCCCACTTTATATTGAAAATTTCCAACCATAAATTTCTTTTAAAGTGATTTTTTGAAGAATATATATATTCAATAAGTTTTTATGATTACTTTAGATTAGTGTGTTTGAGTTTATCTATTGAAGGTTTAGATTCGAATCCAACGTTTAGACCATGTGTATTGGGGCTTAAACTTTAAACCCTTTTTTTGAGCATTATTCGACATGTGGCTTCTAGTCAATAAAGGAGTTTGAAGTTAAAAATGGGTGTAATGGTATAATGTTCTTTACGATGATTAGATATTGTAATTGAATTAAATAAAAAATAAAAAAAACCATCAAAAACATTCCATTGGCTATTCTCTCTTTGATCAGGCGTTTTCAAGCCTACGCCTAAGCCAAATTTGACGAAAAAACCCCCCAGGGGTGGAGGGAGGTGCGTGAAGGGGCGCTATGGACGAAAAAAGCCCAATTAAAGCCCCACTACGGATGGTCTTACTTTTATTTAAATCCATAAAACGATTGCACACTAATGCATTGAAATAGAAGGTAAATAGATAACAAGTTGTGTCACTACACCTGAAGGGGTATGGTCCCAAAAATCTTGCGCACGTAAAGGACCATACCACAGCCTTATTCCAAAAACATCCTAAACAAGACCTTGCGCGGCCGCGCAACGGTCCTAAATAGGATTTGGAAAGAAACAACAATAATAATTGAGTATGGTCCCCAGAACCTTGCGCAGACGCATAGGACCATACCATAGCCCTATCCCAAGTACATCTTTAACAAGACCCCGCGCGGCTGCGCAGCGGTTCTAAAACAAGATGTGAGAGAAAACAGTCTTCGATAAACTCGCGCCAGAGCAAAGGAGTAACAAACATTCAACTAACACCCTTGCGCGGGCTCACGCAAGGGAACAGTTAGACTTGAAGATAATATCCTAAACATATCCGCACGTCTAAAAACAAAACTTGAACAAAGAACCTTTTCTGTTACAACAGACTGGACACGTGGCAAAGACAGCGGTTTACAGCTGTAGATCTTCTAGAAAGCCTTAAATGCTCATCGTGCATGGCCATTCGGTTATAATCGAAGATGACGTGGCACAATCCTAGACACTCATCTAAATCACGATGATGGCACTAACTTGGAGAAGGATCCTCCCAAAACCACTTTCCACGTGGCAACTCCCCAACCGTTGATCAAGACCCACGATCCGTGTGAGGAGATCAACGGAAGGAAAAATAACAAACAAACGGAAAAGCACTTTCCGTTACTATCTCCGTCGCACCAATTTCCCGCCCAAAACCGGTTATAAATAAGGCACTGCAGGTATGATCTCACAAGTTACTTTCACTTCACTCTCACTTTTACTACTTCATCTTCTTCATCGAGATCACTGTATATAACACCCGTTTATTTTTACTTGAATTTAATAATAATTCACACCATTTTAAATAAACTTGTCTAGTTATAACATGGATTTCATAAATAAGTTCAAGTGTGACAAAAGCCTTAGTCAACTATCGACTAAGTTAAAACATTTAAAAGTTGTTTAAGAATTTGTTTACATCACAAAAGCTTAAAATATTAAAGATTTAAAATATAGCGGAAGCTTCAAAAGTCGTGTTCAGTTCTTCAACATATTGCTTGATCGCCATCCGTAAGATCCACATCATCACCTAGGGTCAAAACCACTAAAACATTAGTTTTGACATTATAATATATTACATAAACACAAGATCCGACATCGCAATGTGATAAATAAAATACAAGTTTTATTTTTCTTTTGGACTCCACCGTAACTTACGGTGTCACCGTAAGTTACGGTAGGTCCTGGAGATTTCTGGTCCACCGTAAAACAGGGAAAACCCACCGTAGCCTCCTGACCTCTACCGTAAGTTACGGTATTACCGTAACTTACGGTAGTCCCTGGGATGTTATGTTTTGTTTGGTTTGTTCAATTCACTCAAACCCAAATCTCAGATTTTTCCTCTTTCTAACATACCAATACATTAACTTCTCATATTTCTAATATGTTATTTAATAACCAATAACAAGATCAATCAATCATATTACGGAGCATTTTCCATGCCTTTATTGATTATTCGACCCGTTTGGCTCACCTACGGAATCCTCCAATATGGTGACTACCAACGAGATCTTATCAACCCTTGATCCATTACTCAATTTTTAGCGAACATCATCGCTTTAGATTAATATAACTTTTGTTCTACGACTCAACTACACATATACTAATTATCAAATTTATTCAATGTAACGGGTCAAGTTACATACCTTTAGTGCACGCTCTTTAAACGCAAGTCGCCACCGGCTTGTCCGCTTGGAGCTCCGGTATCCTTTCCTATAGAGTTCAACCAAGACATGTTTAGAACTCTTTTCAATTCATAGTTCGCATTACTTTTCCGAAACATCAAAATCATGCGGTTTAACTCAAATTTTCAGATTTAAGCCTTCTTTGAGGCATTTATGCGAACACTTTAAGGGCAGAAATTTACACCTTATATTATCAAGTTCATAACTTGTCATGTAGCTCTAAATTAACATCAATTAAGCTTTCATATAACATTAAACATCATTATTTCAGAAATCACTTCCTATGACCCATATTACACTAGAATAATCATTCTAAACCCTAGTGTTTACTAGTTTCCCACAAAACCCATGAATCACCTTCAATGTGTTCATGAGATTTTCAGGAATTGACCATGATTTCACATGTTATTGTCTAGGTTTTACTCCTAGACACTATATCATCTCTAATCTATCCAAAAAGCCAACATGCAACATCAGATTTCGAATTTCCCAAAATCATGAGAATTTCAAGTGGGGAATTTTCATCAAATTTTACATACCTTATGATCTCCTTGCCATGGGGATCAGTAATCTATGCTCGATTTCTGATTTTGACTAGGTTTAAGCCCTTAATTTGAGAGTTTTGTGATGAACCAGGGTTTTGAAGGAGCCTGGGATTGCCCCTGTTCTTGGTCGATTTCAGCAACACACAAGCAAGTGTGTTTTATGTTTTAATTTTGTTATTTTATTAAAATAGTTTCCATTTAAACACTTTTAGTCCCTCATCTTTCATTCCCTATTTGTTTTAACTACTAACTACTCATAAATGACCAACTAACTTGGTTAATGTCATTCCTAGTTAGTTTATTTTACTAGTTTATTTGCAACCTAATTGCAAATTTATGAACTCGCATTTTCGGGATGTTACAAGTCCACCCCCCTTAAAAAGGGTTTCGTCCCCGAAACCAAAGTACTTACCAAATAAAGTAGGGTAGAGACGTCGTATATCTTCTTTGGACTCCCACGTAGTGTCCGAGCCTATCCTATGCTCCCAATTGATCTTGACTCGATCGATTTGTTTGTTTTGTAAGTGCTTGACCTTTCAATCTAAAATATCCACTGGTCTCACCGCATAATTCACGCTATTATCCACTTTGATATCATCGTAATGGATATAAGCTGTTTCGTCCGCTAGACACTGTCGCAATTGCGACACGTGAAACGTGCCGTGTATTCCATTCAACTCTTCCGATAATATAAGGCGATAAGCCACCTTGCCAACCCGTTCGATGACTTTAAATGGCCCGATAAACCTCGGGCTTAGTTTTCCCCTTTTTCTGAATCTTATAATGCTCTTCCATGGGGAAACTTTTAGCATAACCATATCACCTATCTGAAATTCAATCGGTCTTCGTCTTTTGTCGTCATAAGACTTCTGTCTATCTTGGGCTGCTTTCAAATGGGCTCGTACCACTTCAATTTTCTCATTAGTGGCTCGAATTATGTCTGTATGTGCCAATTCACATGGTCCCACTTCACCCCTACACACCGGGGTTCTGCATTTTCTACATATAACATTTCGTACGGTGCCATACCGATGCTCGTACGGTGTCATACCGGTCTGTATCGTTCTTTCGCTTTGTCCATCCGCTTGTGGATGGTACGCGGTGCTAATGAACAACTTAGTTTCCATTTGTTCTTAGAATTCGCGCCAATAGTTTGAAGTAAACTGAGTATCTCTGTCGGACACAATGGATACCGGTACTTCGTGACACGCCACTATTTCACTAGTATATACTTCTGACCACCTTCCTCCAGTAGTCCTTTGGTTTGGGCCCAACTATCTTAGTTTCATTTTTTTTTAGTCATTGTTTCTTCTAGTCCAAAGTTATCATATGCATGTATCTTTCACGAGTAAGTCCTCATGGACTGTAACTTTTGTCTTGTATTTCTTATTTTGTCACCTATTTGACCCAATTGTCAATTGACCACTCAATAATATGAGTTCATCAACATGTTCGCCCCATACTAATCTTATATTGACCAGTGTTTGTATAAATCACGTCACTATTTTGACTCTGGATGGTCTTGTCGGCTAGATCACTTAATCACCGTCACTTTATGCCCCGTAATTTGGGTCTTCCATACTGCCATATTCGGTCTTACATGAGTTTAGGGTTTCCTATCCTGTAACTCACGTTACGACATGATTATATTCTGTATTCCTATGTCACTTTTGTGACTATGATCGTATCGCATCACATCATGTTTAAGTTTTCATTAGCTCTTCATTATCATGAATCTTCTTTTGAGCATAGTGTCTCACACCTATCGGTGTTGAGACCTATATTCATTAATATTATCTGTTTTCTAATTTCTCTATAACATTCATATTTGTTAAACGCCACTCCTTACTAAGACTGATTTTTTTTTTGTTTAACTTCTATCTATTTTACTTATGTCAATTACTCATATCCAGGAATTGACGACAAGAATTTATTCTTTTCCGTTATTATATCGCGCAGGGAATTGTAACCAGTCCCCATGCTTAACCCCAAGTGTCCCGTAGATTCCTTCACTTTGCCTCATAGGCTACCTTATTAGATCTTCACCTTTTTAAGGTGGGACCCTATAGCTTGTTCCTTCGTATTTGTGACCCGAGGGTCATTTTGGTCACATAGACCTTTATATTGTTTATGACCCGAAGGTTATAGTGATCCCGTAGATCACTTTCTACTAGTGTCTTTATTTAGTTGTGTATATATATACATATGGTGTCAAGGCACCCCCTTCTATGTTTAGAATAATTTATTTTCGCTTTTGAAATTCATTTGACCTTAACCATAGTCTAAGGCTATACTCATTTTCTTTCGGATTATCCTTCCGACTCTTTGACTTCTTACGTCGTATTCACGACTGTTTATCCCACTCGTTCCGTTATTTGGTTTATGCTCCTGTTTTATTTTCAACCCGTTACCCGGGTTCTTTATCTTACTATTTTTATTACTTCGATTTCATTGGTTTGCATTTTCCTTTCCATACACTTTTACGTCCTATCACATAGATTCAGTAATATTTCGCACTTCCACTATTCGTTTTGCGTTTACTTGGAATATCAAGTTTTATACTTTATTCAGCCCTATCAACATTGAAATAGTTTATCATAACTTTCAAAATATATGTTTTGCGAAATTTTATTGTCCTTTAGTCACAACTCTAAATTCGATTCTTTTGTCCTTTTTAATCCGCGTTTCTGTCTCTTGGTTTATGCATATAATTGAAATCATACCCATCCATCGGGCATTTTACTGACATCATTATCAAAGCAACCATTTCGGCATGCATTTAGACTTCATTTAGATTTATTTGGTCGTATTAGCGAAATCCATCGCCTTTATTCAACCACATAGTTTATTCTTTTATTTATTTTGTTTCAATTGTAGCCTTTTCATTGTTCTGGACTAAATGACTTCAGTAGCCTTTCCGACTTTCCCATAGACCTCTTCGCGTATCTCCTTAGTCGTGAGGGATACCGTATTGTCGCCAACTATGGTTGACGCCATATTATTGTAACAATAATAGAAATCATTTAATCTTATTTTATCATTCCATGTCGTTGTATGGAATTTACCCACATCGTTTGTTGACATAAACGATGTTTCTATATGTTTCATTTAGTTTGGCTTAGTCTATAATCATGTCCTTGTCATCTATTACTATTGTAAACTCCCAGGGTTCCGGTGTTGTTACACTCCTCCCTATTACGACGCTTATCTTTCATTACGTTCTCGGGTTCGAGTGTGCGCGCACCCCTTCCCATGGTAATATTTGTCATGATCACTTTTACCTCGCTGCTCAACGTACAGTTTCAGCACCTCTTATAAACAATAGAACTTTTACTATTGCCTATTTCTATTTTTCAAAGCCTTGGTAATTCCGTTAACACTAATGTAGGATGTTAAATAAATCGATATAAAACAAACGATTTATTTGCACTCGTAATAATTAAAAATTCATGCTGAAATTTAATTTACAAGAGTATACCTGAAACGACATCAGGTTCAGCTTTAGCCTCCGTGGCTGTTATATAAAACAACTTTGTCCTTGATTTCTGGGCAACAGACCTTGTATCGGTTGTGTCCTTGGTTCTAAACCTCTCTGGGCATTTAGACTTTTTATGTCTTGGCTTACCACATGTGCCCTTGTGAATTTTTCCACAAAATCTACACTGATGTAACACACTTTTTGTAACTCCTTTCTTGGGAGCTTTATTAGACTTGGATTTCTTTACGGATCTTGGATTCATATCCAACACCCTCTTTTCTTCTATTTCTTGTAGTATGTTATCTTTCAATTCAGCCATCATATCGTTCACCACCGGCACGATTGTGGTTTGTAATCTATCAATATACTGTGATAGACTATTTTCTAGAGCTTTTCCGACCGTCTCGGAAATCTTAGCTTTCATTTGTTCAGTCAATTGAGATGTCGAATCATCTCCGGTTACTCCAGACATTTCTTTAACTGAAACATCCATCACGATTTATCAATAATTATTTAATTCATTTCCATCTTATTATACGGAAATTTATATCACTCTTACTCAATCATAAATAATGTGTTATTCTTTTTTTTTCGGATTGGTTAAGTATATATATCTTGCCTTACCTTTCTTACTTAGTGTATTTTCCCGGGTTCGAGCGTATTTATACACTCCTCCCTTCTTTCCGTCATCTTGAAATTGAAATGTTTACACTAATTGTTAAACATTTCATCTATGACATACGCGTCATTCATTTTGAGCTAGCCAAGTTCACCACTTGCTTAAACCATCTATGCTTAGTGCACTTTTCCGGGTTTAAGTGTGTAAACACACACTTCCCGTGCATACCAAATCAAATTTTCCTTTTTTCTAGTATTCTAGTAAGTCTACTAAAGCAATTAATTCTTACCGGACGATCGATCAAGCTTGAACCGAACACTTTGTTGACAACCTTAAGCTCTGATTACCAACTTGTAACACCCGTTTATTTTTACTTGAATTTAATAATAATTCACACCATTTTAAATAAACTTGTCTAGTTATAACATGGATTTCATAAATAAGTTCAAGTGTGACAAAAGCCTTAGTCAACTATCGACTAAGTTAAAACATTTAAAAGTTGTTTAAGAATTTGTTTACATCACAAAAGCTTAAAATATTAAAGATTTAAAATATAACGGAAGCTTCAAAAGTCGTGTTCAGTTCTTCAACATATTGCTTGATCGCCATCCGTAAGATCCACATCATCACCTAGGGTCAAAACCACTAAAACATTAGTTTTGACATTATAATATATTACATAAACACAAGATCCGACATCGCAATGTGATAAATAAAATACAAGTTTTATTTTTCTTTTGGACTCCACCGTAACTTACGGTGTCACCGTAAGTTACGGTAGGTCCTGGAGATTTCTGGTCCACCGTAAAACAGGGAAAACCCACCGTAGCCTCCTGACCTCTACCGTAAGTTACGGTATTACCGTAACTTACGGTAGTCCCTGGGATGTTATGTTTTGTTTGGTTTGTTCAATTCACTCAAACCCAAATCTTAGATTTTTCCTCTTTCTAACATACCAATACATTAACTTCTCATATTTCTAATATGTTATTTAATAACCAATAACAAGATCAATCAATCATATTACGGAGCATTTTCCATGCCTTTATTGATTATTCGACCCGTTTGGCTCACCTACGGAATCCTCCAATATGGTGACTACCAACGAGATCTTATCAACCCTTGATCCATTACTCAATTTTTAGCGAACATCATCGCTTTAGATTAATATAACTTTTGTTCTACGACTCAACTACACATATACTAATTATCAAATTTATTCAATGTAACGGGTCAAGTTACATACCTTTAGTGCACGCTCTTTAAACGCAAGTCGCCACCGGCTTGTCCGCTTGGAGCTCCGGTATCCTTTCCTATAGAGTTCAACCAAGACATGTTTAGAACTCTTTTCAATTTATAGTTCGCATTACTTTTCCGAAACATCAAAATCATGCGGTTTAACTCAAATTTTCAGATTTAAGCCTTCTTTGAGGCATTTATGCGAACACTTTAAGGGCAGAAATTTACACCTTATATTATCAAGTTCATAACTTGTCATGTAGCTCTAAATTAACATCAATTAAGCTTTCATATAACATTAAACATCATTATTTCAGAAATCACTTCCTATGACCCATATTACACTAGAATAATCATTCTAAACCCTAGTGTTTACTAGTTTCCCACAAAACCCATGAATCACCTTCAATGTGTTCATGAGATTTTCAGGAATTGACCATGATTTCACATGTTATTGTCTAGGTTTTACTCCTAGACACTATATCATCTCTAATCTATCCAAAAAGCCAACATGCAACATCAGATTTCGAATTTCCCAAAATCATGAGAATTTCAAGTGGGGAATTTTCATCAAATTTTACATACCTTATGATCTCCTTGCAATGGGGATCAGTAATCTATGCTCGATTTCTGATTTTGACTAGGTTTAAGCCCTTAATTTGAGAGTTTTGTGATGAACCAGGGTTTTGAAGGAGCCTGGGATCGCCCCTGTTCTTGGTCGATTTCAGCAACACACAAGCAAGTGTGTTTTATCTTTTAATTTTGTTATTTTTTTAAAATAGTTTCCATTTAAACACTTTTAGTCCCTCATCTTTCATTCCCTATTTGTTTTAACTACTAACTACTCATAAATGACCAACTAACTTGGTTAATGTCATTCCTAGTTAGTTTATTTTACTAGTTTATTTACAACCTAATTGCAAATTTATGAACTCGCATTTTCGGGATGTTACACTGTACTTATTCTCACGCCGGAAGGTGGTGACGTAAAGAACCCTCATTCTCCCCGTGGCGAGTCTAACGGCTTTCTGTTTTGCAGTGATCACCGGAGAAGAGAGCTAGCTAACCCCCGAATCAACGAGAGGATTAACCCCTTTTATGTAGAAACAAAACCCTTGATCTGGTTGACTCCGGTTAATTCTGATCACTGTTTCTTCAACCCCTTTTTGAATAACCTCTACTATTTTCTTAACCTTTCAGATATGTTTAGCGAATGTTATGTATTAGGCTATGCGGTATGGTGATCTTCCTCCCTTGGAGGATGATCCGCCACGTATGTCACACCCCAACCGATGGCGGAATCATCGGGGCATGGCACTGAGCGAAACAGATCGTCCAGAAGTTTCCATAACAATTATCAATACCATTCAATTTAAATAACACGTCCCATACCGTATCTCAAACAGTAAAACAATTATTACAGGCAAAAATCTAGGCAAATATTCTGTTCCGACAACTTAGATTTAAATAGACAGCAGTTGTTTATCTGCTTCTAGAGACCCTTAGTTTGACCACTACAGACAACTATTTGTTGGGCTCTAAAGCTTTATTCTAGCTTCAAATTCCTACCAAGTGTGCGTCCTAAGCACATGTCACATACGTTAAAATAAAAGTCAATACATATAATGTAAAGGTGAGCATACAAGTTTGATAATAACATATAGAGTTCGAATTCGTTTACGCATAACCAGCACGTACACATAGTGAAATGAAGCACGTTAGTTATCGACATAGATCCATCGATACCAATGACTGCGGGTTGACTGCCCGAGGCAGTTCGCAATACATGATTACCACCATAATCCATGCAAGTAAATGATCCTTAACAACCCCCGTGTGAACGGGTGCTGAGTCCAAACTATAGTACTATCGTTGCTAAGGCAGGTAGATAGCCTTCCATGTGTAAACATAACAAACAAGCAATCATAAGCCACGTATGACATGCATTAACGGTTAGCGTTCAAATAGTATTGAGTAGTGTGATAGTTGTAGTTTGAATATTCATAACGTATGTAACACCCCAAAAGTGCTTAAAGCAAAAAGGGATCGAGTATACTCACAGCGATTAATGGATTGAAGGGAGCGCTTAGCGAGCAAGATTAGCCTGAGTAGATTAGATTGCATAACGATAAGTGATGTGTAAAACGTTACAAAGTGTGAAAGGGTCGGATGGTGGTTCGATCGGATGGTAATCCGAACGGACAGCAATTCGTGCGGATAACAATCCGTTCGGGTGGTCATCCGGTCTGACAGTGTTCCAGTCGGATGGCGATTCGAGTGGATTGTTTCTTCCTATGAGGAGAATGCGTTTGTGTACGATGGCTTGACTTTTGAAGTTTTCATTGTAGTATTTTGAAAACAATGAAGTATCTCCATCTTTCAAGTCGGTCGATCGGATGACTAGTCATGCGGATGAAAATCCGTTCGGATGGTCATCCGGTCGGACAGTGGTCCGGTCGGACGGCGACTTAGCAATGAGGTTACTCACTGAAGGCAAGTTCATAACAGAAGTGTCATTCGATCGGATGGCAATCCGATCGGATGGCAACCTTGTTATTCAACATGTTGAAAATTGTTTAAGTCTTTAAAGTCTTAGTATCTCATGATCCGAAGAGTAATCCAGTCAGATGGTCGTCCGATCGGATTGCAGTTCGTTCGATACTCAAACTTCAGTTAAGATTGTTTTAAAGGTGGAACCCAAGTGTGATCCGTTCGGATGACCTATCCGATCGGACAGCAATCCGTTCGGACAGCAATCTGTTCTGGTTGTCCTGTTCGTCCTACACTTGGTCGTTTTGAAGGCTTGTCGTTATGTCGAGACACTTTGACGATGCGTTAGCCAACAGAACCCCTAGTTCGACCCAGATGACCAACCTGACCAGGAATCACCCTAGCCCGGCCGGTCACCGGCTCGAGGCGTTGGTCTTGACTAACCCGAAATCGGTAGTCTCGTGAGTAGAATCCGAATCTTGGGCTAGTACAACACTACAATCGAGTAGAAGACTAGATCAGGGTCGGATCCTATCGGTTTTGAGTACTTTGAGTGCAAAAGAGTCGAAAGAAAGTTAAAACCATATTTCAATCCTTTTTCACCATTCTTTTGTCGAGATCTTTACAAGATCTTTGTATGTTTGCGTGGAAATCGGTTAGATCTCGGTTGTTCTTGGTGGATTGTAGTCAAAATGTGAAGTTCTTGAAGAACACATGATGACGTCATCCTAGAACACCCAAAATCTAGTGATTTCATGGTTGAAAGTTAAGGTTTAAAAGATAAAAAGGTGTAGGAGTGTGTGTAGATCAAGAAAGTACAAGATTTAGGGCGAGATCTTACCTAAATTGAGAGAAATCGAAGAAAAGGCGAGGAGCACGAATGGTTCAAACAGAGGGTTTCCAGAAATGGAAAGAATGACAATGACAGGGGTATTTATAGGATTCCAAAAGAGGAAAGGGTTATCTGATCGGATGGCATACCGCCCGGATGACGATCCGGTCGGATGGATATCCGGCTGAATGGCACTTGATTCGAATGTTGACGCGACGATTTTTGGTGTTTCGATTTCGATTGCGAGCGGCTCGTCACGGTAGGGTTTCCTAGTCAAATTACTTTCAGTCTCAACTACTAATTATCATAGCTCGATTTTTTATTCGAATTCGAGTTCGATTGCGTTTCGATTTTCGATTGAGTTCGATTGATTTCCACAACATATATATATATATATTTATATATATCACGCACAAGTAACACATAAGGCACACACACACACGTATAATTAACCAGATTAAGTCGAGTTGCGGTTCGTATCACGATTTGATGTCGAGTAGCATAGCTTGATTATTGAGTAGTTAACTTTATCGCATTGTTACTTCCTATAATTCACAGTCGTAAGTCGATTAGATAGCGATTAACACACCTCGATTTTAGCAATTAACAACACTTTTTCCACATAATACAATTAAAATAAAGAAGTTTCTATAAGTCAAATCCGTATATTCGGTCGTTGACTTTGACCTTGACTTTGACTTCCGAAAACACGGGGTGTTACAACGTAGGCGCCACATCATAGTCCTTGAAGGATGCCCCTCCAAGGTAGAATCACTGGAAATGGAGGATGATCCTACCCCACCATATTAATTTTTTTAAATTTATCTACCTTTTTTAAAACACCAAACATTACATAAGTTAAAAAAAATAAATTCATTAATATTAGAAAACCAAAATGTTACATTAGTTTAAAGAAAATAAACTAAAAAAATAAAAATCCTAAGAACTTAAAAAATATTAAAAAACTAACATATTCTTAAAAAAATATTAAAAACTACTAATCTTTATCCGGCATGTGGTCGTTAGGTTCGTTTTGTGCGTTGTTCCAAATGTACTCCACCAAGTCCGCTTGTAGGTTTTGATGTATGTACTTGTTACGTAGAGAGAATCCGTTTAAATCTTGTTGTTCCAAACTAACTGGAACAGAATTCCCGTTAGACGCGTTTTTGTCGTACTCACAAATCGCGATACCTTCGTTTTCGATGATCATGTTATGCAGCAAGATACAAGCGTACATAATGTGTCGCAACCACGTTGGTGTAGCAGAACGTGCTGGATGTTGAATGATATGCCATTTTTTTGTAGAACCCCAAAACACCATTCAATATCTTTTCTCGCACCCTCTTGAAACTTCACAAATTTCTTTCTTTTATCGTCTGTTGGGTGCGGAATAGTTTTAACGATTGTAGAGTACGTTGGGTATATTTCATCCGCAAGGTAGTAACCCCGCCTGTATTCCACCCCGAAACCGTAAAACTGGTGTCTAGACCTGTTCCTGCCACTACATCGTCAAATATCTGTGACTGGTAGATGCTGTTAAGGTCATTAAGTGAACCAGGTAGACCAAAAAAAGCATGCCAGATCCACAGATCCTGTGACGCAACAACCTCTAGAACTATAATTGGATGACCATGATCTCCCCGAGTATATTGACCTTGCCAGGCAGTAGGGCGGTTCTGCCACGACCAGTGCATGCAATCAATGCTCCCGAGCATTCCTGGAAAACCATGTCTTTGTTCGTGTGCTTGATATAATTTTTGAACGTCGTTTGCATTTGGTTTCCGTAGGTATTTCTTGCTATATAATTTTACGACCCATTCGCAAAACCTGTGCGAACATTCACGCGCGGTTCTTTCGGACATCCTTAAATACTCGTCCAACGAATCGTATGCGTACCCATATGCCAGTTGGCGAATGGCCGACGTAAATTTTTGTAAAGTAGTGAATCCCCTTTGGCCCCTAGCGTCGTATCGCAGTGTGAAAAAGGGATCAGGCTGGCCAAGTCGTCTGCGATACGTAAAAAAAGTCGCCAACTCATTCGGAACCGACGTCGAAACATCTCGTCCGTGTACACAGGTATGTCGGCAAAATAATCGGCCACTAATTTATCATGGGCGGCTATATATTAAAAACGAAAAATAAATTAAATTCATTATTAAATTTAAATAAACTTACTCTAAAAAAATTAAAATACCTTCTTTGTCTCGGTTTAAGGCGGCTTTTCTAGTTTGCCGTTGTGACGACGTTTCAGACTCTTCATCCTCCTCCATGAACATCTGAGCTGCGTACATAATGACGATTGCAAAAAAAGCTTCGTTCTCACCCATGGTTGTAAAAGTCCCGCCTAGGCTCCGAGTACTCACTACAAGGTAGGATGCCGATGCACGAGTACTGGTCTCCCAGGCCAATTACTCCCCGAGTAATCTCCGCCTAAGCCGAGTACTTCCCGAGTACTCCTGAATCCGACTAGGGAGCGCCTAACGACTTTTGCAAATCTCACCCGAAGATGACGAATACCACGTTGAAGAGGAAGAAGATGAAGACATGGCTAATTTTTATAAATATATGAAAGTTGAGAGAGAGATGAGGTTGAAGTGAGTAAAAAATAGGGTGTTGGGATTGTATTTATAAAAAAAATTAATGAATTTTGTTTTTTTTTTTAAATAGCCGTTTGAATTTGAGGGTTGTATTTATTTTTTTTCTTTTTTAACGGTCATAAAGCCCAACGGTCGGATTTTTTTTTGTCTTTTAGTGGACGTCGCAAACGTCTAGGGGGAGACGGGGAGGACGACGCAAGGGTGGGGCGAAATGGTGTTTTGGCTGGCACCGATTCTGGACGAGGAGGGAACGAAACCCATACCGTACAGCCTTAATTAGAAACGGAGTCGTGTGAGTTTTTCGATAACAAATTTATAGTAGTTATTAATAAAAAAGAAAAAAAAAATCATATATATCATTTATGATTTTTAACAAATTTATATGTTCGTGTGATATTGACATATTTACTACATATACATTTTTAACTTAAGGGAATAGTGTCAGGCAAAGGCAGCTTGCCTCGCACTTCTCTATTGGACCAACCAATTTTTAATTTAATTTTACTCCCAGTTTAAAATTACGGTTTCGTCATTCGTTTAAAATTACGTTTTTTCCCCGGTTTAAAATAAAATTATATTTTTGCCTCTAGCTGAAACTTACGCTTTTGCCCTCAATTCAAAAACCCTTTTTTAATTTTATTCCCAGTTTAAAATTACGGCTTCGCCCTTCGTTTAAAATTACGTTTATGCACCCAGTTCAAAATAAAATTATGTTTTTCGCTTGGCTAAAAATTACGATTTTGCCCTCAGCTCAAAATAACGTTTTTACCCACAGTTCAAAATAAAATTAGGTTTCCCCCTAGCTCAAAATTATTATTTTGCACTCAGTTTAAAATTATAATGTCGCGCCCAGTTCAAAATATATTTACGCTTTAGCCCTCTGTTCAAAATTATGATTTTGTTCATTTCAAAATTACAATTTTGTTCCCACAGCTGCCTGACACTTCCTCATTAGTCTAATGAAATTACGATTTTCCCCCGTTTAAATTAACAGTTTTGCCATTTGTTTTGTTTTTTCCCGTCCATCATAATTACGATTTTTCCCTCGGTTTCAAATTTATAGGTTTGCCATTGTTTTTGTTTTTTTTTTCTGTCAAATTACGATTTTGCTCCCAAGGTAAAATTAGAGTCATGCTATCGTTTTAGTTTTCTTTTTGACAAATATATGGTAGTGTTTTGTTTTAATTGTTGACTCGGTGTAATTTTTATTCGTGTCAGGCGGTTATGTGACACACGCTCATTTGTCATCAAAAATTACAATTTTGCCCCAGTTAAAAATTATAGTATTTCCATCGTTTTAGGTTTTTTTAGCAAAAGTATTGATAATGTTTTGTTTTTAATTGGTTTTCTTGATGTAGTGTTTTTTGAGATCGTGTTATAAGTAGTATTTACAAGTGACCGAAACACACACGTATATGAAAGAGAAATATTTAGCTTAGTGCCCCGCAACGCGGGCGGGGCAAAACCTAGTTTTCTACAAAGAACTTTTTATCTCTATAATCACACGGACATACAAAAATTAACATATTTATATTTTAATAACTATTTTTAATGGAAACAGCAAGGTTAACTTTAACTAGGTCGAATGGCTTCAAAACCCGCCTTCACCGATGTAATATATTCTTTTGGCCCTCATTTTTATGAATGTTACTTTTCTATTCGAAAAAAAAAATATTCGAGATAACTTTATTAGGTTTTTTTAGCAGAGGTGTCTCTAATAATTCACGTACCCTGTTTGAGCTCGAAAAAAATATACAATTCCGTAATGTTTTATAATTATTTAAGAAAAATCAAATTAGTATTGAGCTCAATAAATCTAATGCCAAGTAGTGAAACACTCTTCTAAAAGCTTTCGGAAAGGACATTAATTTCATACTAAAATTTGAAAAAATTTCGGCATGACCCGTTTATAAATATATCGATTCCCTGTTTTAAAACAAATAAGACCTTAACATAAAACATTTCGACAACACCCTTTAAGTAACAAGTGGCCAATGCAAAATTTCCAAACCTCCTAACATGTTTACATACACGACCATTTTCAAAACAAAAAACGGACAAGTTTAGAAGATCTAATTACAAATCGACATACGAACTAAGTTTTTGCCAAAATATAAGGACAACTAAGACCACACATGTTAAAAATACATACTACCCAAAAACTAGAACCATACAAAAGTAGACATCTCCGGGAACGCTAGGTGAGCGTGAAATCGAGTGTGTTCGTTCCAAGCCGCCAAGCTATGTAGCCGAGGATTTACCTACATCAAGCATCAAATATTAAACTCGTTAGTTATGTTACTTCTAGACTAGTAATACAAAAATTAATCCCTTTCATTCATTCATCTCATACATGCATTATCTCACCCCATGAAACGGGTCAAAACATACTACCTCAAAATTGAGATATATCATGCCATTCTTATCCCGTTGGGACGGGCATCTTCATTCATACATAACCTTCATTCGGTTCGTTTATAACGAACGAACACATTCCTTCCATTCATATACATACACTCAAACCCGTGAGTGATAGGTCGAGTTGATTTCATTCATTCATAACTTATCCGTTAGTAACGAATAATATCATTCATAACATAACTTTCATTCGGTTCGTTTAGGATGAACAATTTCATTTCCTTTCATACTTATCTTCTCATTACCCGGTCCTCCCAATAAGGACCAATTATAAAGCATTTATACTTATAAATCTATGGTTCATGAAATTTGTTCATAACGGATCAAACCATTTACTAATTAACTATTACAAACTATCATAATTACGGTTTAGCACAAACAACAATTTACTAATAGAATTTAGTATGCATAAATAACATACCTCGATCTTGCGCGTTCTCCGTTTTCCTAGCACTTGAGCTATCTTCCTTCACGCCTACATTAACATATTTGTTCCATCTTTTAGTTCATTCAAATATCATTTCATTATTTTCATAGTTTAGCATATGGCAACTTTATCATAATTTCTTCCGAATTTCACAAATATGTTCTTTTAGGCATTTTATCGAGCACTTGGCGGGTTTCGCATTTGTAGGACACTACATATAAATTTTCTAAGTACAATTCTTACTAGTTCGCTTCATAACCCGTCAACAATCAATCAAGTTCATATCATTCTTTTATCCTACATCATTTTGCCTAAGGTTCAAGTATTACAACATCATCATATTTCAAGATTTCATAGTTATATCTATTTCAATCATCCTACTCATACACATCTTCATAAATTGGTCTCATACTAAAATATCTTTCAATTTACCTAAAATCAAACATGATTCTTGTTCTAGAAAGAAATCCTAACTCAGATTTCTCACATTTTGTTACAAGAATTCGAGATTGGGTTGTAACCCTCATCCTACAAATCATAATTTCAGAAAATTAAACTTACCACTTCAATAATTGGGGTTAGATACTCGAAAATAGGGGTTCATAATTTCAAGTAATTTGATGGAATTTTGCAAACAAGGGTTTCCTTGTCCTTCCTCTGCTTTGATCGAACCCAACACCACCAAATGTGGGTGTTTTTTATTTTTGTTAATTAGTAAACTCTTTCATTTTACTATTTACACAATGAACCCTCCCACTTTGAAAGTATGTTTAAATTTAAGCTTTCCCCATAGCGTAACTACTATTTTGCCATATTTCATAAACTATGTTAAGTTCTTTGTTTATTTTCACTTATTTTTTTTTTATATTAAACATTTTTGGGGTGTTACAAGTCTACCCCCTTAAAAGAGGTTTCGTCCCCGAAACCTGGACACATAATAAATTAAATATTTACATACCGAAGAGAAAAGGGTAGTGCCTCCGTATTTCATCTTCCGCTTCCCATGCAAGTTCCGATCCCTTCCGGTGTTGCCATTGAACCAACACTTTTCTAATGACTTTGTTGCGAAGATTCTTTACCTTAACGTCTTTAATGGCTATTGGTCTTTCGACATAGTTTAACCCCTCGTCCAATTCAATGTCGTCGAGAGGCACAAACGCTGTTTCATCCGCAAGACCCTTTCTCAATTGCGATACGTGGAAGGTATTGTGAATCCCGTCTAGTGTAGACGACAATTCTAAACGATATGCAACCTTTCCGACTCGAGCCAAAATTTTAAACGGTCCAATATAACGGGGACCTAACTTACCCCGTTTACGAAAACGGATTATGCCTTTCCACGGGGATACTATTAGTAAAACATAATCTCCAACTTGAAATTCAATGGGACGTCTTCTTTTATCCGCATAGGACTTTTGCCGATCCTGAGCCGCTTTCAGTCTAGCTCTAATCAAGTCAATCTTTTCATTTGTCATTGCTATTAGATCATTTGGCGTAAGCTCCCTTTGCCCTACTTCACCCCAACATACGGGTATCCTACATTTCCTCCCATTCGTAAAGAGCCATTTGAATGCCACTATGGTAACTATTATTATAAGAAAATTCCACTAGTGGTAAATGGTCATCCCAACTTCCCCCGAAGTCTAAGGCACACGCTCTTAACATATCAACAAGTGTTTGGATGGTTCTTTCTGATTGACCGTCAGTCTGAGGGTGATAGGCGGTGCTTATGTGTAGCTTCGTGCCCACACTTTCATGAAACTTCTGCCAGTAACGAGAGGTAAATTTAGTATCCCGATCTGAGATAATTGACACGGGCACCCTGTGTCGAGATATGATCTCATTCATATAAATTTCCGCCGTCCTCTCAGAAGAGTAAGCCTCTCGAATAGGTAGAAAATGAGCACTTTTTGTAAGTCGGTCCACGATTACCCATATAGTATCGTGCCCATTTTTCGTTCTAGGAAGCTTGGTCACCAAATCAATTGTTATTTCCTCCCATTTCCATACCGGAATTTCCAAAGGTTGTAACTCTCCGTATGGTTTTTGATGTTCTGCCTTCACTTGGGAGCATGTTAAGCATTTCACGACATACTTAACAATATCGCGTTTCATACCCGGCCACCAGTAATGTCACGGGCCCCGGCCCGGTGTTATCCGGTCCAGAAACCGCGGAACAGAAACCTGTGGTAATTGTTATTTAATTTGGCAGCGGAAATGTTGACAGGATCTTTTAAACTGAAAATATTTAATTATTTTATTTCACATATTTGGGATAAACCCCATAATTTACATTAAAGGAATTTCACGAGGAAATTACCTGGTTTACAAAACATGTTTATTTATTTTACTGAGCCACCTCTTCAAGCTTTAGTGCTACGCGACACTTTTTCCTTGGTTCATAGTAAGTCACATGAAACATGTTTTAAAAAGATTTTATCAGCGGAGAAATAGTGGCGAGTCACTCAATTTGTACAAAACAATACATTGTTATAATACACAGTATTAAGGGCGATTACAATGTTTCTATCAACCAATTACCCCAAATTGGTATTTGTCACTTGACTGTGTCTGTGACTATGGTCAGATCACCCATTGGCTAACCCGTTGTCCAATGGTGACGGATATCAAGTAATGTATACAAAACCCCACATACCGGCAGTAATTGAAGATTACAAAGACTTAATCCCTGTAATTATAACTTTGAAAACACATAGGCTTTTGGAAACAATTTGGTAAAAAGAGAATGACTCACATTGCAAATTTAGACGGGCAGAGTTCTGCCTACTGATTTTAGCCTGGTAACCTAGTTAAATAACAATGCACACGAAACTAGGTCAGTAACTTAATACAACATTTACGATAAACTCACGAAATCAAAACCCTCACGACGAATGACAAAGTATAGCCCGGCTTCGGGCAGCACTTAAACATCCATCGGATCAGTTTCAATCGATCAGACATTGTATCGTAGCAGTGATCGAGTTAATACCCTGTAATCGTAGCAGCGCCTTGACACCTTAATACTCGTTTTAAGCAGAATTTGGACGTTTTGAAACTGAATTTTCGAACACAGAAGCAAGTCCCATGCACAGGCAATTTATAGCAACATTTTAGGTTTTACGCGGCCCGCGTAAACCTTAACAAGATCTTACGCGGCCCGCGAGGGCCTCTTAGTCTACGTGTAGGGCTAGCGTGTCATAGGTAGGTTCGCCACATGTGCGACACGTGGCCTAAGCGCTTATCCAGAGAATTTTAAGTTGTCGCGGCCCGCGTAACCTTACCTTATGGCTTACGCAGCCCGCGTGGAAACCAAATTTCTTAATTTCTTGATTTTTCATGAATATTAGGGTTTCAGGGGTCCGGGTTTTCACTTACCGGTCGTTTATGGACATTTTTGCAGGTCCTTACATCCTCCCCACCTTATTTAAAATCTCGTCCTTGAGATTTACTGAAATAAGTGAGGATACTTTCGTTTCATTTCTGATTCCAGCTCCCAGGTGTACTCAGGTCCTCTTTTTGAATCCCACTTGACCTTGACCAGTACTAGTCTTTTGTGTTTGAGAAATTTGACCTTTTTGTTTTCTATTTGGAGTGGTTTCTCAATAAATTTTAGCTTTTCATTTACCTCTATATCTTGAAGAGGTACAACCAGGTATTCGTCAGATAAACATTTCTTGAGGTTGGATACATGAAATACGTCGTGTACTCCAACTAGTTCTTCTGGTAGTTGTAGGCGATAGGCGACTGGTCCTATGTACTTGGGACTTAGCTTTCCTTTCTTTCTTTCCGAACCGAACTACTCCTTTCCAAGGAGAAACTTTTAAGAGTACCTTGTCTCCAATTTGAAATTCCAGCGGCTTGCGTCGATTGTCTGCATAACTTTTCTGACGATCTCGAGCCGTCTTCAGTCTTTCCTTGATTTGAGTTATCTTGTCAGTGGTTTCTTGTACGATCTCAGGACCTGATAATTGGCTTTCTCCTATTTCTGCCCAGCAAACTGGAGTTCTACACTTGCGTCCATATAGTGCTTCAAATTGGGCAGCTTCGATACTTGCATGATAACTATTGTTATAGGAGAATTCAATTAAGGGTATGTGGTCATCCCAGTTTCCACCAAAATCTATAACACATTCTCTAAGCATGTCTTCCAGGGTTTGGATCGTCCTTTCACTTTGTCCGTCTGTTTGGGGATGGTATGCAGTGCTTAGATTCAGTCGGGTCCCCATTGCTTCTTGGAAAGTGGTCTAGAAATGTGAAGTGAAACGACTATCTTTATCCGATACTATGGAGAGTGGAACTCTATGTAGGGATACTATCTTGTCTACGTACAACTTGGTTAATCTTTCCATGCTGAAAGTTTCCTTCATGGGTAGAAAATGAGCTGATTTGGTTAATCTATCCACAATTACCCAAATCGCGTCGTTACCTTTCCGGGTTTTAGGCAATTTAGTAACAAAGTCCATTGTTACTAGTTCCCATTTCCATACATGCATTTCTAACTGTTGGAGTAACCCTGAAGGTTTCTGGTGTTCTGCTTTAACTTGCGAACAAGTTAGACACTTAGATACATATTTAGCTATGTCCTTTTTCATTCCTATCCACCAGAAATTATTTCTTAAATCTTGGTACATCTTATTATTACCAGGATGTATGGTATACCTAGATTTATGGGCCTCCTCTAAAATTTTATTTCTTAAGTCTCCTTGCTTAGGTACCCAAATCCTTTTCTTGTGGAATCTCCAAATTCCATCAATCCCTTGTTCTAATTCTTTTATTCTTCCTTTCATTCCTTCAGCATCATCCTTAATTGTTGTTTCTTGAATGTTCTTCAGTTGTTCCATTAAGTCTACTTGAAGATTTAATCTAAGGGCACGAACTCGTCTTTGTTTTTCATGATACTTACGACTCAAGGCATCTGCTACTACATTTGCTTTTCCTTCGTGGTATTGAATATAACAGTCGTAGTCACTTAGAATTTCCATCCATCTTCTTTGTCTCATGTTTAATTCTTTTTGCCCGAATATGTACCTTAAACTTTTATGATCTGTATAGACTGTAAACTTACTGCCATACAGATAGTGTCTCCAAATCTTAAGGGCAAAAATTATTGCTCCTAATTCTAAGTCATGAGTCGTATAATTTTCTTCGTGCTTTTTCAATTGCCTTGAGGCATATGCAATTACCTTTTTGCGTTGCATTAACACACATTCTAATCCTAACTTAGAAGCATCACAATAAACTTCAAAATCTTCTGTCCCTTCTGGTAAGGCTAGAATTGGAGTATTTGTTAACTTTTGCTTTAAAATCTTAAAAGCCACTTCTTGCTTAGGTCCCCATTCAAACTTTACTGTTTTACAGGTTAGCTTAGTTAATGGCACAACTATCTTAGAAAAATCCTTAATGAAGCGCCTATAGTACCCGGCTAATCCTAGAAAACTTCTAACTTCCGTAGCTGATTGCGGGACCTTCCATTGGGTGATCGCTTCTATTTTGGAGGGATCTACGTGAATACCTTCGTGATTCACCATATGTCCTAAAAATTGCACCTCCTGTAGCCAAAATTCACATTTCGAGAATTTCGCATAAAGCTTTTCCCTTCTTAACAAAGTTAAGAGTGCATGCAGGTGTTCACAATGCTCTTCCTGGCTTTTGGAATAAATAAGTATATCGTCAATGAAGACAATTACAAATTTATCCAAATACAGTTCACAAATTCTATTCATCATGTCCATGAATGCTGCAGGAGCATTTGTTAGTCCAAAAGGCATGACTGTAAACTCGTAATGACCATACCTAGTTCTGAAAGCGGTTTTAGGTATGTCTTCTTCTTGTACCTTCAACTGATGGTATCCGGAGCGTAAATCTATCTTAGAAAAATATTTGGCTCCCTGAAGTTGATCGAAAAGATCATCAATCCTAGGTAATGGGTATCGATTCTTAATGGTAATCTTATTCAATTCCCTATAATCGATACACATTTGCATTGAACCATCTTTCTTTTTCACAAACAACACTGGTGCTCCCCACGGGGATGAACTAGGTTGTATGAATCCTTTGTTTAATAATTCATCTAACTGCTTTTTCAATTCTAGCATTTCGATGGGTGCTAACCGATAAGGTGCCTTAGCTATCGGTGTAGTTCCAGGAATTAAATGAATTCTAAATTCTACTTCCCTATCTGGTGGCAATCCTGGTAGTTCTTCTGGGAAGACATCTGAGTATTCTGATACCACAAGAATTTCCTTAAGTTCATTGCCTTTGGTATTAATAACTACCGAAATCATATATACTATTCCTTGTTTTCTTGAATAACTTGCCACTTTCATTACTGAAATGAACTTCATTGGCTTACATGGCTTATCTCCTGTAATCACCACTATTTCTCCTGTGGGTGTATAAATTTCTATAGAATTCTTATCACAGAGGATTCGAGCATGGTTGGCTACTAACCAATCCATTCCTAGCACGACATCGAATCCAGCTAAATTCATAGGTAACAGGTTTGCAGAAAATTTATGGCCTAAGAGTTCTATCTTTTCTTCTTGCAAAACCTTATCCATGTTAACAGAATTACCGTCTGCGGTTTCTATTGTATAAATCTACCTAAGAGTGGTTAAGGGTAGCTTAAGAGCTTGGCAGAATGAAGTATTTATGAAACTTTGGTTTGCACCAGAGTCAAATAATACTTTTGCATAAACGTCATGAACTAGGAACATACCAGCTATCACCTCAGGGATCAGATCTGCCTCTTGGGTTGTCAGCTGAAAGGCTCTTGCATTTTTCTTGGTAGTCCCTTCGGCAGGTTTGACTTTATTATCAGCTGGTTTGACCAGTTTTGGACATTCTGGTCTAAAATGTCCAGCTTCTCCACAGTTGTAGCAGATCCTTGTTTTCTTTCTGCACTCCTCTTTTCGATGCCCTAGAGCTTTGCAGAAGTTGCAAGTTTCATTACATCTTCCAAAATGCTTCTTTTTACAATTTCTGCAGAATGGTGGGGTGGAAGACTGCCCAGTTCCCTTTTTCTTGAAAAGATTACCCCCACGGTATCCTTGGGTAATCTTTTGGGCTAACTCCTTTTTCCTGTTTTCTTCTCGCGTTCGCACCAGCCCGTGAGTTAAGGTGTTGGCTAATTCCACCGCATCGTCAATTGTGCGGGGTCTCGCGGCTTTGACGATGTCACGAATCTCGCTAATCAAACCCCAGATATAACGAGAAATAAGTACCAGTTCTGGCGAAGCCAGAGTTGGTACAATTCGAGCATACTCGAAGAACTTCGAAGTATACCCTCGATAGTAAATATCCACCATTCGGTGGCTAAGGAACTTATTGGCCATTTGTTCTTTTTCATATTCGGGGCATAATTTTCTTTCCACCAATTGCTTAAATTCTTCCCAATTCATAGCGTAAGCCATGTCACTTCCTTTGGCCAGTAATACTGTATTCCACCACTCTAATGCCTCTTCCTTGAAAAGGTGAGAAACATACATGACCTTATCCTCTTCGGCACATTTACTTATTTTAATTACTGCCTCGGTCTTTTCCAACCAACGCAGTGCAGCCGTTGCCCCTTCATTGCGTCCAAATTCGACAGGTTTACAGGCAAGAAATTCTTTATAAGTGCAACCAGGTGTTGCAACTTTCATTTTCTTAAGTATTGGGGCCTGAATTACGTTGTCGTTATTATTGCCGCCTCCGTTAACACTGTTACTGAAATTATCGTCGCGCGTGCGTTTAATAGGGTTGGCTTGCGAAGGCTCAACAGGGCTTTTAACAGCAGCGACGATTGTTGGGATAACATTGGCTATTCCCTGGGCAACGATATTTTCTATATAGTCTATTAAGAAAGTGATCCTCATTGTTTTGCTCGGATTGGTTAACTTTATTAATTGGTTCATTAACAGCAGGTTCCATCTGATAATTAACAATATATAAGTTATTGGCATCAAATAAATAACAACCAAACATAATAAAGCAATCACACATAAACACATATAGCCAAAATTGTCGACTTTGCGACTTTCATATTTTATATATACTTTAGTATGCATCCATACACACCAGATATATTACAAAAGTTTTATTTTAAGTTATTTTACATGTTTATATTTTTATTATTTATTATTATTTTATTAATATTATTAAACACATAACCACACCATCACACAGCCACCGTCAGCTGGCATCTCAGAAACGACGTTCCCTCTCGTCGTATTTCCAGGTGATTCTCTCCCCCACATCCCTAATTCTATTTCCTGCCTCCACTAGCTATTCACCATAATGACGGAGTTCAGCCAAGTTTTCTGTGCTCATAGGTGGATTTGGTGCAGGCTCGGGGTCAAACTGGGGGAAATAAACGCTAGGGTTATTCAAGAGATTCTGAAATTGCCAGTCGTTTGTCCACCATTCTTCCAGCTCTCCTTGTAGAGGTCAGGTGTTGACAATAGGATCTGGGATAGCAGGTTCCAAATTAACGGGGAGTTGGGATTCAACAGGGTAATTGAAGAGGTTTTCATCGGCAGGTCCGATGAGATCACAGTTCTCCAGTTTACGATCCAGCTCCTCTCATGGTGGCATTTCCTGGGGTTGCCCTGAACTTTCCCCGATCTCCTTTCCTTTGCCTTTATCCTTTGGATCCTCTGTCTTTTTAACCTTCTGTGCAGCTGGTTTCTTCCTACGCCCACGTTTCCAGTCCAAGATTCTTCTCCTCTTTTTCGGCTTTGGTTTCTCCTGAGTCTGTGCCTGGAAAGTTAGTGGTTCCTCAATATCCACCTGGTAACCAGATGGGTTTCCTGTGGTATCCATATCGGTGCTATGGATAGTAAAGTTTCGGAGTGCCTCCGACAGTTCATTCATGCTGATACACACATGAAGAAACACACACAAACTTAAATTAAAATTTTATTTATTGTAAATTAAATTTTCACAAAATGGAATTCAGAAAATTAAGTATTTCTAAATACTTAATTGGCTTAAATCAGTGGCTCTGATACCACCTTTTCTGTCACGGCCCCCGGCCCGGTGTTATCCGGTCCAGAAACCGCGGAACAGAAACCTGTGGTAATTGTTATTTAATTTGGCAGCGGAAATGTTGACAGGGTCTGTTAAACTGAAAATATTTAATTATTTTATTTCACATATTTGGGATAAACCCCATAATTTACATTAAAGGAATTTCACGAGGAAATTCCCTGGTTTACAAAACATGTTTATTTATTTTACTGAGCCACCTCTTCAAGCTTTAGTGCTACGCGACACTTTTTCCTTGGTTCACAGTAAGTCACCTGAAACATGTTTTAAAAAGATTTTATCAGCGGATAAATGCTGGCGAGTCACTCAATTTGTACAAAACAATACATTGTTATAATACACAGTATTAAGGGCGATTACAATGTTTCTATCAACAAATTACCCCAAATCGGTATTTGTCACTTGACTGTGTCTGTGACTATGGTCAGATCACCCATTGGCTAACCCGTTGTCCAATGGTGATGGGCATCAAGTAATGTATACAAAACCCACATACCGGCAGTAATTGAAGATTACAAAGACTTAATCCCTGTAATTATAACTTTGAAAACACATAGGGTTTTGGAAACAATTTGGTAAAAAGAGAATGACTCACATTGCAAATTTAGACGGGCAGAGTTCTGCCTACTGATTTTAGCCTGGTAACCTAGTTAAATAACAATGCACACTAAACTAGGTCAGTAACTTAATACAACATTTATGATAAACTCAAGAAATCAAAACCCTCACGACAAATGACAAAGTATAGCCCGGATTCGGGCAACACTTAAACATCCATCGGATCGGTTTCAATCGATCGGTCATTGTATCGTAACAGTGATCGAGTTAATACCCTGTAATCGTAGCAGTGCCTTGACACCTTAATACTCGTTTTAAGCAGAATTTGGACGTTTTGAAACTGAATTTTCGAACACAGAAGCAAGTCCCATGCACAGGCAATTTATAGCAACATTTTAGGTTTTACGCGACCCGCGTAAACCTTAACAAGATCTTACGCGGCCTGCGAGGGCCCCTTAGTCTACGTGTAGGGCTAGCGTGTCACAGGTAGGTTCGCCACATGTGCAACACGTGGCCTAAGCGCTTATCCGGAGAATTTTAAGTTGTCACGGCCCGCGTAGTCTTACCTTATGGCCTACGCGGCCCGCGTGGAAACCAAATTTCTTAATTTCTTGTTTTTTCATGAATATTAGGGTTTCAGGGGTCCGGGTTTTCACTTACGAGTCGTTTATGGACATTTTTGCAGGTCCTTACAAGTAATTTGTCTTCAAGTCCTGGTACATTTTTGTTGCCCCGGGATGGATTGAATACCGTGACTTATAAGCTTCCTCGAGTAACGCTGTCTTAACTTCGCAAAACCGTGGTATCCAAATTCGACCGAATCTTGTTTTGAGCCCGATCGAGTTTTCTTCCACTTTTTCGGCTATACCTTTCATTATTTCTTTCTTTGGGTCTCCCGCTCTAAGCGACTTTATTTGGGAATCTCGTATCATTTCAAGTAAGCGTGGTGTAACTATCATCTTCATGGATTTGACCCGAATCGGAGGTGGATACTCTTTTCGGCTTAACGCATCTGCCACAACATTCGCCTTTCCCGGGTGATAAAGGATATCACAATCGTAATCTTTGATAAGTTCTAACCATCTCCGCTGCCTCATATTTAAATCTTTCTGTTCGAATAAATATTTGAGGCTTTTGTGATCTGAGTAGATGGTATATCTCGTACCATATAGATAGTGCCTCCAATTCTTTAAGGCGAACACCACCGCTGCCAATTCTAAATCGTGGGTTGGGTAGTTTACTTCATGTGGTTTTAGTTGTCGTGAAGCATACGCGATAACTTTTTCTCTTTGCATCAAAACACACCCTAATCCCTGCTGTGAGGCGTCTGAATAAACAACCAGGTCTCTGTCCATCTGTGTAACACTCGTCTTATATTTCTATTATTTTATTACAAAAATACGCACTTTTTAAATCAAAATGCATATTTAGCAAAAACTTAGTTAAAAAGTTAAGATGCACATTGTTTTAGCTAATTAACATAACCAACCATCTAGTTTAAAACATTCACATCTAGTAGAGTTTATAAAACAACATTGTCTAGACATGTTTAGATTAGTGCAGAAGCTTCAAAAATGGTGTTCGGTTCTTGATTTTACGCTTGATTGGCATCCAAAATGAAATGAGCATCACCTGAGGTCAAAACCACATAAATAATTAGTTTTGACAATGTTAAAACGAGTCTAGACAAGCCCCAATGACAAATACATAACAAAAATATAAAATTTCTGATTTTAGGTCTGTCACGCCACGTGCCGGACTCCAATAAAACTTTCGCGTGCCGCGGGTGGCCCCGCATGTCACGCTAGAACCATGTGCCCCCGTCGCGTGGCGCGGGGGAGTACGTTTTCCAGCAGGTCCAGTTTCTGGACCTGCATATTTGCGCAGCTCTGGATTTTGTCAAAATTCAAACTTTAAACAAGCATAACTTTTTATTTACATATCCGTTTTAGCCGATTCTTTTTCCTATATGTCCGTATTAAAATTACGGATCTATCCATGTGACTTTCACTTAACAAAACCCAAATTATGAACCAATGGTTCACATAATTTCTTGTTTCGATTAATCGACCCGTTAACTATGTGTGCATATTGTTTACCAATCCATTCTTTGGCATTCTAAGCTTATTCACCCATTTCCCGGGCTTGTAATTCATGGTGTATCCAAGTCATTGCATGGCTGTACGCTCATCTTAAGATTTCACGCTCGACTTCCAACAATTCAAGCATGCCACTTCTTGCAACAGTTGCAATTGATTTCTACCATTCAACCTGACAACTCAGGTTTGTAAACAAATTTGCCATGACCAATTTATTGGCGTATTGCCATCTAACACTAGCACTATATGAGACTTTTAAGTCCCCACCCACATAACCATTTTAATGACATATTTTTGATCTGTTCGTTGTTCAAGTGAAAACCGTCAATTTAATAACAAGCCAAACCAATTCTAACCATTATTTTGACTCGTTTGATTGCCGAGTGAGTTTCATCACTTCAATGGCACACCAAACGCGTATACTACATTACGACACCAATAACACACTAATTTAAAACGTTTGCGCATAATGTAACGGGACTAAAGCCACGTACCTTTAGAGCACCCCCTTCAAGCGCGTATCCTCTCTGGCTTGTCCACTCGACGATCCGGATTCTTTGCCTAAAGAGTTCAATTCACAACCAATTTAGAACTCTTTTTCGTAATCTTTAACACATAATTCGCTATAAAAATCAAACATGCGTTTCCATCCGATTTCTAACATTTTAATCCTCACTTAGGCATTTTAACGAACACCTAGCAGGTCTAATTTTTACATAGCTAGAATCAAGTTCATGACTTGTTGTTTTTACCAATTTCAATCACATATTTCGATTCCTTCATGTCAAGCATGCATGCAATCATCAAGATTATCATAGAGAAATCAAATAATACAAATTTTAACAATCATAATGCTTGTGTTCATCTACTTAGTAAAACCCATTTAACTTATGAGTGGGTTATTACAAATTCCATAGTTCTAAGCAATATTGTTGCAAATTATCAACTAGGATTCACTCTTAAACTTGTTTTCATTACAAGTTTCATCTATACAACACATAATCAAGCTAAATTTTGATTTTTCACATATTGTCTAGAATTTGAGATGAATAAAAAACACCAAAATTTGCATACCTTATGATCCCTTCAACGAGGTAATCACTAATTCGTGCTTGAAAATCGATTTGGAACTGATTTGAACTCTCAATATGATCAATTTTGACAAGAACTAGGGCTTGGTGGGGAGCCTTGTGTCGCCCCTGTGTTTTTGTTTGACTAGACACACCTAAGTGTGCGTTTGGTGTGGGTTATTTTGATTTTAATCATTCAAGTTTCTATTTCAGCAACTTAGGTCCCTCAATTTTTTATTTAACTTATATTTTTGGTGTTTTAATCCAATTATATGTTACCACAAAACCCGTAACTAAATGGGTTATTGATTTCTAGTTAGTTTATTCTCGTTTATTTAATACTTTATAATTCTAATATAAAGTTTTATATTTTCGGGGTGTTACAATCTGGTAATGTTAATACCGGGGGACTCGACAGTTTCTCCTTTAACATTCGAAAGGCTTCTTCCTGTTCTTTACCCCACACAAACTTCTCTTTCTTTCTCGTCAATTTTGTTAAAGGTAACGCTATCTTCGAAAAATCTTGTATGAACCTTCTATAATAACTAGCGAGGCCTAGAAAACTTCTTATTTCAGTTGGACTTTTCGGGGAAACTGTTGGTGCATGCGTTTGTCGACTTCGTCTTGTATCGAGTCTTGTATTGTATTAGTTAGATCAAGGCATGAAAAACGAGGAAATACGTGTTTATAGGTAATTTCGCTTGAAATGACACATATGTCATTTCAAACGAAATTAACATGTTGATTCCGTTTGAAGTAATTCCGTGCGGAATTAGATTCCGCTTGGGCAGTTTCAAGCGAAATTACCAGCCTATAAATACCTGATGTGCCATTTCATTTGTAACGATTCTGATTCCGATAGCGAAGCTCTGCCGAAGTGTCTACAACATTGTAATCGATCTAATATCAATCAAAAGACAGTTTAAAGTGAATATCTAGCTGAATTGAACTCGATACGTTTGTTTCCGCCACTCGTATTGAGAAAAACTCTTCTGAATGACTTGTTCGGGTTTGAAAACGATCCTACAAGTGGTATCAGAGCTCAGGAGGAAGAGTTCTTACCAATTCAGCTACAATTTCTGATTTCTACACCTTCTTTTCAAAATTAAACAACTTTTCATGGTTACAATCGGCTAATTTTCTCACATATTGTGCAAAACTGTGTTTTAATGAATCCTTGAGAGAATTGGACTTAAATTCGATCTAAAATTGTTAAAATTGATCATTTCGCTTGAAAAACAGTTCGAGAATGATGATGTCAGCAGTATTTCGCCCGGAATTAGACCTTTATTTCGCTTGAAATCCTTATTTCGATTGAGGGATTCCGTTTGAAAGCTCTATTCCGTTCCAATCGGTCATTTCGCTTGAAACATTTCTCACGAAATCAGCTATTCCATTTGAAAGAGTGTTATTTCAAACGAAATCAGGAAATTCCGTGTGAAAGTGGTATTTCGTTTGAACTGGTAATTCTGTGTGAAGAGGTATTCCGTTTGAGAGTGTTATTTCGTGTGAAAGACTTGATTTCGCTTAAAAGTGTAAGAGTTTTGTGAAACTTGTTACCGAAACATGGAAGAGGAATTTTATAACGCATTTGCTACTACCCCGACTACTCCGGCTAGTGTCACTCAGAACTTGACCATGGAAAATGAAACGGGCACTATGCAAAAACCGCCTAAGCTCATGAATATCGAGGAGTATAAAGGATGGGAGGAACGATTTGAGAATTGGGTTCAAGCAAATTATTTGGATGCTTGGGAATGTGTTGAAACAAAATATGTTAGACCGACAAATGATGAAGAAGAGGAGATTGCTATTAAAGATTTAAGTGTTGATGATAGAAAGAAATACAAAAATGAAAAGATGATGATTAGTCTATTACATCAAGCAGTTAAAGAAGATATCTTGGTATTACTGCAACACAATGGAAGTGCATATTCAATTTGGAGAGCGTTAAAATCGAAGTTTGTCGGTAGTAAAGAGATGATTAAAAACAAAAAGTCACTTTTGAAGAAAGAATTCGATCTATTTCGTGGTTTGAGAACTGAAAGCACAAAATAGATCATCGAAAGATATTGCAATTTGTTAGTTCAAATGAAGAGAGTGAGCATCACAAAAGATAATGAAGAATTGATTGAGAAGTTAGCTGATGCTTTGCCACATGAAACTTGGGGCACGTATCTCATGATGTTGAGGAACAAATTTTAGCAATTTAACACTGAACAAGTTCATTGAAAAGATTGAAGCTCAAGAGATGGAACAGAGGAAGATCTCAAGAATGAAAGATTTTGATGGTGAACAAGATATCGTTCTTTATTACAATAGAGGTATTAGTGATAAGACCAACATGTCACCAAAGGTTGAAACTGCATTCAATGCTAAGAGTTCGTCTGGAGGTTCATCTAAAGGATCAAACAGCAAAACAAGTTTTTCCTCATATCCATCATTTGATCCAAACTTTTCAACGACCAAGAATGGCAAGAGATTACAATGCAACATTGTTTTGAATCTTGAAAATGGTGAAAATTTTTCGGAAGAGGTTGCAAAAGGTCACATGTCATTGTTGGGAACTGTATTAGAATCATATGAAAGTTTAGTTGCAGGAAAGATCGGGAATCCAATGTTGACAAAAGAGGATTACGATCAGATTGATGCTGAGGAGATGGAATTGATGGATATAAAGTGGTGTTTGGCGAGTGTGTTGAGGAGAGCTGAGAAATTCAAACATATTACAGGAAGAGATGACTTCCGTGATGCTAATGTTTCTACTTTAGGTTTTGACAAATCTAAAGTTACTTGTTTTCGTTGCAGGAAAAAAGGACACTTCAAGAGGGAGTGCACAAATCGCGAAGCAAGTGGAGCTCAAAATCCATTCAACAACAATGATTACTATCGGAAAGCAATTTATCATCAAGTTGCTCAACAATCACATCAACAACAAGAACCACAAACTGCACATGCCAGGAAGACAATCGAAGATTCATCAAAGAGAGCTTGTATGGTGAATCAAAATGATAAAACGCCAACAAAAGATTTCAGTTGGGATAAATATGTTTCAGCTGATAGTAAAGCATGTCTGATAAACCAAGATGATGAAAAAGTACCAGAAGGGTTTAGCTGGGCAAATTTCAGTTGGGATGATTATGATCCTAACAAAACTCTGAATCACAAAGCTTTTTTTGCTAGAGTTGTTGAAGACAGTGACAATGATGATGATTATTATGCAAGAAGAATGGAAAAACATTTAAAAATAATGGAAGAGAGTGATAGTGATGATGGAAAGACTCAAAAGAAAAAGAAAGAGAAAAAGATTAAGAAACCTGTCAGCAGTAATGATGAAGAAGTTCTTGTGATAAGGAAGAAAATAAAAGACATTCCAGCTTTCAAAGTTGATGAAGAAGTTAATGCACAAAAAGTTCCTGTGAAATGTGATAACTGTGAAGCAGTGAAGAAGCAGAACAGTACATTGATTCATAACATAAACAGACTGAAAGAATCCTATGATGTTTTGAATAAAGCCATGAATCAGTATAATCAATCAAGCAGTGAACAAGCAACAACAATGAAGACACTTCAAGGAGCTTTCATGACAAAGCAGAAAGTTGTCAACAACTACATTGAGAAGTGTGTTGTGCTGGAACAAAAACTGGAAACACAAAGGATTGAAACAGAAAGAGTAAACCGTTTGTTAAAAAGTTACTCATGTACTTCTTATGTTATTGACAGGATTTATCCAACTGTTGAAGGCATGAAGGCATTTGATGAAGAAGAAATGACTGAAGACAAAAGTTCTGAAAAGAAGAAGGATACTGAAGTGAAGATTTCTGGTAAGAAACAAAGTGCCAGTTATACAAAGTGTCCACCCCCGCTTGAAAATGGATATTCTCCACGAAATCCAAATTCAGAAAGAGTAAAAAAGGCAACCAATTTACAGTGGGAGTCTGAGTCTACAGAAAACTTGCCAGACAACATTGATGTTACTTTCACATCGTCTGACACTGATCATGGGTCCAAATTAATAAAGAAAGTGGTTGATCAGGTGTTGGATAATGATAAAACCGAGGAGTCAAAGTCGGAGTTAAACTCAGAGTCAAAGTCTGACCAGTCAAAGTCAACAGATAAGAAGGACAAAAGGGTTTACTATAAAGAATTTCTGTTATCAAAGTCTAATTTGAATGATGAAACATTCAAAGTAGCATATACTTTGAATGATTCAGACAAATTATATTCTGATGAGGAATTTCCAATAAGAGGTGTTAAAACTGAAATGATAAAAAAGGTTTTCAAACTAACATAAATTAATATTTTTGAAATAAAAGATGTAAATTTTTCTGAAAAATCTAAACCTTACACCTCAAGAGTTCAACAAAGGTTAAAAAAGAAAAAAGGGTTACAGTTCTGGTTCTGGTTTTCAAAAGAAACCAAACCATAACGGTAATTTCAAAAGAAAAGGATTAGGATTTATTCCATCGAAAAATCATAAAAATGAAAAAAACTTATAAATCAAAAACTGTGTTTGTTTCAGGAATATCAACTGAAGAAGAAAAGGAGAAGTTGTTCAGGAATCAATCCAACAAAGAATTCCTTGCTAAGAAGCAAGAAGAGATAAAGAAGAATATTGATCAAAAGAAAGAAACGGGAACCTGTTTTCAATGCAAAACAGTTGGTCATATTGCCAGGAATTGTCCAAAGGCAATACAAACAAAACAGGGAGTTTCTGATAAACTGAAAGAAAAGATGGTTGAAAATGAACCACCAACTAAACAATTCAAAGTTTTCAAAAATTCAATGTTTGAAGTTGGTGAATGTTCAAAAAGGTTTTACAAGAGAAAAGCAAATCTTGATAACCAAAAGTGGGTTGTTAAGAAACCTGACGATAGTTCTAGCAATGATTCTGATTCACTAAATCAGAGGAGCTATCTTCTGGCGATGAATCTGATTCCACAAAGTCAGAAGAACCACAGGTTGAGTTAAAAGATGGAAAGTCAGTTCCGCCAATGGATGATGAAAATTTTCCACCATTGAGGGCTGAGAATTTTAAACAGAAAGTTGGTAAAATTGAGATTTCAAATCAATTTTTCTCAGAAAAGAAAGAATTTGATATTGAAAAAGATTTTAACCCCAAAGTGCAACATATTTTTGGTTAAATGGTTGACGGGAAGGTTAAAGGGGTGAAGGAGTTCTATGAGAAGAAAACAAAGAAACCAGGTAAGAATGGGTCGTCCCAGGTTTGTGACTGGGATGGAACCTATTATGATCAGTAAATTCTGGACTTGCCGGAGCTCCCAAGTTGGTAATCGTGGAGCAGGAATCGGCATCTTTCTTGAGAAATTCATTCTGGTGATATTTCGACTTACAAGTGGTAAATCAGGGACATTAAGTTGTACTTGATTTTCTACAAGTGATATTTGGTGTTTGAACTTAGAATTGTTAAATTTTTTTTAAGAACAAGATGATGACTTGATCCCCTAACCTACAAGTAAACTAATTTTCCGGAAAAACCATTTTTGATTAAAACAAACTTAAGTGTTTTGGAATCATAATGGGAAAATAGTTTGTTGTCAGGGGGAGTTCTGATTGTTTATGCCAAGTGGATGGCAATTTGAAGTGATTCAATATCTATTTTATTTGTATAGTTTGTTTTCAATTTTTTTTAAATGATTTTGAATTTTTGGGGGAGTAAGAATTTTTCAGAAAATCCAAAAACATTTGAAAATTTGAAAAAGCCAAAAACATGATAAAATGAAAAAGAGTTTTGTTGTGAAAAAGAGGAAATGATAGTACATCAGTGGACAATCACATCATGATAAAGAATTGGAAAGTTAAAATGTGATAAACGGTCTCACTGATGATGTGCCAGTAGGTTTTTATACATTTAGTAGATTGTGACCAGATATAAACCTAAATTTCAAACTTACTTATATCGTGGGGAACATCTCTCGGATATATGGGTAACCCCCGAAATCTTGTTTGAAAGGTCCCTCTTTCTGAGATACTAGGTCTTTATGCTTAGTGATATCTGGGGTATTATCCCGGGACTTCTGATTTTGCGGAAGCAATGGACTAGTCCCCGGAGAATACTTTACGCTTGCTTGAAATATAGCCCACCCTCAGCATAAAAAATGATGAAACATTGCAAAATGCTAATCTTGTGCTGTTGAAGAAAAGATTCTCTAAAGGGAACCCACCAAAAGTCGAAGCCGTCATCTCTCTAATTTTGCGGAAGCAATAGCCTGAGCTCTCACGGCCCTCGCATTTAACCCTTTATAGATATCATCTAGGTATACTCACCTGTAAGACTGAATATTGGGATCTGGATACATGAGTATATTTTGAGGTGGTACACGCGAATAAGTTTAAGTGCTTAAAACATTAATCTCGTATCTCGAAACAGTTGAAATTTGTGTGAAAATTTAAAGTGGATTAGTATACTGACAATATAAGTGAATCGTTTAGAACTTAAAATGTTTAAAGCTTAACGGTGTTGGTGTTTTGTCTCAAAAACTGATATGATCCTCTTACGCAAACTCACAAAAATATTGTCTGTATATATTTCTTTAGTGCATTTCTTTAAAATCAAAAATCCAAAAAGATTTTAGTGTGTTTTAGCTTAAATTTTGAAAAATCCAAAAATATTTTCGACAATGGATGTTGAAGAGCTGATTTTCAAAATTCCAAGTGCTAAACATGATGAACAGGTTTGGGAGAGTTGGTTGAAAATGAAAAACGTTTTGAATGATTGCTTACAAATGGTCATCATAAGTTTTTAATAGTGTTAAATCATTTTGGAAAGATACCTGCAAGTGATGTATAAATTTGTCATATTTTAAATTCGTGAAATTTATTTTTGGGTAGAGAATGTGCAGGTTAGTCAGGTTCCGATACCTGAGTTGGATGAGTGCCAGGTTACGATCTTGAACCTGAGGAAGCCAGACTATGATTCCAAGCACATTTTAAGGAGGAGTCTGAAGTTGTAAGAGCTAGCTACAGATCTTGGGATAGAAGATTGTAGAGCCAAGTTCAGAACCTGATGTTTCACACAAGTTGATAATGCTGATGAACTTAAGGAATTAAGAGACCTGATCAAGAGGAGTATAGAGCCAGGTTGCGATTCTGGAAGAGAAAGAGAAGAGAAGACTGAGGATATTTTACATTGTTAGATACTTCAGAAGAAGTCGAGAAGGCTGATAAAGACTGAAGATTGAAGACTCGACACTGAAGACTCGTCAACATCCGAGGGGGAGTCTGTTGGTGCATGCGTCTGTCGACTTCCTCTTGTATCGAGTCTTGTATTGTATTAGTTAGATCAAGGCACGAAAAACGAGGAAATATGTGTTTATAGGTAATTTCGCTTGAAATGACACATATGTCATTTCAAACGATATTAACATGTTGATTCCGTTTGAAGTAATTCCGTGCGGAATTAGATTCTGCTTGGGCAGTTTCAAGCGAAATTACCAGCCTATAAATACCTGATGTGCCATTACATTTGTAACGATTCTGATTCCGGTAGCGAAGCTCTGCCGAAGTGTCTACAGCATTGTAGTCGATCTAATATCAATCAAAAGACAGTTTAAAGTGAATATCTAGCTGAATTGAACTCGATACGTTTGTTTCCGTCACTCGTATTGAGAAAAACTCTTCTCAACGACTCGTTCGGGTCTGAAAACGATCCTACAGAAACCCACTTCATTACGGCCTCAATTTTTTATGGATCTATTAAAATACCTTCCGAATTTATCACGTTGTAACACCTCGCAAAATCATGTCAAATACAGTAATGACACGTGTTATAAACCCTGATCATGTTAAAAGTTAACTTGAGGGACTAGAATTGTCAAACAATGTAAAGATGTATGTGGAAGGACCAAAAGTGTCAACATGCCAAACTTGTACCTCTGATTGACCTCACATGATGTTCGTATTCTTTAATGGATAAATTGTCAGACACAAGAAGCCATTTGTGCTAAAAATCAAAAGTTACAAAACACAAGGGTTAAAAGTGTTAACATGTTAATTCTTACCTCTGAGTGACCTTTTAATGATCCCAAAGCTTTGTAATACTTTATTTTACTCTCATGAATATCAGATAATGATGTCATAAGGTTTTGGTACAATCTTGTGATGTTATTAGCAATTTTCAAGAAAAAGGGATAAAAGTGACAATTTGACAATTCTTCATTCGGGAGACCTTTTCAACAAATCCAAAACATGTGAATGCATGGTTTTACTCCCAAGGACATCTAAGACCTGAATATGTGGACCCCTCATGCTGAAAATGTCGGTTAATCGAGTTATGAAAGTACAGGGACTGATGTTGCAACAAAACAAAACAACTTTAAATCTTGTAGCCTCGCGTGGCGAGCCAGGGTTTGCCTGATCTGGCGCGTGGCGCGATGGGGACCCATTTCCAGCCAAAACTGGCAGCTGCCAGCATGCAATCCATGCAATCCCTGCTCAATCTCTGCAACCAGATTCGAAAACAGCAGCATGTTAACGGTTTTGTAAAACCATTTAGACACTTGGAAGCATCATAATTCACCTGGGGACACTTGGATTGATCTTGATTCATCCTCCTTCACTATAAATAGAGCCCAAGATTTAGCAATTGAACTTGCTCATTTCAAATTCTGATTTGGCTCTCTCTAAAGCTTTATCTCTAAAGCATCCTGGTTCATAAGGAAGCTCTTTAAGTTCAAATCTTCGTGCTAAGGACCTTTGTAAGTGTTCTTGGCTCCTATAGTTTAGGTTTTATTAGTTTAAGGACCGAAAGCCAACGATAACATATTTCTGCCTTGACTTTTAATTTAATCAAAATCGGTCCAGCCATTATTTGAATTGAAAATGGCTATATGTTGGTAATTAAGTAGGTGATAATCCCTCAAAAGGGCACCTCCTAATTATCACGTTTACTCAGTCAATTGTCGGGTCAAAGTAATGAACAGAAAAGTCAAACGAGTCAGTTTTTATAAAAGAATTCATAACTGATAATGTAGAAGTTATGAAACATATTTTGTAACCTAAATAACTTGGTAAATATTATAAGAACATGTTTAGACATGTTCAACCTGACTTAAGCATAATCTCGTTTTAATCAGTATTGCTTGATAACAAATAACGTTGGGGGTTAACGACCATGTCCTGGATATCCTTGGCTCATTTAAAAAACGTAAATGGCCACGACTTAAGCACGAGGTGTAGGCATATACCTGTCTGTTGCGTATGTAAAAGATATACTCATTTGCTGGGGTAACCTGCCTTGAGTTTATATTCGTGGTGTGTTGTTTAATCTTGTTCGGTTTATTTAATACCGGCCCAAAATGTTGGACACACATGTAAACCTGATACAAGATTGTTATTAATATAATTGTCCCAAGTTATAAAAACATTTGTGCCTTGTGAATTTAAATCAATTTTCATAAATATTTTAAAAGAGTCGGTTAATTGTATTTACCAGTGTAAACTGACGTATTTTTCAAAAAGACTAAGTGACAGGTACCGTACGTTATTGGCTGGGAGCTCTGGGCGTTAATAAAGAATCTTGCAAGTTTTGAACGCTTAAAGTCTGTTGAACAATATTTTATATTTCTGTTTTAGATCCGCCTGTGTATCCTTTTACGACCGTTGTATAATATTTATTTATACTTTGAATTTCGGTTTGTAATATTTATTTTCCTCCAAGACTTCCGCTGTGCATTAGACTGTGAATGTTTGACTATGACGATATCAACTACGTCACGATACTCCCCATCGGGCCCACCGGTAATGTGTGGAAATATCGGGATGTGACAGGTTGGTATCAGAGCCAATATTGAGTGAATTAAACACTAGCCTTTTGTGTTTAATCTCAATGACATAGTTGCACATTCCTTGACTTCCTAGTCTAGGAAAACAACTTAGGATTAATCCTAAATCTTAAATTGTTTTATTTGGTTGTTTTTGTTTTGACAAGATTACCATCAACATGCCGCCAAGAGTTAGGGGTAGAGGTGGACGTGGAAAGGCCCCGATGAGGGGTAGGAATGACCACGAAGCTGGACTATCTCACCAGCGCACACCATCGGCAACACTCAGCTCCAGCCCACACGAAGACTGGAGAACCTATCTTGAGCCCGCTAGACGCTCTGTCTCGCTAAGCTCCTCACCATCATTCGTTCGGGCCGCATCAGGATGAAGAGCCTAATGATTCACACCATTCTTTCATACCATTGCAGCAGTCTGACTCTCACAGTTCCTTCCAGAACCCAACGCCTTATTTCCAGAGCCGGATCAACCCAATGAACCAGATTGAAGAACCAGTGGGTCCAAACCCACTGGGACCCGCTGATCACTTTCTTGAGTTTCAGGACATGGATGTGGATGAAGATCCAGATCCCGAGCTACCACCGACTGGGACGCCGACGCATCCCATCGAGATTTCAAGCGGATCATCTTTTCATGGTTCGCCTTACAGGGGCACTGATATTTGGGCCAAAAGATGGAGCACGTATAAGTGGGAGTATACTCCCCCTCATCACCACTCACCTCCACACCAGCAGGTCCCTTCTGAGGACCCACATTTCCAGGCAGTCACGCCACTGCCACCACCAGCACCGGAGCAACCACCACCGCCAGAACCATCAAGGCAGAGAAGAAGTGCACGGATGTCCGTGCGAGGGGGTTTTCACTTCAGCACCCCCCAACACTCCAGCAACTACCCTCCGATCCAGGAAGACCCACAAATGGGCGGGCATTCAAACACCTTTTCTGAAGTCAACTCTGCACCAGTCGCACCTGCACCACCGCCCATGGGATATGAAAACCCGATCCCCGCCTACCCAGGTGCAGCTGGGTATAACCCGTTTGAGCAGCCAGCTTACTCGGGTTACAACTACAACAATGCTCATGCCGTTGACCCATACTTGGAGGCAGCACATTTTAACGCTCTTTACCCTTCTCCCTTTCCACCAACGTACCTAACTGGGTACCCTACATATGGGTATCAATACCCACCGCCTCCTCAACCTCAGCAGCAGCAGCCACCGCAACCTCAAATCTAGCAACCGCAGCAGCAAGAAATCCTCCAGAGGTTGCATGAGGTGGAGCAAAGGGTAGACGAAGAGCGTAGGAGTCGCCGCGGTCTTCTAAAGGGGTTGGCAAACCTCATTAAGGGGAAGAAGAAGAGGGATCATTAGAAGATCCTATTTATTGTTTTGTAATTCAATTTTTATTAAGTCCCTGCGTGGACATTCTATTTATGTATTTAGTCCATGCGTGGACTTGTTTCTTTATTTAGTCCCTGCGAGGACAAGTTATTTATTTAAAAGTCCCGTTTAGGGCAACTATTGTACTTCTTAAGAAAATTTATGCGATGTTTCATTTTAAGTCTTTATTTGTCATTATATATGTGCATGTACAATATAACGCAAATCAAAATATTATTTCAAATTTATAATTGATCTGCCATTTTAAAAATCTCAAAAGAAAATCTTAAAGGTATAACCTAGCCTATATGTCATTTTAGACAAGGCCATGATGGTAAAGCCTTTCTAAGATAATAAAACCTTGTTAACACCTAAGAACGTGTGATTCGAGAAAGTCACACTAGTCATCCTTATATTGGGTTCTTCCAATTCCTTTATTTAGCCCAATGATCTAGAAATCATGGCTTATATCATCAAATGAGATGATCATATTATAAACATCCATTAGTGATGAAGTGCCTACGGGCCATATTTATTGTCCAATAAGACAAATGACAGTTGTAGTCTATGACTCCCTGTCAAGAAGGGTAATGAACTATGTTCAAACCTTAATGCCTCGATCCTATAAGATCATGACTTACAGAATAAAAACTGTCCTTGTGACTAGGCCATTTGTGCCACCTTAATGTCCATAATAGTTTATAACTGGGATAAATTATAATGAAAAATTTAAATAAACTAAATTATCAAATTAACCAAATATGGTCTTTATATACCATGGTTAATGAATCATTGAAAATGATGATTTCATAATAGACTTCTAAACAAATTTTTGTCAATTATTGTATAGCGAATCAAGCTCCGAAATGGCTAAATCTGAAGAGGTTAACAGCCATCCTAATATGGGGAATGACAACACTCGAATGAATGTAACGAGCGCAAACTTACAAGCGATGATAGACATTGCTGTCACTAGAGCCGTTGACAGAATGTTCAAAGAACCAAGTGGTACTCACACTAAGATGCAGACTATGGCTCATTCGAATCCCCCTTCTAAAACTCATTCATCAAAGAAAGACGATTCTCGGCATTCGTCTAATCAGAAAAGTTTACCATCTAAGAAAATTGTGCTTAATCAGGTACCGCGCACAAAGACTTGTTCTTACAAATACTTCGTCTCTTGCAAGCCAAGCGATTTCACAGGCAAAAAGGGTGCCATTGACTGTATGACATGGCTTGATGAGATGGATACTATGGTAGATATCAGCGGATACGCGGAACAAGATATGGTGAAGTTTGTTTCACAGTCGTTTAAGGGGGAGGCATTGGCCTGGTAGAGGTCGTTAGTTCAAGCCACAGGGAAAATCCCACTCTATAACTTTTCATGGGAACAATTTGTAGCACTAATCAAAGAAAATTTTTGTCCTCAACATGAGGTAGAGAAAATTGAAACAGACTTCCTGACTCTGGTCATGAAGAATTTGGATTGTCAAACTTATGTCACGAGTTTCAACACTATGTCAAGACTTGTTCCCTACTTGGTTACACCAGAACCTAAACGCATAGCGTGTTTCATATGAGGCCTAGCCCCGAAAATAAAAGGAAATGTTAAAGCTTCCCGGCCTACCACTTATAGGTTCGTGGTGGATTTATCCTTGTCCCTCACTCTAGTTGCAGTAAGGAATAAATTTGTTAAGACTTTTGAAGAGGGAAAAAGGAAAAGGGAAGATGAGAGCTCTCACTGCTCCGACAAGAAAAGGAAGGGTAACTTCGAGCATAAGAAAGGGTCTGAGTTTAGAAACAACACAAATCAGCCTGATAAGAGGCCCAAATGTAAGAACTGCAGGAAACGCCATTCTGGAAGGTGTACGATTGACCCACAGGCCAAACTCTGTGGAATTTGCAAGACAAAAGGGCATAAGACTTTAGAGTGCAAAGATCTGAAAAATGCAACTTCTTACAACTGTAACGAGAAAGGGCATATCAAGACCAACTGCCCAAAATTTGCCAAGAAGCCTGAAGAGGCCAAGAAGACCAAAGCTCGAGTCTTTCAGATGAATGCTAGAGAGGCGGTACAGAACGATAACGTTATAACAGGTACTTTCCTCATAAACACCATTTATGCTAGAGTGTTATTTGATTCTAGAGCAGATAAGTCCTTTGTAGACAATAAATTTTGTAAACTGTTAAACCTGCCTGTTAAAACTCTAGACATAAAATATGAGGTAGAATTGTCTGATGGTACATTGGAAACTGCTTCAACAACTTTAGATGAATGTTTCATATCCATTAGGAACCACTCTTTTCCGTTGTCCTTGTTACCAATGAAATTGGCAGGATTTGATGTGGTTATAGGCATGGATTGGTTATCCTTGAACCAAGCCCAAATTTCCTGTGCCAAAAGCAAGTTATCATTAAGACCCCATCAGGAAAGTCAATTATTGTTCAAGGAGATACACATCATGGACTGTCCGATCAAACAACTATGCTTAAGGCGTCCAAAGGTTTGAAGAACGGTTGTATCATTTACATGGCACAAGTGACTGTAGACATGCCGAAGCCAAAAATTGAAGATATCCCTGTTATTTCGGAATTCACAGACGTTTTCCCCGAAGAGTTACCTGGTTTGCCTCCTGACAGACAAGTGGAATTCAGAATTGATATTATTCCAGGAGCAGCACCAGTTGCAAGAGCTCCTTATCATTTGGCACCGACGAAAATGAAGGAATTAAGAACGCAGCTAGATGATCTATTGGAGGAAGGTTTTATCCAACCAAGCTCGTCTCCTTGGGGAGCGCTAATTCTATTTGTGAAAAAGAAGGATGGCTCAATGTGTCTATGCATTGATTATCGTGAGCTGAACAAAGTTACAATTAAGAACAGATATCCATTGCCCAGGATCGACGATCTATTCGATCAACTCCAAGGGGCAAGCTTCTTTTCAAAGATCGATTTGAGGTCAGGTTACCATCAGTTGAAGGTCAGAACCGAAGATGTGCACAAGACCGCATTCAGAACAAGATACGACCACTACGAGTTCCTAGTGATGCCTTTTGGGCTCACTGATGCACCTGCAGCATTTATGGATCTCATGAATCATGTCTGCAAACCGTATCTGGAAAAGTTTGTCATAGTTTTTATTGATGACATACTCATTTACTCCAAGAACCAAGCTGATCATGAGGAACACCTTCGATGCATTCTTAAACTTCTGCAACAAGAGAAGCTCTACGCAAAGTTCTCTAAATGTGAGTTCTGGTTCTGAGAAGTCCAATTTCTTGGACATGTGGTAAGTGAGCGTGGCATCCAGCTAAGATAGAAGTAATTATGAATTGGCAAGCACCTAAGACGCCCACGGAAATTCGCGGCTTCTTAGGTTTGGCGAGATACTACAGGCGTTTCATCAAAAATTTCTCAAGAATTGCTGCACCTTTAACTTCGTTAACTCGCAAGAACGTACAGTTTGATTGGGGTCCCAAACAACAGGAATCTTTTGAGATTCTTAAGCAAAAGTTAAGCAATGCTCCTGTGTTGACATTGCCAGAAGGGATAGAAGAGTTTGTTGTTTATTGCGACGCATCGCACACTGGTATGGGTTGTGTGCTTATGCAGAAAGGTAAGGTGATTGCCTATGCTTCACGTCAACTTAAGGTGCACGAAAAGAATTACACCACCCATGATTTGGAGTTGGGTGCCGTTGTATTTGCACTAAAATTATGGAGGCATTACCTATATGGAACCAAGTGTGTAATCTATTCAGATCATAAAAGCCTTCAGCATTTGTTTAATCAGAAAGATCTTAATACGAGGCAATGTCGTTGGATGGAAATGTTGAACGATTATGATTGTGAAATTCACTGTCACTCAGGCAAAGCGAATGTGGTCGCTGATGCGCTAAGCAGGAAAGAAAGGGTTAAACCTATTAGGATCAATGCCAAAAGCATTGAACTAAAGAACAGCTTGAGTGAAAGGCTGTTAGCTGCTCAAAAGGAAGCTATAATGGAAACTAACTTTTCAAAGGAGAAGTTAGGTGTAACTGCTGATCAATTGTCTTATGGCAAAGATGGAATCCTTAGATTGAATGGTCGAATCTGGGTTCCAATTCATGGAAGACTTAGAGATGTAATCCTTCGAGAAGCGCATAGTTCTAACTATTTAGTTCATCCGGGTAGGGATAAGATGTACCAAGATCTGAAGGCAAACTACTGGTGGATAGGTTTGAAGAAATCTATAGCCACATATGTGGCTAAATGTCTGACATGTGCACAGGTTAAAGCCGAGCATAAAAAATCGTCAGGTTTACTACAACAGCCTGAACTTCCCACTTGGAAGTGGGAAATGGTAACTATGGATTTTATTACTAAGTTACCAAGGACGAAACATGGGAATGATACAATATAGGTTATAGTCGACAGACTGACGAAGTCAGCTCATTTTATACCCATCATAGAGATGCACAACTCCGATAAACTAGCCCAGCTATATGTGGATGAGATAGTATCTCTCCACGGAGTGCCAATATCTATTATCTCTGATAGGGATACTAGATACACATCTCATTGTTGGAAAAGCTTTCAGTAATCTCTAGGCACTCGTTTAAACTTCAGTACTACTTATCATCCTCAGACAGATGGGCAAAGCGAACGTATGATTCAAATGCTTGAGGACATGCTCAGGGCTTGTGTTATTGACTTGGGTGGAAGTTGGGATGGCCATCTTCCTTTGATTGAATTTTCATACAATAATAGCTATCATTCGAGCATCCAAGCCGCACCTTTCGAGGCCCTATATATGGAAGGAAGTGCAGAACGCCAGTTTGTTGGGCGGAAGTTGGAGAAATCCAACTAACAGGACCTGATATAGTCCTTGAGACGACGGATAAGATTATTCAGATCCATGATCGTCTGAAAGCTGCCAGGGATAGGTAGAAGAGCTACGCTGATAAGAGGCGCAAACCTCTAAAATTTGAAGTAGGTGATAAAGTATTGCTCAAAGTGTCACCTTGGAAAGGTGTGATGAGATTTGGTAAAAAGGGCAAGTTGAGCCCAAGATATATCGGACCATTCGAAATCATCAAATGTGTCGAAACTGTAGCCTATAAGCTAGATTTACCTGAAGAGCTTAATGGAATGCATAATGTATTCCACATTTGCAACTTAAAGAAATGTCTAGCCGATGAGTCGCTAGCAATGTCACATAAGGACGTGCAGATTGATGAAAGCTTGAAGTTTGTTGAAAAACCTTTGTCGATCGAGGATCGACAAGTTAAGAAGCTTCGAAGAAAGAATGTGCCAATTGTAAAAGTGAAATGGGATGCCCGTAGAGGCTCCGAATATACGTGGGAAGTTGAATCCACGATGAAACAGAAATACCCTCATTTATTTCAGTAAATCTTGAGGTCGAGATTTCTTTTAAGGGGGTAAGGATGTAACACCTCGCAAAATCATGTCTAATACAGTGATGACACGTGTCATAAACCCTGATCATGTTAAAAGTTAACTTAAGGGACTAGAATTGTCAAATAATGTAAAGATGTATGTGGAAGGACCAAAAGTGTCAACATGCCAAACTTGTGCCTCTGATTGACCTCACATGATGTTCGTATTCTTTAATGGATAAATTGTCAGACACAAGAAGCCATTTGTGCTAAAAATCAAAAGTTACAAAACACATGGGTTAAAAGTGTCAACATGTTAATTCTTACCTCTGAGTGACCTTTTAACGATCCCGAAGCTTTGTATACTTATATTTTACTCTCATGAATATCATATAATGATTTCATAAGGTTTTGGTACAATCTTGTGATGTTATTAGCAATTTCCAAGAAAAAGGGTTAAAAGTGACAATATGACAATTCTTCATTCGGGAGACCTTTTCAACAAATCCAAAACACGTGAATGCATGATTTTACTCCCAAGAACATCTAAGACCTGAATATGTGGACCCCTCATGCTGAAAATGTCAGTTAATCGAGTTATGAAAGTACAGGGACTGATGTTGCAACAAAACAAAACAACTTTAAATATTTTAGCCTCGCGTGGCGCGCCAGAGATTGAGCAGGGATTGCATGGATTGCATGCTGGCAGCTGCCAGTTTTGGCTGGAAATGGGTCCCCGTCGCGCCACACGCAAGATCAGGCAAACCTTGGCGCGTGGCGCGACGGGGACCCATTTCCAGCCAAAACTGGCAGCTGCCAGCATGCAATCCATGCAATCCCTTCTCAATCTCTGCAACCAGATTCGAAAACAGCAGCATGTTAACAGTTTTGTAAAACCATTTAGACCCTTGGAAGCATCATAATTCACCTAGGGACACTTGGATTGATCTTGATTCATCCTCCTTCACTAAATATAGAGCCCACGATTTAGCAATTGAACTTGCTCATTTCAAATTCTGATTTGGCTCTCTCTAAAGCTTTATCTCTGGAGCATCCTGGTTCATAAGGAAGCTCTCTAAGTTCAAATCTTCGTGCTAAGGACCTTTGTAAGTGTTTTTGGCTCCTGTAGTTCAGGTTTTATTAGTTTAAGGACCGAAAGTCAAAGATAGCATATTTCTACTTTAACTTTTAATTTAATCAAAATCGGTGCAGCCATTATTCGAATTGAAAATGGCTATGTGTTGGTAATTAAGTAGGTGATAATCCCTCAAAAGGGCACCTCCTAAATATCACGTTTACTCAGTCAATTGTCAGGTCAAAGTAATGAACAGAAAAGTCAAACGAGTCATGTCACACCCCAACCGACGGCGGAATCATCGGGGCATGGCACTGAGCGAAACAGATCGTCCAGAAGTTTCCATAACAATTATCAATACCATTCAATTTAAGTAACACGTCCCATACCGTATCTCAAACAGTAAAACAATTATTACAGACAAAAATCTAGGCAAATATTCTATTCTGACAACTCAGATTTAAATAGACATCAGTTGTTTATCTGCTTCTGGAGACCCTTAGTTTGACCACTACAGACAACTATTTGTTGGGCTCTAAAGCTTTATTCTAGCTTCAAATTCCTACCAAGTGTGCGTCCTAAGCACCTGTCACATACATTAAAATAAAAGTCAATACATATAATGTAAAGGTGAGCATACAAGTTTGATAATAGCATATAGAGTTCGAATTCGTTTACGCATAACCAGCACGTACACATAGTGAAATGAAGCACGTTAGTTATCGACATAGATCCATCGATACCAATGACTGCGGGTTGACTGCCCGAGGCAGTTCGCGATACATGATTACCACCGTAATCCATGCAAGTAAATGATCCTTAACAACCCCCGTGTGAACGGGTGCTGAGTCCAAACTATAGTACTATTGTTGCTAAGGCAGGTAGACAACATTCCATGTGTAAACATAACAAACAAGCAATCATAAGCCACGTATGACATGCATTAACGGTTAGCGTTCAAATAGTATTGAGTAGTGTGATAGTTGTAGTTTGAATATTCGTAACGTATGTAACACCCCAAAAGTGCTTAAAGCAAAAAGGGATCGAGTATACTCACAGCGATTAATGGATTGAAGGGAGCGCTTAGCGAGCAAGATTAGCCTGAGTAGATTAGATTGCATAACGATAAGTGATGTGTAAAACGTTACAAAGTGTGAAAGGGTCGGATGGTGATTCAATCGGATGGTAATCCGATCGGAAAGCAATCCGTGCGGATAACAATCCGTTCGGGTGGTCATCCGGTCAGACAGTGGTCCGGTCGGATGGCGATTCGAGTGGATTGTTTCTTCCTATGAGGAGAATGCGTTTGTGTACGATGGCTTGACTTTTTAAGTTTTCGTTGTAGTATTTTGAAAACAATGAAGTATGTCTATCTTTCAAGTCGGTCGATCGGATGACTAGTCGTGCGGATGACAATCCGTTCGGATGGTCATCCGGTCGGACAGTGGTCCGGTCGGACGGCGACTTAGCAATGAGGTTACTCACTGAAGGCAAGTTCATAACAGAAGTGTCATTCGATCGGATGGCAATCCGATCGGATGACAACCTTGTTATTGAACATGTTGAAAATTGTTTAAGTCTTTAAAGTCTTAGTATCTCATGATCCGAAGAGTAATCCAGTCAGATGGTCGTCCGATCGGATTGCAGTTTGTTCGATACTCAAACTTCAGTTAAGATTGTTTTAAAGGTGGAACCCAAGTGTGATCCGTTCAGATGACAATCCGTTTGGATGACCTATCCAATCGGACAGCAATCCGTTCGGACAGCAATCCGTTCTGGTTGTCCTGTTCGTCCTACACTTGGTCGTTTTGAAGGCTTTTCGTTATGTCGAGACACTTTGACGACGCGTTAGCCAACAGAACCCCTAGTTCGACCCAGATGACCAACCTGACCAGGAATCACCCTAGCCCGGCCGGTCACCGGCTCGAGGCGTTGGTCTTGACTAACCCGAAATCGGTAGTCTTATGAGTAGAATCCGAATCTTGGGCTAGTACAACACTACAATCGAGTAGAAGACTAGATCAGGGTCGGATCCTATCGGTTTTGAGTACTTTGAGTGCAAAAGAGTCGAAAGAAAGTTAAAACCATCTTTCAATCCTTTTTCACCATTCTTGTGTCGAGATCTTTACAAGATCTTTGTATGTTTGCGTGGAAATCGGTTAGATCTCGGTTGTTCTTGGTGGATTGTAGTCAAAATGTGAAGTTCTTGAAGAACACATGATGACGTCATCCTAGAACACCCGAAATCTAGTGATTTCACAGTTGAAAGTTAAGATTTAAAAGATAGAAAGGTGTAGGAGTGTGTGTAGATCAAGAAAGTACAATATTTAGGGCGAGATCTTACCTAAATTGAGAGAAATCGAAGAAAAGGCGAGGAGCACAAATGGTTCGAACAGAGGGTTTCCAGAAATGGAAAGAATGACAATGACAGGGGTATTTATAGGATTCCAAAAGAGGAAAGGGTTATCCGATCGGATGGCATACCGCCCGGATGACGATCCGGTCGGATGACATCCTGGTCGGATGACACCTGACCTGGGGCATTGTGGCTATCCGGTCGGATGGCTATCTGGCCGGATGGCACTTGATTCGAATGTTGACGCGACGATTTTTGGTGTTTCGATTTCGATTGCGAGCGGCTCGTCACGGTAGGGTTTCCTAGTCAAATTACTTTCAGTCTCAACTAGTAATTATCATAGCTCGATTTTTTATTCGAATTCGATTTCGATTGCGTTTCGAGTTTCGATTGAGTTCGATTGATTTCCACAACATATATATATATATTACGCACAAGTAACACATAAGGCACACACACACGTATAATTAACCGGATTAAGTCGAGTTGCGGTTCGTATCGCGATTCGATGTCGAGTAGCATAGCTTGATTATTGAGTAGTTAACTTTATCAGATTGTTACTTCCTATAATTCACAGTCGTAAGTCGATTAGATAGCGATTAACACACATCGATTTTAGCAATTAACAACACTTTCTCCACATAATACAATTAAAATAAAGAAGTTTCTATAAGTCAAATCCGTATATTCGGTCGTTGACTTTGACCTTGACTTTAACTTTGACTTCCGAAAACACGGGGTGTTACAGCCTCCCCTTGTTTAGGGAATTTCGTCCCGAAATTAAGCTGAAAGCTGTACAACGCCGTGAATCACGTTTGAGAACTTTCGGTTCGGACCGGTTTTTGACTCCGAAACGATTGCGAACCGAACGTGTGATGCGCGGAATTCTTACACGAACGTGATCAAACACACAAGATGTAATATAATCGGTGATTGTATTAATTGATATGAAATCGTACAAAGCACTAGAATCACGATTTCACCTTCTCTCTCTAGACTTTCTCTTTAAACAACTGCGGGTACTTCACCTTCATGTCGCTTTCGAGTTCCCAAGTGAACTCTGCGCCTCGTTTGCCTTCCCATCGGACTTTCACAATAGGAATGCGAGAGCGTCTGAGCTGCTTGGTTTGACGGTCCATGATTTCGACAGGCTTCTCCACGAAGTGTAATGTTTCGTTTACTTGCAGATCATCGAGAGAGACATGTAAGTCGTGGTCGGCTAGGCACTTTCGGAGGTTTGACACGTGGAAAGTCGGATGGACATTATTAAGTTCCTTCGGTAGTTCGAGTCTGTAGGCGACTTTTCCGATCCTTTTCAGAATCTTAAAAGGTCCAACATATCGAGACGCGAGTTTTCCCTTTTTGCCGAATCGGACCACACCCTTCCAAGGTGATACCTTTAGGAGTACGTGGTCACCAACGTCAAATTCTCAGGGCTTGCGTTTCTTATCGGTGTAACTTTTCTGTCGATCCCGAGCCTTCACCAGGTTGTCTCGAACTTGGAAAATTTTGTCTGTCGTTTCTTGTAACAGCTCAGGACCGGTTAATTGCGAGTGACCGATCTCGTGCCACACAATAGGCGATCGACATCTTCTTCCTTATAATGCCTCGAATGGTGCCATCTGGATGCTGGAATGATAGCTGTTGTTATACGAGAATTCGACTAACGGCAGGTATTTATCCCAATTACCACCGAAGTCTAAGACACACGAACGGAGCATGTCTTCAAGAGTACGAATCGTTCTTTCAGTCTGACCGTCGGTTGGAGGGTGGAATGCGGTACTTAGATTAAGCGATGTACCGAGTGCCGTTTGAAACGTTTCCCACAGTCGCGAGGTAAACCGAGCATCACGATCAGAGATGATGTCACGAGGCGTCCCATGATTACAAATGATCTCGTCGGTGTAGATTCGGGCTAATCGTTCCACCTTGTAGTCTTCTCGTATCGGCAGGAAGTGAGCTGATTTAGTCAAACGGTCGACCACAACCCAAATGCTGTCGTGACCTGATGACGTGTGCGGAAGCTTCGTTACGAAATCCATAGCTATACTTTCCCACTTCCACATGGGAATTGGTGGTTGTTCGAGTAAGCCAGAGGGTCTTTGATGTTCAGCCTTGACTCCTGCACAAGTTAGGCATTTTCCAACGTAGAGGGCAATATCCCTTTTCATGCCGGGCCACCAGTACCTGCAGCGAAGATCCTGGTACATTTTGTCAGCACCGGGATGAATAGAATAATGGGATTTGTGGGCTTCGTCCATCAGGATTTGTCACAAATCGGTCCGCTTAGGGATACAGATTCGGTCCAGAAAGCGGAATATTCCATTGGACTTGCTCACAAGTTGGGCTCCATCGTGATAGATTCGTTCCCTTTTCAGCGTGCGTTCGTTAAAACACGCATGCTGGGCTTCACGAATAAGGGTTTCGAAATCGTGTTGGGCTTGAACATTACGAGTGCTAAGCAAATAACTCCGTCTGCTAAGTGCGTCGGCAACAACATTCGCTTTTCCTGGGTGATAACGGATCTCACAGTCGTAATCGTTGAGAAGTTCTACCCATCGGCGTTGACGCATATTAAGTTCCCTCTGATTAAAGATATGTTATAGGATCCTATGATAGGTGAAGATCGTACACTTGGTACCATACAGGTAGTGTCGCCAAATCTTTAATGCAAAAACAACCACGCCTAGCTCGAGATCATGGGTTGTATAGTTCTTCTCGTGGATTTTGAGCTGACGAGACGCGTAGGCTATAACCTTGTTCCTTTGCATGAGGACACAACCGAGACCAAGGTTGGAAGCATCACAGTAGACAATGAAATCGTCGTTTCCGTCGGGCAATGTGAGAACAGGAGCATTGCATAGTTTATGCTTGAGGGTTTGAAATGCAGTCTCTTGTTTGGTTCCCCAGACAAAAGGCTGATCTTTATGCGTAAGAGAGGTAAGCGGCACAGCGATCTTGGAGAATCCCTCGATAAATCGTCGATAATAGCCCGCTAGTCCGAGAAAAGAACGGACTTCGGACGGGTTCTTAGGCGTAACCCAACTCTTAACAGCTTCAATCTTCGCAGGATCGACGTGAATGCCTTGACTATTAACAATGTGACCCAAAAACTGAACTTCCTCCAACCAGAATTCGCACTTGGAGAATTTGGCATAGAGTTGATTCCCTTGGAGTAACTCGAGAACCAAACGTAGATGTTGCGCGTGTTCGGCTTTTGATTTGGAATAGATCAAGACATCATCGATGAATACGATGACGAAACGGTCGAGATATGGTTTACACACGCGATTCATAAGATCCATGAAAATCGCTGGTGCGTTGGTTAAGCCAAAAGGCATAACGACGAATTCTTAATGACCGTATCGGGTGCGAAACGCGGTTTTGGGTATATCCTCCTCTTGTATGCGTAGTTGATGATAGCCTGAACGTAGATCGATCTTCGAGAAACACGTAGCGCCTTGTAGCTGATCAAACAAGTCGTCGATGCGAGGTAGGGGATAGCGGTTCTTGATAGTTAACTTATTCAATTCCCGATAGTGGATGCACATCCGGAACGACCCATCCTTCTTTTTGATGAAAAGAACTGGCGCGCCCCATGGAGAGGTGCTCGGGCGAATGAAGCCTTTCTCAAGTAATTCCTGGAGTTGGTTTGAGAGTTCACGCATTTCGGATGGCGCGAATCGATAAGGGGCTTTGGCAACAGGATTGGCTCCAGGAATGAGGTCGATACGAAAGTCGATATCACTACTTGGAGGCAAACCTGGAAGATTATCAGGAAACACATGAGGAAATTCACGAACCACAGGAACATCTTTCACTTCCTTCGTCTCTTTCCTTTCCTTCTCCGCTACTACAATGTTTGCCAAGAAAGCTCTGTATTCCTTGCGGAGATACTTGCTAGCTTGGACACATGACATGAGCTTGAGCCCTTTCGAGGCAGTTTCGCCTTATACACACAATACAACAACATTCGTGAGGAGAATCGAATCATCTTATCATAACACACAACTTCAGCATGGTTTTCGCGTAGAAAGTCCATGCCGACTATGACGCCGAAACTTCCGAGTTGCATCGGAATGAGGTCAATTGGGAAGATGTGATTGTTGAGCTCAAGAGTACAATCACGGATAATAGAATTGACGGCGACAGTTCTTCCGGTGGCGACTTCTACATCGAACGTCGAAGAGAGATTGGAGCGTTTACGATTAAGGAGCTTCTCGAATTCGAACGACACAAAGCAATTATCGGCTCCAGTATCAAACAAACATGATGCATAAACACCATTCACAAGGAACGTACCATTAACCACGTTGTTGTCGGCTTGGGCTTGGCGCACGTTGAAGTTGAAAGTTCTGGCGCGTGTGGCATGTTGTTGTTGTTGCTGCTGTTGTTGCTAGTGTTGCTGGGGCTCTTGCTTCACAACCCTGTTTGGGTACATGTTGGCGAAATGGTTAGGATCACCTCATGCGAAGCAGGCTCTGGCTTTGACCGTGGGTGCCGGAGGAGCTTGTTGACCCTGTGGGGCGGTGAGTAGAGCTTGATGAGCAGGAGCTTGTCGAATACGGCAGTTGGCAGTAAAGTGGCCGTATACATTGCAATGAGCACAAAAACGGCAAGCAATGGCAGTCGGGTGATGGTAGGTACAAGTAGGGCAGAGCGGATGTGGCCCAGTGTATGCACGCTTAGCAAGAGGTGCATTGGCCACAGTCGTTGCCACTTGGTGCTGTTGAGTTGGTACGGATTGAACTGGTGCAGCAGTGATCGCACAGTTCTTGTTGCTGGAGCTGTTCTTTCTCTTGTTCTTCCTCTTGTTGCTTGATGAGGTGGGTTCAGCAGTTGGTGCGGTAGCGGTAGCTTGATGCAGATGCTTCGAAGTCTTATCCCAGACACCAGCCTTAACCCGCTTGTCGTTGATTTCAGCGGCCAGTAGATAAGTTTCCTCGATCGTCGTAGTCTTAGCCGCTTGCACGAAATTAGCAACGCAGTCGGGCAGGGCCCGGATGTATTTCTTGATTGCCATGTCTGGAGTCTTGACTTGATCGGGACAGATAATGCTGAGTTGTTTGAAATGAGCAGTGAGACCAGCATTGTCACCATCCTTTTGCTGTATGTGCCAAAATTCATCTTCTAGCTTTTGACGTTCGTGAGGAGGGCAGAATTCCTCTAGCATAACTTCATTGAGCTCGTCCCATGACAGACCATAGGCTGCATCATTCCCACGCTTGTTCCTCTCGGCCGTCCACCAGTCTAGTGCACGGGACTGGAAAACGCCGGTAGCATTCAGAGTACGGAGGTTATCAGGGCAACCACTCTGTCGCAGAGTAACCTCAATGGAGTCAAACCAGTGAAATAATGCAGTGGGACCTCCCTCGCCAGTGAATTCTTTTGGCCCACAAGACTTGAATTGCTTGAAACTGAAGGTCTTCGTGGTAGCTTTCGGAGCTTCGGTTCTTGATTCCTCAGACGATTTGCTAGCATTCTCATAAACATCACTCACGGCCTTTGCTACGCTTTTAGCGATGATGGAAGCAAGACGTTTGTCTCTCTTTTCTTGACGAGAAAGTGCGTGACGGGATCCAGACGACATTGTCTGCAACAGACATCGTCACAGGACTCAACAAATTGTATTCGAATCTCACCTCACACGTCTACTACTACTAAAGCTCAGTAACACGTACCGTGTAAACACATAGACATTTATACCACGTAGGACACAGAATCACATAAACACATAAGCACGTAGAACATATAATCACTTTAGCACGTAAGCACGTAGAGCAAGGAAGCAAGGAAACACATACGCATTTAATCACTAGAGGCAGTTAGAAAACAGAAACCTATCATTCAAAGTCCGCGAGCGTTCGAATATAGCGATCGCGTTTAGTATATCGAATAGCGTAGTATAAGCGTATAGCGTAGCATGAGGTTGTCCACAATTCAACGATTTGTTAGCGATTTGAGATAGAAGAGCAGTGCGAGTCGTACGTGTCGATCGAAGTGAAAGCGAAATCAAGTAAATTCCAAAAATTTAAACACATAAACAGGTAAACACACATATAAACTTATAAAATTGACGAATTATCAGAGTCAGCAGTTGTGGCTCAAAATTGAAACATGCAAAAATCGAGAGATAGACTGTCTGCGGCTAGTAGACTTCGACTAACCAAAGCGATTCAACTATTCGCAAGGACTTATTGTCTACGTTTGACTTTCAGGACTGCGCCCTTGTCTCAAAATTGAAACATGCAAAAATCCAGGAATCACCCTAGCCCGGCCGGTCACCGGCTCGAGGCGTTGGTCTTGACTAACCCGAAATCGGTAGTCTCGTGAGTAGAATCCGAATCTTGGGCTAGTACAACACTACAATCGAGTAGAAGACTAGATCAGGGTCGGATCCTATCGATTTTGAGTACTTTGAGTGCAAAAGAGTCGAAAGAAAGTTAAAACCATCTTTCAGTCCTTTTTCACCATTCTTGTGTCGAGATCTTTACAAGATCTTTGTATGTTTGCATGGAAATCGGTTAGATCTCGGTTGTTCTTGGTGGATTGTAGTCAAAATGTGAAGTTCTTGAAGAACACATGATGACGTCATCCTAGAACACCCGAAATCTAGTGATTTCACTGTTGAAAGTTAAGATTTAAAAGATAGAAAGGTGTAGGAGTGTGTGTAGATCAAGAAAGTACAAGATTTAGGGCGAGATCTTACCTAAATTGAGAGAAATCGAAGAAAAGGCGAGGAGCACAAATGGTTCGAACAGAGGGTTTCCAGAAATGGAAAGAATGACAATGACAGGGGTATTTATAGGATTCCAAAAGAGGAAAGGGTTATCCGATCGGATGGCATACCGCCCGGATGACGATCCGGTCGGATGACATCTTGGTCGGATAACACCTGACCTGGGGCATTGTGGCTATCCGGTCGGATGGCTATCCGGCCGGATGGCACTTGATTCGTATGTTGACGCGACGATTTTTGGTGTTTCGATTTCGATTGCGAGCGGCTCGTCACGGTAGGGTTTCCTAGTCAAATTACTTTCAGTCTCAACTACTAATTATCATAGCTCGATTTTTTATTCGAATTCGAGTTCGATTGCGTTTCGAGTTTCGATTGAGTTCGATTGATTTCCACAACATATATATATATATATATATATCACGCACAAGTAACACATAAGGCACACACACACATATAATTAACCAGATTAAGTCGAGTTGCGGTTCGTATCACAATTCGATGTCGAGTAGCATAGCTTGATTATTGAGTAGTTAACTTTATCGCATTGTTACTTCCTATAATTCACAGTCGTATGTCGATTAGATAGCGATTAACACACATCGATTTTAGCAATTAACAACACTTTCTCCACATAATACAATTAAAATAAAGAAGTTTCTATAAGTCAAATCCGTATATTCGGTCGTTGACTTTGACCTTGACTTTGACTTTGACTTTGACTTCCGAAAACACGGGGTGTTACAAGTCAGTTTTTATTAAAGAATTCATAACTAATAATGTAGAAGCTATGAAACATATTTTGTCACCTAAATAACTTGGTAAATATTACAAGAACATGTTTAGACATGTTCAACCCGACAATTCTGAGTTTAGGCTCGGTTCGCAACCGAAAGTCGCAAAAGTTGACTTTTGCTTTGACTTTCAGTTCTGACCCGATTTAGCTTAGTTTCTTAGTGCCTTAGGGTTCCTTTGTGACCATATTATATGTTAGTATAACCCTCTGAGGTTATACTTCATGGTCCCTTAAAAATCATAGCTCATTTGCATGTTTCCGTTAAATGCTTAAAATTTGACTAATATGTCCTTATGTTATAAAAACGAGATTTTTGAAAATGTGAGAGGACAAAAAGCTTTATTACTGATGTATAAGTATGTCACATAAATTTGACATCAGTTTCTGGTCTCACACTAAAGTTATGCAAGATAGCGTAAAATGAACCTTTTTGTTAATTAAATGACATTTTTAGCTTAACTCTTGTTTAAACCCAAATTTTGGCACCAAACCCATTACCTACTGTTTTGATATTATTTTTAAGGATTTTTGGAATTTTTGGTTAGATTATAAACTGATCATATCATTGTGTTCTCGTATAATTCGATAAATGATGATAATACCCCTTTTGTTAATAAAATGAGATTAACACATGATTTACATGCCAAACCTTTTCCTACTGATGATATATGATTAATAAAATATTATAAACATTTAAGGCTGATCAGAATCTCAGATTTTCATAAATATCTCAAATATCATCAATTATCGACTTTTACGCTAATTAGGCGCATAGTATGGTTTAAAACCATATTTAGCACCTAAGACTTGTACTACTGATTTTATAATTAAATTTATTACTTTAACAGTAAGTATAAGTCTTGAAATTAGATTTCCAATTTTGTTCGAAAAACATATGTGAAATTACCAAAATGCCCCTACGGTGCATAGTTTGGCCATAAATGGTAAACTTCACATATATATGATATCTTACTGTTGTAATATGATAAAATAAATATTTTTACAGAAGGTTTTAGACCAGAACCTCAGTTTGTGTTTAAACCTCTTTTATAAACTTCAAAATGACCAAAATACCCTAACGGGACTTAAGTTGGTTTTAGATTCATTTGGGGAATAATTGTTGATATCCTACTGATATCACAACATATTTTATGCATAATAACTTATGGAACTTTTACTTGACTCATCCGGCTACCCGTTATGCTTATACGCGATCGGTACGGTTTATGTAACTAGTTTGCATAAATTAACCGAAACGGGTCAAACCTTATCATTTTTACTTCAAAATCCAGAATGTATTTAGTTTACCCATTTTATACAAGTCTTCATACTTGTTAGGATTGTTGAATCGATCAAACGAGATGTTCAGAAGAGTTCTCTATCAATATGAAAGGCGGAAACAGACGTATTGATGTTCTTGCAGCTTGATTCACACTTAGAAGTAGATTAAATGTCGATTGGATTGGTATTACAACGTTTTACAGGCTTGGTGACACTTCGGTAGAGCTTCGCTATCGGAATCCAAAGTTACAAATGACAACACAAGACCTACTATTTATAGGGATGGCCACTTCGCATGAAATAGCTCTTCCAGTTCGCACGAACTGCCAGTTCGCACGAACTGGACTTTCCACTTCGTGAGGAGTGGCTAGTTCAGCCCTGTTTCTCGTTTTTCTCGATCTACGTGTCCTGGTCTATCAAACTAGTTACAAGACTCGATACAAGACGAAGTCAACAGACATATGCACCAACAAACTCCCCCTTGGATGTTGACGAGTCTTCAGTATGACGAGTCTTCAGTCTTGATCAGTCTTCACGCTCTTTCCAAAGTATCTTTCTCTGTAAGCATCCTCATCAATTTTTCTCTTCTATCATCAGAATCTCAAGCTGGCTCTATTCTCTTTCTAATTCTCTTGATCAGGTCTCTTGATTCTTTAAGTTCATCAGCATCAGCAGCTTCTATCTCGTTTGCTAACAGACTCCCCTTAAGTTGTTCTGGGATCGTATCCTGGCTCAAACTCTGCTCAGGTTTAGACACGGGGATCTGCTTTGCAGCTTTCACAGGTTCAGTAACGTCTCCTGGCACTCCATAGCAACAGGATCAGAAACCTGGCTTTAATCTGCATATACGGAAAATCCTTAGGATTCGAAACCTAGCTCTTTCAAAGCTTTTACCTGCACATACTCTACCCAAAAGTAAATTTCACAATTTTTAAAATTTAACAATTTTAGAAACCATTGGTAGATATCTTGAAATATTCTCAAATAACCACTTGTATTTAAAACACTCAAATTTTGACATTTCATTAATTTGAAACCATTTAATCATTTTAAAATCATTTCTCATTTCAAAACAAACTCTCCCAACCCTGTTGTTCATCATGTTTAGCACTTGGAATTTTGAAAATCAGCTTTCCAACATCAGTTGTCGAAAATAAGATGAAATAAAATATTTTTGAATCTTTCAAAATTTTATGCTAAAACACACTAATGAAAAGCAGTAACGAAATATTTACAGACAATATTTTTGTGAGTTTGTGTAAGAGGATCATATCAGTTTTTGACAAATCACTAGTACCATTGAGCTTTAAACACTTTAAGTTCTAAACGATTCACTTAGATTGTCAGCATACTGATCCACTTAAATTTTCACACAAAGTTCAATAGTTTCGAGATACAAGATTTAGTGTTTTAATGAACTTAAACTTATTCGCGTATCCCACCTCAGAATATACTCCCGTATCCAGACTCCTATATTCAGTCTTACAGGTGAATGTACACTAATGATATCTGTAAGGGGTAAATGCGAGACCATGAGAGCTCAGGCTATTGCTTCCGCAAAATCCAAGAGATGATGGCTCGACTTTAGGTGTGTTCCCTTTAGAGAATCTTTTCTTCAACAGCACATGATTAGCATTTTCAATGTTTCATCATTTTTTATGCTGAGGGTGGGTTTTATGATTAAAACAGTGCAAAGTATTATACGAGGACTAGGCTATTGCTCCCGCAAAATCAGAAGTCCTGGTATAAAACCCCAGATATCATCACGCACAAAGACCTAGTATGTTAGAAATAGAAAGCCCTTCAAACAAGATTTCAGGGGTTACCTATATATCCGAGAGATGTTCCCCACGAGATAAGTAAGTGTTTGATATTTAGGTTTATAACTCGAAAACAATCTACTAAGCGTGTAAAAACCTACTGGCATATCATCAGTGAGACCGTTTATCACATATTTAACTTTCCAATTCTTTAGCATGCTGTGATTGTCTACCGATGTAATATCATTTCCTCTTTTTCACAACAAAACTCATTTTGATATTTCGATATTTTTGGATTTTAGATTTTATCATGTTTTTAGATTTTTCAAATTTTCAAAATTTCTAAAAGTTTTATACTCCCCCTAAAATAAAAAAAAATATGTCTCAATTTTTGATTTTCCGGGAAAAATTTGAAAATCAATGCAATAAACTGTACAACTAAAATGACAAACTGATGTGAATTGCTTCAATTCGCCATCCACTTGGCATAAACAATTAGGACTCCCCCTGACAACAAACTATTTTCCCATTATTATTTCAAAACACTTAAGTTTGTTTTAATCAAAATGGTTTTTTCGGAAAATTAGTTTTGTTGATACCACTTGTAAGATTGGGGAATCATTCATTACTTTGTTTTCAAATTACCACTTATAAAGTCTAACACTTGTAGGTTTTTCACAAAAACATTTTTCAAGAATGATACCACTTGTAAGCCGAAATATCATTGAGCAATCACCAATAAATTCACCACACGACCAACAACCACAACTGTGATATTTATCAAGAAAGATGCCGATTCATGCTCCACAATTACCAACTTGGGAGCTCCGGCAAGTCAGGTTTTTTAGTTAAAGAGATTCACCCAAGCCTGACGGTCCTTGGGTGATTCCGAGTCATCCTCAGATTCCGAGTCATCAACACTCGGTTTCTTTACTTTCTTCTTCTTTTCATAAAATTCCTTTACCCCTTTGACCTTCCCGTTAACCATTTTTCCAAAAATATTTAGAACTTTAGGATTAAAGGCTTTTTCAACATCAAATTCTTTCTTTTCAGAAAAGAATTGATTTGAAATCTCAACTTTGCCAATTTTTTGCTTTAAGTTTCCGTTTGACAATGGTGGAAAATTTGCATCATCCATTTTCGGAACGGAATTATCACGTTTTAGCTCAACTTGTGGCTCTCCTAACTTTGACGAGTCAGATTCATCGCCAGAAAGTGGCTCCTTTGCTTCCGAAGAAACAAATTCATCGCCAGATTTAACATCTGATTTCTTAGCAACCCACATTTGGTTGTTAAGATTCACTCTTCTTTTGTAAAAACATTTTGAACTCTCACCAACTTCAAATGTAGAATTTTTAAACACTTTGAATTTTTCAGTTGGTGGTTCAATTTTATCAACAAGTTTTTCTTTGAGTTTAGAAGAAACTTCCTGCTTTATGTTGGTTGCCATTGGACAATTCCGGGCGATGTGACCAACTTTTTTGCATTGGTAACAAGTTCTCATTTCCTTTTTCTGAGCAACATCATTCTTCATTCCCTCTTGCTTCTTAGCAAGGAATTCTTTGTTCGATTGCTTCCAGAATGAGCTCTTTCCCTCTTCTTCAGAAGATGTTCCTGATACAAAAACAACTTTCGATTTAAAATCTTTAACATATTTTTCATTTTTATGATTTTCGGGTGGAATAAAACCCAATCCCTTCTTTTTGAAATTACTGTTATGGTTTGGTTTCTTTCGATAACCAGAACCAGAACTGTAACCTTTTTTCTTGTTTAACCTTTGTTGAACTCTTGAGGTGTATTTTTTAGGTTTTTCACTAAGATTTACATCTTTTATTTCAGAAATATTGATTTCTGTTAATTTGAAAACCTTGTTAATCATTTCAGTTTTAACACCTCTTATTGGAAATTCTTTATCAGAATTTAATTTGTCAGAATCATTCAAAGTATATGCTACTTTGAATGTTTCATCATTCAAATTATTTTGTGACATCAGAAAATCTTTATTGTAAACCCTTTTGTCATTTTCAACTGTTGGACTTGAAGTTTCAGACTTTGACTTTGACTTCGAACTCTTAGATTCAGACTTTGACTCTGACTCCTCATCCTTATCCAACACCTGATCGACCACCTTCTTTATTAACTCAGACTCATGATCAGTGTCAGACGATGTGAATGTGACATCAATATTATCTAGCAATCCATCTGAAGGTTCAGATTCCCACTTTAAATTGGTTGCCTTTTTGACTCTTTCTGAATTAGGATTTCGTGGAGCATATCCTTCTTCAAGCGGCGGTGGACACTTTGTATAATTGGTACTATGTTTCTTACCAGTATTCTTCTTTACTTCAGGTTTCTTCTCCTCTTCAAACACTTTCATGTCTTCTACTGTAGGATAAATCCTGTCAATCACATAAGAAGCACATGAATAACTTTTCAATAACCTGTTTACCCTCTCAGTTTCTATCCTCTGAGTTTCCAATTTTTGTTCAAGTTCAGCACATTTCTCAATGTACTGATTGATGAATTTCTGCTTCATCATGAACGCTCCATTGAGTGTCTTCATAGCAATCGCTTGTTCATTGCTTGACTTGTTATATTAATTCATAGCTTTGTTTAAAACATCATAAGATTCTTTCAGTCTGTTCATGTTATGAATCAACTTGTTGTTGTGCCTTTTCACAGTATCACAATTTTCACCTTTCTCAGGCATCTTTTCAGTATCAGCTTCCTTCTCAACTTTGATAGCTGTACTTTCTTTAACTTGCTTCTTTATCACTCGAACATTTTCCTCAGATTTGACCTTTTCTTTGACAGTTTCCATTTTACCTGCAAAATACAAATTATCATCATCACTATCAGATGAAATTTTTTTTTTATAATATTCAAGTTTCGAATTTCTTCACTATCATCATCACTCTCTTCATCTGATGAGTGATAAAAAATTGGTGCTTTTATTGAAACCTCTTTTGTTGAAACTTGTTCTTCTTCTTTCTTTTTCGGACTGAATTGCTGAGATTCGTAATAAGCATACGCCATTTCTTCTTCAGCCGTTGAATCTTTAAAGATTTGAGCAACAAATGCTTTAAAATTTGAAGGTCTGTTAGGATCATAATTATCCCAATTAAAGCCTTCTGGAATTCTTTCATCATCTTGATCTATCAGACCATAACAAGCTCTCATTGATGGCTCTTCGATCTCCTTCCTAGCATGTGCAGTTTGTGACGATTGTTGTTGATGCGGAGCAACTTGATGATAATTTGCCTTTCGATGATACTCATTGTTGCCGAACGGATTTTGAGCTCCACTTGCTTCGCGGTTTGTGCATTCTCGCTTAAAGTGCCCTTTTTCCCTGCAACGAAAACAAGTAACTTTAGATTTATCAAACCCAAAGGTGAAGTTCCAGCATCACGGAAATCATCTCTTCCAGTGATCTGTTTAAACTTCTCAGCTCTTCTCAACACACTAGCCATACACCACTTTATATCCATAAGTTCCATTTCTTCTGCATCAATCTGATCGTAATATTCTTTTGTTAACATCGGATTACCAATCCTTCCTGCTACTAAACTTTCATAAGATTCTAACATGGTCACCAATAAAGACATATGACCTTTGGCAACTTCTTCTGAGAAATTCTGACCATTCTCAAGATTTAATGCAATGTTGCATTGTAGTACTTGGCCATTATTGGTTGCTGAAAAATTTGGATCAAATGATGGATATGAAGAGAATCTGGTATTGTTTTTTGATCCTTGAGATGACCCTCCAGAAGAATTGTTTGCGTTAAAAGCAGTTTCGATCTTTGGTGCAATGTTGGTCTTATCAATCGTACTTCCTTTGTAATACATACTAATGTCTTGTTCACCATTAAAGTCCTTCATTTTCGCCATCTTCCGTTGTTCCATCTCTTGAACTTCGAGTTTTTCAATAAACTTACTCAACGATAGATTTGCCAAATCATCATTAATCTTCAACATCATAAGATACGTGCCCCAAACATCTTGTGGCAACGCATCGGCCAACTTTTCAACCCATTCTTCTCTATCTTTCTTGATATCCAATCGCTTCATGTTAACCACCAAATTGCAATATCTTTCTATAATCTGCTTGGTGTTTTCAGTTTTTAATCAACGAAATAGATCAAATTCTTTCTTCAAAAGCGATTTTTTATTCTTGATCATGTCTTGACTTCCAACAAACTTTGTTTTTAGTGCTTTCCACATTGAGTGTCCACTTCCGTTTTGTTGCAATAAAATCAAGATGTCTTCCTTAATGGCTTGTTGCAAAATACTGATCATCATCTTTTCACTTTTGTATTTCTTTTTCTCATCATCATCTAAATCTTTGATAGAAACAACCTCTCCGTATTCATCAATTGGTCTAACATATCGTTGTTCAACACATTCCCATGCATCTAAATGATTCGCTTGAACCCAATTTTCGAAACGTTCTTCCCAACTATTATATTCCTCGATATTCATGAGCTTAGGTGGTTTTTGCATGGTGCCCATTTCATTCTCTAAGTTCACGTTCTGAGCCATAGTGATCGGAGTAGCAAATGCGTTGTAAAATTCAGTATCCATGATTCGGTTTTGAAAGATTCACAAAGACTGATTGTTCAAACGAGCTGAGTTTCAAACGAATTGATTTGGTGCGATCTGGGTCACATCGTACGACCTGGATCAAATACAAATAACCTGAACCCTTCAAACAACCTCGTGCGAACTGAGATGGTGCGAACTGACTAAACTCCAAACCGTGCGAACTGAGTCAATTCTAAACCGTGCGAACTAAGTGTATTCAAATCGTGCAAACTGGTGGCGACCTCGTGCGAACTGGATGATCAACTCGTGCGAAGTGAAATAACTTTGTTCAATCCGTGCGAACTGGATTGCCTAATTCAAACGAACTGAAGCATCTTCGAACGATCTGATGAGTTTTTCACACGATTTGATCAATTTTATCAAGATTTAGGTTGAATTAGGTCCTGATTTGTTCAAGGATTGTTTAAAACAGTGTTTCGCGTGCTATATTACAAAATCAGTCCATTTTAACCGTAAAAACTCAGTTAATTTTGAGAAAATGTGAAGAAAGTGAGTAGAAATGAGTAGAAATAAGAAATTTCAGTGAAAACAAGCTGAAATGGTAATAATTCTTCCTCCTGAGCTCTGATACCACTTGTTAGGATCGTTGAATCGATCAAAGGAGACGTTCAGAAGAGTTCTCGATCAATACGAAAGGCGGAAACAGACGTATTGATGTTCTTGCAGCTTGATTCACACTTAGAAGTAGATTAAATGTCGACTGGATTGATATTACAACGTTTTACAGGCTTGGCGACACTTCGGCAGAGCTTCGCTACCGGAATCCAAACTTACAAATGACAACACAAGACCTACTATTTATACGGATGGCCACTTCGCATGAAACAACTCTTCTAGTTCGCACGAACTGCCAGTTCGCACGAAATGGACTTTCCACTTCGTGAGGAGTGGCTAGTTCAGCCCTGTTTCTCGTTTTTCTCGATCTACGTGTCCTGTTCTATCAAACTAGTTACAAGACTCAATACAAGACGAAGTCAACAGACATATGCACCAACAATACTTGTCGGGTCTAAATTACATTCCAATCACGTCACCACTTAATATAGCGTTTCGTGCCGTAAACCTTTTTTTAAAACTAACCGGTCTAAGTTACAACTTAAATAAGACCCGTTAGGAATCTAATAGGTTAATAAAACCTTCGTTTCAGATTAAGATCCTCGGTAGAAGTATTTGCACTTGTTTGAGTAGATTGCACTTGTTTAATAAAACTTTCATTTAAAGCTCAGGTAAATACTTTTAACTTATTTACCCTTATACGGGCTTGGGATACGGTAAATTATTACCGCTTGGTCGGGTGTAGAAACCTTTTAATCGGATATGGTTAAATTGCATAAGCTCGTTTTAATCAGTATTGCTTGATAACAAATAACGTTGGGGGTTAACGACCATGTCCTGGATATCCTTGGCTCATTTAAAAAGCGTACATGGCCACGACTTAAGCACGGGGTGTATGCATACACCTGTCTATTGCGTATGTAAAAGATATACTCATTTGCTGGGGTAACCTGCCGTGAGTTTATATTCGTGGTGTGTTGTTTAATCTTGTTCGGTTTATTTAATACTTGCCCTAAATGTTGGACAAACATGTAAACCTGATACAAGATTGTTATTAATATAATTGTCCCAAGTTATAAAAACATTTGTGCCTTGTGCATTTAAATCAATTTTCATAAATATTTTAAGAAGAGTCGGTTAATTGTATTTACCAGTGTAAACAGACGTATTTTTCAAAAAGACTAAGTGACAGGTACCGTACGTTATTGGCTAGGAGCTCTGGGCGTTAATAAAGAATCTTGCAAGTTCTGAACGCTTAAAGTCCGTTGAACAATATTTTATATTTCTGTTTTAGATCCGCCTGTGGATCCTTTTATGACAGTTGTATAATATTTATTTATACTTTGAATTTTGGTTTGTAATATTTATTTTCCTCCAAGACTTCCGTTGTGCATTAGACTGTGAATGTTTGACTATGACGATAACAACTACGTCACGATACTCCCCACCGGGCCCACCGGTAATGTGTGGAAATATCGGGGTGTGACATACGTGGCCAAGAAACTGCACCTCTCTTAGCCAAAATGCACATTTTGAGATTTTTTCATAGAGTTTTTCTTTACGAAGTGTTTCAAGCACTTCTCGTAGATGCCTCGCATGTTCGCTTTACTTCGTGAATAAACCAGAATATCATCTATGAACACGATCACCGACCTATCTAGCATGGGTCGGCATACCCGATTCATAAGATCCATGAACGCGGCTGGCGCGTTCGTCAATCCGAATGACATTGCTAGAAATTCATAATGTCCATATCGGGTTCTAAATGCAGTCTTTGCAATGTCTTCTTCCCGTATCTTGACTTGATGGTAACCTGATCGAAATTCTCTCTTCGAGAACCAGCTTGCCCCTTGTAACTGATCGAAAAGGTCATCAATTCTGGGTAAGGGGTAGCGGTTCTTTATGGTTATTTTATTCAGTTGCTTGTAGTCGACACACATACGCATCGACCCATCCTTCTTTTTCACAAATAAGACGGGTGCTCCCCAAGGTGATACACTCGGGCATATGAAGCCCTTATCATGTAGACCTTGTAACTGTGTGATTAACTCCCACATCTCGGTGGGGGCCAGTCTATACGGAGCTTTCGCTATCGGTTTTTCACCCAGATTTAATTCGATACGAAACTCTATTTCTCGTTCGGGAGGGATCCCCGGTAATTCCTCCGGAAATATGTCCAGAAATTCGTTCACAATCTCAACATCTTTAAGATTCGGGAGACTTTGTTGAGCATCTACTACATAAGCTAGGTATGCTCTACTCCCGTTAAGTACATACTTAACGACTTGAACGAGAGTACAGAGTTTCGTTTCTACATTTCTCTCCCCTTGAATACTTAGTTGCTTTCCACTTGGAAATTGAACAAGTACTGTTTTATTTTCATAATTGATCTCCGCATGGTGCCGGGCCATCCAATCCATACCCCTATCATTTTAAATTCCCCCAAAACCATAGGTATGAGGTCGATATCGAATTCTTCATCTTCAATAGTGAACTTACAATTTCCATAAACTTCGTGTAATACAAAGTTCTTACTATCTGCTATTTCTACCTCTAAAGGTATCGGCATTCGTTCAATCTTAAATGAAGGATGTTGTACTATTTCACTTGAGATAAACGACATAGTGGCTCCAGTATCGAACAAAACATAAATTGGAATGGAATTTAATAAAAAGATACCTGAAACCACATTCGGTTGGGCCTTGGCTTTTTCGGATGTGATTTGGAACATCCTCCCTTTCGTCCTAGAGCCATCCTCCTTCTTCCCCTCTTTCTTTAATCCTTGCTGAAGTTTAGGACACTCTGATTTAACATGCCCCATTTGAAAAAAGTTGAAACAAGTCTTTGGGTTGTTAGGGCATTTGTAGTACGAATGTCCCTCATCACCACATTTGTAGCACCCCTTCTTGCCTAAAAGGCATTCCCCAGTACGAAGTTTCTCACATGTCTTGCAAGGGGTGATACCACCTTTCGATTTATCTTTTCTTCCGTGATCTTGATATTTCGCCTTCTTAGACGGACTTGAATTAGCCCCTTTTCCATCGATCTCTTTTCACCACGTTCCTCCTGTCTTTTAAGCTCAAGTTCTCTATCCCGAGCCCAATTAATAAGCTCATCGAGAGTTTCACATTTTGAGGGAGTGATAAACTCCCTATATTCTGCCTTTAATATGCCATGATAGCGATTGATTTTCATTCTTTTCGTCTTCACAAAATCTCCGCAGAACTTCATCTTGTCCAAGAAGGTATTTGTTATCTCGTTGATCGTTTCGTTTTTCTATAGGAGGCGTAAGAAATCCTCCTGAATCTTATCAATGGCTGACTGAGGACAATGATATCTCAGAAAAGGCTCCTTGAATTCCTGCTAAGTCATCGCTTGAAGCTTGTCCTCACCTATTTCCTTACAATACGCGTCCCACCAATTTTTCGCTTGAAAGGTAAGTTGACCAATAGCGAACCTCACTTGGTCTTCCTTATCACAACGACTTTGTATGAACACTGCCTCTATGTTTGAGATCCATATTTGGCATGCTATTGGATCAATCTTACCATCATAAGTTGTAGGGTTGCACGACATGAAATCCATGTACGTGCACCTTCGTTCCTTGCCTTTACTTCTAGACCCCTCAATCATCTCCTTTAACTCCTCAATCTTACTAGTCATCATAGCATCTACCACCCCTAAGACACGACTTTCGACTTCTTGAGCTAACTGGGGAAGGTTAGCATGTATAACATTTTCTGCCGCTTCCATAACCTTATTATCGAATGCTTCTTGTCGTGCTAATTCAGCATCATTTACATTCCCTGCGTCCGTCATCTACATAAAACATTCACCTTGATTCATTAGAGTTCTTTTCATGCTTCTCTTCATCATATTTAAACTCGTGTTATCATACTACATTCCATTTACAATTCATACTTCATACACTATCGTCATTGACGATCATGTTGTATCACTTTGATCATAATCTTTGATCGTAACGATTTATCTTTTCTCCTTTCGTATATAATTTTCTCATCATTCTTATTATACAAATGACCTTAATATTGATTACGGGGCCTTAGAAACTGGTTAACACAAGTCCTATAATAAAAACAACAAAAATATTTTTTTTGAACGTTTTGGGGTCTCTCGCGGCACGTGACAGATTGCTCTAACTGGTCGCGGGCCGGCCACACACCATGAATTCTGTCGCGTGGCGCGGGGAAACCATTTTTCTAACAGGTCTATTATAAAACCTGCATTTTTCCCAGATCTAGTTTTTACTCTAAATCAACTTAAAACTCCCATAACTTTCAATCTACAGGTCCGTTTTTACATAATTCTTTTTCCTACGCGTTGGTAATTTAAATACGGACCTGTTTAACATCGCCATATGCCTTAAAACTTAGTTTATAAGCAATTTGTGACAACCCTCACTAAACCAGGTATCCGTACGACTTAATTAATAATTAATTACTGCTTAATTACTGTGCTTACTTGAACTTGTGGATAAACTGCTACTTGAATACTGATACATGTACTTACTTGCATCATACTTTACTTGCTGTCACTCCATGTTTTGCTTACAGCACCTTTGTGACAACCTTGATGCACCAAAAGCACAGTAGCACAATGAACGGATAACCTATTAAACGTGCTGTCATAACTAGCACCAGGCAGGTACTGCCTCTAAGGCCTGTAAGAGCCTGAGATAGTTTGCTACACTAGTGGTGAGTGTAGGGATATAAGGGTTGTAGAACTGCGTCACTAGGAATAAGTTACAGTGACCGGATGTGCCTAAAACGTACTCTAGGTACAAAATTCAGCACTTTAAATAAAAATTCAGCATTAAGCTACCTAATAAAGTGCCAAAAACATGAGAAAAATGTTACTAGACACTTTCCAAAGTGTCGGGAATAACTTGTGTCACTAAAAATAATAATAACGACACTTTAAAGCTTTGTTAAGCGCTTTAACGGATCTCTATCCAACCGAACAACCGGACTTTACCCGGAACATAAAAATATTGCCATTTACATTGTTTCTCTTTTTCTAAGCCAGTTAGGGTCCCCGAGTACCCTAACACCCGTTACAACTTACTACATGATAGTAACCAAGTTAACCTCCTAATTATCTAGCTAATGTCTAACTATCTAGTTGAAATGGAACCATAGACCCCCCCCCTTCCAACGAAACCGTCCCCAAGGGGACACCCCTTTGTACTTTCAAGATTATAATAATCTTGTTGTTTAATATCTTGGTGACATGAGAACCATTGGGTAATTAACATAAGGTTTGTCTATAAGTTTGAAACTTGATCCATCATATTCATTTCACCACAACTAAACAACACTCCACTCCACTCCTCTCTCTCCCTCTCTTTCACTCTCGGCCGAAGACACAAGCACCCCCACCGCCACCTTTCGATCTTGATCTTGTCATTCCAAGCTTATACAAGTGTTAAGGATCTCATACAAGGAAACTTGGTGCATTCGGAACGCGAAGGACCTCACCCTATTGCTTTTATCCACGCATTCTTCGACTTGTTTCTTTCCTAGCCTCGAGCTAGTAGTAAGTTGCTTTAAACACACTCTCGATCTATTTTAAAGTGGTTAAAAAGAACTTTGTCAGTTAAAATCTATGAACATACAAGATGATATGGAAAAAGTCTACTAAAATGATGAATATGATGGTTAAAAGCTAAGTTGTTGTGTAAATCTTGTAAGATTTGTGTTGTGTAATTATTTAGTGCCGATCTATGTTGTGGTAGCTCGGATCATCGTCTAACCCGGATTGGTCATGATCATGGATCATGACATAGAGTTTGTTTAAGTGTACAAAGGGTTAAATGATGAAACTCTACCACACACTAAACATGAACTTGTGTAAAATCGACTTTACTTACGAAATAGTGTTTAAAACTAGTAGATCTACGGATCTACAAGCGGTATTTTCAAGGGACCAAGTGTCAAGGAAATCTTATTTTCTAAAATTGGATCTTACATGAACAAGAATGATTTTTAAACACACTAGTGTATAAATACTTGTGTAACGCTAAGTTTCGACAAAGAACTAGTTTTGTCAAATTTTACAAGAAGTTGTAAAGATGGAATTTCTTTCAAAGCGAGGCTTTTACGAAACCGGATGGATTTATATAAAGATACACTAAAAGTAAGGAGCTTTACTACATATTTTTGGAAAAACTACAAGTTCATGTAATTCTTGCGATTTACATATATATTGACTAGTTTGATGCTTTGAACATTGTTTTGATTGAATGAGAAAATTGTTGGTTTGATTTGTAAAAGAAAGTGATACGCTTGAAAGCGTGGCCACCTCCAGTTACAGAGGAAACTCTGGCGAAATTTTTCCAAAAACCTAACACTTAGAAATATTTTCACTACAAGTGTTAGAAATACATTTTTTAACGTGTTTTCGAATTATAGATTTCGCCATGACTTTATTACAAGATTTCTAATTATCGGAGGTGGGATTTTCACAAAATAAAAACTTGCTAAAATGTATATTTAGTATATATTTAGTAACAACACTTGTGAATTTTTATGATTATTTTGTGAACTATACAAATATTATTTTTAGGGTAAAAATAATATTACCGAATGATAACGATTCCAAAAATAATACAAACGCCTTCATAATTAATAATAAGTTACAACGGTATAATTATTACCACCCGATCTTTAAAACGTAACTTACGCATTTTAAGAAAATATTTATGAGCGCGTATTTTTGTCAAAGTATTATTTTGGGAAGAATATTTACATTTTGAAGTAAGAAATAAAATATATTAAGTGAGACTTAATAATGTATTCCGAATTTTACGAACACGCATGTATTACATCCCCCATCCTTGGGAAGGAGAATAATTACCAAGTATTTACAAAAATATAAACACGAAATAGTTGTCTAACTATTTCCCAAAAACTTAAACCTTAAGCTAAGGCACGGCCGTCCGTCTAATAGACTTAGTACGTGTAGGTCGTCGCACAGCTGCTTGATCAGGAGATATACTTGGTAGAGACGCACCACTGTGAGTTCATGTCCCGCTTTTCTCTTAACTGTTTTCAGTTTTCTAAACTGCGGGGGTGAATACATGTTACTATGATTACGAATACTTCTTACATGGTATGGTTAGCGTAAGGAGGGTTATTATTCAGATCATGTGAGTGGGTAGGCAGAAACTTAAGGCCATTAATCCTCAAGGTAGGACCGAGGGGCAGGAGCGGTAGATCTATCTGGGTGTAGCGAGCCCAACCCCAGGCCCAACCAGAACGGACCTCGGGGTGACTTTGTACCCAACGCATAAATCTGCTAGGTTTGAGTCTTCCTACTTGCACTTCACACATATCAATGGCCTTGCAAACCATTGGTGATCTTTTTTTCCTTATTTGCTACATACCAGGATTTTTATACATACAAAGGTTTATTTACTCACTTACACATGAACTCGCTCAACATTATTGTTGATTTTTCAACTTACATGTATTTCAGGGAATTAAAGATCTGGCGCGGTATGTTGTGTCTTCCCGCTGCATATGGGTTCCGAGGTCATCCCGGTTTAGGAAATGTGACTTTTTCCTGGACGAGTCACAAATCTTAAACTGCGTTTTATTCATGTTGATGTTTATGTCTTTCAAAACAATGTTTTATGTTTTGGTGTTGTAGTCCCTAAGACAATGTTATGTTACTTCGGTTTTAAAACTTAAATCTATGGATGATCTTGCATGGTTTTTATTTCATATAGCTTGTTATGATTAAGCTATGGTATTAAGAAGTCACACCAAATTAACCACGCTTCCGCAAAGCCAGGGTGTGACACAATTTGCCTAAAATTCCCTTTTTCACCTCTAAGTCTCTAACTGTAAGTATAATCAAAGTTTACAATTTACTTACTTGCATACCGCTTCGGAACGAACACACACTTGCACGAGCTTTCGTTTTGAGTTCAAGCGCTTGGTTCTTGAATCCCTCGAACCTAGGCTCTGATACCAACTTGAAACACCCTTCTAAAAGCTTTCGGAAAGGACATTAATTTCATACTAAAATTTGCAAAAATTTCGGCATGACCCGTTTATAAATATATCGATTCCCTGTTGTAAAACAAATAAGACCTTAACATAAAAAGTTTTGACAATACCCTTTAAGTAACAAGTGTGGCTAATGCAAATTTTCCAAACCTTCTAATATGTTTACATACACGACCATTTTCAAAACCAAAAACGGACAAGTTTAGAAGATCTAATTACAAATCGACATACGAACTAAGTTTTTGCCAAAATATAAGGACAACTAAGACCACACATGTTAAAAATACATACTACCCAAAAACTAGAACCATACAAAACTAGACATCTTCGGAAATACTAGGTGAGCGTGAAATCGAGTGTGTTCTTTCCAAGTCGCCAAGCTATGTACCCGAGGATTTACCTACATCAAGCATCAAATATTAAACTCGTTAGTTATGTTACTTCTAGCCTAGTAATACAAAAATTAATCCCTTTCATTCATTCATCTCATACATGCATTATCTCACCCCATGAAACGGGTCAAAACATACTACCTCAAAATTGAGATATATCATGCCATTCTTCTCCCGTTGGGACGAGCATCTTCATTCGTACATAACCTTCATTCGGTTCGTTTATAACGAACGAATACATTCCTTCCATTCATATACATACACTCAAACCCGTGAGTGACGGATCGAGTTGATTTCATTCATTCATTCATAACTTATCCGTTAGTAACGAATAATATCATTCACAACATAACTTTCATTCGGTTCGTTTAGGACGAACAATTTCATTTCCTTTCATACTTATCTTCTCATTACCCGGTCCTCCCAATAAGGACCGATTATAAAACATTTATACTTATAAATCTATGGTTCATGAAATTTGTTCATAACGGATCAAACCATTTACTATTTAACTATTACAAACTATCATAATTACGGTTTAGCACAAACAACAATTTACTAATAGAATTTAGTATGCATAAATAACATACCTCGATCTTGCGTGTTCTCCGTTTTCCTAGCACTTGAGCTTTCTTCCTTCACGCATACATTAACATATTCGTTCCATCTTTTAGTTCATTCGAATATCATTTCATTATTTTCATAGTTTAGCGTATGGCAACTTTATCATAATTTCTTCCGAATTTCACAAATATGTTCTTTTAGGCATTTTATCGAGCACTTGGCGGGTTTCGCATTTGTAGGACACTACATATAAATTTTCTAAGTACAATTCCTACTAGTTCGCTTCATAACCCGTCAACAATCAATCAAGTTCATATCATTCTTTTATCCTACATCATTTTGCCTAAGGTTCAAGTATTACAACATCATCATATTTCAAGATTTCACATAGTTATATCTATTTCAATCATCCTATTCATACACATCTTCATAAATTGGTCTCATACTAAAATATCTTTCAATTTACCTAAAATCAAACATGATTCTTGTTCTAGAAAGAAATCCTAACTCTAATTTCTCACATTTTGTTACAAGAATTCGAGATTGGGTTGTAACCCTCATCCTACAAATCATAATTTCAGAAAATTAAACTTACCACTTCAATAATTGGGGTTAGATACTCGAAAATAAGGGTTAATGCATTAGATTCTCCTTGAGATTTCAAGTAATTTGATGGAATTTTGCAAACAAGGGTTTCCTTGTTTTTCCTCTGCTTTGATCGAACCCAGCACCACCAAATGTGGGTGTTTTTGATTTTTGTTAATTAGTAAACTCTTTCATTTTACTCTTTACACATTGAACCCCCCCCACTTTGGAAATGTGTTTAAATTTAAGCTTTCCTCATAACTTAACTACCATTTTGCCATATTTCATTAACTATGTTAAGTTCTTTGTTTATTTTCACTTTTTTTTATATATTAAACATTTTTGAGGTGTTACAAGTAGGCTAAATACTAAACTACAAAAAATAATTTGTAAATAGGCCTATATTGGAAATTATATGTGTTTACTTTTTTAAAAAAATAATGTGTATATATTGATTTTTTTAAAATCGCGTGCCATTCGAAATCACGGGCCTTGTGCGGAGGTTCTCCCTACACACCATCAAAGCCGCCACTGTTTTTTTAGTGTGTATGATACATTTTCTTACTTAACAATATAAAAATAATTATTCCTGTTGTGACATGTGCATTTTTCTATTACACTCTAACTTATGCAAACAATAACAATCAAAGTGATTATGTCATTGAAATGAGGCCCTAACCACCAAAGGCACTTATTAGTGTCATCTTGTTGTGTTACATTTTGAGAGTATGTATGACGATTTTTTTCTTACGATTGATGAAACGTCATGTGCATTGTTTCTAATAGACTCATAATTATATAAGACATCAACAATTAGTAACGATATGAGTGAAACAAGGCCCTAACCACTAACGACACTTACCTACGTCATAGGAAAAATTATCCATCCAAGAAATGTTCGAACCGAAGCCTTTCATTGACCATAATCCTTGTCCTTTTAGTCCATGATATCTCAAGTGAGCACAAGTCACGAATTATTGAATTACAATTATACTCTATTTTTGTTACGCAATCTCCACTCTTTACCGATACAAACTAATATGATTAAGTTCATCGAAGTGTGGTCACACATTTAGTTACCCACTCATTTTTTTTGAACGGCGAAGATTCAATGACTATAGAAAAAGGGACATCAAAGCTGTAAAACCCAAAATTATATGGAAAGTTATCCACTCATGCATCAGCATTTCAGTATGTCAAGACCAATGTTACCAATGGAGTGGTGGTCCATTGGCAAAGGCAATGATTTTAAACACCTTGGGAGGAGGAGGTCTTGGGTTCGAGTCCCACAGACGACAGGAGAAAATAAATTTGCCGTTCAAAAAAAAATGTCAAGACCAATGTTGTTCATGATGAGGACCATAGGTACCTCATGTTTAAAGAATTAAGTGATTTCAACCTACTTATTGTCAAATATTTGTTCGCAAAACACATTTTGGGCATGTTTGACTAAGCTTTTTGAAACAACTTATTGACTTATTGGCTTTTTGAAAAGTCATAAGCTTCAAAATGATGTTTGGCAACCAGATTGTATGTGAGAGGAAAAGTGACTTTTCCAAAAAGTCACTCCATACTGGCTTTTCCAAAAAGCCAATAAGTCAATAAATTGTTTTCAAAAATCTTAGCCAAACATGCCCTTAAGTAAAGTTGGTTATATATCCATGTCGGATATCAATATCTCTCACAATAACCATAAATCATTATGACTCATGTGACACTGCTTAGTGGCAGGCACAAAAATTATTTTCTAGGAGTGCGAACGAGGACTGAACCAAATTTTTAAGGGATGCGATCAAGAATTTTGCATATAAAATACACTATTTTTTTTTGGGGGGGGGGGGGGGGGGGGGGGGGGGAGGGGAGGGGGGTCACCCAAGAAAGGATAATCATCATTAAGAAAGGACAGCTAGACCATACCAACTTTGAACCATAACATAAGTTATTTGGCAGAAATATAAATATGTCTATAATTAAAACATAATGTGTGTTGTGTATTGCTACCGCTCACTAATGAAAGGGTGATTATGAGCTTATGCAACTTTATCCAATGTGTGCAAATACACCATGATAAACTTAGTATCATATTTAAAGAAATATTTCTCGGTACACTTTATATAATGTTATGAAGTTATATAATATAAAAATATTTGATGTCAAATGGGGTTGTGACACTAGCTCATCATCTTGAATTTGAAATTAACCTTTTTATTAAATATTATTCTTTAATTGATAGAAGAACAATTATCCTATATATTAATAAACCAACCTAATGAATAGTAGTTGACACATCATAGTAATAGTAAACTTTCCTTATTGGTTCAGTACATCCACTCACATATAACATATACATATAACATATAGACACGTGACAAAGTTAATGAATAATAAAGTGGAATTTTTGCAATACCCACCCGAAACAATTGGACAAAAACACTTCTGGGCCCTTTGCCATCTTTTGTTGACTTTTTAATAACACTTAAAAATTGTTTTTTTTTTTTTTTTATAAATACTTAAATATTAAAATCCACCCACCCGAAATACCCTCTCTTGGACAAAGACCCCTACCCACCCACCCGAAACACCCTCTCTTGGACAAACACCCATACCCACCCGAAAACATCCCTCCACCCGAAACACTACCCACCCGAAACACCCACCTGAAACACCCTCCCTTGGACGAAAACACTTCTGGACGAAATGGAATGGTATCGAAAACACCGGTTACGGTACAGGTATATGAAGGTAAAAACTGGTAGCAAACCGGTACCAGGAAAGCAAAAGGTTGCTACCGAATTGACTTAAAATCTTTCGGTTCGGGAGATTCGGTACCGGTACCCAATACCATTTGCTCATCTCTGACCACGGGTTTCATACGAACAACATCATTACCATAAAAAAAAAATTTGATTTTCTTTCGGTTATCTTATACTGTTTTTTTTTTCTACATTTTCTTTTTATTCTTGTCAACGGTTCTGTGCGTAACGCGCTCGTAGTGATTTCAAAACACATGTAAACACAGACTAAATGACAAAAGAAGTTCGCCGCAACGCGGCCATAGTAATAAACCTAGTTAAATTTTAAAAGATAAAACCGTACTCTAAAAAGTTGATTCTATTACGATATATTTTATAGTTGTATAATAAACCTCACCCTATCTAGTTTATACCTAATAAATAAATAACTGGTTGCATCACATGTCACAATTCTATAAACACAAGATTTTTTTCTCACTATTTTATAATTTATAAATCTTCATTGCTAACTATTTAATATTTCGTTTATTCAACTCGTATAATACATGAGTTTCTAACCTAATAGTTAAATAAATCAAATCAAATGTTTTAATTTTTCCTTGGTGATCACAAAATAAATTGTTTTTTTTTTCTTTCAATTTTAGCTTTGCAAAATTGTTCTAAAAAGTCGTTTATCATATATGCATATCGATGTGAACTTGAAGCTTAGAGTTGCTACCACATATATGATGATATAAATCTTTCATGTGGTTAAGATAAGTATGATCGAGGACCATTTCGGCTCAATAATAAGTCAAACTTGTATTGAGTTTGATATATACCTAAGCTTTTGGATAGTGACAAAAAAACCTTAATAATCATTTCATACGAGGTCAAAGCAATATGAAGCCAAATACTAGAGTTATATTAGTCAAGAGAAATTATCTCTTGTGTGGAGACCAAAGTTTAATCCTCAGGAGATGTAAGTATTTAAGGGGAAAAATTAACCGTTCAAAAAAAAAAAAAAAATACTAGAGTTATCTAACAAATAGATTAAATTCTAATGTGATTTAGCTTAACACATATATCTAACAAATTAGATTAAATTCTACTGTAATTTAGCTTAACACATATAATGACATCTTTGTGTCACATCACTCAAATCTTCACTTTATGTAAGCGTGGCAATCATTAGCCGTTAATCAATAACTACGTTGATTATCTAGGTTCAATTTTGCTTGCTTTAGTTATACAATAGATAACTTGGGTTGCCTCAAATCAAACCAAGCGTTAGAATGTGTCACTTTTAAAGTACTAACATAAAAATGGTTCCAAACCGAAGGCAACACCCATGAGTGTTGTTTGTTGGGACATCTACCTGTCGTTGCCTCCACCACCTAATCATGGCCAAAACCCCTACCATCACCACCACAAACACAATAACCATCGTCACTAGCACGACACCCTAATAACCGTCGCGGCCTCCACCCACGCAACCACTTTGCCAACATGCCAACTTGCGTCCTCTTTGACACCAACACCAACCGCCACCACCCAACTACCTTCCCCACCGCTGTTGACCCAACCACCATTGTCACTACCTTACTCTACACCACTACCGGCATTAGCAATGCTATCACCACCACTGTTGTTGCCGCTTCCACAACCATCTTCTCGCTCCTTTGTTGCCGCCAATACCCATCATCACTAACTGCCATAAAAATAAATTTAGCTATTGAACCCATTTTGATGTTTTTTTTTCTAAAACTCTCAATTTCAACCCAAGCTAATTTTGGTCTAAACTCGTTTTGACCCGGACCATAATTATACCGAAACGACCTATTATGACCCCACTTATCTTCACTCATGTATGTTCTAATCCAAAGCTAGTATGACCCATATTTTGACCTGACACCTAACACGACCTACCCCGTAACTTTAAGTGATTCAAAATTCTTACAAAATCTATCAAGAGTATTTTTATCTATCTTAATTTTGATCCATATTCACGTCTCATATGAAACGACTTCCAAATCCTATATGGAAATGGTCTCACATCATTCTTATTTTATCTAATTATTTGTTCCAATTAAAAGATCAATTTTCAAAAAGTTAATGCATAATACACAATCCTAATGTCAAATGGTAGTGTTCCTTGCAAAAAATCTTAAGATTTCAAGAAAATAAAAAATGTTTTCTAAGTTTGCAAATGTTATTGTTCTTAGATTTGAAATAAATTATTGTAACTTTTCAATCATGAACCATGGAAACATCGATCATTCTGTTTTCATATGATATAAAGGGGTTCAGACATCCTTGTACTTATATATTCGACTCTTTGAATGATGCCAACGTGTAAAACCTCGTAAAATTGTGTCGAATAATATAATGACATGTGTCCACTCTTCAATATGCCTATTAATTTGGATGAGAGGGACTAATTTGACCAATTGTTGAAACTTTGAATGTAGAGGGACTAAAGGTGTCAACATGCCAATTAATGGCCTCTGAGTGACCCTTTGCGGACCGTAAGGCTTTATGTAACGCCCTGCGTTTTCATAATTTCCATATTTAGAAACCATTCCTTGAATTTTTTTTTTTTTTGAAATCTTGTATTCCTTGTAATCGTATTTCGTTGTATCATTGTAAAATCTGAGACTTTGATCGTAATGAAACGAATCTTTTATACATCGTTTATACATGTTTATACATTGATACGTGCACTCGTTTGATACATGGTTCGTAATTCGTATAAACGTAAGCTTAACTCGTAAACAATGATCGTGTATTCAACTATTCGTAATCCTTAAATCTTCATACATTTAAATACTTAGTTATTTGATTATAAGATTAAGTTGTATGTTTTGTTTTTCACCTGATCATACCAAACTATAAACCATACATACTTGTTACATTTCATGTGTTATACACACCTATGTTATCACACTTTTTGCTAAATTAAAACATGTCATTTATGTATTTTGGACCTTGTTACAAGTTACATACATACATACATACATACTAGACACCATGTAACACTTTATTAAACATCAAATATATGCCTTCTAATTTCAAAAAAATAAAATAAAATAAAAATTATAGGGTTGTTAACAGCCTTGCATCAGCCCACTTAATTTTCTTGTTTTGAGTTATTTAGCCCATTAAACACTTCCAAAGTCCAACCCAATGAAACCTAATCCATCCCCTATATAACCCAAGCCTCCTCCAAGCATTTTTCACTTTCTAAACACTCTCCATTCACTCTCAAACACTCCAAACCGTAGCTGATTGCAGAAGTTCAAGCAGATTTATACCACTTCACTAAAGTGAGCATAACTCACTCAATTCATATCCGATTCACTCGATTCTTTTTCCTGCTATTTTGTATTGACCTTAGCTACGTTTCCATGGGTTTTCCATGGAAAACAAGAGCCTGGAATGTTGCCAAAAGGGCTCCAAAGTGGACTGATTTTTCTGTTCTTGTTTCAAACTTTGATAAACTTGTTTAAACTTGAGGAAACTCATCTCAAACCTTTGTCCTTATGCTTATAACCACTTCTATGGTTAGTTAGGCTTAAAAACAAGGTTGAGACATTCAAAATCAGAGGTATAAACCTCACAAACTTTATGTTTTGTTCAAGGGTTTTAACCCACAAGTGATGCTCAAGTTCAAGACTTGATGATTGTGTGATTTAGGATTAGCTTGGGCTAACCTACTTGAAAATCTACACATTGCTTGATGTTTTCTCATAGATTAGTTATTCATATTCTGTTGTTTCTTGTAAGTTCATGACCCTCCTTGTTGTTCATAACAACAAGTGTAGTGGTGAACAATATAGGTACCTAAATGGAAGCTTTGTTCTTCCTACCTCATGTATGAATTCCATGATACTTAGAGGTGCCTAAATGAAGACTTTAATCTTGTACGTCATGCTTGACTTATATGATGTAAGATACAGTATGTAATACTTATGTAACAACCAAATAATCGAACTCTTGGTGATGAACTAATGGACATTTGTCAAGCTAGTAGATTGTATCATCTTAGGCCTTGACAACTTGTCACGATTCTAATGGAACTTTGTTCCATGAAAACATTTAAACTCTTTTAAAGTTTCATAGTGTCAAGAACAAGTGTCATAGGTGTTAGATGATTATTTTCATATGTTTATTTTTCATGTTATTTAAACTCAAAATCCCTAGAACCATATGTAAACACCTCTTAAACTCCAAATCGAACGCATTCAACTTCCTAGTCTCAACAACTTCGTCACATGGGATAATCGAAAAGCATATGCAACTTTGTGAGTACACTTGACCCATTTTCCTTTTAATACACTTTGGGTGCAACATGTTTTACTTGTTAAAATGCACGATTCACAAACATGCTTTATTCAATCAATCCTTATACATGATTTGTTATGCTTAAGTTCATGCTAGAATTCATACTACTTGTTAACCCGCCTTAACAATTATAGCGCTATAGGAGTAGCACACCACCTGAAGGGGTTTTGTTAAGTTATATTCTTTACGGTCCCGATATTGTTATATCGAGGGATGCTATTATTAATACTTTACGTCTCGATGTTGCTACATCGAGGGATGCTATTATTCTTGTGGACTCTTGGGTTTGACATATTGCTATGCATGATAGTTTGACCTTGTATACCAGAATGCTATGTTGGATTGAAAATACCTTTTTATACATATGCCACGAGTAAAAAACTAGTGTATACGCCAATACCTTTGTATTGAACTATGCTTTTAAAACATGTTGCAGGTTTAGCGATGATGTTGATGATGCATGGAATCTAGTAGGATGCTTAGATACACACTTTAAATTTTGTATTTTATTTGTATTGTATTTCATTATTCATGTTGTATTTGTTTCAAATCCTTGTAATTGACTCTTTAGAAATGAAATGAAAATTTATCATTTAAATACTTGTCACAAATAGTGTTATGAAGTCTCTTACAATCTATTTCGTCTCACTCCAATGTTTCCGCCATCGGTTGGGGTGTGACACTTTATGCTTACGGACAACAAGCATATATTATTTTTATTTTTAAGGAGCGGATACGGACCACAAAGCTTTATAGCTTACGGTCCGTAAGGGTTATGAAAACTGTGTGCGCCTACAAGGCTTACGGACCGTAAGCCAGAAGGTCATACGGTCCGTAAGTGACTGCCAGTGGCAGTTTTGTTTGGAGGTCAAGTTTCTCTGCAACATTGCCACCTATCTCGCACATTGCCACCCTTCCTCAGCTTTTGCCATGACCATGGACACTTGGGTTGATCCTAGATCACCTCTAACACCTGTCTTGATCTCCATTCAAGCTCCTTAACTATAAATAGGGGACTTGATCACTTGAATAATTTGCTCATTTCTTTCAAATATCTTATCTACTCTTATCTGGAGCTCCTGATCATAAAAGGACCTCCCTCTAAGTTCTAAACATTTTCTTGGACCACTTGTAAGTGTTCCATCCCTGCTCTTTTCATTTTATAGGCTTTTATTAGCCGAAAGTCAAGCAAATTGACTTTTGCTTTGACTTTCGGTTTAGACCATTATGGTCCAGCCATTGTTCGAATCGAACATGGTTACATGATCGTAATAAGGTAGGTGTTAATCCCTCAAAATGGCACCTCCTGAAAATCACGTTAAGTTGGTCAAATGACGGGTCAAAGTTAAGTTAAATAAAAAGTCAAATGGCAGATTTTCGGAAACTTTATAAGATGAACTTGTAATTGTTTTAACTCGTGTTTTTAACACTAAATCAGTTAGTAACTAATATTAGAACATGTATGAACATGTTCAACCCGTTATTTCCAGTTTATGTGTCGGTTTACAACCGAAAGTCAAGCAGTTTGACTTCTGCTTTGACTTTCGATTCTGATCCGATTTAGCAACTTTAGCTACTGATTCTAAGTTGCATTATGATCATATTATAGTGTAGAATAACCTTCTGTGGTTATATTACTTGATCCTAATCAGATTATGAGTTTTTACACAAGTTCTTATAATATGCCTATTATTGACCAAAATGCCCTTTTTGTGCATAACTTGGTTTTAAACAATGAAGATCATATAAATTTGATAACCTACTAATATGGTAATATAATTATCATGTTTTGGCAGAATGAACTTGTTTATAACTTAAGTTTTATACAAGTTCGTAAATTATGCCACATTATGACTAAAATGCCCTTATGGTGCATATTTTGGTTTTAAACCATAATGATCAAACAAAGTTGATAACCCGATCACCCGATACCGCTTATGCACGTACGGTTAGCTTATGTACCTAGTTTACGTAAGTTTACCGAAACGGGCCAAATCTTTTCATATTCATTTCAAACTCCAGAATGTAAACATGTTTACCCACATTATACAAGTCTTAGTGCTTGAGAGGGTTTAAACTACATTCTATCCGGTCATCTCTTAACCTAGCGCATCGTACCATTTTCATTATTTTAAGTTAACCGGTCCAAGTCTATTACTTGAATAAGACCCGTTAACTATCTAATTGGTTATTATACCATTCATTCCAAACTAAGGCATTCCAGTAGATTGCAACCATGCTTAGTTAAATTGATAAACGGCTCTGCTTATTATATTATCTAGCTTTGTAAGACTTATTTAAGCCAGGCGAATACTCTTAACCTATTTTCCCTATACGGGCTTGGGATACGGTAAATTCCGCTTGGTCGGGTATGGGATCATATGCCGGATTGTGATTAGAAAATCCGCATAACCCGTTTTAATCTGTTTTGCTTGAGAACTTAAACATTAGGGGTTAATACGACCGTGTCCAGGATATCATCTGCTCATTTAATTGAAAATGGCCACGACTTAAGCACGTGGTGTAGGCATACATCCGACAGATGCTAATGCTATTATAAAATATTTTTCTACCCATATTGGGGATACCCTTTTATGGGCTAAAGTTGTGTGTCGGTTAATCACGTTATTAGTTTCTGTACCGGGCCCCATATGTATTGACAAGCATGTATGTAACACCTCGTAAAATCACGTCCAATGATGTGTTGTCACGTATACTAAACCCTAATAAATTCAAACGATGACTATAAGGGACTAATTTTGTGAAAAATCAAAAAATTTGAATGTAGAAGGACTAAAAGTGTTAACATGCTTAAACTCAGCCTCTGAATAACAATACACGGTATTCATATTCACAAATGAGCCACTTGTTGGTCGAGAGGAGCCGTTTGCATAATTATTTGAAAGTTTGCGTGTCGAAGGGTTAAAAGCGTCAACATGTTAATTCTTACCTCTGAGTGACCTTTTAAAAAACCGAGAGCTTCATGATATTTGATTATACTCTCGGGAGTGCCTAATATTGGTCATCTAAGGCTCTTATGCCGATAAGTGATGTTACGCGCAAGTTTGCAAGTTAGAGGGGTTAAAAGCGTCAACATGTTTAAATTATACCTCTGAATGACCTTTTAACAAACTCGAAGCATCGTAATGTTCAATAATACTCTGGGGAATGCCCAATATGGATAACATAGGGCTTTGACGCAATAAAAAGATAATACGCGCAAGTTTGCGCGTTAAAGGGACCAAAAGCGTCAACTTCAAAAACTACACCTTTGAATGATCATTTAAGCGAACTAGAAACTCCGAGATGTTCGGTCATACACTCGGGAATGCCTAATATGGGCCATGGAAGGCTTTGATATCGTTAAACGATATTACGCACACCTTTATGCGTTAAAAGGACTAAACACGTTAACAGGTGAAACTATGCTTTTGAGAGGTCTTTTGAACGAACCGGGAACTCCATTATGCTCAGTCAAACTCCCGGGTGTGCCAAGGATTGACCACTAACACTTTCACACCTTATAATGAAGATATACGTGAAATTTCAAAAGTTATGTGCCAATTATGTCAATTCTGAAAGTAAAGCATGCTTAATGAAGTCAGGGACTGATCTGGACATTTTCAAAAGTCTAAACGGGATTAAAAAGAGTGCAAAGACTGATCTGGACATTTTCGAAAGTATAAAAAGGATTAACATGAGTGCAGGGACTGATCTAGTCATTTTTGAAACCTAATATATGCATAAATGAAGACAGGGAACAAAACAGCAAGTCTGCTAAATTTTGAAGCTGGGCCAGATGCCCTGGAAGGCCGCGAACCCCTCTTAGGCTGCCCTTACATGGGCTGTAAACATACAACAACAACAGCAACATTATAAGTTATGAAACTAGGAAGTTTTGTGCCCAAAAATGCATTAAAGGATAGTTAAAAGCTGATTATGTTAACAGGGACCGAAAGTGGCTAGCTGCCAAACTTAAAGGCTGGGCTGGATAACCTCACGGGCCGCGAGCCCAATGGGCCTGGCCCTTCGCGGGCCGCCAGAACAGTAACAGCAGCATCCAGATTTATTTTTTTGATGGTTTTTGATGTTTAATTGTTTTCTTCTCACAACCAAACCATTAAACAAAACTATGGACATATTATACTGATTTTGAAAGCTAGTATTACACATGTTAAGATCTCATGAACCCTTAGAACACTTGTCAATCATCCATAGCTTTTCAAAAACTATAAATAGGTGGGTCTTTCATCCATTTCATTTACACCTTCACTTCAATCTGCTATCTCTCTCAATCCTAGGGGATCCTGAACATTTTGGAACCTCTATTCAGTCCATAGGACCTTATGTAAGTATCCTTTCGTGACTAGTTTATTTTATTTGGCATAAAAAGCCGAAAAGTCAAGCGTTAACTATAAACGCTTTGACTTTTAGCTAGACCGTAAACGGTCTGGCCATTGTTCGCAACGAACATGGCTACGTGATCATAATTAGGTTGGTGTTAAACCCTCAAAAGGGCACCTCCTAAGAATCACGTTAGCTTGGTCAATTGACGAGTCAACTTAATATTGTTTTAAAAAGTCAACGGAGCAGTTTTCGAAATAATTGCGATATGAGTTGAGAAATGTTTTAAAATACGTTTTATCACTTAAACAACTTGGTAATAATGATTAGAACATGTGTAAACATGTTTGGCTCGTCAATTCCAGTTTTAGGGTCGGTTCGCAACCGAAACTCGCGAAATTTGACTTTTGCGTTGACTTTCGATTATGAACCGAATTAGATTAGTTTGCTACTGATTTTAGGTTCCGTTATGATCGAAATTTAATGTAGCATAACCCTATAAGGTTATATTACACGATCATATTAGAAATCTGAGTTTTTGCACATGTTCCGTTAATATGCTTAAATTTGACTATTATGCCCTTATGTTATAAAAACGAGATTTTTGAAAATGTGAGAGGGCAAAAAGCTTTATTACTGATATATAAGTATGTCAACAAAATTTGAAATCAGTTTCTGGTCTCAAACTAAAGTTATGCAAGATAGCGTAAAATGAATTTTTTTGTTAATTAAATGACACTTTTAGCATAAATCATGTTTAAACCCAAATTTTGGCACCAAACTCATTACCCACTATTATGATATAATTTTTAGGGATTTTTGGAATTTTTGGTCAGATTTTATACTGACCATAACATAGAGTTCTTGTATGAATTCGGTAATTAACGATACTGCCCTTTTCACTAATAAAATGAGATTTACATATGAATAACATATCAAACCTTTTCCTACTGATGTTATATGAAAAATAAAGTATTTTGAACATTCAAGACTTATCAAAATCTCAGAATTCCATAAACACCTCAAATATCGTCAATTATCGACTTTTACGCAAATTAGGCGCATAGTATGGTTTAAAACCATATTTAACACCTAAGACTTGATACCTACTGATTTTATAAATGAATTTTTATATTTTAACAGTAAGTATAAGTTTTGAACTCAGATTTCCAATTTTGTCTTTAAAACATATGTGAAATGACCAAAATGCCCCTACGGTGCATGAATTGGCCATAAATGGTGAACCTCACATATGTATGATATCTTACTGATGTAACATGATAAAATAAATATTTATACTGAATGTTTTAGACCAGAACCTCAGTTTATGTTTAAACCTCTTTTATAAACTTTAAAATGACCAAAATACCCTTACGGGACTTAATTTGGTTTAAAAATCTATTTGGGCATAATTGCTGATATCCTACTGATATCATAACATATTTTAAGCATAATAACTTATGGGACTTGTATATGACTCATCCGGTTACCCGTTTATGCTTATACGCGTTCGGTACGGTTTATGTAACCAGTTTGCATAAATTAGCTAAAACGGGTCAAACCTTATCATTTTTACTTCCAAATCCAGAATGTATTTAGTTTACCCATATTATACAAGTCTTCATACTTGTTGGGTCTAAATTACATTTTATTCCTGTCATCGCTTAATCTAGCGTATCGTACCGTTTTTAATACCTTAAGTTAGCCGGTCTAGGTCTATGACCTAAATAGGACCCGTTAGCATTCTAAATTGGTTATTTATACCATCATTCCAGACTAGAGCCTTACGGTAAATTGTACCTACGCTTACTTAGTTGAATATGGCTGAGTTATCATAAATCTTGCAATTTAAGACAGGAGCTAGCTCAGGTAAATACTCTTAACCTATTTTTCCTTATACGGGCTTGGGATACGGTAATATAATTACCGCATGGCAGGTATGGGATTCGAAGACCAATAAGTTGGGAAATTCAAATAACCTATTTTAATTCGTATTGCTTGACTGAAACATTGGGGGTTAATGCGACCGTGTCCTGGATATCCTTGACTCATTAATTGCAAATGGCCACGACCTAAGCACGGGGTGTAGGCATACACCCGACAGATGCAATATGGTTTATTAAATAATTTTATACCCAATATGGGTTTCCCAATAAGGGAATAAGTGGTGTGTTGGTTAATCATGAACTGGCATAGTACCGAGCCCCGCATGTAGAGCAAGTTATGTAAAACTAATAACATGAGATATAGTTTGTCCCAAGTATAAAAGATTTTCGTGCCTTGTGCTCTTAAACCAATTTCATAAACATTTTCAAATATGTCAGTTGATTGTATTTACCAGTGAAAACTGACGTATTTTCAAAAGTCTAAGTGACATGTACAAATACGTAAATAGGCTGGAAGCTGCTCGGAATTGTTAGACGAGGAATTTGCAACTCCTTCGCATAAGCCATTAGTCTGATAAACTCCTTTTGTTTTAATGATCCGCCTGTGGATTATTACAAACTTGTCTGTACTAAATACTTTGATATATTTTAGACATTTGTGTTTGTAATAATATTTTATATTCCAAGACTTCCGCTGTGCTATTCCGTGTATGTTTGACTATGACGATACTCCCCACCGGGCCCACAGGGCTGAGCTGTAAATATCGGGGTGTGACAGGTTGGTATCAGAGCCAACATTTGAGTGAATTAAACACTTTCCTTTAGTGTTTAATTTCAAATGACACAATAGCATATTCCGTAGACCTTATGAGTCTAGACTTAACATAGGAATGCTCTCATCCCTATTAAGTAATCATTGTTTTTGATTTTATGTGTTTTAATTATGTCGCCAAGAAAAGAAGCCGTTGATGGAGATTCTTCCCGTCCGAAGCCAAGAGATACCAAGCTTCATACCACGGCTAGGATAAGCATGCGACCGGCTGAAGGAAAGACCTTTATGGACCTATTCCCAAAATCAAACCTATTTAAACTATTAACCAGACTTCGGAGTCCATACCAGAAGGTCCCTGAGACTCCCATATTGAAGATGATACATGTGGATGCTATTAATCCCTATTCCCTATCTTCGAGATTTGGAATTCCAGACTTGGACTATACCAGTCAAAACCCAATCCGTGATCCATGTCATTTCTTTAACCATCGAATCCTTGGATTCTACCTCTGCAATGGATCCTGATTTGAGATGTTTACTTTATTTACCGAAGTCTTCAGTGTCCCTACTGCGTATGGTAAACAAAGAAGAGAAACCATTGGAATGAAGCAAGGAAGACATTAGAGAAACCATTCTTCCATCATATTTCATTTTCCTTTAAGTCCCTGTATGGGCATTTGATTATTGTAGTCCTTTGTGGACGTATTATTTCACCACAGTCCTTGTAGACTTACCTCTTTTGATAAGACTCCATATATATATATATATATATATATATATATATATATATATATATACGTTTATCTATTATAGTCCCTTTGAGGACATTATATTTCAATATAGTCCTTTCGAGGACATTATATTCCAAAATAGTCCCTTCGTGGGCATCATACTTCAAATAGTCCTTTCATGGGCATTATACTCCATTATATTCCTTACATGGACGTGTTATTTCAGTAAAATCTTTTTGTAAACATGTTATTTCATTAAAAATATTTTGTAGACATGTTATTTCATTAAGTCCCCTTGCGAATATAATAATTCATCATAGTCCTCTCGAGGACATATCTTTTCACTATAATCCCAGTGTTAACATATCATATAGTCCCTATTTGGACTTATATTTTCCTTTCAGTTCCCACATGGACTAGTATCGCTTCAAAGTCCCTATTAGGACCTATCTTTTATTTATAGTCCCTGTGCGGACGTTGGTTTATTATAATTCCCTAATGAACATATTTTTAATTTAAATCCCTGTGAGGGCATCTGTTCAACAAAGTCCTTTGTGCGCATGCTGTACCAATATAGTCCTTTTTATGGACACGTTATTTCATTAAAATCCCTTTGGGGATATGTTATCTCTATATAGTCCTTCCGTCGACACGAGATTTCATTATAGTCCCTTAGTGGACATGATATTTCATTATAACCTCTTTGTAGACATGACATTTCGTTATAGTCCCTTCATGGGCAAACTGTTTTAATATAGTCCCTATACGGACCTATGATATTTTATAGTCCCTATACGGACTTATAATTTCCTTTTAAGTCCTATGTGGACAAAGATGATACTAATAGTCCTGTTTAAGGCACTATGGTAAATTTCCTAATGATTTGTGGAAAGTTTTGAAAATTTTATATAGGTATTCATTTCGTCCTTTATCAAACAATAGTATCAATTTCATTCGACTTTATCGATCTGCTAAATAATTTCAAAAGATCTTCTTAATGGTTTAACCTAGCCAATATGTCAATACAGGCATGCTATGATGGTAAAACCCTCTTGAGGCAATTAATCCTTGTTAACATCTAAAAACATGTTAACACTCCCGACAGTGTGACTTGAGAAACCACATCAGCCGTCAAGGTATTTGGACTATGTCCAAGCCTTAAAGCCTATATGATCGATTTAGATCATGGCAAGTATCATCAATATGATGATCATAATATAAACATCCATTAGTGATGAAGTGCCTACGGGCTATACTTGTTGTCCCTTAAGACAACGACAGTTGTGGTCTATGACCCCCCTGTTTAAAGATATTGGACTATGTCCAAGCATAATAGTCTATATGATTAATGCGATCATGACTAATATCATCTGATACAATGATCATATTATTTAACATCCTTTAGTGATGTTTCGCCTACGGGCTATATACTACATTGTCCATTAGTGACATTGAAAATTGTGACCGTTATGGTTATTGTACAAGGTGATGGGCAATGCCCAAGCCTCATACTATATAAGATCTTGACAGATATCTTAAATTACGATAATTATATGTATATATATAGCATCCATTAATGGTGTCCATTGATTAGCCTATGTACCAAAAATGAATCGTCTTTCAAAACGATGACAGTTGTAGTCTATGACTCCCTGTCCAAAGGTGAAGAACTATATTCAAGCCTTAAAGCCCCTAATCTAAGAAGATTGCGGTTTATAAACTAACGAGGTAAAGTTACCCCGCGCGTTGCGGCGGGATGCTGATTACGAAAGTTTTAGCGATTCACATTAAAACTCAAAACACATCAAAAGAGAGAATGAATTATTCAATCGAAAGATATTAGGATTTTAACCCAATGAATTATTCTAAGCAAAAGATATTAGGGTTTCTAACATGTAGATATTTTAGTATTCAACAAACAAATCAAGGGTTTTCCATGAATGAAAATGTTTAGTTTTGTAGGTTGCAAAAGAGAAAAGAAACAAAACAACATTATTTTCTTTATAAAATTTGGGTATGCAGATTAGTAGTTTAAATTAGAAGCCCTATACAAAATCAAGAATACACAATTACCCGACTCCCTCTAGATGGTGGTGATGATGATTGGTAAAGGTGGGTGATATTATTCAAGAAAAAAAAGGAATCGATGATATTATTCAAGAAAATGGTGATGGTGATGATTACAAATATTTGATTCGTTGCTTGTTAGAAATAATTTTAATAGAATAAAAAAATAAAAATTTTAAGTATTTCCATAGATTAATCAATCAAGTTGAGTTCGACTGACTGACTGACTGTAAAGGTAAATTCTCAATTGATTGTAAAAAGTAAATTCAACGTATGGATTTTTGGGTTTCAAATTCTACAAATGACTACTGATAAATAGAAATACTAAAATTTTTACACATGGATTTTGGGGTTTCAAATTCTACAAATATGGCCACTGATAAAAAGAAAATATTAAAATTTTTATAGAGTGAAACGGTGGAACGCACCAAATTTTAAGGACATTATAGTTTTTTTTTTCATTTTTGAAATGGCATATTTCACTGTGAACAGGTGTTTAAACTTTAAACGGTGTAATGCCTACTCCTTCATTTGGCGGTTACTCATAACAAAACACATAAAGCAACTCAATATATTACGAACCAATGCGTCATAGAAAACCTTTGATTTAAACAGGATAATACATTAAGAATAATATATTAATAAATGCGTTAAAATCCTCAAGACCAAATCAATTCTTGTTACTTATAATAAAATTCATAAAGCGATGCAATATATTTTGAACGGTTTTTTTTTTTACATGTGGTTTGGTTATGTGATTGCTAAGATATGATGGTTAAACACAACTTTTCATAGAACCGTGACTATTTCTTAAAAAGTTACGTTTGAAATCATATTGAAATGTACCGAAATGATGGTTCAGTTACTGCCCATGTCATTTCATTTCACAAACCATATACACGTGATATGAAGGGATTTCTATTATAAATCCAACAAAATGTTATTACTCAAGCACAATTTTTATTAGAATTGATCATCTTTTTCTCATTTAATTATTTTTTAACACAAACAAAAACACACACTACCAAAAGTGTGTGTACATATAAAATATTGTTAAAAACCAGCGCAAATCCCATGTCGTAAATTGTTGATCATCATAATAATCATCATCCACATATATAATCCCCCGACACTCGGCTCTCAGACGACATTCTCGAATACGACTGGGATTTGGCAAGGGTCGTAACCGTCGTGTGAGTGTTGGTTGATGATTTGCAATCGTGCAAGTCACGTGAAGGGGCTTCGGACAATGTAATCACATTTTGGAGATGATGGGGATGTTGATGTGCAAGCATTTCAACTGTTTGAGTCGATATCTGATTGCATTTTTTGTTTGTTTGGAGAAAATAAGGGATTCATGTGATTCTAGTGGAATACAAACAAAGAACAAATAAGTTAAAAAAATTGAAGAAATCACAATTGCAGGAATATAAAATGTTGGGAGAACATACCCGAATTGAAACGTTAGAAGGAAAATCGAAAGTGATATGACGATCTGGTGCCGGTGATAAATGTCCGCGAGAGAGAATCTTGGATAGCAAAATATGAAGACAACTGAAAGGGTTGACGGATACATGCGGAAGTATATAACGGCGGGGAGAGGGCGTTGATGGGTGTGCCGTGACGATTATGAATTGTCGAAGGGATTGAACGGTGGTTTTGGCTTTCCTAAACTGGACACGAAGGGGCCACGGTTGTGAATCACTGGAGACGAAGAAACCGTGGTTACAACTCGTCGGAGAGGAAGAGACAGTGATATGACTCGCTGGAGACGAAGAGGCTTGCTTTTCAAATTCATGCAGCCTTTGGCCTTCTGAAATCGCAACCATTCTATTGAAGATCGAATTGGAGATAAAAAAAAGGTTGTGCAGCGAAGACAATCTTTGAGAACAGATTGAAGATAAGAGATAATGTTGTGTAATTTGCAGATATACACATACATATATATGTCATGAACCATTGTGATGTAATCAACAAACCTCTTCAAAAGGTGGTTGCTTAACTTTCTTTTTTAACATAACGTCGGTTCGGTCATGAACCGTTGTGAGGTAATTTTCCAAGTATTTTGTTATGTAATATAGTAACGTACACACCTTTTCATAAGGTGCTTCACTTTCTTTTTTAATAATACGGGGCTGTTTGGTAGCCTCTTAATGACCATTCAGATGGTACCTCTTAATGGTTTAAAACCTCTGAATGAATAAGAGGTAACCTCAAGTCTGAATGGTTAAAAGGTAACCTCTAAATGGTAAATCATCACATGTCAAATTCTTCTACCTTCTCATTGGTAAAATTCTTAATGGTTCCATTAAGAGGTAGCCTCTTAATGACCATTCAGAGGCTACCAAACAGCCCCTACGTCTGTTTGTTAAGGGAGGTGTCCAATGTTGGTAATTATAATTATATAAAAGGGTGTGTCTTAATACATTATTTTGAAAGGTTGTGACTTTTTGAAGAGTTGTGATCTAAATTATGGTGTCTCAAGTTACTTTTTGTAAATGGTGCGTCTTAATGCATGGAAGGGTGCGTAAAAGGGTGTGTCTTGATACATTAGTTTGAAGGGTTGTGTCTTTTTGAATAGTTGTGATCTAAATCATGGTTCCTCAAGTTACTTTTTGTAGGGTTATATAATGTCCTTTGCGACAAGGCTTTTATGCCATATGATTACGTATGTCCTTCATGACTAGGCTTTATAACATATCGTTTTACGTCCCTGTGACGGGCCTCTGTGCCATATACATATTAAAGTCCTTTAAGGCTAGCCTTCGAGCTATTCATAATCGTCTATATGACAAAGACGGTTGTGACATTGTGATCCCCTGTCAACAGAGCAATGAACTCGGTTCAACCCTTAAATGCCATTAATGGTCCCTTTTGAGACCTAGGCCAAATATAATTAATATAGTTTCTAGTAACATACTATAAGGAAGTTAAAACCTAATAGTCGATATGGTTTAATGATACCATAGTTTGATAATCATCAAATACGATGATTCACTATTATTTTGCAACTAAGCAATTGTTATTATTGGTGTTTAGTACCAAAGCTTCAAAATGGTGGATTCTGATGAAGCATACAGCAGTACTGCAAATGGAAACAATGATGCAAATGTAAATGTTAATGGCGCTGATCTTCAGGCCATGATTGACGCAGCAGTTAATAAAGCTGTGGGTAAAATTCTTGAGAACAATAAGGATTCAAGCGCTACTCGCTCAAAGTCCCATACAAAACCAAATACATCAGCTTGCAAGGAGAGCTTCGTTCACTTTTCAAATGCAAAGAGCGAACCTCAGGAGTTAATGCTCCATGATAAGCCCCGTTCAACTGAAGACGGGTGCTCATACAAGTACTTCGTCTCATGCAAACCCAGGGATTTCAATGGGGAAAAAGGGGCGATCGATGCCATGAAATGGCTTGATGAAATGGAAACTGTTGTGGACATCAGCAATTGTGCGGATAAGGATGTAGTGAAATTCGTTTCACAATCTTTCAAAGGCGAGGCCCTCGCATGGTGGAAGGCCATGGTACAGTCCACTGGGAAAATTCCCCTATATAATATGGGATGGTCCAAGTTTGTGGATCTTATCAGAGAAAACTACTGTCCACAACACGAAGTGGAAAAAGTGGAGACAGATTTTCTGACTCTCACAATGAAAAACCTGGATTGTCAACAATATGTTACCGACTTTAACTCCCTGTCTAGATTGGTACCCTATTTAATTACCCCTGAACCTAAACGCACTGCGTGTTTCATCGGTGGTTTGGCACCGGAAGTAAAAGGGAATGTTAAGGCTTCAAGGCCAACCACATTCAGATCAACTGTGGATCTATCTTTGTCTCTCACTCTGGATATAGTGAGACAAAAGTCGGTCAAGACTGAGACTAATGAGAAAAGACAGAGGGTGAAGGATAACTCCCAGAATCCTAAGAAGAAGGGCAAATCCGAGTTAGAAATGAACCAACAAGATTCCAATAAAAAGCCTACATGTAAAACCTGCAAAAGAAGACACTGGAGACAGTGTCGATCAATCCAAAAGTTAAAACAATGTGGCATCTGTAAAAGAACTGGTCACCAGTCCCACGAATGTAGGGACATAAAGAATGCAATCTGTTTCTGTTAGGATCGAAGGCTCACATGATTGTGTTTGTTTGTATGTTTTGAACAATTTGTGAATATGAAAACATGTAAAGTGCAGCGGAAATGAAAACAAACTTTGTAAACACAATCAAAGGAGAAAATAGTTTGATAAACAATTGCTTCTCATAGAGTCAAAGGATTTACAAATCAAAGCAAAAGATTACAGATATGCTTACAAACTAAACTCCCCCTCAGCCTGATGCCCCAAGGTTGGTTGCACACAAGATGAAAGGATTAGACATGAGGAGAAGAACCCGCCCAGTCAATCAAATGTAACAGTACAGGGTACTGTTACATTTATAGGCAAACCAAACCACTGAGGTATCTCAGCTGACGTCACCATGAAAGCGACGTCTAACAGCCTAACAACCTGTATCTACTGTCCTTACACAAATACTGCTAACCTAACCACTGACTATACATAAAACAAACAATTCACTAAACAGCTGCTCTCCCTTTATGTCAGTGCTTTACTCAAGGTTGATCAGTCCTTGACTGAGCAGTGCTTTATCATCAGTAGATAGGACCAGCAGTGTTGGATACTTCAGGGTTTTGATCAGCAGTTGAAAGGGCAGCAGCAGTTGAATATGAACAGCGGATAAAGACCATCAGTTGTTATAAATCACTTTCAAGGGGAAAGCTTAATGTAAACTGCTGCTTATTATGAATCCACTGTTGCGACCTGGTTTTGGCTTTACATTATCTGTTCCTCTGGTAGGGTTCAATCCCAACAATCTCCCCCTGGAACAGATAATGCCAAAACCTGTCATTATTCTGGATCTTTATTTCTCATCAGAAGTTCCCTTACATGTCTTTTAAAAATCTTCTTCAAATTCCTTGGAACTTGTGTCATCTTCATCCCTGCACAGTGTAAGCTCAAGGAGATCTAGTTGATCTTCAACACCCAGGCCTAGTGCTTGATTCCTTGATATATGCCTCACTTCTCCATTGGTTCTGACCAAGGTCAATACATGGGTCTTTTGATCAGAGAGCCACTTTAGTATTTTTAAACCAAATGGGTTTCTTGGGAGAGATTTATTTCCTGATGAGCTGGATGCATTTGGCCTTGAGAAAAACTGTAAAGCAGTATCTTGAACTTCAGACATTCTTATAAAAGCTTCTTCTATGACTTTGTTTGCTGCAGCTATATCTTCTGCAACTTCTTTGTCAAGCAGCTCTTGTTTCTGTTGTTGATCAAGCTCACTGTCTGTGATATCTGCTGATGATGGTTTGCTTACTACTTTGACCCTTTTGGCAAGGTCTTGTAGTTTTGCTAAGTTTTCTTTATCTGAAGCCAATTTCTTGGTAGCTTGTTCAATCAGATCATCTTCCTTATGCCTTTCTTCTCCAACAGTCAGCATTTCCTTCCTTTCTTTTCTCAACCTTGTAACAAAGGCTTCTGCTGTGCTGATCTGTGTTTCAAACGTCTTGACCTGTTCCTTTAGCTTTTTGTAGTCAGACTTTTTAGGAGTGTCCCTCCTTTTCTTAAATCTTTCATAAGCTTCGTCTGTTTGCTGCTTGGTCCATTTTGCTATGGCACTTGCAGAATCCACTCTTGCATCTACCAACTCCTGCTTCTTTCTCTTGTATTCAGAAATAAGATCAGCTATGAGCTTCCTGTATTTATTCCAATTTGGTGTTGTCTTCTTCTTTCTTGGATCATTTTTAACCTTTTCAATTCTTTTTGCCTCATGCTTTAATGCAATTATTGGCCAATCTTTGAATTCTGTTTCTTCAGAAGGATAGAACTTCTCTTTCATTATGTATGCAAGGTATTCCTTCCTCAATTCATTTCGTTGATCTGCTTTAGGAGATAGACTTGAAATTTCCATGTTCAGATCACTTGCATATTCTTTTATTTGTTTAACCTTGTTGAGCAGGAATTCTCTTCTTTTCAAAATGGCTTCATCGCCTTGATTCTTGCATTCAATTCTGGCTCTTATCCTTGCTTGTCTTACTTTCATTTCAAGATATTCATCCATGTCTTCTGGAATTATGAAACCTATGAGAGAAGGAAATTTCCTTTTTGAAGGATCATCTTCAGTGTAAAATTGTTTCATCTCATTTTTCACAGCTTCTAATTCCAGTGGATACTTAGCAGCAACAGGATCATACTTTTCATCAGTATCCTGAGTTGTTTCTCTTTTTCGTTTGTGAAGCTTAGGAGGTTGTGATGTAAGACTGGTGGAAACAGTGGAAGATGACTGACTAACAGCTGTTGAAACAACCGGTGTCTCAACATCTGTTGTCATTACAACTGCTGATATGTCAGCAGATGTCTTCTGCTTTTGAGCAGGGGATGGAAGAGGTGAGGTAGTTTTTGATGGTGGTGATGAAGGTGGTGACTCATCATCAGGGGTGAAAATCCTTCTCCTTTTTAATGTAGGAGAGGCTGATGATGTTTTGGGTGGATTAGTGGTTTGTGATTGTGATTGACTGACAGTGGTTGTAACAACTGGTGTTTCAATCACTGTTGTCATTACAACAGATGTTGTAACATCTGTTGTCTTCTGTTTTATGACAGGAGGCAGTGGTGATGGTGTGATTGTAGATGATGGTGGTAGAGCAGTAGTTGTGGTGGTGTGTGATAGAGTGGTGTGTGTTGAAGGTGTGTGTGTTGATGACATGGCAGCTGTTTGGCTACTGATAGCAGTTTTTGTAACTACTGCTGTATCAGCTGTTTGGCTAACAGGTTTTGAGACCTGCTTTTCTTTTTCTTTTTCTTTTTCAGGTTCAATATAGAGCCCATCTTCTATTCCTTTCTTTCTCAACTTGATTTTCTCCCCCTTTTTGGCATTATCTGCAAGAGGTGTATCCATGAAGAGAATGGAAGAGGGAACTTTTCCACCATGGGCAGTCTTTTGTATGCTAGCCTTTATAGCTTTGATATCTGCTTGAGTGTCTTTAAACCTTGATTCCACCATGTTGGTCAGCATTTGTACTTGAATAGCATGCTTTTGATCAGCCATCTGTTGCTGTTTTTCAAGCATGGGTTTAAAAATATTCCAAAGCTCATTTTCAGCAAATGCATGTTGTGCAGGTGCTTGAGCAGGAACAGTGGCTTGTGCTTTCTGAGCTTTTAAAATCTCTTGCACCATCTCCTTTATTTCAGAAACTGATTCTTCTAGTTTTTCAACTCTGCCCGTCAATTCCTGATATTTTGAATCATCACCTACTTTAGTAGGATCATCTGAATCCCCACCAGCAGTGGTTATATCAATATGTGTCTTAGGGACAGAGTCCCAAAAATCACCCATTGATGCCCCTTGTTCTTGGTACTGGGGACTTCTTTCTTCAGCACTTGATAAACCTTTGATGTTACTAGTGGTCAAAATAGGCTCACTAGTGGTTAACATTGGTGCTATTGAAGAAATTGCCTTCAAGGGAGTCTGATTTATGAAACAACTGGCCAACTGGAGACCTGTTGATCCACCAGTTGTAGTTGCTGCTCCACTTGAACTACCACCGAGAGTCAATTGTTGCTGGGATAGCAGGAGTAGTAGCATCAGACCCAGTCACCTGTGGGGGTATACTCTCAGTGACAGGTGGTAGAGAGGAACTGGTTTGTGTCTGAGCTATAGCAGCTGCATGCAACAAAGGTAGCATGGATTGTGGCATTATTATTGGTGAGGGGATGGGAGTTGAAAGAGATATGTCCTTGGGATCAGGACTGAGGAAGATAGATCCGAGTGGATTCAGAGCTTCATATTGTGGTGTCCCTGTGCTTACAACCTGATCCTTTTGTGAGGATGCAGGAGGAGTTTTAGGCATGGGTTGAGATCTTTCTTCCAACTGCTGTGAGGAAGTAGCAGTAGTGGTTTGTGGTGACTTTTGTGTTGTCACAGGCATTTCCTCTGGGATCTCATCTTCCAGAGTTGCCTTTGTTTTGGGTTTGGTGGGTTTTCTAGATGGTTTTCTTTTGGTCTTTTTGGTGATGTCAGGTGTGGGTTTCAAAGCAGTGGTTGTGCTGCTTTGATCACCTGGAGCAGTGGGCTCAGCAGAAGTTGCCTGAGGATCAGTGGCAGTTTCTAAAGTTTGCTCAGGCACCTTTGCTTTTAATTTTATTGGTGCCATCATTCTTGAAAATGTTTCAATTGTTAGACTTTTTATTTGAAAATGGACACCTTGTTTGGGCAAATTTTCATCCTCTTTTTCAAATTTTTGTTTAAAATAATAGCTTAGAAATCTTGGAAAAAGAAGAAATGATTTGCTTTCAACATTCTTTACCATGTCATTGAAGATCTCCTGGGAATAGTTGTAATCTTTATTGCTTAAAATAGCATAGCCCAGGCATTGAATCTTCAATGGTATTTCGTTAAAGGATGTTGTTTTATTTGAAACACACATCAAGAGTGTGTGAAATAAAAATATGGGTGCAGATGGAAAATAACCTTTTTGTAAGGTATCTACCTTTGATTGTTCTGCATATCCCCTATTCATGAAATCAGTTTTCATCACGGCTTTATCAAAAGATATTTTACCGTCTTGGTCATTCAGTTTGAAAACTTCTGATATTGATTGCGGTGTGATTTTGATCACCTTACCCTGTATCGACGAGTTAATGGCTATGACTTTGTTGTCTTGTTTTTCAAGAGTCGCCTTTTTCCAAAACTCGTTCTGGGTTTGTAGATAAATGGGAGCATCTGCCGTTAACAAAGTTTTGTACTTTGATGCAGATAATGTATCAATGATGGTGTCAAAGGTGTGATTATCAGTAGGTTTTGTGAGTAAACCCAGATAATTATGAGGAGATTTGTATGGTATCTCGTTGGATTCTTCGGTCGTTTGAGCGACCTCTTTTGAAGGTGGTGGTGATTTAGGTTTTGATTTTGATTTTGACTTTGATTTTGTCATTTTTGCAGAGAAGAACGAAGAACGTCTTTGAAGATTTTGAAAAGAAGGGTTGGAAACTGCTTTGAGAAGAGAATTTTGGAATTCAATTCGACAGTGTAAAACCCTGTTTGGGGTTTAGGGCAGGGTTTTATTTAGGGGAAAAAATGATCGCTGATGTGGCAGCGGTTATTACTATCTGAGGGCTAAAAACTGACCACGTGTCAAACACTGATGAAATGGATGAAGTATGGAGAATAGTTGTTTTAAGGGCCACTGACGTATCAAGCATCAGTGGTTACAACGGTAAAAAAAATGTGGGCAGTGGATGATTTTTACTATCAGTGGATAGCATATCAGTGGATAAGACACTGATTTTGAACATCAGTGTTTTTCAAGAAAATGAGGGATCAGTGGTTAACTTTCAGCAGTGGACAGTGTTTAGAGATCAGACGTTGGAACAAAACAGTGGTTAGGGTAAATGGCACAGATTTGAAGGACAAGTATTTCAGCAACATTTTTGAGAATTTTCATTCAAGGTTTTGCCACATGTTAATTTTAAACGACAGTGGTTTAGTACCCCAGATGATGAAAACTTTTTGCTAAGGCAACTCATTTTCGTTTAATATTCAATTAAAACATGAGTACCCTAGTAATTCAAGCACAGTTTGCAATCAACCTTTGATAAAAATTTAGGAGCAAACCTGAGAATGACATGACTTTGACATATGTACCATTTCCTTTTGACCCATTTATGAGGACACTAATACCAACAAAAATAAGGTATTACATCCTGACAGGAACTGAAACTATTGCCAACAAAAATAAGCAAAAGTTCCAAATATATTATTCCAAAAAAAATATGAACAATATATATCCTGGTTATTCGAGAAAATCCTTTGAACGCAAAAAAAAAAAAGTTAAAGGATTTTCTGAGAATAGTATAAAAAAGGATCTGGTATAATTTCAATAGAGTATATAATCACATCATTCACAAGTTTTTTAAAATGGTCAGTGGTTTGACAACAGTGGTAGGAAACTTTTGGATACATTTTGACCACTGTTTGGTACCATTTTCTTTATCAGTTGATTGCAAACATGAGGACACATGGAGTTCATTTACTGGAATCAAAACCTTTTTCAGATGAATACACATAGTTGCTTAATGACCATCATTACCCTAAACTTTGACTCATAAGTGTTTTATGTTTATACTCTTTTCTTTTGACTTCAAAAGTTTTGAGATAGACACACTTCTGAGTTTTTGTGAATATTCTTAATGTATTTTAACATAGTTGATTTTGTCCTTTTGAGGAACTCAATCCTGTTTTCAACACATAAGATTTGAATGGCTAAAGTTTTAATTCCCCTCCTTTTAGGTTAACAAAAACACCAATGTTTTATGAATATAGGTTTTTGTGAATCTGAGGTTCATACTTTAGCATTTTAATAAGGTGACATCACAATTTCTGTAACAGCAATTGAAATCAATCTAGAAAATAAGAAATAATCTCATAGTTTAACAGATATTGTTTTTAGATCTAGAAACCATGAGTGTCTTGTGCATGAATTCACTTGTTGTGTGAAATTTTGTGTGTCATATGACATCTTGGTTGATTTACAGAGTTTTTGAATAACCATTTTGAACATGATTTACTCGATACTCTGTTTTTCAACTAACTACAACCAACCTTAGTATCAACGAATTTTGAGCCGAACTGTTATGTCAATTTGACTGTTAAATCGAAATTGACTGTCCAGGCTCTGATACCAATTGTTAGGATCGAAGGCTCACATGATTGTGTTTGTTTGTATGTTTTGAACAATTTGTGAATATGAAAACATGTAAAGTGCAGCGGAAATGAAAACAAACTTTGTAAACACAATCAAAGGAGAAAATAGTTTGATAAACAATTGCTTCTCATAGAGTCAAAGGATTTACAAATCAAAGCAAAAGATTACATATATGCTTACAAACTAAACTCCCCCTCAGCTTGATGCCCCAAGGTTGGTTGCACACAAGATGAAAGGATTAGACATGAGGAGAAGAACCCGCTCAGTCAATCAAATGTAACAGTACAGGGTACTGTTACATTTATAGGCAAACCAAACCACTGAGGTATCTCAGCTGACGTCACCATGAAAGCGACGTCTAACAGCCTAACAACCTGTATCTACTGTCCTTACACAAATACTGCTAACCTAACCACTGACTATACATAAAACAAACAATTCACTAAACAGCTGCTCTCCCTTTATGTCAGTGCTTTACTCAAGGTTGATCAGTCCTTGACTGAGCAGTGCTTTATCATCAGTAGATAGGACCAGCAGTGTTGGATACTTCAGGGTTTTGATCAGCAGTTGAAAGGGCAGCAGCAGTTGAATATGAACAGCGGATAAAGACCATCAGTTGTTATAAATCACTTTCAAGGGGAAAGCTTAATGTAAACTGCTGCTTATTATGAATCCACTGTTGCGACCTGGTTTTGGCTTTACATTATCTGTTCTTCTGGTAGGGTTCAATCCCAACAGTTTCAGCTGTGTGACAACCCTCACCAAACCAGGTATCCGTACGAATTAATTAATATTTTATTACTGCATAATTACTGTGCTTGCTTACAACTGTGATTAAACTACTTACTGATTTCTGATACATACATACATACTCATGCATCACATTTTATACTGTCACTCTATAATTTTTTACACAAACTTCAGTGACAACCTTGATGCACAAAAGCACAGTGAGCACACTATACGGGATACCCAGTAAACATGCTGACATAGCCAGCATCAGACAGTTACTGTCTCTAAGGCCAGTATGAGCCGGGAATAGTTTACTACACTAGTAGGGAGTGTGGGGAGGTGAGGATTGTAAAACTGCGTCCCTAGGTGATAATTATAGTGACCGGATGTGCCTAAAACGTACTTTGAGTACAAAATTCTGCACTTTAAATAAAAATTCAGCATTTATCTAAACTAGTAAAGTGCAAAAAGTTGGAAAAAAAAATATTACTAAGACACTTTCCAAATTGTCGGGAATAAATTGTGTCACTAAAAGAAATAATAACGACACTTTATATACTTATTTAGCGTTTTAACGGAGTAATATCCAACCGTACCACCGGACTTAACCCGGGACATAAAATTATTGTCATTGACAATATTTTTTCTTTTTCTGAGCTAGTTAGGGTCCCCGAGTACCCTAACACCCGTTATAAATTACTACCCACTAATAACTAATTTAAATCTCTAAACTAATAAACTAACACTAACTAATAGTTCAAAACCAACCATATTACCCACCCCCCTTTGAACGATCGGTTCCCCAAGGGGGACATCTTTCCACAACTTTTGATTATTTAATCCCACTTGTTTCATATCTAAGTGACACTTTGTCTTGTGGATAAATAGAATTGATGGTTTATAAGTTTAACCCCAAGATCACTAATTCATTTACAAACTTTCCACCAAAAATTTCCACCTCTTTTCCCCTTTGCTTACTTACGGCCGAAGACATAGGCACCACCACCACCACTTTGCCATTTTGATCTTGCCATTTTATTTACATACAAAGGAGAAGGGTCACGCTTAAGGAGGCTCGGTGCTTACGGAATCGCGAGGACCTCTTCACATCGCTATTGACCGCCTATTTTTCGTCTAGTTTCTTCCCTAGCCTCGAGCTAGTAGTAAGTGACTCTAAACGCCTTTTTGATCTATTCTAAAGTGGTTAATAAGAATTTTGACGGTTGAAATTTATGAACATGTATGAACAAAATTTAAAGTTTACTAAAAATAATAAACTTGGTGGTTAATAAGTAAATATTGGTGTAAAATTTATAAGACTTGTTTTGTTATGATTATTTAGTGTTGTTTTATGCTAGTGTTAGTTCGGATCGTCATCTAACCCGACTAAGTCATGTTCATGGAACATGACCTAGTGTATGTTATAGTGTGAAAAGTGGTTAGATGAAGACCACTACTACTTATAACCATGAACTTGTGTAAAAACATTTTTTCTTACAAAATGGAGTTCTAAACTAGTAGATCTACGGATCTACAAGTGGTATTTTCAAAGGACCAAGTGTCAAAAGAAATCATATTTTCTAAAGCCGGATCTTACATGAACAAGAATGATTTTAGCAAACACACAAGTGTGTAAACACTTGTGTAACACAAAGTTTCGACAAAATAACTATTTTTGTAAAAGTTGACAAGAAGTCGTAAAGATGAAATTCCTTTAAAAACGAGACTTTCAAGAAACGAAGTTGATTCATATAAAGATCCACTAAAAGTAATGGGATTTACTACATATTTTTGGGTTAACCACAAGTTCATGTAATTTATGCGATTTATATATATTTTGACTAGTTTGATGCTTTGGATATTGTTTTGGTTGAATAAGAAAACTGTTGATTTGAATTATAAAAGAAAATGATACGCTTGAAAGCGTGGCCACCTCCAGTTACAGGGGAAACTCTGGCAAAATTTTTCTAAAAACCTAACACTTGGGAATATTTTCACTACAAGTGTTGTAAATCTATTTTTGACTTGTTTTCAAAACGTAAGTTTCGCCATGACTTTATTTACGAAACATCGGAGGTGGGGTTTTCACAAAATAAAAACGGGGTAAATATATATTTGATATATATATTTTTCATAAGCGTCACTTGTAAAATGTCTATGATTAGTTTGTGAAATATACGAATATTATTTTTAGAGTAAAAATAATATTACTAAGTACTAATGATTCCAAAAATAATACAAACACCTTCATAATAAATAATAAGTTACAACGGTATAATTATTACTACCCGATCTTTAAAACGTAACTTACGCATTTTAAGAAAATATTTATGAGCGCGTATTTTTGTCAAAGTATTATTTTGGGAAGAATGATTATATTTTGGAGTTAGAAATAAAATATATGTTTAAGTGAGACTTAATAATATATTTTGAAGGTATACGAACGCACATGTATTAAATCCCCCATCCTTGGGAAGGAAAATAATTACCAAGTATTTACAAAATATAAACACGAAATAGTTGTCTAACTATTTCCCCAAAAACTTAAACCTTAAGCTAAGGCACGGCCATCCGTCTAATAGAATTAGTACGTGTAGGTCGTCGCACAGCTGCTTGATCAGGAGATATACTTGGTAGAGACGCACCACTGTGAGTTCATGTCCCCCTTTTCTCTTAACTGTTTTCAGTTTTCTAAACTGCGGGGGTGAAATACATGTTACTATGATTACGAATAATTCTTACATGGTATGGTTAGCGTAAGGAGGGTTATTATTCAGATCATGTGAGTGGGTAGGCGGAAACTTGAGGCCATTAATCCTCAGGATAGGACCGAGGGGCAGGAGCGGTAGATCTATCTGGGTGTAGCGAGCCCAGCCCCAGGCCCAAACAGAACGGACCTCGGGGTGACTTTGTACCCAACGCATAAATCTGCTAGGTTTGAGTCTTCCTACTTGCACTTCACACATATCAATGGCCTTGCAAACCATTGGTGATCTCTTTTTCCTTATTTGCTACATACCAGGATTTTTATACATACAAAGGTTTATTTACTCACTTACACATGAACTCGCTCAACATTATTGTTGATTTTTCAACTTACATGTATTTCAGGGAATTAAAGATCTGGCGCGGTATGTTGTGTCTTCCCGCTGCATATGGGTTCCGAGGTCATCCCGGTTTAGGAAATGTGACTTCTTCCTGGACGAGTCACAAATCTTAAACTGCGTTTTATTCATGTTGATGTTTATGTCTTTCAAAACAATGTTTTATGTTTTGGTGTTGTAGTCCCTAAGACAATGTTATGTTACTTCGGTTTTAAAACTTAAATCTATGGATGACCTTGCATGGTTTTATTATCATATAGCTTTGTTATGATTAAGCTATGGTATTAAGAAGTCACACCAAATTAACCACGCTTCCGCAAAGCCAGGGTGTGACAAGCTGTGGCGAGAAGGGCCACATTAGTACTAATTGCCCTAAAGCTGCCAAAGAAGGTACAGCTAAGCCTGGAAAGGCTAAGGAAGGAAACGCCTGAACTACCAGATGAATGCCAGAGACAGTACATATCAATGATAGCATCAGGTACCTTCCTTATCATTATCAATAACATTTCTGCTAAGTGATTTGTTTTAATTCGGGGAATAATAAGTCTTAGATAGGCAATAAGCTTAGCAAACTTTTGATAATACTCATAAGAACTCCAGATTTTTAAGTATAAGGTAAAACTTACCGACGAAAATTATAGGAACCATTTCTTCTATTCTTTTCGGAAAATCTTCATTCATAAAATCTATGGTACTCTTTCTTCAGATAGAGTGCGACAATATATGTTATTTTATTTTGTTATCTCATTGATTTCTATCAACTGCGAATGCCAGACTATGCTTGATAAAAGCGCCATATGAGGATTGGCATATCCTAGTGTGTCCCATAGATTGCTTCCATGCCTGATCAGTATGGAGGTTTAATGCATGGAACCACTGAGATATCCCGATGGTCATATTGTACCAAAGTCAGCTAGTAGTATTCAAAGAAGATATCCATTATAGAAATGTCTGAGTAGGCGTTTCTACTTAAGGCATCCATGTACTCGTGAAAACAGATGTGTCATTTGCATGGCACAAGTGACAAACTACCCTGGTTACCTCCAGAAAGGCAAAGTGGAGTTAGGATTTACATCCTATTAGGAGCCGTATCTATCACAGAAACTCTATATCGGTTAGCACCGATGGAAACAGAAGAATTAAAAGCCAATCATTATGGAGATAGGCTTGTACAGCTAGCTCATCGTCTTAGGAGCTCTGAGTATTGTTGATAAAAGAAAGCACGGTGCAATATGCTTATGCATTGATTACCGTGACCTTAACTAGGTAACGATTGAGGATTTCTACCAGCTGCCCAGGATCGTCGATTTGTTCGATTAACCATGAGGATAATTATTCCTTAAATTGATTTAAGTAGTGATAAGAATGACTATCTCACCCTAAATAGGTTATCCTATAACTAATAGTTAGTATATAAGCGTCAAGGTTGCTCCTTTGGAGACCTTGTATAAAAAGGAATGTCAAACGTCCGTTTGATGGACAGAAATTTGGCAAGTTCAACTATCAGGACCTGAAATTACCTTGGAGACAATGGATAGGATCATACGAATCCGTGATCGTCTGAAAGTTGCCAGTAATCGGCAGAAAAATCAATGTTGATGATAGTCACAACCCTCGTAAGTTCTCAATAAGGAGCAAAATTCAACAGGAAGTAACACCCTAGAAGGGTGTGTTGCATTTTGATGTAATGGGCTTAAGCTCTAGATATATAGGACCATTCGAGTAAATTGGATATGTCAAGGTCGGTAGCCCATAAGTTAAGACTTACCTAAGGAGCTTGGTGGAATTTAAAAGGTGTTCCACACTTGTGATTTCAGGATATGTCTAACCGTTAAGTCAATAGCATTATCACATAACGATATGCAGATTAATGAGATCTTATGGTTTATTGAGGAACCCATATCGATTAAGGATCGGCAGGTTAAGAAGCTCTGAGAAAAATCATGTACTAAATTGTATAGATCATTAGGAATGGCCGTATGAGCCCCTAATATGTTGTGGAGGTTAAGTCCGTTATACGACAGAAAGTACTTCCATTTTTTAAGAAAATCTCGAGGTCGACATTTATTTTAAGGGGGTGAGGATGTAAAACCTCGTAAAATCACGTCCAATGATGTGTTGACACGTATACTAAACCCTAATAAAGTCAAACGTTGACTATGAGGGACTAATTTTGTGAAAAATAAAAAACTTTGAATGTAGAAGGACTAAAAGTGTTAACATGCTTAAGCTAAGCCTCTGAATAACAATACACGGTATTCATATTCACAAATGAGCCACTTGTTGGTCGAGAGGAGCCGTTTGCATAATTCTTTGAAAGTTTACGCGTCGAAGGGTTAAAAGCGTCAACATGTTAATTCTTACCTCTGAGTGACCTTTTAACAAACCGAGAGCTTCATGATATTTGATTATACTCTCGGGAGTGCCTAATATTGGCCATCTAAGGCTCTTATGCCGATAAGTGATGTTACGCGCAAGTTTGCAAGTTAGAGGGGTTAAAAGCGTCAACGTATTTAAATTATACCTCTGAATGACCTTTTAATAAACCCGAAGCATCGTAATGTTCGATAATACTCTGGGGAATGCCCAATATGGATAATATAGGGCTTTGATGCAACAAAAAGATAATACGCGCAAGTTTGCGTGTTAAAGGGACCAAAAGCGTCAACTTCAAAAAACTACACCTTAGAATGATCATTTAAGCGAAATAGAAACTCCACGATGTTCAATCATACGCTCGGGAATGCCTAATATGGGCCATGGAAGGCTTTGATATCGTTAAACGATATTATGCACACCTTTGTGCGTTAAAAGGACTAAACGCGTCAACAGGTGAAACTACGCTTTTGAGAGGTCTTTTGAACGAACCGGGAACTCCATTATGCTCAGTCAAACTCCTGGGTGTGCCAAGGATTGACCACTAACACTTTCACACCTTATAATGAAGATATACGTGAAATTTTAAAAGTTATATGCCAATTATGTCAATTCTGAAAGTAAAGCATGCTTAATGAAGTCAGGGACTGATCTGGACATTTTTGAAAGTCTAAACGGGATTAAAAAGAGTGCAAAGACTGATCTGGACATTTTCGAAAGTCTAAAAAGGATTAACATGAGTGCAGGGACTGATCTAGTCCTTTTCGAAACCTAATATATGCATAAATGAAGACAGGGACCAAAATAGCAAGTCTGCTAAACTTTGAAGTTGGGCCAGATGCCCTGGAAGGCCGCGAAGCCCTCTTGGGCTGCCCTTACACGGGATATAAACATACAGCAACAACAGCAACATTATAAGTTATGAAACTAGGAAGTTTTGTGCCCAAAAATGCATTAAAGGATAGTTAAAAGCTGATTATGTTAACAGGGACCGAAAGTGGCAAGCTGAGAAACTTAAAGGCTGGGCTGGAAAACCTCGCGGGCCGCCAGAACAGTAACAGCAGCATCCAGATTTATTTTTTTGATGGTTTTTTATGTTTAATTGTTTTCTTCTCACAACCAAACCATTAAACAAAACTAAGGACATATTATACTGATTTTGAAAGCTGGTATTACACATGTTAAGATCTCATGAACCCTTAGAACACTTGCCAATCATCCATAGCTTTTCAAAAACTATAAATAGGTGGGTCTTACATCCATTTCATTTACACCTTCACTTCAATCTGTTATCTCTCTCAATCCTAGGGGACCCTGAACATTTTGGAACCTCTATTCAGTCCATAGGAACTTATGTAAGTGTCCTTTCGTGACTAGTTTATTTTATTTGGCTTAAATAGCCGAAAAGTCAAGCGTTTACGATAAACGCTTTGACTTTTAGCTAGACCGCAAACGGTCAAGCCATTGTTTGCAACGAACATGGCTACGTGATCGTAATTAGGTAGATGTTAAACCCTCAAAAGGGCAACTTCTAAGAATCACGTTAGCTTGGTCAATTGACGAGTCAAGTTAATATTGTTTTAAAAAGTCAACGGAGCAGTTTTCGAAATAATTGCGATATGAGTTTAGAAATGTTCTAAAATACGTTTTATCACTTAAACAACTTGGTAATAATTATTAGAACATGTGTAAACATGTTCGGCTCTTCAATTCCAGTTTTAGGGTCGGTTCGCAACCGAAAGTCGCGAAGTTTGACTTCTGCATTGAATTTCGATTATGAAACGAATTAGATTAGTTTGCTACTGATTTTAGGTTCCGTTATGATCGAAATTTAATGTAGCATAAGCCTATAAGGTTATATTACACGATCATATTAGAAATCTGAGTTTTTGCACATGTTCCGTTAATATGCTTAAATTTGACTATTATGCCCTTATGTTATAAAAACGAGATTTTTGAAAATGTGAGAGGACAAAAAGCTTTATTCTGATATATAAGTATGTCCACAAAATTTGACATCAGTTTCTGGTCTCAAACTAAAGTTATGCAAGATAGCGTAAAATGAAACTTTTTGTTAATTAAATGACATTTTTAGCATAAATCATGTTTAAACCCAAATTTTGGCACCAAACTCATTACCCACTGTTATGATATAATTTTTAGGAATTTTTGGAATTTTTGGTCAGATTTTATACTGACCATAACATAGAGTTCTTGTATGAATTCGGTAATTAACGATAATGCCCTTTTCACTAATAAAATGAGATTTACATATCAATAACATACCAAACCTTTTTCCTACTGATGTTATATGAAAAATAAAATATTTTGAACATTCAAGACTGATCAAAATCTCAGAATTCCATAAACACATCAAATATCATCAATTATCGACTTTTACGCAAATTAGGCACATAGTATGGTTTAAAACCATATTTAAACCTACTGATTTTATAAATGAATTTTTATATTTTAACAGTAAGTATAAGTCTTGAACTCAGATTTCTAATTTTGTCCTTAAAACATATGTGAAATGACCAAAATGCCCCTACGGTGCATGAATTGTGCATAAATGGTGAACCTCACATATGTATGATATCTTATTGATGTAACATGATGAAATAAATATTTTTACTGAATGTTTTAGACCAGAACCTCAGTTTATGTTTAAACCTCTTTTATAAATTTAAAATGACCAAAATACCCTTAAGGGACTTAATTTGGTTTAAAAATCTATTTGGGCATAATTGCTGATATCCTACTGATATCATAACATATTTTATGCATAATAACTTATGGGACTTGTATATGACTCATCCGGTTACTCGTTTATGCTTATACGCGTTCGGTACGGTTTATGTAACTAGTTTGCATAAATTAGCCGAAACGGGTCGAACCTTATCATTTTTACTTCAAAATTCAGAATGTATTTAGTTTACCCATATTATACAAGTCTTCATACTTGTTGAGTCTAAATTACATTTTATTCCGGTCATCGCTTAATCTATCGTATCATTCCATTTTTAATAACTTACGTTAGTCGGTCTAGGTCTATGACCTAAATAAGACCCGTTAGCATTCTAAATTGGTTATTTATACCATCATTCCAGACTACAGCCTTACGGTAAATTGTACCTACGCTTACTTAATTGAATACGGCTGAGTTATCATAAATCTTGTAATTTAAGACAGGAGCTAGCTCAGGTAAATACTCTTAACCTATTTTCCCTTATACGGGCTTGGGATACGGTAATATAATTACCGCATGGTCAGGTATGGGATTCGAAGACCAATAAGTCAGGAAATTCAAATAACCTGTTTTAATTCGTATTGCTTGACTGAAACATTGGGGGTTAATGCGACCGTGTCCTGGATATCCTTGACTCATTAATTGCAAATGGCCACGACCTAAGCACGGGGTGTAGGCATACACCCGACAGATGCAATATGGTTTATTAAATAATTTTATACCCAATATGGGTTTCCCAATAAGAGAATAAGTGGTGTGTTGGTTAATCATGAACTGGCATAGTACCGAGCCCCGCATGTAGAGCAAGTTATGTAAAACTAATAACATGAGATATAGTTTGTCCCAAGTATAAAAGATTTTCGTGCCTTGTGCTCTTAAACCAATTTCATAAACATTTTCAAATGTGCCAGTTGATTGTATTTACCAGTGAAAACTGACGTATTTTCAAAAGTCTAAGTGACATGTACAAATACGTAAATAGGCTGGAAGCTGCTCGGAATTGTTATACGAGGAATTTGCAACTCATTCGCATAAGCCATTAGTATGATAAACTCCTTTTGTTTTAATGATCTGCCTGTGGATTATTACAAACTTGTCTGTACTAAATACTTTGATATATTTTAGACATTTGTGTTTGTAATAATATTTTATATTCCAAGACTTCCGCTGTGCTATTCCGTGTATGTTTGACTATGACGATACCAATCTTACGTCACGATACTCCCTACCGGGCCCATAGGGCTGAGCTGTAAATATCGGGGTGTGACAATGTAAAACTATATACAAGATAATTATTATTGTCCCATGTTATTTATAAAAATTGAATGTTCCTTGTGCACTTAAAACAATTTTGAAATATTTTCAAAAAGTGTCGGTTATTTGTATTTATCAGTGTAAACTGAAGTATCTTCAAAATACTAAGTGATAGGTTGCAAGGTTAAGAAATAGGCTGGAAGTGCCCGGTAATGCTTAAGAGGAATTTGTAACTCCTTACATAAGAAGCCTATTAGTCTGTTATCTCATTTTGTAAATTTACAATCGGCCTGTGGATCTTTGATACAATATCCGTCTGTATTATATTTTGAACATTCAGACATTATTATTGTAATAGTATTTTTAATCCAAGATTTCCGCTATGCTGTTTGTGTATTTGATATCAATCTAGTCACGTATACCCCATCCGGGCACATCGGGGGTAATAAAATATCCAAGTGTGACACAACGGCTATACACATGACTTTGAAGTTTGACAGGAGCATAAACCTTGCAAAACAAGAAAACCCTTTTGTTATTTGCCTGAGTTAGTATCATCTAGGATTTAACTTGGGGAAGAAGTATGAAATCTTTACATGCATATTTACACATAAGACAAATCCTTTATAAACATTTACGTTTTAAGGTCTTAAGTTCAAGTTCTACAAATGACAAGATTAAAGAAAATCGTTGTTATAAAAAAATACATAGAAGTAATCTTCTCACCCAAGAAATCTAATTTCCAAATATCCACATAAGGATTATTCTAGAATCTAGAATATAACTTTAACCAGTTTAACACACGGGTTCCGTAACCTAGTTATACAATACAAAAAAAAAATTGATGTCAAATAGGCTTGTGACACTAGCTCATCATCGTGAATTTGAAATGAACCTTTCCCATTAAAGATTATTCTTTAGTTGATTAAAAAACAATAAATTTTATAAGATAAAACCATTACTCTAAAAAGCTGATTCTATTATAATATATTTCATAGTTAAATAATGAAATTCACCCTATCGATTTTATACATAACAAATAAATAGAGGGCTGCATTGCATGTCAAATTCTATAAACACAAGATTTTTTTCTCACTATTTTATAATTTATAAATCTTCATTGCTAACTATTTAAATTTCATTTATTCAACTCGTGTAATACATGAGTTTCTAACCTAGTATTTAAATAAAGAAAATCAAATGTTTAAATTTTTCCTTGGTGATCACGAAATTGATCTAAAAAAATCATTTTTTTTATCATATATGCATATCGATGTGAACTTGAAGCTTAGAGTTGCTAACACATATATATGATCTTTCGTGTGGTTAAGATAAGTATTATCAAGGACCATTTCGTCCCAATAATGTGAGACATCGGAAAATTTTATCGAATTATATGGCAACACGTGTCCATTTAACTCTTAAATAATCACGGTAAGTTGGACGAGAGGGACCAAAATTGTACAAAATATGGAAGATGGATAGTGGAGGGATCAAATATGCCTAAAATGCCTAAATTTTAACCTCTGATGGTCGCTTACGGACCACAAGCCTTAGCCTTACGGTCCGTAAGGAATTCAAACTATCTGTGGGCGCCAGAGGTCTCTTACGAACCGTATCCAACCCCTTACGGTCCGTAAAGGGTCTGCAGACAGCAGAATGCAGCTGGCAGTGCGACAGCTGCTCTCTTGCCACCTTGCCCGTGAATTGCCACACTTTCTCTGCTTCCTCCACATCACTAGACACTAGTCCAACATCAGGAAGCCTTGTGAACATGTGGCAACATCTAGTGATCCTTGTGCAAGTATAAATAGAGGTGTTTATGTGCACCATTTCAACTTCCACCTTTCACTTTCTTATTCTAACTTCTCTAGGAATAGCTTTTGATATATAGAGGCCTCCTCTCTGGAGTTTAATCTTCTCCTTGAACACTTGTAAGTGTTCTCCTTCAGTCTTATTTCATTTCTAGGCTAGGTCTTAGCCGAAAGTCGAGCAAATTGACTTTTGCGTTGACTTTCGGTTATGACCATTTCGGTCAAGCCAATGTTTGAATTGAACATTGCTACGTGATCATAATAATGTAGGTGTCAATCCCCTATGAGGGCACCTTCTGAAGATCATGTTAAGTTAGTCAAGTGACGGGTCAAAGTTTTATTAAATAAAAGTCAAAAAACGCATATTTTCGTAATTAACATTAAAAGAACTTCTAAGTATCGAAACCTTAATTTTTGACATTCTAACAGTTTATATAACATATTAAGATATGTTAGATCATGCCCAACCCGTCATTTCCTGCTTAGAGCTCGGTTCGTAACTGAAAGTCAAACAGTTTGACTTTTGCTTTGACTTTTGATTCTGGCACGTTTAGGATAGTTTAGATACTGATTTGAAGTTGTAATATAATCATATCATTGTAGGGAATAACCCCTAAAGGGTTATACCTTCTGATCATATAATTGTCGGGTTTTATGCAAAGTCCACATATTATGCCTAAATAATGCCCAAATTACCTTTTTTACGCATAGAAGGATTTTTAAGCATAACGAACATGTAATCTGAGTTTGAAACTGATGTAACATTATAATGTTTTGGCATATTAGACTTATCATATACCCATTCAACGTATAGTTAACTTATATAGCATAGTTTATATAAGTTACCCGAATCGGGTCAAAACCGTTCCAAATCAGTTCTAATTAGAATGTTTGGTTATTTGACCTGTATTATACGTGTCATTGTACTCATAAGGGCTTAAACCACATTCGGTCCCTACTTAATCTAGCGAACCATACCTATTTATTAAAGTTAACAGGTCCAAGTCATATGACTAGAATAAGACCCGTTAACATTCTAACGGATCATAGTTTCGTCCATTCCAGACTAGGAGCCTCCAGTAAATTGTGCCTGTGTTTAGATTGTTTTTATTACAGTTGTGCTTTAGCATCCTTGATTTTTAAGGAATATACAAGTAAACACTTTTAGCCTATTTTCCCTATACGGGCTTGGGATACGACATTAGTCGCTTGGTCGGGTATTAAATCATGGGCGAATGATGCTTAAAATTTAAATAATCCATTTTAATATGTTTTTCTTGATAACTTAAACATTGGGGGTTAATGCGACTGTGTACTGGGTATCCTCGGCTCACTTAATTGCAAGTGGCCACGAAGACGGTATCATGCTATATTATATTTTTATTGAAAATGTGGCGTGTCGGTTAATCATGTATCAGAGTTTAGTTATGGGCCCCATATGTATGGATAAGCATGTAAAACTGGTAACAAGATATATCATTTTGTCCCAAGTTATTTATAAAATGATATACCAAATGGTATAAAATGATTTTCAAAAGATTTTCAAAACGTGTCGGTTAATTGTATTTACCAATGAAAACTGACGCATTTTCAAAAGACTAAGCGCATGTTCATTAGCAAATACAGAATAGGCTGGAGTTGCTCGGTCTAAGCATAATGGAATTTGCGACTCCACGCAAGGCCTAGTAGTCTTAATATTCATTTTGTTATTCTGATCCGCCTGTGGATCTTTTTAGTACTTTCCGTTTGTATATTTATTTTGAACTTTCGGACAATTGTAATTTGTAATATCAGTTTATAATCCCAAGACTTCCGTTGTGCTATATGTGAATATCTGTTATCAATCGTCACGCATAAACCCTAAGTCCGGGCCCACCAAAAAATCAGGGCGTGACAAATAAGTAATAACAAGTCAAACTTGTATCGAGTTTGATATCCACCTAAGCTTTTGGATAGTGACAAAAAAACATCATCATTTCATATGATGTCAAAGCAATATGAAGCCAAATGCTAGAGTTATCTTGCAAATAGATCAAATTCTACTATGATTTAGCTCAACACATATAATGATATATCATCATCACTTTATGTAAGTGTGGCAATCATCAGACGCTAATCAATAACTATGTTGATTATCTGGTTTCAATTACGCTTGCTTTAGTTATACAGTGGATAACTTGGGTTCACTCAAATTAAACAAAGCGTTAGAATGTGTCACTTTTAAAGTACTCATTAACATAAAAATGGTTCCAAATAGGAGGGGCAACACCCATGAGCATTGTTTGTTGGCACATCTACTTGTCGTTGCCTTCACCACCTAACCATCACCATCGCCCCCATCGTCGCCACCACCACCAACAAAACCACTATCGTCACTAGCATGACACCCTAATCATCGTGGTTGCCTCCACCAACATAACCACTTTGCCAACATCCTAACTTCCTCGTCTTTAACACCAACACCATTAGCAACCGCCACCACCACCCAACCACCTTTCCCGCCTCTGCATACACAACCATCATCGTCACCTCCTTATTCTACACCACTACCGGCACCAACAATGCTATCACCACCACTGTTGTTGCCGCTTCCACAACCATATTGTTGCTCCTCTGTTGTCGGCAATACCCATCATCACTAGCCGTCATAAAAATAAATGTAGCGGATGAACCCATTTTGATGGGTTTTTTTTTTTCTAAAACGATCAATTCCAACCCAAGCTAATTTTGGTCTGAACTTGTTTTGACCCGGACCAAAATTATACCTTTTTAAAGATTTGTTATAACCCCAACTTATTTTCCACTCATGTATGTTTTGATTTAAGCAAGTGTAACCCATATTTTGACCTGGCATCTAGCATGACCTAGCCGCCTATAACATTAAGTGATTCAAAATTCTTACAAGATTTGTCAAGGGCATTTTTATCTATCTTAATTTTTTCCTATATTCACATCTCATATGAAACGACTTCCAAATCCAATATGGAAATGATCTCACATTATTCTTATTTCACCCAATTATTTTGTTCCATCTAAAAGATCAATTTTCAAAAAGCTAATGCATAATACACAATCCTAATGTCAAATTGTAGTGTTCCTTGCAAAATTCTAAAATTTCAACAAAATAAAAAATGTTTTATAAGTTTCTTGCAAATGTTATTGTTCTTAGATTTGAAATAAATTATTGTAACTTTTCAATCTTGAACCATGGAAACTTTGATCATTGTGTTTTCATATGATTGAAAGGGGTTTGGACATCCTTGTACTTATATATTCGACTCTTTAAATGATGCCAATGGCTATACACATGACTTTGAAGTTTGATAGGAGCATAAACCTTGCAAAACAAGAAAACCCTTTTGTTCTCTGCCTGATGTTAGTATCATCTAGGGTTTTAACTTGGGGAGGAAGTATGAAACCTTTACATCCATATTTACACATAACACAAATCCTTTAGAAACATCTACGTTTGAAGGTCTTAAGTTCAATTCTACATATAAAAAAATTAAAGAAAATTGTGGATAAAAAAATTACATAGAAGTAATCCTTCTCACCCAAGAAATCTAATTTCCAAATAGCCACAAAAGGATTATTCTGGAATCTAGAATATTTGCAATTAAATGCGAAAGATAATTATACAACCCATTAACAATTAACTAATGTTTACACATAAACAACTAACTAAAAAAATCTGATTTATTATTTAGTTTGCTTAAATATTCATCTCACAGTCATATATAAATGATTTGTATTCACCTTAATCTTCTAAATTGTTTCCAATTAGCAATATCTTTTTTAACAACAAATTTTATTCCTACTCTAATTTACACCAATAGTCGTAAATTACTCTTCGTTTCCTATATTTAAACATGAGACCTCCCATCTAATCCACCACTTTTTATGAAATCTTAACTGTAAAAAACCCCTAATTTAGTTTGTAAATTTAAATTAAGGCTCAACCACTTCATATCATTGATTAATAATAATTCTATAAGATCTTAATTATACATATGACTTTCAGTTCCTTTCCTCACTTTATTATGTGTTAATGCGTGTTTTTCACAATGCGTGTTTTTCACCATAATTATACATATGACTTTTAGTTCCTTTTCTCACTTTATTATGGGTTAATTAATGCCAATGAGCTGGTGGTGAAGTGGCAATGGAGAGATTTGGTGTTCTAAATGACCCAAGTTCGATTCCTGCCCTTCGCATTATTTTCTGCGGCACCTGGTGATGATGGGAGACTGGGCGAATAGATGAAGATCGCTAGTTCGATCCTTGAACTGAGCGGGTTTTACCTCACCGCACTGTCGTGCCTTCGGGCGAGTGTTCACGGGCTTAGGCCCTAGGTGAGGGTTTTCCCCGGTTCGAAGGCTAGTGTATCCCGATATAGTGAGTTTTGCCAGTAGCCCATTTAGAGGATTTGTTAGCCGTTAAAAAATTATAGGTTAATTAATGCATATTTTCCAAAAAAAAAACTTGGAATGTGTTGTTTGTTACAATTAATCATTGTTTTATTGTCTTAATGGATAACATTAAATAAAAGTCTTCAACTTCTATGATATTTTATTTGATAACATTATATAAAAGCCTTCATCTTGTATGATATTTTATTTGAAGTTTATTTTTATATATTTCTAAAAGTATACATTTTTTTGCATATATATTTGTTTGATAATAACAAGACATTTATTAGGAACTTAAAAGTTTAATTTCGTTTTTATGTTACTCAAACCTGGAAATCTGGAATGATTGATCGGTAAGACACGGTATTGGACCCAGAACCACTTATACAATCACTCTGGTCGAGTGTTCTTGATACGTCATCATTTAAGTAGGTCGGTAATAACGTTGGTTAGTTGAAACGGTGAAATGGTTATTAATTAATTTTCTATTTTAGCCTTCGTGTTTTGTTTATTGAACATCTTTATATCGTTAACATTATAATTCCACACCCAATAACAAAATACTTTCATATTTTGCTTGTAATAACCATAAATTTAAAACCATTATTATTATTATTATTTATTTTAGTTAAAAGGAAACCCTAATTAAGACACCCAAATAATTCTGTACAAACCCTAGAATTTTCAGAATTTTCAGAATCAGGATTAGGGCCCCTAAAACTCAGGGGGGGGTATTCCCTACTTGATAATTATCTTCATAACTTGCGGACGAAGCTGAATTTAATGATTTCGTCGACTCAGCTAGGCTAGTCCCACACGTGGCAACCCTATACATAAAATAAGATGTCTCGCGGGCCGCGTAAGGATATGTTATAGGTCACGCGGGCCGCGACAAGGTCCAAATTCACCTATAAATACAGGACATTGGCACTTGAATTCTGGCACAAAAACGACGAAGAAATTCCAATTCTACACGGAGTTATCGTCTGTTTACCAAAATCAACACACACGAATCACTAATCGACGCTGCAATCAGGGTAATAACTCGATCGCTATTACGATTCATTGTCCGATCAATCAATATATCCAATGGATGTTTAAGTGCTGCCCACATTAGGGTTATACTTTGTCGTTCGTCATTAATTCGATGAATGAGTTTAAGTATCGTACTTTGTCGTTCGTCATTAATTCGATGAATGAGTTTAAGTATCGTACTTTGTCGTTCGTCATTAATTCGATGAATGAGTTTAAGTATCGCACTTTGTCGTTCGTTGTGAGAATTTGATCTCGTGAGTTATCGTAAATGCTGTATTAAGTTACTAACCTAGTTGTGTGCATGTTATTAAATTAGGTTAAAAGACTAATCAGTAGTCTAAACTCTGCCCGTATAATTCTGAAATATTATCACAAGGTAGCATCACTTTGGAATTATTAAGGTACGGATCCTTACCCCACTCTTTATTGCTTCATAAGTCAAATTGTTATAAACCACTAAATTACTATATCTTTTAAAAACTCCTTACGTCTTTGATTATCGATTCATTTGACAGTCCGTTCGATTCCTATTCAAATCATTTGATTTAGCTTTCATGTCATGCGATAGTATTATGTTGTTATACTCATTATCGCATGTTCCAATATAAGTTACGTTTTGTTATGAAAAGTATTTTGATAAGTTATGAAAATAAGACTATTTGTACTCTGATACCCTGAGTATCGCTTCTCGTGGAGTGTCCCACGAGCATGTTGTTGCGGCATCAACATCATGTGCTCCATCCGTGACGGAGAGATTAGTTCACGGCGTCTCTTAAGTACAAGTGTGGTACATAAGGCTATTAGGAGGCGTATGGATCGATCTTAGGATTTAAGTATAAGGAGGTGGATAACGGGTATGCCAATTCGCCATCTCATGTGATAATTATGCAGGAGTAGCTACCTGTGTATTGTCACGTTTTAAGTTGCTCATGGGTACATCCGTAAGATATGATTATGAAATTATGTTATTGCATCGTATCATTTTAGCATAAAGCGTTATGTGTTATTTGAGCCTATTATTCCGTACTGAGCATTCGGCTCATTCCGTAAATTTTTGTATATACAGGTCAGCAGGTTACTTTGGGCAGGAAAGAGAGAAAAGAATAAAGCCTAGGAATAAAACTGAAGATATTAGTTAATGAAGTCGAATGTTTCCGCTTGTATATTAACCTTAAGTTTCGTTGTTATGTGGTTGTATCCTTGTCAAATAAATAAATGGAATTATGACTTTTGTTTATGATATCACTGTTATTGTGACACGTCAGCCCTTCCGGGTTGGGGTGTTACATTGCTTCAGTTAGTTAATACATGTTAACTAGTTAATATATGTTAACTAGTATGATGCATGTGTGTGTTGCGCCGCTGGCATCATGTATACCGATCATTTATATATCCGAAACTGAAAACTTGATATATATTGAAAACCTGATTGATTACATAACAATTTTATACATATCTCTATACAATGAAAGCTAATTTAATCCTTCGTTCTCAATTTCCACTACACGGCACTACATTATACACGAAAGAATTTCAAAACGATAAGCCTAAAGTTTTTAGAAAATGTAAGGGCCTCAACCTTATTTTTGTGTACAACCAAGACCACCCTCGCCTGGTGTTGTGCTAGTGACCTACAAAATCAATAAACAATTATGTTTAAACATAATAAAATGCATGCAATACAATTATAGAAGATAATAGGTTTACCATGATGTAATCAACTCTAGCACCTGCCTCGGTATGTACGTCTAACATTCCGTACGTTTGGTGTGCACACATGGCACAAGATATGCGAATGTGAAACACATCACCAATTAGGCGTACAATAACGCAATAAGCAATCGACCAATCCAATATGCGGGCCACACTGGTATGACACCAACCAACAATTCTACATATGGTACAATAGCCTATTGCACAAAACAACACAAGTGTATAAGTTAATAACCAAGCTAGCCAACAATAGTAGGTACTTGATATTATATAAGAAAACAAGACGTATCCAACTATAGCCCAACTAAATGTCACTTGTTATAAAAGTCAGTAACATGATATCAAGTGTCAACCATAATTGGTTATAAGTGACCATAGGCTCATATTAAAATAGGTGTGGTTGCTTGTTCTAAGCAATCTCAAACACCTAAACTAAAGAACATAATCATCACTGTCTAATCTTAGTTGAGCCGACTTTAATTCCCCGTAATATGGCAGACCAATGGCTCACTAAAGGTTCAGAGCCACCAACAAATACACTTCAAAAGTTAAGCAACACAGAAAACAGGTTTAGGTACATAACAACCAGAAATGTCCAAAATCAATTAATGGCTGCTTGCAAACGTATCGTAGGCGCAAATCAAATACACATCATCGCCTCTTCATTCTGAGAACAAACTTAGATTCAAGTAATGCTTTGGTCCATAACAACCACAGATCCAAACATCTGATTAAAGGTGAATATCATAATTCATCATCTACATAGCATAAGCACACATCATCGCCCTTACATTCGGAGAAAGTTCTTCGATTCAAGCAATGGTCAGACGTATAACCAACATATACCCAAAAACCCGATTAAAGGTTAAAATCAGAATCCATAATCTATCGGACTCAAGCAGACATTTTCGCCCTTACATTCAAAGAAAGGCCTTTTGAGACAACCAATGGATAACTGCATAACCAACACATACCCAAAAACCTGATTAAAGGTTAGCATCAGAATTCATCATCTATAGGGCTCAAGCACACATCATCGCCCTTACATTCGAAGAAAGGTCTCCCGATTCAAGCAACTGTCAGCCATATAACCAACACATACCCGAAAACCACAATGAAAGGTTTTAACTTAACAAACCATATATCATGGGCTCAACATTAGGACAACAAATTCCAACTAAAACAACAAAAAAACATAGATCTAAACCAAACATATCCACCAAAACATCATGTAGACGGCTATAGTGCTTAAACACACATTATTGCACTTGCATTCTGAGAAAAGAGTCTGATTCAGCCACATAACAAATAAAAGCCCAAATACCCGATTAAGTTTTAAACCTAACAAATCATATACAGGGCTCAACTACATATCATCGCAGCTGAATTCTCATAACAAATTCCAACTGAAACAACAGAAAACAAAACAAAGATCTAAGACAAACAGATCAAACAAAAAACCATACAAACGAGTCACTAAAGGATCTTCGTCTCTGCATCTCGAAAGCAAAACACAATCATACCAAAACAAACACAAACATAACCATAAAAACAGTTAGGAACCCAAGATTTCAAATATCAATCCGTTCAGCTAGGGTTCTGGAAAACAACACAATGAAAACAACGTTAACACAATGCATCAACCAATACCTGATTACGATTGCTGACATACAACCTCCGACACAAAGTCACCAGCTAGATTATGGAGAGAGAGGAAGAGCACCATCTGCTCAGCTGAGAGAGAGAGAGAGAGAGAGAGAAGGGGAGGGGGGAGACTGATAGAGATTTGGAGAGGTTAGAGACAAAAGAAAAATGAGACCCCCCAAAAAAATTATGCATTGCATTACATATACACGTACCCACTGCCCACCAAACAAACAAACCACAAAGCAGATGGGACACAACTAAAAGCGCAAAAAACCCTTCTTGCACAATGTACAAACACCTAATGCCAACCAAGGTTGTTAATTGATATTATATACATTTCTATGTAAACTTTGAAACTATTTACAATGTTATCCAATTATTGAAATCAATACAACCAGTAAACTGGTAAAAGAATTGGTTCAATAATAAGTGTGATTACGAAAACATCACGAATAATTAATTTTATATTTAGTAGCATATGATTGAGGATCTTGTAAAAAGAGACTTGAGTATGAGAAGTGTGATAAATATTGTGGGGCTGACATGTGTCCTTAAGTTATATTAATTCAACAGGGTAAAAAGGTAATTTGCTCAATAATTCAATTAAATGATAAATATTCCCGTAACCGTATGTGAGTTATTTTAGGATTCCGATTTGTTTTTTTAAAGATCCTTTAAGAATCTGTGATTTATTTGTCATCTCGTATAAATCTTTAAGATGGCAAGAAGTTATCAGCATCATTGTAATCAGCGGCGGACCCAGGATTTTTTCCAACGGGCAACGGGGTCCATTTTTTCGGTGTTCAAAATTTTCATAACAAAAGGTTAAAATTTTCGGGTCGGTCCTTGTTCAAGTCGGGAAGAACGAGGTTTGAACTAGATTTTAAAAAAAAAACAGTAAAAAATAGGCTATACAAGGATTAAACCCACGACCTCTTGTTGTTAAAGAGGGAGGTTTACCACTACACCAGCTTTCTTTTTCTTTCTATGTTGTCCACCTAATTGTATTTATGTGGTCCTTATAAAATTTAATATACCGGATCTACTAATTTTTAAAAAACATTGGGGGTCCGGGGACACCGACCCATTCAATGTGGGTCCGCCCCTGATTGTAATACAGTTTCTTTTCTACTCTGTGCGAAAATCTATTGTGTGGTGTTTTAAACCTGCATTCATGGTGTCTTAAACCCACAGTCTAGTATGTGTTATTCGTATGGTGTTTTAAACCTGCATTCATGGTGTTTTAAACCTGCAGTCTAGTATGTGTTATTCGTATGTTCTTCGCATGGTGTTTTAAACCTGCATTTACACCTGCATTCATGGTGTTTTACACCTGCATTCCAGTATATGTTCTCCGTATAGTGTTTTAAACTTGCATTCCAGTAGGCTTCATATCATGCTATACGTAATTTTTTATCTATATAAATATAATAATATGGTACTAATATTAAAGATAAAAAAAACTCGTTACTATGGTGTAATTTATTTAAAAAAAAACGTTACGTATAAAAAGTTATTGATGTTCAAAAAAGATGGGTGGAACTTGCATGTGCATTAAAGTTGATGCCAGTTTCTTTATTTAAAAATACAATATAAAAACACACTATTACCTCTGATCTAGTCAAGTTAGTCAAAAAAAAAGAGAAAAATGCCCGGATAGTCCCTGTGGTTTCACCTTTTTTCACCTATAGTCCCTATCTTTCTAAAACTACTTGAATAGTCCCCAAGTTTTCAAGTTTTGTTCTCGGATAGTCCCTGGGTCTAACTTCAGTTTGTTTTCTCTGTTAAAATGATGTGAAATGACAAAAATACCCTTTCCTTAAAAAGCCAAACCATAGGGACTATCCGGGCATCTTCTTCATTTTTATTTATAAAACCCCACCACCACACTTCATCTTCAACCTCCACCCACCATCACCCTCCTCCACCCTCCACCATCACCGCCGCCCCGTAGACTGTTCCTCTTTCCCCGATGCGCGCTCTCTCTATCTCTATCTCTATCTCTCCTCACAACACAGCCAAACATCATCACTTTCACTCTCCTTACTTGCCTCTGCTGAAAATACACATACAGTGAATAACAAATCCCTAAAATTACTCCAAAATCCTAAGATATCTCGTTTCCATATAAAATCAAACCTAATTAAGGATAAGATCAAATCCTGCACAACTATATATTTAATATTATACCCGATTCATTATTTAAAGCAGAAAACTCAGAGGTGTCTCCGGAATTGAACGGAGACGTACGGAGATCACGTCGCCGGCACAACATTCCTAGTTCACGCCATTCTCTGTTTCGGAATCATGCCTGCAACCTCGGAGCTCGAAGTCGCAGGAGAATCTAGGTGGTGTCGGAAAAAAACCAAGCTCGCCGGAGAACCTGCAAGAGGCCGGAACACCGCCGGAGTAAACTGCAATCGCCGGAGCTCGAGTACGTCACCGGAACTTCGCCAGAAAACATGGTGGCTCGACCGTGTTTGCGTCTGGAACTGATCTGAGGACAAAGGACTCGAGAATCACAACTGAACGGACCACCGCCGCCGTGGGCGGTGCTGCTGTTGTCGGTGTCTACTGTGGCGGTGATGGTGAAGGGTGGAGGAGGGTGATGGTGGGTGGAGGTTGAAGATGAAGTGTGGTGGTGGGGTTTTATAAATAAAAATGAAGAAGATGCCCGGATAGTCCCTATGGTTTGGCCTTTTAAGAAAAGGGTATTTTTGTCATTTCACATCATTTTAACAGAGAAAACAAACTGAAGTTAGACCCAGGGACTATCCGAGAACAAAACTTGAAAACTTGGGGACTTTCAAGTAGTTTTAGAAAGATAGGGACTATAGGTGAAAAAAGGTGAAACCACAGGGACTATCCGGGCATTTTTCTAAAAAAAAAAACATAATTTACATCTTAAGCCCTTCTTGATCTCAACATTAACTACAAAATCTAAGAGGTTAAAACACTTCTTACATTTCTCACAAAACCATCCTTTTTTACACTAACCCCACCCAATAGCATATACATGAAATCAAAATGTTTAATTTTCATAAACAAATAAATGCTACTAATGTTACAAGTAAAAGAGAGAAATTCAACAACTACAAAGAGAGAGGGCTGGAATAATTGAAGCCCACCCCTATTTTACCGTATATTTTACACTGATAAGACCATTGGGTATGGGGAGGATAGTCTCTTTGGAGACTATCCGCCACGTCACCGCCACGTGGGATAGGCCTAAAGGGGATAGGCCTAAAGGGGATGGACCTAAGGGGTGGGGGATGAACCCCTTTATATATATATGTATGTATGTAGAGGTGTGTGTGTGGGAGAGTGGGTCGTCGCAGGCGTCCAAATTCCGACGGAGGAGACGGAGCAAGGGGGTGAGACGGAGCAGGGGGTGGGGTGATGGGGCTGTGAGATCTGACGGGCCTGGGGGACGAGCCCCGTACCCAATGGTCTAAGTTGTCACCTGGTACTTTCATGTCAAAAATAGACATGTCAAATCTTAATTGGTTAATATTATTGAAAAGATACGGTAAAATATACAGGATGATGATGTGGCACATAACGGTAATAATGAATGAGAGTTATGATGGGAGTCCTATGTTATGTTAGTGAACCGTTTCTTTATACTATAAATGACGAATTTAATCTGACGCAAAAAAAATTATTTTCTTAACAAATGAACATGAAAAAAATCTTGCTCATCGAGTTTTTCGTGTATGATTGTTTGTTTAGTTAAATTTAAAGAATCCAACACGTACATACTCTATCCATGTTTATTTATTTCATTTACAAACATCCTGTACCTGTTGCTTTAATTGTGATATAAAACTGGTTAATTAGTGGCTTACCCACTCTCGTTTAAAATCTATCCCATACATATACAAAGTACATGTATTTTTGAGTCTCATTAGTTATTTCTCACTGAACCGGCCTATTGAATTATGTGTGAAACTAGTTATTGTCTCGTCCGCGTTGCGGGGTACTAAGCATAATATTTCTCTCTCATAAAATGTATGTTTGTGTTTCGATTATTTATACATACTATTCATAACACGATCTTAAAAAAATTATATCGAGTCAACCAACTAAAATAAAACACTACCATGCTTTTGCTAAAAAAACTAAAAACGATGGAAAAACTACCGCTTGGCACAAATAAAAATTAAATTGAGCCAGCCAATTAAAACAAAACACTACCATAATTTTGTCAAAAAAAAAAAAAACCATTAAAACGAATTTTACACTAGGGGCAAAATGTAATTTGACAGGGAAAAAAACAAAAAACAATGGTAAAACTATAAATTTGAGCCGAAGGAAAAATCGTAATTTGGCTAGCAGAAGAAAAAAAACAAAACCAATGGCAAAACTATAAATTTAAACGCAAAATCGTAATTTGGCTGGACCAAAGAGCATACGGAAAAAAAATTCAACTTTATTAATTTTTGAGGACTATATAGTAATTTTTAAAATTGAAGGCTGGTAACGTAAATTATTAAATTTCAGGGTTCTAGTTAAACACTTCTCATCATCATCATCATACTCTGTAGATCTCACAAATAGCAAAGCAGGTTGGTCTGAGATTCTAGTTAAACTCTTCAGATTTATCAAAAAAGAAAAGAAAAGAAACTACCGAGACGGGATGCGGCTTCCAGCCATTAAAAGCCACAATGTTCTTCACTACACAACTCTGATTGTTTGTTAGGTGTTTCGAAATATAAATGTGTTAACTCTGCAATGCAATTATCAAAATTAAAGAAGCAAAAAAAGAAGGGGGTAACATAAAATCGAACCCCAATCCATCATCACATTAACACAAAGCATACTTTCCAGTGCACCGGTTCAAGTCTTTGGTTAAAGCCTGTCATATATATATATTTGTATATTAATTTTGAAATGGAGACAAAAAAAAAAAAAAGGAACATGTCAACCGCTTAAATACACCAATAGTTGTGAATCACTATTCCCCGCGAGGTTTAATGTATTTACACTAGTGGATGCCCCGCCCGCGTTGCGGGGCGATGTCCGAATAATGAGCGAGTGTTAGGCAGCTCATTGATACGAAAAACAATTAAATCGAGTCAACCAATTAAAAAAAAACACTTTTATAGTTTTGATTAAAAAAACTAAAACAATGTCAATATTATAATTTTTAACTGAGGGAAAGTTGTATTTTTTGACTGGGGTAAAATCGTAATTTGCCAAAAGTTAAAGCGATGGCAGTATTGTAAATTTTCACAGGGGCAAAATTGTAAATTTTCACAGGGGCAAATTCGTAATTTTGAACTTGGGGTAACAGCGTAAAATAAATTTGAACTAAGGGCACAATCGTAATTTTAAGCTGGAGGCAAAACCACAATTTTATTTTGAACCGAGGGAAAATCGTAATTTTGAGCTCGGGACAAAAGCGTAATTTTATTTTTAGCTGGGGGCAAAAAGCGTAATTTTAAAATGGATATAAAATAATAAACTGGTTGGTCCAATGGGGGAGGGCCAGGCGAAATCGTAATTTTGAATTGAGGGCAAAATCGTAATTTTGAGATGGGGACAAAAGCGTAATTTTATTTTGAGCTGGGGACAAAACGGTAATTTTAAACAGGAGAAAAAACGTAATTTTAAAATGGATAAAAAATAATAAACTGGTTGGTCCAATGGGGGGAGTGCCTGGCACTATTCCCCAATCTTGTAAATGTATATGTTGGAAATGGAAATGTAATAAGTTTTAATTTTTTATTTTAAGTAGGGGCAGAGCTAAGTAGGAAGCTCCGGGTTCCCAGGAACCCATTGGGTTTTGGTTTTTAAGCAGCACGACAATATAAATGATTAAAAGTGAACCCATTAATAAAGGGGTGTCTTATTCCCACATACCCTATATCTTATTTTCACATCCCCTAATGTAAACGGGCCGTATACAATTATACGGCTCGTATAGAATGTTTTTGAATAGGAAAATGCGCAGGGAATGTTTTTTTTGTTTTATTATATACGGCCCGTATACAGTTATACGAGTCGTATACATGTGTATACGATTTGTAAAACGTATACGGCTCAATTGATTTATTTTTGTGGGTTTTTGATGTTAGCACATGTATACGGGCCGTATAACTATATACGGGCCGTATATATTGGCGTTTTTTCAAGTATCACATTTTATTCCCGTAAAAACACAATCATTCTAGGGTTTCTAAAATCTTCATCACCTTTAACAATGTCGATAAACGTTGATCGGAACATGCCGCTTAAATCGGAGCACAGGTAGAGTAACGTTACCGATCAGTCCGTTGATGAAAACCTTAGCGATCGCAGAGATCTTCGTGTTGGTTATTTATCGATTCCGAGTAACTAGCAGAAGAACCTGACACAAACAAGTTCTCCACAGTTTGTTATTCAGATCTCTGTTCGGTCATCTTTCCAAACTACAACACACGATACTTTTAATAAGCTGTCATAGTTGTCAAATTCGATTTCAACAAATCTTTTCATTTTCCTTCAATTTCTAAAACATTCTCTGTTACATGAAGACGTGTCGAGTTCTTCTACTAGTGGTATTTTACTGAAGTATTGAATATTGAGGCGGGCATTGTTTAAATCTGAATATAACTAGATGTTACGTGTATCAGCGTTGTTTATCACCCTGTGTGAGCATTGGAAACCCGACAAACAATCTTGACAACTGTGACATTTTATCTATCTATGTGTGTCACATCCATCCTGTTATTGCAATCGATATGATTAATTTTTTCAGATTTTTTTCTAATTAGCGTTGTTAACTACCAAAAGAATGCATACACAAATAGTTCTAGTGGACGAAGCAAAGAGACCGTTGTGTATCTGAATCAGGTTCTCAAACAAACACTACCAAAGATGGGTTGGTGATAAATACCGGAGCTGTTATCTCGGTTGTTCAGTACTCTCCTATATCAACTTGAACGGTTGATGGTTACAAGGATCGTTCTAATAGATTAAAGAGAATAAACCATTTTTTACCAATTTTCACTCCAGTAGTTGAAACTTGAGCGCAGGAATCAATTCAAAACCCTCACCCTCAAAAATCAACCAGAAACCAAAGGAAAAAAAGGCTGATAATGGCTGATGGTTCTTCGTTGAGGAAACCAAACGTAGACGGAGATGATAGGCCTGGTAACCGGAAGAGAAATCAATTGTATTTTTTTAGTTGCTTCTCTTGTTAAGTTTCTGAACCAATCGAAATCCACAAATTCCAACAGTTTCTTCATAGATTATGTCCGGTTTCCAAACTCTTTCACACAAAGTTAATATTCACTGTGCTGGATGCAAGCATAAAGTTAGAAAAATACTCAACAAAGATTGAAGGGTACACAACTGAAGGTTCAGTGCACGAACAGTTTCTTACGAACGATATGTATCAGGAAGCTCAACTTGAACGGACGATATGTATCAACAAATTGTGAGTGGGAATATGGCTATGAAGAATAGTATGGATAAACAATCACCGGTACGGGTTTTTCTGCTAGTTATTCGGAATGTTTCGAATCATCACAGAAGACGTGTCGGGTTCTACTGCTAGTTGTTTAAATCAGAATCAGGTTCTCACGACAAGGATCGTTCTAATAGATTAAAGAGAATAACCCCTTTTTTACCATTTTTTACCCATAGTATACGAGCCGTATAATAATATACGGCCCGTATACAACCATCGTATACATTGTATACGATCGGTAAAAATATTTTTTACCAATGGTATACGGCCGTATAAACCGTATACGACTCGTATACATATGGTAAAAAATGGTAAAAACCTCTTTAATCTATTAGAACGATCCAATAAACGAAGAACAAAGCCTATTTTCAAAATGACATCTAGCATTACTAACGGTTCAAGTAAGTGTCTAAAATTTTGAAAATTAAGGTTTACCTTGTTAGTTTCTCAAACACTACTAAACATCTGCTTTCTGAATCAGAATGTTAACTTTTTAGTTGCTTATCTTGTTAAGTTTCTGAACCAACTGAAATCCATAAATTCTGTCACTTTGTGTATTGACGAAGCTGACAGACACATTGGTATTTTCTCAAAATGTGCAAACTTGAAGAATCTCACATTAAAGGAGTATGCAACAACGGGATCAGATGGTTTGAGTATCTTTCATCCTCGTTTGACTAATCTCACACTTGAAAATGACTAATCTCACACTTGAAAATGACAACTTTGTAACCGTAAGGATGATGCAAATTTGTACGTAAAGATCTCTACACAAACTCTTCTACATCTTTTAACCAGTTGTCCATCACTTAAGACCTTGAAAAGATTTATTGAAATCGAAGCATTCACGAACCACAATGGACTCAGGCTCATGTTCAAGTAAGTGTCTAAAAATCTGAAAATTCAGGTTTACCTTATTAATTTCTCAAAACAAAGTCTCGTTTCTTCATCTTCATCTTCAAGAACAATGATGAACAGATGATGTCAGATAATACTTCATTTGTCGAGAAACCATTATCTTGTGATACATGAACGTTGTATTCTTGTCTTTCAGAAGAGTTTGTATTGAACCAAGAATACTTCAAACATTCTATACCTTGCAACGTATAGAGGTGCAAGAGAATGGCGAGTTATTTTCAGTTGTTTCTGTTGATCCACAAATTCCATTGTTTAAACCAGAATCAGGTTCTCAAGACAAGGATCGTTCTAATAGATTAAAGAGAATAAACCAATTTTTACCATTTTTTACCATAGTATACGAGCCGTATCAGAATATACGGCCCGTATACAATCATCGTATACATTGTATACGATCGGTAAATTTGTTTTTTACCCAGAGTATACGGCCGTATAAACGGTATACGGCCCGTATACATATGGTAAAAAATGGTAAAAAAATTCTTTCTTTCATTTTTTTAGTTGCTTCTCTTGTTAAGTTTCTGAACCAACCGAAATCCACAAATTCCAACAGTTTCTTCGTAGATTCCGTCCGGTTTCCAAACTCGGTCATTCCTTGTGATACATGAACGTTGTATTCTTGTCTTTCAGAAGAGTTTGTATTGAATGGCGAGTTATTTTCAGTTATTTCTGTTGATCCACAAATTACATTGTTTAAATCAGAATCAGGTTCTCAAGACAAGGATCGTTCTAATAGATTAAAGAGAATAAACCATTTTTTTACCATTTTTTAACCGAGAGTATATGAGTCAGGCGTTGGAAGGATTGTGGTAGTAGGACATTGGTACCACTGTGAAAATTGCATCAGGAAGCTCAACTTGACTTGACATTGGTACCACTGTCAAGTATGTCGGGTTCTGCAAATATTATCTTGACAGTGGATCGAGTGATACGCTTATCTATTCTGGTCAAGGTGGGCATGGTTTGTTCGGGAGTAAAATTGCATCAGGAGGGGAGAGAGTCTGATACAATAAGGATGTTGGGAATTAAACGCATGTACGTGACAAAATAAGGATGTTCGCATAAACATATATTCGTTTCATAACCTCCTCCTATAAATCAACCACAACTGACAAAGAGCCTGTATTAGAAGCCATCCTATGTCTTTTACCAACCGAAGAGCCAGCAGAAGACGTGTCGGGTTCTTCCAACATTCACGAACCACAATGGACTCAGACTCATACTACTCACCCTCCCCTGAGGAAAAGTTTTCCCGACGACTCAAGAAAATCCACAATCAATGTATACAGGTGCAAGAGAATGGCGGGTGATATAGTAATTTTCAATAATGTAGGAAGGATTGAAGTAGTAGGACATTGGAATCTGGTTCTCAAACAAACCAACAAAATCCTGATAGAGAAAAACATCAACAACCATTGTTTTAGACAACAACAGATAATGAACGGATTGTTGGTGGATAACGCAAACAAGTTCTCCACAGTTTGTTATTCAGATCTCTATTCGGTCATATTTCCAAACTACAACACACGATAAGTTTAAACTTTATAGTGTGTGATTTGACCAGGAAATGATTGGAGGTGAAGGTTCAGTGCACGAAAAGTTTCTTACGAAATGTACGTGACAAAACAAATATGTTGGGAATTAAACGCATGTCCGTAATCCCGCGTTGATAGCTTCCGTTTTATTCAGACTCCTTACAACTCTCATCAAATGACTCACCCTTCCTTTTATTCTATAAATATTAAATAAAGAATAACACCATGCCCGTAATCCCGCGTTGATAGCTTCCGTTTTATTACAGTCATACGACACGTTTTCTTGTTCTTCAATCTTTGTTACTTGTTGATGTTTTATTTTTTTCTAGTTTTAGAAAGTTTTGAGCACCTCACAACTCTAAAATATTTGAAAAATCAAAATTTCGTTCCATACGGGCCGTATAACAGTATACGGACCGTATACACGTTCGTATACATTGTACACGACCAGGCAAACTTATTTACACATGGTGTATACGGGCCGTATACTGTTATACGGCCCGTATAGAATAAAAACAACTTGACAAAGTCTGTGCCAGCAAGAGGTCTAAATCATTAGGTGATTAATCAGTAAGAGGTCTGAACGATTAAGAGCTGGTATAATGCTTAACCGTTCAGAGGCCAATGTCTGACCAATTCAGATTTGAGGTCTTAACCATTGAGACTCAGTATAATGTTTAACCATTTAGAGGCAAATGTCTGAACCATTCAGACATTTGCTCGCGAAACAAACAGTCTGAACCATTAAGTGCTGAACCAGTAAGAGGTCTGAACCATTAAGAGGCTCATTAAGAGGTAAACAAACAGCCTCTTACTTAGAAAATAAGGATAATGAAAGAGCTGGCAAATCGTGTCTTATCGGGTTTAACAGGTCTCTGATGACGCGTATAACACAAGTATTAAATATGAATACAACTCGTTTAACTACTTGATATCTCATGTCTATAACACAGTTTTATGTTTTATGTACCAAGAAAAAGAAATGATGGATTCTAACCTCATAATTTTATTTATTTTTAGAAAGGTAAAAAATCACATTATGTACTTTTTCAATAAACATGTCTAATCGTGTCTTATACAGCTATCTGTTAATAGCCCTAGATAATGATAACATGGTGGTCTTAATTCTTTTTCCCTTTTTCAATTCCCCATCACCACTACAAAATTCCCCACACATGCATCCTCTCTCATCCAACTACAATTCGACACATATCCTCTTAGGGTGGAGGGTATAGTCAAACAACTTAGGGTGTTTGAGTGAAATCCTACCCAATAATATTATGTCATGTCAACTCCCATTCTACACTCAATCACTAGGTATAGTCAAACACCCCTCAATTAAAAAAAAACTTGATTGGTCTCTCCTCTCTCCTCTCCTCTCAAACACATCGGTGAACACTCACCGAAAATGGCAACCTCTCTCCTCCTCACCGATTTCCCCCAAACCCACGATATAGTCACCGATCGGTGACATACCCTCCCCGCACAACTCCCCGACCTCTATACCCTCCACCCTTAGCATTCATGACAAAATCCTTCTCATATACTACACTCATTGAAGAAAAAGAGAATCTTTGCATGCACATTATAAACTAAAGAGTAAACTTCCGTTTTGCTCCCTTTGGTTTGGTCACTTTAACGGTTTTGCCCCAAACCTTTCAAAATAGCTATTTTACTCCCTGATCTTTGAAGGCCATCATGATTTTGCTCCCCGCCCCTTAACCTCATCCATTTAAGCAGTTAAACCATGTCACGTGCAAATCACCTGATGGGCAATTATGTCTTTTCCCAACCCTGATTAATGAATCACATTTAAAACCCTAACATCCCATTATCTGCTACCCCATTTCATCTTCTTCCCCATCACATTCAAAACCCTAACTTCCATTAAAAAATAAAACTTTTTATTAAGAAAAGTTCCAAGATTCAATCAATCTTGAATCACCTTGGGACGTTTACCACAAGGACCTGATCTCAACTTCCGGTGAGGACTCGAATGTGAACTGCCATGACCAGAGGAACCCGCAGCGGATGTCGAGGTGGAAGAACCTGAACGCGCCGCCACAAAACGAAAGTGTATTAACCCGAACGCATCACCAACACCAACAAAATCAGAATCGAGCATACATTAGCCCCTTTTTCATCAGATCTGAGAAGACCCCTATAGTGTATTAACTCCGGCCACGAGATTTGCAACTTCCGGCGGCGGTGCGGGTTGTGGTGGTGATGGCGATGATGGCGGCAGGTGGTGGCTGTGGGTGGTGATAGAGAAGGTAGAGAGAGAGACGGATGAGAGAGAGTGTATGGACTGGGCGGGTGTGGTCACTGATGGTGGTGATGGCGATGATGACAGGGGTTGGTGGTTGTGGTGGTGGTGTCCGCGGGTAGTGGTTATGGTGGTAGCCATGGATTTTTTTTGAAGCTTCCACAAGATGCAGATATGTTTTGTTGTTTTGTTTGAGTCTTCAAAGAGATGGCAGATTATCATAAGTTAGAGTTTTAAAATGAGGGTATAAAATATATTGGAAGGAAAAAGACTGAAATGCCCCTCATGTGAGGGGCATGTGACTAAATTTAACGACTAAAATGGATGTCGTTTAGGGCGGGGAACAAATTGGTGAAATATTAGTAACATCAAGGAGTATAATGACTATTTTGAAAGGTTTGGGGCAAAACCATTAAAGTGACCAAACCACAGGGAGCAAAACGGAAGTTTACTCTAAACTAAATGATAAATCGACTACTATGTTTATTTAGGTTTGTTTTGTGTTTGATATTATGGTTTATGAATTATAATACATTTGAGAGACCAAATTGTCTTTTTATATTAATTTTTAAGAGTTTAAAGGAGTAAAAGTATCTTTTATGAATTTACTATCTTAATTATTTTTTACTCACATGCCGATTATTTGACTAAATAAAAAAATAACTAAATATTATTTATTATAAATATAATAAATTAGTTAAACTACAATTTCAAATTTTGTAGTTATTACACTTAATAACAAAATTTCTTTGAAATCTAATTATGTAAATAATAAATTTAATAGTTTAACTAAATTCTAAAAAGCATTTTTATTTTCGTATGATTTCACATTAAACCTTCAAATATATATTATACTTCGCCAATTAATTATCCAAGCGCTATATTAGTGTATGAGTTAGTGTGTTGTGTTCTCTTCGGCTCGTAGAGACACCTTTTTCTAGTGTGTGTATTTGAACACAATGTCGACTCAAATTTTGAGAGCCTAGAGCAAATCTTAAAATTAGAGTTATTTTATGAAACAAAAATACTTATTTTTCTTCTAAATGTTTTAATTGACATATTCATTTTGAGAGATCACACATCCGGTCACCCCTAGAAATACGTTTAAAGCATCTCACAACTAAGACTGACTATGTGTAGTCATAAAACCTATTTGGGAGCGTCATGCGACACATGGCGAAATACATAAGAGAGGGGCACTATGGGGCGTTATATCAAAATAGGGTGTAGTGGTAAGGGGGTTATATAACCCCTTCAATTATACATATATATGTATGTATGTATGTATGTATGTATGTATGTATGTATGTATGTATGTATGTATATATGTATATATATGTGTGTGTGAGTGGGGGGAAACATGTTGGAGAATATCACGCCGCGAAGGAGATCACGCCGGAGAAGAAAAACCACCCCATAGTGCGCGCCGTAGTGGTGTTGGCGGCTATGGGGGCGCTATGTTTGATTTGGGCGGTATATCACGCTCACTACGTATGGCCTAAACAAAAACATAAAATGTACTCCTAATAAGGCTATGTGGTGTAGTGATGTTCTTAATCACTACCACTACCCCTTCACATCACTCCACCCTCATCTACCACGCTATATGGCGTGGTCTTAATCCACCACCATCCACTTCTTATTATTTAATATATATAGGACAATTATATGAAGAAATCTCATATTAGTTAATAAAACTATGAAACCCAAATGAATTGACCTTCTTTTTCCACGTGTTACACCTTTTCTGTTGGAATACGTAACAACTTGACACATGTAACATGTACTGCAAAAACACTTTTTGTAACAGGTCTGCAATATGTACTGAAAAAGCAATTTTTGTAACGGATTCAATCTCCACCCTTGATTGTTTTGAATGGATGGTTGTGATGAGGTTTCAAGAGTTTTTGTAACTCACATGGGTTTTCTTTCTATCTTTCCCCTATATATATATAGGGTGGGGTTCTAGAGTGAACACTAGTGTATTTGGCCAGGATCTCATCATCAAATCGTAAAATACACTAGTGTATTTCAACATCAAATCCTGGCCATTGATCTACACACATGTATGGCCAGGATTAGTTCACTCAGTTCGCAAGCTACACTAGTGTTCATTCTTGAACCTAATCCTATATATATAGTTAAATTTAATTTATTTTGATAAGCAAAAAATAAGACTAAAGAAATTTATTTAAAAAATAAAATAATAAAGATACATAATATTAAAATAAGAAAGTTCTATTACATGTTAAAAATATTTAAACTATTAATTTAAAAATAATAAAAAGAGAACTACTCGTCGTTGTTGACCCAACCGAATTGCCAAACATGATCAATTAAATCCGTACGGAGGTTGTTATGCGTAGCCTCGTTGTATAACTCCCACATATTAGACTCTTGCTACCCTTCATCCAACCCGATACAACATTCTCATCAATGCCTTGTAATCGTATTCGCATATGCCGGTACCTTCATCTTCGATAATCATTTTATGCAACAAGATACAAACATACATACAATATCTCAATTTTTTTAGGTGTAAATGCTTGTGTCGTTTAGCAAGTTTCTTTCTTTTATCATCTTCCATATATGGTATAGAATTAACGATCACTGCATAGGTTGGGTATATTTCATCGGCAAGATAATACCCATGCTTGTATTCTACTCCTGAAACCGTAAAGCTAGAATCGGGGTCGGTACCGTTAAGATGTTGTTGAACACATTCGACTGACCAAGAACGTTTAAGTCGTTATTCGAACCAGGAACACCTAAGAAAGCATGTCAAACCCATAGATTGTTTAAGCCACGAGTTCTAGAATTAATGTGGGATGGCCATGATCACCTCGCGTAAATTTACCTCGCCATGCATAAGGGCAATTAAGCCAAGGCCAATGCATACAATCGATGCTACCAAGCATTCCAAGAAAAACATGTTTACATTCATGTGCATGATACAACTTTAGTATGTCATTCTTTGTTGGCTTTCGCAAATACCTCTTGTTGTCTATCTTGACCACACTTTTTCAAAACTTGTACAAACTCTCTCGAGAAGTTCTATCAGACATCTTCAAATATTCATCCCACATATCGCTACTTGTGTGGTAAGCCAATTGACGAATTGCCAATGTACACTTTTGTAAAGTGGTAAATCCCCTTTTACCTCTAGTATCCCATCTTGATGTGGGAAACAAGTCAACATTTGCCAAATTGTTGGCTATACGTAGGAAAAGACGACGACTCATTTGAAACTGACGTCTAAACATTTCATCTGTGTATACCGGGTTTTCGGCAAAGTAATCGACGACCAACCTATAGTGAGCACCAATATTATATAAAAATATATAAACAACACTACAAAATAGAAATCACACTAAAAATATAAACAATACTACAAAATATAAATCACACTAAAAAATATAAACAACACTACAAAATAAATTACACTAAAAAGATATAAACTACACAAAAATATAAATTATACAAAAAATATAAATTACAATAAAAATAAAATTACCTTTCTGATTCCTATTTAAGCACTTATGTTGTGTTCTACGTTCGGACGAGGTTTCTTCTTCCTCTAAAATTATTTGTGTGGGTTCCATTACCACGTTCATAAAAAATTCGTTGATTTCGTCAGAAGAAGTTGATGACGCCATGGGTTGGGATATTTAATTTAGAAGTTGATTTTAGAGAGTTGAGAAAAAAAGAGAGTCATTTTGTAAAATAATGATGGAATTTGATTGTTTAAATAGATTTAAAATAGGAATTTATTTTATTTATATTATTTTGTAGAAAGTCGATTGTTAAAAAACCAGTCAAATGTGTGGTATTTTGGAGTGGGTGGAACGTGGTCGGTGTGGAAAAATCCATGCTCATCACGCCTGGATTGAGGGTGGTGTACCATGTGATTCATGTCCCATGTGGAGATCCACGACCCAAACCATTAACCCCATATTCTATAGCCTCCCAAACAGCTAACCCCATACCCTGTAGCCTAAAAGGAATTGAATTCCAGACTAAATAGCTGAACATGCTTGTTTTAGAATTTTTGTTGGGGGATTCTATTCGCACACCAGGGAATCTATCCCCACAATTTGACAATCCAATATGGATCGTATAGGCCTATACGATCCGTATTGGATAAAGTTAAGACATGGCAAACTGACAGGTTCAATGTATGTCTGGCGACTGGCTTATAGGGATCGTATAGGGCTATACGATCTGTATTGAGGTCCTGATTTTTTGAGGTTTGAATTTTGGTGTGTTGAATTTGGTTTTTGGTGTTCATTGTTGGTTATTTTTGTTTTAAGGAGTTTTAAAATTTTTATTATTTTTATATCGTTACGTATCGTATTATAGCGTAACGTGGCGTATCGTACCGCATTTTTAACTTTTTAATATTTTATCGTGACGTATTGTAGCGTATCGTGACGTACCGTGACATATCGTATCACATTTTTTACTTTATTATATTTTATCGTGACGTATTATAGCGTATCGTGACGTATCGTATCACATTTTTGAGTATGTTATATTTTATCGTCACGTGTCATAGGATATCGTATCATCCTTGTACCGTATCGTATTTGTATTTTGTATTATTTTTTATGTTGACGTATTCACGACGTGTGATATTATAACATTATACATTATATGTAACCAAGCAAACCAATCAAAAAAGTTAAAATAAACAATCACAAATATAAATAAACTGAAACTACAAATTTAACTACATAATAAGTTTGTACATATACATGACATCTTCCAAAATACATAAATAGTCAAATAAAAAAAGTACAACAATCCTAAACTGCTGGTTCCGCATCCTGACGCTCCCGAGTCGTACCTGAGGGCCCCGGATCCTGAGTCGCGCCTGACGACCCCGGATCCTGTCCAGGGGAGGCGACAATGTCGGTATCGACAATGGGGTCCGACCACACTCGATAGTCGCCTGTATATCACCCTGGATCGCCCGCATGAGAAGGGCCTCAGTACGGGCATGATGGGCGTCTATCCGCGCCTACGACCGGCCTTCCATCGCAAGTGCCACAGCTGGTGGGAGTTGGTCGTACAGAACGTGCTGGGGGTACTAAGGCACCCCATGTGGCTGCGACTGCAGTGGTGGTGGCAGAGGTGGGGGTGAGCGTGCTCACCATCGGCGTCATCGTCGTCGGCATCACCACCTGCCGGTTCTGGCAGCTCCTCTGGTAACTCGTTTAGGAGGTTGACGGGGACAAACAACTTCCCATCCACTCCTTCAAACCGAAGTCCGAGCCTAGGGAAGTCATGCTTGATGTGCATGCCGATCAACGTCTGTCGTGTCAACCTTGTCGGCTCAACCGTGCCCCCCTCGGTGAGCTGTGGGTCCTGACGGGGAACAAGGCCCAAGGAGTGGGCAATACACGTAATGTACGCCCCCGTACAACAATGACCTATCCTTCCGGTGGTACACCGCCGCAAACCACTGCGCTAGTCAGCAATGGAGGACGCACGTCTCCCCCCATATAAGAAAAAACATATAAAACAGATCCCCCTGATTGCACCACTCACGACTCTGCTCGCGTGGTGCAACAGATGTGGCAATTAGCCTGTGCAGGTAACGGAACAAGGGGTCTCTAATATGTGAAACCCTCGACTTCGAGCAGCCAAAGCGACCCCAACCGATCACTTGCAAGAACTTGACAAGTGTCAATAAGGGTAACACATGGAACCCCTCTGTGGAGAGGGGGTGTCTGTCTCCTCCAACGTATAAATGCCGCTGTGGTCAACTTCCAGATATGCAAATCTTGGATAGTACAACAAGTACAATGGCCATGGGGGCGTGCCGTTGACACACGAGGTCGTGCTAGCATCCAGACTGACTAGCTCATTAAATAAATACATAGAACAAGGAAGGCACGGGGCCGTGCCCACCAGGCTCGGGGATGTGTAAAGCTTCTGTTTTCAGCCAACCCATCTCTTGGCAAATCACTTCTCTCACACCTGCCACCACTCCACCACCACAATACCACCATCATCCACCACGTTCATCCATCATCCATCTCTAGAGTGTGTGTAGTAGTCTCGGGATCCAAGATTGATCTTAAGAGTTTTTGTCAAACAATGGCCATGTTTGGTTAACTTTTTAATTTACGTATTACTTTTGATTTCCAATCTTTGGTTAACTTTTTAATTAGGTATGTATTAATGACTTTAATCACTAGTTTTTTATATTGAAAGTGAACTTAATTCTATCATCTCTTCATGTTTCGTTGATTCACTCATTCGTGTCTTTACGTTCTATATAAAGCACGTTAACTGCCTGGATGGGGGTTAGAAAGGTGGTATGGGTAAAATTCTTGCCTCATTCAGTGTATAGATTATGCGAGGACTTGATTCAAGCTTATTAGGACTTCTTTTGAGGTAGGTAGCATCAAATTGGGGGAAGTAAGAATAGCTTGAATCTATAAATAAATTACTATTAAAACTTTAAACCGGCTTTGCGGGACTGTATCCCTGCTGACTCCGACCAATATGGCCGAGGGCAGCGTTGCCTCCAAAAGAGGGACGTGCCACATTTTTAATTAATAACTTATTTAATTATCTTTCAATCTTCCGGCCTTGTGGGACTGTATCCCTATTGACTCAGACCAATATGGCTGAGGGTAGCGTTGCCTCCAAAAGAGGGACATGCCAATATAACTAAGATAATCTCTTAAAAAACCCAAAGTACGGAAATCATCAAAGGATACATAAAAGATGTGTCGGAGTCAAGTGATTCTATCTTGTCTATTTGTTTCTTTATTTATTTAGCTTCTTTATTTTACTTATTAAAATCTTTCCTCAAAATTTGATTAGATTAGACGTCGACGATATTCCGGTATTAAAAGCTTTTGTGTCCTTGGACGACCTCGGTATCTTACCATCACTATACTACGCCAATGATGAGTGTACTTGCCCTAGTGTGTTGTAGAGAGTAATAATGTTATATCGTGTTTTATAAATAAAAAGGTTGAATAACGAGTGAAAAGTACTTAAAAAAATAATAAAAAACATACACCTTCGCTCCACGTCACCTATACCCATTGTATAGGCCCTTTACGCATCGTATAACCTCAAAAGTTTAAAAACGATGAATGTTTTTGAATTAATACGACGCATAAGGGCTAATGCGCATCGTATTAATTTATCCGTCAACGAAAAAAACCCAAAAAATCGGCCAAAACACAATTTTATACGGTATAAATACAAAATTGAAGACGTATAGATGATGAGGGTTCGGAGATACATACCATAGATGCCTTTAAACTCGAATCTAAACCGTATCTTGATCGTACGTTCTTCACCGTATGTGTGTGTATGTGACAACCTGCAACTTCAGGTTAATACTTTAACCTAACCACGGTCAACTTGGACATACATTCATAGCACTGCGTCTAACTAAGGTTAGTTAAATGAGTCTACGTTGGTAATTCGGGGAATTACCGCAACACAATACAATGGTGATTCGGGGAATTATCGGAACACACGCACGATAACTTTCGAACATTGGTGACTAACACGAATAATAATTATAAACCGCCGGTTTACACGAAACATATATGCCGCATGACAAATACATGAACTATGTGTTGTACTGTGATAATGTGTTGCACTGTGAATTGTATGATATTTAGTGTCTTTGTGTAAAAAGTATACAGTTAGGGGTATGTTAGGGTAAACTCAGAAACTCTAATAAAACTCCTGCATAGCCCTAAATTCCCCATAACCTTAAGCATGGACTTGCTTATATACTACATTCTTATACGTACACATTCTTATTTTTTTAAATTATGTATACCCTGATTCATACACAACTAGTACAAGCTATGCGGATCATGCGACGATCAAAATAATTGCGGGTGCACACGGGATTATAGTGATGGGCGTGTGAAAACAATAGAGTGTACTGTTGTGTATGGTAAGACACGGAACGTAACCAGAAACCGAATACGAAACAGACGTAATATGGTCAAAACACGGTAGATACGCCGCTGGTACTTCCTATATATAAGTGTTTTCATCATGTTACCAAACTTTCGTAAGACGTGCCATGAGAAATTCAGTGTTTTTTACAGACCTATCAGACCTAATTCAAACTTTAAACAACTCACAAACGCATTAAATCCGATTATCCACGACGATACCTCATTCTTAACACAACACCTTCGTCTATCAAATACTTATGCCGTTCACATATTTGCATTCATTAAGAGTCAATCGTTCACTCCCATACTCCGATTATTCTCCATTATACTTTTCCTTTTATACAAACCTCGTACATGATCAAGTCTCTTTAAACGTTCAAATCCTAACTTATCTCCTTACCTTTAAAACAATCTACCTATTCTTGTACTAACATACTTAGTAGACCGATATCACTTCATTTTAATACCAAACCTTTTCCTTCCTCTCAATAGACAATTTTTTTACGAATGTGTGACTTTATACTATCCTTAAAACTTCCTACGTACTTTCATCAAATACAAACCATTTTATAAAGACCTCCTTCGTAAAATACAATACATTTGTAAAACAACTCCAAATTTAGCTATTCAAAATCATTTACCTATACACGTTTCACTCATGCTTATGCCTCAAAACCATTTTAGCCAAACAAATCCTTTTACAAACCTATCTTGCTATTCTCCAAAATTTCGTACTTTTTAAAACGTTTCAAAATTACCAAGTCTCAATTTTTGCCAAAACTCTTTCAAGTCTTCCTCTTGAATAAATTTCGGGACGAAATTTCCTAAAGGATGGGAGACTGTAACACCCTACGTTTTCATACTTTCCATATTTAGAAACTATTGTTTGAAATTCTATTTTTGGAAATCTCGCGTTCTTGTAATTGTTCTTTCATCGTAATCGTTGTAAAATACGGGACTTTATTCACAAATAAAACTCGTATTCCTTTAAATTTGTGTTATACATACTTTATACCTACTCGTACGTTTAATTTCGTGAAACATTCGTCACGTATTCGTAATTATTGGAAATTGTGTGTTAATCTCGCAAATACGTGAAACTTATGCATAAAACGTCTTTTGAACGTATACGAAACTTAAATATGACATTCATACACTTAATTATACTTGGATTATGTTCATCATACTTAATTTACCCTTATACTATGCTTATATGGCGAAAATAGCCCCTAAAACACCTTAAAACCCAAAAATATAAACTTCAAGGGCCAAATTGCAATTAATTAAAACTCCAGCCTCTCCCCCTTGTTTCCAGCCAGAAGATCACCCCTAAAGTCTTTGAGCGGGATAATGGGTTTAACTTGAGTTTAAACTCGTTTTTAGCATTAAATACCCAATTACAAACCACCCTAACCCTTCCCTATAAATACCACACCTCTTCCAAGCTTCATACACTTTTCAAACACCTCTAAATCACTCTCAAACACCCTCAATCAGCTACAAATTCAGAGTCTTGGACAGATTCGACATAAGTTCTTCAAACAAGCATAACTTCTTTGTTTCTTGTCCGTTTTAGCTCATTCTTTTTCCTATGTGCTTGGATTGACCTTGCTTCGATTCCATGTGTTTTTCACAGTAAATAAGTCCCTGGAACTCCGGCAAAAAGGCTCCAAAGTTCGATGTTCATTTCTGGTTTCATCTAATCTTTACTAGCATGTTCAACTTGAGTCTAACTCATCTAAAACCTATGTCCTTATGCTTATAACCATTTCTATGGTTAGTTAGGCTTAAAAACAAGGTTGAGACACTCAATATCAGAGGTTAAACCTCATATACATTCTGTTTATTTAGGGTTTTTAACCCACAAGTAATGTTTAAGTCCAATACTTAATGTAGGTGTGATTATGGACTAACTTGGGTTGTACAACATAAAATCCCCACATTACTTTATGATTTCCTATAGTGTAGTTGTTTATATTCTTGTATTTTTCATAGTTCATGACCCTCCTTGTATGTTTTTACATCAAGTGTAGTGGTGAACACTTAGAGGTACCTAAATGGAAGTCTTCTCTTCCTACCTCCTACATGATTTCCATGAAACTTAGAGGTGCCTAAATGAAGATTCAATCTTCTACCTCATGCTTAGCTATTGGACATATTAATATAACATTATATAATACTATTATATTACCCAAATAATCGAACCTTTGATGATGAATTAGTGTTCATATGTCAAGGTACTAGGCTATAGCATCTTAGACTTTGATAACTTGTCACAATTCTAATGGAACCTTGTTCCATGAAAACATTTAAACTCCTTAGAGTTTCCTAGTGTCAAGAACAAGTATCATATGTGTTAGATGACTATTTTCATATGCTTACTTTCATGTCCTTAAGCCTCGAATCCGTAAATCATATGTAAACACCTCTTAAACTCCAAACCGAACGTCTTCAACCTTCTAATCCTAACAACTCCGTCACATTGGATAATCGGAAAGCATATGCAAATTTTGTGAGTATACTTGACCCATTTTACCGTTTTCACACTTTTGGGTGTAACATGTTTTTATACAAAACACACTTAGTATACATATTCTTATGCAAATACATAAACAAACAATCCAATACATGCTTACTATTTGTTATGCTTGATTCGTGTTTTCTGGGTGATTCTTATGTGATGAACTTGTCATTAGCTTCGTACAAGCCTCCACTTAACATGTATAGCGCTATAGGAGTAACGCACCACCCGTGAACGAGAGGTCATGTTAGGTTTGTTCATTCTTACTTGCGTAAATAGAGGGTTGACTTGTAAATCGCATGCCAGTTTAATACGTTAATCTTGATAACTAGGTTTGCCATGTGGATTGTACCTTATCATTTTTATACTTATATACTACGCACCAAACTTGTATGCTCGCCAATATTTTTGTATTAAACTACACTTTTAAAACATGTTGCAGGTTTAGCGATGACATTGATGATGCATGGAATCTAGTAGGATGCATAGATTCACACTTTAAATTTTGTACTCTTATTGTATTGTATTTCATTATTCATGTTGTTGTATTTGTTTCAAATCCTTGTAATTGACTCTTTAGAAATGGAATGAAATTTATTATTTTAAATACTTGTCACAATTATTAGTGTTATGATGTCTCGAGCAATCTATTTCGTCTCACTCCGATGTTTCCGCCATCGGTTGGGGTGTGACAGATTGGTATCAGAGCCATAACTATAGGGAATTAGGAAAATTGCCATGCTGTTGACCTAGTCTATAGTTAAGTACCAAATTCGACCATAATTGCTTCACATGCAACTTTTATGAAACATTTTTATGTGCTATTCTTGAAATGTCCCTTACGTGTTATTTTCTTGAAATATTTTAGGTGCTTATACTTGTTATTATTATTTCGAACATACGTCTTTTTACTCTTTTATACTAAAACTCGAAATCACTCGTATCATACACAAACGAGACGACTTCACCAAAATAGGCGTGAAACCCACAATTTGGTGAACAACTCTCAATCCATCTACTTTTCCTTTTTACATAAAATTCACCATCCAGTTAGGAGTGAAATCCTCACCTTGATGGAGAAATTCAAATTTCAAAATTCTAGTGGACCCTCGTCAAAGTGTTGAAATTAAATTTTGACCCGACGAGTACCAACCACACTTAGGATACGACATCGTCAAGTTAGGGGTGAAACCCGCACCTTGTCGACTAGTTCCACTCCTTGATTTTCATAAATCCCGCCAAGTCTTGAAATTTCAATTGATTTGGGACATGTAGTAACCGGAAGGGTAAATACCATTAACCGACTTGTCGGCGAGAGTATTTTACCTATTAGGCCAAAGCATGCTCCTCAAATTCAAAAGACTTTTTGACCACTTTGGTTAGTCAAAGTTCCGTTTTGGAACCATCCAAATTTTAAATCAAACATGTGTTTCTATTATTCATTTTATACGATGCAATCTTTCAAGTTCAAATTTACTTTCGATATTTTCCTATCACACACACAACATATTGAATCTTTTTCATGCATTTATACATATGCATGATTTCATATAATTTAAATTCATATTCCTTGTAGCGATAAATAGAGACATATCATCGAGATAGGAGTGGTTTCCTTACCTTGACGATTAACTCCACTCCTTCTTTTCTTAAAACGACCTCACCAACGAGTTAGGGGTGATTCCCATACCTAGGTGATCGTAACAAAACTTTCCTTCAAAATATTTTATCATGCAAACCCGGTCATGTTTTATACCTAAATCATTTATCATTATTTAAAATACCTACTTGTACCGATTTTGAAATACATTGTTTTATCAAACGTACTTCTTATTCTACAATCTATATTCACTCAACTCATATACACAAGATTCTTAATCATGTCTTAAGACGTCATATTACCCGAATTTCAAAACCTTACGAAATGCTACCTATCAATTCAATCGGTTCAATGAATCTCTTGCCCATGAACTTCATATTCGACTTAATCACTAAAACACACACTCACGTTATATCACCATACTAAATACTTTCATTCCCAATCGGAATTCAAATCAACTTTTTCATACGAACGTTTTACCAAAGACGCTTTTAGACATCAACTAATCATTTGTCAAAACTCTTTTCAATAACCACTAAGTCCGTTTTGCTAAATTCCTTTTCTAAGAATCAACGTTTTCATAAGAACCTCCAAAAATTCAAATTTCTTGTTTTGACGCAAATGCGACAAACCTATAATTTTCGAAAACTTTATTCTACACCGCTTAATTAGTCATTCAAATTTCAAAACACTTGGGCAAGAAGACTCCATGGGGACCGACAATCTACAATTTACGTAAATTGTTTTAAAACAAAAGTAGCATTTCTATTTATTACAAAATACGTTATGCATAAGCAACGAGTACTTTATGTTCTCTACATTTACAAACCACATTCTACCTTCCAACTCAAACTCAATCTACTTTTGATTCAATAAACTCAACATTTCGCTTAACCAACTATACATGCATATCATCATACACGTTTTAACCGATACCTCGAGACGAAATCGCTTATATCACTCGTTTTACGTATTCAAATTTCTCAAACGTTTTATATGTCCAATTTCATTATGCTCCAACATACACTATATACGTAACTTTATTATTCGTACCTACACTTATACTCATACGTTTTATGCTTATACTTATACTCATACGTTTTATGTTTATACTTATACTCAAACGTTTCATGCTTATGCTTATACTCATACTACTCATACGTTTTATGTCTATACTCATACTTACGTGAATAATCATACTTAAACTATATTTATGCTCATACTTTCATTCATGTTCATGATTTATACATTCGTACCCATACGCGAGTGGAATCCGAGGGATTCGCTTACGTGGGTCCCGTACATACTTAAGCATGGACTTGCTTATATACTACATTCTTATACGTACACATTCTTATTTTTTTAAATTATGTATACCCTGATTCATACACAACTAGTACAAGCTATGCAGATCATGCGACGATCAAAATAATCACGGGTGCACACGGGATTATAGTGATGGGCGTGTGAAAACCATAGAGTGTACTGCTGTGTATGGTAAGACACATATAATAATCTTTTGATGCAAGTTAGGAGGAACTGAGATGAACATGCAGATCACATTATCATTACGGGTGCACACGTAATAATAATTTGGGGTGCATGTAAGTCCCCGTGAGTCTTAGCAAGTGTAAAGGGATTCTGGCCCATTATTTGACATAATTAGAGATTCAACAATCTATAGGAGTCATATAGATGATTGACTCCTACTCGGACTTGATCTTTTCACTCCCCTCCGAATCCTTATGAACCTCGATGATATTGAGTGTTGCCTGAACACTTATCTGAACGTCTGGAGGCTGACTAGGAATGTTTTGTGTTAGTGCAAAATGTTACTGAGTTAGTTATCGAAACGCCGAATGTTTGGTCTATACTCTCTCCACTTTTCTTTTCCACTTGTACTCAACGAGTTAGCAACTCAGATCAAGAGTATGGTTACCTTTGCGAATCTAGAACAACTTATCACGGATTATTCACTTGACACACAAGATCACCGACCAAGAAGTTGGACGTGGTACACTACCTGAGCGCGGCACGGTGATTGCTCCTATTGCCAACAACAAACGTAAGTGGAATGATTCGGACAAAGCCTCTAACTCCAACCAGCAAAAAAAGAGAGCCGGCTACAGACCACAACTTCATCCAGTCTTCTTCCACTAATCAGAATCAAGGCTTTAATCAGAACCAGGGTTCGTACATGGGCAAGCAACTAAAGTGTAACATGAGTAACTACCATCACCATGAGCAGTGTCCTGGGACGTGTCAGAGATGTGAGAAAGTAGGTTAGATGTCGAAAGATTGCAGAACTCCATTTCTGAAGTAGCAGCAGCAGCAGCAACAACGAAGGTAACAACCACAACAACATCAGGTAATCGAAAGGGGGTGCTTTCAGTTTGGAAGTGAGGGTCACCTCAAGAAAGATTGGCCATAGTTAAATCAGAACGTCAACAACAACGGGAATCACAACAACAATAACAACGATAACAATAGTGGAAATAGTTCTCGTGGGAGGGCACTCACTATTGGCGCGTGTGATGCCAGAAACGATAGCAACATCGTGACCGGTATGTTTTCTGTGAACAACCTCTTCGCTTCTGTTTTATTTGATCCCGGCGCCGATTGGAGTTACATGTCCATGGAATTCGATAGACTGTTAAGGACGATCTCAACACCTCTTGAAATCAAGTAAATCGTAGAATTGGCTGACGGTAAGCCAACTGAAGCATTCCATGTTCATGTTAGGTGCAAAATCGACCTTCTGGGTCAAGTGTTTGACATTAACCTTTTTCCCGTTACTCTTGGTAGTTTGACGTAGTCATCGGTATGGACTGGTTGTCCAAACACCGAGCTGAAATTCTCTGTAAAGAAAAGATCATTCGTATTCCTCTCCTTAGTGGAGATTTCTTGTCTGTTCAGGGTCACCGGAGTGGTGCTACGGTGGGAATCATTTCGGCTATGAAAGCCTAGAAGTGCATACGGAAGTGCTATCCAGCTATTCTAGCTCTCATTACCGATACCTAGCCTGAGGAACAGAGATCGAAGACATTCCAGTCGTTCGTGACTTTTCTGATGTGTTTCCCGAGGAACTTCCGGGACTACCTCCACACCGACAGGTGGAATTCCAGATCGAACTTACGCCAGGAGCATCTCCGATTGCTCGTGCTCCATATCGTCTTGCACCGGGAGAGTTCCAAGAACTGTCTAACCAACTCCAAGAACTGTTGGATAGAGGAAAATCCGACCTAGATCTTCGCCATGGGGAGCCCCGGTCTTATTTGTAAAGAAGAAAGACGGGTCTTTTCGCATGTGTATCGATTATCGCGAACTCAACAAGGCGACGGTAAAAACCCGTTATCCTCTTCCTCGTATTGACGATGTGGTGACCAGCTGCAAGGGTCAAGCTTCTACTCGAAATTCGATTAAAGGTCGGGCTATCATCAGATGAGAGCCCGAGAGGAAGATGTTCCCAAAATGCCCTTCCGAACGCGGTACGACCATTATGAGTTTTTGGTCATGCCATTCGGGTTAACTAACGCACCTGCGGTCATGAAACGTATCTTGATGACTTCGTCGTTGTGTTTACTGATGACATTCCGATCTATTCTAAGAGCAAGGAGGATCATGAGCGACACTTGCGTCTTATCTTGGAACTCCTGAGGAAGGAGCAATTTTACGCGAAGTTCCCTAAGTGTGATTTCTGGATTCGAGAAGTACACTTTCTTGGTCACGTGGTCAACGAGTCGAGAAAACACATTGACCCGACAAAAATCGATTCTATCAAGAATTGGGCGGCACCTAAGACTCCTAGGGAGGTGCGACAATTTCTTGGTCTCGCGGGTACTATCGTTGATTTATCGAAGGATTCTCGAAAATCGCTCAACCTTTTATTGCTTTAACTCAGAATGGTGTCACATATTCGTGGGGAGCGAGTCAGGAATGCGCCTTTCAGCTTTTGAAACAAAATCTTTGCAGTGCTCTGATATTGTCCTTACCCGATGGTACGAACGACTTCGTGGTGTACTGTGATGCTTCTATTCGAGGTATCAGTTGTGTTTTGATGCAACGCGAGAAAGTGATAGCCTATGCTACCCGACAGTTGAGAACTCATGAGAAGAACTCCATGACTCATGATTTGGAATTGGGAGCCGTAATCTTTACACTTAAAATCTGGAGGCATTACTTGTACGGTACTAAATGTACCGTTTATACCGATCACAGGAGCCTTCAGCATAGTCGTTAAACATAGTCGAATACTTATTGTGAGAGTTCATTGGAACTCTGAGCGTGAACCATAGTTCATGTCGGAACACGAGGATCAGATGATGCTCAGGTATCCTAATTTATTCAAAACCGCTGAACCTAATACTGATACAACTAGCGAATTTCGGGACGAAATTCCCTTTCTAGTTGGGGATGATGTGGTACCCGAGGAAAACCCACAGTCATCTTAACTTACCCTTTCACTCCTCTATGACTGCTTATCAAATTTCGGGATGAAATTTTTTTCGAGTTGGGGATGATGTGACAACCCGCAACTTCATGTTAATACTTTAACCTAACCACGGTCAACTTGGACATACATTCATAGCACGGCGTTTAACTAAGGTTAGTTAAATGAGTCTACGTTGGTAATTCGGGGAATTATCGCAAGACAATACAATGGTGATTCTGGGAATTACCGCAACACAATACAATGGTGATTCGGGGAATTCCTGCAACACACGCACGATAACTTTCGAACATTGGTGACTAACACGAATAATAATTATAAACCGCCGGTTTATTCGAAACATATATGTCGCATGACAAATACATGAACTATGTGTTGTACTGTGATTAAATCCTTACCCATCAACCGGGTGTTTTACCGAAGTCGTTTTCATTGCAACCCTTTCGGTATGCATTAAGACTTCGCTTCGATTTATTTGGTCGTCTTAGCGAAATCCATCGCTTTTATTCAACCATGTCTTTTATTCTTTATGTGACCATCCTTGACGGCCTTACAGATTCTGAGTGACGATTATCATCGTCATCCTTGCTTTACTATGACTAAAGTTAACAACCTTGATTATCTTTTTCGTGTGGGCAATACCTTCGTTTTTATGATCCGGCGGATCATCTATACTTTGGTTTTACTTGCCCATTTTGTCAACCATGGCTCTTTCGTCCAAAATGACTTATTTTCGTGAATTTTCTTCAGGTCATTCATTTATATCGTCATTTACATTGATCTTTGTCCCTTCTCTCGGGCTCATTATACTAATGTAATACGCTTCCATCACCCGGCTGTGCGTTATTATTATCAAGTATTTTGCTCATTTGTTTCATTTGGGTACTTCTAATTTGTCCCATTTACCCCGTCCTTACTACATCGAATGTAAATATGTCCATCACAAGAAGTTCATGGTACCACGTGTTCACTACTTACTTGGCCAGAGTAAGCGATCAACACCTAGTATACATGACCTTTTTATAATTTTCACATTACACCCCATATAAGTAATGCCTCTATTTGTTTCTCTTGGAAACAATATCCCGGATAGGTTTTCTATTCAGGTTTTTCCAAGTTTTCAACCTACATATGCAACTTTCAATCTCTACGTATTTGTTGCATATTACTATTCATGCAATAATTTAAAACGTGCACCTGATAATGCTTGCTCTAACAAGCTCTCCTTGCCAATAACTTATTCGCGATCGTTGCGCAATTTAGGCCCTTGGTTAGCATGCTCTATTTTTCGTACTTTGGACCGTTCCTCTGTCAAATCCGCGATTTGTTAAACTCTCGCTATCTTCATATGCGAGTGTCCTTCAACTAAATCATTTACAACAGTTAGTAATTTCGACATTAATGGATGCCCGTATTATAATACAAGGCTTTTCTACTATACACATCAACGCGTGTAATTTCGTTGACTATATCTACTTTATATTGATTTTATTGGTGTAACGTGTATTACACGATAACCATATGTGTTGTTCTCAACACTTAATCATACTAAACCATTGATATACATGTACTTACCGAATTTGCGATCAAGCCTCGAACCGAACACACTTTACTCTTTAACCATGAGCTCTGATACCAACTTGTAAGACCCGTCTCTATTAATCAATATTATAATATTAAATACGCATTTTATATGAAAATGCAAGCTTACAAAAAAACTTTTCCAAGTTAAACTTCTTACATAATTTAAAAACATACCAAAATATAATTTCAAGTGTTTACAATATCCACTTTTTAAACTAGAACAAAATAAGATCGTTGCGGAAGCTTCGAGACATGTGTTCGGTTCTCCTTTCTTGCTTGATCCTCATCCGGAGTTCCATAAGACATCTTAAAATCAAAACCAACATAAAAGTTAGTTTTGACAGTTTCACAACAAGTTATAAACATATTTCATCCAATTCATTTATCCATTATTCAAAATTATTGTTTCTTTCGAATTCGTAATTTAATCCTCCATCATATGGAGTTAAAGTTAACATCTGAATTCATAAAATAATGGGCTTCGAGCCCTTGACTTTAAAATTCATTTTTTTTAGACTTTTGACCCGTTCAAGTTTTTAAACCTCAAAACTTGTTTCTAATTGACCATTAAGCATACATCAACATGTCTATCTCAAAATCTTTAGTTCGGGTCTGTAATCTTTATGAATTACGCGGCTAGTACTCATTCTATGCGCATAATTCTTTTGACCCGTTTCGAAGATTTAAACCTTTTAAGTTTAAATCTTTCCCCTTCGTTATGCACAGTCCACTTGATATTTACCTATAACTTACATGATTGTAAAACACCTTCTTAAACGGCTCATAAGGATCGTTTACCCAGTTCAGTGTTCATAGGTATTTTGGTCAACTTCAGTCCCTCATTATACGACGAAGGGTTTTCACTAATATTTGACCATCTTATTACTTCTAGCTATAATTCAAAATATGCGTACCTGGCTCGGGTCAACATATTGACCCGTTTAAATATCTTTTGCTTTTAAATTTTCTAGATAAAAGCATTACAAACCGTATGTCCTTTCCTGAAATCACAACACTTAACAAGCGGTCATCAATTAGTATTATTGTCAAATGGTATTAACTTACCATTTGACCCGTTTAGCCGAAAGTGACCATTTATCAACATAAGATGATATTTTTAAATACCATCCCGCCCCTTAAACCTATTCCGGTTTACACCGTGAGTTCTTATTACCTATATGGCATTACTTGAATTATTTGACTCGTTAAGATTTACACCAAATGGTTATCTTTTCAAACCCTTTATCTATCCGTCAACTCATGTACGGATTTTTATTCAATCACTTTTACCCATTACGGTTCACCCTATAACGTGATGTTCAAAATTCCATAATGGTTAGTCTTCACCCGACTAGTCTACCGTTTTTACCCCTTTTTACCATAGTTTATGGTTTCTTACCATATTTCCTTATTCCGGCTTACATTGTATCATGCCGGAATATAGTATTTTCAAATACTTGTCATAATTCAAAAATCAATACTCACAAGTAAATGTATCATAATACCAAGGGGGTGCAAGCTTAACTTACCTTGAATTCCGATTATGCTTTTCCACGCGTATTAGTTCCGTTTGACCCGCTTCTACCCAAGCTTCCACCTAGCTTTTCGAGCGTCAATCTACCTTTTATCATTCGCAAGGTGATTAGATTAGTCATTATTATCAAGACTATCTCACCTTACGGACTTTATATCAAAATCACCAAATTGATTTCATTATTGGTCAGTTTGACTTTTAAAAGTCAAACGGCCTATAACACGAGCAATTACACAATCAAGTTCAACAATTCATTTAAGCAATTTGTCAAATATCCGATAGGCATTATTCTTACACTACCGTTTTAACTAGTTTTCTCATCAAATTCATTATACTTCTAATTTCTTTAACTAGTTCAAACGATTATCGTGACTAGTTTCTTATTTCATTTTTGCAAGAACCAAGGGTTCCCTTTTATAACGAGACCCGTTTCATCATACTATTTAGCATTCATCCGAATACCTATTATAATCAAGTTTCATAACTAGTTGTTTAGCCAAGTTTTAACATTAATTAGGCAAGTTCATATCACTGAAAATGGGTTGTTTTTGGTGACTTGTTTAACCTGTTTACAAGTCTTCAAAAATTATGATTTTTCTATGTGGCGTACGTCTCGGAGGGTTAGGCCTTGTGTTAAAATTTTAAGATCTAACTCTTTACCGAAAATTCGTAAAAAATCATTTACTAAGCTGCAATCAGATTCGTCACTTCTGACTGCAGCTTACGGAAAAATTCATTAAAAATTCCTCGTTTATCCGATTGACGAAATTCCAATTGGCGATTCTTTTAATCGCTTAAAACTATCTACAGTAAAAATTTGAGATCATAAATAAATCCCTAAATTGAGTTATGACATTCGTAATGGGCTGCAAATTCTGCCAGAAAACGCAGCTTGAACCTTTGATACGGAAAAATTCATAAAACGCTCAATTTTCGTCGAAAAAATGCGATTCCAGTGGGGTTTTAAAGATATTTCCTGGAATTACATTTTAGACTCAAGAAACAAATGTTTTTGTCACGTTTTGTTCAGGTTACAGCCAACACAAGTCGGCTGTAAATTCTGATCAGGAGCTGTTTGAATTCAGCTTTCAATTTAAGCATGTTCTTGACATCATAACACTAATTTTTAGCAATCAAAACCCTAAAAGCATCACATGCACGAATTTAGCATCAACAAATTTGAATTTTCTTCATGTAACTCAAATTACACGAGAATAACTATCAAAATCCTAGTGTTTATCAAGTTTCTACAAACCCATTAATCACCTACAATGGTGATTATAAACCCCACAAGTATCATGCAAGATTTTAACAAGAAATCATCTAGGGTTTATCCCTAGACATCATATCACTTCTAATTTCATCTATACAACACATAATCAAGCTAAATTTCGTTTTTTCACAATTAACCTAAAATTCAAGATGAATCAAAACATCAAGATTTTGCATACCTTATGATCCCCTCAACAAGGTGATCACTAATCCGTGCTTGAAAATCGATTTAGACCAGATTAGAGCCTTCAATTGATCAATTTAGTGAGAGCTAGGGTTTGTGAGGAGCTCCTGTTCTCGTTCCCTGCGTTTTTTTGATCGACCAAACACACCTAAGCGTGTGTTTGGTGGAATTTATTTTTGTTTTAATTTTCAAGTTTCCCCACTTTACAACTTAGGTCCCTCAATTATTGTTTTATTTATAATTTAGGAGTTTCCATCCATTTATTTGATATCACAAGACCCGTAACCAAATGGGTTATCTAATCTTGGTTAGTTTATTCTCTTTTTATTTAATATTAGGTTTAATTGTTTGAATCCTAATATTTACCGGGTTAATTTTTACCACTAACGGTATTTTACCCGTTCATAAATATTAACGTGGTTTGATTACCAAACCTATTTTCGGGGTGTTACAAGTCTACCCCCCTTAAAGAGGTTTCGTCCCCGAAACCTTATTTACGTATTTCTTTTAATTTAGACTAAACAAACTTAGTTTCGTTTTCAAGATATTCATTCGTTCCTTTCAATCTAACGTTTTAATTTATATTGACGCGTACGTCTTTCATGTGTATGGCCTCGCGGGCCGTTATTTTTAGCTTATATCATTTGTCTTTATTGACCGAGTTGTCACTTGACCACTCATTCGCGTTAGTCTTGTTAACATGTTTTATCCCGCGCTTGTCTTATATTAACAAGCGTTTGGTATTTGTCATGACACTATCTTGACTTCGAATAGTTTTACCGACTAGACTAATTAGTCGCCGTCACTTCCTACCCCGTCACCCGGGTATACTATTTTGCCATCTCTGGCCTCATGTGTGTTTAAGATTTTCTAATTCACCTCATTCCACTTATGTTTTGTTAAAACGTTGCTTTTGACTAAAAGTAAATTTTTAGTTTACGTTTCCTCTTTGTCTTACGTCTTCCCTCATTTCTAGGAATGTTACTTCCGAGGATCTATTCCTTTTAGTTATTATTTAATGCGGGGAATTATAACGAATTCCCACGCTTGACCCATATGTCCCGTAGGTTCTTTCACTTAGCCTCGTAGGCTATTTATTTAGATTTTCACCTTTTTAAGGTGAGATCCCAACAATTCGTTTCTTTTTATTTATGACCCAAGGGTCTTCTTGGTCCCGTAGACCTTAACACTACGTTAAATCCTGTAGGTTATGCTGATCCCGTAGATCATCTTTTACTCGTGTCAATATTCAAACATATATATATATATATATATATGTACACATATATAGCTTCAAAGCATCTCTTGTTATGTTTGGAATCGTTTATTTTTGCTTTTAAACTTTAGTTTACCTTGACCGTAGTCTAAGGCTTCATTCGTTTACTTTCGGACTAATCTTCCGACTTTATGACTCCTTACGTTATTTACACGTCAGTTTGTTCCACGCTTACCGTTTCCCGGTTCGTACTTATACTTCTTTACAACCCATTGCCCGGGTTCTTTTACCTTAATGTTTTTAACGCCCCAAACCCCCTTTACATAGGTTTATTAATATTTCGCGTTCTTATTTATTCGGTTCACGCTTACTTACATTAGCAAGCGTCATCTTTTATTAAATTCGTTTGATTTATTCGTGTGAAATTTCATCACCTATGAATGTCAAACTTCCTTCTTTATTCGACCCGTTCAATTTCAAAATAGTTGAACGTAATTTATCAAAATTTCTATTTACAGTATCTTGTCGTCTTTTAGTCATGACTCGAAACCCGAGTCTTTTGACTTTCATCCGCGTTCCCGTTTCTCGGTCTACGCGTGTGTTTAAATCCTTACCCATCAACCGGGTGTTTTACCGAAGTCGTTTTCATTGCAACCCTTTCGGTATGCATTAAGACTTCGCTTCGATTTATTTGGTCGTCTTAGCGAAATCCATCGCTTTTATTCAACCATGTCTTTTATTCTTTATGTGACCATCCTTGACGGCCTTACAGATTCTGAGTGACGATTATCATCGTCATCCTTGCTTTACTATGACTAAAGTTAACAACCTTGATTATCTTTTTCGTGTGGGCAATACCTTCGTTTTTATGATCCGGCGGATCATCTATACTTTGGTTTTACTTGCCCATTTTGTCAACCATGGCTCTTTCGTCCAAAATGACTTATTTTCGTGAATTTTCTTCAGGTCATTCATTTATATCGTCATTTACATTGATCTTTGTCCCTTCTCTCGGGCTCATTATACTAATGTAATACGCTTCCATCACCCGGCTGTGCGTTATTATTATCAAGTATTTTGCTCATTTGTTTCATTTGGGTACTTCTAATTTGTCCCATTTACCCCGTCCTTACTACATCGAATGTAAATATGTCCATCACAAGAAGTTCATGGTACCACGTGTTCACTACTTACTTGGCCAGAGTAAGCGATCAACACCTAGTATACATGACCTTTTTATAATTTTCACATTACACCCCATATAAGTAATGCCTCTATTTGTTTCTCTTGGAAACAATATCCCGGATAGGTTTTCTATTCAGGTTTTTCCAAGTTTTCAACCTACATATGCAACTTTCAATCTCTACGTATTTGTTGCATATTACTATTCATGCAATAATTTAAAACGTGCACCTGATAATGCTTGCTCTAACAAGCTCTCCTTGCCAATAACTTATTCGCGATCGTTGCGCAATTTAGGCCCTTGGTTAGCATGCTCTATTTTTCGTACTTTGGACCGTTCCTCTGTCAAATCCGCGATTTGTTAAACTCTCGCTATCTTCATATGCGAGTGTCCTTCAACTAAATCATTTACAACAGTTAGTAATTTCGACATTAATGGATGCCCGTATTATAATACAAGGCTTTTCTACTATACACATCAACGCGTGTAATTTCGTTGACTATATCTACTTTATATTGATTTTATTGGTGTAACGTGTATTACACGATAACCATATGTGTTGTTCTCAACACTTAATCATACTAAACCATTGATATACATGTACTTACCGAATTTGCGATCAAGCCTCGAACCGAACACACTTTACTCTTTAACCATGAGCTCTGATACCAACTTGTAAGACCCGTCTCTATTAATCAATATTATAATATTAAATACGCATTTTATATGAAAATGCAAGCTTACAAAAAAACTTTTCCAAGTTAAACTTCTTACATAATTTAAAAACATTCCAAAATATAATTTCAAGTGTTCACAATATCCACTTTTTAAACTAGAACAAAATAAGATCGTTGCGGAAGCTTCGAGACATGTGTTCGGTTCTCCTTTCTTGCTTGATCCTCATCCGGAGTTCCATAAGACATTCCTAAAATCAAAACCAACATAAAAGTTAGTTTTGACAGTTTCACAACAAGTTATAAACATATTTCATCCAATTCATTTATCCATTATTCAAAATTATTGTTTCTTTCGAATTCGTAATTTAATCCTCCATCATATGGAGTTAAAGTTAACATCTGAATTCATAAAATAATGGGCTTCGAGCCCTTGACTTTAAAATTCATTTTTTTAGACTTTTGACCCGTTTAAGTTTTTAAACCTCAAAACTTGTTTCTAATTGACCATTAAGCATACATCAACATGTCTATCTCAAAATCTTTAGTTCGGGTCTGTAATCTTTATGAATTACGCGGCTAGTACTCATTCTATGCGCATAATTCTTTTGACCCGTTTCGAAGATTTAAACCTTTTAAGTTTAAATCTTTCCCCTTCGTTATGCACAGTCCACTTGATATTTACCTATAACTTACATGATTGTAAAACACCTTCTTAAACGGCTCATAAGGATCGTTTACCCAGTTCAGTGTTCATAGGTATTTTGGTCAACTTCAGTCCCTCATTATACGACGAAGGGTTTTCACTAATATTTGACCATCTTATTACTTCTAGCTATAATTCAAAATATGCGTACCTGGCTCGGGTCAACATATTGACCCGTTTAAATATCTTTTGCTTTTAAATTTTCTAGATAAAAGCATTACAAACCGTATGTCCTTTCCTGAAATCACAACACTTAACAAGCGGTCATCAATTAGTATTATTGTCAAATGGTATTAACTTACCATTTGACCCGTTTAGCCGAAAGTGACCATTTATCAACATAAGATGATATTTTTAAATACCATCCCGCCCCTTAAACCTATTCCGGTTTACACCGTGAGTTCTTATTACCTATATGGCATTACTTGAATTATTTGACTCGTTAAGATTTACACCAAATGGTTATCTTTTCAAACCCTTTATCTATCCGTCAACTCATGTACGGATTTTTATTCAATCACTTTTACCCATTACGGTTCACCCTATAACGTGATGTTCAAAATTCCATAATGGTTAGTCTTCACCCGACTAGTCTACCGTTTTTACCCCTTTTTACCATAGTTTATGGTTTCTTACCATATTTCCTTATTCCGGCTTACATTGTATCATGCCGGAATATAGTATTTTCAAATACTTGTCATAATTCAAAAATCAATACTCACAAGTAAATGTATCATAATACCAAGGGGGTGCAAGCTTAACTTACCTTGAATTCCGATTATGCTTTTCCACGCGTATTAGTTCCGTTTGACCCGCTTCTACCCAAGCTTCCACCTAGCTTTTCGAGCGTCAATCTACCTTTTATCATTCGCAAGGTGATTAGATTAGTCATTATTATCAAGACTATCTCACCTTACGGACTTTATATCAAAATCACCAAATTGATTTCATTATTGGTCAGTTTGACTTTTAAAAGTCAAACGGCCTATAACACGAGCAATTACACAATCAAGTTCAACAATTCATTTAAGCAATTTGTCAAATATCCGATAGGCATTATTCTTACACTACCGTTTTAACTAGTTTTCTCATCAAATTCATTATACTTCTAATTTCTTTAACTAGTTCAAACGATTATCGTGACTAGTTTCTTATTTCATTTTTGCAAGAACCAAGGGTTCCCTTTTATAACGAGACCCGTTTCATCATACTATTTAGCATTCATCCGAATACCTATTATAATCAAGTTTCATAACTAGTTGTTTAGCCAAGTTTTAACATTAATTAGGCAAGTTCATATCACTGAAAATGGGTTGTTTTTGGTGACTTGTTTAACCTGTTACAAGTCTTCAAAAATTATGATTTTTCTATGTGGCGTACGTCTCGGAGGGTTAGGCCTTGTGTTAAAATTTTAAGATCTAACTCTTTACCGAAAATTCGTAAAAAATCATTTACTAAGCTGCAATCAGATTCGTCACTTCTGACTGCAGCTTACGGAAAAATTCATTAAAAATTCCTCGTTTATCCGATTGACGAAATTCCAATTGGCGATTCTTTTAATCGCTTAAAACTATCTACAGTAAAAATTTGAGATCATAAATAAATCCCTAAATTGAGTTATGACATTCGTAATGGGCTGCAAATTCTGCCAGAAAACGCAGCTTGAACCTTTGATACGGAAAAATTCATAAAACGCTCAATTTTCGTCGAAAAAATGCGATTCCAGTGGGGTTTTAAAGATATTTCCTGGAATTACATTTTAGACTCAAGAAACAAATGTTTTTGTCACGTTTTGTTCAGGTTACAGCCAACACAAGTCGGCTGTAAATTCTGATCAGGAGCTGTTTGAATTCAGCTTTCAATTTAAGCATGTTCTTGACATCATAACACTAATTTTTAGCAATCAAAACCCTAAAAGCATCACATGCACGAATTTAGCATCAACAAATTTGAATTTTCTTCATGTAACTCAAATTACACGAGAATAACTATCAAAATCCTAGTGTTTATCAAGTTTCTACAAACCCATTAATCACCTACAATGGTGATTATAAACCCCACAAGTATCATGCAAGATTTTAACAAGAAATCATCTAGGGTTTATCCCTAGACATCATATCACTTCTAATTTCATCTATACAACACATAATCAAGCTAAATTTCGTTTTTTCACAATTAACCTAAAATTCAAGATGAATCAAAACATCAAGATTTTGCATACCTTATGATCCCCTCAACAAGGTGATCACTAATCCGTGCTTGAAAATCGATTTAGACCAGATTAGAGCCTTCAATTGATCAATTTAGTGAGAGCTAGGGTTTGTGAGGAGCTCCTGTTCTCGTTCCCTGCGTTTTTTTGATCGACCAAACACACCTAAGCGTGTGTTTGGTGGAATTTATTTTTGTTTTAATTTTCAAGTTTCCCCACTTTACAACTTAGGTCCCTCAATTATTGTTTTATTTATAATTTAGGAGTTTCCATCCATTTATTTGATATCACAAGACCCGTAACCAACTGGGTTATCTAATCTTGGTTAGTTTATTCTCTTTTTATTTAATATTAGGTTTAATTGTTTGAATCCTAATATTTACCGGGTTAATTTTTACCACTAACGGTATTTTACCCGTTCATAAATATTAACGTGGTTTGATTACCAAACCTATTTTCGGGGTGTTACAAGTCTACCCCCCTTAAAGAGGTTTCGTCCCCGAAACCTTATTTACGTATTTCTTTTAATTTAGACTAAACAAACTTAGTTTCGTTTTCAAGATATTCATTCGTTCCTTTCAATCTAACGTTTTAATTTATATTGACGCGTACGTCTTTCATGTGTATGGCCTCGCGGGCCGTTATTTTTAGCTTATATCATTTGTCTTTATTGACCGAGTTGTCACTTGACCACTCATTCGCGTTAGTCTTGTTAACATGTTTTATCCCGCGCTTGTCTTATATTAACAAGCGTTTGGTATTTGTCATGACACTATCTTGACTTCGAATAGTTTTACCGACTAGACTAATTAGTCGCCGTCACTTCCTACCCCGTCACCCGGGTATACTATTTTGCCATCTCTGGCCTCATGTGTGTTTAAGATTTTCTAATTCACCTCATTCCACTTATGTTTTGTTAAAACGTTGCTTTTGACTAAAAGTAAATTTTTAGTTTACGTTTCCTCTTTGTCTTACGTCTTCCCTCATTTCTAGGAATGTTACTTCCGAGGATCTATTCCTTTTAGTTATTATTTAATGCGGGGAATTATAACGAATTCCCACGCTTGACCCATATGTCCCGTAGGTTCTTTCACTTAGCCTCGTAGGCTATTTATTTAGATTTTCACCTTTTTAAGGTGAGATCCCAACAATTCGTTTCTTTTTATTTATGACCCAAGGGTCTTCTTGGTCCCGTAGACCTTAACACTACGTTAAATCCTGTAGGTTATGCTGATCCCGTAGATCATCTTTTACTCGTGTCAATATTCAAACATATATATATATATATATATATATGTACACATATATAGCTTCAAAGCATCTCTTGTTATGTTTGGAATCGTTTATTTTTGCTTTTAAACTTTAGTTTACCTTGACCGTAGTCTAAGGCTTCATTCGTTTACTTTCGGACTAATCTTCCGACTTTATGACTCCTTACGTTATTTACACGTCAGTTTGTTCCACGCTTACCGTTTCCCGGTTCGTACTTATACTTCTTTACAACCCATTGCCCGGGTTCTTTTACCTTAATGTTTTTAACGCCCCAAACCCCCTTTACATAGGTTTATTAATATTTCGCGTTCTTATTTATTCGGTTCACGCTTACTTACATTAGCAAGCGTCATCTTTTATTAAATTCGTTTGATTTATTCGTGTGAAATTTCATCACCTATGAATGTCAAACTTCCTTCTTTATTCGACCCGTTCAATTTCAAAATAGTTGAACGTAATTTATCAAAATTTCTATTTACAGTATCTTGTCGTCTTTTAGTCATGACTCGAAACCCGAGTCTTTTGACTTTCATCCGCGTTCCCGTTTCTCGGTCTACGCGTGTGTTTAAATCCTTACCCATCAACCGGGTGTTTTACCGAAGTCGTTTTCATTGCAACCCTTTCGGTATGCATTAAGACTTCGCTTCGATTTATTTGGTCGTCTTAGCGAAATCCATCGCTTTTATTCAACCATGTCTTTTATTCTTTATGTGACCATCCTTGACGGCCTTACAGATTCTGAGTGACGATTATCATCGTCATCCTTGCTTTACTATGACTAAAGTTAACAACCTTGATTATCTTTTTCGTGTGGGCAATACCTTCGTTTTTATGATCCGGCGGATCATCTATACTTTGGTTTTACTTGCCCATTTTGTCAACCATGGCTCTTTCGTCCAAAATGACTTATTTTCGTGAATTTTCTTCAGGTCATTCATTTATATCGTCATTTACATTGATCTTTGTCCCTTCTCTCGGGCTCATTATACTAATGTAATACGCTTCCATCACCCGGCTGTGCGTTATTATTATCAAGTATTTTGCTCATTTGTTTCATTTGGGTACTTCTAATTTGTCCCATTTACCCCGTCCTTACTACATCGAATGTAAATATGTCCATCACAAGAAGTTCATGGTACCACGTGTTCACTACTTACTTGGCCAGAGTAAGCGATCAACACCTAGTATACATGACCTTTTTATAATTTTCACATTACACCCCATATAAGTAATGCCTCTATTTGTTTCTCTTGGAAACAATATCCCGGATAGGTTTTCTATTCAGGTTTTTCCAAGTTTTCAACCTACATATGCAACTTTCAATCTCTACGTATTTGTTGCATATTACTATTCATGCAATAATTTAAAACGTGCACCTGATAATGCTTGCTCTAACAAGCTCTCCTTGCCAATAACTTATTCGCGATCGTTGCGCAATTTAGGCCCTTGGTTAGCATGCTCTATTTTTCGTACTTTGGACCGTTCCTCTGTCAAATCCGCGATTTGTTAAACTCTCGCTATCTTCATATGCGAGTGTCCTTCAACTAAATCATTTACAACAGTTAGTAATTTCGACATTAATGGATGCCCGTATTATAATACAAGGCTTTTCTACTATACACATCAACGCGTGTAATTTCGTTGACTATATCTACTTTATATTGATTTTATTGGTGTAACGTGTATTACACGATAACCATATGTGTTGTTCTCAACACTTAATCATACTAAACCATTGATATACATGTACTTACCGAATTTGCGATCAAGCCTCGAACCGAACACACTTTACTCTTTAACCATGAGCTCTGATACCAACTTGTAAGACCCGTCTCTATTAATCAATATTATAATATTAAATACGCATTTTATATGAAAATGCAAGCTTACAAAAAAACTTTTCCAAGTTAAACTTCTTACATAATTTAAAAACATTCCAAAATATAATTTCAAGTGTTCACAATATCCACTTTTTAAACTAGAACAAAATAAGATCGTTGCGGAAGCTTCGAGACATGTGTTCGGTTCTCCTTTCTTGCTTGATCCTCATCCGGAGTTCCATAAGACATTCCTAAAATCAAAACCAACATAAAAGTTAGTTTTGACAGTTTCACAACAAGTTATAAACATATTTCATCCAATTCATTTATCCATTATTCAAAATTATTGTTTCTTTCGAATTCGTAATTTAATCCTCCATCATATGGAGTTAAAGTTAACATCTGAATTCATAAAATAATGGGCTTCGAGCCCTTGACTTTAAAATTCATTTTTTTAGACTTTTGACCCGTTTAAGTTTTTAAACCTCAAAACTTGTTTCTAATTGACCATTAAGCATACATCAACATGTCTATCTCAAAATCTTTAGTTCGGGTCTGTAATCTTTATGAATTACGCGGCTAGTACTCATTCTATGCGCATAATTCTTTTGACCCGTTTCGAAGATTTAAACCTTTTAAGTTTAAATCTTTCCCCTTCGTTATGCACAGTCCACTTGATATTTACCTATAACTTACATGATTGTAAAACACCTTCTTAAACGGCTCATAAGGATCGTTTACCCAGTTCAGTGTTCATAGGTATTTTGGTCAACTTCAGTCCCTCATTATACGACGAAGGGTTTTCACTAATATTTGACCATCTTATTACTTCTAGCTATAATTCAAAATATGCGTACCTGGCTCGGGTCAACATATTGACCCGTTTAAATATCTTTTGCTTTTAAATTTTCTAGATAAAAGCATTACAAACCGTATGTCCTTTCCTGAAATCACAACACTTAACAAGCGGTCATCAATTAGTATTATTGTCAAATGGTATTAACTTACCATTTGACCCGTTTAGCCGAAAGTGACCATTTATCAACATAAGATGATATTTTTAAATACCATCCCGCCCCTTAAACCTATTCCGGTTTACACCGTGAGTTCTTATTACCTATATGGCATTACTTGAATTATTTGACTCGTTAAGATTTACACCAAATGGTTATCTTTTCAAACCCTTTATCTATCCGTCAACTCATGTACGGATTTTTATTCAATCACTTTTACCCATTACGGTTCACCCTATAACGTGATGTTCAAAATTCCATAATGGTTAGTCTTCACCCGACTAGTCTACCGTTTTTACCCCTTTTTACCATAGTTTATGGTTTCTTACCATATTTCCTTATTCCGGCTTACATTGTATCATGCCGGAATATAGTATTTTCAAATACTTGTCATAATTCAAAAATCAATACTCACAAGTAAATGTATCATAATACCAAGGGGGTGCAAGCTTAACTTACCTTGAATTCCGATTATGCTTTTCCACGCGTATTAGTTCCGTTTGACCCGCTTCTACCCAAGCTTCCACCTAGCTTTTCGAGCGTCAATCTACCTTTTATCATTCGCAAGGTGATTAGATTAGTCATTATTATCAAGACTATCTCACCTTACGGACTTTATATCAAAATCACCAAATTGATTTCATTATTGGTCAGTTTGACTTTTAAAAGTCAAACGGCCTATAACACGAGCAATTACACAATCAAGTTCAACAATTCATTTAAGCAATTTGTCAAATATCCGATAGGCATTATTCTTACACTACCGTTTTAACTAGTTTTCTCATCAAATTCATTATACTTCTAATTTCTTTAACTAGTTCAAACGATTATCGTGACTAGTTTCTTATTTCATTTTTGCAAGAACCAAGGGTTCCCTTTTATAACGAGACCCATTTCATCATACTATTTAGCATTCATCCGAATACCTATTATAATCAAGTTTCATAACTAGTTGTTTAGCCAAGTTTTAACATTAATTAGGCAAGTTCATATCACTGAAAATGGGTTGTTTTTGGTGACTTGTTTAACCTGTTTACAAGTCTTCAAAAATTATGATTTTTCTATGTGGCGTACGTCTCGGAGGGTTAGGCCTTGTGTTAAAATTTTAAGATCTAACTCTTTACCGAAAATTCGTAAAAAATCATTTACTAAGCTGCAATCAGATTCGTCACTTCTGACTGCAGCTTACGGAAAAATTCATTAAAAATTCCTCGTTTATCCGATTGACGAAATTCCAATTGGCGATTCTTTTAATCGCTTAAAACTATCTACAGTAAAAATTTGAGATCATAAATAAATCCCTAAATTGAGTTATGACATTCGTAATGGGCTGCAAATTCTGCCAGAAAACGCAGCTTGAACCTTTGATACGGAAAAATTCATAAAACGCTCAATTTTCGTCGAAAAAATGCGATTCCAGTGGGGTTTTAAAGATATTTCCTGGAATTACATTTTAGACTCAAGAAACAAATGTTTTTGTCACGTTTTGTTCAGGTTACAGCCAACACAAGTCGGCTGTAAATTCTGATCAGGAGCTGTTTGAATTCAGCTTTCAATTTAAGCATGTTCTTGACATCATAACACTAATTTTTAGCAATCAAAACCCTAAAAGCATCACATGCACGAATTTAGCATCAACAAATTTGAATTTTCTTCATGTAACTCAAATTACACGAGAATAACTATCAAAATCCTAGTGTTTATCAAGTTTCTACAAACCCATTAATCACCTACAATGGTGATTATAAACCCCACAAGTATCATGCAAGATTTTAACAAGAAATCATCTAGGGTTTATCCCTAGACATCATATCACTTCTAATTTCATCTATACAACACATAATCAAGCTAAATTTCGTTTTTTCACAATTAACCTAAAATTCAAGATGAATCAAAACATCAAGATTTTGCATACCTTATGATCCCCTCAACAAGGTGATCACTAATCCGTGCTTGAAAATCGATTTAGACCAGATTAGAGCCTTCAATTGATCAATTTAGTGAGAGCTAGGGTTTGTGAGGAGCTCCTGTTCTCGTTCCCTGCGTTTTTTTGATCGACCAAACACACCTAAGCGTGTGTTTGGTGGAATTTATTTTTGTTTTAATTTTCAAGTTTCCCCACTTTACAACTTAGGTCCCTCAATTATTGTTTTATTTATAATTTAGGAGTTTCCATCCATTTATTTGATATCACAAGACCCGTAACCAACTGGGTTATCTAATCTTGGTTAGTTTATTCTCTTTTTATTTAATATTAGGTTTAATTGTTTGAATCCTAATATTTACCGGGTTAATTTTTACCACTAACGGTATTTTACCCGTTCATAAATATTAACGTGGTTTGATTACCAAACCTATTTTCGGGGTGTTACAAGTCTACCCCCCTTAAAGAGGTTTCGTCCCCGAAACCTTATTTACGTATTTCTTTTAATTTAGACTAAACAAACTTAGTTTCGTTTTCAAGATATTCATTCGTTCCTTTCAATCTAACGTTTTAATTTATATTGACGCGTACGTCTTTCATGTGTATGGCCTCGCGGGCCGTTATTTTTAGCTTATATCATTTGTCTTTATTGACCGAGTTGTCACTTGACCACTCATTCGCGTTAGTCTTGTTAACATGTTTTATCCCGCGCTTGTCTTATATTAACAAGCGTTTGGTATTTGTCATGACACTATCTTGACTTCGAATAGTTTTACCGACTAGACTAATTAGTCGCCGTCACTTCCTACCCCGTCACCCGGGTATACTATTTTGCCATCTCTGGCCTCATGTGTGTTTAAGATTTTCTAATTCACCTCATTCCACTTATGTTTTGTTAAAACGTTGCTTTTGACTAAAAGTAAATTTTTAGTTTACGTTTCCTCTTTGTCTTACGTCTTCCCTCATTTCTAGGAATGTTACTTCCGAGGATCTATTCCTTTTAGTTATTATTTAATGCGGGGAATTATAACGAATTCCCACGCTTGACCCATATGTCCCGTAGGTTCTTTCACTTAGCCTCGTAGGCTATTTATTTAGATTTTCACCTTTTTAAGGTGAGATCCCAACAATTCGTTTCTTTTTATTTATGACCCAAGGGTCTTCTTGGTCCCGTAGACCTTAACACTACGTTAAATCCTGTAGGTTATGCTGATCCCGTAGATCATCTTTTACTCGTGTCAATATTCAAACATATATATATATATATATATATGTACACATATATAGCTTCAAAGCATCTCTTGTTATGTTTGGAATCGTTTATTTTTGCTTTTAAACTTTAGTTTACCTTGACCGTAGTCTAAGGCTTCATTCGTTTACTTTCGGACTAATCTTCCGACTTTATGACTCCTTACGTTATTTACACGTCAGTTTGTTCCACGCTTACCGTTTCCCGGTTCGTACTTATACTTCTTTACAACCCATTGCCCGGGTTCTTTTACCTTAATGTTTTTAACGCCCCAAACCCCCTTTACATAGGTTTATTAATATTTCGCGTTCTTATTTATTCGGTTCACGCTTACTTACATTAGCAAGCGTCATCTTTTATTAAATTCGTTTGATTTATTCGTGTGAAATTTCATCACCTATGAATGTCAAACTTCCTTCTTTATTCGACCCGTTCAATTTCAAAATAGTTGAACGTAATTTATCAAAATTTCTATTTACAGTATCTTGTCGTCTTTTAGTCATGACTCGAAACCCGAGTCTTTTGACTTTCATCCGCGTTCCCGTTTCTCGGTCTACGCGTGTGTTTAAATCCTTACCCATCAACCGGGTGTTTTACCGAAGTCGTTTTCATTGCAACCCTTTCGGTATGCATTAAGACTTCGCTTCGATTTATTTGGTCGTCTTAGCGAAATCCATCGCTTTTATTCAACCATGTCTTTTATTCTTTATGTGACCATCCTTGACGGCCTTACAGATTCTGAGTGACGATTATCATCGTCATCCTTGCTTTACTATGACTAAAGTTAACAACCTTGATTATCTTTTTCGTGTGGGCAATACCTTCGTTTTTATGATCCGGCGGATCATCTATACTTTGGTTTTACTTGCCCATTTTGTCAACCATGGCTCTTTCGTCCAAAATGACTTATTTTCGTGAATTTTCTTCAGGTCATTCATTTATATCGTCATTTACATTGATCTTTGTCCCTTCTCTCGGGCTCATTATACTAATGTAATACGCTTCCATCACCCGGCTGTGCGTTATTATTATCAAGTATTTTGCTCATTTGTTTCATTTGGGTACTTCTAATTTGTCCCATTTACCCCGTCCTTACTACATCGAATGTAAATATGTCCATCACAAGAAGTTCATGGTACCACGTGTTCACTACTTACTTGGCCAGAGTAAGCGATCAACACCTAGTATACATGACCTTTTTATAATTTTCACATTACACCCCATATAAGTAATGCCTCTATTTGTTTCTCTTGGAAACAATATCCCGGATAGGTTTTCTATTCAGGTTTTTCCAAGTTTTCAACCTACATATGCAACTTTCAATCTCTACGTATTTGTTGCATATTACTATTCATGCAATAATTTAAAACGTGCACCTGATAATGCTTGCTCTAACAAGCTCTCCTTGCCAATAACTTATTCGCGATCGTTGCGCAATTTAGGCCCTTGGTTAGCATGCTCTATTTTTCGTACTTTGGACCGTTCCTCTGTCAAATCCGCGATTTGTTAAACTCTCGCTATCTTCATATGCGAGTGTCCTTCAACTAAATCATTTACAACAGTTAGTAATTTCGACATTAATGGATGCCCGTATTATAATACAAGGCTTTTCTACTATACACATCAACGCGTGTAATTTCGTTGACTATATCTACTTTATATTGATTTTATTGGTGTAACGTGTATTACACGATAACCATATGTGTTGTTCTCAAACACTTAATCATACTAAACCATTGATATACATGTACTTACCGAATTTGCGATCAAGCCTCGAACCGAACACACTTTACTCTTTAACCATGAGCTCTGATACCAACTTGTAAGACCCGTCTCTATTAATCAATATTATAATATTAAATACGCATTTTATATGAAAATGCAAGCTTACAAAAAAACTTTTCCAAGTTAAACTTCTTACATAATTTAAAAACATTCCAAAATATAATTTCAAGTGTTCACAATATCCACTTTTTAAACTAGAACAAAATAAGATCGTTGCGGAAGCTTCGAGACATGTGTTCGGTTCTCCTTTCTTGCTTGATCCTCATCCGGAGTTCCATAAGACATTCCTAAAATCAAAACCAACATAAAAGTTAGTTTTGACAGTTTCACAACAAGTTATAAACATATTTCATCCAATTCATTTATCCATTATTCAAAATTATTGTTTCTTTCGAATTCGTAATTTAATCCTCCATCATATGGAGTTAAAGTTAACATCTGAATTCATAAAATAATGGGCTTCGAGCCCTTGACTTTAAAATTCATTTTTTTAGACTTTTGACCCGTTTAAGTTTTTAAACCTCAAAACTTGTTTCTAATTGACCATTAAGCATACATCAACATGTCTATCTCAAAATCTTTAGTTCGGGTCTGTAATCTTTATGAATTACGCGGCTAGTACTCATTCTATGCGCATAATTCTTTTGACCCGTTTCGAAGATTTAAACCTTTTAAGTTTAAATCTTTCCCCTTCGTTATGCACAGTCCACTTGATATTTACCTATAACTTACATGATTGTAAAACACCTTCTTAAACGGCTCATAAGGATCGTTTACCCAGTTCAGTGTTCATAGGTATTTTGGTCAACTTCAGTCCCTCATTATACGACGAAGGGTTTTCACTAATATTTGACCATCTTATTACTTCTAGCTATAATTCAAAATATGCGTACCTGGCTCGGGTCAACATATTGACCCGTTTAAATATCTTTTGCTTTTAAATTTTCTAGATAAAAGCATTACAAACCGTATGTCCTTTCCTGAAATCACAACACTTAACAAGCGGTCATCAATTAGTATTATTGTCAAATGGTATTAACTTACCATTTGACCCGTTTAGCCGAAAGTGACCATTTATCAACATAAGATGATATTTTTAAATACCATCCCGCCCCTTAAACCTATTCCGGTTTACACCGTGAGTTCTTATTACCTATATGGCATTACTTGAATTATTTGACTCGTTAAGATTTACACCAAATGGTTATCTTTTCAAACCCTTTATCTATCCGTCAACTCATGTACGGATTTTTATTCAATCACTTTTACCCATTACGGTTCACCCTATAACGTGATGTTCAAAATTCCATAATGGTTAGTCTTCACCCGACTAGTCTACCGTTTTTACCCCTTTTTACCATAGTTTATGGTTTCTTA